>CM057455.1:1569982500-1571232500 GCA_016271365.2 Neoceratodus forsteri
GGTAGGTAACTGGCTGGGTGGCAGGACACAGAGGGTGGTGGTAAATGGCTGTCATTCCACAGAGGGAAGAGTAACCAGTGGAGTACCACAGGGATCAATGCTGGGACCGGTCCTATTCAACATCTTCATCAGTGACATTGCACAGGATCTAGAAGGCAGAATTTCACTGTTCGCTGATGACACAAAGCTCTGTAACAGAGTAGACACACCAGAGGGTGTAGACAGAATGAGAAGGGACCTGCAGAAACTTGAAGAATGGTCAAGGGTTTGGCAGTTGAAATTCAATGCAAAGAAGTGCAAGATAATGCATATGGGGCACAAAAACCCTGGCACAATATATCAGTTGGGGGGTGAGGATATAGCATGCACCAAGCAGGAAAGGGATCTTGGGGTTGTCATCCTGATGACCTCAAGGTAGGGAAACAGTGTGACAAGGCATCAGGTAAAGCAAATAGGATGCTGGGCGGTATAGGCAGGGCATCACCAGCAGGAAAAGGGAGGTCATAATTCCAGTATACAAGACACTAGTGAGGCCCCACCTGGAGTACAGTGTACAGTTCTGGAGACCATACCTACGTAAGGACATAGACAGGGTAGAGAAGGTTCAGAGGAGGGCAACAAAGATGGTGCATGGGTTGCATCACAAGTCCTATGAAGACAGGTTGAAGGAACTGAACATGTACTCCCTGGAGGAGAGGAGGGAGAGAGGATATGATAGAGACATACAAGTATCTTACAGGGAGGAACAGGGTGCAGGAAAACACTATTTTTAAGCAAAAGATGTTTCAGGACTAGAGGGCATGGGATGAAGTTGGAGGGAGGATGATTCAGAGGAAACATGAGAAAGAATTTCTTCACAGAACGGGTGGTGGACAAGTGGAACACCCTGCCAGAGGAAGTGGTGGGGGCTGAAACAATCACGGGATTTAAGAATGCATGGGATAGACATAAAGGAATTCTAGAGGGCAGGGGTAAGGGGAAACAGACTTCTAGGAAAACAAACTGAACTTACAAGCTCAAATGGGCAGACTAGGTGGGCCATAGGCCCTTATCTGCTGACACTGTCTATGTATCTATGTATCTATGTAGGAAAGACTAGGGGGGGTTACTGGAGCGAACTGGGTATTTGGACGATAGGCAGCATGGCTTTGCCCCGGGCAGACCGGGTCACACGAACCTTGTGGAGTTCTATGACTAGGTGACGAGGCCCCTGGATCGGGGTAGGCCGGTGGACGTCCTCTTTCTGGACTTCAGCAAGGCGTTTGATTCGGTACCCCAAAATGGCCTGCTGGCTAAACTGAAAGAAATGGGGGTAGGGAGACAGTTGTTAAGATGGATAGGAAATTGGCCCTCTGAGCATACTCAAAGGGTGGTGGTTGGGGGGCTAGCCTCATCCCCAAGGTGGGTTACTAGTGGGGTGCCCCAGGGGTCAGTGCTGGGGACACTCCTGTTCAACACCTATGTCTCGGACATGAGGAAGGGGATCAGGAGTGAAATGAGTCTCTTTGCAGATGACTCAAAGGTGGGTGCAGTGGTGGATGAGAAGGAGGGGAGGGTGGCCTTGCAGGAAGATCTGGAGGCTCTGGAAAGGTGGTTAGGAAAATGGAAACTAAAATTCAATGTGGGGAAGTGCAAGGTCCTGCATCTGGGTGTCAGAAATCCAGGCCAGGGGTATACCCTGGGAGGAGACATAATTCAAGTCACGGAGGGTGAGAGGGACCTGGGGATAGTGGTAGATGTCAAAATGAACAATTCAGAGACCTGTAGGAGTGCAGCGGCAAGGGCAAATAGGATGCTGGGATGCATCGCCAGGGGGATTACCTCCAGAAAGGAGGAAGTGATCCTTCCCTTGTACAACTGCTTAGTTAGGCCGCACCTCAAGTATTGTGTACAGTTTTAGAGACCACATTTAAAGAGGGACATTACACTCCTAGAGAGGGTCAAAACGAGGGCAACCAAAATTATCTGGGGTTTGCGGGAGAGGACCTATTAGGAGAGGCTCAAGGAGCTCAACATGTACACCCTGGAGGAGAAGAGGGATAGGGGGGACATGATAGAGGTCTTTAAGTACATAAAAGGGATCAATAAGGGGGCCCAGTACCAGGGTGCTCCAAAGGAAGGAGGAGGGGACAACAAGGGGGAAAGGGTGTAAGCTGGAATGGGGCAGGCTCAGAGGGGAGAGGAGGAGGTGTTATTTCACTGAAAGGATGGTGGAGCCATGGAATGTGCTGCCCAGGGAGCTGGTAGAGGTGGAGACTGTGGACGGGTTTAAGAGGGGGTGGCACAGGTACAGGGGGAGGGTAAATCTGACCAGGTCCAATGCAGGTGGAACATCTGGGACTGGGGACAGTACAATCCAAGGGGGAGGGGGGACACCAAATTTGGCCCTCATTGCGTGTACTGAAAATCAAGCAGACTCAAAAGACTGTTAGGCCTATTCTGCTGGCATTTTAGTATGTTAGTAATAAGAATTAGTGAGGGGATACATAACTCAATCAGGGACAGAAGTTACAAGTATTTCTATAGTGCAATGGTCATTGGGGAGGGTTGGGGTGACACAGGACTGCCACGGACAGAAGACACAAGTATTTCTACATTCTGTTAGTTACTGAAGATGGAAGAGGCTACTGGACTACCGATGAGTATTGGGGAGTGAGGTGGAAACCACTACACTGCCAAAGACGGCAATATGCTGCTCGTGGATTGGACAAGGGGGGGGATAGCTAAGACTTTGCCCAATTCCTCTGCAAAGTCTTGCATGGATAAATTGTGCAGAGCCCCTAATGGCCACACAGTGATGTGAAAATGGACCTTAGAGCCTGCATGCCATATGTAGTCATTAGTACACTGGCCACTGAATATGGCTCCCAGGAGGAAAGGCGCTACCCCATTTTGGACATGTGCTCTCTTTTCTCCTGGGAGTTTGTTTACAATAGGGGGATGTGCTATTTCTGTATATAGTCACATGCATGGTGGTAACCCAGCCCTATATCCATACAGGCAGTGTGCACCAGCGAGGGAGCACTGCCTATATGAATATAGCACCCTGCTGATCACACACTATCTAGCACAGTGGTTCCATTACATGCTGGCTATTTAATTATGATTCTCAATAAAGAAATGAGTCCTAGCCTTTCTGCAACTTCTGTGTTTCTGGAAGGCTGTTTCCTCTTCCTCCTCTAGCCCCATACTCTTTTTATCTGTGTCCCCTCATATTCTGCTTGACAGAATGCCCTTAAACCTTCTAGGCTAAATTGTCAACCTCCAAAACTCCTCCCACTAAACTAACCACTTGAGACCTGAGCCAGAATCCCTGTCTTAAGGTAGCACCTATTGGTAAACAACCACCTTGTCCCCTACTGGTAGGAGAGGGTGGTTACACATGTGACCGCCCATTGCCACAGGGCCTCTTCAAAAACTTGCACTTGTATGCGGAAGGAGTTATACTATGTCAATATTCTTAATAGATAAATACCATAGTCCTCCTCAGTAAGCCTAACTGGTCATTCTCTAAGGAAGGCTCATGCACAAACTAATGCAGTAGGACCCTAATGTTCTGAATGCTATGTTTGATTCACATATTGTGGAGGCCACCAGAATGAAACACAATTTTACACAATTCTGCAGCAAGGCAATTTCAATGGCAAATAATCCCTTTTGCTATGCAGGAAGTTGCGACACTGTGTTTAGGGCTAGGGGAAATTTATTGTCTGTCAGTGAAATTCTGGCAAAATTCCAATTTTGTTCATATGAAGGGCGCAGCAATGCACAGGGGGAAAAAGCACAGCCACAAGGGAGAGTACCAGTGCAGCTCAGGGGCACCAAAACAAACGACACAACGGCGAATGGCGCTGGAAAAAAAAAACACTGCCACCACCACCACCAACTGCAGAGATGGGAGACATGGGAGGGGGGCCACGCATCGCGATTGGGAGGTGGCAACAGCAGCAATGGAAGAGGGGAAGCATGTGGGGCACAGCTGAGGACGCAGATGTCTACACACGAGACATGAGGATGCAGAAACAGGGCACAGACCTGGAGGCAGCAAGGTGGGCAGGCAGACAATGGTGCTGTGTGCAATGGAGCAACCTGCACGGAATAGGAGTGCGCAGGTATACACTACAGTGCAGCAGGGGCACTGGAGGGTCAGCAGAGTTGGCATGTCATGGCAAAGCATGTGCCATGGTACATGGATGGCACTGTGGACTGTGCCACAGCTGATTACACCTGCATTTGGAAGTTATAGGCAAGTCTGCGCAGGTAGTAGGGTGTGGGCCTGCTCCCGTATGCAGCGACGATGGCCTCTATCCACTGCATGAGGTCCCTGTACCACCATTTGGGGCATGCACGCCTGGCACTAGACAGCAGCTGCTCCAACCAGACACCTGTCAGGCATTCTTCCTGCAGCAGGCAGTCCAGAAAGTGCCACACATTCAGGTGGGCAGCACCCACTCACATAGAGAAGAACCTGTGCCAGCCCTCAATGGCATTGTTGGTCCTGGCATGGCCGTCCAGCATCGCCTGGTACATATTCCAGGTGGTCACAGAGAAGAGGGGCTGACAGCGTGCTATCCTGCCCACTGGATGCCCAGATCCACGTCGCCTCCATATACTCCAGGAGGGGGCGCAGTAGCTCCTCATGGATGCTGTAGAACAGTGTGTCCAGCAGCTCCCCATACACCCCCTCCACCGCATCCTCGGGCACGTATGCCAGGGCGGATGTTAAGCACAAATTCTGCATCACTGGCATAGTGGGTGTGCAGCTTTGGGAGCTGCTGGATCTTCCACCAGACAGACTGGCAGAAGTGGTACCCTCAAATACAGTGTCGAATGTGTGCCAGGCCACCTGCTCAAAATCCATCAGCACTGTCTGCAGACGCACACTCCCCACAAGCCTGCTGACCACGCCGAATACGTGCGCATATCCCTTCTCCGTTCGGCAACACATGAGGGCATAGACCGCGGGTGCCATGAAGCCCTTGCACGTTCCTTGCACCATATATAGCTGACCAAACAGTGGTGGTGTGCAGCGAAATGGTCCATCCAGGAACCAGTCAGCGCTGCCTCTAGGAACTGCAGTGAACGCTGTGTGGCAAACAACATTGTGCGGTCCTCACCAGGACCACTGTCAGGCTGCAGGAACAGGTCCCCAGCCCCTGTGATGGCATACTCTGGGGGGGATGACAAGGTCCAGCAGTGTGACAGGGGTGGCATGGCCACCCCTAGCAGCCTGCCACACATGCTGTACTGTGCGCTGCAGGTGCAGCACCACTGGCAGCCTGTCTGCCACAGCTGGTGGCACACCGGCAGTACACTGCACTATTAGCTGCATCGTGCCCTCACTGCTGGTCCGTGCCCATTCCCAGATCCTTGTCAGGACCTCTCATGCCCCCTCCTCCCCTGCATCAGGGGCATGGTTGTGGTGCCGACCGGCAAACACCACTGCAGCTGCAATGGTGTGTATGCATGCAGGGCAGCTGCCATGATGGCCCTGCATGCAACGCCAGTACATCTTCTCCCTTACCTCCTTCTCCCGCTAGTATAGGTATCCCCCATGGGACAGTAGGGGCTTCCCCTTTTGGCTTACTATTAGCCTTGTGTCAGCCATATCAGTAGTTTGCTATTCTATAGGAAGACCAATCTGTTGGCCGTGCTGCACTTTAATAGGCAAAGGGGGGCATGTGATCGGCCACCTGTGTGCGTGGGATGTCCTGCCCCATGCACGTGGGGCACACAAAAAAGACTGTGTCCATGGGCACCGGATGCCTTAGCATGGTTGCGGTGGTGGTGGTGGTGGTGGTACACCGGTCCTGTGTGCCAGCAGTGGCGGTGGTCTATGGCCGACAACAGTGTGTGCTCCTGGATGAGGTGCGGTGATTCAATTGGTGTTGTGTGCTGTATGTGACTGGTGTTGGGTTTTGATCCCATGGCAGGCTTGTTCCCTGCTATGGCAGAGGCAGTGACAGACAGTGTGAGCTGCTGCAGTGGTTCAGTTGCTGCTGCTGCTCCCGCACACTATGGGGTGTGGTGCGTGCTGTGATGCAGGCATAGGGGGCGGGCGGGTGCTGGGTGCTGCACAGTGGATGCTGGCAGGGAGGGGGTGCACCAATGGCTGGTGCCTTGGGTCTCCTGTCACTATGGATGCCTGTCTAACATGCCCCAGTCGCTGTTTCTGGTCTGGCTTTTTTCCTCCTTTGCTGTCGAAGGGTGCGCTGTAGTTGCCAGTCACCCTACATGGTGTCACCTTACATGCTGGTTGCCTTTCTCTCATTCATGCACCTAACCGATCGCCAACATGTATGTCACCATCATCCACCCGGTGCCCTTCTTGGAGTCACCGTTCTGCCATCACCGTACAGCGGAAAGCCCCAGTGCTAAAGCCCTTATCATGGGCTACCATTTATTCATACTCATCTGTATTGTTCCCTTATGCCTATCCCATGCCTGTTTGAAGCCCTGCACTGTATTCATATCCACCACTTCCTGAGGTGGGCTGTTCCACGCATCCACCACCCTTTCTGTGAAAAAAAACTTCCTCACATTACCCCTTAATTGACCTCCCTTTAATCTCATGCTGTGTCCTCTTGTCCTGCTATTTTTTCTTATATCGAAACATGTTAGACTCTTTCACCTTGTTAATGCTCTTAAGATATTTTTAATGTTTTGATCATATCACCTCTCTCCCTCCTTTGTTCTAGGGTATACATATTGAGCTCCATTAATCTGTCCTCATATGTTTTCTGATGCAGTCCCTGCACCATTTTGGTTGCCCTTCTCTGGACTGCCTCTATTTTGTTAATGTCCTTGTGCAGGTGCAGCCTCCAGCACTGCAGGCAGTACTCCAGATGGGGTCTAACCAGTGTCTTGTAAAGAGGGATTATTACCTCCCTCTTACAACTTGTGATACCCCTACTAATACACCTCAATATCCCTCTAGCCTTACCTACTACTTTAGTGGTCTGCTTGGATGATTTCAGGTTATCTGTGATGATGATGCCCAAGTCTCTTTCTTCCCTTGTGATTGCCAGCAACTCCTCTCCCAACCTATAGGCAGCTTCAGGGTTTCTCTTCCCTTATGTGTATGTCCTTGCACTTCTTTGCAGTAAACCCCAGTTGCCACTTTTCGGACCATTTTGCCACTTTTTCCAGATCTCTTCTCATTCTGCCCACACCATCTGGATCATCTACTCTGTTGCAGATCTTGAAGAGGATTGGCCCCAGAACTGATCCCTGAGGTACCTCACTTGTGACTTGCATCTCTTCTGACTGTATACCATTTACCACCACTCTGTTTTCTGCCTGCCAGCCAGTTTGCCACCCAGTTGACCAACTTCTGACCCACCCCGAGCCTACCCAGCTTATTAATCAATCTTCTGCGTGGAATAGTATCGAAAGCTTTGCTGAAGTCAAGGTAGGTGACATCAACTGCACCCCCTTGATCCACCACTTTGGTAACCCAGTCAAAGAAATCTAAGAGATTAGTTTGACAGGACCTTCCTGTTGTAAATCCATGCTGTCTTGGATCCTGTGCTCCTATGGATTCCAGGTGTTGCACTATCCTTTCCTTGAGGAGTGCCTCCATAATCTTGCCCACTACTGAGGTAAGACTGACTGGTCTGTAGTTCCCTGCTTCCTCCCTGCTGCCACTCTTGTGGAGCAGGATCACACGATCCCTTCTTCAGTCTTCTGGGACCTCTCCTGTGCTCAGAGACTTACTAAACAGTTCTGCTAATGGCTCTGCTAGTTCCACCCTTAGCTCATTTAGTACCCTAGGATGTATGCCATCAGGTCCCATTGCCTTGTCCTTAGCGAGCTCTTGTAGGACCCTTTCTTTTGTGAAGGGACTTGTGCACATCTCCTTCCCCCCTTTGTCCATGGTGCTGAGCTGTGGGCCCTGCCCTACCATCTCCTCCTTTAAATACTGAACAGAAGTATCTATTTAGGATAGATGTTTTTCCTCAGTCCTCCTTCACACACTTCCCCTTACCCCCTTTGATCTTATCAATAACCCCTCTGGACTTTCTCCTTTCATTAATGTATCTCTAGAAAGTCTTGTCCCCTTCTTTTACTATTCATGCTAGTGTTTCCTTGGTTTGGGCCTTTGCTTGCCTTACTGCCTTCCCTGCTTCCCTTAGGTAAGTTTGGTATGCCTCCCTATCTTCATCCTGCTGCATTCCCTTATATTTCCTGAAGGTCAACCTTTTGGCTTTGACCTTTTCTGCTATTGTTTTTGAGAACCAAAGTGGTTTCCTCCTTCTTTTGCTCTTGCTTTTCTCCCTAACACAATGGGATGTTGCTTCAAGTATTGCGTCCTTAATGCTTGCCCACTTTGCCTATACCCCCTCACCTGTATTTCTTCTTGCCAGGGATAGCTTAACTCTGTTGGCCATCTTATCAAAGTCAGCTCCTCTGAAGTCCCATATTTTTGCCTTGGAATGGGTTGATTTAGTTCTAGTGGCCAAATTGAACCATACCATGTGATGGTCACTGGCTCCCAGCTGACCTTCTACCTGAAGATATGTGATCCTTTCCCCATTAGTCAGTACTAGAGCCAGGATAGCCCTGTCTTTTGTGAGTTGTTGTAACAATTATTTGAGGCCCACCCCCAGCAGGGAATTCACTATGTGCCTAGTTCTGGTGGATGTTCCTGCTGGTATTGACCAATCGGTATCAGACATGTTGAAGTCTCCCATCATCAGAACCTCCCCTTTAGCTGTCATGTTTTGTATACATTCTAACAGTAATGTGTCCATGTCTTCCCCCTGGTCTGGAGGCCTGTAGACAATCCCAGTTTGTATGGCTGTCCCATTTCCTGTTTCCAGGGTGACCCACAGTTTTTCTGGCTCCTTATGTGTATTCTGAATTTCTGTGGCTTTGATATTTTCATTGACATAAAGGGCCACACTCCCCCCCTTTGTTTCACCTTGGTCTCTTCTGAACAGTACATACCTGGGTACTGAAGTCTCCCAAGTGTGGTTACTGGTGAACCATGTCTCGCTAATGGCTACTATGTCCAGTTTAGCCTCTGTCATTGTTGCCTCCAGGTCTGGGATCTTGTTTCCCCGACTGTGGGCATTTGTGTACATGATTTTCCATTGGCCAGATTTCAGTGCGTTAGTTGTGGGGTGAGGTCTGACTTTTCCTCGGCGTGTCATATGGGGAGCCAGATCTTTTTCCTTACCTGATGATGTAAATTAACTACAAACATTCTGAACTCCTGTTTGATCACTAGCTGAGGGGGGAGGGGTGCTCTTTCTGTTCAATGTATCAGGAGCTGCATCCTTCTCCCCATTTGCTAGTTTAAATATTCTGCAAAGACATCAAACTTCTGCCCGAATGCACTGATTCCCTCCTTAGTCAGATGCAGTCCATTGAATTTAAAGAACTTTCACTCCCCAAACTGTTGCCAGTTACCTAGAAATTTGTGTCCTTTTTCCTGGCACCAGCCCTTGAGCCACATGTTTAGCTCTCCTATCTCCCCTTCTCTGACCTTCTGTCCATCTTCCCCCCCTCTCACAGACTGGCAGGACCTCAGAGAAGGAGATGCCAGATGAAATAGATGACAGTTTGTCTCCCAGCCTGATCAGGTGTTCCTTGGTCTCCGCAACTGACTGGCTGGCAAGATTGTTAGTCCCTATGTGTACTAGGATGTCAATGTTTTCTCCTGCTTCCTGCATGATTTTAGCAATGTAGTCAGTGTCTCTCCATGCTGATGTACCAGGGAGACATCTGACCATTACTCTCGGCCAGAGATAGGTTTCAACTCCCTGAATCATGGAGTCTCCTATGATCAGAAGTGTTTTAGATTTCCTTTTTGCCTTTTTGGTTTTGGTACCTATTATAGGCAAGTTTTGTCATGCTACCTCCTATGCTGTGGTGTCCTGCTCTGCAGTGTCCTCTGCCCCTTATTTGATTTTGGAGATGGAGGCAGATACCTGTTTGTAGTTTTTATATGGTTTGTGGAGGTGATACACTGGTGAGCCCTGAGTGATGGGGCACCCGATTTGCCCTTCCTAACCACCTGCCAACCTCCCAGACCAACTACCCTCTCTGGTCGAGGTGCTTCAGTTGGATGTTGGGGAAATGGCGAGCAGTTCTTATAATACATTTCCTCCTGAATATGCAATTTGAGGCTCGCAATCTCTGCCCATGCTGCCCGGAGCTGAGCCCTTAGACCTCCAATGGTCTGGCATGTAGGACAGCATCCTAAATCCTGTATGACTGCCCTTTTGAAAAGTGTCATACAGTGCCTGCAGTTAATAATATCCATTCCAGTTGAGTTGCTGAGTTTATAACCTGGCACTTAGAAGGAAAATGAAAGCAAAGGTTTAATTTGTTTTCATATCTATTTTTTTGTTTTGTTTTGTTATTTTTTGTATAACTTTTTATAACAAGTTAAATTAATTGCACCCTTTTAAGTGAAGTCACTGTGTGGATACCCCTCTCATCCTCCCCTTCCTGCTTTGCTACAGGAAATGTCACGACGTGCTACTCTATAAAAGGAGTGTAGGATGGGGTGGTTGGGGATGATGGGGTGGGTGGGCCCTTACCCTGCTGAAAGAGAAGAGCCACAGATGAAAGAAACAAGGAGGTAAGAACAGAAACAATCAACCAATCAACCAACCACAAATGCAGATGCGATCCCTCAGTCTGTATCTTGTATGTGCTCCTGTAATTAGCCCTGAAAGCTTAGTCTGATAGATAAAACTGTAAAACCTGTAAGCACAAAAAGTAATAAAACCTGTAAGCACCACCTTTAACAATTTAGCAGAAGATATACCCTGCAAAAATACTTTGCTACAGAGAAAAATAAAGCAGTAATCTGTAAGCACAAAAAGTAACAAAAACTGTAAGCACAACCTGCAGAACAATTTAACAGAATATATACCTTGCAAAAACACTTTGAATCAGAGAAAAATAAAACAGTAATCTGTAAGTACAAAAAGTAATAACCTGTAAGCACAACCTGCACAACAATTTAACGGAATATATATATTGCAAAAAAATTGAAACAGAGAAAGATAAAGCAGTAATCTGTAAGCACAACACAGTATCAACCTGCAAGCACACCCTGTAACTATTTAGCAGAAAATATACCCTGCAAAAAAAAAATTTCAATCAGAGAAAAAATAAAGCAGTAAACTGTAACACCTGTAGGCACAACACAGTAACAAAAACCTGTAGGCACAACCTTGAACAATTCCACAGAAAATATACCCTGCAAAGAAACTATTTGAATCAGAAAAGAGAAAGCAGTAATCTGTAAGCACAAAACAGTAACAAACCTGTAGGCATACCCTGTAACAATGTAGCAGAAAGTATACCCTGCAAAAGCAATTTGAGTTAGAGAACAATAAAGCAGTAATATATAAGCATAAAACAGTAACTAAACCTGTAAGTACAAAAGAAAATAGCAACACACAGTAAATCTGCCTAGCCAAAAGAAGCCTTATTTTTTTTCCTTGTTCTGATAATATTGTTCCTTGCTCTGTCCTTACAAGCAAACCTCGAAGAAAGGAGCTCAATTGAAGCTAAGTGCCTTTGCCAGCAAACCTAGTCTTCCACTCTTAACCAAGGTCTATACAGATGTGTACCATGTATCCAATCTCTATCCTTACAGGTGACTGGGTTATAAGTTTCCAAACTTTCAGACATTTTACAAATTACATTTTGCAATGATGTAATCTGCAGAATTTTAAGCACCTATACCTTTAAAACTAGAGAATGGAATAGCACCAATTTTGTGAGGTTCATTGACCCAAAATATTAGGCTTTGAGGCCACCCCATTGGCCAAGCAGCAGAATGTCACACGACCATGCTGATTACCTGGGTTCAGAAGCGAGCCCAGGAAGCTAGTTTTGGAACCCACTTGGGAGGAAGCAATCTTAGACTTGGTATTCTCAAATGGAGATGGAAAGAGGATCTCTGATCTTGAAGTGGGTAGCCATCTGGGAACAAGTGACCACCAAACAGTGTGGTTCATTATAAACTTAGCTGTAGGGTCAAGCCATACAAAAGTGAAGGTACTGGACTTCAGGAGGGATGATTTTGTCAAAATGGGAGAGTGCCTCAGAAAAGCACTAGCAAACAGGCAAGAAGGTGGGGTGGAGCAACAATGGGGGAAACATCAAGGCCGCCATCACAGAGGCAACAAGCCTTTGTGTGAAGCAAATAAACAAATCAAAATGAAAGAAAAAAACACTGTGGTTCTCAAAAGACGTGGTGGGGAAGGTAAGGGAGAACAAGATAGCATTCAGGAAGTATAAGGAAACACAGAAGGATCAGGACAGAGAACTGTACCAGTTAAAGCAGAAGGAAGCAGGGAAGGCAGTCAGAATAGCAAAGGCCCAAACCAAGGAAAAGATAGCCAACTCAGTTAAGAAGATGGATAAAACCTTTTATTAGTACATTAGGGAGCAAAAAAAGACTAAGGCAGGGATACTGAGGCTAAATAAAGAGGAAGATGGTTGGGCAGAGAGCAACAGTGAAAAAGCAGGGATACTGAATGAATACTTCTGCTCAGTATTCACAATGGAAAAGCAAGGGGAGATACCTAATCCAGTCAATAGAAGCACTCTGGATAGGGGGGGGTTGATATTAGTCCTTTCACAGAAGAAAGGGTTCTGAAAGAACTCTTAAAACTGAAGGTGGATAAAGCAATGGGGCCTGATGGGATTCACTCCAGAATTCTAAAAGCAGTAAGGGAAGAACTAGTAACACCACTGACTACCCTTTTTAATAAATCATGGGAGGATGGTGTGGTACCTGAGGACTGGAGCAGGGTGGATGTGATTCCCCTTGACAAAAGTGGGAGTAAGACAGAGGCAGGAAACTACAGACCTGTCAGTTTGACCTCAGTAGTAGGGAAAATGATGGACTCACTTCTGAAGGAAAGAATTGTTGAGTACCTAGAGGCCAGTGGGGCACAGGACCCAAGGCAGCATGGATTCACAGCGGGAAGGTCATGTCAGACAAATCTAATTGATTTCTTTGACTGGGTGACCAAAGTAGTAGACCAGGAAGGGGCTGTGGACAAGGCCTACCTAGACTTTAGCAAGGCATTTGACACAGTCCTGCACAAAAGATTAATAAACAAATTAGCCAGCCTGGGAGTGGGTCACAGGGTGGTAGTCTTGGTAAACCACTGGATGGACAACAGAACACAGTGGATAATAGTAAATGGAGTCCACAGTGAAGAAAGGGGGGTTACTAGTGGGGTACCGCAGGGTTTAGTACTGGGGCTGCTCCTTTTTAATGTCTTTATAAGTGACATTGCAGAGGGACTGGAAGGGAAAGTATGTATCTTTGCAGATGATACAAAGATCTGCAACAGGGTTGATACGCAAGGTGGGGTGGAAAGGATGAAAAGGGACTTGGCAAGGTTGGAGGAATGGTCAAATGTATGGCAGCTTAAATTCAATGCAAAGAAGTGCAAAGTAATGCACCTGGAAAACAAAAACCCAGGGGAAGAGTACACAATGGGGTGAAATACTGACAACAACAAAAATGGAAAGGGACCTGGGGGTAGTCATATCAGATGACCTAAAGGTGGGCCAGCAATGTGAGAAGGCAGTAAGGAGGGCTGGGGGGATACTGGGATGCATAGGGAGAGGCATCACCAGTAGAAAACAGGAAGTTGTTGATCCTCTGTACAGACAGTTAGTAAGACCACATCTGGAGTACTGTGTACAGTTCTGGAGACCCCATCTCCGCAAAGACATAGACAGAGTGGAGGCTGTCCAGAGGAGGGCAACCAAAATGGTGCAGGGTATGCACCAGAAGACATATGAAGAAAGTCTAAAGGAGCTTAAGATGTATAGCCTCGAGGAAAGGAGGGAGAGGGGGACATGATAGAAACTTTCAAATACCTCAAGGGAATCAACAAAGTCCAAGAGGGTAGCATCCTTCAGAAAAAGAGATGTGCAAGAACAAGGGGGCACAATTTGAAGATAGAGGGGGACGGCTCAGAGGTAATGTGAGGAAGTATTTCTTCACAGAGAGGGTTGTAGATGCATGGAATGGCCTTTCTGAGGAGGTCGTAGAGTCAAAAACAGTGGGGGAATTCAAGAATGCATGGGACAGACATAAGGCAATTCTAGTGGGGGTAGGAGGAAGTAGGCTGTTGGTTAACTAGGATCTGCAGCTTATCCGTTAGGCAGGGAAATGGGCAGACTAGGTGGGCTAAGCGGTCCTTATCTGCCATCAAATTCTATGTTTCTGTGTTAAGTCACATCAGGAGGTAGGCCATGGCTATGACAGCTGCAGGTCAGCAGTGCATTTCAATCTGGGTTTGTTAGCAGTGAGTTCCACCAACACAGCTGGGGCAGGGAGTTTGCTGCTACCACAGGGGAAGCTGGCACCACCTCCAACAGGGGATATATGAGGACAATAATATTAGAGAAAAACCCGGTACCCAACTGAATGATGGCTGGGTTCAACATGATCAGGGTATATTCCTGTGAGCAGGGTACATCCCTGAGAGATGAGGTGCCGCCCAGGAGAAAAACCAATATGGAAAAATAAAAGAGTCTGTGTCTGTGTCAACTCTCTAATCTCTTGCTCAAATGTTGGACAGGTTATAAGCAGCCAAAGATTCCAAAATAATATCAGTAATTAAAGTGAATTTCATGAGCTTTTGTGAAATTATGAAATGTTGTGATACTTTTGTTGATGCCATGTCCATACATTTTACTGTCATAACACGTAAGCTGCCTTGTAGAGTAAAGTAAAAGCTGGATAAAGATGCAATAAGGTAGCATTCATAGGAGTCTCTATAGTAAAAGTGTAGTAGTGCCAAGTGTCAGGTCACTATCTTGAGTGATGAACCATGAAAAATAGTCATGGACATCACTATGCACTAACCTGAATTATTGCAATATGCCAGATAACCACTAGCGTTCACTGACTTAATAACATGTGGAAGCACATGCACGTGCAGCATGGTTTCTGTACAGTGCCGCCTGCTGACTCTTTAACAACCTTGTAGATAACAATATTTTTACCATTTGAAAACAGTGGCACCAAGTGATGCCAAACCGTTTTTGAGCAAATTATGCCAATCAGTCATTTCTAAAGTATCCACAATACATTTTAAACTACTAAACCTCATTTATCTTACTTAATAAGATTATAGAATGTATTTACTTTGGTATGCATAACAAATATTGAGTGTATACCTGCAATAGCAGTGTAGCAATAAACATCCAAATATTTGGAAAATATTCACACAATTTTTACAAATAATTAAATTGTGAAATTTTGAACTCCTGCAGCTTACAATTTACACAACCAATTACCTCTCTATTTAATGTTTTTTATGACTCTTCCAAGAAAGTGTGCGTATACATTTTTAGTGCTCTGACTCCAATGATGTCTAACTTGTAGGCATAGAAATATTTTCAGAAATGTTCACATGGGTAATAAATTGCCAGATTGCGAGCCCCTGTAACTTCCCCACCCTAAACCAAATGCCATGAAATCTGGCAACCTTTTAGGGCCTCTTCCAAACAATATGCATTCCAAATATCAGACCCCTAGCTGTAATAGAGACCAAATCACAACCAAATAAGTAATTTCAGAAAAGTCTGCAGTTTAACAACATTTTGTGAAATTTCACAGAATTTCACAAAAATTCAGTGAAACTGGGATTTGCTAGTTTTCACCCCAGTCCTTCTGCATTGCATCATAGTGGGCACTATGGTATGCATGTGGGGGGTGGGGCATAATTTATCTTTGCTTTTCATTATGCTTTACCAAAAATAATCTGTAATGCACAAATATTTAAAAAGCAACCTGCTAGAGTTCCTACTGCTAGTGAAATTCAGTATGGCTGGTACCCTAGAAAAACTGATGTGAAACTTGTCTGTTGTCACCCAGGCAACAATCCCTAGTAGCTTGAACTAAGAAGAGCGCGGCATTCTTATTTTTCAGACTTGTTATTAAAATAAATGAGCCTGGAAGCATACAAATAAATTCCCGATTTAATTATAGAGTAACACACCATCTAACATGATCACGTAAAATAAACAATAAACAGGACTTGGAAAGGAACAGAACTTGCAAAGGAATACTTATGTTTTTTTTCTATCAAGTTCCTTACATCAGTAGTTTTGAAAGGACTGCATGAATAGTCATGAAGAGGGAAAATAAAGGGCTGATGCAATCACTGAATGCTTTCAGATGTAAACAGGGTCCAATGCACAGTAGCAATGGGAGCTGCTATCAAGGAATGCATCTGTTTTTAATCAAATGAACCATGCAGACATTGTTAGGATTTAGCACGGTGGAAACCTTCCAGGAGACCACCAGTACTAGGAAACAATTTAATGTTAATTTAGGCCAGCAGTTTATATATTGCAATGTACTGTGCACTGTAACTGCTGTAATCATGCCCCCCTAAACACACTTCATTTATTGTGTGCCATGAAATATAATCAATCTTCAGGAAGAGGGAGTAAGAGAGAGAGCGCAAAAGAGAGAGAGAAGGCTTGCTGATGGCTGTCATGACACCAATAACAGAAATTAACTGAGTGCAATATTCTACAGCTGCCTTAACCTTAGGCAGTTTCAAACTGCAATTACTGCTGGACAAACCACAAAGAGTTCAAAGGCCATCACTCTAAACATCTGTTGATATAAAATGCTGATTTTGCATACACAAAGAGGGGTACATGCACATTTGACAAATTCAGAAAGTACTTGCACCTGGTCCTCCTGCAAAAGGAATATGAGTTGCTTTTGCCGGCCTACACCAGTAGAAACAAACTCTGGTCATAGAAACATAGACTTTCACAGCAGATAAGGACTGCTTAGCCCATCAAGTCTGCCCATTTCCCTACCTACAGGATAGGCCGCAGATCCTAGTTAACCAACAGCCTATTTCTTCCTACCCCCCACAAGAATTGCCTTATGTCTGTCCCATGCATTCTTGAATTCTCCTACAGTTTTAGACCCTACAACCTCCTCAGGAAGGCTGTTCCATGCATCCACTACCCTCTCTGTGAAATAATACTTCCTCACATTGCCCCTGAACCGCCTCCCCCATCTTTAAATTGTGTCCCTTGTTCTTACGTCTTTTTCTGAAAGATGCTACCCTGTTGGACTTTGTTGATTCCACTGAGGTACTTAAAAGTTTCTATCATGTCCCCCTCCTTCTTTCCTCAAGGGTATACATATTAAGCTCCTTTAGTCTCCTCCTCGGCTTCTCTTGCAGACCCTGCACCATTTTAGTTGCCCTCCTCTGGACTGCCTCTATCCTGTCTATGTCCTTGCGGAGATGGGGTCTCCAGAACTGGACGAGTACTCCAAATGGGGTCTCACCAACTGTCTGTACAGAGAGATAACAACTTCCTGTTTTCTGCTGCTGATGCCTCTCCCTATGCATCCCAGTATACCCAGCCCTCCTCCTGCCTTCACATTGCTTCAAACCTAAGTCATCTGATATGATTACCCCAGGTCCCTTTCCTTTTTGTTGTTGTTACTACCCCCATTGTGTATTCTTCCCTGGGTTCTTGTTTCCCAGGTGCAATATTTTGCACTTCTTTGCATTGAATCCTAGCTGCCATACTTCTGACCATTCCTCCAACCTTGCCAAGTCCTTCTCATCCTTTCCATGCCTCCTTGTGTATCAACCCTGTTGCAGATCTTTGTGTCATCTGCAAAGAGGCATACTTTTCCTTCCAGTCTCTCTGCAATGTCACTTATGAAGACATTAAAAAGGACTGGACCCAATACTGAACCCTGTGGTACCCCACTAGTAACCCCTCTTTCTTCAGAGTGGACTCCATTTACAATTACCTTCTGTGTCCTTTTGTCCAGCCAATGTTTTACCCAGGCTACCACCCTGGGACCCTCTCCCAGGCTGGTTAATTTGACTATTAATCTTTTGTGTGGGACTGTGTCAAATGCCTTGCTAAAGTCTAGGTAGGCCATGTCCACAGCCCCTCCCTGGTCTACTACTTTGGTCACCCAGTCAAAGAAATCTATTAGATTAGGCCTGACATGACCTTCCCGGCTGTGAACCCATGCTGCCTTGGGTCCCAGCCCCACTGGCCTCTAGGTACTCAACTATTCTTTCCTTCAGAAGTGACTCCATCACTTTCCTACCACAGAGGTCAAACTGACAGGTCTGTAGTTTCCTGCCTCTGCCTTGGTCCCACTTTTGTGAAGGGGAATCACATCCACCTTCCTCCAGTCCTCGGGTACCACATCATCCTCCCATGATTTATTAAAAAGAGTCGCCAGTGGTTTCACTAGGTTCCCCCCCCTTAATTCTTTTAGAATTCTGGGGTGAATTCCATCAGGCCCCATTGCTTTGTCCACCTTCAGTTTGAGGAGTTCTTGCAGAACCCTTTCTTCTGTGAAAGGACTGTGATCGCCCCCCCCTATCAAGAGTGCTTCTGTTAATTGGATTAGGCACTTCCCCTCCTCTTTTGTGAATACTGAGCAGAAATACTTGTTCAGTATCCCTGCTTTTTCACTGTCCCCCTCTGCCCACCCACCATTCATTCTATTCAGCCTCACTATCCCTCCCTTTGTCTTTCTACGCTCGCTGATGTACCTATAAAAGGTTTTATCTCCCTTCTTAACCAAGTTGGCTATCTTTTCCTCAGTTTGGGCCTTTGCTATTCTGACTTCCCTCCCTGCTTCCTTCTGCCTTAATTGGTACAGCTCTCTGTCCTGCTCCTTCTGTGTTTCCTTATACTTCCTGAATGCTATCTTTTCTTCCTGAATTTCACAGCCACCTCTTTTGAGAACCATAGTGGCTTTTTCTTTCATTTGATTTGTTTATTAGCTTCACACAAAGGCTTTTGCCTCTGTGATGGCGGTTTGATGATTCCCATTGTTGCTCCACACCTCCTTCTAGCCTGTTTACTAGTGCTTTTCTGAGGCACTCTCCCATCTTGCCAAAGTCAGCCCTCCTGAAGTCCAGTACCCTCACTTTGTATGGCTTGACTCTGTAGCTGAGTTTACGTGAACCACACTGTTTGATGGTCACTTGTTCCCAGATGGCAACCCACTTCTAGATCTGAGATCCTCTCACTGCCCCGTTTGAGAGTACGAGGTCTAAGATTGCTCCCTCATGAGTGGGTTCCGAAACTAGCTGTCTGAGGCCTGCCACCTGTAGGGCATCAAGAATGGCCCTGCTCTTGGATGTGGCTGCAGCAAATGTGCTCCTGTTAACATCTGGCATATTCAGGTCTCCCATCAACAGTATCTCCCCTTTCTCTGCCATTCTAAGAATGCCTTCTATCATATCCTTGTCCATTCCCTCCCCCTGACACGGTACATAACCCCTGTGCAGATTGTGGTGCCCTTTCTAGCCTCCAAGGTGACCCACAGTGCCTTCTCTCCTCCCTGTTTACTCTTTTGTTCAGTTGCTTTTATCCCTTCCCTTACATAGCCAGTCCCACAATGGCTGTTAATACATTACTATGATAGGAGATATAGAATTAATGTATGACTTAGTTGTACTTGTAATATTGTACTTGTAATGTTGTAATCTAAAAGTCCAACATTTGCACTGCAAGAGCAGAACATTTAAAAGTAAACCATAAAGATTAAAATGCAGTGCCTTGTTTTTCCTGGTGTGCTGCTTTTATTCATTTTTACAATGTAGTTAACCAGGATAGCACAGCTAACATGCAGTATCTCATTTTCAATGTGGCCAGGATTGTACCCATTGGTACAATGTATTTTCATAATCGTGATGAGCTGAGATGCAATATCTTGTTTTCAGAGGGATCCTGCTTTTGGTGAATGCCGTTAGTTATTTACACAATCTGTCATTTCAGTAGACAATGGGGATTTATGATGTCAGCATGGTAATATGGAACGGGTGAGGTGCTGACATCATAGAGAGCATCCTAATGTTATTTTCAATTTATTTACCCAGAACAGCTCAAATGAGTCACAACATCTCATTTTCAGTGGAATCCTGCTTCTATCTGCAGTGTGAAATACAAGAGCCCCTGATGCAAAACTGTAGAGCAGTCAGCAACACTTTTGGTTTAGCACCAACACATACTTTACAATCACAATGCAAAAATAAATCAATTATTGCAAAAAAGTCAAACTTCTGTTTATGAATTTGGTTACATTAACACAGTACTTTGGCACCAGTCCAAAAATGCTTCAGTTAGCAGCTGGTTTGGTCAGTTGGTCATTTGATTTGGATGCACATGCTCATAAGTCCAACATCCCACTTTTTAGTGTATTGTCATCTTAATTTCTCTGATGTCTTCGAGTGTTTGGCTCATGTTGGACAAGCAGTCTAATACAATCAAATAGGCTTACATAATGGAATAAGCGATACATATAACAAAATATAGTGTGTGTGTGTGTGTGTGTGTGTGTTAGAGTAGGGGAGCTGATCTAACCATACTTCTCATTTGTCTCTGATTTTCAGGGGTGTCTCTGATTTTGCCTCAAATTTTTGCTCTGTCCCTCCTAAGATCTGTGTTTCTGTGACCAAAGGATGGGGATTGTAAGCACAGAAAAATGTCAAACATTAAAGTTACACACTTGTTCTTCTTTACGAAATGCATTTTATAATAAGGCCCTTATTCTACCAGCTTCCTGAGTGAATATCATCAATTCTGAAGATGTGTCCCTGATTTTGGTCGATTGTCCCTGATTTCTTTAAAGAGCAACTGCCTATTATAATAAACATCTTACAAACACTAGATTTACACCACTTATGCTTTTACTTTATTGTTTTCTAGTTGTTATTTTTTACTACTCCCCTTCTATTAGTCTACTAAATATTGTAGATAATGCAGCAATTGTTTCACTGAGTATTTCAAAATGTATCTGACTGTCCCCTGCTAACCACACAACTGCTGTTTGTGATATCACAGTCTGTTGTCATGGTGAGCACTCTGATGTCATAAACAAAGGCACTGTGAGGTTAACTGGGTAGAGGCAAATGATGGACTACTAAAATATGCCGTAAATCTTGGACAGGAACATTAAAAATGGAAAAAAAGTATTCTCTAGTAAACTGTAACAGTCGAAACATTTTATTTATGAAAGCGCATGTGAAGTGCAGAGCAGCTCTTTAAGCCTTGTCCCTGATTTATGAGGCAGAAGGTTGAGAGCTATGGCTCTACTATAAGCATGAAGTGCTAGCAAACTGTGACAGAGATGCAGTGATGATGTTTAGTCCCAGCTATGATCTAAGCAATGAGTAAAAAAGGGTGAGTGGGTATCATACTCTATCATCCTGATATCAGATTACAATTACTGGTACTTTCATTCCAATTTAGCTGAATTGTGAACCAGGAAATCATAGGTTCAAATCCTAACAGTGTCACCTATCCATTGCATGACACTGAGCAAGTTACTTGGCCATGCTTTTGTCATCTCAGCTGTAAAATTGGGAAGAATATAGTCCTCACTGAATTTATTAAGTTTCAAGTCAATTGGGCCATCCCGGGTAAATAAATTCTTTTGCTATTCCTCTTCTGTCAGTCTACTAATTACTATAGATAATGCAGCAACTGTTTCACTCAGTCTTTCAAAATGTACCTGACTGTCCCCTGCTAACCACACAATTGTTGTTTGTGATATTACAGTCTGTTGTCATGGTGAGCACCATGATGTCATAAACAAAGACACTGTGAGGTTAACAGGGTAGAGGCAAATGTTTTCAACTGTTTTCTATACTGACCATTTAGATGGACTACCAAGATATGCTGTAAATCTTGGAAAGGAACATTGAAAATGAAAAAAAATGCATTCTCTAGTAAGTTGTAACAGCTGAAACATTTTATTTATGAAAGCACATGTGAAGTGCAGAGCTGCTCTTTAAGCCTTGTCCCCGATTTATGAGGCAGAAGGTTAAGCAGTATGGATCCAGCTATAAGCATGAAGTGCTAGCAAAGTTTGACAGAGATACAGTGATGCTGTTTAGTCCTGGCTATGATTTGAGCAATGAGTAACAAAAAAAGGGGGGTATCATACTCTGTCATCCTGATATCAGATTACAATTACTGGTACTTTCATTCCAATTTAGCTGATGACACAGGATGCTTTGCAAACATGTTTTTTTAGAATATCATGAGGTGAGAAATTTGCAGAGTGGGCAGAGAGGGACCGCAGTCATAATTCCAATATGCACTTTTATATAGTGTTCCTCAAATATATTAGTTTTTCAAATGCCAGAAAATTGAGTACATGTGTAAATTTTAGAAGGGAAATGATTGAATTAATCAGAGTTGCCTCAGAAGCCCCTAGTACCCCTGCCTTTTTTACACCTAGTGGAGAATCTAGCAGTTTTCAGCACTGGCCATCATCTGTTCTGGGAAAGGGCTATTTAAATCAGGTCTCTATTTTCCTGTTTGCTCTGCCCTGCTGTGAGACCTGTGTACCTCCTAAACACTGAGGCTAACACCTGCACCACATTACCCAGTCACACAAAATCTACTTAGTTAGCATTGCCAGTACTAATCTACCAACTGAACTGTTGTACTTAATAACAACAAAAAAAATCTGCCTCTGCAATTGCCAGTGTTTTTCAGACATGGAGGAGAGAGAGTTTGTTTGGGGGAGGGGGGAGAGAATGCTTGGGATCTGAACAGTTGAGCTGATAGAAACCTGAAACTTACATAAACACAAGACCGTGGGACATTCCCACTTTATCCTTTCTGCATATTAACCCTTGCTGTGCCACATACTGATACATCTGCCCATATTTCCTATACATTTTACTTCTCTTGACTGCCTAAGGGTTAATAGCAGCACCACATGGTGCTCTGCTTAACAAAATAGTGTGGGGGGGAGAGAGATTTTCAGAAAGTTGTGTTTTGATTCTTCACTTCCTAGTAACAACTACAGCTGTGCTGCCTTAGGAATTCATATCTCTCTCTCTCTTTCATTACGTTATTATATAGCTCACTGTTACCTGTGCTGGATGAGCTGAGAAAGTAGCAAGTGGGCTTTGCTTTCATTTTTTGGGGGCACTTGAACTCCAAAATAGTGCAGGTGGGAGGCAGAGACAAAAGAACTGCTGTGGTCTACTGAAGGGAGATAAGCAAAACGGAGTGTTTCTAGTGGAGGGATTGTGCTTCAACTCCAAAATAAATGTGTGCTTCACTAGGAGTGTGGCATGCTCTTTTTCCCAAGTGATAGTAAGACAGCTTGCAGAGCTCCATCCTGCAGCTGTAAAAAGGATAGGATTGCTGTAGCAGATCAGTTTAAAAGTAGAGGCAAATGATGATGTGCTACTACTAACCACAAATCAGGTGTTCACTAAACGAGTGACTAAGTATCAGAAAACAGTAAGCACTCCAGGTGAGCAAGTGGTGCTGGTTGTACCAGTTTATTACAAAATTGCAAGTGCAAACAAAGTACAAATAGCACTTGCTCCTATGCCCAAAATTCAACAGGCAATGCATGGCCAGCACACAGGACAAGCCCTGGCACTTCAAAGTTCAACACCTCTTCCTCAGTGGATGTAGCCAAGTCCCACAGCACCTAAGTAAATACTGTCCCAAAGGTCAGCTGATCAAAGAATGGACTGAGTGGTAGGAAACATTAATTAAATGAAACTGCCCCAATGTAAAGCTGACCATATTAAAAATTGATTGGGATCTATATCAATAGTTTAAACAATGGAGTAATGACAAAAGAGGTTCTATGGTGCTGCAACAGGGATTGCTTAGGCCTACCTGAGATGGGAAGCACAAGACAAAGGTTGCATCTGAGTAAGCAATAATACCCAACAGGGTGGGCGATATTGGGCTATAAGAGACCACCCAGGGATGTAATGAGGCCCAACGCCACAGGCGGAGGGCCTTATAGCCCCTGGAAGGTCCGCTATAGCCCAATACCGCCCACCCTGGAGGGTATTATTGCACTTAGAAAATGGGCTCTGTAAAAAAAAAAAATTGTTAATGAATATTTAGTTTAATATCTGTTTTGTAATAAAATAGTTCCTCTGCCTGCATGAGCTATGGAGTTTAGTACTACTGAAGACTCCATACTTTAACTTGAAATAAAAATGGTTAAATGAAGTTACACCCCTCTGTGGTCGTTTGTTTATAACCCCCAAGCACTGTCATCATGCAGTGTGTGTTTCATTGAGTTGGTTTCTAATTTTCATCTTGTTTACTCCCCCCAACTGAAGTTTTTTGCAATCGTGGCATGACGAAGGAGAGAGAGTTTGTGAGCACAGTCTGTGGCAGAGGATACTTATTTAATAACAAATATATATATATATATTTGACACTTTGAATAGCTGGTCAAGGAGCTGTTGTGGTTCAAGAAAGCGTGGTCTTGACTGATGTTGGCATTTAGGAGGGTTAGCATAGTCAAGAAGGGAGTTTTCAGGCTGCTGGTGAGAAGATCGGAAAGTTCTGCCATGCAAAAAAGAAAGGAGGTTTGATTTTGTTGCTTATTTGGTGTGGGGCTTTATTTATTTTTCATTTTAATGCTTTACGTTTTACTGCCTGCAATGCATGGTGGTTTCAGTTAGGCAGTGCATTACACCAGATGCCGATACTGCAGCATGAGAGGGACGGTATTTTCTTGAATTTCCATACCGCAGATGGACGTCCATCTGCGGTATGGGAAATCAAGAAAATGCCGCTGCTCTCATGCTCAGTTGCAGTGCTACTGACAACATGCTGCTACTGGTGTCACTGTCTACGTTTTGGGGATCAATACATCTCTGTGGCTGGACAATATTGTATCTGCCCAAGTAAGGCATGTTTTGTTCGGTTTTGGGTCAAGGGAGCATGCTGGCCTGCCCGCTATTTTTCGGGCTATATTGGTGAGCAGGGAAAATGGTGGATACGTTTTCTTAATGTTTGGGGTGCCCAAGGATTTATTTAGAAATGGGGCACCCCGAGTGGGCTCTTTTTTTAAAGCGGGCTGTATCGAAAAATAAATAAATGTCTCATCAGACGTTTCAACCAATGAGATTCATTTATTTTCCGATCCCATTTTCTAACAGCAAATAATATCCCACTGAAACTGTCATCTAATTGTAAATATCTTCATGAATTTTTATTTAAATTTTGGTAACCAGCTAGGCCCGCTGAAACCATGACAGTCCCTTTTTCAGGGGCAACATGGAATTAGTTACAAGTAAAATGCCAGTCCTAAGCTGAAAATAATATAGCAAGCAACTATTGGAAAAATTAAGAAATACTACTCAAATAAATTTGTGAACTCAGACTAATGAGTTGAATACTCCCAGAGAGGCAAGGCAGAGAAAATCCAGAAAGGAGACAGTGAGAGAGAGAGAGAGAGAGAATCAGACTAAGAATAAATAAGATTTGGCTTGTGCCAACAAGGCTGGTCTTGTGATGGCAAGTCTTGTTATATGTGCAACCCTTCTTTACTATCAGTTCCCCAGTTCAATACGGCTGTGCCTGAGATGGGATGGCATGGCGTTGGGTACTCCTGTGTCTGGGGCATCAGAAGGGTTCAACTTGTTAGGAGCCCCTTACAAACAATCATCTCTTTTTTTACTGGTTCTTTCCATGTATCCAGTAGCTGCTGAGGTAGGGCGCTATGGATCTTGTTGAAATAACCACTCAGACCGAGGGAATTCTAGTCCTTGACTCTCCATCACTGTGGCAGTGGGGCACAATGGTCAATTTATCTTGTCGCACAGACCTAAATCAGTTTGGCTTTTATATATACACATTATTACGTTTACTCATCCCAGTATTCCTTGGTCCAAGCACCGGCCTGACCTATACACAGTCCTGGACTACCCTGGTCTCTGTTCTGCTCACGTTTCAGAACTATTTAGAACCTTCCTGATCCCACCTTAGCTATTTGAACTAGGAAATTTGGTTCCAGAAATTATACCTTGTTCTGTCCTTAGTAATCCTTATAGCAAATAAAGAATCTATACTGACACACCAAGGCCGCTACATACTTAGCAGGACCCACATCAGGTGAAGCCACACATTCGCTGCAGGACCTTGTGCCTGACCCTCCCTGGAACTGCCTGCGTGTGTGGTACAAGTGCTAGCTCATCCTGAACCTCACTGTGGACCCTATCAAATGATTGAAAGTGCTGTCCTACCTGTATGCCAGAGACTGTCTCCATCCTTGGCCCTGCATGCAGCTCTGGTCCAGGTTCACCTCCATCCTTCAGCATCTTTGGATGGCCAGGTTGTGTGCTTACTGATGTCCCTCCCCATTGGTCACACTATTCTTGACCTGTCTTCTAGGGAATCTGCTTCAGGCCCACATGTTTGGATATGATGAGTGGCCCTATCAGGGCCCAACAGAGGAGTCACTAAGTGTGGCCATGGTCAGCGTCCTGATCATAGCCACATGCGGAGGAGCCACTGCATGTGTCCTTAGTCAGAGACTCAAGAAGTCATTAAGAGTCACCAAAAAGGATGCTGCTTCTACAGCTTGCAGTAACACTCCAGTATGTCTTAACAGCCTCAATTAAGTACAGTAATAGCAGCAAGTGAGTCCTACCACTGCTCCAAGCCATAGAACCACATGTTTCCATGGATTCCTGTAGCACAATTAATTCATCCACTGCCGTCATAATCTGCTGGGCTCATGCGAGTGCTCCCTGTAGCACAAATACTCTTTTCTGCCACTCTGTCTGCTCCTGCAACATCGTGTGAGCTGTGGTCTTGGAAATCCACTTTGGGACAATCTGGCCTGTATCAGTGGAAGTGGTTGAGCTCTGAAGTCACACTCAGCAGCATCAACTCCCCCCACACACACACACTGAGCTCGAGAATTTCCTTTACTCCTTCAGTGCTCCCCCAGGATCAGCACCCCTTCCCCCACCAAAAACAAATCATACCTTTCTGAACAGGCCCTATCCCCCTCCTCAGTATTCACTAAAAAAATACCACCAACAGCTTAATCTGGTTCAATTTCAGTTGGTTGCCATCTATATCCCTCCCCCTGGGTTGTCCCTGCAAAAGGGACTTACAGTCTCAGTGGGCCTACCCGGTCAACAAAATTCAATAAATAAATAAATAAATACAGTATCAGTACCCCCAACACACACACACACACACACACACACACACACACACACTGCATCTCTCTCCTCGCAGGCTCTGCACCCTCTCCCACTGTACCCCATCTCAACCAAAACAAATAACAGTAAATAGTATTAAATAATAGTAGACCACAATGTCATAAGCCCCCACCCTCAATCAAGTAAAATAAATAGGATCCCCCTAGTTTGTTCATTGCTGAAGTCACAGCTAGAGTTACTCATCAGACTGAACGCTAGGGACAGAAGCTAGATCTTTTTAGGTTTTAGGTTTTGTATTTATGCACATTTAAATATTGGGATTACAATTTATTAATTAGATTGGCAATACATCTGGTTAAGGTTTGTGGAATTTATCCCCTAAAAATGGTTTAAAGGAGAACTGTGTTGAAATGTGTAAGTCATTTTTCCTAGTAGAAGCTATTTTCAAATATTTGTTCAAATTCTGTTATTGCTTTAGCTATCCAGGCTTTTTTAGTTATCCTTGTGGGTATTTATGATTTCACATTGCTGGTCAGAACCATTTTAGAACTGTGTGATGTAGTTTATGTTCCTGTTCTACTCTTCTATTGTTTGCACAATGCATCCATGTTCTGCTATAGAACTCTGTGGCTGTGAGGGACATAAATTACATCACACAGTTCTAAAATGGTACTTACCACCAGACTGTAAAGCAGAAACATCCACTGAGGTTACTAAAAGGCATGCAAAGATGGAATAATAAAATAATTTTAACCAGTACACAAAAAACTGCTTCTGATGGGAAAAATGACTTGCAGGGTCAGTGCAGTTCTCCTTTAACATTGTAATATTATGATACTGGAGAGAGTAATTTAGTAATTAGTAAGAAATTTCCAACACTTGGCAACCAGCTGGTTTTACCGCCTCAGTATCCATTAGTGAAAATGTTGCAGTTTTTAGCTTTTTTTCATATATTGTTCCTACCTATGCACATTCTCAGTTATATTTACTCTATGTTATATTAACTTTTAATATGGTGTGGTTCTGTAAATTTGTGGGATTTCATAATCTATGGGAGCTGTCTCTTTAAATGATGTACATTTATACCTGCAGCCCACCTGAGACAATACCCTTTGAAAAAGTGCAAGGTATTGACACAAAACGTCAGTTTGAGCGACAGTTGCCGCTGCTGTAACTTTTGTTGTTTTTTCCAAATAAAATTTGTTTTTATTACACTCAGCTTATTGTGAGATATGTACTTCTGTGAACCAGATCTGTAGAGCCAAACCATGAGTGTACAGTTTGGATCCTTGAGATGTGACGGCAGCAGTGGACACCTCCTCAGCTACCTGTGTGGTGGACAGAGTTAGGAGAGTCAGAGACTTGTGATTGGTCACAGTGGGGGTGGTGAGTAGGATTGATGGCAGTGGATGAGTTTTTTTCTGTGCAGCTGAAGGAACAGTCAGGATGTGGGGGGGGTCAGTGGCAGCAGGTATTTTTTTTTTCTATGTGGTCCAGAGAAGGACTCAGGTGTCAGTTGCAATCCGCAGAAGTGGGTTTTTAAGCAGGCCTGGCCAGGGGTGCAGCAGACAGGTGGGTGGTACAGGCACCTGGACATGTAGGCATGCAGCGAACCTCTACAGAATGCTAGCCTGAAAGACCCCAATGTTACATGCCACGTACAATACAGTAAAACAGTGTCTTTCCAGTTAATTAAATCCAACGGCACTCTGCCTTGCTCAAGCTGGTCAGGTAGGCATGCAGTAAACCTTTGAAAATGCTTACCTGTAAACCCCAGTGTCACAAGACCCCAAAAAGCTATAACCAACAGTCCCTAAACTAAAGCAACAGTGCCCCTGATGGGGGCACTGTTGAGTCCAAGCAAGATGGTGGCATAGAATTTCAGCTCTCTACTTCGAATTTAGACTAAGCTTATTATCAGCAGTTTCTGAGACATTTTGGCAGAATTTATAATCAAGAGGGGCAATCGGAATACTGGTAGAATAAGAATGGGCAATCCCAAGAAAGAAAAGGTACAAAAAGAAGGAGCTAAAAGTAAAAATGCTTCGGGATCCCCAGCCACGAGGTCCACTGAAGGCCATCCTGCGTAGGAAGACACCACTACCAGGGAAGAAACTCCACAAACTATAGGCATTAAAATGAATTGCCTTATCTTCACAGTGTCTGGATTAGCAGAGAAATTTAACTCTCTAACTAACAGAGTCACCACACTAGAAACGGAGGTATTCTCTATCAAAACAGAGTCAACGGAGACCTGCAAATGATCTGAAGCCACACTGGGCACTACTGCAACACTAGTAAAGGAAAATATTCATCTTCGCTCTAGACTTGAACCTTTAGAAAATCAAGCTAGGACAGCAAATCACCGAATCATTGGTATGTCTGAATGGAGCAAGGGGGGTCATCTGAGCCTTTTTGTTTCTGAATGGCTGGAACAGCAACTGGGGCAACCATTTTCAGACTGCCATATAAATGTGCAAAAAGCTTACTGAGTGGCAGCGAAGAGTCGTCAGGGGAATTCTGAGGCCTCTAGAGCTATAGTGGTGGTGTTGGATGGAGTCTGGTCAAGGGATTTGGTTCTGGTGCTAGCGTGACAAAAGAGAATGTTGCTTCAGGAGGGTACATAGGTCCACTTGTACCCAGACATCAGTTATGCTACCCGACAGAAGAAAAAACATTCTGATGGTATTCGGGCTATTCTGAGGGAAGCATACATTCCTCACAACATGTTGTTTCCAGCACACCTCAGGATCCTTTATACAGGGAAGGTGTTCATTTTTTCGGATTCCAATGAAGCCCTGAATGGGTCCAGCGTCATGCTAGACCACACAGACAGAGGGGTTCTCTAGAGCAGTCCGATCAGGAAGAAGCCGAGGAAGGGGAGCCCTGACTTGTTTTTTGGAAGACTGGGGCACAGATTTGACCCTTTACAGGTCATCTTTGCTCTTAAGACTACTGCTGACACTTTCTTGTACAATGACAGTACAGTATAGTACTGAAAGGGTTTAGTTGCATAGGCCTTTGACTTTGATTCTCTCCCCACTTCTGGGAAATGATTTACTACAACTTTAGTCAGCAAAGATTTATTTCTTTGCCTGTAAATGTTTGATCTGTTTTTCTCCGGAAAAACCTAATCTGAACAAGTTATTGTTGGAAACGGGGTGTAATTCTGTCCACTCTGAAGTAGTTTTTGAGTTTTCTGGTTGATATTCTTCCTGACACAATGCCAGGAATGCAAAAAGTATAATTACAGTCAGGCCTTTAACATTATTTAGAAAGATACCAATAAGGTACCCAAAATCAAGACTGCATGATACACCCACTTCCTTTTCAAGAAAATAGAGCATATAGTGTATTTAGACTTCCTTTTTTCATGAGGATTATAAAATCATGCAGCTCATGGGCTCTTAGGACAACAGCATTGAATGTCTAATTTTAATTTCCGTTACATGATGTTATTATTGATTATACCATGGACCTTGGACAACAACCAATCAAAACGGCAGGCTGGCACCTCACCACCATTGTAAATCTACCAATAATCACTGCAAAAGGTGCCAGCCAGCTGCATGTGTAAAAAAAAAAAAATCTGACCCTGAAATTGCAGCACGCCGACCGCCATCTTGTTTCCCCGCTAAGTGGGCATCACAAAAGAACACCTCCAAAATAAAAAAAAAACAATCCCACTGTATGAATCACACCAGAAAGAAAAACATTAACAAAATTCCCCTGATGGAAAAAAATTTCCCAAGTCAAGACGCAGACAGAAAGGTGGTAGCTGTACCACGGGAAGAAGTAATGACTTGCAACATGCCAGAAACTGAGCAGAGTAGTATTTGTTTAGTGGTCTAACAAATAGAGACAAATCAAATGGAAAACTTAAAAAAAAAACACTTTTATTATTTTGTATAGGAAAACAAGGTATAATCGCAATAAGCCACTCTGGAGATCTGGGTTATCGGGGGATTTACCATGGCTGGTGTGGATTTACCCACGTGGCTGCACCTTGTGGGCAAACCACTCCAGCCATGGTAAACCCCCCGATAACCCACACACCCTCATGGCTTATTGCTTAATTCTCCCCCCAGGGACGCATCTAATTGATGCAGTATGAATAATACTTTAACCAGCATGTATTAAGAGAGGTGGCACCCTCATGTGGAATATATTTTCATTTTCCAAATCCTCATGTACTGCTTCCAGATGTATAACTGTATGTCTATTGTAATGCCAATAAACATATAGTTTAAAAAAATAAAACAACAGTGATCCTATGTAGAGTAAAACCAGCAGCCCCCTTTCCAGCAATACATCTGATGGTGGTCATAGCTGAAGAGGCATGTCAGACTGATTATCAAGACAGGAGCTGAAGCTTGGCCTGGAGGAGCAGTTGGGAGGCAGGTGAAATCAGCAGGAGCAGGAGTGTTTTTGTGTTTTGTCCAGTCCAGGATGAGGACATTGTTTGAAGGCAGGTGTGTTACTTGGCAGCAAGAGGATTTTTGTGTTCAGTTCAGGCTGGGATTGCTGTTGGGAGGTTGATGGGTTACTTGGCATTGGGAGGGTGTTTTTTGTTTAGGCCAGGCCAGACAGAAGTAGATGTCAGGAAGCAGGCCAGGCTGGAGCAGCTGTTGGGAGGCAGATGGGATACTTGGAAGTGGTAGGGTGTTTTGTTTTCAGGCCAGGCTGATGTGGGGCAGCTGTTGGGAGGATGCTGAGCTGGGGCAGCAGTTGGGAGGTGGTTGAGATATTTGGCAGTGGGAGGGTATTTTGTGTTTGGCCAGACAGGCTGTAACACTTATTTAAAAATATTAAGACACTGTGAACCAGAGCAGTGAAACTCCCGATTCTGAATCAAATGATGTGAATAATAGTTAAAGAGGTGCTGCAAAGTCAAATGCAACAGATGGACCCATCTAAGAAAAAAACTCTGGTCAGAGCCAATACAGCTGCTAATGCATTACCCTGATGAGGGATATAGAATATGTTGTGGCTTAGTTGTAATTAATTGTTCCATTATTGGGATGTAAAAATCTCATGTTTACTGGATAGCAGGGACAAAGTTTATGGGGCATGGATTCAGCTACCCTTTGGGACCTGCTTGAAATGGAGAGGGGTGGTTCAAACACCTGGTATACAATGGTATAGATTCTAATGCAATCCATAGCATTGACTTACAGATGTGCTACGGTCAACACCCCACCGACTTTTTCTATCAAAGAGGTTAAAAGAGCAAAATTCACCTTTTCCAGTTGTGGCCACACCCAGTACTAAGAACTCTGCTTTCAGTGTTAAAAATGGAAAGAATTCACTAAATGAACTCATCACCTTTGATCTAGTATTGAACATATTTGACAGGGTCTGGGGATCTGTGTCTTCATTATCCAGTATGTTGCATTTTTACACTTTATTTAGTCAGTTTTATGCATTTAAGGGTGAGCATTTTATATAGAAGCAGTCCTTCCTCATGTTGCTCCTAGACCTAAGTCAGACTTTTAATTTCACTCCCAGAACTGAGCCCCCCTCCCCCACATACCCTCCCATTTCCACTACTGTCTGCTTTAAGCTTCACTAAGCAGCCTTAAAAATGCAAAAGAGGGATGGTATTAGGGTCTACTGGTTTGATCACAGACTTGGCAACTAGTAAGTTCAGGTTCAAATCTTACCAAAGCCACATACTCACTATTACCCCGAGCCAGCTGCAGTAGCTCTAAGTGTAAGAGCAAGGTTAATGAAATATCAGGAATTAGTATATTTTACAACAGGTTAAACTGGGGTTTGCTCTGCTTCTTTTTTTCATCTATCTTGATGTAAAGCACTGTAATTACTTGTATTATGGAACTGATGCAGTTCCTTGATAAGGATCTGACATGCTACAACCACAGTTTTTAAATGATCAAGCTTAGTTGAAAAGGCTTTAGTTTACGTTGTCACTCTCTGCATAGTACCTATTTAAACTGGAGTCATCATCAGCATAATGACTGCATGTGCCTGCCCCCTCCTCTCCACCATTTGTCTGTTCCCTCAATATATATTATGGAGGTAAAAAATGTTTTTGCTATGTCAGATCTGCATTAGTTAATAACAAAATTGTTCTTCAGTCACACACACTTGCCCCTCCTGTGTTACGTATTGTGTTTAGTCAGTACCATTCTTCCACTGCAGAGGTGACACAGAAAACAAAAAAGTGCCACAACCATAGATTCATGAATAAAATAGATCTGGTAGGTGGAAGGGAAGAGGGTGGATGGGGGCACAGACAGACACAGAACAGCAGAGATTTCATGCATACCAATGATGTGATTAGATTCCACTGTGGAAGTAGAAGGCGATGTGCATCAGTCCATGTTCCTGTTCCTGTCTGCCCTGCTTCTTCTTCTCTTTTAAGCAAACTGTTGTGTAGCTCTCACCATGCAGTCATAAAAAGAAATGTGAGCAATATAAAAATACACACATGAAAAACAATAATGTCATAATACTCATGGTGAAGTATAAAAACGGAGATCTGGTCCATATCATCATTGATGCCACTCTGGTAGAGGGATTTCAATTGAAACTCTACTGCATTTCTTCTGAAGGAGAAAGAAGAGTACAATCACCATGCCTACAGCAGATGTGGAGGTCAGTGTCTCAATCCCCATGAATTTTACCACTGCACTGTTACCACCACAGTGACTACCAATAGAGTGGTCCAGTTTACCGCCATTGATGGTGCTGATTTACTCCTGAATTCTGTCCTTCAAGTGTTGGATAGAACATCCAGTGATGAAATGACATTTTGAACTGTGAGCCATAAATGTAAATAGTTGGGAATATATTTAACAAAATATATTAAAAACCTTTTTGATGAAAATTGGAACCGACTAGTGAGAAGAATCAAAAGTGACACAAAATTGGAGAACCTCTCAGTAACAGTAATACAGTAGGTACGGTTCAAGTTATCAAAATGAATGTTCTACCTAAAAAACTATATATACTTCAGTCATTTCCATTAAGTCTACAGAAAACATGATCTGGAAAACTAGATAAAATAATACAGACATTTTTTGTGGAAAAGCAAAAAAAGCAAGAATGTCACTAAACAAATTAAGAACACACTATAATCAAATTGAATAAAGATTACCAGATTATTGGTAAAACCAACAATCAGCTATAACTAACCATAATGTAGAATACTACTCAGAAGATCCCCCATGGTGGGATCATATGGAACCAATTCAATTTAACAAACGGAGCACACAGTGATATAGAGGTATAGCCAGTTCTTTAGAGACCATCAGGAGAATGCAATAAACATGATTACAAATCCATGTACACAAGCAAACATAATGGTGTGGCTAAAATATCACAAGGAGACAAAATAAAATTTATGAATCAACACAAATAGCCCTATAAACCTTAAGGAAGCAAGTAAGGGTAGTAACAACAAGATTTATAACCCTTGGGCCTCCAATGGAATAATTTAATTGGGTGACCTCTATAAAGGAGAACACTTTCATGACAGTTCTAGAACTGAAAAACAAATATAATCCATTGAATGAGAATCATGTCACCTTTATACAAATGAGGTTTTACTTTACTAAAAATTTAGGAAGCAATCTGCAAAAGTCTAAGCTTACAACAGTCCAAGAATGGATAGTGGAGAACAGTGGCTCAAATACTGTATCTAAAATCTACAACAGGATAGTGGAGAACAGTGTCTCAGATATCGTATCTAAAATGTACAACAGGATAGTGGAGAACAGTGTCTCAGATATTGTATCTAAAATGTACAACAGTATAGTGGAGAACAGCAGCTCAGATATTGTATCTAAAATGTACAACAGGATAGTGGAGAACAGTGTCTCAGATATTGTATCTAAAATGTACGACAGGATAGTGGAGAACAGTGGCTCAGTTATTGTATCTAAAATGTACAACAGGATAGTGGAGAACAGTGTCTCAGATATTGTATCTAACATGTACAACAGGATAGTGGAGAACAGTGTCTCAGATATTGTATCTAAAATGTACAACAGGATAGTGGAGAACAGTAGCTCAGATATTGTATCTAAAATCTACGACAGGATAGTGGAAAACAGTGGCTCAGATATTGTATCTAACATCAGGATAGTGGAGAACAGTGGCTCAGATATTGTATCTAAAATGTACAACAGGATAGTGGAGAACAGCGACTCAGATATTGTATCTAAAATCTACAGCAGGATAGTGGAGAACAGTGGCTCAGATATTGTATCTAAAATCTACAACTGGATAGTGGAGAACAGTGGCTCAGATATTGTATCTAAAATGTATAACAGGATAGTGGAGAACAGCGACTCAGATATTGTATCTAAAATGTACAATGAGATAGTGGAGAACAGTGACTCAGATATTGTATCTAAAATGTACGACAGGATAATGGAGAACTGTGGCTCAGATATTGTATCTAAAATGTACAATAGGATAGTGGAGAACAGGGACTCAGATATTGTATCCAAAATCTACAACATAATAGAGGAAATAGAACATCCACATCTGAACAAGTTATGGAAAAACTGAAAAAAAGAATTAGACAACACAATATAAGATACAAAATGAACAGAAATAAACTCTATCAAAATCCCTATGCGTAACAAATTGAACCAGATTTAATTTAACATTTTCCATAAAATACATCACACACCACATCTGCTAAATAAAAGTAATCAATGTGTGACACAAAGACATACCCTTACACATAACTGCAACATGCAAAACAGTAAGGAAAACCATCAATCTGGCCTTCGTCAATGTTAGCAAGGTACTGGAAAGACCCACAACCACCAGACTACTCTCTTTGGGAAAGACTGTTTATTGAATGCATGCAATTAGAAACGGTTCACTACATCAGTCCGGAACAATTATGTATCTTTCATAAAGTATGGGACCCAGTACCAGAATTAATTATAGACAACCAGTTATGAAGCTAAACAAGCTAAACAAGAGATAAAGTCAAGACTGAAAAAAAAGAGGAATGTGAGGGGGGATGAAAACCTTTACATGTGGGGAGGGGAGGTAGGGCTATGGATGGGAATGGAGGGAATATACAGGTAGAGTTCTGATGTAATCTTAACTAATGACCGGAAACAAACCAATCCAATCTTTCTATGATTGAAGTGGTGATGACTAGAGATGGGCTACCTGACAGGTATCCAGATTGGGTACTGCAGGTATGGGCTATTTTTAGCCAGGTAGGGTAGTTCGAGTAAAGTACTGCCCAATGAGCATGATAACTGTTTATTTGGGTTGGGTTGTGAGTCAGGTAACTGGTATTTACTGTCATGCTGATGTTGCTGACTGTGCCACCTCCCTCCTGGTCATAGGACTTGTCCGCAACCATTTGGTGACCATCTGAATAATGTCCCTCCCATCCCCTTACACATATTGCCTGCTGGGCCACCATCACAATCATCTAATCACATTTCACATCCTACAAGGTATAAATGATAAGCTGTGGTGTGTGAGTGCCGCAAAGAGAGATAGAGAGTGAACAGGTTACAGAGACAGGCAGGCTGTGCAGCATGCAGCCGTCCGCTGCAGTCATCCCAACTTAATTAAGTTTCTTGGATTCTCAGTCTCAGTGCAGATTGCAGAAAAAAAGAGAGAGAATGCCTTCAGCTACCACACAGTGGGGCTGATTCCAAGATGAATGTCACAACTTGCAGATGCATGTGAGTTGCAACATTCGCTGCTACACCAGGGACCCTGCACTGTAGTCTAAGAGCGGCAGTGTCCCGGCACTCACGACCTGTGACTTGCGGCATGCATAGGCTATTGCCATGGGAATGGCATAATAATCTGCATGCAGTCATGGCTCACTGAAAACCACCCCCCTGAGCCCCAGGAAAACCACAGCAAGCACCAGGGGGCATTGTGGGGCTGGACAGGTGGCACAGGAGTCCAGGGGGGCACATTAGAAAATGGACCCCCAGGAGTCCCCAACATTCAGGGTTGGGGGGCATGGACATGTTCATGGGGGCATGGGGAGCATGGCAAGACCTTGGCCACAGTGCTGCGGAGTGGGCATCTGTTGGATGGCACTGCCAGATGCCCCTTAGGGCATCTCCGAGATGTTCTAACTCCACTGTGCCCTTGCAGCTGCTGGAATAGCATAAGTGGTTTACGGCAGTCGCCCTCTTTGAATAGGGTGCAGTTGCTGCCGTAACCCACCCTTGCACCATGTCATTGCGGGTTGTGGCATAGTGGGTGGTGTATTCCACATTTGGCATAACCCACAGAGGGCATGGAGCAAGGCACCTTTCAGAATTGCAACCGGTGTAATGCATGATGCAGGTTGTGAGTTACACCATGGGGTCTGGCATAACTCGGCTTGCGTCACTGTAAGCCATCCTGGAATCGAGCCCAGTGAGAGGTTAAAGTTGAGGAGCATGCAGCAGTGTGCAGTTCAGTGCTTGCTGAGTGCAGTGAGACTACCTATAAGGCTACAAGCCATTCAGGACCAGGTGGAAGTCAGGAGGATGTGCCGCTGGTGGTGTCTCAACTCCCGACTCCAACAGCTTTAGTCCGCAGTCCAGTGCAGTATTCAGACAGAAATAAAAGTGGAGAGGGCAAGGCAAAGGGAAAGGAATTGGGCTGGGGAAATAAAATAACAGTCATTCACTGCTGTCTACAGGAGGGATTTTGTTCATTCAGACACAAGCAGTGACTCAGCAACAACATGGCCATGCTATGTGGGGAAGGGGAGGTCTTTGAAGAAGTGAATAAAAATAAAAAAAGGAAATTAAAAATAATTGAATCCAGGCAGGCTTCACTGGACTGTCTTACTGTCAGTGGAGCTCAGTAATTTCATATTCCTGCTTGTTGTTGTGCAGTCTACCGGGCTCTGTCAGACTCAGCAGCAGATACTTTCCCATTCCAAGTTTCCAGGCAGCACAGCATGCTAACAGTAGCACAGCAGCAAGTCTGAGTTGCGTAACTAACGCTAAAGCAGTCAGTCCAGGCATTCACTCACCCACACAAGCTTAAGCGACTGTCCATACTATTTCTGACTGCTCTTACTACATCAGTTCTTTCTGAGCCTGTGTGAATGGTCTGGCATTTCTCAAGAGAGGGAGACATTTAAGAAAAATAAAAAACAAACTGTATTTGATTTTTTTCTTATTCTTTTTGAGGACTTGTTCTAACTTAATGAATCACCCCCCAAACACATGAGGAAAGGGACTTTGTGTTCATGATGAGTGTGCACACATCTCAGCTTAACTGCATGTGTGTGCGCAGTAGCTGCAAGCAATTGCATTCATCTTAGGGCCGCTGTTAACGCCCCAACATTTATAAATGTGACATATACCATAGTAACCAGTTAGACTGCATCTCCATAACACTTAGTGAAACAGCCTTTTAAGACTGTAAAATGCATTCCATCTTAGGGCCATTATTAGATGCCCTAACATTTATTAATGTGACATAACCAGTCAGCCTGAATCTTCGTAGCACTTAGTGAAACAGCCTTTACAGCTATATAAGGCATTCATCATAAGGCCACAGTTAGATGCCCTGACATCTATTAATGTGACATAGCCAATCAGAATACATCTCCATAGCACTTACTGAAGCAGCCTTTTACAGCTGTATAAGGCATCCACCTTAGGTCCACTGTGACGTGAGACAGGTTGGAAATGGAAATGTTCTGAGCAAGCCTGCAGCTGTTTTCAAAAGTTATTTGTACCCAGCCATGAAAGGATTTCAGAAGGACTGTTGCAACTGCTGATAGAACGATGTTTGATTTTACACAGAGTGTTTTTTCTCCCAGTCAGTAGGTTGTTATTACCGGTATGTATCCAGTTCAGGCCTCGGGGATCCCCAGGCCACCATATAGATAGCTCCTTGGTTTTTCTTGTACATTTTCTCCCTGACTTCTCTGACATGAATGATGTGGCTGCCTTTTGTTGGCTGCACACACATACAGCTTCCCACTGCGGCGGGAACAGGCTTCATGGCCCAGCCACAGGGGTTGCTGTGAAAACGGAATCAACTGCCAGCTCTCCCTGGCCAAGATGTACACTGCTGGGCGGCAAATGTCTCAGCCTGGCCTGCTTTTTGATTCAGCGTTACAGCGTTCACTAACAAACCTGGGTCATCCACACAGCTGTACAGTGTGCTACTGCTGGGCAACTGGGGCAGCTGCAGAGAGATTGTTTTCTTAAAATTTGGCAGCGGGCCAATCCAGACATGATTTGCTTTCAGCACACAGCCTAGTCATATTCTGTATTACTTCTTGCAGTCTGCCATTCATGTTCAGGGCTAGAATGGCATCACTTAGTGGTTGGTATGATCGGTGTGAAATTGTAAGTATTCATTTTGAGAAATGTAAGCCATTCCACATTTACAGCACTTAGTAGTGTTCTCTGATCAGTCACTATTCCGTCACCTGCATTTATGCATTCTGTAAATATGCATACATGCTGGACAGCTCAGGTACATTACTGCAAGGTTTGCTAGATCTGGCCATATTGTTCTTTTTCAAAGGATCTTCCTTGAGACCAATCACAGCACAGCGTGCAAAATACTCATGGATCATTGTGCTGGGTTACACTAACAGCCTGGCAGATAAACCAGCTGCACGCTCCTTGTAGGATACCAGATAAACCAGCTGCACTCTCCTTGTAGGATGCCAGATAAACCAGCTGCACTCTCCTTGTAGGATACTAGACAGTGTTGTTGCAGACAGCTCTGAATTGATTTGCTTTTCTGACCATGAACATAGGATACCTGAAAAGTAGCAGTAAATGTCCTTTCCCTTGCTGATGACACTGGTGATTGTGAAGAATTTAGAGACGTGCTATCATCTGTGCCAGAGGCATACTCGGATTGGTCATCAGATTTTGACTCCTGTACATCAGTTCACAGCAGTGTTACAGAGAAACATCAAATCTGTCAGCAGAAAAAGACTGCTTGGCTCACCCAGACTGCCCAGCTGTTTCCTGCCTAATCTGTCTCAGCAGACCCTAACTGGTCTCCAGCGTCCCTCCCCCCTCCCTGTCTATTTACTAATATTCCCCTATGTCTATCCCATGCATGCTTGAAGCCCCCCACTATTTTTGACTCCACTACTTCTGCTGGCAATCTGTTCCAGGTGTCTACTGCCCTTTCAGCGAAGTAGTACTTCCTAACATCCCTCTTAAACATCCTCCTCTAGCTTCATTACATGTGTAACCCCTAGGCCACGCTATTCCAAGGGCTACTACCCCTGTCTGTTCTTCTAGAACCAGGTTGAGGGGCCTGGGTTCCAAATTAACAATTACCGGGGTTCCCCTACCCCCAGTAAACACAATGATTTGGTGCCTCCACCCAGAGCAAGGTATGTGGGGGTGTCTATCCAACCTGGCATACCCTCTGGGAAGCTATAACCACCCACCAGCCCACCTAGTGACCATGTACCTTCCCAACGGATACAACCCTTTTCAGCAGGGAACACACAATTAGCAATGAACATTAATAATATGCTCAGGCCCCTTGCACTTACCACTAGGGTCTGGTTTTCAGGCAAATACCTTGGAGCCCTCTGTAAAGCAATATCACATGCAAGCTTACACTTTTAAATGCTTTTACCCAAGTCACAGTGAAGTTTAACCAGACAATAATTTGCTCCTGAGTCTGCTTAACAGTGAAACAGCGAATTGGATTTATTGAGGGGATGTGAACAAGGGAGAGGTGTAAATCTGGATAACTGATTGCTAAACTGGTATTAGCCAGGATATTTTGCATGCAATTTCTTTAGTCCCTTAAGTACAGTCTTGCAACTGCTGGGTACCCAGAGTGTGATGCTGGCTAGCCAGAACGGTGCCCGGGGTTGCAGCTGTTGTTGGGGCCCTTGATGGGAAGAAAAGATGATTAAACATGCACAAACAAAGACCTTGACTAATTATATTCTCGGCTGGTTGGCCTAGACCACTGAAACCCTGCAAAACACACTGAGTGAAATCAGATGGTCCACAGAATAATTCAGGAACTTGTTGCAGGGAGCTACCCTAAGTTTACTCACAACACCAGTAGGTAGAAGATGGCCTGGCGAAATGAAGACCTGCAGCAGAGCACTAAAGAGCATGGGGAAGCTGGGCCAACTCGACTCACCTCCGCTTCACAGCCTTTCCCTCCAGGTGGCCACAACCTCCGATACCTTGCTGCACAGGGGCTTGATCCCCAAGCTGGTCTCTCACCGAGAAAACTGTAACTGGTTTAGAAATAGATGGCTTGGGCCAGGTCTGGCATGAGCCCAAGGTTGGACTAAACACTTCTGGCAAAGTTCAGTTCTTTTGGCTGGTGAAGGCCTCTAGCTGGCTGACAACTTGGCCAAACAAAGCAACTGGCTCCTGGTGGCAGAAAGGCATCCCTGGTTAGCTGGCCTCGGCCCACCTCGAGCATTCAGCACGTTTAACGGAAACAGCATCCACTCATCCACTTCTCAGTTCAGCTTCAGGCCGGTTCGCAATTACAGCAGTTCTGCTGAGCAAACCTTCTAACCTGCAGAAAGTAGTCTCTGGCGACTGATTCCCAAACTTGGGACCACAGACACACAACAGAGGAAACTAGGCCTTTCCTAGGCCAGAACCCCGCAAGCTTGAACAGGGCTTTTCACTCCATGGAGTCTTGGGACAAACTTCACACACAGAAGCTCCTTTCAGTTCAAGAGCTCAAGCTGCATTGCTCCTGTTTGAAAACAGTTCTCGGATCAGTCTGTTTTTCCTGCAATCCAATTGGTCGGGGGAGCTGTCAACCACAACCTTGTGCTCCCATTGAGTCCTTTAGGCACCAAACCTTAGAGTTCACAGTTTCTTCCACAAGGCACTCGAACTAAGGACCCCTCAAGGTCCCCTGTGTCCCAACTGGTCCAAATCCTGGAAGTCCCGGACCAAACATGGTGACTCCCATTTGGATGCATAAACTACAAGAAGGCAGGTTAAAATGAGCACTCTAATTTAAATACAACAACAAATTAGAAGTAAATTTTTACAATACCAGTTAGGGCTCCCTCTGTTCTAACAGCGACAGCAGAGTGGAGCAAATTGGGGTGATGCCCAGCCGGTCGCAAGCTCTGAAGGACTTGGACCCAGCCCAGGCCATTTACAGCACACTGGCAATGTCACTTAATGGGACTGGTGTGGAGACACATCATGGCACTCTCACGCAGATCAATAGGGTCACCAAATAACCATGGATTTATTGTTTCCAATGAATGTCTGCCTGGCAGTGGGCATTGCTTAAGCCCTGGGAGATACTTAAGGTAAGCCACAAATTGGTGGGGGGGGGGCTACACATTCCTCCTGGTCCTGGTATTCTTTCACATTTGAAAGAGACTCCCCTCCTGCACCCTGTTCACTCCTTTGAGGTATTTGATGCAGGTCTCTATCATGTCTACTCTCACTCTCCTCTCTTCCAGGATGTGCACATGTCAAGATCCTTTGGTGTCTCCTCATAGGATTTCTTGTTCAATCTCTGCACAATTTTAGTTGCTCTGCTCTGGGCTGCTTCCACACTGTATATGTGCTTTCTAATGTGCAGCCTCCAAAACTGAACACAATACTGTCCAGGAGTCAGCTCACCAGCAAGGGATATGGTGGCAATATCCCCCTCTGTCCTCCTGCTGGAGATACCCCTCCCTATGCACACCAGCATCCCACTAGCCCTACTCACTTGTCAGATATGATATCATTCACACAGGAGCTGAGTATCATATGAGGGCAAGGTACTGACAGTCAGTACCTCGCCCTCATATGATACGCAGCTCCTGGGTGGGGGAGGCACTGGCAGTCACTAATCAGGAAAGGGACCTTGGGGTTACAGTATATATGATGGTGGTCTGGAGTGAAGACACAGAAAGCAAGAAAAGTTCTTTTAAAATGCCCCATAGGGCAGTCCACTTTATTAAATAAGTACTTGGAGACATTGGACACAGAAATAAACAGTTCAAATAGTGTAAATCTGGAATTTTTTGAATTTCATGTACCAGTTGACTAGTGGGGATGATCTTGGGCTACTAAAAACTTGGCTGAAATGGCTGCCTGTGTCTGCTTGGCCAGTAGCTCACAGAGACAGTACCTGAGGGGGGGGAGGTCCTACCTGCATCTACATTTTTGCAGTCCATAGTTGAGGTAGGCGAATCACCCCTCCGGCTGTTCGACTCAGCTCTGGTCAACACCTCCCAGCCTTGGCTAGCACTGCCACTAGCCAGTCTTTCTGAGACTGCCCCTCTATCATCAGCCATTTTTTTCTCTTGAATCTCATCTGCCAGACTATCCTCAGTCAGACCTTTTTATAGTTCTGGGGATCATATGACCAGTTATATGATCCCCAGGACTATGGGGGGGGGGATTGGAAGAAGAAGGCTGTTGGTTAACTAGGATCTTCAGCTTATCCAATAGGTAGCAAAATGGGCAGACTAGGTGGGCCAAGCGGTCCTTATCTGCCGTCAAAGTCTGTGTTTCTTTGTTAGTCATTCATACCTTAACTTTCAATTAAGTGTTTATAAAAATATTACATATGGTTGTTTCATACACAAAAGTAAACAATGAAAAAAAACATTTTAACATAGATCTGCTTTAATACAATTACACAGTAAAGCAAAAAGAAAACAAAGAGGGGCACTCTCAGGCAGGAAGTTCCACCTTTCTTGTTCCCAGAATCCCTCATGCCAGGGCTCTATAAAACCCACAGATACCAGCCAGCCTGAGTCCATAGGACTATACAAAATGAAGGTCAGCAAACCAAAATCACATGGAACCAGGCATTTCTTAAACAGGTCATTTTTCTGAATATTTTGGCCAGGATATTCAAACTGCGCCACTGGGCTGCACCAGAGCATGGACCAGGTGATATTCAACGATGCTGCACCATGGCTCGGCACCATTGAATATGGCACTGTGGCCACCCGCATTGCGCATGGTGCAGTGGCACTGCACCAGCGCAAGTGGCAGGTGAGGAGCAGGGGAATGAACCAGCACAAGAGCAGTTGCACAAGGCACAGGAACCACAATATTCAGCGGTGGATATGCAAATGGGGCCATCAGGTATGCATGGTGCAAATGGGACCATTAGCATACCATTATGGCCCCATTTGCATACAAGTGCGCCGATCCCCGGAGACTTGCACCTGGAGTTCTGCCAGGCTGCAGCTGTCGGGGACCAACGCCCCCTGCTCTTCGCACGAGGTGCCCCACCTGATCGTGGGCTATAACAATAAATATATATCCCTGGTGGTCCAGTGGACCTGTCCCCATGCCCGATCGTGGGCATTAATAGAAATAAATATCCCTGGTGGTCCAGTGGACCTGTCCCCAGCCTGATTGTGGGCATTATGAATAAAGAACATCCATGGTGGCCCAGTGGCACATCCAGCCTGATCTCAGACCCTACGTTCGAACGCGTTCCCTGGTGGTCTAGCGGTACTCCCCTCCCCACCCGTCCACTCAGTCCCACCACCCCACAACCCCCCCAGTCAGCGGCGGGCAGCATCTCCACACCCACAAGCTGCCCGGCCGCCCGCCCGCTGACTGACAGCGTATGGAATAGCTGTACGCCCATTGGTCCACAGCATGGGCCAATGGGCGTGCAGAACTATACTGTACTACACAGTCTGTTCATTCACAACTTGGGACTGTGTAGTACTGTATAGTCTGCACACCATTGGTCATGCTGTGAACCAATGGGAGTACAGCCATTCTGTACGCGTCAGTCGGGCGGGCGGCTGAGTGGCTTGGCGGGTGGGGAGATGCTGCCAGCCGCTGACGGGGTGGGGTGGGGTGGTGGGACTGAGTGGGAGGGTGGGGAAGGGGGTACCGCTAGACCACCAGGGTACGGGTTCATACATAGTGCCCGAGATCGGGCTGGATGGGCCACTGGGCCACCAGGGCTGTTCATTATTCATAACGCCTGCGATAAAGCATGGGGATAGGGTCCACTGGACCACCAGGGATATTGGACATTTTATTATATTACTTATGCCCACGAGCGGGCTGGAAGCGGTCCACTGGACCACCAGGGATATTGAACATTTCATTTATATACCTCTGCCTGCAATCGGGCATGGGGGGTGCTACCACGATGGATGGTGCTGCCAGAGCTCGGATGGCCACCCACAGCTGGCAGCTGCTGTGTTGCGCCCTGCAATACGGCAGCTCACCTGTGGGTGGCCAGCTGTTGCTCCATTTTATTTTGGCTCAACTGTGCACGGCACAAGTAGGGGTTGCGCCTGCATGGGCTCAGCACATTCCAGGCTGAATATCGGGATGTGCGGGAGTATGCATAGGCACGCCTCCCCCACTTGTGCCGCATACATTACTGATGCGCCCTGGTGCATCGGGATTTGTGCCGTGCACTTTCCCCTTTTGAATATCATGCCAGGGCACATCAGTGGGTTGTGCATGGTGCAACAGTGTTCGCCATGTGCAACCCTTTTGAATATCCCGGCCAATAAGTTTCCTAAATATAGCAAATGTGTGCAGTTTGTGCTTAATTCATTTAACAGCAGAAATACACCAGCAATGTGAAACAAAAGGAATTGCTAATGAATTGTTCGTGGTAGTCTGTAAAATGTGATGTGCCTGATGTCTCCTATCACTGTTTAAGCAGTTAGAAATACAAAAAGGAGAGAAAAAAGAGGGATGATCCCCGTTTCGGGCAATGGAATTCTTTTTCTATCCTGTGTCCTTTTCTCACCCCTGGACTGTCAGACAGGATCTTTTGCATATCTGTTCTGTCCTATCCCCTCTGTTTTCCCACTGTTGCTTAGAACATACTCCCTTCCTTCATCAGTTGGTCAGTTTGCCTGATACCAGTGCTAAACAGCATTGTAGCTCCATACTAAAACTGATAAAAAGAAAGAGGTAGAGAAATTATGTATGCAGAAACAATGGAGCAATAACTAGATATAAAGTACCATCTTTTGGCAGAAAAAAAAGAGTGTAGCAGAATTACAGCAGAATCACTGGTATATTGTAGAATTCTTATGACAATTAATTTAGACAGCCTGAATACTACTGGTTATACTAAATGCATTATCTGTTTATAATGTATGGCTCAATGTTATTACTTATAGAAATCGACCAATTTACATTGTTGTTATACTATCAGTGTGACGTCACAATGTTGTTATGCCATTGCGAGTACATTACGTCAATGGTATAACAACATAGGCCACATTCATGCATGTGCATTCTGTATGCTGCAAGTTGTTTGTACATGTGCAAACAGCGAACAGAACACCAAAATGCCACAGCGGTGATCCACCATGGAGAAAGGAGCAAATTGAGCGTGAGTGCTCTCTGCTTGATATACACCCTAAAATAGTGGAACATACACTGTAAAAGATAATGTATGGTTCAATATCAGCAACCAACTTGTTTAACCATCTTGAGGTGGCTATGGCTACGTAAACCTCTCAAGCTTCGCTCTTGCGGTTTACACAGTCGCCACGGCAACCTCTTGATAGTTAACAAGCTGGTTACCAATAGCAACACATACATTATCCTGTATGTTATGCAATGCCCTATTACTGTTGTGTACATTCTAGTACTTTCTGTGAAGATTGATGATCTATGGAGCCTGTGAGAAAGGGAGGCAGGGTTTTTCCCCTAAAGGAATCTCTGTTGATTGGGACTTGAGTCAGTTCTTGTCTACTCACTGCAGAGGAAAGATTACTTGTTGGAGGCACTTCTGAAGGATGGAATTTGCACAGATTGTTTCACAGAGACTTCTGACTTGCCACCCAGTATCCCAGAAAGGTCCCACAGTGCCAGAATTTAATTAAGGTTACTGTGATACTCCAGTCTTTTATTTGTTATCTTATTTTACTTGTTCTTCAAATAAATACATGCATGCTATATTTTCCTTGTGATTTGCCTCTCCGTGTGCTTCCTGAACACCCATACTATGACATAGTATCATAGAAATGTGTCAGCAGAAAAGGCCGACCCTGACCCATCCAGTCTGCCCATCTCCCCTTCCCCCACTTGTCACTGGTGCACAAGGAGCCTAGCCTCTATCCTTTAACCAACCCCATATGTCTATCCCACACTTTCTTGAATCCCTCCACCATTATGACATCTACCACCTCCTAAAATAATCTGTTCCAGGGTTCAACCACCCTCTCAGTGAAATAACACCCTCTTACATTACCTTTAAATCTTCATCCTTCCAATCTTAAAGTATGACCTCTTGTTTTAACTCCAACTTTCCTTTTAAATAGACTTCCTTCCCTCACTTTATTTATCCCCTTCATGTAGTTGAAAGTCTCTATCATGTCTCCTCTCTCTCTCTCTCTCTCTCTCTCTCTCTCGTCTAAACTCCAGCAGATAAAGATTTAGTTCTTTCAATCTTGTCTCATATGGTTTCCCTTGCATACCCCGCACAATCTTTGTTGCCTTTCTCTGAACCTTTTCTATTACATAAAACATGGGCTTTAGTAATTTTATGCCCCTGGCAGCATCAAGTTTCCTGATACCTTAATTACCTTCCATGCAAAACTAAAGGTGGTTCAAAGCTGTTCACCTTCAGTGTTTTATTTTATTATATTTTATTTAGGGTAAAGAAACACAGATTCATATCATTTGTCTATGTAATTTCTAAATGGTAATTCTTACCATGGGAAAAGAACACAGCACCAAAGCTCACAAGGGGAGTCATCAGAAAAGAAAATTGGGACTTCCGGTAACGTCAGCAGCCTGAATGGAAGCATAAGCTAACGAGTCTCCCAGCCCAAATTGAATCGATCGGCATCTACAGTAGATAAATATGCAATCACCAGCCAAAATCACCAGGTAGAAAGCAGGGTCTACTAGGAGCATTCAGACCCCGGCGCAGAAGCTGCAGCTCTTGTTGCAAGGAGAAAAAACACCGCAAACTTCAGGGCCTACTGATGATGAGGACACTACAGCAGTGAAGACTGGGCTAGAAGATAAATACCCCCAGTTAATAACCTCAATTTTACAGACAGCCAAAACTGTGCAGAAAATAGACACCTCACTAACCGAACTGCGATCAGACATTGGGAGAATTGAGCACAGAACAGATAAACTGGAGCTGGGACTTATAACAGTCCTGGAGCAAGCGGACCGCCATGACCGCCTCCTGTTGTTTCTGATGGCCAGAGAGAGGGAGCTACGGGCCAAGATAGATGACATTGAGGGACAGAGCAGGAGACAAAACCTTCGGATCTACGGTATCCCTGAGGGAGCTGAGGATGGAACCTCTGATGTGATCACCTTTCTACAGAAACTACTCAAAGACCTACTAAAATTACCTCTAGAGTTGGATGTCTCCATGGATCAGGCTCACCGCTCCCTCACTCAGCGCCCATCGGGTCCCGACTCCCGCCCGCGTTCCTTTATGGTACGGATGACCAGCTACACCTCTAAAGAGGAGATTCTCAAACGAGCGTGGAAGTTGAATAAAATCATGCTTGGGCCCCACCGTATTACGATAGATAACGACTATACTGCGGGAGTCCAGGAGGCACGTCGCACCATGTGGCCCATCCTGAAGCAGCTCAGGGCTCAAAATTTAAAGGCACAGATGTTATTTCCCGCGCGCTTACGGGTGGAGATCAGACAAGGCACTAAAGTATACGAAGACCTGTTGGAGGCTAAAGCTTTCCTTGAAGAATCCGGAATATCAGTCCCTGGTCTAGAGAAGGAGAGGATGGAAAAGGAATTGCAATGCTCAGCATGGTCGGTGGCGCATAAGGGACTGACCCGCCACTTGCACCCTCACTCTATTAACCTGCGAGAGGATATTTCTGCACTTCTCAAGCCCTACGTTTCGGTGGTACAGTTGGCTGGCCTTACCCCACAAGATGTCCCTGCAAGCGAGACACAGACCCAGGTGGCAGTTTTCCCATCAGACAGAGCCTCAGTGGACAGAGCGGTAACTTGTATGTTGTTGAACAGTGAGATAGAGTGAGTATTCAATGCTGGGGACTTGCTGCACAAAGTACAACCAAAGAATTGGACAACTGATGACAAATAGTCAATCTGTGGGTCTACAATTAGAGGGAATTGAGAGAGTTCTGGCTCCTGACATAAAGCAGCCCGGGTGTGGGCCCTTGTTGAAATAAAGTTGGCTTTGGGCACCCTGCATATGCTCGGACTGGGACCTTGCTACAAACATAGCGGGGACTTGGATACTACAGGTCTGGATGGCTCGGGGGGGCTCACCTCACCTCTCTTTTCATGCCCGCCCTGATTAGAAAGATGGAGAAATGCTTTGGTTATCTGGACATGTATAAATGGGTAGTCCTGGGGTGGGGGGGCTCTCCTCTCTCCCCACGCGTGTCCCGATCAGGGCTTGGAGTAGAATGCCAAAGGGATTTGACTATTTCATGTATAGGTGGCTTTGGGGGGGGTGGGACTCTCCTCTCTTCACGTACCTGATAGGATGGGTCCTTCGATAAAAACGCTGTGGAGATACAGGCGTTTAAAAAGACGCTAAATGTGCACCGTGGGGGAGAGTCGCAGGCCTCACTCTATCGTGTAAAATTGTTACAGGGGACAAGGGGGAGGAAGGGTAGGGATCTGCAGTAAAGACTAATGAAAAGTAACACAGGATGGTTTAATAAAACTGTCTCTGCTTAAATCAATTTGACCTGTGCACTCAGTTAGTTGGAAGTTGAAGGGCAGTAATTTTACTGGTGGATTTTCTTTCTTCCTCCCACACCACCTCCTAATTTGGGGTTGGGGGCGGATTTAATAATGATGGCCTTGTTCTTCGATAGATCAGGGAGAGGGGGACCTCTCTACACCGAATCAAATAAAGGGCGGGGAAGGGGAACAGACCAAGAGTCTGGATTTGCAAATGTTTAGCGTTTGCTTACTGGTCTTGCTGATGTCAGTAATACCTCAGAGCAATGGGTTGAGACCCAAAAATAGTGCTCTGAAGAGGTTTAGCCCAAGACATCATACAGGGCTAAGTGCCCCAAATGCGGCACAAACCATTTCATCCCTCTGGAGTTGGACTGACCTAGGAAGTTGGGGTCTTCAGTATAGATCGATTATATCCCTTTCGTGATATATACCTCAGAAAAGAAGAATATTCAAGGATAGGAAGGTAAAGGGAGGGATATTTCTTCACTGATTAAAAATGTTCACTTATATATTTTTGAAGCTTGTGGTTCATGAGTTAATGAGTTTATGGGTTCATACTGTTAAAAGGACTATAACCCCATTAGAGGGAGATGGAGTTTTAAATGTTCTTAATTGCATACAGATTGGCTGGTGGTTTAAAGCCAGCAAGTTGTTACTATTAAATAGACACCATGCATGGCACAGGGATGACTGTAGACAAGTGCATACTCTAATTAAAGGGGAAAAGATGGAACAGAGAGCGATCTCAAAGCAGATGGGGGGTTGGAGGGTGGGGGAAGGGAGGAGTGGGGGTACTAAAAGTATGCAAGTGCATAGAACATTAGAAAAGACTGAGAATCTCAAATATGGATAAGGTCAAATCTAAAATTGCATCTTTAAATGTAAACAGTATAAATCATCCTATTAAACGAAAACAGCTCCAAAAATTCTTAAAGAGACAGAAATGTGAAATTCAATTTCTACAGGAGACACGTCTGTCCTCTAAAGAAGCCCTAAAGTTAAAAAGTAGGGCGTTCCCGACTGTTTATCATGCATCCCTCACAAATGGGAGAAAGAGGGGAGTGGTGATACTGCTCTCGGCCTCCTTCCCATTCGTAGAGGAGGAGGTAATAGTGGATCCGGGGGCTCAATATGTGATGGTAGTGGGACGTATTCAGGATCTTCAGGTAATGCTATTGAATGTGTATGCTCCCCCGGGAACACACACTGCTTTTTTTGCAGATTTATTTAAGTTACTGGCGGAAAGGGCAAGAGGGATAGTGATCGCAGGGGGGGACTGGAAGGTCATCATGGACAGGTCCCTGGATACCACTTCAAATATCCTGGCTCCTAATGAGAGGGTCTCCAAACCGCTGAAGAGACTCACGAGGGACACGGTTTTGACGGACGTATGGAGGGAAAAGTATCCCCTAGCACGGGACTATACATACTGTATTACTCCCCAAGATACAAAATTTTTTCAAGATTAGATATGTTCTTCACATATGGGAGGGACTTATCAGTCTTTGAGTCTGTGTGGGTGGGCTCTGAGAGCCTATCAGACCATAAACCAATATATGCACAGATCAATCTCCAGCTTCCAAGAAAGCCAACACAATGGAGGTTGAATGTTAGTCTGCTTAGGGATGAAAAGGTGAGGAAGGAAATCCAGGAAATAATAAAACAGACTACTCAGTCGAATGAGGGCCCAGATGTCATGCCCCAAATTCTTTGGGACACAGCTAAAACACTGATTGGGGGAGGCTGATTTCAATAGCTACATATAAAAAAAGGGAAAGGGATAAACAAAGAGAACGATTAAATCAGGAACTTAAAGCCCTAGAAGGGCAACAGAAAATAAAATTCTGTAGAGAAAGAGAGAGGGAGATAAAGGACCTTAAACTACAGCTCCAGAGGTTGCAGCTTTTGGAGACTGAGAAAGCCCTCCTATACACAAAACAGACCTATTATGAAGGGGGACCAAGGGCCACACGCTTTCTGGTGTATCGGCTGAAACAACAATCGGCCAGGGCAAACATCACTGGTCTTTGAAATCTGGCCACTGGCTGTGTCCTCTATAGATGGAAGCAGATAGCCGAAACATTCGTCACCTACTATAAACAGTTATATCATCCCCAGCCAGATTTGGGTTAAGAGGAAGCTTTGCGATTTCTAGAGGCTTTAAAGCTACCCAGGCTTACCGCGGCTCAGAGGCAAATTTTGGAACGGTCAATCACGCATCAGAAGATTGTGGGTACGGTGGGGGGAGCTTAAGGTAGGTAAATGTCTGGGTCCCGATGGGTTTGGGGGGAGCTATACAAAACGTTTGTGACGGATCTGACCCCTATTCTGAACACGGTATACAATCAGGTCTGGTTGGAGGGGGTCGCGGTCCCTCCATCATGGAATTACAGCACCATAATGGCGATCCCGAAAGAAGGTAAGGACCCGAAAGATTGTGGATCCTATAGACCAATTTCCCTCCTTAACGTAGATTATAAAATCTTTACCGCAATAATAGCCAAAAGACTCAAGTCCTTTCTTACAGTCCTAATCCATCCAGATCAAACGGGTTTTGTAGAGAGTAGGCAGGCCCCTGAAGGAGTAAGAAGGATCATCAATATAATTGATATTATTAATGACAAACGTGTCCCCGCCTGTCTTATGAGCCTCAACGCAGAAAAAGCGTTTGATAAAGTCAGTTGGAATTTTCTCTTTCTGGTCCTTAAAAGAGTGGGTTTCCCACCAACATTTCTGGAGGCGATTAAAGCTTTGTATGCCTCCCCACAGGCTTTCGTGAGGGTAAACGGGGGCATCTTGCGGAGGTTTGACCTGGGGCGAGGTACAAGGCAGGGTGCCCATTGTCACCTCTCCTTTTTGATCTATATATAGAACCCCTAGCTCAGGCGATAAGGGAAGCAGAGGAGGTAAGAGGAGTGGACGTGGAAGGGGAAGAGCAGATGACGTCCTTCTATACATAACCAATCCAGACAGATCCATCCCTAAAATATGGTCCCTCATAGATAAATTTAGTCAATATTCAGGATATACACTAAATAAAAATAAAACAGAAGTTCTGAAATTTCACTACAACCCTCCCACTAATATAACGCAGCTGCTAGACACGAACTGGAACAGGGGGAAAATCAAATACCCGGGTACCCAAATCCCAAAAAGCTTAGCAATGTTATATTCAGTTAATTTTGAACCAATAATAACCCAGATTAGGCAGGACATTAAAAGGTGGGAAGTCCTAAACCTACCCCTATATTCGAGGATACAGTCAGTATCAATGAACATTCTCCCTAAATACTTATACCTCTTTCAGTGTCTCCCAATAAAAATCCATAAAAAACAATTTCAGATATGGCAAAGGATGCATACAAGATACATCTGGAACAACAGAAGACGTAGACTTAGAACTATAGTACTGCAGATGAACAAAAAGTATGGGGGTCAAAATGTCCCTAATCTGGAGGACTACTTTTTAGCCACCCAGTTAAAATGGGCTCTCCTGTGGTCAGTTAAAGCACATAAGGCTCAGTGGAAGACAATCGAAGAGGTTATGACAGATGGGGTGCCATTGGGGGCCAGAGTGATGACACCGGGGACCCAGATTAGAGATGGGAATATCTCACTGATGTCTGTAAAAAATACTTTGGGGTCTCTAAAACGTCTGTGGACTAAACATAGATTGGATGAGGAGGTATGGACACTAAGATGGTTTGCTTGGGACCCAGGATTCTCCCCACCTAGGCAGGACCTCACTTTTAAGAACTGGAGTAATGGGTCTGTACTCCCTGAGTCAGTTCCTGAAAGAAAATAATGTCTTGGAATTTACCCAGATTAAAGAGGAATATTCTCTGAGACAGGCAGATTATTTCAGATATTTGCAAATAAGAACCTATATACACAGCCTGCAAACTCTTTACAAACAATCCAGATTCTCAGCTGGGCTGATGGGTATCATAGTTGAAATACTGAATTCAACAAAAATTAAAGGCCTGGTCTCCACCATATATGGAGCCCTGAGAGATAGAGGAGGGAACCAGACTACCCAAATTAAGAACAGATGGGAAAGGGAGATGGGGGAATGCTTTGAGGAAGGGGAGTGGACCTCGGCTATGGCACTGGCTCTCAGGACCACGTCCTCCCCGATGTGGAGGGAGTACGAGTGGAAAGTAAGAATGAGATTCTTTATTGCACCAGGGATTCAGTGTAAATGGAATAAGAACTGCTCTGGGGAATGCTGGCGGGGATGTGGGACAATTAAAGCAGATTACCTGCATGTATTTTGGTCTTGCCCGACCATTATAAACTACTGGACAGAAATAGAACAGAAAATAAGACAGGTATTTTCTATACAGTCCATATTGGGTCCCAGGAACCTGATACTGGGAATGAAACCAGAAGAAGTTAAGGGAACAAACAAAACCTATCTCTGGAATATTCTTCTTACAGCTTCTCACAAGGCTCTAACTAGAAGGTGGCTTTCTTCATGTCCCCTGACAAGTCAAGACTGGCTTTCAATTATAAATGAAATTAAAGACATGGAGGAAATCACATATAGAACAAATTTGAGAACACAGAGTTTTGTGGGGAGGTGGACTCCATGGCTGATGTTACCAGGCACAGGAGGAGTGTGGTAGGGTAAAAGGAGCCTCGGAAGGGGCATAAAGTTGTGAGATTCTTACTAAAAGAATATTGGAGAATTAAAGCTTCCAGATTGCTCTCTGTAAAATAAAATAAAGTAAAATAAACTTAATAAAGTGGAAAAAAGGTTCAATAGATGAAATGGAACTATGGATTAAGACATCTATTATGTAAATGTATGTACTTTTTAAGCTAAATGTGATGGAAATAATCTGTGATTATTGTAAGCCTGTGCCGAAACATGCAATAAACTTGAATTTAATAAAAAAAAAAAAAGAAAAGAAAATTGGAAAGAGCATTCAAAAGTTTCTACCCTGGTAATCAGACCAGAGAAGATACAATATTAGAAAGGTTAGCATAGCAGAATGGCTACAGCCAAAAGGATAGAAAAGAATAGTAATACACAAGCAATAACCCACAACAGGGTATGGGGTTACTGTGGATTAATCAACACCCTGGGTGTGTTGTGAGGCATGAGACTGCAGACCGAGTGTTCTCCAGCCCCCGAAGTTGATTAATCCCCACAACCATACCCTGCGTCAAGCACAATTATAACATAAGGTGTAAACAACAAAAATATCCAGAAAGGTATTTTTAGCTGTTTAAATAGCAACAAGTGTACTGCATCCTACACCTTGCAAAATAATGCCTAACAAATAATGCATACTGCATTGCTCTTATGCACATAGAAATGTCACACATACACTACTGAGATGATCTGTGACATTTCTTGTGCATAATACTGTCTGCTACATTGCCTACCATCATTACTGTAGCCCCCCCCCCCAATCCACATGCACAGTACTGAGGAACACTGACATGCATATATATATATATATATATATATATATTTATACAAGGTATGTTTTGGGATAAATAAGAGTATAAAAATGATATCTGAGATGGCCAGTGAAGATAACATTGTTATCTTCATGTTCTATCGTCATACATTTATCTCCACGTTCCTGTACGTCATAATGAAAGTGAAAGTTTTTCACTTTTCATCGTCCAGCTGTCTCTCTTCACTGTGTCCCTGTAGACGAAAGCCCCCCCAAAAAAACACACACACATCTCTCGGGTCTGCTTGATCTTGCCTACATCTTTAACCAAATTATTTTTAAAACATATCTGGTTGATCCTGCGACTTTGTTTTATCCATGTGGAACTCTGATGCAGCATGACCGAATACTATGATCTCAAATGTAGCGTGAATTAGCGCTAGCAAGATTCAAACGTGAGACACAGTCAGAAATTTCTAATTATGGAGCCTGTGCTGTAAACTGTAGAAAAGTGTGCCCCTTTCTTAATGCTGCCTATATTTTCTGATAAGAAGCTGCCGACAGTAGCAACACATGATCGCACGTCCGTCTGGTGTTGTGAAGCTGCCGACTCGCTCACGCTTCTCTCAGTACTGTCGGCAGCTTCTTATCAGAAAATACAGGCAGCATTAAGAAAGGGTCACACTTTTCTACAGTTTACAGCACAGCCTCCATAATTAGAAATTTCTGACTGTCTCACATTTGAATCTTGCTAGCGCTCACTCACGCTACATTTGAGATCACAGTATTCGGTCATGCTGCATCAGAGTTCCACATGGATAAAACTAAGTCGAAGGATCAACCAGATAATGTATGTTTTTTAAACATCTATTTATTTAAAGATGCAGGCAGGATCAACCAGATAGGTATTATTGAATAACTTTAGAGTGGCAAGGTGGGATATTTTTTAACAATATATGTAGTCTGCTGTTTTGAGGGAGGAGACATGGAGAGTTGTGTTGGGGGTGGCCAAGGCTAGGTCAGCCAGAAGCCAGACAAGTTTTTGTATAATAATTTTAAAGCACCAGGATCAACTTCATGTATTTTTTTAAACAACATATGGCATCTGTTTTGCTGGTAGAGATACTGCAGATTTGTGTTGAAACAGCCAACACCTCTATGTAGGGGAATGTATGAAGTGCACATTTGGAGCTTTTGTTGAATGCAGTCCAAAATATACATAGTATAAACAGAACATGACATGGCCTGACTGAAGATATCATATTTATCTTCACTCGAGGCCAATGACATCATGATATCTCACTCGTGAGATATCATGATGTCATTGGCCTCGAGTGAAGATAATATGATATCTCAGTCAGTCATCTATATGTATATATATATATATATATATATATATATATATATATATATATATAGTCATGGGAGACTTGCTCCCGGTTGTTATTCTGCTGGATGTGCACAGTCACGGGAGGGTTGTACCCTGTTGCTATTGACCTGGATGTACACATAACATATACGTGTCCAGAGTGTTGCTGTACATATTATATGCCCTCTCCAGACTTTTGCAGCTGCTCCAGCTCAGTCTGTGTCTGTGGAGTGCACGGCACAGCTCTCTCTCTCTCTCTCTTTCTCTCTCACTCTGTCTCCATGCACCATGCTCTGCTGCTCTCTTGCTCGCAGTGACCTCACTGGGCAAATGTGCATTCTGCTCCCAACAAGACAACCTGACAGGGCAGCCTGGGCTTTCACCTTCCTCTTTTAAACTGCCTACCTGACCTACTTTCCCCTGCACATCGGAGCTGCTGCCTTGCTGTGTGTCACTCACAGTATGTTACACTGCCTACCATACCTACCTTCTCCTGCAGATCAAAACTGCTGACTTGCTGTATGGCACTCTCTGCAGCACCGGGGAGAGTGCTCCCATAGCTCATTGGGGGGGGGGGTGCCAGGAAAACGAATGATTGGGCACACCTTCTGACTCTGAACTCACTATTGAGGCAAGTGTCTGTGCTGCTGTGTGTCTTTCTCTCTGTCACAGCAGCTGCCATGGATGGGAATATACAAGTCTGAACTTCAGCACGAGGGGTATCCATCTCTGTCTCGCACTGTCAAGCACTCTGGGTGAGCGGAGGATGTGCACCGGACATCATCGGGGGGGGGGAATCTCTCTCTTGCTGTCCAGTACTCTGGTGGAGGATGGGGACCAGATACCATCAGAGGGGGTGGAATGTCTCTCAAAGGTTTACAGCTCTAATAATGAATTTCTCACTCTGCTGTTTTGTATTTTTAATATGTAGTCAGGTGCAAACAGCCTGCGGGATTGCGCACCCTAAAGGTCTGGATATTTACCATCAGAGGACAGACGTTCTCTGGAAACAGCACTTCAGGACCAAATAACAACACTGGGTCTCTCTCGCTTCCCCACATTTTCAAATAGCTGCCAGCCTGGTTTCCTTTTCTGAATGAGGGAATGAGTGCTGATGGCACTTTCCCTGAAATGCTCCATGGAACAATGCATTAACAGGGCTACTTAATGCATGGCTACACAGGGGCTCTACACCAAAGGACTTTGACATTCCTGACAACCCATGTTATAATGTAGGTTATCTGGCATGATGTATGCCCATTTATGCAACAGGCATCTGGATATACAGGGTGTGATAAATCTGTTTATCTGAGTCACTGTGTGGATAAATTTATTTATCCACACAGTGACTACATCACACTCCATTTATCTGTACAGTTTCTATGTCATTAGTCTACCCCCCCCCCCACCCCATTAGCCAGCACTTCTTTCACACTTTCATTTTAATCAGAGTGTTACATTCAACCTAGAACAACTTATATCTGAGAAACTGGGTGCAAAACGCTGAAGCCCCAGTGTTTGCTATAAGACATTAACCTCGTATTTTATAACAGAGGAAACATGAGCTCAAATGAACACATTAAAAAGGGCAACTGTTAAATTAGTTTACTGCAGCCTTAATAATTATACCTTAATAATACGGATGCTTAATAGACAGCATGTGATCTGATGTCACCCTAAAATCAACATTTCAGATAAGAGATCTCATTTCTGAGTCGCCCCCAACAACAAGGCAAGAAAGCTCAGCAGCCAAATTCAGAACTCACAAACATAGTGGCTAAGCGGATAAAAAAATCACCCTGTTCCAAGCGACATCAAGACAAGCCCCAGTCACCTTCCCAGACTTCCATTTGATGTCTGGTCACTGCTGATCACATTGCTGTCGTCACACCAGAGGAGCCACATCAGGAGTAGCTGATGTTTTAAAGTACAGAAGCTGAGAAATGTAATCAGTGCCTGTGGCGACATGAGTAGGATTTACTAAAACCTGAAGCTTGGCAGAGAGCAGCTGAGCTTGGCTGAACCAACAGTCAGGGATCTTTATCGCAACAAGAGGGGACGGCAGGAGGCAACATGCTTCTAGGACTCTGAGGAAGCAGACCATGGGATCTGAGCCACTGGAGAGATCTCTGCAAGCTAGGGGTCAACAACCATTTTTTTATTACCTTACTGTTTATGCCCCCTCCTCACCACACCTGCTTCCTCCCTCAGGGACTCCCAAGGCTACCTCTCAGGCTACATCGAAGGTAATGAGGACTTCCACTCCTCCATGTGTTCTCCCTCCTTCAAGCCCTCAGATTACACCCCCCCCCCCACCGAGTGGGGTGGAGGGAGCCCAGAACCTTTCCATCCTTCATCAAATGTGGGCAGACACTGAGGGGCTTCTCCCCCGATTTCTGGTCACCGGCACCTGGGCCTGTATCCAGGAGCCAACGTGGGTTTTTCCACATTTTCTGGTCCCCACCCATGCAGATGTTGGCACACAAGGAGGGACCAAGGAGACGAAGGCACGCTGAAACATATGTTTGCTCCGGACTCTCAGCCGACCTTTGCCCCACTCTGTATCTTCTGCTTCCATGTCTGCACCTCCGCCTGTGGTCACCCAGGTGGCAGTATAGCAGCAGGACCTGCAGCCCTCCTTCCCCGTAGAAGGAGAGCAGCCCTCTGGGTGCTCAATCCTTCTGTCCTGGCTGGCCCTTCAGCAGCACAGGCTCACTACCGAACCCAGGTTGTTTGTGTTGCAAGCGGTAGCTCTACCACTGCGCTGGAGGGCCATCTCAACAACCATTTTAATTCTTGTCACATGCCCCCCCAAAACCAAGGACAGTTCCAGACTCAAAGATTGAAAGGGGCTGGGGAATGAGGATTGTGGAGATAGATGCTGAAAAACTATAAACCGCCACGGAAGATTAAACTATGAACAACCACCAAAAAAAGAGTCCCACTAAAAACAAATAAAATTAAAAGAAAAATGCTCTCATATTAACACAAAAGCAACATGAACAATAAAGGCCTGTTTCATAAATCAAATATGCAGGGGGTGAGTGTGTGATAACCCATTTATCTGGTACAGTTACCTGTGATCTCTCGTAACCCTCACTCGTGGCTTTGTCACTCGTGAGGTTACTTGAGGTCACAGGCAACTGTACCAGATAAATGGGTTATCACACACTCACCCCGCCCCCCATATCCCTTATTTCTGCAAAAGGTTTCAGGTGCTAGCATGCTTTTATTGTATCTGGTACCTTAGGACAGCTTTGTTGTGGCTGTATGGCTTTTTAGCCCCTTACAACCTCATTCTCTATTTTTCTTATAACAAACACGGTGGAAAGGCTTCACCTTACCACAGTTGAGATCTCTTAGTCTGTCCTTGTAGGGCTTCTTGTGCAAACCTTGCACAATTTTAGTTGCTTTCCTCTGGACTACCTCATCACGTATATGTTAATTCTGATGTTCAGCTGGACACAGTATTCCAGGTGTGGGCTCACCAGCAAGTGATATAGTGGCAACATCATCTCCGTCCTCTTGCTGGAGATACCCCTCCCTATGCACGCCAGCATCCCACTAGCCCTACCCACTGCACTGTCACACTTCCATGCCACTTTGAGGTTGTCATATATGATAACCCCCTGGTTCTTTCCAGCTTACCTGTCAGTGCCCCCACCCCCATACAATACTTAGCTCCTGGGTAGGAGAGAGAGGTACTGACAGTCATTAAGCAAGAAAGGGACTTTGGGGTTATCATAACTGATGATCTCAAAGTGTCAGGGCAGTGTGACAGAGTGTTGGACAGGGCACTGTCAAATTTGGTTAGCAGAGGATCTCTCCAATACTCAGTGTCTTCCCCTGCAGGAAAGATGGCTTCAATTTTACCCTTAGAGTGGGAATCTAGCAATGTAGCCAAAAAAACATAGTTTTCATTTTGAAACATGGCATTTCTTCTCTGATTGATTGACAGTTTGAGACACATGTCATCTGTCAGAATTATAGTGGTGCTCTCTTCTTTTGACTGGAAGATTTTCTTGATGTCATCCAGGAAAATGTGGTGAAATCTTATATGAGGATCAGCCTGACTCAGAGTTACACTGAGTGCACTTACTGTATGTCACATGTGGTAGCCTTGGAGAATGTGGCCAAAGATTCAACCAGACTCCAACTGCTAGAACTAAGCATGATGACTACTTTACCTATTTGACTCAGCATGGTATAGTTATGTACAACTTGTTTTCTGTTCAAGAAGCCTTTCCAACATGTAAAATGTTAAATTCCAGTTGGGTTGGAACTTCCTGCTTTAATTTATGTAGTGGTAAGTTGTTTGACCTCTGCAGCCCCTTCAAGATTTTTTGTGCTTTCACGGAGTTGCTAAAATGACCACATATTTTACATGCGAGACCCAACAGTTTTTCAACATTTCTGTTTAAGAAAAGATGGATGAGCTGGCCTGGTGGTGCTGAGGGCTGAGGTGCTGGTCGCACACCTCGCGCCTTGCCTGTGACCTGGATTCAGGAGTGAGCTCGGGTTGCTGGGGGTCAGCAGGGGAGGGAGAGGATGGAGCATCCGACGAACAGCTCTCCTCTCCTGGGGAGGGTTGGGGAATGGAGACTGGCGTAGCCTGACACCTAGCATACACTAGGTGTTGACACGTCTGGCCTGTTAGATTGGGGATGTTAGGTGGGCAGCCAGCAGGTGTGCTGTGTGTGGACACATGCACAGTATGCCCCCTGCCAGCACTGCATGCCCTGCCTCTGAGGCAGAACAAGGAAAAAGGGGTGCCCCAGTTATTGCGGCTTGATGGCCGTCCGAGATGTACCCGCACCGGCTCCAGAGGGGACCACCAAGTGTGGATCTGGTGTAGGTGGGGAAGTTGGTCGACCCCCACCACCCCGCCACAGGGAGTTAAGCTGTGGGGTAATTGGGTGGTTGTCCTCACTGGAGACCGGTGTGGGTCAGGGCGGCAGCCTGAAGGAAGGGATGCGGTGACAAAAGGCCAACCAGGGGGCCCCAGGGGAGGGAGAAAGAAACCAAAAAAAAAAAGAAAAGAAAAGATGGATGGGAAGATCTAAACAATGCACACAACATGATATGTGTTGGTAGTTGCCATCTCTAATGGCTTTGACTATGTTGGCACTGGTTCTATGTGATAACGGCAATTGTTAGGGCAAGTGTACATCGCCGAAAATAAAAACGGTGATGTACACTCACAGCAAGGCAACTCACTTTTAGTATTTATGTGGGGGGCTTTGACCCCCTCACTAATGATAACAAACTCTGGGGTGGGTGCATGATGGGAAGGGGGAAACCCCCCAAAAAAAAACACCCGCTCCAAAAAAGCACAAAATATTGTGCTCCTCCCCAGCCCCGAACCCTGCACCCTCCCCACTGTAACTAGCCACACTCATTACCACACCACGCAGCCAGTTCAGCAGCTTCCCACCTCACCACCACTCACATACTTTCCTTCCTCTTCTAGTATGCCTGTTGCTCTTCCCTTTGCCCTGTCCTTCACTGTTGCTACCCTTTCAGGGTCACTGACACTACAGGTGCTGAGACTGAGTTGCTCAAATCTCAGTCACTCAATCTCAGTCGCCATTTTCTTTCTTTTTTTTTTTTTTGGATGTTATTTCTTCAGGAGCTCCGGCTACACCCCCTCCCGCACTCCACCGTTCCTCCGGCGCCATCCCCGGACATGAGACCCCCTCCCTTCAGCACCCCGTGACTTACCCTTCATGGCAGGGAGGTGGGGAGCGACTCAACCCACCCAAACGGGTCCATGCCAGGGAGGCGTCCTCCGGGAATGGTGACGTGGAATGGCGTCGTGCTGCCAGGCTCCATTTTTTCCGGCTATTTCTCCCGGCGGGCATGGCGTGCAATGACGCCAGCGACTGAGTGCGTGCACGCTCCCGTGTGCACACTAGTCAAGCGTCTGCCACGTCCCACCTCCCCCCTGTCTCTGCGGCTGTGTGCTGTTGATCCCCAGCCTCCGCTAGGGGTCAGGCAAGCACCAGCCGCCCGAATCCCCCCACCCCGGAGATGGAGAGCAGTCCTCCGGACGCTCGATCCATCTCCTTCCCGCCGACCCCCGACAACCCGTGCTCGTTCCCGAACCCGGGTCACCGGCGTGGGGCGAGGTATAGCGACCAGCACCTCAACCCTCAGCGCCACCGGGCCGGCCAGTCGCCATTTTCACTGGATACCGTTGGCACCATTACCTGATACTACGAACCCTGGAGATAGGGAATACAGACTGAGCCATTTCTGGAACTGTTTCTGCAGTTCATGTGAAATATTGACTGCATTGTGTTTTTTCTCAAAAAGTGGTGACACATAATACATAGATGATAATGAATGGTAAACAGTCAACAACAGCCCTGTGTTTTCTTTGAGAGGTTGTTGTGACAAGTAAACCTCGATAGCAAAGCTTGAAAGGTCTGTGGTTGGACAACCTTGAGAAGTAAACTCTGCGCTTTTGTTAATGTTGCCCATCCATTGTCTTTTGTAGTGTATCGGCAGCTTTGCACAGGAACAGAGAGTTTAGGAAAGTCAGGGGAAGCAATACTCAATTGCTCGTTTTTCTGTCAGAAGTCACAGATAAAACTGACAAGTGAAAAGAAAAAGCAATCGGCATGGCTGACAGGGACAGTTGAGCATGCAAGGGTATTTGATGTCATTGTACCATCTTTGTAATGTACTCAACATGGTACAACAGCAGTTTGACGTCACTACGAGGTTTCAACAAGCCTAGGAATTAATTGAATTCCATTCATAATCATGTTCTCCGATACACTATAACCTTTTTTCTTACAGAGACTGGGGATTATCATTTTTCTGACTGAAAACTTGCCCAAAGAGCTATAACACTCGTGTAGTTAATTGTTTAATTACTGGTCCCTATTTCTGCCATTAATTTGAATCAGCTTCACCTCAGTGTTTAAATTCCTTAATGATTTCAGTACACACCAAGTCATATGACTGTGGAACAGCCTTTTTTTAAAAAGTATGCTGACAAGAAACAGTGTATCATGGTTCAGTCCAGTGCAACAGCTTGAGAAAGCATTTTTGGGCAACAAAAGCAAAAAAAAGGTGATATCTTGACAATCGGTCAACAACTCTGCAATGGCTCTATTTAAGTGCTGGCATGTTGGATGCTTGAGGGTAAATTTTGATCTGCTTGCAGCAATTTCTTTCAGTGTTAGTTGCGCAGATATTTGTGATTTGTTTGGGAACGTATTTTGTTTTTAAAACCTTTTGACACATCTACAGATTCAGTGTCCCTTATCACTTCCAACTCATTGTTGCCACTATAGTCACCACCAACACCACCTCCACTATTGCTCATGCTTAGTACACTGCCCCTTTGCACTTTTTTTCTTACACTAAACTGGGTGTTTTTCCTTTGCTTGGCACGTTATTACTGATGTGCCAAGCTGTGTCCCCTTGCCATGACTGATGCTATTTCTGCACAGATTGCATACAGCTTGAGAGTTGCTTGCAGGGTCAGTAAAGAATAAATTACACACTAAAAATTTATCTTTTTTACTTTGTGCCGGGGTGCCAAGCACTATTCTTTATACAGTCAGGTGAATACTGAGGAAACCCTACACTGAGCTCTACTTGTTCAGATAATAGAGAACTATGCAATAAGGCATGACCATGGGTTATATTAAAAGTCTATTTATCACCACCAGGGGCATAATGTGGCACACTGTGCAGCCGTTTTCCATACTGCCCCTAGGGAGAACTGAACTGACTGTTAATCTAACTCTCAGGGGTGCTTTATTGGTAGTATAAAAAACTTATTCCAAAACAACAGTGTTACAAGTGTACCTTTGGAATGTATTTCTCACTGAGATGGAGATTTGAAATAAATTAGTTCATTCACCAACTGTTTAAAAATGCTAGTTCAGAATCAGAATACATCATTCCAGTCATTCAGCCATGCTAGAGGTTGGAATACTATCAGGAAGAATGATGTAGCCAGCATCCTCTCTTACTTCCTCATCTGAACTGCTGATCTCATTATTATCACCACCATTAGAATCAGAAATGTTAGACGTGTTAACATGTGGGGCATACCCCACGCTAGCCCATTCCCAGTCCCCACCATCTACACCGCCATTCTCTGTCTCAGCATGCGCTCTCATTTGATGAGGATGTCTCCTTGCGTGCTGCTTCAGCAGCAAGCAAGAACTATCCAGGCACATAACTTAAAATGTTCAGTACATCTACAAGTAACTCCAGTCAGTTGTTTCTGAAACTACTATCCTTTCACTGTGAACCTCCGTTTTCTTTGCAAGACATTTAGTGCCATTCATTGAGTTCTTATTATTATCACTATGTTGTGGTTCATTGATGGTATGATAATTAGAGTCCATATCATCAACATTTGCACATGCAGCAACATTGTGTTTCCTCTTAGTAGACCTGTTAATAATAGTAACTGATCACAAACAATACTGGGAATAGCACAGTAGCCCTAAGACGAATGTCTTATACAGTTATACAAGACTAGCTGTTTCACTAAGTGCTGAGAAAGTCAAGCTGGCTATGCCAAATTAATTGATTCATGTCCATGTCCGGTGCACCCCCCTTTATGGTGACACCCCAATGGCGAAACAGGACAAAAGACCATTACGGCAACATTCGCGGTAATGGTCTTTTTTCCGTGTTTCGCCTTCCCCTAGTGTTCTGCCCCCTCCCCGGACCAACTCCAACATGGAGTTGGAATCCTAAAGTCTGGGAGATGGGAGGGCACAGCCCCCAACAGAAAACACCCATGGAATAGGCAGCACAATACCTGCATTGGTATTGTGCCGTCGCTGTGGGGGGAGGTCGGCATTGCCGCTGCCGACAAAACTTGGTGCTTCCATTAATGTCAGGGCATCTAACTGTGGCCCTAAGAGTTAATAGGAATGCCTCATACTGCCATAAAAGACTGTTTCACTAAGTGCTATGGAGATGCAATCTGACTGGCTATGTCAGTGTCACATTAACAAATGTTGGGGTGTCTAACATACTGGCCCTAAGACAAATGCCTTATACAGCCATGAAACTATCTGCTTCACAAAGTGTTGTGCAGCAGCTAGCTGGCTATGCTAAATAAATTAATGTCAGGGTGTCTAACACTGACCCTAAGATGAATGCCGTATACAGTCATAAAAGGCTGTTTTCCTGTGTGCTGTGGAGCATCTAGCTGGCTATGCCAATTTAATTAATTTTGGGCTGTCTATCACAGTGGTCCCAAGATGAATACCTTATACAGCCATGAAAGGCTGTTTCACTAAGTCCTATGGAAACACAGTCTGACTTCAACTGGCTATGTCACACGACATTACTAGGCTCTCTGTTTCATCATCTACTGCGGACACTGAGGCTGGCAATGTCAAATTAATAAACAAAAGTTGGGGCATAGAGTCTCACTCTGAGCTGTCAATCACACACTCATTGACAGCTCAATCAGTGGCAGGCTATGGTGGAGAGAGGAGGGCTGTGACAGTCGTTGGCTTGGGTTCGTGATGATGGGGCAGGGTGATGGGGCACTACCTGCTGGGGTGGGGAGGGGAGGGGGTCCACTAGACACCAGGGAAGGGACGTTTGCTTCTTTTACAGAGGTTTGGGGATAGGGAGGGTGTTCTGCTAGATGCCAAGGAATGAGTTTCCTTTCTTTTACTGGGGATCAGGGAGCAGACAGGGGGAGGGACCACTGGACCCCAGGGAAAATTCTGTTTCATACATGGGCCAGTGATTGGCGAGCATAGGGGAGAGGTGACCACTAGTACCAGGGAGACTGTTTTTTTTACTCGGGCCAGCGATCGGGGACCAATAGCATCAGGGAGAATTATTTCTCTGTCATCTGTGATTATGGGGGATGGGACCACTAGCACCAGGGAGAATTTTTTCTTTCACTTGGGCCAATGATCGGTGATCATGGGGTGGGATACCACTAGCACCAGGGTGCTTGGTAAACATACTGACACGGGGCTGCCTCTGGGGGAGGGGATGAGGGTACGTGCTAAACTCACCACAGCATATGTAAATGGACCCATAATGGGCATGCAAATGGCCACATAGCACCTTGCATGCCCAATGGTCTCATTTACATGGCTGCTATAGTGAAATAGAAATAGTGCACCTGCGCTATTATTTGTAGAGCCATACTCCTAACTGCATGTCAGGGTGGTGCTAGTGGAATTATGGGATTAGTACTAGCGGTATTGGGGTTAGTGCTGTCTCCACCTGGCCCTATTCTCAGTCAGATAGCACAGTGCACTATCGACTGAAAATAGCAAGATTTGATACCTGGGCAAAGACAAAGCTTAACACAAATGTTTGCGCTGTGCTTTGTGATTTTTGTGAATCTAGCCCCACGACCTTTCTGCTCCCTGCTGCTGGCATTTTGCATGCATGCTTTCATATTGAAACAATTTGGAATGGGGGTGTAGCTAGCCATCAAGATGGTGGCATCTTAACTGGCATAGAGCAACGAGGGGAAAATTATTTTCGACCATCCTTCTGGATCCAGGACTCCTAAAGAATAGACAACACAGCCAACACAAAGTTTAAACCCAAAGCTAGAATCCAACACTAAGCCAGGTGAAATCGGTCAACTACAGACCAGTGGGCATCGAATGCCATCTACAGCAAAGTGTCTCATGCTCTAGTACCAGAGAGGCCCGAGAAGCAGGGGAATAAAGTGACAGTTCAGCAGCAGACTTGATGGCCAGAGTGGCGGTCACAGGCTGAGTGAAATTAACAAAATGGCACAAAGGGGTGCCGCGTCTGAAAATACAGAAATGGAGAAAGTACTTACAATACTGGGCAAATTACTGCAAGATATGGAGGAATTAAAAAAGATTACCACAAACACCAACAGGGAAATGCAAATACTCATGGACAGAGTGGTGGGAACGTAGACCAAGGTAGTGAGGCATGAGGAAGGGCTGGCCATTCATCAGGGAAGTCTGAACTCTCACGAGGGGCAGATACAGTACCTCCTCACAAAAATGGACGATATGAAGAACCGATCGAGGAGGAAAAATGTCAGAATAGTGGGGATACCAGAGGGCACAGAAGGGTGAGACATGCTGTCTTTTATGCGTTAATACTTCCCCCGGAGTCACTCATTGCTGAAAATGAGTGGCTTCACATGCCTTCAGCTGAGCGAGAACAGCAAAGCAAAGCTGAGCTGTTCTGGCACAAACTGAAGGCAAATGAAACCACACATTTTAAGCAACAAGTGGCGACGTGAGACATATTAATATATTATTAATCTACAGGTACCAATAATATATATAATTCTTTAAAAACTCCCCAAAACCTGCCCATTTCCAGGACATCTGCACGTGAGATGCAATTCACAGAATAAGAGCATCTCATGCATGGAGAAAAGGAGCACTCCGATTGGTTGGGAGTGCTCCCTCAATCTATAATCTGCAAACTGTCCTTTCCAACCTGTTGCAACTGAACAATGACCCTCCTCTACAGCTCGAGAGGGCACATCGCTCTTTGGCCCCAAAGCCCAGACCAGGGGAAAGACAACGTCCCATCCTTTGTAAATTTTTGTGCTACCCAACCAAGAAACTGTGTTTAAGACTGGCAAGGAAAAAAGGGGAAACTGCAATGGGAGGGCCACGCAGTCCAACTATACCAGAACTACTCATTAGAATTGTCATGGAAAAAAAGGCCATATGCAGAAGTGAAGCACCAGCTGTATGCCTTAAACATTCCAACTTCCCTCTGGTACCCATCAAATTTGAGAGTGTATTTCAATGGAGAGTACATCATATTTAATAACCTTGGGGAAGTACAAATGTTCTTGAGGGATATACAGTCAGAAGGGTGAGGTGCAAAAGAGATACCATCTCAGACATGCGGCACCCTTCCCCAAGAGATGGAGATTTCAATGCCAGAGCACCCTCTACAAATGCCAACACCCAACACAGAAGAAGTATGGGATGACAGCTGGCAAACAGTTGTTTGGGGTCACCAGAAGAGAAGGGAAAAAGAGGCAGAGGAACAGAGCCATGTAGTGAGGAAGAACAGATCCAGAAGTAAGCAACAGTTCTGCCAGCTGTCCGATGCAAGCAGCATTTCTCCGAATGACACCCCAATCAAAACATCCAATAAATTCTCTCCATTGTGGGATCTGGCACCTGCTGAGCTCCTGATGCCAAACACATCTGTCCAGAACAAGGAAGAGCAGAGTCTACTCCTGGCAGTGGAAGACAACTGAGAACCACTGTGCCAAGAGTGGGCCGCCTGTGCTGGATAGATCACAGAAGAGGAGGTGAGAGTACTGCCACAGCTGCCTGACCCACAGAATTAGGTCCAGAGTAAGTGCTTTTGTTTGTGTTCAACCCAGCTACTTTTTGACTGCTCTTAGTTAGGGCGCATCATGGGTGAGAATGAGAGTCCTAACTTGCAACAACATTGAGACTCTGATGAATCGGACCCCCTTCTCACCATGCAGCAGCACTAGCTGAGAGTTTTAACATGCAGCTGAACAGGGGAAGCGGCTGCCATGAGGCTCAGTGTGATGCAGATAGAGGGTTGAGGTTGGAGCACTGAAAATGGATTAAATGAACAGCCAGCTCAACACCCTGGGAAAGGCTCTATTGATGGTCTAATGGGTGTGAGGGGCTCCGTGCGATGGAGGGTACTAATACCTCCACTAAAGTGTTTCATCCTTTGGGTACTGGGAACGGGGCCCTCTCACCGCAAACTTTAGTGCTGCTGCAAAAGCCGCAAATGCGGCAGCCCAATAAATGGAGCAGACACGACGTAAGAAAGGACGCTGGCACATAGTTGGAAATGTTGATGCTAATGCTAGGGTTTAAGCATTTCTATGTTTTAATAGTTATAGATAAGTTCACTACAATCCTGTAGAGAGATCAAGCCCATATTAATTAAGAGGCTGCTGCCTAGTTACTATAGGTGACTGCCCAATTCATGGCTGTAGCGATTGGGACTTGCAAAGTGGCCTGAACTCCTTTAAAGGTGGAAAGGTGAGTATAAGTTAGCCCTAGCAGCCATCATGAGAAGGCTTTTGAACCTGGGGGAATAACACCTTATACAAGAAGTGCTAAAGCAGACCAGCTAACAGCTGGGCACTGAAATCGCTTGCATTTAGGAGCAAATGCTCAGAGACTCCCCAAGAATAACCAGACCACACATTTTAAGGGGACAGTGAGGAAAAGGGCTAACCCCAACATGAAAGGAATAGACCATACCCCAGAAACTAAGGTTCCACCACCCTCTACAAGGAGGTGTAGGGCCAGTCTAGGGGTTAGACAAGGTAATGAAAGGGATCCAAGCAGGGGAACTGAGTCAAAGAATCCAAACTCCCCTCACTCTCTTGGAAATGGAACATGGAACAAAGGTGAGCCGAGGCACTCTCGCCATCTAAAGAAGGAGAGATCTGAATGACACCCCCCAGGGGTTCTCTGTCAGTCATAGGCAACCACGAAGAAAGGCTGCCAGACCCAGAAAGGGAACACCCGTCCGAGGAAAAAGGGTAACAAAAGGTTTAGGGTATTAGTAACCAGCCAACTGCCCTACTGTGTCTGTCACCTAAAGAAAGATAGGCTAGAGGAAGGGGAATGGTCCCCAAAGTGGGGGGGGGGGACTGTACAGAACAAAAGTGCAGAATCAAACTCATGGAACCCCTTCCAGCCTGCACAACGGCAACTGTTAAGGTTTATAAAAGTTTAAAAAAAACCTGTGTTAATGAGCATCTTGAGGAGCACTGTGAATGTTGTACATGAAACTGTGTGGAGGAAAGTGGAGAAAGAGAGAAGAGAAGAGAAGGGGGAAGGGGGGCACAAGGAGTGTATCATCTAATGGAGAGTCTCAGCCTGGTAAAACTCATCCAGAAATTCGAGTTCACCTCTTACAAACAGACCATGGATAAAATGCAAGTTGTAGTGACCACCTCATGGAATGTTAGAGGTATGACCTCGCCAATAAAAAAAGAAAAAAGTTTTAAACAGGCTGAGACAACTAAAAACACAAGTGGCCTTTATGCAGGAAATCAGACTCACCAAACCAGAAGCATGTAAGCTGGAGAGGGATTGGGTGGGGTGGGAGACTCACAGTTCAGCCAGGAAGACTAAAAGGGGGGTGGCAATACTGTGTCATAAGGGACTTAAGTGGTCTTGTCTGGAGCAAAAGAAGGAATGGAGGGAAAGTGGGTCTTGGCAAAAATGGGCACAAACACAAGGCCAGTGATACTGGCAAATGTTTATGCATCCAATGTGGACACAGCAGAATTTTTTAACACTATATCACAAGCTCTGTTAGACATGTCAGCCGATGGTTCTGAGATAACCTTAGGGGGGACTTTAACCTAGCCATGTAGTATGTGATGGATAGGTCCAATTCTAGGCCAGAGCCCCACATTAGATCCCGTCAAATTCTGGGGAATCTGATGGTCCTCCACAAATTAGCAGACACATGATGGATTTTACACCCAGCAGGGAGGGACTACACTTACTTTTCTGAGCCCAAAGCTATGTCCAGTAGACAAGACTACTGGGTCATCACACCTAACCTTATTCCCCAAGTGGAAGAGATTAGAATAGCTCCCTAGTATATCTCGGACCATGCCCCCATAGTCATGCCCCTGGGTCTGGCACCACACGAATCCAAGTCTGCAGCCTGGAGACAGGACCAACTTTTACTACAAGACCAGGACTTTCAGGCAAGAATAGACAGTAACCCAAAATTTCTTTTTGAATAACCCGGAAGGATCAACAGCACCAGCCATGATATGGGAGGCCTATAAGGCCACCAAAAGGGGTACTATAATTAGTTTTGCCAACTATCACAGGAAACAGAGAGACAAAGAAGCATTCAAGTTAGAGACACAACTGGGCCAGAAAGAGAAGGAATATAAGAAAGATCCATCTAAGCTAGCAAAGAAACATCTGATCTCTGACATAATGACTTTGAGAATTAAGTTAAATTATCTAGCAACCAGGAAAGCAGAACTGCAGATCTGTTGAATGAAACATAAGTTCTGGGTCCAGGGGGAGAAGGCGGGTAAACTTCTATCATATAGGCTTAAAAAACAGCAAGCCGAGAGGCACATATCACAACTGACAGACCCACAAGGCACCCTGTATGTGTCACCTAAACCCATAAATAAAGTGATGGTAGACTTTTACAAAACCCTGTACAGTACCCATGTGATGGAGGACCCCAAAAGAGAGTGGCTTTCTTGGAAAAGGTAGATCTTCCCTGACTTACTGAGGTAGATAAGGAAGTTCTAGAAGCATCTTTCGCCGAGAAGACTAGCTCAGCTATAAAACAAATGGCACCGCACAAGTCACCGGGGGGGGGGGGGTCTGGCAGACTTTTATAAAGCCCTATGAGAGCCTATACTAACCCCAATGTTGAACATGCTCCAGGAATCACACCAAAAAGGATCCCTAGCCATAACAATGAGAAAGCCCATCATAACAGTCCTCCCTAAAGAAGGCAAAGACCTGACCCAACCAGCCAGCTACCAACTGATCTCGCTTATAAACGCAGATGCCAAGATCTTAGCTAAGACCTTGGCATCCAGATTGGAAAAAGTCCTGCCCCATTTGATACACCCATCGCAGGTGGGATTTATAAAGGGGAGGGTGAGTGCGGACCACCTGAGAGCGCTTATCACATTGACACAATCTGCAGCATCTCTTCCCACTCCAGTGGCCACAATAACATAGAACTTCGAAAAAGCGTTTGATTCCATGCAGTGGGAATATTTACATGAAGTGCTGCAGCACTGTAACTTTGGAGATAACTTCAGGACATGGGTGAAAACGCTGTACAATGGCCCTACAGCCAGACTCCTCACAAATGGCACCATCTCTGAACCATTTACTTTACACAGGGGAACGAGGCAGGGATGCCCACTCTCATCCATGTTATTTGTGTTGGCAGTAGAGCCACTGGCAATCACACTAATGTCAAATCAGGGACTACTAGGGCTAGAAGTGTGGGGGAAGGTATCACGCCATGCTTTATGCAGATGACTGCCTGATGCTGTCAAGAGACATCTCAAAATGTATACCATTCATATTGGAGTTGTTAGATGCATTTGCCACAATATCAGGCCTAAGGATAAATACAAATAAGACGAAAGTCCTCACCCTCAATGACCTGACAGTGCCAGGCCTAGAGGGGCACAAAGGACTGGCATGGGCAAAGGGAGATATCAAATACTTGGGCATTAAAATATCTAAGGAGGTGCATGGCCTCGTGGATAGGAATTTTGGCCCACTAATCAATTTCTTACAAAAAGACACAGAAAGATGGGGGCACCTAAATCTGACAATGGCAGGGAAAATAGCAGCTATAAAGTCAATGCCAGCCCCAAAGGTTTTTTACATGCTAGCGCATCTGTGAATAGAAATCAATAACAAGTGGTTCCAGAAACTGGATGCCATTACAGGTAAGTTCTTATGGGAGGGCCCTCCCCCCCATTACAGGTAAGTTCTTATGGGAGGCCCCGAGATATAGTAGGGCGAAGCTCAGAGCTTCAGGCATAAGAGGCGGGTGGAACCTGCCACACTCTCAACACTGTGTATTTGCATTTATAGTGGCAAGAACATGCAAAATGTTCCTCTGGCATGATCCAAACAGTCCAGCCTGGGTCATACTGGAATCTAGTGTTCTCCAAGGATCCCACCCCTCAGTATACCTGGAAGCACCCCTCCTCAAAAAATACAGCGTCTGGCTCACAATTAAGGCAGCTAAGGTAGTGTGGGGTAAAGTGGGGAAAATAACTAAAACATACCTAAACCCAGGGATTCACACAACATTCTGGAATAACCCTCATTGGTGCATAGAAAAGAAACCCTTCATATGGAAAGGCTGGAGGGTTAATAACATATACAGCGTAAATGACTTGCTTACCCCAGATGGCCAACATCTGGATTCATTACAAAACCTGCAAGGGAGGTATAACCTAGCTAAATCTGACTTCTGAAAATATTTACAATTCAGGAACGTATTCCAGGTATGGTCTATGAAAAAATACCTGTGTGCAATATGTGAATGCACACTGTCTGGGTGCACAAAGAAACTAACAACACAACAGTGGGTTAACAAGCCAGCAGGCCTGCCAGGCCATATATACAAGCTATATGGGATGAGGCCCCTGACCCCTCCAAGCCAGCTAAAATAAAGTGGGGAAAAATGCTGCAGGTAGAAATCACTGATGAGGCGTGAAGGCAGTGTTGGGGCACCATGAGGAAAGCATGTGGCAACCAGCTCAGTTTACTCATACAGAGCAAAATACTTATCTGTGGTACCGCACCCCAGCCCAATTGAAGGTCATGGGTATATTGCAACATGATGATTGCTGGAGGCGTTGATCCTTGGGTGCAGACCTGTTGCACGTTCTTTGGGAGTGCAACCTCATTCAGCCTTTCTGGAGTAAGATACTTGATTGCTGCACCGAGATCCTAAAAACAGAGGTCCCAGCCTCACCTGCACTGCTGATGTTGGGCATCGGGCAGAGCAAATGTCCAGTGCCCCAGAACCAAAGACTCTGGTTAGCACAGGCCTCAGTTGAGGTTAAAAGACAGAGCCTCAGTAAATGGAGGTCAACTTAAATCCCAACATTTGCTGAATGGCTAAGGATAATGGAGACTCTAGCTACATATTCTCGAATGTCTCACTTTGCGGCCCATACAACCCACCAGTTCTTGGAGAGATGGAGCCCTTTTCTAAAGCACGTGGCAGACAAAGGAAACCCAGGCCAGCTCCTTGGCAAGGATCTGCTGCAGCCTCCCTGATGGGCCCCCCAGCTCTTATTTACTACCCAACACATATCCTGTACCAGGTCACACTGTTTTCCTTTCGAGCTCAGTAAAATTACTTCCTCCCACCCCCCCCGGGGCGATAGATCTGCACCTAACCCTCCTCCCCATTCATAAGGTACTGACTGATGGTATATTGAAGTGGTTCTATGTCATAATGGCGATTGCCGAAAGGCGACCATCATTATGGCGAGGGTACATCGTCGAAAATCAATTTCGGCGATGTACATCCTAATGCTGAGGAAAGCGGTGCCGGGACTTAGAATTTCAATGTTAATGTGGGGTCTGCACCCCCCGCATCCCCCCACTGGGGGCTTTGCACCCCACACACCCCTACTAAAGGATTCTCAACTCCAGGGGGGTGCATGTCGGGGGGGGTGAAAATTCTGTGGAAAATAAATTTGGGGTCAGGCATACAAAAATGTAGGCGCGCCTGGACCCGAACCCAAAACCCTCGCAGCTTTAGATTGCCACCCACCCACCATGCTATTAGGGCCAGCTCAGCAGCCCCATGCAACCATGCCAGGCCAACCCTCCCTCCTTTCTGTCATGCTAGCTTCTCCCCCCCCACGTGTATACATATAATGATGTCCTGTCGCTATATGTGAGAGCCTCCCCATCCTGTCACCTTTCTCACACCCTCGCCCTGTCCTTCCTGCGCCGCAAGTGGGTTACCATTTTGGTAGGCGCCCACTTGCGGCTAGCCCACATCACAGGATACCTATTGAAGTACAGTAACCTCCAAGTGGATATAACAATAACTCAAAAGGTCTAGTATTGATAAAACACATGTAACAACTGTACAAACATTTATAGAAACCCCTGTTTTAAGTAATGTTCTATGATGATGCTCTCAAGTTGTACTTGTATGATGGGAAAGAAAAAATGTTATCAATAAAAAGATTAACTGAGGTCATAAGTATGGTTAGAAACAGATGGGTGCTTCATAGCTGGAAGATGCTTCAAAAAATCTGGAGGCTTAGAACTAGGCCCCATGTCCCTTATAAGATACAAAGACAGTTTCACCCCTGCCAGACTTGACCTGGCTTATGCCAAGTGGGAAACTAGGGGGATCACCAGATTCTCACAGTTTATAGAAAATGGACAATGCATCACTTACAGTAGGGTGAAGGAGAAGTTCGGATGGGAAAACTCTGAGTTTTTAAGATTCATGCAGGTTAGACACTTTGTTAATTCCCCGGGAAACCTGCAGAAGCTTATTAGGACCCCCTCAGAGTGGGAGGATGGGAAAAAAGGTTGGTCAGGAGCTGGAAGGTCACAGCTTCCCCTCAATGGAGAGCATTCAATTGGAAAGTTCTGGTAAGATTCTTCAGAACCCCCACCATTACAAAACATTACCATCCCTCCAATTCAGACAGATGTTGGAGATTATGTGGGGCCAAGGGCACACACTCACACATCTTTTGGCAGTGCCCACTACTGGTTCCATTCTGGGAGATGATCCAAGAACTTACTCTTGAAATCATAGGGCTAGATGTCCCCCTGGAGTTGGGTCAGTGGATTCTAGGACTGCCAGGTACAACCACATTAAACTCAGACACCATGAGAATGGTCCTGATTACATGGTGGTGGCTCTCAAATGTATAACTTCACACTGGCTCTCTGCTCAGTTCCCCACCCGGGAGGAATGGGAATCTAGAATGAAAAAGGTTCAAGAGTTCAAGGTCCTGTTGCTAGCCTTGCTTGTAGAGCAGAAAGCAGCTAACTAAAAGAAGCTACATTTTCTTCTTAATTTAAAACTTATATCTCAGTAGGAGTCAGTGTCAGTTAAGATTAAGTAGACAGATAACTTTATTAGAAGTAGAAGGGGTCTTATTTAAGGTTAAAAAAAAGAAAGAAAAGAAAGAAAGGCAGTGTGTGTTCTGTGCAGGGAAAGGTACTGTATCAGGTGACTTTGCTAAACCAGTAGGAGGAAAGAGAGCTTACCTGGGGGTGTGGTTTAGACACTAGAAAAGCAGGTGAGTCAAATTACAACTTCCTGTTGCTAGCCTTGCTTGTAGAGCAGAAAGCAGCTAACTAAAAGAAGCTACATTTTCTTGTTAATTTAAAACTTATATCTCAGTAGGAGTCAGTGTCAGTTAAGATTAAGTAGACAGATAACTTTATTAGAAGTAGAAGGGGTCTTATTTAGGTTAAAAAAAAAAGAAAAGAAAAAAAAGAAAGGCAATGTGTGTTCTGTGCAGTGAAAGGTACTGTATCAGGTGACTTTGCTAAACTAGTAGGAGGAAAGAGAGCTTACCTGGGGGTGTGGTTTAGACACTAGAAAAGCAGGTGAGTCAAATTACAACTTTCTGTTGCTAGCCTTTTTTCTTACCAATTGCCCTCCATCCCACCCCTCCAGCCACCCACCCAAAGCCAGTTCTACTTTTATAGCCACTGGATTTAACTGTCAACAGGAACTTCCTGTTTGGCAGTAGGAAGAAAAGGATCATAGAGAAACATTGGTTTTGTCAACCCTGAAGTAGAAAAAGTAGCTCACTCTCCCCCAGCTGCTGGTAGTTTGATATTGAGCAAGGAAGAAGGAGACTACTGAAGAAGATAGGAAATTGCTGTCCCAGAACAAGAAGGGTGAGAGTTGTAAGGAGAGGAGAGAGTAAGCATCAAGAGAAACAGTAGAGGGGACACAAAATAAGACATGATAGGAGTGGTGCAGTGCAATGGCTGTGGGGCGGCAGTGTTCCGGGAGACATTCTGGAGGCTGCGATGCTGCCTATTTGCAGGCACCCTCTCTGGTCTGAGAGAGGTTGCCCGTCTCAGGCTGACCTGGCTAGGGTTTGCGAAACCTCCTCCCTCACCCAGGGACCACCAGGGCCAATGCCACTACCTCAGAGGTTGCCAAGAAAGAGAAGTGGCTGGACCAGGGTGGGCTCAAGGAGGGAGAGGGTGGTGGAACAGAGTTGCATCCCTCCAGCTGTACCTCTTCACAATTCATTCACTCTTCTGGTGGATAGTGGTTCCTCTATGGAGGCACCTGCAGTGGAGACCAAGGAGGATGCTGGGAACCTTCACAAAGGAGATCCAAAGGAGGGTGGCATGGGACCCCACAGGGGAAGGAAACAACTCCTGGTGGGGGACTCAATCATTAGGGGTGTAGAATTGGGAGAGGATGGGAAGAGGGAAGTAAGGTGCCTTCCTGGCGCCACGGCTTGGAGGGACTGGAAGCGAATCCTCAGGATCATGGGAGGAGCTGCACGAGGGAGGGAGCTGGATGTCATTGTCCGCCTGGGGACAAATGACCTGGCTAGGAATGGGATCAGAGCAGTGCAAGAGGAGTTTGTAGAGTTGGGATGGGGCCTTAGACAAGTAGCGCATACGGTAACCTTCTCGGAGGTGCTGCCTGTCTATGGCAAGGGAGATGCTAGGGCACTTCTCACCAGGGAATTCAATGAGTGGTTGAAAAACTGGTGTGGAGCTCAGGGTTTTGGCTTCATTGGGGACTGAGGAGCCGCCTGGAGGAATGCAGACCTATACTGGTGTGATGGTCTGCATCTGTCAAGGGGAGGAACCAGGATCCTAGGTGAGAGGTTTAAATGCTTCATTGGTAAGCATTTAAACTAGCCAAGGGGGGAGGCACTGAAAAGGAGCTGGGAAATCCGAGCCTCCCCCCACAAAACATGGTGATTAGTGAGGTAAACACCAAGGTACAGAAGTTATTAGGGAGCAGAACAGATTTAAACGTAAAAAAAGGCAAAGGCAGTAAGGACAGAAATGGGACTAAAAGGGGTAAGGCTATCAAAAAGTGGAGGGTGATGAGTACCAATGCCCGAAGTCTGTGTAACAAGCTCCCTGAACTAGTGGCCTTGATGGAAGAGGGTTGCCTGGATATTGTGGCAGTCACAGAAACATGGTACAGAGAACCATGACTGGGATGTCAACATACCAGGATACACAATCTACAGGAGGGATAGGGAGGGTAAAGAGGAGGAGGAGCAGCTCTCTATGTAAAGGAAGGGATCAAAGCAACAGAACTAAAGAGTAAACAGGGAGCAGATGAGGCACTTTGGGTCACCCTGGAGACAGAAATGGCACCACAATCTGCATGGGGTTGTAGACCCCCATCTCAGAGGAGGAATGGACAAGGAAATGATAGAAGGCTTTCTTAGAATGGCAGAAAAAGGGAGATATGTTGATGGGGACCTGAATATGCCAGATGTTAACTGAGCACCTTTGCTGCAGGCACATCCAAGAACAGGGTCATTCTTGATGCCCTACAGGGGCATGTCTCAGACAGCTAGTATTGGAACCAACTCAGGAGGAGCAATCTTAGACCTGGTACTTTCAAATGGGAGGGAGAAAGAATCTCAGATTTAGAAGTGGGTAGCCATCTGGGAACAAGTGACCACCAAACAGTGTGGTTCACGATAAACACAGCTATACAATCAAGCCATACAAAAGCAAGAGTACTAGACTTTAGGAGGGCTGACTTTGGGAAAATGAGAGAGTGCCTCAGAAAAACACTAGCAAACAGGCAAGAAGGAGGGGTGGAGGAACAATGGGGAGTGATCAAAACAGCCATCACAGAGGCAACAAGCCTCTGCCTAAAAAAAATCAATAAAACACAACGAAGGCAAAAACCGCTATGGTTCACAAAAGAGGTCGCAGGGATGGTTAAAGAGAAAATTGCAGCATTCAGGAAATATAAGGAAACACAGAAGGAGCAGGACAGAGAACTTTATCAGTTAAAGCAGAAAGAAGCTGGGAAGGTAGTCAGAATAGCAAAGGCCCAAACTGAAGAAAGGATAGCCAATTCTGTTAAGAAGGGGGATAAGACCTTTTATAGGTACATTAGGGAGCGAAGAAAGACCAAAGGAGGGATACTGAAGCTTAATAAAGGGAAGGGAATCTGGGTAGAGGGTGACAGTGAAAAAGCAGGGTTACTGAACAAATATTTCTGCTCAGTATTCACAAAGGAAGAGGAGGGAGAGTTACCTAAACCAAACAAGAGAAATACTCTGAAGACGGGGGTCAATACCAGTCCATTTACAGAAGAAAGGGTTCTGAAAGAACTAATAAAATTGAAGGTGGACAAAGCAATGGGGCCTGATGGGATTCACCCAAGAATTCTAAAAGAACTAAGGGTAGAACTAGTGACATCGCTGACTACTCTCTTTAACAAATCATGGGAGGATAGGGTGGTACCCAAGGACTGGAGGAGGGCAGATGTAATTCCTCTTCACAAAAGTGGGAGCAGGACAGAGGCAGGAAACTACAGACCAGTTAGTTTGACCTCAGTTGTATGGAAAATGATGGAATCACTTCTGAAGGAAAGAATTGTTGAGTACCTAGAGGCCATTGGGGCACAGGACCCAAGGCAACATGGATTCACGATGGGAAGGTTGTGTCAGACGAATCTAATAGATTTCTTTGACTGGGTGACCAAAGTAGTAGATCAGGGAGGGGCTGTGGACATGGCCTACCTAGATTTTAGCAAGGCATTTGATACAGTCCCCCACAAAAGATTAATACACAAGATAGCCAGCCTTGGAATGGGTCCCAAGGTGGTAGCCTGGATAAAAAATTGGCTAGACAATAGGACACAAAGGGTAGTAGTAAATGGAGTACACAGTGAAGAAAGGAGGGTTACTAGTGGGGTACCGCAGGGTTCAGTACTGGGACCGGTCCTTTTTAATCTCTTTATAAGTGACATTGCAGAGGAACTGGAAGGAAAAGTATGTCTCTTTGCAGATGACACAAAGATCTGCAACAGGGTTGATACACAGGGTGGAGTGGAAAGGATGAGAAGGGACTTGGCAAGGTTGGAGGAATGGTCAAATGTATGGCAGCTCAGATTTAATGCAAAGAAGTGCAAGATAATGCACATGGGAAACAAAAACCAAGGGGAAGCGCACACAATGGGGGGTGAGATACTGACAACAGTAAAAATAGAAAGGGACCTGGGAGTAATTATATCAGATGACCTAAAGGTGGGAAAGCAATGTGAGAAGGCAGTAAGGAAGGCTGGAGGGATACTGGGATGCATAGGAAGAGGCATCAATAGTAGAAAACAGGAAGTTGTTATCCCTCTGTACAGACAGTTGGTGAGACCCCATCTGGAGTACTGTGTGCAGTTCTGGAGACCCCATCTACAAAGACATAGACAGAGTGGAGGCTGTCCAGAGGAGGGCAACCAAAATGGTGCAGGGTCTACACCAGAAGACATATGAAGAAAGACTAAAGGAGCTTAATATGTATACTCTTGAGGAAAGAAGGAGAGAGGGACATGATAGAAACTTTCAAGTACCTCAAGGAATTAACAAAGTCCAAGAGGGTAGCATCTTCCAGAAAAAGAGGCGTGCAAGAACAAGGGGCACAATTTGAAGATAGAGGGACGGCTCAGGGGTAATGTGAGAGTATTTTTCACTGAGAGGGTTGTGGATGCATGGAAAACAGCCTCCCCATGGAAGTCGTGGAGTCAAGAACAGTGGGGGACTTCAAGAATGCATGGGACAGGCATAAGGCAGTCCTAGGGGTGGGTAAGAGGACGTAAGCTGTTGATTAACTAGGATCTGCAGCTTATCTGTTAGGTAGGAAAATGGGCAGACTAGGTGGGCCAAGTGGTCCTTATCTGCCGTCAAATTCTATGTTTCTATGTTTCTAAGAGATGGAGCTGTTAACTGCTAGATTACGCCTCCAGCAAGATAGACGTGTGGACTGTTTGGGGGGGGCTGGGAGAGATGGCAGGCATATCGGGCATCACTGGGCCCTTCTGGTGGGCTGGAGGGTTGAGGGAGGAAAGGGGGAGAGAAGACAGTAATCCCTCATGTGTCTCCAGCTAGACTTTTTTCTCTGGGTTTATTTTTTTTTCTTCTCTTTTTTTCCTCTCTTTCAGCTATCTGACTACCCATTCCCTTTCAGGTACTCGGGAGCAGGTCCCATAGGATGCATCGACCCTCTGCTCCAGAGGCTGCCTTGGGACTCTCTGGAGAAGCAGACCAAGAACTCACCTTCTCAAGGTATTTGTATCTCTAGGATGGACCCTGCTGGGTGATGGTTTGATTTACTCTCCTCCTTCCTTCCGTGGCCTTTTAGGCCCCTCTCAGGTAACCTCTTTCCATGTTATTCCCCACTCCAAGAATCAAACACTTTGAATGATAAGGTAAGAAATATCCCCTAGGATAGACTGTCAGAGAGGATTACCTTTAGATTCCCTTCAAAATTTAGAATACAGCTTTGCATACGTTCATAGTAAAGGCAAAGAGTTCTCTAGAGTTGACACTTAGACTTAGGGTTAGTCCTTTACTCTTCTTTCTTTTTAAAGAACATAATAACATGAGGTAGAAAGTTGCTATATAGGTCAAGTCACATGTCACTAACAAACAATAAGGTTTGATTGTGATTCTGTATTAAATGCATTTGGGCCAAATGTTGCGGCCAAAGACATGTAATTATTGCCTGTGACTAATCAACCTCTCTTGAATAAAGCTGAGTTAAAAAAAAATAAGATTAAATGCAAAAAAAAGAAACAATTTGGAATAAAGGGACGTTTTTAGAGCTACAGTTGGTGTGGACACCCTTTGTTTTTGATATGGTGAGGTAAGTGCATGACTTTTGCCTACTTGTACATTTTTGTCACTGGCACCTGGTCCCCTGAGCGGCTCTGTTTTGAATTCCCACAGGTGGACACTTTACTCCTTGGTGTACATTTAAGAATTAGGTCCAGGAAAGTAATTTGATGCACATCAGACATGGCTATAAACCAATGCTCCACCTAGCTGTGAGTAAATTAATTGATGAACATCTCAAACTCCATATCTGGGCACAGAAACATAGAAAGTGATGGCAGAAGGAGACCACACGGTCCATCTAGTCTAACCAGGAACCTATCTGATGGTATTCCCCCCCTCCCCATCCTTTGCCTTTCTGTATGCTACATTTATGTTTATCCCATGCATTCTTGAACTTGCTCTTGTTTTGGCCACCACTACCTCCTTGGGTAGGCTATTCCATGGGTCCACCACCCTCTCTGTAAAGAACTTCCTTGTATCACTACTGAACCTCTCTCCCTTCAGTCTTATGTCATTCCCTCTCATTCTCCCACTCTTTTTCAATTGGAAAAGCTCCTGAATGTTAACCTTATTTGTACCCCTCATACATTTAAAAGTCTCAATCATGTTTCCCCTCTCCCTCCTCTGTTCCAGGGAGTACATGTTAAGTTCCCTCAGCCTGTACTGGTATGCCATATGGTGCAGTCCCTGAATCATTTTTGTGGCCTACCTCTGCATCATCTCAATTATGTCTATTTGCCTTTTGAGGTACGGTCTCCAGTACTGTACGCAGTACTCCAAGTGGGTTGCACCAGCACCATGTAGAGTGGTAACACCACTTCCCTCCTGAGACTTGTGATTCACCTCCTGATGCAGCCCAGCATGCCACTTGCCTTTATTGCTATCTTTTCACACTGTTTACCCATTTTCAAGTCTTCTGATATAATGACCCCTAGGTCCCTCTCCTGGCTGATGGAGGCTAGCTTCTCTCCTCCCAGGTAGTGATCTTCTTTGGGACTGTTTCTGCTTAAGTGCATGACTTTGCACTTTTTGAAGTTGAATTTCAGCTGCCATGTTTCCGACCACTCCTCCAGTCTCTTCAAGTCTGAAGTAACACTCCTCACATCCCCAGGGGAGTCCACTCCATTGCAAATATTGGTGTCATCAGCAAATAGACACACTTTACCTTCCATCCATTTACAATGTCCGCTATGGACACATTGAAGAGTAGGGGACCCAGTACCGAACCCTGTGGTACCCTGCTGGTGACCTCCGTCTCAGCTGAAAATGCCCTGTTTACCTGAACCCACTGTGTTCTTTCTCCCAGCCAGTTACTCACCCACTCAACCACCTCCCTGCCCACCCCCCATGTAGTCCAGCTTCCTTACCAGCCTTCTGTGTGGAAGGCTTTGCTAAAGTCCAGATAGATGACTTCTACTGCCACTCCCTGATCTACAATCTTTATAACCCAGTCTACACATCCAGAAGCTTAAGACATCATCTATAAAATGGATCCAAACAATCTGATACAAATATGAGTTAATCATGGGGATGCAGAATGCACCCTCCTCCCACTACCCCATGTAGGTGTTTGTGTATAAGGGTGCCATCAGCGTACCCAGCCGTGCTCTGGATCTGTAAATAATAACAGTTGTTAAATACAAAATAGTTAGTGTACAGTATTAGATCCTGGTCTCCCATAGTACATTAGATTGGAAGTTCCAGAAGAGATTTCCTCATTATAACACTCATGGCTTGCATTCCTAGTTGGTGGTCAATCAACATGTAAAAACACAGCACATCAACAGTGAGTCGCCTGCAAATCTTATACCAAGTAAAATCTCGACAAATGCTGAGAACATCCATTGTGTTTTATAAAGGACAGCAATGAAGCCACAAGTTGTTTAAGAAAATGATGAACAAACTGTGAGAGATTTTCCATAAGAGAGCTACTGCCAGGCATAAAGTGACAGCTAGGCAGGCGGTACCAGTTGCAGTTCTTGTACACCTCAGGGAGTAAACAGAATGTAGGAATTCCAGGAGACTCAGTGTGCAAGCATTTGAACTCTTTTTCTGTAATCCAAGCCTAATAAAGGAATGATCCAAGAACTGGTGCAGCAATTTAAAAAAAAATCATTGATTAGATTATTACATAAAATAGGTACAGGAAATGTTACATCTTTTTTGGTCAGGACCAGGTCCTTAAAGGATAACAACCCCTTGGGTGGCACTTTTTGGAGGAACCAGGATGCAATGCATCCCACACATCTATGCCTCCCAGCAACTTTAGAAAATTCTAGCAGCCATGTTAGAAAAGTTTAAAAACTTTACCCCATTACTTGTCCTTATCCACATAACATCTATCCTTGTTTTCAAAAATCCCCACCCTATCCCTCAGCACAAAAAGATTTGACGTATTAAACATAGGTTATATGTTTTAATTAACTTCTGTTTAATTCTTTATTTCTCCTGTTTGTTTATAGGCTTGTAATCCAGAGTGTAGTTACTCCCTCGTTTATCCATTCCCCCATGGCACCCACATAATCCTCACACTAGTGCTTTTTTTCCTCTGCCAAACTCCATTTGTTTGCCAGCTTTTTTAAACCCTGCCACAGTTCGTGACAAGTGAGCATTACTGCCAGGAATTCTCTGCCAACTTTTTTAAACCCTGGCACAGTTCACAGCAAGCAAGTGCCACTGCTAACACTTGTGTAGAAACCAGATATTGCTTGCTCTCTCAGCTGTAAAGACCATTGGAGAGGGAGCTTCTGCAGGACTGAGAGATCACCATCAGCAAGCCGTTGCCCTCCCCCTCCCCATTCACACTCATACCTACAACAGAATACCTCAGACAACCAAGAAAAAAAAGAACAAACAATATGTATGTAACGCATCTACTTTACTATTGTATGTTTCATGCTTGTGCTGGCCCTAAGATGTATGTGTTATGCTGCTTTGAGTTTATGTAGTAACCACTTCACTATATTGATGTATGTGTCTGTTTTTATAAAACTTTTCAATAAAATGATTAACTACAAACAGTTGGTATGCTTGTCAGTAAGAAGTATACTAACAACGTGGGCCAGTATAATATGATAAAAGCTAGATTACAAAACCAAGTAATGACTGTCACATATTCCTCTGCACCCAGTCATAATTATCTCACATTCTGTAGAAATTTCATTCTTGTCTTTGCCCAATTCCCAGCTTCCAACACGACTGACATTGATTTTAACTTAGTGTTAAACAACAGACTGGCTAGAACAACCTCCCATGGAGAAACACATCATAATGCAGTAATCAAAAATGTTCTAGATTTCATGCTCAGCATCCCCAGGACAGTAATGCAGAAACTAGAGAATATTCTTTATTTTTTTGTAATGCTTATAGGAGCTTCTCTAGAACTGATATTATTTTGATATCTAACAGTATTATAAAATAAAATTATGTAACCAGTGAAGTCTATTAAATATGACAGTATATCACAAATCTGATTATGCTCTGATTCTATTGAAGTCAGGACCTGAATAGGAAAAGAAATATGGAGGTTGAAACCCATGTTTATAAAGAGATGAAACAGAACTATTATGTATTACTCAGGAGATGCCATCTTTATGGAAAACTAGCATGACCATTGATGTCTCCATGAACTCTCTATAGAATGCATTAAAGACTTCTTCCCCCCTCATGGAAAAGATGGCAAGAGACATATAAGAATTAGAACATAATTTTCAGACAGCACCATCACATTAAAAGTAATAAGACACAATGGGGTGCCCATTACAGTGTGATAACGCCATTCCGAGGGGTGAAGTTAGTATAAGGTCAAGGCCGAAAAGGTCATCCCTAGGGAGTGCGGTTATCAGCACTGTAATACATACATCCCTGGAGTGTCTTATTGTGCTTATAAAATGTCCCTTTATTTTTAGAAGTAGTTTTTTTTACTTTGAAACACATTTTTAAATAAGTAAAAATGTAAGTGTATCTGTGCTTTTAACATAAAATAGTCCTTCCACCTATTGGTGCTAGATTAAAGTAATGGTATACAGTGTGTGCCTCCCTGCCCACTTAAACATCATATTCCCCTGCCAGCCACAACAATTCACAAATGCTGTTTTCCTCATTCTAAGTACTGCACAATGCCCCCTTACTTTATTTCATTCTCCTTACTCTGTAGACAAAACTAAAAGGAAGCCATAAGAGAGGCTTCTCAGTTCCCTGATGCTGCAAGCATGAGTGCGGTTAAAAACAGCCACACTCACTGACAGCATCATGAACTGCTTGCTCTGTCCTAAAACCTAAACAGCAGGGTGTCATTTTCGACCTTTTCTCTTTCTTTATATAATATTATTGCTTACTTTCTTCATTCCGTTTTTTTCTCTGTATTTCCCCACATTCAAGAAATGGAATGTTTATCATAGAATGCTTACCATGGAATACAGAGATTCAAAAATCTGCTCTGTTCTACTAGCAGAATGGTTCTCTACTAACATACTGCACACACACACAACAAAGGCCTGTTTTAGAGCCAGAGACCACATTTTCTGTCAGGGCAAGCAGAAGAGATTTCCCTGATGAGCAAGTAAAGATAAAAGGGGGATTTTTCACTTTCAGCAAAGAAAAAGTTGTAATGAAAACCATAAACAATACTTAATGTTTCTGATTTGTTTATGTGTGTCAGGAGAGTGTGATGGTCTGGTAAACAACATTTAATTAATTTGTTTAATTTTATATTTAAGGTAGTTTTATTTTTAGGGCCCAGTTTAAGGTTTCTACAGTGTAAAGGTAGCAGCCATGTTTGTGGTGGAAGATCAGTTCTGGTTGTAGGGAGACTTATAGAAGATAGTTCTGGTTGTAGGAGGTCTGATTTGCCCATTGTGTGACGTGGTTTAGGACCAGGATGACTGTGCATATATAAAAAGTTAATGTATGGTCAGCTGATCTCTCTTGGCCAATGAGATTTCTAGATTTTTTCTTGCCATTTTATAAGCATGCTGATTCTTGGCTAAAGGCAGATTTTATGGAGCTTATGCAGATCAGGGAAACGTATAATTCACTTACAGTGCATCTGCTAAGGCACAAAGATCCATGCTAACTAGAGCTAAATAATATGCACAAAGTGATAATACTAACAAGGAGATGGCATTGAAGCTGAAACAAAAGATCGAAAAGAGAACTGTTGGAGACCAGAATGGAGTTGTCACTGTGGACCTCTGGAATTTATGAAATCATTGAAGTGTCTTAGTAGAACTTAAGGGCTCTGTACACAGTTTTAAGGGGCTGTCGCTAAGTGGTCACAATGGCCACTTCTCACCAGTCTCTTGTTTTTGTGTTGCATTGTGCCATGTAAAAAGGGGTGGCAAGCTTTTCCCTACACAGTTAGTAACTCAACTGTGAGCTTGAAAAAGAGGTGGTATCACCATGTAAATGAGCCATTGTGCCATGTCACATTTGGGAGTAGTTTCTAAACATTTCAACATAAAATCCTAATCCTGATCCCATCTGTTAGCTGTGTACTGTTGAAGTCATGCTGAAGGGGTGATGTATGGCAGTGTATGCTGCAGAAACTCATATGAGTAAGGGTCTAGAATCAACTTCAAGACTACCATGGTAGCCACATTTGACCAGGGATCTGGGCAAGGAACAGTGCAGAACAGCAAGTGATGTGCCATGCTCAAAACCCATACCTGTTGCTAACCAGCATGTTAGCAGCTGCAAACTCTGTGCTGACTAACATCTGGTTGGCTTATTTATGTTGTGACTGAGCCACAGGGATGAACTCAGTCCTTGATAACTAGGTTCAAGCTCAGTGCATAGTATTTTATTTATTTATTTTGGTTTTTATTTATTAAACTCTCGGATTACAATAACCTTTGAGCATGGACAGCACATTTACAAAGGTTCCATGTCATTATGGAGGGTAAGCAAACATACAAAAGTCAACAAAGTTACACAGTATCAATAACACAGAAGAAGATAGAGGTATAATTATTACAACAATTCAGTAGGAGAGACTACTTGTGACTAAAGTTCTATACAGAGTACTAAGGACATAAGAAGGAAGTGCCAAGAAAAGTAAACAGGCTGGAGGGCCTTTGTTGAATTGGGAGGTGGGTAGGGGGAAGTGTTGGGGTGAAAGTGTAGAATGGACAGTGGTCAGGGGGGTACTGGTGAGGGTCAGTGTGAAAAAGAAAAGGGGAGGGGGACGCAAGAGAGGGAAGATGTGGCGAGGGAAGGGCGAATGGGGGGGTTGCATGGGGAGGGAGTTGGATATGGAAGAACTTTAAGTGACTTTAAGAAAGTAGTAAGGAGGAAGTATTGAACTGGCTGCAGGCAAAGCTTGTGGCCTGGATGTATTCCCCACTGAATTCTATAAAATGCTTTGCTCTGCATGAGGTGCCATACTTTATGAAACTGTCAACTAATTCTAGTAACTAATTATTTCCATTATAAATCATGACATCATTCTTCAACAATCAGCCTTGTTTGTTTCTAAACATCCTGGTCACTCTTATAACCATGACAGATAAGGGAGCACACTTGACCAGCTGTAGCACTCCTTTGTCCTGTGCCTGAGACTCTCATACTGTAAAGAGTGCATCATGTGCAGGAACTCTAGAAATGGCCATGTGCATGGAAGGATTTTAAAATGTTTAATATATTATTGATCATCCGTGATCAATAATATGTCCATTAATACATCTTCTGAGATTATTCTTATGACTGTAAAAGTGGTCTCACTTACATTGTTACTGTTAGGGTATCAGAACCTCTCTCTATTAGTTTACAGTTCTCATTCCCTAAGAACACATGTGAGACCACTCTTACAGCCATAAGAGTGGTCTCCTAGGATGTAGTAACATACATGTAGTGTATGATGTAACACTGTTATTAATGAAAAGCCATCACTTTCTAAATGTTGTTATGTTGCAGTAGCTATGTCATTGTAGCTGTTATGCTGCACTAGCTACGTAGCTACTGCAGCATAACAACATGGAACGTGTTCCCTCTCGCGTTCTATCATTCAAAAAGAAAAAAAAACCTTTACTTAAATGAATTTTTCAGCAGGTCCCACGGTGTGGCAGCAGTCAGGTAAACAGCAGTCCCCAGTGTAGGCAGTTGTTAGGAGGGATCCTGCAGGTGCTCTTAGGGCTCTCTCTGTTTAGCCCCATTTTATTTAAATATAACGCACCCGTAGGAAAAAAAACAAACAGGTGCCAGCACTGCCGGCAAGTGGGACAAGTTGGACATGACTAGCATCAGAGCATCGGGGGCAGAGCAACAAGAGCCCCAACTGGCATCCACTCCTGTTCTGCTGGCATTCCCTTAAAAAAAAACAACAGAAAGGCCATACACTATAAAAAACAATCGCTAGTCACCTTTTGGTAACAAGCTCGATTAGTGCATCTTGAGGTTGCCATTGGCGACCAAACCTCTCGAGGTTCACTCTCGAGGTTACTGCAGTCGCCAAGGCAACCTCTCAATGCACTAACTAGCTTGTTACCGGTAGGTGACTGTGACCGGGAGCTCCCTCCACTCTTGAGGACCGACCTTTTCTAAAATTTGTTGCAACAGTTCTACTATTTCTAAGCCTAATCTATCCTTTACTATTTCTAGTCCATAAGGTTGGCCACCTGTGGGCACCTCCTTCTCCCTCTCTTGCATATGCTACAGTGTCCTCTTTGATTTTCATTTTTCCCTCTTAGGTCCTCATACAGGGAGGTTATTGTAGTGACCTATATGTAAAACAGGTTGTGTTTATTGTTGTTGGATTTAGTATGTAATAGCACTATGTTATAAAATACCTTGATGTATATACTTTATATTTATGAAACCTGTAAATATTGAAAATACCATGGCACTAGGTGTTTTTGATAATGGTAAAAAGTACTAGATGATTATTACAGAAATTAAGTTAGTTGTGTTGTTTAAAATGCATGTATATTGTTGTAAACTTAATTAAGAAATGTCATGATGATTTGAATATATCCAATGATGCATTGCATTATGGTAGTATGTATGATGTTATATTCCTTTGAAACTTGATTTGTTGCCAATGCCCTTTGGGGGTAACCCTTCTTTCAGTGATTCTGCATTGAGATTCTTTGTCTATAGCTTTTTTTTTTTTTGAGCCCCACCTCGCAAGCAAATGAGGCTTGCATAGGGGTGATCGCTACATCTGACTAGTGATTTGGATCAGAGATTAGTGTCAGTAGGAGCTGGCTAAGTGCAGAGAAAGGACATTCGTAGTCTGTTGCTGCAAACTGATGTACTGAAGAAGAAATATGCCATTGCAGAAGATTATTTCTTGTATTTTGCATAAACATCACAAAGAGACTGTGTGTTGAACCTGAAGTTCAGTGTCTGGTACATCTGTTATCCCACAACCCCTTCACAGTAACTAGCAATTATTCTCTATAAGAGACACAGTAACTAAGCATATTAAAATAAAGGATTTAGAGGTTGTGTTGTTTCCTATTCTGCAGAGAAGTTCCAAATTGGAACACAGCTGCAACACATGCACTATGACACTAGAGGAAACCTGTAAAAAGACCGTGACATGGGCAAAACAGCACAACAAGATGATGACACTAGCAGAAGAGGAGTAACTGAGATGTATGAGAACCTTTACAAGAACAGTGTTCTCCTTCTCCATACGTCATATCAGTTTTCCTTAAATAAAATCTAACAAACATCCCTCCTTACCATAAGGGGAGATGGTCTTTACCATCTGCAGCCAGCAGGGAAGTGGTGCCCAGACACCACTCTCTACGAGAGAAGCTGGTGGGGGAGAAGCTTCAGGTAGTATATAGATAGTATGCCCCCAAGGTCCCAGTGTTCTTGGGAATCAGGAGTTATTGCTCTTGGGAACGTTTTAAGTTCTGGGTATGAGAAGCAGCTAGGTGCCAAAAGTTGTCAGGGAGCATCAATGCACCAGATGCACTCATTGTGTTGGTGCCTTAGGGGTGCAGGAGAGGAGCTAGCTGGGACACCAAGGCATGGGTGCCACTCAGGGACAGCTGTAGGCACCATTAATAAGCTGCTAGGGTGTCAGGAGTACTCTTTTGTGTTTGGCAGGAGTGAGCACATGCTGTGTCCACCAAGTGGTTGGCTAGTGGACCTGGGCCAGGGGCACAGGAGATCCTTATGGTACTGTATTCTCCCACCTGGAAGTGTGGGTCCCAGCAATTTTTGGAGCCCTGAGAATGGTACAAGGTCATGGACACCTCGCTGAAGTGAGACTGTGGAGGCTGTAAGGAAGGGACCTTGGGCACCAATGATTTTTCCTATCCACTGGGACTTTTAAGTGATTATCTGCCCATCATGTGGGGTTTAGAAGGACCACTGGGAGAATGCAGGTACCCCAGGGACTGCCCCTCAAGGAACATTTCCAGATTATTTTCAGATCTGAGGCAGATTATCTTGACATCACTGTGGGCATCATGCTAGAGGAGCAACTTCAGAGATCTGTGTCCTGACACCATCAAACACCCAAGAAATGAGTAAAACAAGTACTACATAAAGACAGCAGCAGCCAGATAGGAAATCATCTCCATGAAAAGTGAGGGAAGGGGGAGTTCCCAAATTATGTTGGGGTAGCACACTGCCTGCACTAATGGCAAATCTTCCAGCTAAGGTGTTGTGGTTAGTGCTGTGGCACGCACCAAGAAACTGGTGTGGATGATGTCCAGCAGGCCAAAGCTGGCCAACAATGTGAATTGTAAGTTCACCTTGATAATGTTGGGCATTTTGCTAGCATTTTGTGTTTCTGTAACAAGTAACAGGCCAAGTGTGCAGGTAATGCCAGTAGACAAATGGGTACAGAAGCCAGGATTTAGCACAGGAGGGGAGGAGATAGGGAACTGTGTTGCCTGCAAAGTATGGGTTGGCAGCCCTTACACACCTTACATAGTGAGACAAAAAGGATAGAGATTGTTGAAGATTGTGCTCTGATTGAGTACTGCTGGGAGCAAGGATGGAACAGGATATAATGTGCCACAGCAGGTGATTGCTATGTGGCAAAGAAGCCATGTAGTCGAAGACAAGGCTTAGAAGGGATATCCCTGAAAAACAAATCACTATAAGGAACTGCGCATGAAATGATGAACTAGGGGCCTTGGGCCTGTAATTACAAATGGTACAAATGAACTTTGGCATGAAGACCTCCAGCAGAGTCATGTTCCTGAACTCCAGTGGTCCAGTGTGTTCTATTCTTTACCTAAGGTGCCCATGTCCACCAACTCCAGCAGACAGTCAAGCATCCCATACTGTTGAGTGCATGTTGCTACTGGCGAGCAGTTCAACCATAAACTGTACCTTTAGACACAGAAGATCCTTGGGTCATGCCCACCCCATCCAAAGTAGTGAAGCAGGTTGATTGCCATGCTGCCAGAAGGGGATTTGATATGTGAAGCCCTGTCTGGGATTTGTAAAGGATTCAAAGAAGATTTGTAGAAGATTTGTCATGGAAACATAGAAACATAGAAGTTGACGGCAGATAAGGACCACAAGGCCCATCCAGTCTGCCCATTTCTTTTTCTACCTTATAAATGTGCCATCGGCCTTTGCTCTGTCAGTGGCCTATCTATTCATAGTCATTTGTATTGCTCCCTTATGCCTATCCCATGCCTGTTTGAAGCCCTGCACTGTATTCATAGCCACCACTTCTTGTGGTAAGCCATTCCATGCATCCACCACCCTTTCTGTGAAAAAGAATTTCCTCACATTCCCCCTTAATCGGCCCCCTCTAATCTCATGCTGTGTCCTCTTGTTCTGCTATTTTTCTTATATTTAAACATGTTAGACTCTTTCACCTTGTTAATGCCCTTAAGGTGTTTGAATGCCTCGATCATATCACCTCTCTCCCTCCTTTGCTCAAGGGTATACGTATTGAGCTCTGTTAATCTGTCCTCATATGTCTTCTGATGCAGTCCCTGCACCATTTTGGTTGCCCTTCTCTGGACTGCCTCAATTTGAGTTAATGTCCTTGAAGGTGTGGCCTCCAATACTGCATGCAGTACTCCATAAGGGGCCTAACCAGTGTCTTGTACAGAGGGATTATTACCTCCCTCTTACGACTTGTGATACCCTACTAATACACCCTAACACCCCCTAGCCTTACCTACTGCTTTAGAGGTCTGTTTGGATGATTTCAGGTCATCAGTGATTATGATGCCCAAGTCTCTTTCTTCCTTTGTGACTGCTAGCAACTCCCCTCCCAGCCTATAGGTGGCTTCAGGGTTTCTCTTCCCTATGTGCATGATTTTGCACTTCTTTGCATTAAATCCCAGTTGCCACTCTTCTGACCATTTTGCTAGTTTATCCAGATCTCTTCTCATTCTGCCCAACCCATCTGGATCATCTACTCTGTTGCAGATCTTGGTGTCATCTGCAAACAGACAAGCCTTACCCTCTAGTCCATCTGCAAGGTCACTAATGAAGATGTTGAAGAGGACTGGCCCCAGGACTGATCCTGAGGTACCCCACTTGTGACTTGCATTTCTTCTGACTGTATACCATTTACCACCACTCTCTGTTTTCTGCCGTCCAACCAGTTTGCCACCCAGTTGACCAACTTCACACCACCGAGCCTACCCAGCTTATTTATCAATCTTCTATGTGGAACAGTGTCAAAAGCTTTGCTGAAGTCAAGGTAGGTGACATCAGCTGCTCCCCCTTGGTCCACCACTCTGGTTACCCAGTCAAAGAAATCTATGAGATTAGTTTTACAGGACCTTCCTTTTGTAAACCCATGCTGTCTTGGATCCTGTGCCCCTATGGATTCCAGGTGTTGCACTATCCTTTCCTTAAGGAGTGCCTCCATAATCTTGCCTACTACTGAGGTAAGACTGACTGGTCTGTAGTTCCCCGCCTCCTCCCTGCTACCACTCTTGTGGAGCGGGATCACATGAGCCCTTCTCCAGTCTTCTGGGACCTCTCCTGTGCTCAGAGACTCACTAAACAGTTCTGCTAATGGCTCTGCTAGTTCCACCTTTAGCTCCTTAAGTACCCTGGGATGTATGCCATCAGGTCCCATTGCCTTATCCACCCTGAGCTTAGCAAGCTCTTGTAGAACCCTTTCTTTTGTGAAGGGAGTAGTGCTCACCTCCCTCCCTCCCCTGTGTCCATGATGCTGAGCTGTGGGCCCTGCCCTACCTTCTCTTCAGTAAATACTGAGCAAAAGTATCTATTTAGGATACATGCCTTTACAGGGTCCTCCTCCTCACATGCTCCCTTTTCTCCATTAAGCTTAGCAATACCCCCTCTGGACTTTCTCCTTTCACTAATGTATCTATAGAAAGTTTTGTCACCTTCTTTTATTGTTCATGTTAGTGTTTCCTCGGTTTGGGACATTGCCTGCCTTACTGCCTTCCCTGCTTCCCTTAGGGCAGTTTGGTATGCCTCCCTATCTACATCCCACTGTGTTCCCTTATATTTCCTGAAGGCCAGCCTCTTGGCTCTCACCTTTTCTGCTACTGTATTTGAGAACCAAAGTGGTTTCCTTCTTCTTTTGCACTTCCTTTTCTGTCTAACACAATGGGATGTTGCTTCAAGTATTGCATCCTTAATGCTTGCCCACTTTGCCTGTACCCCCTCACCTGTGTTTCTTTTTGCCAGGGCTAGTTTAACTCTGTTGGCCATCTTATCAAAGTCAGCTCCTCTGAAGTCCCATATTTTTGCCTTGGAATGGGATGATTTAGATGTAGTAGCCAAATTGAACCATACCATGTGATGGTCACTGGCCCCCAGCTGACCTTCTACCTGGAGATCTGTGATCCCTTCCTTGTTAGTCAGTACTAGATCTAGGATAGCCCTGTCTCTTGTGGGTTGCTGTACCAGTTGTTTGAGGCCCTCCCCCTGCAGGGAATCCACTATGTGTCTACTTCTGGCAGATGTTCCTGCTGGTATTGACCAATCTGTATCTGGCATGTTGACGTCTCCCATTATCAGAACCTCCCCTTTAGCTGTCATGTTTTGTATATCTTCTAACAGTAATGTGTCTATGTCCTCCCCCTGGTCTGGGGCCTGTTGACAACCCCAGTTCTTATGGCTGTCCCATTTCCTGTTTCAGGGTGACCCACAGTTCTTCTGGCTCCTTATGTGTATTCTGAATTTCTGTAGCTTTGATATTTTCATTGACATACAGGAGCCACTCCTCCCCCCTTTTACCTCGGTCTCTTCTGAACAATACATAGCCAGGTACTGAAGTCTCCCAAGTGTGGTTACTGGTAAACCCATCTCACTAATTGCTACTATGTCCAGTTTAGCCTCTGACATTATTGCCTGCAGGTCTGGGATCTTATTTCCCAGGCTGTGAGCATTTGTGTACATGATTTTCCATTGGCAGATTTTGGTGTGTTAGTTGTTGGGTGAGGTTTGGCATTACCCCTGTGCGTCGTATGGGGAGACAAACCTTTTTTCTTACCTGGTGATGCAAATGAACTGCAAACATGCTGAATCCCTGTTTGACCACTAGCTGAGGGGGGAGGGGTGTTCTTCCCATTCAATGTATGGGGTGCTGCATAGACTGGAGTTAGAGCAGGTCTGAGGAAAAGAGGCTGTTGCATGTTGTGGACTAAGCAAGCATTTGGTGTGTTGGCGCAAAATTTGTTTGGATTCAGCTGAATGGGATTGAGGCAGAGACTGTCATGAGAAAATGATGTTTGCAGCCATGCATGAGAAAAGGCCTTACAAACATTTTATGGACTATGAAAATTGCTAAGATGCTACAAAAAGCCAGAAACTGCCCCAGGAAGGAGATAGACTCTACATAATGGACAGCCATTCTGCAGAACTTTTGCATAGTCATCAATAAGTACTCTGGAATTTTCTGGGGGTCTAACTCTGAAGAGGAACCCCCTTTGGTGAGCTTGGTGCAGGCCAGCATGTGCACCTGTAAATAAGAAAACTTGCACATTGAAGGCCTGGTTACAACATGTTTGGGCATTCCACAGCTGTGGTGGACTGTCCCTTTACTATACAGGAGCAGTGCAAACTGTCATTCACTACAGAGCATAAGCAGAGGTAGGTTATGTTGTCCCCATTGATTTGGAAGGGAGAAAAGCATCCTTAGCATGACAAAGGTCCTGTGCATGCATGACAAGAACCATTGATGGAAACCTTGTTCTAACAGTATGCTGACTCCCAATACATTTTCATGGTCATAACAAACAAAATAACAGTGCCAACTCTGCTGCAAGCAATGTGGTGAGGCTGAACAGGACTTAAGGCTGGGTAATGGGCATGGGTTCAGGGCTTACACTCACCTAAGCCTCAGCTTTGGCACTTTTAGAAGTACACCACATACTGCAGATGGCAACAGACCATAATCCACTTTGAACTGGTCATTCCTCTTCCACCAGACAACACAGACAGTGATCTGGAGTAAGAGCTGCAGGAGACATCGAGCCTGGCATCCTTTGGGGAGACTGCTGCTGTCCACAGCCCAAGGAAGGAAGTGGTCATGATATAAAGTATGACCCACTAGTCAGGCAAGGTCACTGTATGAACTTCACCATGAGTTCCTCACTGCTCTCTGCTTTGCTACCCTGAAGGGAGGTTGATATGGAGTTCTGGCTGGAGCCTGGTAAGGGAGCAGTGACTCTTGTCAAGTAATGCTAGGTGGATAGGAAGATCACCTGCCAGGTGTTTGGCTACTGGAGATTCACTTCCTGTACCTCTGTGTGTGGCTCTGGCACATCATAAATCTTTAGCAGTAAGAACAGCTCCAAAAGCAGCAGTGGAGCAATATGAACATATCGACTCTACAGCTGAGTATGAGGAGAGGCTGCAGTTCATAATCTACAAGTGGAATGTGGTGTGCAGCATGGGGATACACAGTGTCATATACTGCAGCAGAGAAGGCCAGACCACACAGAAACAAACTCAGCTATTGGCAGGATGGTGACTGTCATCAAGTCATACCCAAGGCATTATCATGGCCCAGAACACAAGTAGCCATGAAAAGGACTCTGGACTAGAGACATTCAGCCTCTGGGTTTTTCCTGACCCACTGGCTGATTAGTTGCACATGGACATGTTCACCCTGTTGGCGCCTTTGAGTTAAGGCAAGGCAAGGCAAAGTTTATTTCTATGGCACCCATTCCCAGAGGCTCTGGGTACCTCACATAAAAACAGGTAAAGGAGTAGGAGAAACATACATAAATACATATTTAAAACAATAATAAAAACAAATAAAAATATTTCGGATAAATAGGTTTAGTAACTAATTCAATTCAGTAACCCTTATTACGTCAGGTTAAATATCTACGTCTGGGAAGGCCAAAGAGAAGAGAAGGGACTTGAGGCAGCTCTTCAATACCTAAACTGAAGTGGCCTCTCTAATGGCAGGAGGAAGTGAATTCCATAGGACTGGGCCAACAACACTGAACACTCTGTAGCCGGCAGGTTTTAGTCTCTTCCTGGGAATCGCCAGGAGGCCCCTAGAGGAGAAACGGAGGGAGCGGACTGGGGCGGAAGTGTTCGGAGATCAGACAGATAGCCAGGGCCTAGTTTGTATAGGGCCTTAAAGATGAGCAAGCCCACCTTGAAGATAACCCTCCACCTGACCAGCAGCCAGTGCAGTTCATGCAGCACTGGAGTTACATGACAGAACCTCGAAAGGCCTGTCAGCAACCTGGCAGCTGCGTTTTGCACTAGCTGCAGTCGGTGGAGGGTGTCTCCCAAGACCCCAAAGTAAAGGGTGTTGCAATAATCAAGCCTGAATGTTACAAAGGTATGAACCAGAGTAAGAAGGTCCTCAGGTGGAACTAGGGGTTTGATCCTGGTGATATTCCTCAAGTGGTAAAAACCACTTTGGACATCTGATGATACCTGAGATTCAAATGTCAATCTGTCATCCAGGAACATGCCAAGATCTCACACCATAGAGGAAGTCATCAATGGTATAGGCCCCAAGAAGAGACCAGTTGCCCGACTGGTGGGAATCCTATCATGCCTTTAACCCGGTTCCACTACCAGAACCTCCATCTTATCAAAGTTCAGTCGCAACCAGCTGGGGGACATCCAATCAGGCAGATGTTAAGCATTTCCACAGCGCTGGATGTTCCAGGGGCAAAGGACAAATACAATTGGGCATCATCTGCATAGCAGTGAAAACCCACATTGTACTTCCTAATGAGCTCACCTAGGGGCAGCATGTGCACTGCAAACAACACTGGTGAAAATATCAATCCATGAGGCACACCACACAACAGGAGCTTCAGAGAGGAGGAGAAATTCCCCATCACTACCCATTGCTTCCTGTCAGTGAGATAGGACTCAAACCAGCGGATGACAGTGCCGGCAAACCCACAGTACTCTCTGAGATGATCAAGCCGCACAAAGTGGTCTACAGTGTCAAAAGCTGAAGAGAGATCAAGGAGAACAAGAACTGACCCATCTGCTCTGTTCCTCACCCTAAGGAGGTCATTATGCACCTGAAATAGCACAGTTTTGGTGCTGTGCTTGGCATGGAAACCAGACTTGAATGGTTCATAGATGTCAAAGGTCACAAGGTGCTCTCTCAAGCTGTTGCACCACAATCTTCCCACAATCTTTCCCGGAAATGGAAGGTTGGAGATAGGTCGGTAATTCTCCAAGATGTCTGGGTCGAGCGATGGTTTCTTCAGAAGGGGCCACACCAGAGCCTCCTTCAAGGAATCCAGGAAGCCCCCCTCTGACAGCCAGCACTGGACAATCAAGGCAAACACCAGGCCAATGGAACCAATGCATCACATTAAGAAACGCGTCAGAACCAAGTCCAGTTTGCAATATGTGTGCTTCAGCTTCGAAGCAACCTCAATGACCTCAGCCACCTCCACTGGTTTAAATGTCCCCCAGACAAGCGGAGCGCCTCTGCTACATCCAAGGTGATCACTGTGAGATGTTATATGACTCACTGGTGGGATTCTCTGCCGGACAGAGTACACTCTGTCAGTGAAGAACTGAGCAAACTCGTCACACAAAGTGACAGAAAAAGCTGTTTTTGGCTGCAGACAGACCAGATGTAGCAGCCTGTCTACAGTCTGAAAAAGCACAGCTGGTAGGTTCTTCCCTGCAGACATCTCCCTGGACAGGAACTCTGCCTTCTTATGGTTGATTGCCCCCTGGTACTCACCATAGTGGGTATGCAGGGCCAGTTTGTCCTCCTCTAGCCTGGTCCTCCGCCAGCAATGCTCTAACTTCTGACCCCAAGTCTTCATTACCTTGAGTGCTCCATCAAACCAAGGAGACCTCAAGTGAGAGGATTTGAGTTGTACATGGACCAGTGTGAGTGCATCGAGTGCTGTGGACATCACCCTATTATAGGTGTCAACTGCCTCACTCATGTCCTTCACACATGCAGTGTCTACACTAGATAGGTCCACCATCACCAAAAAACCTCAGGGGACATTCCCCTTAAAGGGTAGTAGCTGACCATCTCAACAGGGGGAGGGATCTCAGGAGGAGGGGCCCCGAACGAGAACCTCACCATGTGGTGACCTAATTAATCTTGAAGTTAACTACCTCAAGCCCCAGTAAGAACACCAGGTCCAGCATGTGGCTGCCGTGGTGAGTTCCAGAAGTAACCTCTTGTGTCAGGCCCAGTGATGACATCATCTGTAGGAGGCTGGAACCGAGCCTAGAGGATTCATCATCAGCCCAAGCATTGAAGTCCCCAGCACCAAATATCTGGGGAACTCCAACACTTCATCGACAACGAGATCCACCACCTCCAGTGGGAACTCTTGCTGGACATAATAGTTGCATAATAATGTCACTCTGAACACAAATGATGTGGTTTCCCATAAATGTTGGGCATGGAGAAAAAAAGTTATGGCAAAGAAAATGTGTTGTACATGTAGCTTTCTCTCTCCTTAAGTCAATTAGAGTAGCAGAGAATGGGTTCACCAGTGAAGAAGTGCTGGTGAAACTTGCACAGTCTATGCCAACGTAATATGCACTCAGGCCCCATGGACTTCTAATACTGCACAACCCTGATTGTTATGTCTTGCAAACTGAAGTTATGTGCAAATTGACATATTCCTGTGATAAAATATGTACAGTAAAGATATGTAATAACTGGTCAGCAATTATTTTCAATGGGCTGACCGAGTTGATATTTTCCATAATAACCCACGGGTTATTATGACATTATCATGCACTGTCCTTCAAAATGTGTGCTCCCTCATTGGCTCTCATTCTGTGCATGGGTGGGATTCAGTTTCCTAAACATGGCGGCTTTCACTCTCATGTACCGAGGAGCTACCACAACAAGCCTCAGCGCTACATATTTTCATTTTTTAAACTCTTATCTGGTTGATCCTACCTTCTAGATTTTTAAAAGAACTCTATCTGGTTGATCCTGCTCCTCGTCCACATCAGGAAAGCGGCTGTGACTTGAATGGCAGTGCTAGCATGATCCTCATCGGACAACAAACTGTAAGTATTAAAAAAAAAAAGGAAAAAAAAAACTGTGAGAAAAAAAATAACAAAATGTACACTGTGCAAAGGCAGAGAGGGACAGGGAGACAGGAACTGTGTGTATGTGTGTGTGTGACACATAGTCACAAAAATCAGGCAGGAAGGCCCAGTGGCACTGAGGGTTGAGGAGCTGGACGCCACACCTCGTGCCATGTCAGTGACCCTGGTTCAGGAACAACCTCAGGTCATCAGGGTGCCAGCATGGGGGGAGAAATGGAGCGGAATCGAGCATCCTAATGGCAGGTCTCCTCTCCTGGGGTGGTTGTCACCCCCCATAGTTCCACTGCCACCGGGTGGAGGTCCGGTGGCAGCACAGGTGGGAGACAGTGGCGAGTCAGGAGGGCACCTCGGAACACAGTGCACACGTGCCTCCACATGTGCACGTGTGCACCTGGGGATGGGGGCAGATGAAAATGGGGAAAAACTCCAGATTAAAACATTACAGAAAAAAAAGGCAGGAAAACAAATTGTTGACCAGCAATTATATAAAATGAAAGATGAGAAAGTGTGCATAGGAGAATTTAATGCACACCCTCAGTGTGGAATTCTTGAATAAACCTGTAAATCCTACACCTCGGGTGTGCATTAAATTCTCTTCCCCATCCTTTAGTCTATATACTATACAGGTGCAGTCTTGCCTATATATTAGGGTTGAGGAAGCCCTTTAATGTTAAACCCCAGTTTTTTTCACCTTAATAACTCTGTCTCCATTCAGCCGATTTCCCTGAAATTTGAAAGGCATGTAGTCTGGACCAGGGTCTCTGGATCCTGAAAAAGTTTGAGTCAGTCAATTCAGGGGGTGCAAAAACACTAAAATTCACCCAAATTAAGACTTTTTTTGCTCACCTGTAAATAAAAAAACTTTTTTTTTAAAAAACTGAAATTTGCAGATTTTATGGAGTCTGGCCCAAAGTACATACTTTTGAAAGTTTAAAGTTCTTAACTTACATAGTTTTTAAAATATAAGTTAAAAACTGTGCTATTTTCTGAGAATGCTCAGTACAAAAAATGAATGTTCTAAGAAAAGCTGGATTTTTGCATTAGTAATTTGAGTGAAAGTGATTTCCATTAAACTGCTTTGCCCAGGTGGCTGACGAAAGCAGTTTAAGGAAAAATATAGTGATTTCATTGAAAGTGATTTTCTTCACACACTTTTGTCAGGTGCTTGACAAATGCAGTGTGAAAGAAATCACTTTCAGTTCCACATTGCTAATATACAACTCCCCCCCGACCCCCAAAACACCTCCCTGCTGGTGTTACAATTACCAGAGAAGGGGAGCCTAATCCTGCCACTGGTATCCTCCCTCCAGACTCCATTTTATACTACCGGACACTGGGGTGCCCAATCCCACTGCCATTATTCCCCTCCCTACCATGTTTTAATAAACTAGAAAAGGCTGATGGTTGCTCAATCCAACTGGCTGTTACACATTTGTAAAAAAAATAATATCAGGGTGCCCTCTACTGGTGCCAGCTGAGATAACCCCTTTCTAAATAAGAAGCGAACTGGGGTACCCACTTCCCATAACCGCTGTGATGGTCGCTCTTATCCTCTCCTGGTCTGCTCACCATCCACCACCCCCACACACATAGATGGCGACTTTCATGTGTCCACTTCCAGTGCCACCAAAGAGTCTACCGACATTGGGATACCCATGAAAATAAGAAAATTATATCTCAAACATCTAATTTTTTTTATAATGTGAAAAGAAGAAAATGGTCTTTTTTCAATCTCTAACCCCTGACCCCCTCCCCTGAGGGCCCTACACTTCTGCAGGCAGATGGACTCTTCCTTTCGCACAGAGCCTGGAAAACCCTTTGTGTCTGCATCTGTTCTTGCAGATCTTGAAGGATCTTGAAGGACCTGCGTGAATGAGTATATAATTTCACCATCACAAAGAAAAAGGAAATTCACTGCAAATAAACTATGTTAAAGCAGACATTAGGGTTCAAGAACATAAAGCGGACAAGGTAAGGTAATGAAAAACAGGGTTGGGAGTCTCAAGAGTCTGGGTGAATTGGTGGTGTGGTGTTCTTTGGGGTTGTCAACCCTAATGCCCACCCCTCCCAACAGCAAACAAACTTGATCTCTTGCTTCACACAGGAACTGCAACAGCTATAACTGATTCTGTTAGTCTCATGTGGTGAGACATACTTTTCTACCTCCAAAGAATATATGCCTATGAGGCACGGGCTTGAAACTGTAACTTGTGCTGAGGATAGAAGGCAATAATAATAATAATATTTTTATTTGTATAGCGCAATTCAAATATCAAAGGGCTTTACATACATCTTAAAACAACTCAGTAAAATCACATAAAACATACACAGCAGCTTCTATTAAAATCTTCTGAATTCACAATACTTCAGGTATTAAAAGCCTGTTTGAATAAATACATTTTTAAACTGGTCTTGAAACTCACCACGGTCCCGCACTCTCTAATCTGATGAGGTAGAGAGTTCCACAGGGATGGTGCCACGAACATATAAGCCTTTGCACCAGATGTCTTCAGCCACACCCTGGGAACCTCTAACAGCCCCTCATCAGTAGAGCGGAGAGGTCGGCCAGGGCTGTAAGGAACCAGGAGCTCTTGTAGATAACCCGGTCCCAGTCCATGTATGGCTTTGTAGGTCATAAGACCGACCTTAAAGGTGATCCACCACTGTATAGGCAGCCAGTACAGATTGTGCAGCATGGGAGTAATATGACTGGTACGAGAAGTCCCAGTCAATAATCATGCTGCCGTGTACTGCACCAGCTGCAAGTGGCAGACATCAACCCCCGGAAGCCCTAGATATAGGCAGTTGCAGTAGTCAAGGCCGAGGTCACAAAGGCGTGGATCAATGTGGGCAGATCATCGGACGGAACAAGGTGTTTAATTCTGGTGATGTTCCTAAGATGATAAAATGAAGATTTGATGACTGCCAACACCTGTGCCCGCAGTGTCAGCCCATCATTAAATACCACCCCCAGATTACGCACCCATTCGGAGGTGGGTAGCTGTACACCGTCGATCCAAAGCCCAGACAGTAACCCCACCACTGACCTCTCTATCTGGTGCCCCCGGATCCACCACCACCAACACCTCAGTCTTCCTGGAATTCAATTTCAACCAGCTGGACTTCATCCAACCATGGATTTCTGCCAGACAGTTGTTAAACATAGAGACTGCACTATCCTGGTTGGGTGCAAAAGACAGATAGAGCTGTGTATCATCTGCATAGCAGTGGAAACTCAGACCATATCATCTTACAATGTCTCCAAGGGGCAGCAGATACACTGTGAATAACATGGGGGACAGCACTGAGCCCTGAGGCACCCCACATGACAGAGAGAATAGCTCAGAGGAAAAAATTCCTGACACCACCCTCTGAAACCTGCCAGCTAGGAACCATCTAAGAAATGGACCAGCTAATCCACAGATGACCCTCAGATGCTTGAGCAGAACCCCATGGTCCACAGTGGCAAATGCTGAAGAGAGATCCAGCAGCACCAAGATGGAGCGGCACTTCTGGTCTCTTGCTATCAAGAGATCATTGAGCACCTGAACCAGAGTGGTCTTGGTACTATGTATCTTCTGGAAACCTGACAGGAGAGGATCAAAGACATCATGGATGGTAAGATGGTTCTCCAGTTGCAGGGCAACTACTTTCTCAATCACCTTCCCAACAAAGGGAAGGTTAGAGATTGGTCTGTAGTTTGCACAGATGCTTGGGTCTAAAGAAGCTTTCTTCAGAAGTGGTGTCACCACCGCCTGTTTCAGGCAGCTATGGAACTCTCCCAAGTCTAAGGAGCACCAGACAATCTCTGCAAGGACCGGGCCAGTGGTCTCCATACATCCTAATAATAAGTGAGTAGGGCCCAAATCCAAACTACAGCAAGTTGGCAGCAATTTCTGAACAATTCGCATGATGTCCCCTATCTCCAGTCGGTTGAAAGATATCCAGGATGACTGAGGGGAAGTGACCTCGCACCGACCACCACTAACCCCCCTAGAGAGTGCTGAGCAGATTTCAGCCCTGATGTCAGCCACCTTCTCTGCAAAGAAAGGAGCAAACTCATCACACTTATCTTGTGAAAATGCTTCTTGAACCTGCAGACAAGCTGGGTTGCACAGCCTGTCCACGGTTTGAAAGAGCTGAGCCAGTGGGTTCTGAGCAGCAGCTATCTCACCAGACAGGAACTCTGCCTTCTTACATGAGATTGCTGATTGATAGCTTTGATAATGATCTATCAATCTAAGGTGGTCGGCATCAAGGGCTATTCTCCACCAGCGACGCTCTAGCCTTCATCCCCCCCCCGTCTCAACTCCCTCAAGGTCCCATCAAACCAAGGGGACTGCGGGCGAAGAAAGAGGGGATGAACACGGATTGGGTCAATAGCATCCAGAGCCTCTGTGATAGCCTTATTATAGGCCAAAACTAGATTCTCTGGATCCCCGCCTGCCCTTGAATCTCCCGATAGGTCTAACACTGCCAAGAGACCCTCTGGGATAACAATCCTCAATGGGTGGTATCTAACCATCTCCACAGGGGCAGGGCTATGGGGGGACTGGAATTTGAATCTTACTGTGTAGTGATCGGACCATATGACTGGCTCCACCACCAAATCAAAGGACTCAATCCCTAGAAGAAAGACCAGATCAAGTGAGTGACCCTGATTATGAGTAGCAGAGGCAACTACCTATGGGCTATGGGCTGGGGGGAGGGGGTGAGCATTAGGGTGGACAACCCCTAGGAACACTACACCAAGATTCACCAAAACACCTGAGACTCCAAATCCTAATGCTTTTCACTTCTTTACTTTGTCCAGTTTGTGTTCTTCAACTCTAATGCCTGAGTTAACATACTTTTTGGCAATAAAAAAAAAAAAAATATATATATATATATATATAGATATATATAGATGTATTATATATATTTATACAGTGTGTGTATATATATATATATATATATGCATTCATGGCAAAAAAATCCATTTAATGCATCAGTTAGGGTTGTTCCACAGTGACAAAAGTGAGGAAATTTGGTGTTAGGTTGCCACCCTTGCACCCCACACCCACCCACCACCAACAGGCACTGGGGTGTGCATTGGAGTCATCAGCTAACTCTCATCCCATTCAATGTGTATATAAGCTGAGGTGGTGCAGTATAGGAGAATGGGGTGAGAGTTAGTCCCGATGACCCCAACGCACACCCCGATGCCTGTTGGTGGGGGCGGGGTGGGTGTTGGGGTGCAAGGGGTGGCAACCCTAACACCAAATTTCCTCACTTTTGTCACTTTGCGACAACCCTAACTGATGCATTAAACAGAGTTTTTATCCATAAATTTCCCTTCTTTTTGAGAATATGCACTATAAACAGTGAATGGTATGTGGTGGTGGGAGCGCAGGGCCCGAAGGGTCCCACACTCCCACTATGCTTCCCATTTGTGCGTAATAACCCCAACAGTAATGATAATACTAACAGTAATGGTAACGGTAATCCTAATGGGAATGTTAATGTTAACAGTAATGCCAATGCTAACAGTAATGGTAACAGTAACGAGAACAGTAATGGTAATGGAAACGCACATGCAAATGGTAACGCAAACAGTAACGAAAATGCAAATGGTAATGGTAACGCAAACGCAAGTGGAAACAGTAACACCAATGATGATGCAAAAGGAAACAGTAATGCAAACGGTAACGCAAACGCAAGTGCAAACGTGAACACAAACACAGATGGTAATGCAAATGGCAACAAAAATGAAAATGGTAATGCAGGCAAATCCATTGTACAGTGGTAAAGTTATTAAGGTGCAAAGTTTCAGATTTAACCTTAAATGGGGTACTCAACCTTAACTATAGTGGCACTACATCCACTATTATATATATATATATATATATATATATATATATATATATATATATATATATATATATATATATATATATATATATATACACACACACACACACATAGGGGTGAAGGAATAACACTCTCAATAAATATGGTTATTTTCACCACTATTGAATATCACTAACCTGATGTAGACACTGTGGAATATCTCAACAAATATTCCACAGTGTCTACGTCAGCTAGCAATATTCACCAGTGACTACGTCACTAAGACACATCCAAAACCTAACCAGATTGGAACTTCTTTCACTACTACTACAAAATGAGCTAAATGAAAAACACCTGAAATCAATGACATCCACAAATAACCAATGCTGCCTTCACAATCGGAAACACTGCATTCCTGCTCCACAAACTATTCTGTTGCAGACACCACTCAGAGCTTCACAAAGCAGAGTGATCCTCCAAAGAATCTGTAAAGAAAATTAAAAAAAACTATTAAAATGATGAACACAGCTCAAACACTGAAGAGAGCTAAAAAACAGCTACCCGACCAAAAAAAAACAAGACTGGGTTAATAAATTAGCATTAAAAAGACCACGCTCAGAAGTTAATGTTTATGAAGAAATAGAACTCAGCTGTAGCCAGCTCGAAGCTGACCTACAGCCACTCTAAGATCCAATGTTAAACAACCAAACTGATACAGAAAAAATTAATACAACATATCAATTTCCACCAAACAAAAAACAACAACTAGAAACAGAAATGATAAATTCATTCATTAGAAGCATCAAAAACAAAAATACAAGAAAAAAGATGGAAAATGTCGTCAATCATTTCCAACAGTATTTGTTGGAACAACACGGCATAACTGAATTATTCCACTATGTGAAACCAGAAAAACTGGATCTTCTATTATGCCAGTATTTCATGTCTATGCACTGATCTGATGGATAAGAATATGAACCTTTAACCATCAGATCAAAACTACAAAGCATAGAATGCTACCTAAAAGAAATGAAATATCCACAGTTAATTTCAACTTCAAACTATTTTATTAAAACGAGACAAGTTGAACTCTCAAAACACAAAAATATTGAAAGAACAAGGCAAAGGTAATCGGCCAGAAGCAGCTGATGACCTAACAGATACAATAATAGAACAACTATACGACAAAGATATTCTCGGCCCCAAAAATCCACAGTCACTGCTGAACACAATGTGGCTTGTCGTAACAATGCACTTTGGACTGAGGGGAACAACAGAAACCCATAACCTCCAGTGGGGAGACATAAAAGTGGGCAGAAGTGAACATGGCATGCTCTACCTAAAGTACATATAAGAAAGACAAAAAAAAACATGTACAGGCTGGCACGTCGGCACAGCGGTAGGGTTACCGCTTGTGGCGCCAGCGACCTGGAATTGAGGAATGGACTCGGGCTGCTGGAGAGGGTCGGCCAGGGGAGGAGGATTGAGCACCCAGAGGCTGCTCTCCTCCTCCAGGGTGGGTGGATACATTCCATCGTCTACCACCACCTGAGTGACCACTGGTGGAGGTGCAGCAGGACTGCAGGAAGAAGGGAGGGGACGTGGGCCGGGAGTTGGACCACCCGCACGTCTCGACGTGCGCCGCCCCTTGGCTCCCCTAGCGTGCCTACATCCTGTGGGAGGGGACAGAAAAAGTGGAAAAACCCCACAGTGCTCCCTGTAGATGGAGCTCAAAGGCCCCGCTCCTAATGCCCCAGGCTGGCGCCCAATGACAGCATCCCCCCAACGAAATACAGACACGTCGGGACGGTAAGGTACCCCGTCCTGTACTCGCCTAGGGGGTAAAACTAAGGCTCCATGGGGGGGGTGGACTGCACCGATGCCTGGTGTGAGGAGCAGGGATGTACAAGGCCAATATAGGAGTCTCCCAAAGAAAGGAAGTACTGCGGCGAAGGTGGCATAAAAAGAGAAAATAAAAAAGATAAAAAAACTTGTATGAGAAGTAATCCCAAAGACATAAGACAACTAAAACCTAGAGCGTACCAAACCACAAACCAAAAAAAATGCCCAGTCAATAACTATTTAATCTTTAAAAGCAAAAGGCCTCCCAAGTGCAACAATGAGAATGCACCATTTGTTTTGGCAATCAATCAAATTACAAAATCACAATATCCAACACATTGGTATAAAAACCAGCCACTTGGTATCAATTACATCAGCAAAATAGTTAAGAACATGACAGATACTGCTGGGATCCACACAGAAAAACACTTAACGAACCACCCAATATGAAAACATTTAGTGCAAAAGTTAAGCGACTCAAATGTTCCCCGAAATTAATCATTCAAATATCAGGACATAAGAAGATCCAATCTATCAATCACTATTCCACAATAAGTGATGAAAAGCAGAAAAATATATCAAACATACTTAAAAACACAACGGAACCTCTACCATCTACATCTTCTCAACAGTATGACGAAAAGCCACATACAAGCAGCAGCTTTTCTTCCAGCGACAAACAACAACCAAATACCAGCTACTATTCCAGTGAAAAGCCACATACAAGCACCAGCTTTTCTGCACAAAACTACAGCTGCAAAACACAGCCACAGGAAAGCAGTACATTCTCATTCCCATACAATATGCCAGCATGCTTCAACTACCCCACTATACATGCGAAGAATATTACCTGTAGCATCATACAAGGTAAGCAACTAAATGCTACATAACACAGTAAATATAACCCCTTAATATGTACAAAAAACATTAACATATTCTGTTTCTCTTCTCTACACAGGAACACAACATGGAAAGAAAAGCAAGCGCAAAGGATATGTGATATTGTCAGGTAGTGACTCGGAGTAAAATGCAAGCAGCACGAATTGAGACCAAATATTTTCTACAAAAAGAAATGATTTCTGCTACAAACAGTGACATTATCGCAATACAGACTTTAAGTTCATGTTTTGTTCACTATTAAAAACGATGAATAAAATGAAAAAAACAGTTAAGTCCCACAGAAAACTATGCGGAAAACAAACTGTACAACCAAGAAATAAGTAACATTACATTAGTACTGCTGAAGTAAGCAGAACAAACTAATAAAACATATACGAAACTGTGTATGACTTGAGCAGATACAAAGCTATGTCATAAAAACAAATGTGTAGTTTTTGAAGCAGAAACCCACACTTACACATTGACATCATTTCCCCAAAACTGCTAACAACATACACCTGTTCATATCCTTAAAGGCACAGCACACCGAATAGGGGGTAGAGACATGCACAAGCTTGCACACATTAAAACAAGAACAAACAAAAAAAAAAGAAAAGAAAAGCATTTGTAACAGGAAGGGATACAGACATGTGGGGAGTGGTGCAATGTACTGGCTGTGGAGCAGCAGTCTTCCGGGAGACATTCTGGAGACTGCGTTGCTGCCCTATTTCCAGGCACCTCTCTGGTCTGAGGGAGGAGGTTGTTCATCTCCATGCTAACCTGGCAAGGGTTCGGGAAACCTGCTCCCCCACCCAGGGACCACCTAGGCCACCACCACTACCTCAGATGTTGCCAAGAAAGAGGAGTGGTTGGACCACAGTGGGCTCAGGGAGGGTGAGGGTGGTGGAACAGAGGCGCATCCCTCCAGTTGTGCCTTTCCACAATTCATTCGCCACTCTGGTGGAGCGTGGTTCCTCTATGGAGGAACCCGCAGTGGAGACCAAGGAGGATGCTAGGAACCTGCACAATGGAGACCCACAGGAGGGTGGCATTGGACCCCACAGGGGAAAGAAACAACTCCTAATGGGGGCCTCAGTTGTTAGGGGGGGTAGAACTGGGGGAGGGACAGAAAAGGGAGGTAAGGTGCCTGCCCAGAGCCATGGCTTGGAGGGATAGGAAATTAATCCTCAGGGTCATGGGAGCAGCTGCAAGGGGGAGTGAGCTGGATGTCATTATCCACCTAGGGACAAATGACCTGGCTGAGAATGGGATCAGAGCAGTGCAACAGGAGTTTGTGGAGTTAGGGAGGGGCCTTAGACAAGTAGCACACACGGTAACTTTCTTGGAAGTGCTACCTGTCTATGGCATGGATGAGACTAGGGTACTCCATACCATGGGATTTAATGGCTGGTTGAAAAACTGGTGCAGAACTCAGGGATTTGGCTTCATTGGGGACTGGGGCTCCACCTGGAGGGATGCAGACCTATACAGGTGCGATGGTCTGCATCTATCCAGGAGGGGAACCAGGATCCTAGGTGATATGTTTAAATGCTTCATTGGCAAGCATTTAAACTAGCCAAGGGAGGAGGCACTGAAAAGGAGAAGGGAAATCCTAGCCCCTGCCCCCCAAAAAATCAGGGTAGTTAGTGAGCTAAACATCAAGATAGAGCAGTTGATAGGGAGAAGGGCAGGGGTAAATGGAGAAAAAGGCAAAGGCAGTAAGGACAGGGATGGGGCAAAAAGAAATAAAGCCATAAAAAAATGGAGGTAATGAGTACCAATGCCCGTAGTCTAGGTAAAAAGCTCCCTGAAATGGTGGCCTTGATGGAAGAGGGATGCCTGGATATCGTGGCAGTCACAGAAACATGGTACACAGAGAACCGTGACTGGGATGTCAACATACCAGGGTACACAATCTACAGGAGGGACAGGGAGGGAAGAAGAGGAGGAGGAGTAGCTCTCTATGCAAGGGAAGGGATCAAAGCAACAGAACTAAAGGGTAAACCGGGAGGCGAGGAGGAACTGTGGGTCACCCTGGGGACTGGAAATGGCTCCACAATCTGCACAGGGGTTGTATACAGACCCCCGTCTCAGGGGGAGGAAATGGACAAGGAAATGATAGTAGGCATCCTTGGGATGGCAGAGAAAGGGGAGATATTGCTGATGGGGGCACTTGAATACACCAGATGTTAACTGGAGCACTTTGATGTAGCCATCCAAGAGCAGGGCCATTCTCGATGCCCTACAGGGGGCATGCCTCAGACAGCTAGTTTGGAACCCACTCTCGAGGAAGCAGTTTGGTACTCACAATGAAGTGGAGAGGGCTTCCCATCTTGAAGTAGGTAGCCATCTGGGAACAAGCGACCCCAAACAGTGTGATTCATGATAAACTTAGCTGTAGAGTCAAGCCACACAAAAGTGAAGGTACTGGACTTCAGGAGGGCTGATTTTGTCAAAATGGGAGAGTGCCTCAGAAAAGCACTAGCAAACAGGCAAGAAGGTGGGGTGGAGCAACAATGGAGAAACATCAAAACCACCATCACAGAGGCAACAAGTCTTTGTGTGAAGCAAATAAATGAATCAAAATGAAAGAAAAAAACACTATGCTTCTCGAAGTGGCAGGGGAGGTAAGGGAGAAAAAGATAGCATTCAGTAAGTATAAGGAAACACACAAGGAGTAGGACAGAGAACTGTACCAGTTAAAGCAGAAGGAAGCGAGGAAGGCAGTCAGAATAGCAAAGGCCCAATCTGAGGAAAAGATAGCCAACTTGGTTAACAAGGGGGATAAAACCCTTTTATGGGTACATTAGGGAGCAAAGAAAGACTAAGGCAGGGATACTGAGGCTGAATAAAGAGGAAGGTGGTTGGGCAGAGAGTGACAGTGAAAAAGCAGGGATACTGAATGAATACTTCTGCTCAGTATTCACAATGGAAAAGCAGGGGGAGATACCTAATCCAGTCAATAGAAGCACTCTGGATAAGGGGTTGATATTAGTCCTTTCACAGAAGAAAGGGTTCTGAAAGAACTCTTAAAACTGAAGGTGGATAAAACAATGGGACCTGATGGGATTCACCCCAGAATTCTAAAAGCACTAAAGGAAGAACTAGTAACACCACTGACTACCATTTTTAATAAATCATGGGAGGATGGTGTGGTACCTGAGGACTGGAGGAGGGCGGATGTGATTCCCCAACTGATGATTTCGTTGGGCTTCACACAGGTAGTTACCTCTGCAACCCATTTGCAGGGTCACTCTTTGGACCTGGTGTTCCTTCTGGGTATGGAGGTTGCCGACCTGGTGGTGGAACCAGTTGGACGGTCGGACCATTACCCTGTAAGGTTCAGTTTCGGGGCTCCCCCTGTGAGACCTGTCCCTTTAGAGATGGTCCAGTGCCGCTCTTTGAGGGGAGTTACCCCAGAGGGTCTGATAGCACTGCTGGACCTATCGAGTAGGCCATTGGAAAGCTTGTATCCAGGAGACCTAGTAGTGCACTATAATAGTATGGTGCTGAGGGCCCTGGATTACATAGCTCCTGTCCGAGTTCACCCGCTCCCTCTCCGCCCTTGGTCTCCTTGGTTTGATGGGACTTTGAGGGAGTTGAGGAGAGCAGGGCAAAGGTTGAAACGTTGTTGGTGGAAATCTGGCAGGGAGAAGGACAGGCTTAGGTTGATGGCCCATTATTTGGACTATCAATCAGCAATCTCCTGTAAGAAGGCAGAATTCCTGTCCAAGGAGATTACTGCAGCAAAGAATCGACCGTCTCAGCTCTTTCGGACCGTGGACAGGCTGTGCAATCCAGCCTGCCTTCAGGATCAAAGAGCCTTTTCACAAGTAAAGTGTGAGGAGTTTGCTCAATTCTGTGCAGATAAGGTGTTCTCCATCAGGTCAGAGATCCACTTGACTCGTTCAAATGAGCAGAGTGGTGGTTGATGGGATGGCTCGGATACCCGGTCTGTCTGGATGGATTTCGACCTGCCAGCGATCTTGAATATCGTGAAGATTGTTCAGAGCTTGCGACTGACTTACTGTAATTTGGATCCTGGTCCTATGCACCTCCTTGTGGGGTGTCTGGATGTCATCGGACCGATCCTTGTGGAGATAGTCTGGTGCTTGCTGGATCAGGGGGTGTTTCCGGACATCCTGAAGGAGGCTATGGTGACACCCCTTTTAAAGAAATCTTCATGCGACCCAGACTGTCTTGCAAACTACAGACCAGTCTCTAACCTTCCCTTTCTGGGGAAGGTTATTGAGAAGGTAGTCACGCTGCAGCTGGAGAACTTTCTTACCACCCACGAAGTCCATGATCCTCTCCAGTCTGGATTCAGAAGGAGGCATAGTACCAAGACGGCACTAGTTTGAGTACTTAATGGTCTCCTGATAGCAAGAGATTGGAGGAGTCATTCAATTCTGGTTCTCCTTGATCTCTCTGCAGCATTTGATACTGTGGACCATGGGGTGCTGCTAGAATGCCTGCGGTTCCTCTGCTGACTGTCAGGTACAGTCCTCAGGTGGTTTAAATCTTTCCTCACAGGCAGAACTCAGAAGGTGTTATCGGGGATTTTGTTCATGGTGTATATGCTGCTGTTGGGAGACATTATAAAGTGATATGGGCTGAGTTTTTACTGTTATGTAGATGATACTCAGCTCTACATGTCCTTTGTGCCCGAACAGGATAGTGCGATCTCGGTCTTTAACAGCTGCCTCACTGAAATCCAAGACTGGATGAGTGCTAACTGGTTGAAACTGAACCTGGATAAGACTGAGGTGTTGGTGGTGGATCCAGGTAAGCGGGTAGAGAAGTTGTCTCCTGGCCAACCATCTGGCCTTGAGCTAGGTGGTAACCAGTTGAGACCTTCTGAACAGGTGTGGAATCTAGGTGTTGTACTTGACAGCAAACTGACATTGAAAGCACAGGTGTCATTAGTTGTCAAGTCCTCATTCTACCATCTGAGGAACATCGCCCGGATAAAACATCTAGTTCTGCCTGAGGACCTGCCTACATTGGTTTACGCCTTCATGTCCTCTTGTCTGAACTAATGCAATGCCCTATACTTAGGGTTGCTGGGGTGGGCTTTCATCGCCTGCAACTGGTGCAGAATGCTGCAGCCAGGTTGTTGACAGGGTTGTCAAGAACTAGCCATGTCACACCTGTACTGCGCGAACTGCACTGGCTGCCAGTGAGATGGAGGATCATCTTCAAGGTCGCGTTGCTGACCTATAAGACCCTACACGGACAGGGACTGGGTTACCTGCAAGACCTCCTTCAGCCCTACTGCCCCTTCCACTCGCTCCGTTCTGCTGATGAGGGATTGATAGAGGTTCCAAGTGTTCACTTACAGACATCGGAAGCTAGGGCTTTTTCTTTTGTAGCCCCGACCCTTTGGAACACTCTACCTCATCGGATTAGAGAGTGCCTGTCTGTTGAGGCCTTTAAATCACATTTGAAGACATAGTTATATGAAAAGGCATTTGGGGAACTGGGCTAGCTCCGGTATTACTGCTATTTATTTTATGGGTATCTTAATCTGTGTGTATATTTTATGGCTGTTGCTTAAATTTGATGTTTTTATACTGTACAGACACTTTGGTTGTGGAAAACTGCTTTTAAAAAATAAATTTGACTTGACTTGACTTTGACTTCATAAAAAGTGGGAGCAAGACAGAGGCAGAAAACTACAGAAAACAGAATGTACCATATGCTCTAGGAATTCAGTGGTTCTCTTGCAGAGTTTACCAGCTCAAAATAACATATAAAGAAAACCAGGCACTCAAAGTACTGAAAACTCCACTTTGATTGTGTGTCATTCTGTGTAATATAAATGATGTCATGTTTGTGGGTGTTTCAGATCCGCCACTTAGGAAGACCCACTCTAGGGTTGAAGTGCAGGGCTTGGTCTGTAAGGCATTCTGCCAATTTAATAAAACTTTTTCACTGGAGTTGTCAGTACTTCGAGTGACTGCCTTTTCTTTATATGTTATTTTGAGCAGAAAACTACAGACCTGTCAGTTTGACCTCAGTGGTAGGAAAAATGATGGAATCACTTCTGAAGTAAAGAGTTGTTGAGTACCTAGAGGCCATTGGGGCACAGGACCCAAGGCAGCATGGATTCAAAGCAGGATAGTCATGTCAGAAAAATCTAATTGATTTCTTTGACTGGGTGACCAAAGTAGTAGACCAGGGAGGGGCTGTGGACATGGCCTGCCTAGACTTTAGCAAGGCATTTGACACAGTTCCACACAAAAGATTAATAAACAAATTAGCCAGCCTGGGAGTGGGTCCCAGGGTGGTAGCCTGAGTAAAACACTGGCTGGACAACAGGACACAGTGAGTAATAGTAAATGGAGTCCACAGTGAAGAAAGGGGGTTACTAGTGGGGTACTGCAGGGTTCAGTACTAGGGCCAGTCCTTTTTATTGTCTTTATAAGTGACATTGCAGAGGGACTGGAAGGGGAAAGTATGTCTCTTTGCAGATGACACAAAGATCTGCAACAGGGTTGATACTCAAGGTGGGGTGGAAAGGATGAAAAGGGACTTGGCAAGGTTGGAGGAATGGTCAAATGTATGGCAGCTTAGATTCAATGCAAAGAAGTGCAAAGTAATGCACCTGGGAAACAAAAACCCAGGGGAAGAGTACACAATGGGGGGTGAGATACTGACAGCAACAAAAATGGAAAGAGGACCTAAAGGTGGCAAGCAATGTGAAAAGGCAGAAGAAGGGCTGGGGAGATACTGGGATGCATAGGGAGAGGCATCAGCAGTAGAAAACAGGAAGTTGTTGGCCCTCTGTACAGATAGTTGGTAAGACCACATCTGGAGTACTGTGTACAGTTCTGGATACCCCATCTCCACAAAGACATAGACAGGGTGGAGGCTGTCCAGAGGAGGGCAACCAAAATGGTTCAGGGTCTGCACCAGAAGACATATGAAGAAAGACTAAAGGAGCTTAAGATGTATAGCCTCAAGGAAAGGAGGGAAAGGGGGGACATGATAGAAACTTTCAAATACCTCAAGGGACTCAACAAACTCCAAGAGGGTAGCATCTTTCAGAAAAAGAGATGTGCAAGAACAAGGGGGCACAATTTGAAGATAGAGGGGGGGGACGGCTCAGAGGTAATGTGAGGAAGTATTTCTTCACAGAGAGGGTTGTAGATGCATGGAACGGCCTTCCTGAGGAGGTCACAGAGTCAAAAACAGTGAATTCAAGAATGCATGGGACAGATATAAGGCAATTGTAGTGGGGGGGGTAGGAGGAAGTAGGCTGTTGGTTATCTAGGATCTGCAGCTTATCCATTAGGGTAGGGAAATGGGCAGTCTAGGTGGGCCAAGCGGTCCTTATCTGCCATCAAATTCCATGTTTCTATGTAACCCCAAAAATGCAGAAATAAAGGACAGTCAGATTTGCACTACATCACATAAGCATCACTGTAACCCAAACCAATAAGATAAAATACACTCCAGTAATGTTAAACCATGACAAAAATAAAAACATATAAGATATATATGGCATACGATCATACCAACCTACATAAAATGCCGAAACTCTGCCTCGCACTGAACTCCACCCCAAACCTAATCAGCCAATGAAACATACACCAGCATGCAACTAAATGAACAATAACCAATTGAATATCTCACAACACAGCATTCATGATATACAACCAATGAAACTAGCAACCTTCACGTATATCAACCAACCGAAATGCACAAAACTCCAGCATAAAACAAATCAACACCTACTTCATTCATAAAAAAATTAACAGCGGTGGAAAAACACAGGAACACTAGATAACACAGCAAAACATCAGACGTCTAGAAATATTAAAATACGGAACCCTATTGTATAAATTGCACACATGATGTGTGACTTGTGGAATATAGAGAATATTAGCACTTGTGCAGAGTGAACTGTTATAATATTCTCCATATTCCACAGTCGCCCATCATGTATCCTACATATATATATATATATATATATATATAGTATATATATATATATATATATATATATTATAGGATCGCAATAGTGCCCGTATAGTTAGGGTTGAGTAGCCTGTTTAATGTTAAACCTCAAAATCTGCACATTAATACCTTTGGCTTTCTCTGACAGAATGAGCTGAAATTTTGTATGTCTTGTCTAGCGGCAAAGTCTTGACATGTGCAACTTTTCTGATGGCAGTTTTTGCAGTTTATGAGATCTGCATGTGTCATTTTTAGGGAAAAAACATTTTTTTTCCTGTACTTAACATTGTTTTTTTTTTTGTTTGTTTGTTTGTTTTTGCTGTCACCTACAGCCTACATGGAAAGGAATTTCTGCCCCAGACTTGCAGGGCTCATGTGCCATGTCCCAAGGCAGTGCCTTTGACAGGTCTGGTGAAAAAATATCAAAGGGTTCCAGAGTTATTAGGCTTTAAATTTTAGTGTTTTCCAACCAGCACATGCACAGTTGGGTTTTTCAGATAGCGCTCTGTGGTGAAAGTTAAAATTTGATGCTGCCAATGCTTGTTTTTGCTTTCATGCCATTGAACTGGCAGGGCACCAAACATTTTATAAGTTGTGCCAACCCCCATCTTGTTCGGTTTTTCCACAAACTGACAAACATGGAAAATACATAAAACTACTGAGATTTTTAAAAACAAACATTGGAACCTAACTAAATGGGACCCGTTTAGTTATATTCTGATCTTTGTTTTTTAATATTGAGCCCAGATATATGTTTCTGGGCACCCAAAATTCCGGGTGCCCAGCTTAGCGAGAGGAGTGCTTCCCCAGTGTTCTCTAAATTAGAACACTGGGAATTTCTTTACTTTTGTAGCCGCAGCTGAAGTCTTGCTGCCAGGTGCAGTGTTAGCTGTGAGCTGACCTTTTCCCTGGTGTCTAGTGGCACCTCTCTCCACCAATCACTGTTCCCAACTCCCCCTTTAGAAATTGCATTCCCTGGTGTCTAGTGGTACCCCCCAACACCCACCAATCACTGTTCCAGCTTTCCCTGCTGTCTAATAGCACCCCTCCACCCGCCGATCACCATTCTAGCTTTCCCTGGTGTCTAGTGGCACCCCCCGCCCACAGATCACCACCCGGTTTTCAATATAATATTCCCTGGTGTCTCGTGAACCCCCTCCCTCATTGCAGGCAAACTGATTTGTCTTACTATCTGGAATAAAATGGTCCCTCTATGTTTTTTTTAAACTTGTAATAAAAAACAGTCCCTCGATGATCAGCCACCCCACCTCCCACTCAGCACCCACCTCCCCACATACCCCCAGTACAACCCTACACACCCTCACTCACCTGAACAGTTCCCAGGTCCAAGATCAACTCTCTGATTGAACACGCATCTTGCTGCTGGAACTGGTGACTGCAGTGTGAGAAACTGAGGTAAGTGAGGGTCAATGTATTCCAATGGGGGGGTTCAACTTTCATTCATAACTCAGCTATTATTTGACATTATTTGCTCCAAATTTTCAACATAGAATTTTGGGGATCCCACTTCATGAACAATATGAATCTCGTTATGCAACTCCTGCCGAAAGGTGATTTTGTGGTCACTTGGCGAATTCACCTTTCGGGCAGGATTTGTGTAATGACAGTCATATTGTTCATTAGGTGGGGTCATAAGAAGGCTATGCTGAAAATGTGAAGTCTCAATATTTAAAATTGCCAAATTTATGACCATTTGTTGCAGTTTTGCTAAGCACACTCTTAACTTTGATCATTTTCAGTATTTTGACCTCAGATTTTCAAAATAGTCTTCTTATTATCCCACCTCATGTATGTCACAGCTTTCATTTTTCAAATAATGGCCAAAATGGGTTTTCACAACTGTGGCATGGAATGGCATTGCAATTGCACACAATTAAGTTTTGTCAGGGATTTAAAGATTTGCTGTACTGGGTACATGAGGCGGGGTTGTAAGAAGGCTATGTTGAGAATCTTTTTTTCCCAATTGTTTAACCAGGTGAGACACACTAAGCTGAAAGCTTGTTTACAGGTACAACCTGGGAGCACAGGGAAGTTAAGTGACTTGCTCAGGGTCACACAGTATGCAAGTGGTGGCTGTAGGATTCAAACTCAGGTCTCCAGATTTGCAGCTCATAGCCTTAAACCACTGTGATATATTGCCTCCCTGGGGTCAATTTATGCAAAAATGCCTAAGTTATGACCAAATTGTGCAATTTTACTACGCACGCTCATAACTTTGGAAATTTTCAATATTTTGACCCCAGATTTTCAACATAACCTTCTTATTACCCCACTTCATGAATGTCACAGCAGTCATTTGTTAAATTCTTGCCAAAATGTGGTTTCAGACCTGTGGTGCGGATTGGCATTGCAGTTGGGCAGAATTATGTTTTGGTGGGGATTCAGAAATGTTCTGTACTGGGTTCATGAGGTAGGGCCATAAGGAGGCTTTGTTGAAATTTTGGGGTCAAAATAGTAACGATGCCAAAGTTATGATCATTCATTGCAATTTCACTAAGCACGCTCGTAACTTTGGAAAGTTTCAATATTTTGACTTCAGATTTTCAGCATAGCCTTCTTCTTACCCTACCTCATATATGTCACAACTATCATTTTTCAAATCCTGTTCAAAATGTGTTTTCACAACTGTGGCCTGGAATGGCATTGCAGTTGCGCAGAATTACGTTTTGGTGGGGATTCAAACATTTTCTGTACCAGGTACATGAGGTGGGGTAATAAGATACTATGCTGACAGTTTTGTCACTGTTGTACTATAAATGGAAGTGCAGGGCCCCACAGCTACATACATATACACATCTAGGGAGGGATGGGAGTGCAAGGTCTGAAGGGCCCTGCACTCCCACAGGCAAATAAGGATACAATTTTACTAGCTGAAAAAGTAAGGAAATAAATTGCAAAAACTGTGTTAATGCTCTAGTTAGGGTTAAAGCCACAAAAGTAGGAAAATGTGGCATTAGGGTTTCCAAACCTAATACCCCACACCCATGCTGCACACACCAATCGGCATCGGGGGAGCGGTTTGGGGCCGTCAGGAAAACCTACCATCACATTTCCCTAGTTTTGTGTCTTTGACTCTAACTAAACGATTACTGCAATATATATATATATATATATATATATATATATATATATAGATATATATATATATATATATATATATATACATATATACACATATATCAAAAAATATTGTTACTGCATCAGTTAGGGTTGCAGTGACAAAAATAGGTTTCCAACCCTAACACCCAACCCCACTCTGCATACACCAACAGGCATTGGGGGTGCCTTGGGGGCATCAGCCCAAACACTCACCCCATTCCATAAGTAAATAAGCTGAGATGGGTACAGTATAGGAGAATGGGGTGAGTGTTAGGGCTGACAACCCCATGGAACACCCCGATGCCTGTTGGTGTGTGCAGGGTGGGGATGGGGTGTTACGGTTGGAAACCCTAATGCCACATTTCCTATGTTTTCACTACAACCCTGACTTATGCATCAACAACGTTTTTTGCAATTTATTTCTTTACTTTTTGAGATAGCATAATCGTATCCTTATTTGTCTCCGGGCCCTGTACTTCCATCCCTCCATAGATGCATATATGTATGTAGCTGTGGAAGCACAAGGTCCTCCACTTCCATTTATAAGACAACAGTGACCAAACTGTCAGCATAGCCATCTTATTACCCCACCCCATGTACCCAGTACAGAAAATGTTCGAATCCTCACCAAAACGTGTTCTTATGCAGAGAATGAAGGGGAAGTGCTCCTCTCACTAAACTGGGCACCCAGGATTTTGGGTGCCCAGAAAATATATTAGTTGTCATCATTTAAAAAAAAAAACATCAGAATGTAGTTAAACAGATCCCGTTTAGCTAAGTTCTGGTGTTTGTTTTTTGAAATCCATTCATTTTTATGCATTTTCTTTCTCTCTCACTAACTGAAAAAACAAAATGGCGAATGCAAGAAAAAGGATTTCCTATTTGCAATAGAGGATGACCCATCTGCGAAAAAGGATGGCATGCCTGCGACAAAGGATTCTCTTTCTTGTTGAACATCTATAATTTCACACTGAAAATAATGGGAACTTCAAAATTTAATAACTTTGGAAGAGATTAATAATTTTTCACCCAACCAGCAAAAGGTACATCTGTAGGGCAAAGCCTTTCTGCCCTGAAAATTTCAGACCACAATTTAAAACATGTTCTGTGATACAGGTGGACAAAGAAACAGCAAAAAACACACACATTTCTTTATTTTTCACATTCAGTATCTCAGAAACCACACAAGTGATTCAAACAAAATTTGACACATCAGGAGACCTATCCCACAAGACTATACATTTATTAAGTTATTAAGGTGCAAAATTTGGACTTTAACATTAAACTGAGCACTCAACCCTAACTATACTTATAATATTAATATATATATATATATATATATATATATAGAGAGAGAGAGAGAGAGAGAGAGATATGTCAGTGTTCAGCTTAAAGCAACAAAAGTAGGAAAATGTGGCATTAGGGTTTCCAACCCTAACTCCCCACTCCCCAAGCAGCAAAAGGGGAAAACATTAAGGTTTGGGGTCTCCTTAGTCTTGGTGAAAAAGTGGTGGGGTCTTCCTTGGGGCTGTTAACCCTAATGCTCACCCCCTCCCTCGAGCAAAGAAGGTCAAATGCAATCTGTTTTATTCAGGCAGAGTCCACAGGGTGTTTTGTGAAGAAATCTACAACAGATGATGTTGACAACATGTGGCAAGACTTGCTTCTGTATCTTTGAAGAGTGTATCAGTATGAGGTAGTGGATTGGAGCTGTACCTTGTGCTTTGGACAGGAGGCTACAGGCTGGGGGGAAGGGTTGAACATTAGGATTGACAACCCCAAGAAAGACCCCACCACTCATTCTCCAAGACTCAGGTGACCCAAAACCCTAATGATTTTTTTTTTCCTTTTTTCTGCTGGGGGTGGGGAATTAGGGTTGGAAACCCTAACACCATATTTCCCTACTTTTGTAGCTTTAAGCTAAACCCTAACTGGTGCATTAATGCAGTTTTTTTGCAATGAATTTCCTTTCTTTTTGACATAGTAGAATGTGTGAACCCATCCATTTGGCTGCTGAAGCACAGGGCCCTCTGGACCCTGTAAGATAGTAAAATGTGTGAACACATCTGTCTGGCTGTGGAAGCACTGGGCCCTTTGGATCCTGCACTTCCAGCGTCTATAGATGCAGCCCTCCACCATATGTGAAGTCCATCATACTGCAGAAGCACTGGACCCTCTAGGCCCTGCAGTTCCATGCAGCACAGATGCAGACAGACAGGGCCCTCTGGGCCATGCACCAACTGAGGCGTCTATGTGGGTGAGGGAGTACGGGGCTTTCTGGCCCTTGCAGTTCCATGTTGCTATAGATGAAGATGCACGGACATCTGTCTGGGTACAGAAGGGGCCCTGAACTTCTGTGCACCTACAGATGCACTTTTCTGATCATGTGACAAGTACAGTATGTTTCCACAATGGTTCATGAGGTAGTGTCATAAAAAGCATATGTTAAAATTTGGCTTTGAAATTGTCAAAAACAGTACAGTTCTGAGTAAAAGTCTTCATTCTTTCACTATAAAGAAATTATTTTTTCATGAGCCCATATTTCTGTTTCATTATTTATTTTATTTATTTAGTTTTTGTTGACTGGGAAAGAGGACTAGACAATTTTTTGCCTATTTTTAGCCTTGTCCCAGGGTAGGGGGATACAGATGGACGCCAACTGAAATTGAACCAGATTTTAAGCTGTTGGTGGTATTTTTAGTGAATGAGAGAAATTTGGCCAGGACACTGGGGAAACTCCCCTACTCGCCAGTAAGAGAAACTATGGCCATCTGGCAGTCTGATTCAGGAACACAGCTGAGATGGACGTGTGGGACACTGAGGAGCAGGTCTCCTCCTCTGCCTCAAAACAACAAGAAACAGATTTTTTGATGCTTTGGGACCTCCTGAAGGAGGTAAAAATGCATATGTTACTACAGCGGCCGGTTGGGCTAAAGCCTCACCAGCAGGGAACTGGATCTCTGACTTCTCACCAATACACATCCCAGGGGTAAGAACACCTTTAACTATTTCTGAACAGGACATTGAGGCATTTAAGAAAAACAATGCAGCAACAGCAACAAGGCCTGTAAAAGAGAGTATGGAATGTATTACAGAAGACCAGGCAGAAATAAATGATTCTCCTTTAAAAATAACACGAGAACTGGCATTGACACAAAACCCAAACTTGCAACTGGAGAACGCAGCAGGGAGCACTGAACAACAAATAAATAGTGAAAAGGTAGAGGGACCAGAACAGGCAATGACACGAGCAACCCAAGATATAAATATAACCACAGAACAGAACAATAACAATGGAAATACTAATAATGGAAGTGGTGACAACAGGGGGCCAGAACAAACAAGGCCACTGCAGCGTCCCTACACCTCATTATTTCATGAACCCATATATCCTGCCAGATGGCATAATGCGGTACAATTGCTACATAAAGGAGGACTTAAAGTATTCCCAGATAGACTGTTTGTGGCCAGATTACTGCTCAAAAACAGTATGCACTCTCAAGCAGCAGAAATCTACTCACTAATCCACGTATCTAGAGAAGCTTCTTTTGATATAAGCTTTAAAATGCAGAGCAGTTTGGAAAAATTTTGGTCACTATACCAAACCCTCAAGTCCACCCCCCTGTGGTCACCTTTTAAAGTCATGCTGCTAACAAAACCAGCCCACAGAACCATCACTGTCTTGTTTAGAAATAAGAGGGTGAGTGTTACCGACTTCATCTATTGGCTCAAGTAGAGATGCAAAGTAGCTGGCCACCCAGAAGTAATATTTGATTGTGAAAATATCTGGACTGGGGGCTGGAAAATAAAGGTCATATTGAGGTCTACTAATGCTTGGTTAGAACATTTACCCAATTGTTTTTTTCTTGGGCAGGGATGGGGGGGTACTATTTTATGCAGGTCAGTCCAAAACCTGCTACAAATGTGGTAGACCTGGGCATATCAGTAACATTTGTGATAAACTACACTGTACACTGTGTAATTCATTGGGACACACACAAGTAACCACTGTAGAGGTGAGCCAATATGTAATTTGTGTGAATCTAGAGGCCACACATATACTTCTTGCCCTTGGGCTGCACATACACAGATACTGCAGATTCAGAAGAACAGCATCAGCTGGTTGCAATAGCACAGAGGGTTCACTCTAAAATAGTGAGTGTGCTACCACAAACAACATCCCTTCCCCCCCAGAATAAGCCAGAAGAACAGACAGAGAGACAAGAATTTGAGGCAGAAACTGAAGGAACTGGGACAGCACTAGTAGTGCTAGATACAGAGCAGTCAGTATGTGTAGTAATACTGAAGGTGATGAGAGTTCACAAACTACAGAAATGGACGTACCCCCCCAAGCTAATTCAGAAAAAACTTCTATGCCACCACTGCCCCTGAGAGCTCCAGATAGTACAGTTAAAAAAAATGGTTACTAAATGCCGACAGGCATGGCAGCAACCAGTCCCTGAGGTAGCAAAAGTCTCTGAAGTCACAACTTTGAACAGGTATGCTGCACTACTTAGGAACCCTGAAGCCTCTGATGACTCAGAAGACTCATTTGCCAGCTCAGAATACCAAGAAACCATATCAGATAGCGAATTAAGTGAATTAGAGGAAAAATAAAAAAGTAAGCAGAAAGCGGGGAAAAAGCAGGAAGGGAGGAAAAGGCAGAACAAACAGTCAAAAGAGAATAAACCTCTGTGAGAATAAGTTCAGCCTCATCCTCTCTCATCACCCCTGTTGCAATCTTTTACGTTAAGTACCATCAATGTAAACAGTATTAAAAATAAACAGAAGAGAGGAGCTGTCTTTTCACACATTAGGTCTAGGGAAGCTGACATTATTTTATCACAAGACACCAGGTAACATACAGGGAACAGTGTTAGCAACCAAGGAATGGTATACAGGACCATCTTACTGGTCCATAGGATTTGAGGCCTATACTGGTATAGGAATACTTATTCACAATACTACACTTAAAATTCTGAAATTAATAGATTTAATACCAGGAAGAGCACTGGTGCTGGACATAAACTATCAAAATACATGTACCAGACTAATAAGCATCAATGCTCCACAAAAGAAAGCAGATAGGGTAAGTCTATTTCAAGAAATTTTAACATACCTTTTCACCACCCAGAACATTGTTTTTTGGGGGGGGGGTGATTTCAACTATGGACTGTCTGCAACAGACAGCAGCAAGGGAACTGCCACAAGAAAACTTTTTTCTGACATGGCAAGCCTTAAAAATACCATACTCACTGCAGGACTAATAGATGCTTATTAATATAAAAATAATACAGCTGACCCTACCTTCCGCAAAATGAATCTTGCTACAAGAATATATTTTTTCTTTATTAATAAAACATTCCCTATCATTGCAGCAGAAACTAATGTAGAAGAATACTATGACCATTCTGAGCTACAGATAACTTTAGGACCCTCCCCCCAACACATGGAGCGGGGATTTGGAAGTTAAATTCCTCCGTGTTGCAAAAGGCAGAAATAATGCAACATCTGCAATATTTTATAATTATAGGAAAATCAGTCTCTATAATGTATGAAGACTAGGGTTGTCAGAACCCTCTGAAGTTCTGGGTTCTAGTTCTAGTCTAGAACTTTTGAAAAAGTTCTAGGGTTCTAATCTTTTTTAGAACTTTTTAAAACTCGAACCCTATTTTTTTATTGTGCTGCCAGTAACGAAGATAGTAATAAAATACATGTAAAGGAAAAACTGTTCAATATAAGCGGGAGAGAAATTATCATGTGTGACATTGATAGGAATACAACTATGTTTATCTATGGTTTCTTCTGTTTGCTAAAGCCAGCAACTTAATACGTAACAGGCCCACCCACCCACCCATATGTTAAAGTTTTCCTGCTGCAGCTGCATCATAGTTCCTTAGTGAAAGAAAGAGGCACATTAGCCATTTATGTACTCAGTTATATATACTCATCGTCATGAATTATGAGAAAAATAACTGATATTACCTAATTTCAGCTATTTGCTGCTTTCTGTTTTAAATGAGTAAATCAAAGTTGCTATGTTTAAAAGAAAGCTTTTATAACAAAGTCAAGCCAAGTACTACAGCAGCAGCATGTGGAACTGTTGCAAAACATATTATGTCATAACGTAGTCAGTCAAGACATTTGAATAAAAAATATGCCAGTCATTGTTGCTGGCAAAAAATGCATGCAATTTTCTAAGGTAATGCATACATATAACAACATTTTTGTTGGCAAATTGAAGTAATACATACAACTTTCTAAGATGATGCATTTTTGCAGCTGATACTTCAATAAAATCTGTATTTCAGTCACATAAATAAAAAAAAGTGGTTTCCTCACCACATACTAAGGAACATTTAATGTAGCTGCAGCAGTTGGCATGTGATGTTTAAGGGACAGCGTCTGTCAACCCCATTATGTATCAAATTATCACTGCTTGTAAAGCAAAAACACTTTATGATACGTCACATTCTGTGAAAACTGCTGATGCAGATTTTCTTTTATTTCTGATTCCTTTATTCTTTTTTAAAGGGACAGGACAATTGTGCTAGGTGGCAGCAGTTTGCAATGTATTTAATAAGAATATATATTATGTGTACAGTAGGTTCGGTCTGTCATCATTTTTTTCTCACCATCCCCAGCTGATCACGAATCTGTAAATGGAAGAACTAAACAACACCCACCTTTCACCCCATCACCCATTCCACTTTTCTTCCACCACCCTCATCTGTGCAGTAGCACCATGCCACTATACACCCATGTTAAAATCAACCCACAACCCTCACCCATGTACTAGCATCCATTTTTCGTTTATGGCTAACATTTCTGTAATTGAAAAATAATAAACAGCTACCAATTAGAACTCATTGTTTTGTCCTCTTTAAAATTGAACCGCTCCTGTCCCAGCCCATACTGATGCACCACAAAGTCACAGAAGGTAAATCCAAAATATATGTTTGCACTTTAACTATAAATAATATGATACAGAAAGGTTGACGTGACAGTGTCCCTTTTATGCCAGATTTGGGCCTGTTCCCACTGATGTTAAAACTGCCCTGTATATAAAACTTGTTGACTTTAGTTTAGACCCTAGCTGCAAAGCAGTTTGCCAGAAATGGTGAAAGTTTTGGGGGGTATATAGTCCAAGGTAGTAGATCGAGAAAGGAGAGAGACGACAACCAAAGTCATCACAGTCTGTAAAAGTTTCCTTTTTGGTGCAGAGAGACTCTGTCCCACACAGTATTTACCAGCCACCACCATCTGAGTTGTCATCACCATCAACATCCACAACATCAATCACTTCAGGATCAGTTTGTATACTCTTGTAGGGATACGAAAATCTTGACTTATTAACTTTAATAAAAGTTAATGTGTGTACATTTTCTGGCAGCAACCTATTTCTGGTGTCTGTCACAGTATTGCCAGCTGTACTAAACATGCATTCTGAAGAGACACTTGTTGCAGGACAACCAAGATATTTACAGGCTTCATCATACAGCTCTGTCCAAATTGACATTTTTGATCTCCAGTATTCAAAAGGGCATGCATCAATAGGAATAGGCAGTTCTCGCAGGTAACTGTCTACCATGATGGACAGAGACAGCTCAGAGAATCAGCAGAAGCTGGTATGGCAGCAATTTGGGAAAGGTTTGCCACAGATTTACCTTGCTACTAAGGGTTGAAGAAGTGGCAGTTGTGGAACAACTACTGTTAATGTTTGGTGACTTTCCAGTTCTGTATCCTTTGTGAAGATGAACCTGCATGTTGTGGTGATGACAACCTGAGGGTACTGTGTGTGTCTGTGTTTGACTCCTGTGAGTGCTGCAGCTCATCTAGCAACATACATTTGTACTGCTCTATATCATCTGTTTTTGGAAGATGTATAGCCTTTAACCTGGGATCTAAGAGAATTGCAAGGATGTAGTGTTTTGATTTCGTCATTGCAACTAATTTGTCATTGGTTTTGAAGCGCTCGCTCATTCTCTTTACGAGATTCCCATGATACAGGCGACATGTTGTCTGCGCTTCAGATCTGTCTTTTTCTATTTGTAGATTTGGAACACTAAGAAGATGTGAAATGAGCATTATGAGTGGGATAACCTGACTCACAGATGCGCCTTCAGAAGACATGTCCCTTGTAGCTGTCTCAAAAGGAGCTAGGATACAGCACACTGTCTCCATTAATTTCCACTGCAGCACAGACAGCATAATGCCATCTCCAATAATGTAACTGGAGCAGTACTCATGCACAGCTTGCTTTTGCTCCAAGAGATGCTGCAGCATATAAAGCGTTGAGTTCCAACAAGTGGAAACATTTTGAATCAGCTTTTGCTGGGGCAGCTTGTGTTTTTTTTGCAGTTCGGACAATGTCCGTATAGCCTTGGTTGAATGTGAAAAGTGAGTCACAATTTTTTTGCAAACAGCAATCATACCATCCACTTGTGTTTCGTTGCTGAGAATCCGTGACAATTAAGTGTAAGCAATGTGCAAAAGCAAGAAGCATGCAGAAATCCTCCATCCTGTACTGCTTTCAAGATGTTGGATCCATTGTCACTTACTATGAAGCCACATTTTAGACCGTGAGAATAAACCCATTTGTCAAGGAGGTAATTTAGTTCCTGCGAGATGTTTGCAGCAGTATGACTTTGCCCAAACTTCTTTATATGCAGCAGTGCCATCTTTTGGGGTGTCTTTGTTTTTGAAGAAGCACAAGAAAACGTGACCCAATGAGTGGTAAGGGACATGTAATCTATGTTTTGAGTGCTGGTCCACATATCTGTTGTGACATGAATAACCCCACCCTCCACAGTTTTATGTGCAAGCATCACTGTCGCTTTTAAAGCCTGATAAATGTTTGGTATTTCAACATAGGAAAAGTACCTTCAATGAGGAACATTGTAATGAGGCTCTGCTAATGTCATGAGCTCCCTAAAATCCTCATGATCTACCAAAGAGTATGGGAGAGGGGCTCCGGCTAACAGTTCACCAATTCGGTGATTAAGATGAAGGGTCTTTGGATGATTTCTAGTAAAGGTATTCTTCCTTTCAAGTGCCTGAGACAGTGTTAGCTGTTTGCAACATTTCCCTACTGGTTTATTATACACTGTGCTTCGATGGGCAGATGGACACAGAGATGGTGGACTAGGACTTATACATTCAGTGCCATCACTGGATGTGCAACTGGTACTAGTGGTGCTGGCATTGGCGGTAACAGTGATCCTAGGGCTGGCAGTGGTTCTGCCCGCATCAAGTTCAGACAATTCAGTATCCATTTCAGATTCCTGACCCTTCTCACGTGCGGTCTGGAAGATGGAGGACATGGGTTTTGGATGATCAAGCAAAACCGAATGCTTTTTCAGATGGCGTTTAAGAGCTGTAGTGCCAAGGCACAACACAACTTTACCACGGTTTACACTCTGTTTACACAGGGAACAAATTGCTCTGCATGGATCAGTTTTACTGACAGAGAAATAATTCCACTCCTCAGATGTGACAGATTTTGTTCGAGTGCTAGGAAGATAGCTAAAGACTGTTTGTGTCTTTTCACCTGTCCTAACAGAACCTGGGACATGCTCCTTGGTGCTAGAAGAGTGGGCATAAGACTCTGATGGATTTTCATTGCTGGCCAACACAGAAGTGGTGGATTCAATGGATATGTCCTTTTCATTGCCAACAGTGCTGGATGTATTTGCAAGTGCACTACCTGATTCATTGTCAGCAGACTTGCTCATTTCACTTTGTTGAGGAAGTAATGATTTGTCGCGAGACACAACAGTGTCGGACTGAGACAAAGAGCTACTGTCTGAGTCAGAGAGGGACTCACTGTCACTTGCATTATTGCTGCTAGTCACAGGGATCTTAACAGCATGAATGGCATACCTTATGATGCCTCTCTGTGTGACCCCAGCAGCTGTACAGGTTTTCTTAAAAGGTCCCCCTTTGCCACACTTCACTGTTGCTCTTTTGCTGTTTGTTGAATTTTTATCACGTGAAACATTTTGGTTAATTCTGCTAGCACCAGGATTACCACTACCACCAACACCTGCTCCAACACCAGCACTAGATGCTTCATCTATGTTGGTGTCAGCCATAACAGACAGTAAGTACCAGTACTACCAGTATACTGCGGTGAACACACCCACACCCAAACAATTCCTGTGTAACAAAACAATGTGATCTGTGATCGCTGGCTACAACTCCAACATTTTATTTTGGTTGTGTGACACTGTGATACCGTGGACTGAAAGTAATTGAAGAATATGACAGTTTGCAACTAAAGGATCCCAGGTTCAAAGCTTACAGAATGATTGGGCTGCTGGGCATAGGCATACACATAGCAGTCAAGGGGTGCACAGCAGGAGGGTGATGGGCTGACCACAGGAGACGGAGTCACATACGCAACCCAGGGAATGAGAATTATATTTCTATGTTTCTGTCATGTAAGGTTAATGCCACCACACAACTGGCCACTGGGCTTCTCTCTGTAACACACACTGGGTAGGGTACAGTGCAGTCAAGGGCACACAGCAGCAGGGTGATGGGCTGACCACAGGAGACGAGTCACATCACGCAACCCAGGGAATGAGAATTATATTTCTATGCTTCTGTCATGTAAGGTTAATGCCACCACACAACTGGCCACTGGGCTTCTCTCTGTAACACACACTGGGTAGGGTACAGTGCAGTCAAGGGGCACACACTGGGCTTCTCTCTGTGACACACACACTACACTGGGAAGGGTATAGATTTATTTGCCTTTTTTTGCCCCCCTTGTATGCTTGTTGCTGGCAGCTGCTGAGTGTGCAGTGTGCACCATTGACTGAGCAGTGCTGCAGTTTCAAATAATCACATTTCACAAAGGTTCTCCACTTCTTCTTATTTTTTTTTATTCTCTCTCTGAGTCCTCCTGAGTCCTCCTCCTGATATTGATTGATCCCGGTCTCAATCCCTCCCTATTCCCCAGTCCCTTCCCAATTCTTGATTAATCCCTCCACCTGTCCTGAACCTCCCCCTAGTCCCACTCCCACCTGATTTTGAGCCTTTTTTCAGCCTTTCTCTCAGTCTCGATCTCACAGGAAAATGGATGATGGAATTTTAGTGGCCAGTATTGGACAAGAGTAGTGGTACGCTAACCGCTAACGCTAGTAGTACAGTTTAGCTAGGCTGCTGCTGCCTCCGCTCCGATCCTCAGCAAATGGCGCTCCTCCTCGTGGCACATCTGCCTAAATACCCCACAGATCTTACGGCTCGCTTGACTTTTGCAAACCCACAGCCCGTAGAGGTACGCACGTAACCACGGAAATTCCAAACAGACAACGCTCGTGAAATTAGCGGTGATTCGAACCTTTATGGTTCCTTAGTGTTCGAAGTTTGTTGTAGAACTCGAACACCAGGGTTCGAGGAGGGTTCGAATCTTTGAAGAACTAGTTCTGACAACCCTAATGAAGACCCAGTTTTATGGTGGATGGACACCAAAATGGATTTGAAAACTCTCCTGGTCACAATAAGTAAAGTGAACAGGGATAATTAATATTTCCTATACTTAAAGCAGAGGCAGCAACTGCAACATTTAATGTCATTAGCAAAGAACACAAAGCATAACTTCTCAGAACAGATAAAAACTGTTAATCTACAGTATGTTAACCTTTCACAAAAAACAAGCTGAAATGTTGAAGAAAGAACAAGAGTTTGGTACACAGGGGAAAACCGCAATGATATGTCTTTTTTTCAAGCTGCAAAGACAGGATTCAGAAAAGGGAAATGTTTTCTATCTTGGATAACAATAACAAAGTATACAGAACCTCCCTCTTGATTATCCCCAGCACTCTGCACCCGCTAGAAAAAGTGACCACATACAAGTACCTAGGCATCACATTCGGTACTGCCCTCTCCTTCCACACCCACATTAATGCCCTGTCAGCCACCATTAACTCTCGGATTGGCCTGCTATACCGGTACAGGGACCGCCTGCCTCAGGTTGCCCTCAGGCTGGCCATCACCTCCTCCATCTTTTCCCTCGTGGACTATGGCTTGCCCATCTATGCCACAGTTGACAATACTGCCCTCTCCAAAATCCAGCTATCCATCAATAAGGCCTGTAGGCTCCTGACTGGTGCCCCCAGTCGAACTCACTCCTATCTTCTCTACACTACCACCAATCTGCTCAACTTTGAGGAGTGACTGCTCTACCAGACCTGCCTTCTTGCTAAGAAATCACTGCTAGGACTCTCCCCACCGGGGGTCTCCACCTCCCTACAGCAGTCATCATTGTCTGTCACCACCCATAGCTCTGTTAAGGCCACTTTCAAGGTGCCCAGAACCAAGATCTCTCTTGCCCAGAGATCATTCCTCTACCGAGCCCCCAGCTGGTTCAGCTCCCTCCCTAGCTGCATCTCCAACTTGCCAAAAATTGGAGCCAAATTGAATATGGCTAAATGTATGAGTAAGACACTAGGGAAACAACAGGCAGCAGCTTTACAAGTAGTTGGCATTAAATGAATAGATGAACCTATAAAAATACTTGGAATTCATTTTGACACTAAAACACCTATGGATATTCTGAACTGGGATAGGAAAATTGAACAGGGTAAAAACATGGTGCAGGTCTGGAATAGGTAGAAAATGAGTAAAACTAAGAGAATCTATTTAATCAAAACATATCTTCTGCCACTATTTCTACATATAAGTAATGTCTTTTCCCCTACCCAGAGGATGGGAAATAACCATATTAAACATTTTTTCAGGCTGTATGGGGCAGCCACCTAAATCCCATAAAGTGTAATATTTTATATTTACCAGTTAAGAAAGGGGACTTGAACAGGTAAACTCCATAGACTTTTTTTCTGTCAATTTTTACACACAAATTTTAAACCCATTTTACAAAATTCTGGAAAGCTATGGGTTGAATCATCCCTTTTTATACTTTCAACATGGTTTACACTATGGACTGATAATAGATAAAAAATAAATCGAGCCTCTGCACAGGCCTATGGTTATCTAAGAGACATGTTTGTCAAGATACAAACATGAAAAATTGCACCACTACAGGTATTGATAAGTACTAAGCAGCAACTGTATAAACAAATACTAGACTCTCACTTCTCTGAAACTGATGTTTTACCAAAATGTCCATTAGCATGTTGAAACTCTGTGCAGACACTTATTACAGACAATTGTATACCAGGGAAAATGGTAGATGTTACTTGGTTATGTGGCCATGATAGGCTAAACACAAGGGGAACTCAAAAACATAAGCAGATCGAAGATCGTATGTGTATCAGGCAAAAATGTATTCAAGAGTTAGAAACTATGGAGCATTTATTTTTCATGTATGTATATAAACATTTTCTGGAAATATGTGGCTCTGCACTGGAAGGAAAATGCTTTGAGAAAGTTCACTATAATGTATTGATATTATAGGCACTATACAGGGCACAGTGAAAATGGGAAAAGAGCACTCTTAATATTATTTTTGCAACCACTGAATTGTTCATTTGGAATGTTAGGTGTCTATATACCTTACAACAACAAAAAATTATACACATTGAACTGTTAGATAAAATAACTGGGGAATTAAAAGGAATATATTATGCAGAATTGCAACATTTAACTAAACAAAGATTATTGCAACTATGGAGACATGTACCCTGGATAACAGACAATGATGTTCCAATAGCATAATGGGGTATTATATTTCTGTATATAATAAAGATTTCTTTCTTTTTCTACATTGTGATACTTACTTGTAACACAACAAGTTTTTGCACTCATATTCTGTTGTTTTGCATCTGTTATAAAGCTATGTTGTAAATTTTTCAGTAAAAAACAAATTCCCCTACTCTTTTCGAAACGTGCCATGGGATCTTTAATATCCACCTGAACTACCACCAGAACAGGCCGATGGGACCTCAGTTTAATGTCTCATCTGAAAAACGGCACCTCAGGAGTGCAGCACGCCCCTCATGCTGCACTACAGTGTCAATATTGGGATTTAACCCAAGTGCCTGGTGTGGGGATAGAATCCACACACTTCTGTTCTTCCGTCCTCAGAGGCAAGAGTGCAACCTGCTGAGTAACTGACACTGCATTAGTCAGCAGTCTTGTTTCATGACGGTGACTGACAAAAGAAGATTGTTGGCTCATGACACAAGATTTTGAGAAAACTAAGTCTAAAATCTTGTTTCATGAGCTCACATTTTTGTTTTGTGAGATTTTCAAGAGCTCACAGAACAATATCTCTTCTTACAAAGCAAGAGTCTGAAAAAATCTAAGTCCAAAATCTTGTTTTGTGAGCCCAACTTCTTGTTTCATGAGATTTCTGGGAGCTCATGAAACAAGATCTGTGTTCATGAAACAAGATTCTGAAAAAAAGTCCAGAATCTTGTTTTTTGAAACAACAAGATGTATCCTCACAAAACAAAATTCTGAAAAAAAAACTAAGTCCAAAATCTTGTTGGCCCCTAACTTTTGGGGGGTAATATATCTTAGTGTTGTAATACTCATTGAGACCTTTTTTTTGTTACATAGATTCTCCTTTAACTCCACAGAGTGACGGAGTTATAGTTTGTTAAACTTGCAATGTTATCCTATGGGAATTTTCATTTGTTAATTTTCATGCTTCTTTATATGGCCTCTATATTTTGGGAAGCGATATTATGGGTTAGCATTGTAGTAATCATTGAGACCTTTTTTCAATACATTGATTGCCCCTTATCTCCACAGAGTGACGGAGTTATGACTTGTTAAAGTGGCAATGTTATTCTATGGGAATTTTAATTTTTTAGTCTTTATAATTTTTTATATGGCCCTTAAATTTTTTGGGGGGTATTGTGTAACTGTTGTAGTATTCATTTAGACCATTTATTCATATATAGATTGTCCTTTAACTCCAAAGACTGACAGACTTACAGCTTGTTAAAATGTCAGTGTTATCCTATAGGAATTGTAATGTTTAAACATTTTTGTTTTTTAAGGGCCCCTGAATTGCTTTGTAGAATATTATTTATTTATTTATTATTTTTATTTATTTCACCAGGAAAGGTTCTGTTGCGCAAGCTCATTTTTAAGGAGGTCCTGGGTAGGACAGGGATACAGATTAAAAACACTGCAACAGTAGCTGGATATTATAGCATAAAGATATAACTATAACTACATATATAGTGATGTTCAAATACTGTGGGAACATGATCATACCATAGGTCAGAATAAGATGAGTGAAAAATGAAAAAAGATACAGTACAATACATATACTGTGGTTTCAGGAAATAGTGAGTACACAGTAAACATACGATAGGGTACCAGAAAACGTAGCATACTATAGGATATATTCATGGGGGAAGACCATCGCTTTACAGGGAGTAAAGGACAAGCATTAGGTACATGAGCATGTTTCCTTGCATGGATTTCCAATGAGGGATTTGAACTTGTTGTGCCCTACCAGAGAGCTAAGTCTTAGGGTGCTTTGTAACTTGTTCCAAGCCATTGGAATAACAGTGCTGATCATGATTTTGCCATGTTGAGTCACATACCTAGGTGCATCTAGGAGAAGGATACTGTTCTTTCCAAAGGCATGGCATCAAGAGGATTTGCTGAAAAGTTTAGAGATGTAATCAGGTAAATTGTTGGTTAGCATCTTATAAACCCACATGTAAAGATAGTGCAATCTCTGTTTGGGCAGAGAGGACCAACCAACTGCAGCATATAGGTAGGAATGATGTGTTCTTGGAGACAGATTGGTGATAAATCTTAGAGCTCTATGGTAGAGAACATCTTGTCTGTTTAAGCACATTGTCTGGCATCGGCTATAGATTAAGTCAGAATAATCTAAGATTAGCAGAAGGTTGTCTGCACCAGGAGCTTTCTGGCATTCGGGGGAGGGGGGAGCACTGATTCCTATAATAGAAGCCAAGTCTAGCACGAAGCTTCTTGCAGACTGCATCGATATGAGCAGAGAAGGACATCTTATTATCAAGCCACACACCTAGGTATTTGTAAATTGACACCATCTCAAGGGATTCTCCAAGCAGTGTACTGATTACAGGGACAGGGATATGTTGTAATGTAATGTTGTTTGGAAATGAAACATGACCTTAGTTTTATTGGAATTGAGTAGCAGCTTGGACTGAAAGAGGCTTATTTGTAGCTGGTTTAAAGTTGCCTGAAGATCAGAGCACACTGGCACAGTATTGGATCCTAAAGCATATACTGTGTCATCTGCATAGAAAGTCAGCCTTGCATTGCTAATTTCACTGTGCAAGTTGTTGGTATATAACATAAAGACTAGAGGTCCTAGGACTGAGCCCTGGGTGACACCTCTGAGTAACAGGGTACAGCTTGAGAGGAGTTCCTTGGCCTTGATTTGTTGCCATCTTCCATTTAGATAGTTGCTAAACCGCATAATGCTGCGAAAGAGAAACTAATATTGTGAAGCTTTTGTATGAGTACATAGTGACTGGCTGTGTTGAAGGCCTTACTAAGGTCAAGAAAGATGGCACTTGTAGTTTGTTTGTGATCGATAGCACATAGCCAGTCTTTGGTGACTTTGGCAAGGGCAGTTGTGCTGTGTTTAGGCCTAAAACCAGATTGCTGGGGCATTATTATGTGTGCTCATTTGAGTAATTCTCTCACCTGGGTATTAGCTCATTACCTCTAGGAAATGCCTGTAGTTGACAGCCAAATCATCCCCTTTGTTTCCCACAATGACTTCAGTCAGCAGCCAAAGACTTCCTGTTTGCCCTGGACACTTCTCAGGTCATCAGCAGTATTTCTCTGTATTACCTGAGAACTGAATTGATTAGAATTGACTGCATAGCACTGTTAGAAAGGTAATTTTGTGCTGAACAATGTTGCCACTGATAATGTGTGTGTATCATGTATACTTTAGGAGTTATTCATATTTGTTTATAGTATGGTGTCTATGGCTGCCATTTGTCCCTCAAGCCTCACTTAAGCACCTTAGATAAAATGGGAAAAATACATGTTTTATATTAGAAAAAAATAGCTTTTTAGTACAAAATTACTTTTGTACCCACGTCACATGTATAGATGTTTAATTTGGTGTTGATATGTTACATATTTTCCTACCAAAAATGGTTTATGTTGCCTTTTTTATTGCAAAAAAACACTTTTATTTGCTATTTTGACTAGTACAGAAAAAAAGAAATTGCTTATAATTAATTGCATAGCACCATTGGAAAGATAATTTTGTGCTGAACAATTTTGCCACTCGTACTTTGTGTGTAGCACTTACAGTTCATGAGGTATTTACATTTGTTTGCGGCATGCTGATTATGGCTAGATTTTGCCTAGAAATGCCCAGGATGCAGTGTTAACATTATACAGGACACAAGTGGTGGAACTCTCAAAGAGCTCCTGTGAAGTGAATGAGTTAATCAATTTTTCTACAAGTTTAGCCAGGACAGGCAGTATGGATATGGGGCTATATTTATTTAGGTTACTGGTGTCACCAGATTTGTGTAGAGGGATAAGGTGTGCCATTTTCCAGATGAGGGGCAGATCACTATTGGAGAATGATAAGTTGAAGAGGTGTGTAATGGGAGCGGTGAGCTGCTGAAAGCCGATTTTCAGGAAGATTGGGTTCAGGCTATCTGCTCCTGCACTTTTTCCAGTGTCAAGGCCTAGCAGAAGTTCCTCAACTTGTTTAAAGGTGACTGGTTGGAAAGAGGAGGAAACTGGAGTGTGTTGGGTAGAAGTAGTAGAAGTTGTGGGCAAGACAGGGTACGCTGTGGCTGGAGAGCGCTCAAAGGCCAAACCATCAGATGCAAAATTGGTATTTATTTCTTCTAGTATGACATGTTTGTCTGTAATTATTTTATCACTGATGGAGATTTTTAGGGGGAGTCAGGGAATAGACATACGGCCTTCCAGTGATTTAACTGTATGCCAGAATTTAGATGCTTTGTTTCTGAATTCCCCCAGTGATTTAAGACAGACCTGTGTCTTTGTATTCCTGATAAACTTAGTGCAGGCATTTCTTTTCCTTCTACAAATAGCCCAGTCAGACTCTGCTTTAGTGTTTCTGGCTGTGGCTCAGCACCTATTTCTATCCCACAAGGCTTCCTTGAGCTCTTTAATGAACCAGGAGGTGGACACTTTTTTGGCTCTTCTTTTTAGAAGTGGTGCATGAGTGTTTATAACTTCCAGGATACTACTGTTATAGTTCTACTGCCTCTTGAATTGTTGGTGCAAGGTAGAATTTTTGCCAGTTATTTTGGCTAGGTCTCTGTGGAAATCGAATGTATTTAAGTTGGTGAAACGCTTTTGACAATTAATTTTGGTTGATAGAGGTGGGCCATAATGCCCCTGACACAAGCAACAATATTGTGGTCACTGATGTCATTATGAAACACAGCTAAGAGCATGTATTTATGAGGCTTGTTAGTCGGCACAAGGTCTAGTAAGGAAGCATTTGCTGGGTTTTGTGGGTTTGGCCTTGTGGGTTCTGTTATAAGCTGAGTAAAACTTAGCTTGTCACAGAGGTTCTTCAGACCAGCAGATTTAGGGGAGAGACAATCCTCATTTAGATCTACCAGTATCATTGTTTCTTTAGGGTAGCAGTTTACTAGCTCAGAGATATGCAACAGCAGCTCTGTGCCACCTTGTGGAGGTCTGTAACAGCCTATTATGGCTAAGGATTAATTTTTCAGGAACAAGAATTTAATTTGAATTTGTTTGGTACAGTGCAGAAGATGGTAATAGAGGATGCATATTTGTCATTGATGTAGAGCACTAGTCCACCCCCTCTCGTGGGCCTACCTAGGCAATATGAATTGTAAGAGGGTATGGCTATTGCAGTGGGTGGCACTGAATTATTTAGTCAAGTCTCCGTAAGAAGGAAGTTATCAGGTCTGGTGTGGGCTACCCATATTTTCACATCATCTAGCTTCTTCAGTAGGCTATGTATATTTATTAAGAGGACCTTGAGGCTTTTGGCTGTGGCAAAGTCAGATGGGAACAGTGTATGCACTTCTGGGCCAGGGTTAACTTCAATATTACATGAGCAAATTAATAGGATTAGAATTACGTGTCTGAACATATGCAGGTTACATATGTATCTTTGGTAGACAGTGCAATATTTGCAGGTATCAATGGTGATAGTTAAGGGAATTGTATGAATAGTGTGGTGCCATAATGATCTAGTTGTGGCACATAGCAGAGTGATTGTTTTGAGGCTGAGCAGTTGGGATATGGCTAGATGTGAGTCCCAGATGGAGGGTTCTTTGTACCAGAGCATCGCAGAAGCGACATGGTGTGTGAAGAGGTGTGGCTGTACTGCAGTGATATATGTGTTAGTGTTGTAGTACTAATTAAGACTTTTATTTTTTATATATAGAGTGTCCCTTAACTGCAAATATTGACAGAGTTAAGGCTTGTTAAAGTTGAAATGTGGAAAAAAAACCTGAATCAAAATATTTTTTTTGAATGAAAGAATCTTTTTTTGTGGGATTGTGTCATTCTTATGAAAAAAGATTCTTTCATATGAAAAAAGAATGAGAAAAAAAAACAAAGTCCAAATTCTTTTTTTCTATGAAGGTAATCATGTTTCATATGGTCCTATGGCTATTTCATATGGCCATATGAAAAAAGAAAATCATCTCACGAAAAACTATTTTTAAAATGTATTAAAAACACAGTTCTGGGTCATTTTTCCAAAACCTATCTGCAGAATCCAGATAATGGAGTCCAGTTGACAAGATGCATGTAATGGTGTGTTTATATGATATGACTTATTGGTTTTCAAAAAGGTTTTTTTGGAAAAATGGAAACAAGATGGCAGCCATACCAAAAAAGATTTTTTTCACAAAACAAGATTACCCCATTCGAAACAGAATCTTGTTTCATATGTCCAAATTCTTTTTTCATATAAACTAGCTATCCAAAATAGCGTAGTAAGCATGCTCAGAACAAACATTTCAAACCTTATAACTCTGGAATGGATTAACATTTTTTTCACCAAACTAATGAAAGGTGCCGCTCTGGTCCAAGCCCTTTCTACCCTAAAAATTTCAGACAAAAATTCCAAACTGTCCGGGCACTAGGTGATGACAAAGAAACAGAATTTGTTTTTACTTTTTTCACTATTTGTATCTTGAAATCCACATATGTAACTGGAGAGCAACATGCCCCCGAGACCATGCATGCAAAATTTTGCACAAATCCATTGAACAGGAGTGAAGCTATTAAAGTGCAAACTTAGGAGTTTAACATTAAACAGCCTACTCAACCCTAACTACAGTGGCACTACCACTATAATTTATGCAATGGGGTGAAGATAAATGCAGTGTGATAGATGTATTTATCTGACCAACTATATGTATAAATTGGATTTATACACATAGTAAGTACATCATCACTGATTATAATATATATAGCTACTTCATCATGACAAATTTATAAATATACTTAGTACATCATCAGACACCCCTGCTCCTCCCCCCACTGCTGGCACTACTTTCCAAAGCTTTCCGTTTTATTTGAAAAAGATTGAACCGATTACACACAAACTTGTCCTACTTTGACATACAGTCTCACTACATAAATCTATTACCTACCTGCTGCTTCTCACACAGCCCAAAAAAATGTTCTTCAGTCCCAGCTTCTATGGACCACACACTCACTTGTCTTGGACTCGCTCAGCTGCCCAGTGCTCCTATTGAAACCCCCACCTCCATGACATTTATCCCCCAAAACTGTTCCCACTAACATCACCATCATTTATACCACTGCTGTTGCTCTCAACTCCCAATCTTCATTAAACCTCAGCTGAGGCAGCAACTGCAGCACAGCACATCAAGTCTTTTTTCTTTCTGTCTTGTACCTGGCCACACAAAGTCTGGCACTGCAGTTCCACCAGCAACCACTGCTGACACCTTACTCCAGCACTCATTCCTCACTCCTTGGCATCCACTGAAACTGGGCATCATTCTCCTACTGTATGCTTAACATTATTAACCACTAAAAGTACTTCAAATAAAAAGATAATAAATGGCCACACAATCAAACTGTATGGCACTAACAAAACTCTCATCCTCTATATGACTGCCTACCATCTTGCTCGCTAAAACAGCCACTGAGTTTTTTCAAAACTTTTGAGAAACCCTATATAATCAGCCAATGAGAATGCATGCCACTGCATTGGAGATGTCAGGACAGCAGAGCATTCTTAGAAACCCCTAACAACCACTGTATTAGGTGTAGCAGCACACAGCTAGAGCACCAAAAAGTCCAACATATTTTTATTAAATAATTAAAAAATCAGCTACTAAGAAATTTAAATATAAAATCCTAACAGTTCCCTCTTAAATAAATTACATTTGCAGTGAAAAGCTTGTTGAAAAAATGATTTATTTTTACTTGTACTGTCTGACCATGGGAAATGTAGTGCTAGGATTTCCAACCCTAACTCCCCCGCTCCTCGCAGCAAAAGTATAAAACCATGCAAGCAACTACAGACAGGCATCATCAGATAAGACAAATAACATACAACTGTTTCCAGATGACAGTGCTTCTGCAACCACAGAAACACATGCATACTGCAAGACAAAACATACCCACTTCAGGCTGCAGAAAAGCAGGCCCCTGTGGGGTCTATGTTTCTGGAGGTGAAGATATAAATCCACAATACACAAATTGCAACATTACTTCTGTCTGCAGGAGCACAGCCCGCTCTGAGGCCAGCACTTCTGTAGCCACAGATACACATGCACAGTATCATACACACCCACTCCCAACTGAAGAAGCATAGGGCTCTGTGCGGTCTGCACTTCTGCAGCTACAGATATAATCCATGATACCAAATTTACAACATTACTTCTGTCTGCAGATACACATGCTCTGCAAACCGTACACACCCACTTCTGCAGTCGCACTATTACATTTCTAAACAGCACTGATAGAGAATTTTTTTTAAAGTGCAGTGTACTGTTTGCATATTTTTGAAGGTACCACATCAGTGCTACTGCATTTGTGTCATCTGCAAACAGTTGTATGTTGTTTGTCTAACATGATGATGGCTGTCTATGGTTGCTTGGGTGGTTTTGTCCTTTTGCTGCTTGGGGATGGAGGGGAGCTATGGTTGGAAGACCTTATACTACATTTCTCTACTTTTGTGGCATTAAGTTGAACCCTAACTGGTGCATTAATGCAGGCTTTTGTAGTGAATAGCCTTTCTTTTTGAGAAAGTTAATAAAATGAAATTAAAACAGCACTTCAGGCTGCAAAAGTGCTGCCCACTGAGGGTCCAGTGCTTCTGCATCCACAGAAACCAATGCACACTGCAACACATGTACTGCCACTTCTGCAGACCACCACCTGCACACTGCCCAAATTACAGCACTACCTCTGGGTGCAGTAGCACAGCCCCACTCATGTGTGACATGGGTGCATGATTTGCATAGGGCCTAAGCAAATACCCTACAATAGCCTTACATACATTAGTTGCATGTACTTATGGTCTATTCTGTGCATACATAATCTGTGTACCGCACTTTGTTCTCCATGCAAATCCTTTACCACCACATTATGTGCATCTTCAGAATTTGCTTAGGCCCGTAGTTCAGCATTATGTGCATATTAGCACAATCGTACCACAACACACATCCCATTTTTCAATATTTATGTCCTAAATTCTCATAACTTGTATTTTAAGCCTTCATGTCCTCTCCAGAAGTGACAGACTTGTAATACAACCTTTAAAATGCTTTGTATGGTGTTACAACATAAAAAACATGGTTTGAAGTGGAAGTGATATAAGAATATTGAAAATTTTGTGAAAGATGTTTTAAAAATTGGCTGAATTATAAGTAACGGTTGATATTGGGTATAAGATCCAAACTGATATGTCCCCAGCCTGTATTCTTTGGTCATACCTTCTTACTACCTAAAAATGATTGATTTGTGACATAAAATTTATAACTGGCACTAAGTATAAATTGTTACGTCACAAGTCAAGAATTCTTTGTTCTCAGTTTTGTGATGACCCAAAAATTCTTTGTTCACAACATAAAAACTCTTAATATTCAAGAAATTCAAATTATTACACTGAGAGCCAGTATTCTTTCTTTACAGTTTCTTATAACCTAAGAATTCTCAGCTCGCAACACAAGAATCGGCAGTCCTAGCTAAGCAGGTGACCTAAGATTTTCAGGGCTTCCAGAAAACATTTCTGGGACATTTTTTTATCAAATAAAGTCACAAAATCTAGATAAATGGGTCCCATTTGGCTACAGTAGGTCCAGGTGTTTGTTTTTGGAAAGCTACATGTAGTTCTAGAAAATATTTTTGCTCAAACGAAAAAACAAGATTATGGTGTTCATGCACTAAAAGATTTTCTCACATACATAAAAAGCATTTTCTTTTAAATTGAAAATTGACTCACGACCAGATATGTTTGGTTCTCCCCAGACAGCTAAACTGAAAACTCTACTGGCCATGCTCAGAAGTCAGATTTTAAAATCTTATAACTCGAGAACTGTTTACCATTTTTTTATCCTAAAATCTTCTATTTTCTTATCACAAAACCTTCAAAAGACATAACTTTGGGCTGAGCTACTTCTACCCAGAAAAATCTGGAACAAAATTCCTCCAGATGCAAGCAAAAAAGAAATCAGACACAAAGTTTTTATTTTTCCTTATTGTTACACTCCCTGGATCTTGGAATTAGGATGAGTGGCCATCGCAAAATTTTCCTATCATAAGAACGTGGCACTCTGACCATGTACGCAGAATTTAACACCGTTTTGCTAGGTTCAGGTGTTTATTTGTTGAAAATGCATCATTTGTATGTATTTCTCAATTTGTTTAGCTTAACATAAGTCTCAGTTGCCTTCACTGTTCAGTTAATGCGTGCTCAGTTAATTCTGGTATGTTACCTATATGGGTGCTCACTGCATTGTCTGTGTACCATTGCTTATGATTATTCTATGCATAGGATGTTTGCTGCACCTGGTGTAGCCTACTGTACTGTACCTTGTTCAGATGGATGTAACAATACTTTCAGGCACTTCTCACTATCTGGGCAATCGTTACATTGGCTTTCTGTGTCATGTTTGTCTGAACTGTGCATAGGAGGTCTGCTATACCTGTGTAGGTGGGTTCTATAAAAGTTTTTGATTATTTCTTATCTAGGTACTCCCTACCTTGGAGATTTTTTTCATTTGGTCAAATTGTCTACTTTGTTACATATACTGTACAGAGTGACTTCTTATAGAATGTGCTTGGGTCCATACCATGGTGCTCAAAGGTCTTTGTCTTAGCATTGTCCACTACACCTTATTCCTACTGCTTGACAATTTGTGCATCTCCCTCTTGTCAGGCTCAGGACATAAACATCACAAATATACTCCCATCCACAACATTGTGACTGCCCCAATCAAGTCTCTTTTCCTCTACCAGACCTGATATCTTAAAAAACATCTTTATCTGCTTGGACATAACATGCAACTTGTATTTGCTTTCTTTGATGGTCTCTATTTATACAACATAATCTGCTTTTTGTTTGTTAATGCTTGTGACATTGAGAATAACTCTGACCTATCTGACTCAAATTTTGCTGGCAGCAAGCTCTGGTGTGGTCCTAAGGGTCCAAGGCTGATGCTCCTGCATGTTCATAGCCTGCTCTCTAAATTGGCTGACGTTGAGGCCCTTGTCTCTGTGCACAATCTGCATATCCTAGCCATGATCAAGGGCTGGTTAAAACCTTACATTACTGACTCTGAAATTTTACTGCCCAGTTATATGATACACTGTAAAGACAGACCCCTCAAAAAAAGGAGTGCATACTACTCTAGGTTAGGCCTGATCTGGAAGCCAAGTGTCTCTCCCCTAATTATTCAATGTCTACCAACTGTGAAATGGCTATTAATTCAACTGAATTTGTGTATCAAAAAACTAAATTTCGGCTGCATATACAACCTTCCAAAGGTTGGAACTGAGAGCCTTAAGGACATGGTCTAACTGGTTTCTACCCAAGGCTGGACTGAGTTAATTATTATGGGTGACTTTAATTTAAGCTGGCTCAACAACACAACATTGTATAGAGACATTCTCGATGACTATGGCCATACTGAAATCCTCACTGCACCTGCTAGACTCCACGTCAAATCAGGAAACCACACCCTCCTCAACTAGATATTGGTCAACCACATTGACACAGTCATGCTGCATGGGCACCTATTTGTCTCAGTCAGCAACAAATCCACTATTTACTGCCCATGGCACAATGGTGCAGCTAGTAATCCAGTCCCAAAAGACATCACATACCATAACTGTAAAAACTACAATTCCTCATCATTCTTGCAAGATCTCTTATGTATTGACTGGTCCTTTATGGATGTGATTCCTAATGTTGACTGTGCACTGGACCTCTTTATTTTAGAGTCTGTGGCAGTACGTGATTGCCATGCCCCTATCACCCAACACAGGGTCAAACATCTTAATTCCAAATGGCTTACTAAAGCCATTTCAAGTTAATGAAGGACAGAGACATTGCTGGGGGTACCTTAAAGAAAACAAACCTACACACAGATTGTGTTGCATACAGATATTTCTGGAATAAATGCAAATGTGAGCTCAACATGGCCAAAGGTGCATACCTCAAAGTGCAGCACACAGACAATCTTAGTGACTCCCCAAAAATTCTGACACTGCCTAAACTCCTTGCTCAACATCAGAAATGCCACCTCCTCTCCCTTCCTTCAAGTGAATGGCCTCAGGCACAGTGATCCCAAATCTATTGCTGATTTGTTCAATGACCATTTCTGCAACCTTGAGAAATACAGACTCTCCTTGTGTGGCACAGTGTGCCCTCCAGATTCCAGCCTGCCTAGCTCATGGCCATGCCATCTTCTATTTTATTTTAAGAAAGTCACTGTCATGGAAGTCATCAAACTGCTGCTTTATCTATAAGCTGACAAATCAGCTGGTTGTGATGGTCTAGTTCCCAAATTCCTTAGAACTGCAATCACACAAATTGTTCTCCCCATTTCCAAAATGTTTACTCTTTCATTTGAGTAAAAAAAAAAATCTGTAACATCTGAAAATCAGCCTCTATAGTACCGTTGCACAAAAAAGGCAAGCAAACTGTCTTGGGCAACTACAAGTCTATTTCTATACTATCAGCTTTGGTTAAGGTGCAGGAGAGAATAGTACATAATCACCTTACTTCCTTAGGCCAGCACATGCTATTCTGTGTGGAGCAACATGGCTTCAGAAAGGGGTCACAGATGCAGTACACCATGCCATGGGCAATGGCTTGCTGACCAGTGCCATGTTCATGGACCTGACCAAAGCCTTTGATTTGGTGGACCATAATTTTCTCATAGAGAAGCAGACTGGGCTGGAACTGGGGGGCTCAGCTACTCTGTAGTTCCACAACTATCAGACAGGTCACAATTTGTCAAAATTGGTAAAGTCTTGTCCAGAGTGGACACTAACTCCTGTGGGGTCCCTCAGGGATCCATTCTAGAACTACTCCTGTTTACTGTTTTCATCAATGACCTACACAGGATCTGTAATACTGCCAAGACCATTCTGTATGCAGACAATGCACTCATCTTTGTGCATGGAAAGACACCATCACTATAAACAAAGTCCTTGGGCACAACTTCCATTTCCTTCAATAATGGTTCACAAATGAGAAATTGGTCCTAAACATCCCTAAAACAAAAACCATGTTATTTAACTCATCCCCAAAGGTTAGAAGATTTTCCCAAGACTTCACTATCTGAACCTTACATGGAGTAAACCTGGAACTAGTTAATGACTTCAGATACCTTGGTGTTACCATCAATCTCCACTTCTCATTTAACACTCATATGACCAACATTGTAAGAACTGTTAATCAAAAACAGGGTTCTCTCTGTTGTATTGCACAGTACCTGGCACCCAACACTAAATTAAGAATTGTCTAAAGCTGCATACTCCCTCTGGCTGAGTATGGCGCAATCCTCATGGATGCAGCTCCCCTCAAGATGTAGGGAAAGAAAATAATCCTAACCCACAAGGTTATCAAATTTGCATCCTCACAGGGTCCACGGTTCCATCACTGCACCAACCTTGAATGACTTGATTGCTTGCAATCTGAAACCAGAGCCCAGCTAACTTTAGCTAATTTCATGCACAAAATTCTACATGGAAGTGCTCCTCAATGCATATCGAAGCTATTCACATATGTAGACAACCCCTTCTCTGGCACCTCTGCAAACAATCTATTGAAAGTTTCATTCATGTGCACAGGCATGGGCCAGCACTCTTTCAGATACAGAGCAGTGTCATTTTGTAACATTATCCCTTTCAGTTTCAGGGCTGTCATTTCCCCTAAAATGCTCACTGCCAAGCTAAAAGTACATCTTCAGGAGTTTAATATCTGTATTTGCTTTGCATGACTTGCAAAACACTGTTGACAATATACCCTCTGAATCCATTACTTTTGCACCATGTCAAATCAATTTATATTATGATACCTGATCCACTGTCTTGTGTACTCTTCTATTTATTTATTTATTTGAGTAGAATAGGAATTACAATCCTTTGAGTCATAGACTCTTTTGCAAAGGCTCCACGTCAGATAAAAGTAAAGGTACAAATAAAGTAAGAGTACAGAAAAAAAATATACATACATAAAAAAAAAATATACATACATCAGAAAAAATATACATACAGTAACAGTGTAAGATACAGGGTTAGACATTCTTGGCTTAAGTTTATATTGTTGGTTGCCTTAACTGGGAACATACAGGAGGTCTCGGGTCAGTGCTAAGATAGAGAACAGTTTCATAGGGTCTTGAGGGACCCAGAGTCATAATACCAGGATAAGGGAAAGGGGGATGTTGGAGAGTGAGGGGAGGGAGGCTAGCAACAATCTAACCAAGGGCTACAGGAAAAGAAATTACTGAGACAAATTAGATTCCTGAAAACATTGTCCTAGGAAAGGAGGGCAGGGGGCAGGGCAAAAGGAGAGTAGAGAGAGGGTGGGTCAGTAACAGTCACAGGTGGTGGCGTCAAGCAGTAAGGTTTTGAGACCTAAACAGGTCGAGACTATGGGTCAAGGAGATGGAGGATTGTAAGCTGTTAAGCCATAGGGCAGCCTGATAGTGGAAGGATCTTTGTCCAAGAGATGTCCTACAGTGGGGGATGAGAAGGGTATGGTTTGCTGCGTGCCTTTGGGTCCTCCTATGGGGGGCTTTGTGGATAAGGGGGTGGAGTTCAATTGGGGCTTGCTTAAGGTGTATCTTCTTGGCAAGGAGGCAGGTAAAGTACTTAAGCCTGCCTTGGAAGTTAAGCCAGCCAGTACGCTTATAGAGCTCACATGTGTGAGTTAATTTGTCACATCTTGAGACCAAACGGCAAGCTTTGTTAAGGGCAAGGTTGATGCTGCACAGGGCAGTTTGAACGGCTGACTCATATATAACTATACCGTAGTCTACCAAGGATAGGATAGATGAGGACACAGCAAGGCGCATGGCCTGGAGGGGGGAGGCAGTGCTTATGCCTGTAGAGTATCCCTAGTCTAGTGTTAATGGAGGAAGAGACCTGTTGTATGTGGGTGAGGTAGGTGAGGGAGGTGAGGGAGGTGTCTAAGGTGACGCTGAGGTATTTAAAACATGGGACCTGCTCCAGCGATTCGCCATGAGTGTTATTTACAACCAGAGGTGCATGCCTTTGGGGGCTTTAGCAGTGAGCAAAGATCATGGACTTAGTTTTCTTGTAGTTGATAATAAGCTGCAGGTCAGTGAACCAGGTTTCTAGCTCCCTAAAGTAGCCCTGCAGGGCTAGTTGAAGAGAATTTGGGTGAGGGTGTTTCCAGAATACTACGCATCTTCAGCATAAAGCAACATGCATCCACTGCAGGATTTAGGGAGGGAGTTTAGGAAGAGGGTGAAAAATAAGGGACCAAGTATTGACCCCTGTGGAACCCCTGAGCTTGCATGTGGAGACAGTTGTATTAATTTTGACTTGTTGAGTCCAACCTGAGAGGTAATCTTTGAACCAGGTGGTAACCTCTGGGGCAAGGTTAAGGGATGGAAGGGTATGGAGTAATAGCTCATGACTGATGGTATCAAATGCCTTGGTCAGGCCAACGTAGATGACCCCCACCACTGATCCATGTTCTAGGGCCTCATGAATAAAAGAAGTGAGTTCAATGAGGGCGGTGGAGATGCTGTGGCCCTTCTGGAAACCATGCTGTTCATGGCAGAGCAGGTCATGTTTGGATAGGTAGTCAGTAAGTTGATCTGATACTATTCTTTCAAGGGCCTTAGAGAGGGGTGGCAGGATAGAGACTGGTCTACAATTGCTTGCTTCGGTGGAGTCACCACTCTAGTGTAGGGGTTATTGTTGCCCTCTTCCAGGCTACAGGCAATTGGCTGAGGCATAAGGACAGGTTGAGGATTTTGGTGAGATGAGGTAGTGTCACATCCAGGGACAGCTGAATGAGTTTGAGGCCCAGGGAGTCACTGCTATAGCGAGAGTTTGCCAGGGCTTTGGTGAGGTAGTGCTTTGCCTCATTACAAGAGATGACTTTTAGCCTAAAGGGTGCAGAGAAGTTGGAGTCCTGGGGGACGGAGGGGGAGTGGGTGGTGGGGTCAAAGAAATTTGGTGGGAGAATGTGAGAGAGGTCAGAGAGGGAAGTGTTTAGGGCATCAGAGATAGCAGTAGGGTCCTGGGTAGTAACCCCATTTATTGTGATCTGGGCTGGGGAAGGGGAAACAGATTTCCCTCATAGTTCCTTGATATTGCTCCAGAATTTTTTCCCAGAGCCCCAGGAGGAGGTGAGGGTTTGTTTATAGTATGCAGTGTTGGCAAGTCGAGTGGCCCAAGTACATTTGTTTCATGCCTCTCTATAAAGTTGCCTATCCTGTGGGAGCTGTGAATCTAGGGCCTTATGCCATAGGTTATCCCTCTGATGCATTTGGTCTATACCTAGATAATGCCTGAAAAAGGTGCTTCTGTGCCAGTGCACTTACCCAGTTATCAAAATAAAAAAATAAGTCAATAAAATGTTTACCTCTAGGCTCTGCACTTCTGTGCAGCTACAGACACAGAAGTGCAGGGCCCTCTGGGCCCTATGCCAAGAGAAGAATTCTCTTCATTATAGGGTTACTTATTGCCTGTGCAGCCAACATGTCACTGTCCCTCCCAGGCTGGGAGTGCTACCACACAGCTGTGTGTTCCCACAGCCTTGGCCCAGCAAGTTGGCTCACTGAGCTCTCCCCTGAACACAGATAACTGGCGTAGGATCACAACATGCTATCCACTGGACCAGTGACCTTGAACACATTTCTACAGAACTTTTTCTTGACATTTTGGCTCCCAATTGTTTTACTTAGTGTTTTTTATGAACCATCTTCGAAACATGGCAGGTGTCATTTATAAAATACTGGCCAAAATGTAATTTTGTACCAAAAGTGCAACAGCTCATTTTGGGCAGGATTTGAAAAATGACACCTGTCACATTCATATGTCAGTGTGAAAAGAAAATGACTATGTTGAAAAATGTGTCTCAGATTATTGAGAATTACCACAACTATGAGTGAACAATTGAAAATTTTCAACATTCACTCATAACTTAGTAATTTTAACATATTTTTTCACCAAATTTTCAATACATTCTTATGTCCCCACCTTATGAACTTGGTAGTGGAAATTTTTCAAATCCCTCCCAAAAGGAGATTTTGAACAGCCACTTCAGTATCACCTTTTGGCCAGGATTTGAAAAATGTCAGCTCCCTTGTTCATAAGGTGGGGTCAAAACACATTGAAAAATACATTGATGGTACTTACCTTGTTTCCTCAGTTCTTGGCTGAAGTTGCAGGAGGAGGATGTCTTTCATCACACAGATTGAGTTACGGTGCTAGACCTGGACATTCTGTAGGTGAGTGTGGATGTGGGGTGATGGACGCTGTGTGGCGGGTTGGCGTGGTGATGAGGGGGTCTGAGATCAATGAAGAACCATTTTCTGGGACTGACACTGAGGATTCGACACCTCAGTGTTGGCAGACTGTTGGGCAGTATCAGGGGTGAGCACCTCAGTGTCACCAGTTATGAGGGGTTGGGCTGAAGTGTAGGCAAGGTGGACCATTACATACAGTGGTGTTGGGGGTGGGCACCCCAGTGTTGGTGTTCAAGAAATATATGACAGCTGTCAGGATTGGGAATCTGTCAGCTATTTTTATTTAAAGTATGGGTCAGTAGGGAGGGGGGATACAGGTAGCAAGGTTGGGCATCCACCATCTGGTAATGCAATCTGAAATGTTGGTCAGGAGGGAAGCGGGGGTACCAGCAGTGGGATTCTGCACCCACTATCCATTTGTGAGGGATTCTAAAGATAGATGGGTTTGCTGCATTAGTAGTGTGACTGAAACAGATTTCTTTTACACTGCTCCCATCAACCTCAACAGACAAAAGCAGTGTGAAGGAAAGCACTTTCGGTCAAAATATTAACACAAAAAAAAAAGAAATATCCTTAGAACATTCATTTTTTGAACTGAGTATCCTCAAAAATGGCACAGTTTATAACTAACATTTTAAAAACTATAATTTAAAAACTTAAAACTTGAAAAAGCATGTACCTTGGGCCATGCCTGTAAGTCTCAATCCTGTAAGTTTCAGGTTTTAAAATGAAACCATTTTTTAGTTACAGGTGAGCAATAAAACAGTCTTAATTTGGGTGAATTTTAGAGTTTTTGCACCCCTGTAACTCCACCCGAACAGACTGGCACAAAATTGTCAGTATCCAGAGATCCTGACCCACATTCCACACCTACCAAATTTCAGGCTAATCAATAGAATGGAAAAGAGTCATTAAGGAGCAAAAATCAGGCTTTAACATGGAAGTGCCTACTCAACCCTAATATATAGGCTCTATGCCTGTGTGTTTTTTTTCTGAGTGCCTGACTCTTTCTCTGTCTGTTTTTTTCTAGAGAGAGGAGACCATAAGCAGTGGGAGAGGGACACTGGCCTGAGAATGTAGGGTGAATTTAGGCAGGTAGTGATTGTGGGAGGAGGACAAGAGGGTGCAGGACCCCTCTAGGGCAATAGGACATTTCCCAACTTGGAGGATCTGACCCTGGGAGAGGCTGGACTGTCCAAATCCATTTCAAAAAGGTAAGAGAGGCCTAATCTGGTTGAACACATTGGTGGTACACAGGGTAATCCACCATGTAGGCTTGTATTGGCCAGGAGGGGTAGGTAGGGCCCCAGTTTGCTAGCACACACGCAGCTAAGGCAAAGAGTACTGGCACCTAAAGCACAAAAGGTTTCAAAATGTACTGTACTCACAGTCAGTCTGACTCCTGAGATGGAAATCACATGAGCACCACTGATGTGTTGTAGGATATTGTTTATGTTGAATATCAGCAGATGACTCTGACACGGTTCTATGTGAATTGGGCGACCATGGAAGGGTGACTCGCAGAAAGGCAACGGCAACCAGGCGACCACCAGAACAGCACCCATGCAAGTGCAGCACATGTCAGAATGGCTACCAGGGGGATTTAAAAAAAAAATGCTACCACACCACCATAGGAGAATGGGGAACAATGGAGGATGCACAGAGGGCATGGCTGGAATGACGACGGACAGGGGCAGGCAGTAGTGCACACACACAGTGGGACAGCAGACATGGGAGACACCAACGGTGTGGGGAAGGGGGACATGAATGGGCACAGCAGGACATTGACAGCCGTGGCTGCCCACGGCAAGGCTGGGGGGACCATGGCTCAGTGGTGGGCAGGTGCAGGTGGGAGGTGCCTAGGGTGCATGAGGCCATGTGCAGAGTGGCCTGTGATGTGCAGGTAGGTGGTACCAGAGGCTGTACACAGTGCAGGCCTGGCAGCCAGGCCACCAAGGTGATGGGTGCATGTGGTCCGTGGGCACAGGGCTGGCCACTGGGGCAGTGCATGGGTGGGGGGCATACAGTGAATGGGAGCACAGCTAGCATGAGTGGGTGTCAGCATTGCGGCGGACAGGACAGGCAGCAATGACAGGATGGTGGGGCAGTCTAGAGGCCTACACTTGCATCTGGAATTTGTGTGCAAGTCCCCGGAGGTAGTTCACCATACTGTGGATCCCGTACTCAGCCACAATGGCCTCAATGCAGTGTGTGAGGTCCCTGTACTGCCTCTTCGATGTGGTGGCCCCAGCGCTGGAGACAAGCTGCTCCATGTGCACAGCGGTGAGCCACTGCTCCTCTATGAGGCAGTCCAGGAACCATCAGATGTTTGGGTGGCAGGCACCGACCTGGTGTTGAATGCCCAGTGCCAGCCCTCCACCACGTTGTTTGTACATGCTTGCCCCCAGCACGCCGGCTCATACATGTTCCACATGACTATGTAGAACAGTGGCCGGCACCGTGCCATACACCCCACTGGGTGCCCGACCCAGGTGTCCTCCACGTAGTCCAGCAGCGGACGCAGGAGCGTGTCGTGCTCCTGGTAATAGGGCAACCACCAACTCCCCATACGCCATTGCCACACCATCCCTTGGCACAAAGGCAAGCATGAGGAGCATGCAGAAATGCAATGCACATTCCACATCCATGGAGTAGTGCTTGAGCAGTGCCGCATTGCCCTGCACCTGTCGCCACACTGCCTGACAGTAGTGGTAGAAGCAGACACACAGGACAGTGCCCTTGAAGACAGTGTCGAAGGCATGCCAGGCAGCCTGCTCAAAGTCCATGAGGGCGGACTGCGGCTGGGCACCACACAGTAGCTGATGCAATTTGGTGAATGCCCTCACGTAGGCGTGCTCAGTCCGTGTACACATCAGGATGTACACGGCTGGCAGGACCATCCCAGACCGCAGGCCATGGACTGTATAGAGCTGCCCAAAGAGTGGCAGTGTGGAGTGAAAGGTGCCATCCAGGAACCAGTCCTGACACCTGGCCAGGGATGTAAGGTCACGCTGCGTGGCAAATAGCATTGTGCAGTCCCCTGCAGGGCCACTGTCATACTGCAGGAACAGTGCCCCGACGGGTGTGACAGTGTATGCTTGGGGCAGTGTGAGGTTGGCCACGCTGCCTGGTGTGGCAGGACAGCCCTGTGCAGCTTGCCGCACATGCTACACCATGCAGCACAGCAGGGGCATGGCAGGCAGCCTGCCGGCTATGGCATCAGTCACCCCCCCGGTGGCCTGCACTATGACCTGGGTTGTGGTCTCCAGGCTCATCCATGCATGTTCCCGCACACCCACCATCATGCCCCGGATGCCAACCTCCCCTGCATCCGGGGTGTGGTTATGTGGCCAGCCAGTGTACACCACATGGTCGGCAATGGTTTGTGCCCATGCTGGGCATGCATGCCTGTGGCCCTGCACACACCTCCAGTACACCTTTCCTAGCTTCTCCTTATCCCTGTGGTACATGTACCCACGGTGGGACAGGAGCGTTCTCCCTTTCTGGCTCATGAGGTATGTTGCTATCTCCATCCCTCACAGGCTGGTCTTGTGTGACAGGTGTGTGTTGCACCTCCATGCCCCTTCAAGGGCTAGCTGTGCGGTTCTGTGGCCGTCCGCCACACCTACGGCCCTCCCCCAGTGCTGGCATAAGGACATTCTGATGGCGTTACCACCCCCTTTGCACGTCAGCTGTCGTGGCAGTCAGGGAAGTTAAAAAAGCATGTGTGAGTGCCTGTGAGCATGTACGCATTGTCCAGTATCAGCCTAGCGTGTCCAGCGGTATCCCCCCTGCCGCATCCATGCTGCAGTGGGGTTGAGGTGTGTGGTGGCTGTACTGATAACAGGACTGTGCTGCTGAGGGGAGCAGTTTCTTTTCTCCTGATCTACTTCCCTACTCTGCCTGACTGTTATGCTGTGTGTGCCGGCCGTGGAGTTCAAACCCATGGCGGCTGTCCTGGGAGGCACCAACGGCAGCGCTGTGCCGGTGCATGCCATGAAAGCAGCTTGCCTGCAGCCTGCCCTCCCATGCTCTTCCCCTGTCCATGGCAGTGCATGCTGGGGGGGCCGTAGCCACTCCATGGCAGTGCTGGGGGGGGTTCAATGCTGTGGATAGTACGCCTGCTATGTTGTGTGGCCGTCAACGTTGGGTGCGTGAGCGTGCATGCGTGCACAAAATCTAGGGTCACCATTTTGGCCAGTCACCCTTATTACACAGTCGCCCTACACACAGTCACCTTGTACGCGGAGTTGTTCTGCGAGTGACCCTTCCTTAGTAGCCTATGTCACAGGCTACCCTCTGACACTCTCCCCTGACAAATGGTAGGACATTTTTGTGCCAAAGCCAGTGCTTTCTCAAGACCTGACATCACTGCTCAGTGTCACCGTTTAAAAATCTCTCAGTTAAAGTAACACTGTAAACTCATTATTATACATACAGCAATACAGAGGAAAAAGTGTTATTGTGCAAACTAAAAAGGTGCAAGTTACGTAAATGACAAAAACCAGTTCATATACCAATACGTATACAATACAGTATAAAAACATGTATGACAAAGAAATGAGGAGGGTGATGGGAATGGAAGGGGGGAGGTATTGGTATAACCAATAGGGAGAAAATAAAACCAAAATCTCCTTATGGTTTAAAGCCTATTCCCATAGTCATTACGTATTTTGAACAACAGATAGCTCATTAATTCTTGATCATAAAAAGTTTTAAGCAATAAAATGCTAAACAGCTATCTATGATCATAGAAAGTGGGCTAGCTGAAAGTGATTATTCAGCCCCAGTGGACTACATGAACTCAATTTAAATTGCAAAAAGGCTTCTCTCCTTAGCAATCTTCTGTCCTTGCTCCCCCCCCCACACACACACACATAAAAAGTTATACACCCTCTCTACAATCTGACAAAAAACTATGTTCTCTCTTCATTTTCTTCACATGTTATGCAAAATCAGACATACCATCTCTCTCTTCTGTGCACTTCTAAGGTGCCCCTAAGGCACTCTTTAAATTTACCTTTTGTCTTTCCTATGTAGAACGCTGGGCAAGAGCTGCATATAGCTAGATATACTACATTTGAAGTATTGCACATCACAAAATCCCTAACTGTATATTTCTCAGAAGTACTAGGGTTAGCAAATTTGGAGCTTATCCAAGGAGCTGCTTCTCTTGCATTCTTTCCAAATCATTGCCCCAGTGCAGACTATTGACTGACTGATCTCACAAATTCTCCCCCTCTCCTAAGTATCACCTGAGGTACATTTTGTGCCACCTCAGACAATCTCCTGCCTGTGCCCACTATATGCCAGTTATGCTCCAATATAGAACGTATATGATGTACATGTGGAGGAAAAGTAGTAATGAAACTTGTGGTGGTATTCTGGAAAGTCTCACCCTGAGTTCTTACCCTAGGCACCAACAGCAAATCTCTATTGATACACTAACCCTATCTTGTGCATTCTGAATCACCGATTCATTATAACCGCATGTTTCTCATCTTCACTGTCTTGACTACAGTTGCGTTTAAGACACATAAATTGTCCCATTGGGATGTTCTCAGTTATATGATGTGGGTGATAGCTCGTAAAAAAGCAGTGATGAATTTCTGTCAGTTTCTTTACAAAATAAATTACTAAGCAGATTGCTGTCTGGCATTTTACTGATCACCTAATCAAGGTTAATGACAGAATTCAAATCACATGTCACAATGAACTTGTTCTTGTCTGTTTCTTTCAGCTATTGTACAAACATATTTAATTATTGCAGGGTGTCTTTCCATATGATAAACATGTCCTCAGCAAACTGCTTGTAAACATCTATTTTATCCAAAAATTTATTTTTCTCCCTGGAAAAAAACAATTTTTTTCCCACTGTGGCAACAAGTACACATTGGTGTAATTGGAAGCTAATGTCTCCCATATCACCATCCCCTTTGTCTGCAAATACATTTTGTTCAAAAATTTTAAAAAATAGCATTTCACCACTTTCTCAGTTACAGCTACCAAAAACTCTATGATGGCAGCCGAAAGTTTGTACCCATATAAAGTTGTTCCTTGAGAGCTTTCAAACCTTCCTCATGGGGTTTGTTAGTGTACAATAACTGGACATCCATGGCAACCAGATACCAGTCCAGTGATACACCAACATCCCCCAATATATTAAGGACATCTGCAGTATCCCTAATGTATGAGCAGGTATTACTGGCCAAAGATTTAATATGGCTATAAACAAATTGCACTAAAGGCTCAGTTAAAGCATTTATGCTATGCTAGCTACAGTAGGCCTTGTTGGAAGGTTCCAAAGGTCCTTGTGAATTTTTGGAAGACCATATCTAGCCACTCATACCAGATGTTCAGCTCTCCAAAAACTGTACATTTCCATAGAAGTGATATTGTTAATCAACATTTTATATAAAAACACATCAGTGTCCTCTTTAACGTTATCTGTAGGGTCAATCCCTAGCAGGCTAAAAAATCATAATTAGACAGTTGTTTTAATATTTCCATTTTATATTTGTCTTTTCCACTGACAACAATAGACCCCCTTTGTCTGCAAGTTTAATAATATTTGTATTCTTTCTCAGACCTTCTATAACCTGCTTTTCTTCCCATGTGCAATTAGAGTACATTGTTTGTGCCATATTTTTAGTACTATTCCTTCAAATCTTTAATGCATGACTTCTCAAATACTGACACTGCAACATTGTTGGGGGTGATGACTGTAGAGCTCCATTTGAAAATGTTCTCTGAGGTGTTAGACTCTTGTGTCCATGGTAGCAGAAAGTGTCAATATTTCGGATGGGTTACCAATAATCTCAAATGCAATGTCAGAGTATATATTATTAGTAATCAAATGACCCATAGTCTCAGTGTGAAAGAAGACCTTTAAAAGTAACTTCCTCATAAATTGGTGAAAGCCATAGTAGTTTCAAAGGGATTGAGATTAGTAGTTGCCATTTTTGTAAAATATGTTGTTCACTTTCTGTAAAAACATGGTCAGAAATTTGACCACAGTCAAGTCTCTTAATAGTTGTTGCCACTCCGGTTCCTCCAACTGTTGCAATTCCAGTAGTGATTGCCCCTTTGATTGTAATACCTCTTGCTGACCTGTCTGCCTTCCTCTCTCTTTGTCCTTGGTTCCCCCCATCCTTATTCTTGTTTGTGGAAGTGGGCTATCCTTGGACATTATCTTAGACTGCACTGGGGTAATGTTATAGGCCGGGGATTTTGTACTGTATCTGCAAGGCTTGTTGATTCAGAGGTATGTCCTCCTGACTGGAGTCTAAAAAATGAGTTTGGTTATTATTTCAGAGCCATTTGCGTAAGTGTCTCTGGGGGCACTGCAAGTGCTAGAACTGTTAGATTTTGTTTTTAAAAGTTGATCATCTCCATTTCCCTTGTTTCTCATGTTAAAAACCCCCCTTAAGAGTAATTCAACCCATCCCTCTCAAACGTTCTCTCTTTGGTTCTTCACATCCTAATATTGTAGGTTTTCATGGTGGTATTAGGTTGTTGCTTAAACATGCTGTAATTAGAGTAGTTCAGACCCTGGAAATAATAGCCACATTTATTTTTTAGACAGACTGTTCACTTCTTTTTGCAGAGTGATTTACTTTAATCATAGCAACCACTGACTTATAGGTTTTACTGTACATTTAAGTCAGGCCTCACATGGTGAGATGTATTATACATTGCCTGGGTGTTGAGTATTATAATGAATGGAGATCCGGAGTAACAGTTGGATTCTCTCCCCAGCCTCTTATCTCAAGCAGCACAAGCAGCAGCTTTTAGCCCAGATGTCTGAGAAGCCACTTTGTTTGAGAGAACAGTAGCATCACTAAGATGCAAGAAAGCAGCAGGGGACATTTTTCCAGAGGGTTTTCAACCAGCCTTTGACTACAAGTATAACATCAAAGAGCAATTTGACCAGTTAGAAAAATTAAAAACAAATGGAAATAAATTTATGCTACACATTGAGAAGTTTACAAAAAACGTAAAGATACCAGACATCTTCCTTGAGGTCTGTGCATTGATGCTCCTATACACTGATCCAGATACTGCTGGATCAGCATACAAAAAACACACAGATATTCTAAAGCAAATAGAAGATAGAGACAATGATATTATTCAGAGTGCCAGCACATCTGAATTGTAAACATTAACAGAGAAACAACAAAATAAATTAAATATACATGAAAAACAAGTTACTCAAAAGAAACAAAATAAATATCCATGGGACTGGGTAGACTACCAAGGAAACCAAGTATATAATTGTGACAATCAATCATCTTCTCCAGGATGCTCCAGACAATGTTTGATGTTTCAGCCACTCCAGCAGTAGGGGCGGATCTGGTAGATCAAAAAGCAGAAATTATAGGAAACATCCCTCTACTACAAAGGACAACCTGAAGAATAAGTCTCTTTTTTAGAGACAGAAGAAGAACTAGTGGTGGAAACCACAGAATGGACTGGAGCTAAGCCTAAGAAACCCAAGAACCCAGAGATGAAAATTGGAGGTAGATGTGGAGAAGGTGTAGGGAGAAAGAAAAAAGCAAAAAAGTAAATTCACAAGGAACATTTCGAGGAAGTAAACAAGTATTTAATATTTCCAATACCCTTTAACCTCAGCCCCACTCAGTGCATTAAGTAAAGGACTTTCATTTGTTCCAGAACCACCTCTTGATATCTTTTAGATTCAAGTGGATCTCAAGAAAACCTTTCAAAAAATCCACCTGAAAAAATATTTTTTGAGAAGACCCAATATGTGCCTCCCACCAGACTTACCAGATACCCTGGACTGACCAAACTTGGGGTAAATGTACCCAGTCCAGACAAAATGCTCACATACCAGGCAACTCTATGGTTAAAGGAGAAGCACAAGTTGAACCAGTCCAACAGAATGATTTGGCACAGACATCATACAGAATACTCCTCATGCCTGGTGGCTCTGTCCTGTGGGGTACCCCAGGGTTCGGTCTTGTCACCTATGTTGTTCATAGTGTGTACATGCTGCACCTTGGTGAGATCATTAGAAGGTATAGGCTAGGGTTTCACTATTATGCCAATGATACCCAGCTCTAACTGTCATTTGCACCTGGGACACAGGGTGTAGTAGATGTGCTTAATAAGTGCTTGTCCGAGATGCATTCCTGAATGTCATCAAGCTGGTTGAGACTGAACCCTGAGAAAACTGAGGTACTAGTGGTGGAGCCAGGTCAAAAGGCAGGAGTGGAGGCTTCTGAGGAAGAGAATGGGCTTTGGCTTGGCCCCTTCAGTAGAGCTGTGCAGAATGAGAGAGTTCTGAATTTGTGGAATTTTGAAAAAATTTTGTTTAATTCCTCACAATTCTGCGAAATTTCATCAAACTTTCACTGAATTTTTAACATTTATTAGTTTATTAATTTGGTCATAACTCAGCTGTGTATTGAGCTAGGCATGCTTAATGTTTGGGGGATTTGTAATGATGTGCCATATATAAAGGCTTTTGACACTGTCTCCCACCCTCTCCTTCTACATAATCTGTGATCTGCTGGTCTGTCTGATTCAGCCACAGACTGGTTTAGCTCCTGCCTAACAGGCCAGACACAGTCAAAACTGCTGATTCCACCCCCCCACTCCAGATTAATGCTGGTGTACCCCAACGGTCCATTCTTGGCCCCCTACTATTCTCCATATTCCTCAATGACCTCCCATCAGTGTGCACCTCTTCCTACATCCATATGTATGCTGACGATACTGCCCTTTTCTACTCTGGCCAACCACCAACTGATGTCCCTTCCACACTTCAGCATGACTTTCAGAAAGTTCAGCAATGGCTAAGCTCCCATCAGCTTTTCCTCAATGCCAAGAAAACAGTCTCCATGACCTTCGGCACTAGGCAGAGACTTGTGAGGCTAACTAAATTGCCCTCCTTCCACACGCTTGATGGCTCCACTCTAAAGAACACCTCCTCCTTTAGGTATCTCAGGGTCTGGCTAGACCAGCACCTAAATTTCACTGGACACATAGACTCCATCTTGAAAAAACTGCACCCCAAATTAGGTGCCCTTTACAGGAATCAAAGCTGCCTACCTCTACAGACCAGGCGGGAGATTGTCCAGAAAATGATACTACCCATTTCTGACTACTGCAACATAGTCTACAGTGCTACACCAAAGTAATCCTTAACCAGATTGGACACCATTTTCAATGCTTTCTGTCATTTTGCTCTGGATGCCCCTTCCTTTACCCACCACTGCGATCTATATCGCTCTCTAGCTTTTCCTTCCTTGGAAAACTGCTGTCTAGCCCACTGCATAAATTTTTTTTCTAAATTCTGGTTTGATACGCTTTCCCATTACCTTGCCTCCTCACTGTCCTCCCACCCCACTGCCCCTCAATCCCTCAGATCCAGTGACTCCCACACCCTAGTTATACCATGATGCACCACTTCTATAGGCCAATCATCATTGTCTTATAGGTTCCTTAAGCTCTGGAATGCAATGCCTCATCAAATCAGGCACTCCTCCTCCCTGTGGTCCATCTTGACCTCCCTCCTCAACTTCCTCTCTCCATCCTGCAGCTGCTTCTAATTCCCCTCTGGCTCCTCACTCCTCCTAATTTTCTCTCTGGCTTCCCCATCTCCTTTCCCAGCCTAGCACTTAACGTGAGGAGTAACCAATGTACTTTATTGTTCTTCCTTGTCAGCATTGTATGTATTAGTCTGCGGTGATGTTAATGTGCTCCTCTCACATCAGATCCCAATGTTTATCTAATGCTACTGATGTATTGTTTTTTTTTCACTCCGTTGCTTCTCTGTTTTATATTACCTTTGGAAATGTGTTGTTGAGTATTGTATATATACTTTTCTATAATACTGCATGGAAATGTGCTTTTGATTACTGAACTCCCATGTTCCCCTTCCCCAGGACGCTCCATGAGACAAGCAATTTTATATTGTTCAGTGTGCCTTTTCTGATAAAACTTTTCAATAAATAAATAAAAATATATGAAATTGGGATGGCTTGTTTCAAAATTATAGGTGCTCAAAGTCTGTCATTTTATTTTTGTGGGAAATTTCATCTACATTTGTATCTGCATATACCTCAGCCATCTCTTGGTCCAGAGATCTTACATTTAGTATGATTACTTGACGGTAGGTGTTCTAAAAATGTTCTAAATTTCATTACATTAGGATGCATTGTCTCAAAATTACATGTGCTTAAAATCTGTCATTTTTTTGTGGGAAATTTCATGAAAACATTTATCTGCATATAATTCAGGCACCTTTGGAGCTAGACATGTGTAAATTAGCATGGTTAACCTTTTTATAATGGTTATAGAGTACTCTAAATATGGAGCGAATTGGATTATAGATTTTTAAGTTACTGGGGTTCAAAATATTACTATGTAAATATTTGTAAAATGTTATGAAAACTCTAAAATATAGATGTTTGTAACTTCTCTACTCTTGCAGGCATAGACTTAACATTTGACATGCATATCCAATATGTATCCTGGTGTCTAATACAACTGGATAAATTGGTTTGGCAGTTTTAAATTTACAGTGAAAAAAAATATTGGTAACATTTTCTCAAATATTTATGATACCATATAGAATCATCCAGAATTCTTTTTGTCAAATTTAATATTCACAATGCACATGTCACTACTTCATTTTGATAAGCTGGTCTGAGCTTTTTGAAGTCCTGCTGTTCATTTGTGGGTGACTATTTGCCTCCTCCCCCAGCATAGCCAGACTGACTCAGTAGAACTACTGATCACACTGATATCCTCTTTGTTCTTTACAGTAACTAAATCCCTTAGAATGAGAGTCACCTACTCATTTTCTTATCAACCTATCCTGTTGCAATAGCCAGAATTCTTCCTTCCTGATGCCCCAGACATTGTCTTCCACCACTATATCTTTTTGAGTACCTCTAAGTCTCAGACTTGCACATACACCAGGCTCCTTGGATTATCAATTTACTGGGTGTGATCTATATATGTCCAGCATTCAGGGTGTAATTGTTGACACTGTGCTTTCTTGCTCCAACTCAGGGGTCTACCACTGGTGTGCTACCCAGCTCAGCTGGCCATTTCTTGGTAAAACTATGCATCTAACTCCTGAACCTGGTGACCCCCTGCATTACCTGCCTGTCATGCCCCTATCCTTTAATTTGAATCCCCTGATAAGGCTGAGTAAAATTAGTAAATTCCAATTTTATGGAATTTTCATGAAATTCCACAATTTTCACAGACTCATGAAATTTAACTTTGAGTACAGATGCTGTTTTGCAATTTCAGACAGCAACTAATTATTAAAAATGACACATACAGTCTACTTGTAAGGTTTATGAACCCGCCAAATTTAATGGAATTCTATTCTCTAGTTTTTAAGTATCAGGGGTTTATTAATTTGCAGTTTAAATTCTTGCAAAATTTAATTTTAAAATGTTGTGAAAAGTTGACTACTTTTTTCTTCTTGGCTGACCCCTCTGACTCCCTCCCACACCTGTTACAGTCTCTACGAGAGTACAGAACTCTAGCAGGTTATAGGATTAATTTACAAAATCAGAAGCCCTAACACTGAGTGGATTTCCATCCTCAATCTTCAAACACTCCTTCCCATTCATGTGGGCCAAGAAAAATACCTTTCACTACCTAGGGATCAGAATCTTGGCAGATCTTTCTCAGCTTTTTAAGAATAACTACATAAAATTATTTCAGAAGAGATGAGCTGATCTATCATGGTGGTATCTTTTATCCCTCAATTTATAGGGTATGATCCAAACTTTAAAAATGAATGTCCTACCGCGCTTATTATTTTTATTCCAAACTCTTCCTATTCCCATGCCAAAATTCTTCTGGAACCAACTACATAAAGAAAACCAAAAATGTATCTAGTCTCAGTCATGCCCATGTCTTGCTAGGACATTGCTACAGCCCCCCCCCCCCGTAGTGAAGGTGGTTTGGCCCTCCTGGACTTCCCCTGGTATTATTTAGCAGCTCAAGGTGCCCAGCTGTGTACATGGGCTAAGAGACAGATATCATCTGGTTCATATCCAGTAGAGGAAGCATTTCTGAAGGGATGGGCTCTCTGGACACTACCAACAAGTAAAATGCCAGCCCAGATATGGACCCGTATAACCAACCCCTGGATCAAACATTCACTACGTATTCTTCTTCACTTGAGGAAACTAACTAACATCTCAAATGGTCTGGGACCATTATCTCTTATTTGTCATGAAGACTCTTTTCATCCCCCATGGCTTGACAGAGGTCATGCCTTTTGAGCACACAACAAGCTGACCACCTTCATACAATGCACGGCTGTAAATGGATGCCTCACTTTCACCCACCTACAAACTAAATATTCCCTTCTGAGAGAAGACCACTACAGATTTTTACAGGCCTGATATTTTTTGTCAATGCTTGGGATTCTCTCCCAGATCTGCAGAGAGAGGACTGTTTTAAAGTCCTTTTTCTACCATACCATCATCATCAGGGCCAAAATCCATCCTCTATCTGACCTTTACTCAATACTTCCCACCTCCATGGCCCCACCACTAGCAGCACAAAGACAAAGATGGAAGCAGGAGGCAGGAGTGGGGATAGACCAGGAACAGTGGACCAGAAGATTAAAATGGGACTTGCAAGTGACATCATCCCCCTCTTGGTGGGAGTTCAATTGGAAGGTTATAGTATGTTTTTTCTTCACTCCAGTAATAACTAAACACTTTAGTACCACCTCCATGGACCTATGCTGGAGAAATTGTGGGAACAGAGAACCAACTTTCATATATTTTGGGCTTGCCCTAAACTTAAGGAATTTTGGGCTACGATACACTTTGAAATCCAAACGTTAACAGGACTGAACAGCCCGTTTGCTTTCAATGATCTAGTGCTTGGCTTTCCTGCCTTGTTATCTTGCCCTTAGACAGTTGGAAAATTAGGGCAAATTCTATGGGTTGCTGCCCTTAAATGTATTACCTTTAAGTGGCTCTCTCCAGGTCCTCCAACTTTGAGCTGTTGAAGGGCTAGAGTAACAGATCTGGAGAGGATGCAGAACATTACAAGCTGACTTTGACTGATGCAAGGCAAGTTCCTGGAAATATGGTACCCTTGGCATACCACACATATAGGGATAGGCCCCTAACATGGACATGGTTTCAGATTTCTTAACATCTTTTTTCTCAAACACCTTTTCCATTTTCCATTATCTGCAGAGAATTGTGGTTTCCTTTTGGGGAATCTTGAAACTTTGTTAGTTGTCATATATTTAGATGTCTTAAATAAGTACTGGCAATTTTTTCTTTTTTCTTTATTCTAAGGGAGACTCATTGATTGTCAGATTAATAATGCTTGGTGGGCTCGGAATAAAAACTGTGTGTTCTGCAATTCAACATTATATTCCTTCAGTTGTTTAAACAATCATGTTATTATAAGATGGGTATTAAACATATGGATTACTTCAATAGGCCGATAATACAGCCCTTTTAGTGTTTACTGACTCTAATATGTTTGCTCTTGGGACTACAAATTGACCCACTAGAACCATTGCTTATTTACAATTAGAAGGCTGTAAGATGTTTAGTTGCAAGCCCACCTTTGTAATGTATCACTATGGTTATATGAGTACTCCAAAATTTGTATATATGCTGTATGAATTATTTGTGGCTATGTCTTTGTGGATCTCGTAATTTTGTTGAACATCAATAAAATTATTTTGAAGTTCAAAAAAAAGTTGACTGTTTTTAATTCAGTCCCATTTAAAGCTGTACATATGAATGTTGTCGGAAAATACCATGTGGGATACTGTAGTTGTTTAAATGTTTCAAATCTGGTTAAATATGGCTATGTTGTTTTAAAATTAAAGGGAAATAACTTAAATTTAAATTTTGGCAACATGTTTGGCAGGCTATAGCTCAGTCCCATTTGATGCTAAAAATGTGAAACTATGTACATATATAAATGTAGTAATGACCTGTATACCTGTAAAATTTCATAACATTTCAATGAATACTATCATAATTATAGTAAAATAACAGAAATCTAAATTTTGACAAGCATTTGGCTACCTATTATTTAGCCCCGTTGAAGCTTGAGACTTAGAAATGTGGTGCACATACTCATGTTCTAACTTTCTCTAAATCCTGAAACTGTGGAAAAATTTGGATCAGAAGTTTTAAAATTAGATCGAAATAACTGAAAATTAAATTTTGATTAAATGTTTGGCCTCCCATAACTCTGCCCTTTCAATCTATGACCCTGAAATTGTGTACACTTATATAAGCCATTACTAACTGCCCATGTGCCAGATTTGGTGGCAACTGGATGCATAGTTTTAACATTAGAGCAAAATAACTGAAAATTAAAATTCGGTGACATTCCACTGAATTTTCATGCAAATTCCATGAAATTCCATGGAATTGGAATGTTAATTCCATGGGCATTATGCGGGCAGAATTTTATATGTCACACAGCTTTACCTTCTAGGTTATTAGCCTCCACCAAGGTGAAAAATCTGAGAGTCATCCTGGACAATAAGCTAACACTGGAGGCTTAGGTGGCAGCGGTTGTCCAGAATGGCTTTTATCATCTATGAAATATTAGCTGGATTAAGTCATTTGTCCTGCTTGATGATCTGGCCATACTGGTACATGCATTTGTGACCTCAAGGCTTGACTGCTGCAATGCTCTGTGCCTTGGGATCAAGGGAAGGGCACTGCAACACCTGCAGCTGGTGCAGAATGCTTTGACCCAGCTACTGATGGGCCTTTCAAGGTCCTGTCATGTGTTGTCAGTACTGCATGAACTGCATTGACTGCCAGTTTAAAGTGAGTCTCCTGACCTACCAGGTCCTGCAGGGGCTGGGTCCAGGTTACCTGTCAGAGTCCTGCATCCTCACATTCCTAGTCACTATCTCCACTCCACCAAGGAAGACCTCCTGGTAGTCCCTAGGGCAAGATTGAAATCATCTAGGGATCGGGCATTTGAGGTGGTAACTTGAGTCCTATGGAACTCCTTGCCTATGACTTTGAGGGAGGCCCCCCCTCAGTGGAGGCCTTTAAACAGGGTCTGAAAATATTTTTGTTTATGCAAGCATTTGGGGATTAAATAAGTATATCAGTTATAAATGTTTAAATATTTATGTTTTATTTAATCAATCACTCAATCAATTTTTATTTAACCAGGTAAAGCACCATTGAGTAGAACTCATTTACAAGATGGACCTGGACAGATTCACGATAACATGCAGATGCAGAATAAAATGAGGACATACAAACTACATTAATGCATTCAGGTACATGAAAATGAAGTCTTTCAAAGATATGCAATTGCCCACAAATGTACAACTAAATTGTCAAAGTAATTGACATTGTTAACAGTGAGTGCAATAAAGAATGTAGAGGATACCTGAGAAACGGTGGCCCCAGGGTTAGCAGGTATTTATTGATTTATTAACGTTTCGGAATTACAACCTTTGAGTCTGAGACTCCTTTGCAAAGGCTCCACATCTGGACAAACACACAGATTATGCAAGAAAACATACATCATTGCTTAGTGTTAGACAATGGTGCTTACATAGAGACATCATACATATACAGATATTGAGTATTCGCAAATTAGGCTTGCTTAACAGCCCTGGGTCTATTGAACATGCCCCATAAGCAGGGCCCCTACTTTTCTGTGGCACAGCGGGACCAAGTTCTGCGGCAAGACTACCATTTGCCGCAGAACTTCTGCGGCGGTGGTTTGTAATTTCTGCAGAAGTTCTGCAGCACTAACAAACAACCACATCACAGTGTCAGCTTGTCATCCTGACTTCACTTTCATGACAGTGGTTATAGCAATCAGGATGGTGGAAAGCACAGTAGCACTAGTTCAAAAATAACAGACTTATACAAATAATTTTATGCTTAAAAAAGCAAAACAAATGCCTCTCCCTTAAGATCCTAGCCTGTTGCATAAATGAGATCTGCAGAGGGGATCTTATGTGATAAATAATGTGTTTCTATATGCATGCTATCTATCCCACTAATGAGGTTTCCACTGTCTATCACTTATGTATTTGTACGTGCTTTCTACACCACTCATGAGGTTCCCACTGTGTATCACTTATATATTTATATGCAATCTGTGACATACATACAAATATGTGTGTGTGTGTGTGTGTGTGTGTGTGTGTGTGTGTGTGTGTGTATATATATATATATATTTTTTTTTTAATTTCCATGAACTTGCATCCTCATTCATACAGGTCCCATTGGAAATGGAATAGAGGAGTTATTGCAAAACTCATTTTTCATGTCATCCTGCTTTCCCTGACACACTGCATAACACCATCAGGCCATGACATGCATGTGAACCGATAGTGAGATAGTGCTCTCCAGCCCATCACAATGTGTCCACCATGCGACAGAACACTGCACCATACCTTCCCATTCTCCGAGCAGTGATGTGTTCCACCAATCTTTGTGCTGCCCAACCAGCACCCAGAGCTAATCTCTGAACCTGAGTTGCCGGCACAGAAACACAGCATGCTACCCTCTGGCCCAACAGCTGTCCCTGCACACAACATTTCTCCATAACTTTTAGGTGATTCTATCAACCAATCACAATATGTAATCAATAACCCTGGCAAAAATGCATACAGTGCAATTATTTATTTAACAGATCTATTCTTTCAACAGGTCTACACATTATTATATTTCACTTTTCTGGGCATAATTACTTTATTTTTCTTAAAAATGACAGTTATATTCATTTTACCAGTTATTCATTTCAGATGGCATCTCTATACCTTAAAGGCATAAATAGGTTTGTACAAAGCGAGGTATGGACGTAACAGGTCTGTGCTATTGACAAGGTTTTGTTTAAGTTGGCCCTAGTGCAATAATATAAGACTGAAAATTGTATTAGGCTGTAGTGCAGGTTGAGCAACTATCACCATGCATGATGTGCCGTGCCACCGTCTCTGGCAGTGGGAGCTATGGTAGATAAGTGACTGTTCATTTCTGTTGCAGAATGCAGCCATTTCATTAGCTAATGTATGATGTTATAACAATGATAACATCACATTCTGAGCATATGGGGGGGTTTGGATATAAAAAGAGGGAAGAGAAACAGATTCTATGGATAAACAGAAATATTAATAAAACTCACCAAGAAGAGTGAATTCTGCGGCACCGCAGAAGTTCTCACGATGAATTACAAGTTCTGCAAAAATTGTGGCATAGAATTCTAGACTTGCCATAAGGTGGATACGTTAGAACTTTCAATAAGTTGCAACAATATTTGCAGTACTTATGTAGCATCTAGGGGTTGGTTTTCAACCCTGCGTCTAGGTGGTGTAGCGCGCTCAGTTGCAGCTACATGTCTCTGAGTCTGTGAGGTGTCTCTTGATGCTGTTTTTAAACTGGCCTAGACTTGGGGCCAGGGAGATGGGAGGAGGGAGTTCATTGAGCCAGCTGGGTGCCCAATAACTAAAGTACCTTTGGCCTAGTGCAGTCCTTCGTTGGGGGAAATGAATGGGCATAATTGCTAGGTGCCTTGGGGTGCTTCTGTGGGTGTTAGGTTGTATTAGGGAGTGAAGGCCAGTGAGTGCAATCTTCAATAGAATTTTTCTTGGCTTGGAGGCAGGTATGGTATTTTAGCCTTCCTTTGAAGGTCAGCCAGTCAGCTTTTTTGTATAGGTCGCAGGTGTGGGTAAGTCGGTCACTTTCTGTGACCAGACGGTTGGCTTTTTTGAGGGCAAGGTTGATTCGTTTCAGGGCCGTGGGGTCAGCTGTCCCATATATTATTATACCATAGTCTACCAAAGATATGACCAAGCTGGTCACTGCCAGTCGTAGGGCCTGTGGTGGGGGGCATTGTCTATGCCTATAGAGTATCCCTAGTCTGGTGTTTACTGAGGAGGAGAGGTGGCTGATGTGTGTGTGATAGGTGAGTGATGTGTCAAGTGTGATGCCTAGGTATTTGAAGTGTGTGACCTGGTCAATTTTGAAGCCCTGGTAGTTGGAGATGTTAAGGTGGGCACTATTATAGGGGCTTTGACGGTGCACAAAGATATGGATTTTGTTTTGGTATAGTTTAGAATTAATCGGTGCTTTGTGGACCAATCTTCTAGTTCCTGGAAGCAAATTTGAAGCTTGTGTTGGAGGGAGTTAGGGGTGCTATCTTTCCAGTAGACTACTGCATCATCTGCATAGAGCAGAAGCTTACCAGTTCACGCTCTCGGGATGGAGTTAAGGAAGAGTGTGAATAATAGTGGGCCTAGGATTGATCCTTGGGGTACACCCGACTGAACTGGGTTCTTGGTGGATAGGGTGGTTTTAATTTTGACTTCTTGTGTTCAGTCTGTGAGATAGTCCTTAAACCAGTGTATTGTGTCCGGGGCTAGGTTGAGGGAGGGAAGTAGATGTAACAATAGGTCATGACTGACTGTGTCGAACACTTTGGTTAGATCAATGAATATTGCACCTGCGATTTCCCCCTCGTCAAGAGCCTCATGTATGTAGGATGTGAGTTCGAGGAGTGCCGTGGTGGTGCTATGTCCTGTTCTGAAACCATGTTACTCTTGGCAGAGCAGGGAATGGCATGTCAGGTACTCAGTGAGTTGGTCTGACACTATTCTTTCGAGAGCTTTAGAGAGTGGGGGAAGTATCGTGATAGGCCTGTAGCTGCCGGAATCGGTTGGGTCACCCTTTTCTAGGATTGGTGTGATAATTCCCCTTTTCCAGAGAGTGGGGAATTGCCCTAGGTGTAGTGACAGGTTGAATATTTTGGTGAGGTGTGGGAGGGTTGCGTCAAGCATTAGCCGGAGGATCTTTAGATCTATAGAGTCACTGCTATACCTTTTGTTTTGTAAGGCTTTTGACAGGTAGTGTTTGGCCTTATTGCAGGAGATTGTTTTGAGCTGGAGTGGTGGGATGGTGTGCTTGGGGTGGAGGGTATCTGGGGCCCTAGAGGATGGGTCGAAGAAATTTGATGGGAGAATGTGGCTGAGGTCTGTGAAGGAATTGTTCAGGACATTGGCTATTATGGTGGGGTCTTGTGAGTGGGCACCATTATAGCTTATCTGGGTAGATGTTTGGTTAATGGTTTTACCACATAGTTCTTTGATGTTGCTCCAGAACTTGTTCCCTGAGCCCCAGTAAGCCCCAACAAGTAGTGAGTGCATACACAGGCACAAGTAAAATATGCTATGCGCTAGCCCTGAGTTGGTTGGGTAAACAGGTAAGGAAGTGGGTGAGAGACATAGGAGGTAAGGGTAGCAAGGGGGCTGTAGAAGTGTAGGGCTGAATGGATTGCATTGTGCGGAATGAGGGCAGAGTATGGGTAGAGCAATGACTAAGAGAGAAAGTGGTGGTGATGGGCAGCAGCACGGGGGAGTTAGGACTTAGGAGTAGCAATTACAGGGGTCCTGAAGGACCTGTCTGTGGAGGGTTTTGAAATTAGCTAAGCTGGTAAGGTTAGAAAGTTTAAGGAACTTTTGCAGTTGATTCCATAAGGAGGGAAGGGCGTGGTTTATTAAGTGTGATCTATAGTGAATTCCAACTCTAGGAACTTCTAGTGAGAGGTGAGAGTATCTCCTAAGTGAGTAGGACCCATGAGCAATGATTAGGAGGTTGCTGATGTAATCAGGGAGTGTATTGGTCAGGGCTCTGAATGTCCAGATGAAAACATTTTTCAGTCTTCTGGTTTTTAGAGAATGCCAGCCCAAGAGAGAGTAGAGTGAGCAATGGTGGGTGTTATAGGGAGCACCAGTTATGAACCTTATAGCCCTGTGGTACATGGTATCCAATCTGGACAAGGCAGTACTGGGACCATGACTGTAGATGAGGTCTGCGTAGTCCAGGAGTGGGAGAAATGTTGATTGTACCAATCTGACTTTAGTATCATAGGTGAGGATGTGTTTAATTTAGAAAAGAGGCCCAATCTTTGTTTTAGTTTGTTTGCTAGCTCCTCAGTGTGCACAGAGAAGGTAAGTTAGCAATCTAACCAGAAACCCAGATATTTGAACTTTACACAGATTCCAGAGTTTCTCCTAATAGCATAGTGATCTGCAATTTATTTAGACACTGAAGATTGAGTTGTGGTGAGGTGTGGTTGAGGGGATAGGAACACTGACCTGTTTTTTTGTGTGTTAAGCAACAATTTGAGATGCAATAGGTTATGTTGCAATATATTGAATTTATGTTGCAGTGTGGTACTGGTTTGTTCAAGGGAGGACTTGGCAATGTAGATCACTGTGTCATCTGTGAAAAGATGAACTCCCATGGACGTTACACCAGTATTGAGGTTGTTGATGTAAATCGCAAAGAGGAGTGGACCCAATATGGACCCTTGTGGGACTCCCCTCAATAGAGGTTTAAGGGGGGGAGAGATCACCTTGTGCTCTTATTTGCTCCTGACGGCCAGTCAAATAGCACCAGAACCAATTCAAAGCTGACTCGTCCATGCCAGTGTTAGGTAGCTTGGTTAGTAGTTGATCATGGCCTTGCTCAGGTCTAGGAATACAGTGCCCATGTGTTTTTTTGAGTCCAGTGCTAGATGCCATTCATTGGTCACATTGGCTAGTGCTGTTACAGTACTATGCTTGGGTCAAAAGCCTGACTGGATGGGGTTAAGATTACTGGAGGACTCTAGGTAGTTACGCAGTTGCGTGTTAACAAATTTTTCAAAGATTTTGGAAAGTATGGGTAGGAGGGATATGGGTCTATAATTATTGAGGTCACATGGGTCACCTGACTTAAGGAGTGGTATGACATGCACTATTTTCCATAAGTCAGGGAGAGTGCCTCGCAAAAGGGACAGATTAAATAAGGGGGTGATGGGGCAGGGAGTGCTCAGTATCCTAGCTTCAAGTAGAAAGGATCGATTTGATTTTACTCAAGCACTTTTTTTAGGATCGAGGGCTAATAACAGATCGTCAACTTCTTTGAGGGATGTTAGGCGGAAACTGAACTTATCCTTAGGGGAAATGGACTTAGTTGCCTGGTCTGGCAAGTCTGAATTGCTGTGCTTAGGGAGTAATTTACTAGCAGGTGATGTGCCAAATGCAAGACCAGCTGTCGCAAAGTAGTTGTTAAGTAAGTCCAATATGCTACGCTTATCCGAGGTAGTTGTGTCACCAGTAGTAATCTTAGCTGGGAGGGAGGAAGATGGGCAATGCCCTCCAATTTCCCTTAGTGTTTTCCAGAATAGGGAAGGATTGGAAGAGGAAGAGTCCAATTCAGATCTGAAGAATTTAGATTTCTCAGCCCTAATTAATTTGGTGAACTGGTTCCTTGCCGTCTTGAAGGCCGCCCAGTCAGAAGGATTTCTAGTTTTGTGGGCCCGCTGCCAGAGATAGTCCCTATGGTAGAGGGCAGTTTTAATGGTGTCGTTGAACCATGGGCAAGACCTTTTTTGAGTTCTAACTTTGGTTAGCACAGCATGTTTATTTATTACCTGTGAAACAAGGTCTTGGAAAAGGGTATAGGCCTCTGATACTGTTTTTGCAAGATAGAAATCTTGCCATATTATGTTACATAGCTCCATAATAAATCTTCTACTGTCAAAATTCCTACGGTTCCTTTTGTAAAGGTATTTGGAGGTTGAGGCAAGTTTGGGCATGGTCCATATGCAGGCTATGGTGCTGTGATCACTTACATCCTTGAAGAACACAGAAGTGTGTGAGATATTGTGGGGTTTCTTTATTATAATTAAGTCAAGTAGTGTACTATTAACAGGGTTCTTGTCATTAGGACAAGTAGATTTGGAGATGAGCTGGGAGAGGATGTATTCGTTGCAGAGATCTTTCAGTGGTTTTGAGCTGGGGGTCAGCCAGTCAAGGTTTAGGTCCCTCATAAAGATCACTTCCTATGACTGAGTTTCTAGTAGGCTGCAGAGGTGTTTCAGCAGGTCAAGCCTCTTGGATGGGGGTCTATAGCATCCGGTAATAATCAATGACTCAGAGGACGCAAGCTGTATCCTTAACGAGAGGCATTCAACTTGTTTAGGAATAGTAGTAGAGTTGATAAGGGATACAGTGAATCTGTCGCTGACGTAGATCGTGACTCCTCCCTCCTGGACTGCCTATCTGCTCTGTACAAATTATAGGAGGGGAAATTTATTTTGTGATCTAGTTTGGCGTGTTTTAGCCAAGTTTCTGAGATGACCAGCACATCCGGCTTGGTATGGCAAATCCAAGACTGGATGGAGTTAACTTCCCTAAGCAAACTGCTAACATTAATGTGGATGAAACTCATGCCTTTTAAGTTTACTAGGTCAGAAAGGGTTATAACAGGTGAGTGAGGGCCTGGGTTTAGTTCAACATTACCAGAGCTTATCAGCAGGATAAAAAGTCATTTTTTGAGGAAATTGAGTAACAACCTGGTGACTAGAACCCTTCCCCTTTTTGTTAGGGGTGGGGTTGTATGGGATAGGTCATGGGTAGGCTGATGACAGGTGATGGAGGAAGTAAAGAGAATCACTCTGGTGGCTAGGAGAAGTGGAGCATGGTTGTGGCAAGGCTGTAGAGAAGATATGAAGGATGAGAAGCTTTGTTAGGGGATCATACCCAAAGAAACTAGATTCAGTTGGGTGAATGAGGCAATAGCTACTGAGGCGTGAACATTTTCATAGTTGGGAGGGTCTGTGGAGTGAAGGGGGCTCTACAGTTTGCTGGTTATTGCCCTGCAGTAGAGTCCAGACCAGTAGGATAAGTTAAACAGTATACACTCGCTGAAACATTGTTCGTATATAGGTGTGGTTGCAACCAAGGAAAGCCTGGGAGTGACAGGACTCTAATGGGGAAGATAGAGAAGGGTTATATCAGCTAAACATAGCACTGGTGCTTAGGCACCAGGAAGGGAAGAGAATATGGGATAGTTCCTTCTGATAATTGGGGCAGGTAGCGTGGACTCTTCAGGGCTTGGGGCTAGCATGACCTTGGAAGCTTATAGCGGATCTGAGCTAGTACAGCTTTTTAGAGGAGAAGAAACACAGCCAGGTGGGAGGGAAAAGCTGGGTGCAGAGAGGGAATAGTGAATGTAGGGACAAATGTGGAACAGAGGGTGGAGGAGTAGAGGATATGTCCTTATGTAGAAGTGAATATGGGAAGGATGAGAAAGGTATATATAGGGGCAATGCTAGTGCAGGAAGCAGAGGAGAAGAATTAAGTCTAGGTTAAGTTAAATTGGAGGCTGGCTTGTAATCCAGCCACTAGAGCAGGAGTTAGGTCCTGGGAGAGTTGTGATTTGGTGTGTAACCAGCCAATAGGTGCAGGGATAGGAGATGGGCGGGGTTTAGATGTATTTAATAGAGGCCAGGGTCAGGGAGGGAGAGTGGTTGGGACATAAAAACAGATAAAATAGTAATGGGAGTGCTGTTGGTAGAGATGTTAAGGCAGGAAGAGAAGTTAAGGACACCAGGAGACTGGCTGGAGCTTCAGTCCCGCAGCAGAGTCCCTGGCTAGTTGAGTAGCCAAAAACAACCAATCAGGAATTAGCAGGAAGATAGGCACCGAAAATTGAACTTTCGGTGCTCCCAGAGGACTGTACCTGATTTCTGAGGCTTGCTGGGTTGGAATGGATGGGCGGTGGTGATCTGGAGAGCTGAACTGCCTGGAAGGAGGTGCCCGATCAAGGGCTCGGGGTCAGTCTGCAGAGCAGAAAAGAAAGAGGATTATTATGAGCAGACAGTGCACAGGTAGGGGGAGGGGCAGAGAAGTTGACAAAAGATCTGCAGGGGGCAGATGCGGCAGGGAGCAATTAACTTAATCGGGGCCAGAGATGGTGAGGAACAATTAGCTTGATTGGGTGCAGGTAGAGAAGACAAAGGGAGAGAAAAACAGGGGGTAGGGCAGGTCAGTGCTGAATTCCAAGGAGGGAGGGAGGGGAGGCTACAAAGAGGGAGCAAGGAGAGATCAGGGCTAGGGCACTAGAAACGAGAGGAGGGGAGAAAGAAAGCTGAGAGAGGAGGGAGAAAGTACACAGCAGCAAGGAGTAAATTTAACAATAAAATAAATGCAGTACAATCTTAGCAGTAAGCGACAGTGTCCTAGTTAAACATTGGCTAATACAACTCACAGTAATGTCTAACAGAGGTCATATGAACATGCGAGGCAAAAACAGTGAGATACAACACTAGAGTGACAGGCAAAAATATAGATAATAAAATAGTAATGGGAGCGCTGTTGGTAGAAAAGTTAAGGACACCAGGAGACCAGCTGGAGCTTCAGTCCTGCAGCGGAGTCCCTGGCTAGTCGAGCAGCCAACTGGCAGGTGCGCAGGCTGAAAAACAACCAATCAGGAGTAAGCAGGAAGATAGGCACAGAAAATTGAACGTTTTATGCTCCCAGAGGACCGTACCTGATTTCTGTAGCTTGCTGGGGTGGAACGGGTGGGTGGCGGCAATCTGGAGAGCCGCACTACCTAGAAGGAGGTGCCTGATCAAGGGCTCAAGGTCAGTCTGATTTTTACGGTTTGCAGGGGTGGAATGGGTGGGTGGCAGCAATCTGGAGAGCCACACCACCTGGAAGGAGGTGCCTGATCAAAGGCTCAGGTCAGTCTGATTTCTGCAGCTTGCTGGGGTGGAACAGGTGGGTGGCATCAATCTGGAGAGCTGCACCACCTGGAAGGAGGCACCCGATCAAGGGCTTGGGTTCAGTCTGATTTCTGCAATTTGCTGGGGTGGAATGGGTAGGCAGTGGCAATCTGGAGAGCTGCACCACCTGAAAGGAGGCGCCCAATCAAGGGCTGGGGGTCAATCTGATTTCTGTGGCTTGCTGGGGTGGAACAGGCTGGCAGTGAGGATCTGGAGAGCCACATCACCTGGAAGGAGGCTCCCGATCAAGGGCTCAGGATCAGTTTATTTAGGAAGAAAACAGAGGGTTGTTATTAGAGGGCATGCATCTGGCTGGGAGAGGGTCTGTAGTGGAGTGCAACAGGGATTGGTGTTGGGGCCAACCTTATTTAATATGTACATTTCTTCAATGAAATGTGGGCTTATGGTCTGGATGTCAAAGTTCGCTGATAATACTAAACTTGGCTGCATAATTCAAAATGATTCAGACTCGCTAACTCTTCAGCAGGAATTATTGAGATTGAAAACATGGGTTAATACACATAAACTGGAATTGAAATTAGATAAATGTGCAGTTATGCATTTTGGTCACTCAGCCCTATCGCACCGTACTATCTTGGAGGTAAAGTGTTTAAGATATTACAGAGGAGAAGGACTTAGGAATAGTTATCACTAATGGCCTCAAAAATAGTAGAAATTGTCAAGTCAAGGTTAATAAAGCAAGGGGCATATTGCCACATATAGCTAGACACATTTCCAGTCAAGACCGAAGGGGGATTATTCCGCTGTATAAGTCATTGGTGAGACCCCATATGGAATACTGCTCACAGTTTTCATCTAGGGTTGGGATCCACAGTGGTGAATTGGGTTAGAAACTTGTTAATGGATAGGCAAAAGAGGGAGGTGTTCAACTGTACTCACTCTAATGATGGAAGAGTTGCAGTAGGATACCACAGGGCTCAGTACTGAAACCGGTCATCTTCAATGTCTTCATAAGTGACATTGCAGATTAACTGAAAGGGAACGTATCCCTTTTTTGCAGATGATGCCAACATTTGTAATAGGGTGGACAATCAGGATTGCTTGGAAAGAATGTATAGGAAGCTTGGGAAACTCAAGGAGTAGTCAAAACACGGCAGCTGGGGTTCAATGCAAACAGTGTAGAATCATACACCCAGGGCATAGGAATCCAGGAACTGAGTATATGATGGGGGGGGACTGTCTGTCACTAAGCAGGAAAGGGACCTTGGAGTTATAATATCTGATGACCTTAAAGTGGCAGAGCAGCGTGACAAAGCAGTGGATGCAGCCATTGCGATGTAGAGGTGCATTTGGAGAATATCATCTATAACAACATTTACAGCAAAATATTTTTGATAGCTTTTAATATTAATCCTGGATACACTTACAATGGATTGGACTTTAATGTTGATATAAATTAGGATATTATATATGAATCATTTTTCTTTTATTGAGTGTTCCAGTGTTTTTATGTTATGAAAAAATATTTTTTGTTGTTTTTAATATTTTGCTGTTAGTGCTGTAATCAGCCAACGTATCACTTTTATCTTGTAATTTTAACCCCCACTCTATAGTATTAATCTAGATATATATATATTGTTCTTATCACTTGCTTCAACTATACATTCAGAATGGCATCTATGGTCTGCTGTGATGTGTATTGCTTTTTTGCTGCAGCACCTGATGGGCGCACTGCTGTTTGCTTGGTTGGGTCCTTCTAAGCAGCCTAACTTGGAACCCAGCCCCAGCTCACTGTGGTCCCTGACTGCAACTGGCTTAACAAAAAGCACCATGCTGAGCTGGTGTTCAACTTTTTAAGATGCTTCTTCTCCGTTTTAGCCAGTCAAGGAGAAGGTTCCCCAATTTCTGCCAAAACATTCATTTGAGAGAGTGCTTTCATGGCTATAATTGATGTTAACAGACTTTTATCAGCAGTCAATCATCAATATTTAGTAGAGCTCCAAATACATACATCTAGGTTAGAAGGAAGTCACTCCTCTACTTAAAATAGAAGTATGAAGTCTGTACAATATTACATTATAAAACTAAACTTTTACTAAAGAAGCAGGATATTAGAATGGGGAAGGACTCAGATTTGGGGAAAGGTGGGGAAAACACAAATCTAATTAAATGAAAAAGAATAATACTTAATGTGTTGGCTCTTCCTTTGCCACAGTCATCCAGTGGATCGCAGTGAGGTATATTTATTTTCCTCTAACAAGTCTGTTGCACTAGGAGATTCACAGTGGCAGGCAAAACACCATACATTATATGCTCCACCTTCTAATCTTGAGACTGCCTCTCCCTCTAATATCCAGCCCCAGGTGGTTTCTTCTAAAAGAAGCTCTTCCCACTCTTCATTAAGACCGCACTCTTCAGTAAGATCCCATTCTTCATCAAGGTCCCATTCTTCCTGAATGTCCTTTTGCCATATCTGCTCTGCATGTTAATGACAAGACTTTTTCAATGCTCTACTATCCTCTTTGTCAGAAATCTCAGCAGTATACGTCCCTGCCCACCTGCCTGGCTGCCTAGGCATATAAAGATATGCTCTGATGTTTTCCCCGACCTCCTGGCTAAATAGCCTTGAATGCCATACCTATTCTATGCAAAACAACTGTGGCTGACATGTTGACTTACTGCTCATTGTAAGCATCCTGATTATCCTATGCTGTCTTCTCCAGTCCAATACTCTTCACAGAATCCTTCTACTGGTAGTGTAAGACCCAATCATACATGCCAATGGCAGTCCCAAGTCTGTCATCCTGTCTGCCATCATTCAATGAGTCTATTCTCCAATCCTAACTCCAGTGCACAATAGATCTGACCTCATCTCCTAGCCTGTGATGTGACCAATCTTGTAGATGCCCATCTCCCTATGGTGCTAAGCCTTCAGTGTGATCATAACATGCTCATGATGTACAGTGTGCAGTTAAATATTCAGCAACATACTGTGTCTATGTTTCTATGTGTCATTTTCCTTTATTGTGTAATCAAATACAAGTGGGTAATAAGGAGACATTGGGGGTAGGAGTATTTCAAATATTCCAGTGGAGCAGATAATGTACTATCCATATAATCCTGCTTGGCACTTTACTGTTTATAAATATTTGCTTTACAGTTTGTCAGATATATCATCGATTAGTAGTAGTAGCAGTACTAGTAGTAATAGTAGTAGTATTAGTAGTAGTAATACAGTAGTAGTAGTAATATAGTAGTAGTAGTACTAGTAGTAGTAGTAGTACTAGTAATATAGTAGTAGTAGTACATTTTATTTACTAGGTGCCCCATCCTGCAGACTCAGGGCATCTAACAAAACTTATTATTTATGTACAGCAGCATTCCAAACATCAAAAAATACTGCTATCGATTCTAGCTCCATAAATAACATACAGAATAAGAAGTCTAACCCTAAGGCAGTGGGCTAATGAGATTACTTAGTGGACTGTTCGAACGGGTTGAGAGGGCTGTTGTGGAAAACACAGGTAGCAAACCTGAAAGTGCCAAGCAGTCTGAGAAAATGAATCTGCACTCCAGAGAAACACCCAAAGCCCCCTGACGAAGAGTGAGACTTTTGAAGCACTAGGGCAGTTGTGGTCAGCAGTATGTTCTGTGTCCACCCATTTGCATCACATTGGTGAATAAAATTACATTTTGATTACATCTCTGCTTTGGGTGTTTCTCTGGAGTGTGGATTTATTTTTCTCAGACTGCATAAGATTATTCTGGGTAGGCCAAAGTAAACAGATGGAATTTAAGAACTTCTCCACCAAGGGGGTGTCCCTTAAAAGGGGTGGCAGAAAATTCCACATACCTGGTAGCTTCAGTGAAAACATTCTGCTCCCAGACTGCCTTAGCCTTGACCTGGGGACATCCAGGAGGCCACCCTTGGACAAGCAGAGAGGGAAGCCAGGAGCATATGGATGAAGGAGCTCTTTCAGGCAGCCTGGCCCAAATCATGTAAGGCTTTGAGTGTAAACAAATGTAGAGGTGGTATGCCACCTCATAAGCAGTCAGTGCACTATCCACAGAATTTGGAAATATGCACGAAGTGAGGAACTTCAGCAAAAAACCTGGCTGCTGCATCCTGTATCAATTGCAGGCTGCAAATCATTTCTGCCAATATCTTGAGTTATAGAATGTTGCAGTAGTCCATTCTTGACATAACAAAACTATGCACTAGTGTTTTCAAGTCCTAAGAATCCAGAAACAGTTTAGTCCCGGTGATGTCCCTTAGGCAGAAAAAGTCACCATGGACTACAGCTGACACCTGATGTTCCATGATCTGTCTGTAGTCCACGATGATGCCCAGATTCTATACCCTATACCTGGCTATGAGTGGGATGGCATCAAGTTGTAACCTCACCAACTCCCCTCCAAAATCTGGAAAGCCAGGAGAACCAGAATGCACCAGAAACACTTCCATATTGTCAGGGTTTAGCTTCAACAAACTGAAAGCCATCCAATTGTTGATGTTGACTGGACATCTATTTAGTCAATCAATGCATTTCTCTACCCAGGGGCAAAAGACACATTTATATAGAATAGTGTATTGGAACCCATACACAAAAAGGTTATTCTTTCACTAGATGGTTAACATGATGACAAACCATGAAGTGAAAGTATAGCCTTATTATGTATTGGTGCTCCCATATGCTATTTCACATAATGTATAGTGAAAAAAATCACAATTACTCACAGTTTTTGATTGCAGCAGTCAGTCTCTGCCCTCTGCTGTCTGCAATACACCAACTCATCTGCTCACTTGCCTCTTGTTTCCCAGTGACGCTGCAACAGTCCTCTGCTTTCTGAACTGCACCCCCCAACTATGCCTGACCCTACAACAAATCTGGGTCACAGTCATCCCTTTTACTGTTGGCTAGGATAGCTTTTACTGATTTTTTTTTAAATGGGCATACATGCATGCTTAGCTATAGTGCTACCAGCTGTAGCATGAGTATCAATCAGCTGATCAGTGCTATTGTTGTATGACGTCCGTACTGCAGCAGAATGAAAAGTTGTTTTGCTGCAGTATGAACGTCACTACTTTAGAAGAATGACTTTTCAAGGGCATTGAAATCACTGCTAAACAAGCTCACCCCATACATTACAGCTGAGTATCATCAGCGTAGCAATGAAAACTCAAACCAAATCATCAGACAACCACTCTCAATGGCACAATATACACTGCAGACAACATGGATGATAGAATTGAACCCTGAAGCACCCCACAGTCAAGGGCAGAAGGGCAAGCGAAAATGTTTTCCAGAACTACCTGCTGCACCCTGCCAGAAAGAAAGGACTCAAACTACTTCAAAACAATGCCTGTGAGTTTTCCAACTTGCCTCATTCAAGCAATTAAGCTCCCTGGTCTATGATGTCAAAGGCTGACAAGTGATCAAGAACATGAATTGATCATGCCCCTCTATCTCTAATTAGGAGGAGGAGGTCATTTTGCATTCTGATGGTGCAGTCTGTGTGCTGTGATGCCTTTAGAAACCTGACTGGAAAAGTTCATAGATTAAAAACTTTCTCCAGATGCTGCTCAAGCTGTGTCACCACTACATTCATGATAATTGTCCTTACAATAAACACTTGAAACAGACCTATAGTTGTGTAAGATGTCAGTGTCAGAGGTGGCCTTTTTAGGATGGGCTTCACCACTGCCCTCTTCAGCACAGCAAGAAAGCCACCCTTCTCTATGAAACATCTGACAATATCTACCATAACTGGTCCCAGGGAATCCCAACAGCCCACAAACAGCTGGGTTAGTTCCAAGTCAAGCACACAGAATGTGGAATGCATCTAAGAGATCAACTGGAGACTCTCTCCAGGTAGTACCATCTGAAATTACTCCAGGCACATAGAATGCCCTAGTCCACTAAGACAAACAGATTCAATTTAGTCGCCATATTGGCCCTTGTAAGAAGAGATCCAGAAGCAAATAGTTTGATACCTTTTATTGGACCAACTTAGATGTTACAAAAAGAACAAAGTGCCTCTTTGTTCTTTTTGTAACATCTAAGTTGGTTCAATAAAAGGTATCAAACCATTTGCTTCTGAATCTAGTCCACTAAGGACTTTCTCATGTTAGGCCATAAAAGCCCACTCGGAGGAATCCCAGACCAAATTGAGGATATTCTATCAAGGAGAACTGACTGAACACCTCACACCTCTCTGCTGACAACTCTCCCCTGGACTGTAACAGACAAGGTGTAATAATTAGTCCACAGTGCAGAAGAACTGTGCTGGTCTTTTCTTCCCGCAGCAATCACCTGTGACAGGAACTCTGCTTTTCTCAGGGTGAGTGCCTCCTGATACTCATTAATTATAATGAGTCCTGAAGGTTAGTCTATCCTCCAATAATCCTAATCTCCTCTGAGAATGTTCCAACCTCAGCTATTTGGTCTCAACCTCCTGAGCTCCTCGCTGGTGGGTGCTCCTTGAGCACACACAAAATGGTGCTATGGAGTTGAGCACAGCAATAATGGCTATATTATAAGCATCTACCACCCTCTTGATGCCATTGGCACACACCCTCAACATACCCACGCCGTCCATTACTACCACAAGCCTACCAGGCTGAAGATTACACTTCTGCTGGAACCCAGACTAACTCCAACAGAGGGAATGATCTTCCTAGGGGGTCCTGATGTGAAAGCTCACAGCATGATGACTGGACCAAGCAATCAGATCAACCTAAACATTAAAACATCAAGCCCCAGTGAGTAAACCAGGCCCAAAGTGCAGCCAAGCTGATATGTCATGAAGAAAACAACCCACATGAGGCCCAGCAGACTCATCTCTTGAAGGAATTGAATTGTGGTAACAACCCAAAGGAAATACCTATGATTGGTCACATTAAACATGACAGCACTTCTGGAGTTTGTGATCTGAATTCTTAACTGGTACTATACTGGGCTGCACAAGTCCCTTTAAGTACATAAAGGGGATAAACAAGGCATGCATTGAAGGGATACTCAGGTTGAGGAGGGGGAGGGACACAAGAGGGCATGGCCTTAGATTGGAGAGGGGAAGATTTAGGACTGAAATGAGGAGACACTTTTTCACAGAGAGGTCATGGCAGAATGGAATGCTGTACCGGAGGAGGTGGTAGCTTGTAAGACAGTGAGTAGTTTTAAAAGGGGATGGGACAGGATAAGAGGGGGGTAATTGGGTAGGGAAGGGAGCGGGGCAGCTGCAAGGTGAGGGTGCTAGCTGCATACTTGAGCAGACTTGATAGACCAGGTGGCCTATTTCTGCTGGTAAATTTGTATATTCGTAAGTTTGTACTCTTAAGGTTCAACTTTTGGATTTACCAATTTCCCATTTTGTTTGTACTTGTTAAATAATGTAATTTTTTGTATTACTTATGTATGAGTATTTTATATCCTGGGTGCCCATTAAAATGGACACTTTGCTTATGGACCAACCAGGTCAACAAATAAAAATTAAATCAAAGCTACGCATTAATATTCATCAAACTTGGTTTGGCAGCAAATAGTTTAATTATACTTTCATATTTGTGTCTGCTTTTGAAAATCAATACTAGAGAGTTGGGGCAAAATATTTCTACTGCCTATTTACTGTGAAATAGTATTTAGGTCAGTTGCTCACAAGGTGTTGGTATAAATGACAGTGCCACTAACATACATTGAATGCTGACGTTAGTACGACAAACTAACAGAATATTACTAATAAGATGAAAGGGTCTCAGAATCAAAAAAGGTGACTGACGTATATAAAGAGACATACTGAGCTCGGTTCTCAAAAGTCGGCAAATGCCGGGCCAATGGCATCTTGCACTGATTGCCAGTGCACCAGGGACCCTGTTCCTAATTCACTATAAGACAGGGTCCCAGCGCCTAAATCCCACAGGTTGTGGCAACAATGGCACAGGGCCAAACAGATGGTACATCTAGGAGGTTTGCCACAAACTTCGGGGTGGTCGGACAGCAGCTGTGCCCTTGGATAGGGACTGTAGCAGTCCCCCCCATCCCTGATCCATTGGTAAGAAATAATGTCCCCCATGGTTCGCAGTCTCCCCTCCAGCCCCGATCCTCTTATTAATTATTTTTAATATCTCTGCCAGTCTAGCAGTCCTGCCCCCAGCTCGATCTTCTTATTACTTATCAAAAGTAATGTCACTGGTGGTCTAGTGGACCCTACCCCCCCGACTCATGCATGTAGTGCCCACCACTCCACTCCCCCATCCCAAACCCGGGCCACCGCTGGGCACAGCCCTCCTCTCACCATCATGGCCGGCCACCAACTGAACTGTCATTGAGTGCGTACTGTATAATACAGTATGCGCTCACTGATTGACAGAATGAGTGCGTACTGTATTATACAGTATATGCTCAGTGACAGTTCAGTTGGTGGTCGGCCATGGTGGTGAGAGAAGGGCTGTGCTGGTTGCTGGCTCGAGGTTCAGGATGGGAGACTGAGGTGGTGGGCTCTACCTGCAGGAGTGGGGGTCCACTAGGCCACCAGGAACATTACTTTTGATAAGTAATAAGAGGATCGGGTTAGGAAAACTATTAGACCACCAGAGATATTAAAATAATAAGAGGATTGGGGCCAGTGGTGGGACCACTAGATCACTGAGGACATTTATTTTATTACTAGGAGGATCGAGGCTGGGGAAGACTGCTAGACCACTGGGGACATTATTACTAAGGGGATCGGGGCTGGGAAGGGGGGACTGGTTACATTGGCACAGGATGCTAAACCCTCCCAGAGCAAATTTCTAAGTTCCCTTAGACCAGCCCTGGCTGGTCTAACAGTACTTAGAAATTTACCCTCTGGGACGGTTTTGTGAATACTGATTTATGGGATTTGGTAGCCTACATCTGCTGCAAACTTCTGCACCATGCCACAGCCCATTATGGATGGTGCAAGCCCCCTTTGGCACCCCCAGCCTGTGGCTGATGTAGGCTGCCTTTGAGAATCGCTCTCGGTGCATCTTTTGACACAAGGGGCACTTTGGGCCATTCTTTGTGGTGCAAGCCCCTTGTTCCATGCTGGGAACTTTGAGAATCAGGCCCACTGTGTTTTAATACCAGACAGATAACAGTTGAACCAGTATGTTGCCCTTTTGCTCACCTCAATAGTTAACAATTTCTCCATGACAAATCTGTGATCAACCATGATACACATCTTTTATGGGTTCAGTAAAAATTATGCTCATAAAAAGGCCATCATCCATTATTTTCCATGACATTCAATGTATCTTTAATAACCTTGAGCAATGCAACAGCTACTGTAAGACAACCGTTCAAGACATTATTCTGCTCCACTGATTTGTTAAACTGACTCTGCACAATTTCCCCATACTCTTGGATAAGGTAGGGCGGAGCAAGATGGGGTGATAATTATGTAACATAAAAGTTTCTGCTGCGTTAACATAGGGTATTAGGAGTCCCCTTTCATAGATCTAACTTAATTTATTAGCTGGCTGTTGACAAACGGGTGCAAGATTGCATTCAGCTACTGTATGTGAACATGTATTATATTGTTTAAATCTTCCAGAGCTGCAGCATGTATTAATAATAAATTGTAGTGTATTGTATTGTGTTGTGTTGTCATAATATTGATAATGATTTTAAAAAACAGTAGCATGGCCCTTATCTTCTATAGCAATCAGAAAGTACAGTACATCCCAGTTTGTTTGTGAGGAACATAAAAAGGGTACCATTTCTCAAGGGGATCAAAACGTTTGCCATCACAAATAAAAGAGCAGTGCCTGTGAAGAGCAAGACAATTTTATACAAAGGTTAAACCTATCCCAATAACTTCCAAAAGAAAATTAATTATCAGTACTATTGTTGAAGTAATATTTAGTGCTGACGTTGCAAGCCACCATTTTGTATGTTTCCCTTCAGCTTTTTTTTTTTTAACCAATTATTTTACCAGATGAGACACACTAAGCTGAAAGCTTGTTTGCAGGTGCAACCTAGGAGCACAAGGAAGTTAAGTGACTTGCTCAGGATCACACAGTATGCACCTAGGGGGCTGTGGGATTCAAACCCAGGTCTCCAGCTCAGAGCCTTAACCCACTGCGCCATACTGCCTCCTGCGCCATACTGCCTCCTACTAGCTTACTAGAAGCCACTTCCATGAATGTTAGATGAGTGTCTGCATATTACAGCTGTCTGGCTATATTAAATGCTGATAGAAAATGCTGTGGCAGTTTGACAATTGTGTGCTTCTTTTTATGATTGTTAAAAGGACCACCAGAATAAAGAAATTAAGCAAGAAACATCAGAGAGTGTGTGGGGGGACCTGCTGCAGATCTATTTCATGCAGTCAATGAAAAACAAATAACCACTTCACCAGTGACAGATGGAATTGGTTAAATCATGCAGTCACTAATCTGCTTCCACAATACACATGTAAAGATTAACAGAATAGCCTCTAGCAAGTTTCATAATGCCAGCTGGCTCTGCTGTTTCTCGCAAGAAAAGGACAAAAAGAAAAAAAGATTCATGGTTTTACAGAAAAATGCATGCTAATCACAGTTTGAATAGCAAGACCATTTTTTTGTGAAATATTTTAGCAAGATTTTTCAAGCAACCATAACAGTTTTTCATGGAAAACTGCAAACAAATACAGCCATGCTTGTTAAATTACAGCAGTTCCAACACTTTGGCCTGGTCTAGTCACACCTGTACATATATTCTTGCTCTTTCCCTTTGTGCTCTTCAGTTGGCCTGGAATGAGACAAGACTTTTTCCTGTAGTTAAATAGACAGCCATGTTTACTTCCCAAGGGTCCCTGTCCCCTGATTTACCACATTTTTCATTTTGCTGCCCATAACCTAGAAAACTGAATTAAACAATTCTAACTCACCAGGAGCATGCCAGTCTCAACAGGTCATCTCAAAGGGGACCACATCAGTTCAAATTTATGGTACAGTCCTTGCAAGTGAAGCTGGGCTCTCTTCAAAACCATACTGTTGAAACAAATATTTGACCATTTAGCGATTGTGATTGTGGGTGAGCTCAGCCTATGTTGTGTAATTGTTTTGTTTTCATTTGATAATGCTATGGCCCACAACTGTCTATCAGAAGAAGAAGAAGATGATGATGAAGATCATCTTTGGATTATTGCACAGACTGGTTTTATTGGAAATGAGAATGTTGGCGAGGACACCAGGGAACATACCCTACTATTCAGAGGGGGGGGTGTTGTTGGCCAGCTTGCTGTCCTGCAAGATGGCTGCCAGGGAGGATGAAGGTGGAGGAGGAGGAGGACATGCTGTCTCTGTAGGTACGAATAAGATCCAAGTGGAAATAGTTGATGATATAGATTTATTTGATAGAGAGCAGAGTTTAGTGGTTCCATATGCTGAACCACCTGAAGACAGAACGTTACCTGATGGGGACTATTGTGCGCTTAGGGGGCTGTTTCCTCTCAAACAAACTGCATTCTGCAGTTTGGCAAGCAGACTAAGGAGAAGTTGCCCGACGCGCACCCTCCAAGCAAAGGGACTACTGTGCCTTTCGGATCTGTTTTCTCTCAAACAAACTGCATTTTGCAGTTTGGTAAGCAGACTAAGGAGAAGTTGCCCGACGCTCACCCTCCAAGCAAGGGACTACTGTGCCCTTTCGGGGCTGTTTCCTCTCAAACAAACTGCATTCTGCAGTTTGGTAAGTAGACTAAGGAGAAGTTGCCCAACTCTCACCCTCCAGGCAAGGGGACTACTGTGCCCTTTTGGGGCTGTTTCCTCTCAAACAAACTGCATTCTGCAGTTTGGTAAGCAGTCTAAGGAGAAGTTGCCCGACACTCACCCTCCAAGCAAGGTATGGGTTGGAACTCTGAATTTTGGCATCTACCTCTGGAGGAATCTCACTTGCCCTTGTTCATCAGTGTTTCTCACACTATGTGTAGCAATCCAGAAGTCTTCTAGGAACTGCTGCCAAGAAATTTATGCTAGGACTGACCTCTGCTTGACATGTTCTTGATTTCTCACTTTAAGTAATGTTTAATCTGATGTAGAGATTCCTTAAGAGTTGGTTTAAGTTTGAGAAAGGTTATTAAGGTAATGTGATTTTGCTATCTGCCCTGTGCCGCTTCTCTTAGAGCTGTAAGTCTGTGGGCTGCACCCTTGACCTCTGTGTCCCATTGCTGACTTTTCCATTAGCAGATTATATCTTTTAGCCACTAGAGGGCCCAGTCATAAGTACACTCATCCAATCCAACACAATACAGTTCCTGTCTCATCTCATTTATTGTGTGGTCAGTCTATCACTATTCATCAGTCTTTGCCCCTTCCCTCTTCTACTGATTGATACTGATTTTTCCCAATTGCAGCTTATACTCTTTGCCCACTAGAGGGGTTTTCCCCCAACCGTGCCAAAGCTACTCTACATCTCCTTACTCTCTACTACTCCTGGACACTCTTCCTTTACTACTCAGCTGCTATGGGTACCTACACTCCTTTACTAAGTCTGCTCTCCTTCACCCTCTTGGTACAGACCTCACACCGACTGGAGCACCTTTCCTCCACACTAGGCACCTCATCCCCAGACTACCCCACAGTGACTCGGCCCTCCCCCCTCGACACACCCGTGACCCCCCAACACCCCACCCTGCCAACACCCCTCCCTCCACCCTCCAAGTCCCGACCTGGACCCAGCTCTCCCCTGCCATTCCCACCCTTCACACTTTATCTATCCCATGCACCCCGATTGTAAAGTCCTCAGCTGGGTATCGACCTAAGGGTCTCCATCGCCACCGGCCACTAACCAGAATAATTACACTGCTATTATTATTATCTGGTAATGTACACCCAAACCCAGGACGTATGGCTTCCAGCCCTTCTAAACCCTGTACTGCAACTGGCCTCCGCTTTGCATCCTTAAACATTTGCAGTCTCCTAAAGAAATCTGCTGCCCTCCAGTGCTGTGTTGTTCAACATCAACCTGACATAATTGCACTGGTAGAGACTTGGCTCTCCAAATCCACTCCTGACTCCGCTATCACCCTCCCTGGATATACCATCTACAGGGAAGACCGAGTAGGCAAACGTGGTGGTGGTTGCGCACTACTTGTATGGGACTCCCTTATAGGTCAGGCACTCCCAGCTCCTAAACTTGATTATGGAGCCCAAGCCCTCACCTTAAAAATCACACCTGACACCACCCAAGGCCCTGACTTCCTCACGGTCTCCTACGTACCCCCAAGGAATCAAAACTAAGCGGTCCAGTCCCTCAATGACTACCTCACATCTCTCCCTCACAAAGTGGAGCAAGTCATCCTAGGTGATCTCAATGGTAACTGGCTTGCCTCCATTGCCTCCCATATAAGGGACTCCTTTGCTGCCCTGGATATGTCCCAGTTAGTCACCCAGCCCACCAGATTCAACCACTCCACTGGCACCAGCACTCTCCTAGATGTTGTTATATCTAACCGCCCCTACAAAATCCGGGATGTCACTGTCCTCTCCAACTCTCTTAGCGATCACTCCCCAGTCCTATGTCTCTGGTCATCTTCCACTCTGAAGCCAGTGTCCCAGGCCACTGTATGCCACCGTTTATGCCCCAGCGGCCTTAGAAAATTAAAACAATACCTAGCCCAGCTAGACTGGTCCCCTATCCAGCGTGCCCCTGACATTGACTCAGCCCATGACCACTTCACAAATGCCTTCTGTAAGGCTTGTGACCTTTTCACCCCCTCACCAGGATCCGCTCCAAAAAATGCAATGCCCCATGGATCACCCCACCCCTCCTCCAGAGACTCAAAAACAGAGATAATCTCTGGCACATTGCTGTAGAATCTGGAAAGGCGTCTGATAGACAGGCCTACAACGCAGAACACAATAAGTGCACTTGGGCCATGAGGCGGGCCAAGACAGAGCACTACCAGACCACCCTCGCTTCCACTTGGGGTTCAGCCTGGACCTTCTGGGATAATAAGAAAGAGCTAAATGGGAAGTCCCGCTCCCCCCCCACCATCTCAGCTCTCCATTAATGGCACCCCCACCACAGATCCACTCCTTATAGCCGATTGCCTTAACACTGCCTTCTCTGACCTAAGCCGGTACTCCCCAGCAACTGCTGACCCAATCCCCACCTCTCTCCCTCCGGTCCTGCATTGCCCAGCTTTCTATCTGTACACCTTATCCCCCCCAAGAAGCCAGGCTGCACCTGCTAAAAGCCTTAAGCAGCAATAACCCCAACAGTGACCCCCTCGACTCCAGGATCCTCCGTATGGCCTTGGACGAAGTCCTAGTCCCCCTGACTGACCTTCTAAACCGGTCTCTATGCCTGGGTCAGTTCCCAAGTGCTTGGAAAACTGCTGAAATCACTCCCATACATAAGAGTGGGGACCGGTCCATCCCCAACAATTACCGGCCGATCTCCATCCTCCCCACACTCTCTAAAGCCCTTGAAAAAGTGGTGTCGATCCAGCTCTCTGCATACCTCACCAAGTACGACATTATGTGCCCAGAGCAGCACAGTTTCCACCTAGGACACAGTACAACCATGGCTCTCCTGGAATTCTCCCAACACCTGCATGCTGCTCTTGGCTCTGGCAGCCTTGCAGAAGCAGTGTTCATTGACCTCTCCAAAGCCTTTGACACTGTCTGTCATCCCCTTCTACTCGACTCTCTCCACCAACTTGTCTTCTCTGGTGGTCCCATTTCCTGGTTCTCTAGCTACCTCTCTGCTAGATCCCAGTGTGTCAAGATCAGCGGCTCCCTCTTCAGCACTCTTCCCGTTCACTCCAGGGTCCCTCAGGGCTCCATCCTGGGTCCAATACTTTTTAGTCTGTACCTCAACACCTTCCCCAGCTCATGTACCGGTAAAATGCTACTCTATGCTGACGATGCAGTCCTTGTTGCCTCACATCCCAATCCCACCTCCCTCCAATTATCCCTCCAGCAAGCTTACAACCAAGCCGAAAGGTGGTTCGGCGACTGCAGACTGGTCATTAACCTAAGAAAACCAAATCAATGCTCTTCTCCCACCACCAAAATAAAGCTAAAAATACCCCTCTTGATTATCCCCAGCACTCTGCACCCACTAGAACAAGTGACCACATACAAGTACCTAGGCATCACATTCGATACGCCCCTCCACACCCACATTAATGCCCTGTCAGCCACCATTAACTCTCAGATTGGCCTGCTATACTGTCACAGGGACTGCCTGCCTCAGGTTGCCCTTAGGCAGGCCATCACCTCCTCCGTCTTGTCCCTCATGGACTATGGCTTGCCCATCTACGCCACAGCTGACAACATTGCCCTCTCCAAAATCCAACTCTCCATCAATAAGTCCTGTAGGCTCCTGACCGGTGCCCCCAGCTGCACTCACACCTGCCTTCTCTATACTACCACCAATCTGCTCAACTTTGAGGAGGAGCTGCTCTACCAGACCTGCCTTCTCGCTAAGAAATTACTGCTAGGACTCTCCCCACCAGGGGTCTCCACCTCCCTACAGCAGTCATCATCATCTGTCACCACCCATAGCTCTGTTAAGGCCACTTTCAAGGTGCACAGGACCAAGACCTCTCTTGCCCAGAGATCCTTCCTCTACTGAGCCCCCACCTGGTTCAACTCCCTCCCTAGCTGCATCTCCAACTTGCCAAAAATTGGATCCTTCAAAATAGCCCTTCGGAACCATATCTTTAATACCCGCTGTTGTAGGTGCAACTAACCCCCTGTTGTAACCTGTGGTACCCACCCGCCTTGCCCCTTGGCTCGACAACTTCCACTGGACAGCCTTTCCCTCCCCCAGACCCACTTCTTCCCTACTAGGTGCAAACAGGGATGTAACCCGCTGTCTTCTCTGAGGACCTACTATGTCCATGAGTGTAACTCACAGTTTTGTAACATTATGTAACCTAAGTAACATACAAACTACTACATTAAGTAACCCAAGTGTATCTATGTTAAATGTTCCTTTTACTGCACCTGTAATGTTATCCTCTGTTTTAATCTGCACTGTAATTACTGTCTTGATGTCTGCCCCCCCTGCGATGAGGTGCCTTTGTAAATGAGTTTCTGACTCAAAGGTTGCAAACCCGATTTGTAATGGATAAATAAATGCACCTACCTGCCATGGACATCCCAGCTGAGCAGCCCCCATGGTGGTATTTACTGCAGCAATTACTTGCTGAGAAGGACTTACTTGCTGCATTTACCCCAGAAACTACAGTCCTACTACCATCTAACAAGGCTCAGTCATTGGCATTTCCAGGGACACCATCAGAACAAGATCTGACAGTGTCAGAAATGGACTTAGCTGTGAGCTCTGGCAGTCTGGCTCATGATATCCCAAGATTGATAGCGGGCGAGCTGTTAGGCTTGAGGAAGGGCCAACCAGCCCCAACACAGAAGATTTCTGCACCGACTGGAGAGTGATTGGTAGAATGTGCCTTGATGTCATAAGGGTTGGTAAAAATGTCAGAGAGGCTTTGTGGCTGCCAGAACTGATGCTAACTGCTGCTGGTATCTTGGTGTCAAGCCTATTGGTAAGCCTAGGTGCCTCACATTTTGACTCACACACCAGAAAAAACAGCAGACTACAGGTACACAGCCCCAGTCTACCTCTTCAGCTAAATCCCAGTCTCCTGCTGTGATTAAGCCCTGGATCCCCACTGTGTTAACTGTTGCTTCTGGGAAGTGAGGGGGAGGAAAATGGGATAAGGTGGATCAAGATACATGGATGCCAGCAGGCTGTGATGCACAGTGTGATCCAAGCCCCTCATTACTACCGAAGTGTTTGGTACTACAGCTATGGGGAAACTAAAAAATGGCCACATTATAGAGGCTACAGCTCCTATGGTTACCATTATAAGGAATATAGAGGGGAGGTCACCTATACCGATCCCTACAGTAGAATATTTTATACAACCTGATGATGCTTTACCTTTACAGATGCCTCAGCACACCCCTCTCCTGAGGGAAGAGGGAGTAGGTAGGGCTTCAGAGATGGCCCCTGGAATCTCACCAGCAGCTGTTCTTCCCTCTGCAAAGGCAAACCCCAGACTTCCATCTAGGACTCCAGGCAGGCCAGATCCTGATAGCCCAAGACCTGCTCCTTCTGGCATAGAAAGACCAGCTCACTGGGTCCTTGCTGCAGGTCCCTCTGAGGATGGCCCACTGCCCCTGCCTCCCCTTCCACCTAGGCAGGGGCAGCCAGGAGTACCTACCGTCTCCATACCCAGCACCTCTATCACAAGTACAGAGGGGGCCCCCACATTAAAATTTTTGGAACTCTTTCCAGCTCACTCCAAACCTGCACAGAGATGTAATGTGGTTTGTCTGAGATATGTTTGAGGAAATGGAAAATACCCCTGATAGGTCACATGTCATCAGGATGTTACTAAAGGATTGTATGCAGTCCTCTGCTTCAGACCTGTATGTTTTTATTTACATCTCAGGAGAGGAAATATATGACATCAGCTTTACTCGGGTGAAGTCTTTGGATACATTTTGAGTACAATATTCTTCCCTAAAAGACTCTCCCCTGTTTCACGATTCCCCTGAAAAAAACCTGTGGTGAAAACTATTTTGTTTCAGAATGAGGGGTGACCATCACAGACATTTCCTTCTGGTTGTGTGAAATTCGAGGCATTGGATGTTCCTGCTCTGATTTTGGACTCTGGACAAGTTTGGACTGGGTGGTGGAAGTTTAGGGTTGAATTAAAATATGGCAGGAAGGGGGGATTGGTCTTCCTAATTTTGTTTATTATTATTATGAAGCAGTAAAAATCTCATAGCTAGTAGAAATATTTAGAAATAATGAAGACACTGGTTGGGTATCATTGGAAAGACAGGCACAACCAACTATCCCTAATGAAATACTGCCATGGGCAATTGCGGACTGTAAAAAGTAAACCAAATTCAAAATAAATTGACTAGGAAGTCTGTTCTGTGCTGGACTAAGGTCAAATTATAACATCAAATTAAAGACAAACAGTAGAGCTGGATCCCAGTGAAATTCTATCCTGGGTTTTGCCTGGCACAAATAGATACTGCTTTCCTTAGATGGGAAGGGAAAGGCTTACAATATTTCGATCAGTGTACAAATCGAGGGGAGATAAAATCATTTCAGGTACTCAAGGGGGAATTTAAACTTGAAAATAGAGACCACTTCAGATATCTTCAAATTAGGCATTTCCTGTCTAAACCAGAGATCAAAGGTAGGCTAGAACAAAGACAGCAAGAGTTAGTAACCAAAATAGCTGCCTTAACTAAAGATAACACCCAGAAACATCAAATAACCAATATATACAATACGCTTGTAAAAAAGAGAAGGGAAGGCAAGTGTGGAAAATGACAAAGATGCTGCCAGAAGGACAGTGGGATAAGATATGGCAAAATAAACAGAAAACACCACCTTCACACAGTTGGAGAGAGTTCAGGTGGAAGGTAGCCACCAGATACTTTATGACACCAGATAGGTCCAAGCATTTTGGAGCAGTTTACACAGACAGATGCTGGAGGAGAAAATGTGAAGAACAAGAAACAACTCTCCACACCTTCTGGGGATGCTCAGTGATCCGTCCATTTTGGGAGGAACCTAAACAACTCTGGAGCACAGCCCTGCTGAGTTTAGGATAGATTCAATTTCAGAACATACTAGGTTCTCACTGATAGGAGAGCAGAGGGGAGATAAAAAATATATTTTCAGCATATGGGTGGCGGCAGCTGGAGAAACAATCACAATGAACTGGAGGTCAGATAAAACTCCAACAGTAACAGACTGGTTTCAAATCTGTCATAAGATCAAGGGGTAGAGAGTATCACAGCCCTAGTGAGGCTCAAAAAAGAAAAATTCAACAGTAGATAGCTTCCATACTTCACATTAATATAGAATAGAGAAGGGATACCAGTTCTTGAGCAAATGATGGGATAATTCAGAGATATCCATATTCTAAAAGGTAGGAGTGGTCAGAATACATGTGGCATAAAATAAAGTATAATACATTCTAGCTGGACAGGTTAGGTTAAAGGGAATCAAGGGGGGACACACATATTAAAGAAGGTTTGTTATGGTCATAGTTATACATGACACTGAAGAAGGTAATATAAAAGACAGAGGAATCACACCATGGATCAAAGCATGGTCAAGTAATAACTGTAACATATACGCAGCTCATTATACTTCTAATCAGTACTTAAGTGTTGAAGCTATAGCAGGTACCCTTCTTTACAGGATAGGAACAAGTCCTGTACGTTAAAAAAGAATAAGTGTGTGATACTCCATGGGACTCAACCTCCCATTACTGACATATGATGACTTCTGGTTAGAAATCAAGGAGGGGCAATACACTACAATGAGAAACAAACTAGGACAAAGAATATGCTCAGGTAACTAAAGAGTGCTTGGTTGGAAGTCAAACCAAGAGTAATAGATTGGAAACAACAGATAAGAGGGCGAGGAGGAACAAAAACGTAGTAAATAATTTTATTAATTGCATATATGTAATATTTTGCCACATGGAGGAAATAATATACCATCTTCATAGTGGAAGATGTCAAGAAGAAGATACAAGGACACTAAGTTATGTATGAGAAACTCTATTTGTTATCAGTGAATGAACTCAGGACTCAGGCAGTATGGATGTAAAAATGCAATGTAACACAACCATTTATAAACTGCTGTTAAAGTATCCATGTAATCTACAAAAATGCAATATGTATGTAAGTATATGATACCTCAGAAGTGTCAATAATGTTCACGTTTAAAAAATTTTTTATATGGCAGTATGGGTCATATGCACTTACCTTGCATTTTTTTTCTAGGAAGAGATAGGGGCCTCTACTTTTATCAAGGCCAGCCTCACTCCTTTCATAAATGGGGATCCCTGGCCCACTACAACAGTGTTTTTTATTTACTTCTTGACGACCAGGAAAGGAGGACTTTGGTATATGACCAAAAGGGGTGTGGATTGTGCCACAAATATGGCCACATAAATTTTTATTGCTCTAACCCTTTCTGCTACAACCTCTGTGAGGAAAGGGACATTGTTATAGAAACTGCCCCTGGGCTTCCCACAACAAAGAGGATGGTTCTAATCAGGACCACCTCATTGGAAAAGTCCAGCAATCTTGTTCTGCAAAGAGATCAACTGAGGCTGCTGCTGGAGTCTTTTCATGTAGGACACATGTCACAGCCAGGTCACTGACCTTTCAGGAGGTTCTGCAACCTGGGGGCTGTCATTCAATGAGCGCATACTGTATACAGTATGTGCTCATTGTGAGCTCAGTCAGCGGCTAGCCATGGTGGTGAGAGGAGGGCTGTGCTGGTTGCCAGCTCTGACTTGAGATGGGGGCGGGTGGTGGGACACTGGCTGCCAGGGTGGGCTGGGGGGTCCTCTAGACCACCAGGGACTGTTAGCTACATGGTTTTGGGAGAGATCAGGGTATTGAGGGGCCTCTAGACCACCATCGAAGATCTGTCAATTTCTTTCACAGACATTGGAGATTGGTGGAGGGGGGTCCACTACACCACCAGGGTATATGTCTAGTTTTATGTGTGACATTGGGGACTGGGGGTCTGCTGGCCTACCAGGGCTGTGCCGAATGATGTACAGTTTCCTATATATTGCACTGCATTGCACATTTCCTTTATATTACACAACATTGCAAATGCACCTCACCCGTGTCTCAGCGCTCTAATGCTGTTGCCCTGCTGTCCCCCCCCGACACTCCCTATACAAGCTCCCATGCCCCTACAGTACCTGGCACCCTCCTATCCAGCAGCTCCAACCCCACCATCACTGTCCCATCCCCTATAGTATTGTGCCGTACAGAGGGGACCAGTTACCTGCGGCAATGTCCACAGATGTACCAACTGTTTGGCGTAGCTAGAGCTTGTGGCAAATGTGGGAGTTTGGTGCAGGGACCCTGCTTTTTCTAGAACTGGGCACAGGATCCCTGGCACATAACCCTTAGAGCAACACAATTTGCATCATTCTAAGGGTTCTTTTAAAATTGGGCCCAATAAATTATCACCCTGTAATTCATTGCTAACCACGCCACCAAAACTCCTTCATGAGGTAATCCTTACCTTCTGGTTTAATTTGTTTAGGTTTTGATTTTGCTAGTTACTGTAACCAGGTCCCTATTTAACTGTTGCTTACTACCCCTGCCTTGAGGGCTCAAACAACGTTGAGGGGCCTGGGCTCTGTTTTGGATAGAAAGGGGGGTTCTTTCCCAAATAAAGTTAGTTTGCATGGTGCCTCCATCTGGAGTTAGAATATAGTGGGTCAGCTCTATGCCTAGTACAACCCCCTGGGATGCTGTACCTACCCAGCTCCCCTTGCAGTCACCCCACACATGGAATACCAATAGCAGATTTAATACTTTACTGTACATACAAATAAGGGCTATGGCTAATGATATGCTCATGCAATGACGTGCTCATGAGACAGGTTTCAAAAAGAACAACAGACAATTTATTTAACCAGGGATAAGGGGGGAAAGGGATGCAGAGATAAATAACTGGTTTGAATAACTGGTTTGAAAATGCAAGAATAAAAACAATAACAGTGGTGGCCACCCACAAAACAGCAACACTGCAATTCAAAGGCCCCCTCCTCACTGGTATCAGAATTCCCCATTGTCAATCTGGATATCTAGGTGGTGAGATAGTTGCAGGCCTGATGCATTGCAGCTGGGTGACTATCATTGATGCACTTAAGGATTTAAAATGAAAATGAATTAATTCTGGCGGTTTGTCACCTTCTGTCAGGACTAATTACAGATGCTGGGACAGGCCAGTACTGGGGACCAGGACCACACACCTACCCCACACATCCAGGTACCTAACTCCCAGAGGGAGACGATGGGTAATGTCTGGCTGTGACACTACCTGGCCGATTCCCCAGACTGTCCTCTGCTGGCAGGGACTCTTCTCCTGGAGCACAGGAATCACACAGTCTTTTCCTCTCTGCTGGCTAGCAAACATGGAACTTTCTGGAAGGAATCAGGTCTGGCTCACCCACAGGCTGGAAGTGGCAAATAGTCACTCAGATGGTTCTTTGAATCTCAGATTTCAAACCACAAACAGCTTTCTGGCTCCCCAGGCAATTGGAAGCTCTATAGACACCTCCTGATTCTGGTTGTGTAAACCCAGATGAACACTTCAGCCTCTTGACAAAACACAGGCCAACCCTCTGCTCAGGCTGAGGGCTTTCCTCATGATGCTTCAGGATTTTCAACAATGCCCTGCACACTTCATCTCTGGCTTTCAAGATTGCAGAACGCTTTGGTTAAGTCTCCTATCAGGCAGTTGTGGAAGCCTTAGGTTGACTTCCAAACTTTTTCTCAGACACAGTCTAAGTCCTCCTGTCTCTCAGAGAGCTTCAGCCAGACTGACCCAAGCTGAATCTGCTTCCAGGGTTTGAAGAGAGAGAATGGAAGCTTCCCATTGGCCAAAACAGCTGTCCATCTACAGAATTAATATGTATGAGGCCCATTTGACACCTAATTGGTTGACTGTTAAGGCGCCAAAGGCATTGTCCATACCCCCTACCCAGGAGCCATAGCCGCAGTCCTTCAGGCTCCTTGATTGCGGATATGTGGATCTAGGTGTCAGGAGTGACAAATATGACTGCCACCAAAACAGTTCATATAGAGTTCCAACTTTAAGTTCTTTGTGTGGGGCTTATGTAGTGTTTTGAATTGTATTGTCCCTAGGATTTGATTGCAGCCCCTCTAGCTTCCCTGGTATCTGGTGGCAGTGGAGCATAACAGGGGCTCCACCTGCATGTCTCTAGCAATGAAGCGCTGTCCCTCCAGGCGGCAAGCAAGGCTTCTATTCATTTACATAGCAACTTCAGTTGCTGTTAAAGCAACAGTGCTCCATTCAAGTAATAGCACTTAAGAGCACTTGTTTAAAGTTTTATTTCTCCCCGTATTCCCTGTGTGCCTCTGGACCCCCATTTATACCTGTTGAGTCCCAATGCAGGGAACACTTGGGAGAGCCAAAACAGTGGCTTTAACATTTGAGTGCCATAGCACTTACAACATTCGAGCTGGCTGCATATTTTAGGAGGTGATAATATGCTGTCAAAGGTGGTGGGCAGTAAACCTAGGATTATGTACAGTAGGGGGTCAACTATAGGGGATAGAGTGACCAGTTCAATGTACAAATCCGCTAGATTACAAGGTAATTGGTTACCACCATGCCAAAGGGATTTCACATATGTGGGAGATGCAGCATTTGTGAATGTGGTATCACAGGGAATTTTTTTTGTCTGCCCAGCTGGTGGAACTAACGTTGAAATACAGCAGTTCATTAACTGCGATTCAGATTCTGTTTTGTGTGTTCTAACATGCTCCTGCAACGTACTGTATGTGGGGCAAAACTATCAGAAATTTGAATACAAGGATACAGGAACATGTCCGATCTATGCTATCGGGCACTCCTGGGACTCCAGTTAGACTGCATTTTATACAGTTCCACAATAATGAAGCAACTTGCTTTCTTTTCATGGGAGTCCAAAGACATCCAGTCTACCCTCTTGGTGGTGATTGTAAACAAATGCTGCTTCAAAAAGAAACACGTTGGATCTACACTTTAACATTTTTGAGACCCTTTGGACTCGGTGAAACCCTACACATTACTCCATATTTACACAAATAATATGTTTGTCTTACAATACTTTGCTGCTGACTTCGCTGCACTAGACTGTAATTTCATGCTGTGTCCCTTCCCTTTTCCCCTGCCCCCTCCCACCACACAAATTCATTAATCCTCTTTTTTGTTTCATTCTTTGCTCATTATTTCTCTCTTTCACTTTTCTAATTTATTTACGTAGTTGGCTGCTGTCACCCCTCACTTGAAAATTTGACTTAGGAATGCTATATCTTGCCTATTTAGGCATGCTGCATTTCTTGATTTCGGGAAGCGCTGTTGCTGTATTAGTGGCTTATTTTAGTAAAATACTTTTCTGAGTGTGACAGCACACTGATTTAGTGAATCACTGTTAGCCTTTTACCTACTATTCACCACTCAAGCTGTTTCATGTTTCACATTGATCATTTCCTATTATCCCCCCCCCCCCTCCGTGTTTTGGCCACTTTTTTTTCTCTGCCTTTTGTAATTGAAGTTTTTTATATGTGTTACTGTTCACACTGGCTATCTTGGATATTCTAACGTATTTAGATCTCCTTGGGGGGGGTTATCCGTGCACTGCTGTGGAATTTCATTTCTGGGTATTTCTATGGATGGGCTATTTTATATATCATTGCATTGTGTTGATGGGTGTAACTGGTTTGTGGTCCATATTAATTATTTTGATTAACTTAATCCTTTATAAGGCAAGACCACACATACAGAGACACACTCCATGATGAAGAGTCACATGAAGACCCGAAGCACCGTGGTATAGTGCCACTCTTGCGTGAAGCTCTGCTGGAATAAACTTTCAATTTGCTTGCAGGCTACATTTTGTTATATGGCTTCATTTTTTTCTTTCTTGGATGTGCAGCTTATTTTGTGTGTAATGTGTTTTGAATTTAACTGTCCTCAAGATTTGATAGCAGCCCCTCTGCCATGGTGTCCGGTGGCAGAGTGGGGCATAACAGGAGCTCCCCCTGCCTGTCACTAGCAGCAAAGCACTGTCTCCCCCAGGTGGCAGGCAAGGCTTCCATTTATTATGTTTCTTGCATGCATGTGCAAGAAACATAGTGCCACCATATGAAGTTTCGTAGGTGTGCCACCTCGCTTCCAATGCCCCGCTCCTTGTCAGAGGAGCGGCCTCACCACACCAATAACTGTCTAAGCTGTCTGTGACAGCAGTTCAGATGCAGTAGCGTACAGTTCCAAGCAAAACACCACTACAATCAGTGGTAGTAACGTGTAGGCAATTTGCATACTGCCGTCGGCAGTATTTATTTATTTATTTTATTTAGTTTTTGTTAACCGGGTAGGTGCACTAGCCATAAAATGACTATTTTCAGGCACGACCCAGGAGAGTACAACAAAAAGAGAACAGTGGAACAACAGCAACATGGGTACAGTAATACAAATAGAGGAACAGTACAGCAGTACTACAAAAATACAATGAGTAGAAACAAAATAAAATAATGGCGAGCATTATACAAATAATGGCAGTAAGATATATAATAAATGCAGAAACCACGGACCCAACCTGTGAAGTGAAAGGGTTAATAAGAAAGTAAGGTTATATAGAGAGAAAAGTGAGGAATGTTCAAACATAACAAGAAAGACTGATAGAAGGAAGGTCAGTGGTGGTAATTGGCAAAACAACAGTGGATGGTAAGAAACAAGGTTAGAGAAGGAAGAGCGCTAGTAGTCAAGAAGTTATTTACAAAGAGAAGGAAAAATATGGGGAGGGGAAGAGGAGACAGTCTTGGAGCTGGATTAGAGCAGGGGTGACATTATTGGTAAGTCTCAGGAGCTTCAGGTTGGGTCAAAGCATGTAAAAGCATCAGCTAAGGATAGATAACGATGATATTCACTTTTAAATCTAAAGTGAGACTGAGACAGCTGGAGGTTGAGTGGAACAGCATTCCATAGCCTGGGAGCAGAGAATTGGAAGACTCCTGTGCCTTTAGTCGTCCGACATCTCAGAACATAGAGCAAGGATTTGTCAGCTGATTGCTGGCCATGGGAGGATGGTTGAGGGACCAGCAACGCCGCCAGCTGGGATGGGTTTTTATCCTGAATGATCGAGTCCATTAGTGATCCAAGGTAGTATTGTCTACTGGCAGAGGCGAGAGCCAATTCAGATCCTTATAAAGAAGGCAGTGATGTTTGAGTCGAGGCGATGAAGAGGCAAATCGGCATATATTGTTATAAGTTACGTCCCATTTTAGTAGGGAGGTTTTATGGGCAGAGGTAAGAATAGAGGCACCATAAGTAAGGGTTGGGAGTAGAATACCTCGGGCAATTGCTAATTTCGCTGAGGGTGTAAGCATGTAGCTTATTTTGTAAGCTACTCCCAGTTTCAAGTTTACAGCTTTGCACGAGGACTGAATGTGAAGATTAAAATCCAGTGATTGGTCCAGCAGGACCCCAAGATACTTGAAGGAAGTAACATTTTCAAGTGAAATTCCTCCTGGATGAAGACCCTCCAGCAAACTAGAACAAGCCTTAATCTTTGGTGCGGAACCTAGGAGCATGGCTTTTGTTTTCTTTTCATTTAGTACAAGCCTACGTAAGCAATAATACCCAACAGGGTGGGCGGTATTGGGGAATGCCGGACCACCCAGGGGCGTAATGAGGCCCAACGCCAAAGGCGGAGGGCCTTATAGCCCCAGGAAGGTCCAGTATTCCCCAATACCGCCCACCCTGGAGGGTATTATTGCGCTTAGAAAATGTCCCACTGTATTACATGTGTTTGAGAAAAAAAAATTGATATTTCTATATAAAAAATCTTGTGTTTCAACTATTTTGTAAAAAAAAAAAAAAGTTCCTCCGCCTGCATTAGGCTTGTGTTTTGTTTTTTTAAAGACTTTGGTCCTATTAGAGCTTCCGTAGTTGTATGAAGTTGGTTGCTATGGTTAACACACACACACACACACACGGGGCTTACTAAATGGGCAGAAATAGTTTTAACTACTTTTTGGGGGCTCGATTGCAGTCCATTTCTTTTTTTCTTTGCAGTTTTATGAACTGCCATTTCTTTTCCCCAACTGACAGCATGAGAGCAACGGGAGAGTGGCATGCGTTGTTTCAGGCAGTGACATTTAGGTACTCACTGTGATTTTCTTTTTTGTATGTGTGTGTGAGAAGAAATGTATAAGGAGGCACTCACAGGCTTACAAATTATTGCCTTTAAACTCACAACTCGCATACCGAGTTGAGTGAGTGCCAAGCGAGTAAGACCCCGAGTGTGTCAGAGACAGCGAGTGAGAGACGCTAGATCTGCAGTCAGGAAAGTCAAGAAACTACACGTAATTTTAGCAGATCTAGTACTCTGTCTCGCTCACCTTAGCTTCCGATTGTGCAGACCATCGTAAAGTTGTGTGCCTTTTATGTATCTCAGTCCAGTGGGGACGGGGGAGATCCCAGCGGCGGATGTAGGGCTCACTTAGCAAGAGAATAAAATGGTGTCTAAGGATTTTGAACATTCAGGGTGCCCAATCATACTGTCAGTAATGGGGTACCCCAAATTGGCACTTGTTTTACAGCGGGCGTCTATCGAAAAATAGACACCCGGGTCAGGACTGCTTTCAACCAATCAGGTTTCACTATCAAATCTAGCCATTTTCTAAGGTCTAGTAGCCAGTCTAAGACCTTATTGAAGTCTGAGGTAAGTTATGTGTTTATGCAGGCAATACTAGCAGAACTAGCATAGATGATCAGGTCATCAGCGTAGAGAATAGCCGAGCAGGATTCCAGGACCTCAGCTGCATTGTTGATAAAAACTGAGAACAGAAGGGGCCCAAGGATAGAGCCCTGGGGGACCCCAAGGTTGATAGTAGATGTGTTGGACAGGAAGGAGTTAAATTTGACAGCTTGTGACCTGTTTGACAGGTAGGTACAGAACCAGTCCACAACAGGGGAAGAGAAATGGAAAGAGAAGCAGGGGATGGTCTACAAGGTCAAAAGCCTTAGTGAGGTCAATGAAGATGGCACATGTGAGTTTTCCAGAATTCATGTTGGACAGAATATCAGTAGTTAGCAGAAGAAGAGCCGTGGTGGTACTATGTCCTTTTCTGTAACCATGTTGGGTGTCCGAGAGGAGACTGTAGCATGTAAGGTGGTCAATGGTCTGTGATACAACTATTTTCTCTAGTATCTTGCTAAGGAGAGAGAGAACTGCAATAGGACTATAATTGGCCATGTCCTTTGGGTCACCATTTTTAAAGACAGGCGTTACTCTTACAGATTTTCATAGGTCCGGCACGGTGCTATGGATATGGGATAAAGTATAGAGTCTGGCAATCAGAGAGGCAATGAGTGGAGCAGCCAGCTTAAGGAGATGAGGTTCCAATGAGTCAGAACCAGAGCTGGTATTGGCAGATATGGATCTCAGTAATTTCAGAACTTCCACTCTTGATAGAGCCTTGAAATAGAATGGTGGAGCTGGAGGAGCATCATACGATAGGGCAGTATGATTATCTGATGGTAGCGTGGTAGGTAGATTGGAGTGTGATAAACTAGGTTGTAAAGCCAAGGTATAGTGTGACAGATCAGAGAAAAGATTGTTAAAACTGTTTGAGATGATCCTAGGGTCATTACAATGTGCGCCATTTATGATCATTTCATCAGGAGTGACCGACTGCGAGGTACCCAGAAATGTTTTGACATGGGCCGAGAATTTCCTCAGGTGACAGGCTGAGCTTTGTAGAAGGCCCTTTAGCAGCTCTAACTTGTCGCTTACATCTGTTTCTTAGTTCACGATGGACAATAAGGTCTGACTGTAGGCCAGTTTGTTTGTAGCGAATCGACAGCTTGTCCCTCCGGCATAGATTAGCAAGGAGGTCTTTATGTAGTCACCTCATTTGTTTTCCTCTGACCCTCCTAGTAATCTTAGGGGCATGTTTACATTGAATGGCAAGAAATTCGTTTATGAATATCTGTAGAGCAACCTCCACATCCTTTGTTTGATAGATACCTGTCCAGTCGATATTGGAGACATTATAGAGAAATGCATCCTGGTCAATATGAGCTAGATTTGTAAACGTGATTAGTCTTGATGGAGGAGATGGAGGCACAACCATAGATAGTATAGAAAAAGTGGGTGAGTGGTCTGTTAGTGCATCCACAAGGATTCCTGCTTTCGACACATGTTCCATACGGCTAACCATCACCCAGTCTAGGAGTGTACCCGTTTGATGGGATGATGTGGCTCTAGTTGTTTCGGAGATCAACTAGTGAACTTTATAACTAAACATGAGTGACTGCAAGGAGATTTGAGCTGACTTTAACCAACTGAGGTTAAGATCACCTAGGATGACCGCCTCATTATGATTTACAGTCTGGGAGGTGATGTCAAGGAGTTCTTGAAGACCTACTATTCCCCCAGCAGGGGGATTATAGGCATAGATAATATGAAGCTTCTTTTCCCCCAATACAATAGTTGCCTGTATGAATTTGCACACTGCGGGATAGGCAGATGCCGGGACAATAGAGATTTTGAGGTGGTTTTTGAAGAACAGGGCAACTCCACCTCCACGCTTGGATGAGGATCTATCCCGCTGGAACAGGGACTAGTTAGGCAGGGAGCATACATCATCAGGTATACTGGGTTTTAGCCAAGTTTCTGTGAGGAAGAGTACATCAGGATTGTAGAGTTTCACCCAGGCCTCAAGTTCCACATGGTGACAGGTAAGACTTCTGATATTGATATGGGCAATTAATAACCCTTTCTTGGACATGCCAGATAACTCAGTTGGGTAAAAGAAACATGTAGGTGGACCTGGATTTAGTTTGACGTCCCCAGATAGCAGAATAATGATCATGGCTGGGAATCAGAGCCTTGCGCAGTGGCAGGTTAGGGTGAAAGTACATCTCCATGGCAGCTTCCTCCTGGCATATAGAGGGTAATACATGCTGCCTCTAACAAGGAGAATAGGGTTAGGTTGAAGATCAATCTTTGATCAATCAATCAAGATCAAGCTTTGTCTCCACAATCAACTTAGAGAAACTATAGTTGCGGTAAGCCTCTGAGGAGTCTTTTGACATTTGGTTACAAGGGAGAGCCCACGTGACAGTATCCAGGCTGAGTAAAAGAACAAATGACAGGAGTGCCCATAGCAGACTATACTTCACCATAGAGTCACTATTTGACTTGGGTAGGAAGGCTAGTGGTATACTGAGACAGAGGATTAGCTCTCTGGAATAAAGAGATAGTGTATGTAAAATTAAGACTGCCAAGGGTGACCATGTTACACCGTTTTAACCCTTGGTCAAAATTAGAAATAGAGCAAAAACAACAAAGTGTTTCCTGCTAGCCTAGCAATTATTTAGAAGAAGTGGATCAGAGAAGCAGAAAGTAAAGCCCCTCAAAGGTTAATTAGGAAAGCAGACCAGCCAGAGGCTCTATGTGTGGTAAAGATTACAGTGAGGAAATGACCTTTTCAAGATATGTTAGAAGGCACCCCTAGTGGCAGAATTTTATAAGGAACCAATGGGAGACTAGACGGATAGCAGTAATGTTCGGCAAAAGTCAATGCAAGGCAGAGGGTGCCAAAGCCCAGAGACTGATAATCCAACATAGAAAAGGCAGGGCCAAACAGTGGCTGAGGAGAGAGCAGCAGTCCAATTAGAGGAGGGTGGCAGCAGATGGCAGCCTATCAAACCCGCACAGTGCTACCCTGGAGCAGCTGGGAAACTTAACCAGATTTGAAGGTGTCCTGGTCATCAGGAGGATGGAGGTGTGGGTGGCTGCAAAGTGCCTACATGTCGGCACTGCACTGGAACAGCTGTCGTAGACAGCTCCGTCCCTTCCCATAACAAACACCCAAGTAGCACACTGGGAGCCCACCCAAGCATGCTCATGCACCCCCCCAACACACACTGTATGGCAGATGGGGGTGCCCAATCCCCCATCGGCTCCCCTGCGCTCCCCCAACAGACTTCCAGGTGCCACACTGGGAGCCCACCCCAGTGTGGCAAATGTCCATAAGGCCGATGGGGGTGCCCAATCCCCCGTCGGCTCCACTGTCCCCCCCAACAGACTTCCAGGTGCCACGCAGGAAGCCCACCCCAGCATGGCAACAGTCAGTATGGCCGACAGGGGTGCCCAATCCTCCATTGGCTCCACTGCCCCTCCAAACCACCTTCCAGCTGCCACGCTGGGAGCCCAGCATTTCAGATAGTTTGAAATGTAACAACTAGATATTTTCACTGTTTTTCATGATTCTGAACAGCTTTGGAATTGGGAGGTGACAATTTTTGTATAATATTATGGATTGGTTCTCTGTTTTTTGAAAAGAATAGGCCAATAATGCCACAAGCATTTAGGTAGCCATTTGGCACAAATAAATCTATACAGCAGAAGGGGACAAAGTTAAATTTTACCACTTTGTTTCTTTAATAGACTGGGCCACACAGGTGATGTCTTTCTGACGTCAGCACGCCACCAGGTGTGTTTGAACGTGGCCCAGCCCTTCTTGTTCACCTTAGAGGTGTTAGTGTTTGCAATGCAAGGCACTGTTTGAGTGGGTAATGGCGCCGGGAGTACCTACGAGAGTTTGCCTCTTGACTTTTGTATCCTAATTTGGATTTAAAACGTGACAGAGAAATAAGGAAAAGATACGTTTGTTTGGTTAAGGTAATCACAGACTCAAATATAAGCCCATTTTTAAAAAAATCTAAAAACAAAGTTATATTTTGGGTTTTGATTTGCATCTTTTTCATTACAGCGCTTCACAGAAACATTGTTACATTTTGATTATGGGTCGCTAAAACCATGTTAAGTCTATTGGAGATTTTCTTAGTAAGTTTTTCCTCAGTTAATGAAGCAGCTTCACTTTTGGAAAAATGAATATATGGATTAAGTAAAAAACCTTTGTATTTTTTATTTTCAGACTACTGAATTTAAAAGCATTCGGAGATAGTGCGCATTTGACTTTTCACTACTACAGCGTTTTAAATGAAGCACTGTTTAACTTTGGTCACAAACAGTCAAAACCACGTTAACAGTGGATTGAAAATTTCTTCTCAGTAAGTTTCTTTTTAAATAAGATATGGTGTCCCCCCTTTTTTTTGTAAAAAATGTAAACCACACTAAAAATAATAAAATAAATTTTTGTACTTTATTATTTACAGACTTCTGAATCTGAAGTCATTTTGAGACTTTTTGCGTTCTCCCAACGCCATTTACTCATTAGCAATTTTGAGAATTAATCAGGTTTGTTCCACCTGATCATTGAATTATACATTTGATATCAAGTTAAAACTTTATATTTCTAACAAGAATGTTCTAAAATATGTTCTATTTTATTTTTACAGTGAATATTAAGCTCCAGGTCTGATGAAGGAATGATTTTAAAGTTCTGAAATGTTACCATTTGGATGAAACCATAAATTTGGGAGCTAATTTAAAGCAGCTATAATATAATTAATTTGATTCTGTTTGATTCATTTTGAAACAACACATTTTTATACAAAGAGAAGAAATACACAAATTAAAAAAACAATATTAAAATGAATCACTGTACAGGGTTAGAGTGAGACTTAAACATTTTGAAATTAGTTTATTGATATCCATTACACAGTCTCATTCCACCCCCCCCCCTTTAATTAAAAAGGAACCTGGAGAGACTTTTTTGTGGATAGGTACATGTTTAAGTTCCCTGTATGGATTAGGGATTTATTTAGTATCTCTACAATACAAATATTTCATTACTTCTTGAAGTTTGATAATTTTTCATCATGGCCACCTTTTCAGAAATGGGAAAAATCACTGACAACAGATCCACACCTCTAAGCATAAATACAGAAGAAGCTACAAGGATCATGGCATTAGTTAAAAGTAAACAACATATAGGTAATACAGATACAACAGAGCTACCAAAAGCCCTAATCACTAATTAGAATAATTAAAACAGAGAGAAATTAGACTAGACTGGCACGCGGTTACACTCTTGGAATATTTAAAACAAAAGAGAATTCCCAGAGGACTTAGAGTTTTGGTAGAATCACAACTAGGTTTTATACCAGAAGGCTTTCAGAACAAATGGGACGGAATTAGATCCAAATGTTCTTTTGATTTTATGTTACTACTAATAGAAACATTAACCACTGAGCAAACTAATGTGCTAAATGAAATACAATTAATAGAAACAAAGTTGAAGGACACAATCGAAATACAAAAATTGAAAGAACTCATAGATAAAATTGAACAATCTATGTCAGAATATGATACATATATTAAAAATATTAAAATTAATAAATTTAAAAGAGATATCAATGATTACAAAAATGGTACTATTTACAATTGGAAGAAATCAGAACACAATACTATTATAATTTGGATCAAAGTTCCACAACCTCAGAAAATTCAGAGGGAAGAACATATCAATTAAGAAATGTTCGAGGACCCACATCTTTTAGACCTTATAACCAAAGGAGTAGATTCCCACAATATCAAAATAAACCCTTTGGGAGAAATTACATCCAACATGGAAATTTTTATGGAAATCAAATGTATAGACAACAAAATTGGCAAAAAACAGAAAGAGAAATGGAAAAGGATTTTCAAATAGGAGCAGAGAAGGCAGGTCCATCAGGTATAAAAAGAGTCAGGAGGAGGCGAAACAGAAAGATACAAAATACATGAACTGAGATCTCAGAATCAAAATTAAATATTTACAAATTATCAAAGAAAACATTAACACCTATTGAAGAAAAAGTTCTTAACTTAGGTCTATCATTTGGTCTAACACAAAAACTGAACCCCTTTGAATTAAAGGTAGATTTAGAGAAATTCTATCGAAAGATAAGACTTAGGCAGTTTTTTGGCATGAAACAATATCCACAATATAGTACCACTGAGAGAGCCCAGTCTCAAGAGAAATATGAACTAAAACAAGCTCTTGGAGTCAAATCCAATTTCGAGCCTAGTGGTTTTCCTTAACCTAGTATAATTTGTTACATTGACAAGGCAAATCAAGATATTGAAAAAATCATGAAAGAAAATTCTAAGAAATGTCTGCATTATAATATCACAAAACAAGAAAATTAAGCTGTAAAAAGTTTAAGTGAAGACAAAACTATCATAATAAAACCTGCAGACAAAGGTGGTGGGATAGTAATTCTGGATATAGAAGATTACAGAGAAGAATGCTTTAAACAACTAAAAGATGTAGAAACATATGAAGAAGTTAGAAATATTCCTTTTGATTCACTTAAAACTCTGATCTCAGAAATAGTTACAGAAGCAAATGATAGAGGCATAATAGATCAATGGGTCAAGGAAGAATTAGTCAATAAAACACCAAGAATACCACTATTCTATATTCTACCCAAAATACATAAAGATTTAACAAAACTTCCAGGAAGACCTATCATCTCAGGAATAGGATCAATTACAGAACCTTTATCAAATTATGTAGACTATTATTGTAAAAATTTGGTAACCAACACTTGGTCTTACATTAAAGATACCAAACATTTCATTCAACTTTTAACAGAATTAAAGAGACAAGAACTGGATTTAACAAATACTTTATTTATAACTTTGGATGTTAAAAGTCTCTATACAAGCATCCTGCATGAAGAAGGCCTAAAAGCCATGGATTTTTTCCTATCTACCAGAATACAGAATGTTCCAGATAAAGATTTTCTTTTGAAACTAATTAAGATCATACTAGAAAATAATTATTTTGCTTTTGAGGGACATACCTATTTACAAAAAACAGGTACAGCCATGGGAGCCACATTAGCACCCATGTATGCTAATTTATATATGGCACATTTTGAGACAGAATTTATAGTATCTGAAACAAATAGATACAAAGATAATCTAATACTGTACAAGCGATTTATTGATGACATCATAATTATCTGACATGGAACAGAACAAGAAGCAAAATCATTCCATGAATATATACAAACAGCCAGAAATAACTTATCGTTTACAATGGAAATTCATACTGAAGAAATTTATTTTTTGTATCTAAAATTAATCAAACAAAATGAAAAAATTATAACTGATCTGTATAGAAAGGAAATATCAACAAACACTATTCTTCATGCTAGAAGTTTTCACCCAAAAAACCTTAAAGAAAGTATACCATACAGTCAAATGTTGAGAATAAAATGAAACAGTGGTACCCAAGAGAAATATGAAAAAAATATTACAGAATTAACCCAAAGATTTAAACAAAGAGGCTATACAGACTCAACCTTGTTAAAAGCAAAAGAAAAATGTGACTATAGAGATAGAAATACACTATTATTAGACAAATCTAAATCATCTACAAAAACAGAATCCAAAATCACTATGTCCACACAATATTCAGATAGTTTTGGGAAAATTAAACATGTTATTTTATCTAATGGGAACATTTTACAATCAAATGAATGGGGTCAGAGAATTTTTCAACACAAACCCTGGGTCACAGCCAAAAAAATGACTATAATTGGAAATAAAGTAAACAAAACTCAACATTGGACACCAATAGACAAATCCCGAACATGGCTCAGAAGTGAAATCAAAGGTTTCTACCCTTGTGGCAATTGTGTTCACTGCAACAATGGTCAAAAGATGAAATCTATAAAAAGTACGTATGATGATAAAGAGTATGACATCAGAGATTTCATCACTTGCAGGACTGATTTCATCATTTATTGCATCATTTGTCCATGTTCTTTATACTATATTGGAGAAACAACAAGATCTTTAAAGCTTCGCATCTTAGAACATAAAAGCAACATAAGAAGAGGTGATATCAGGTCTCCATTAGCAAGTCATTTTATGGACTTTCATCATTCGATTTCAAGTTTAAAATTTTTTGGACTAGAACATGTGAAAATGAATCCCAGAGGTGGAAATAGAGAAATGACTTTACTACGAAGAGAAGCATGGTGGATCTACACCTTAAGAACACATCAACATAAATATGGACTGAATGAGAACCTATCTTGGTCTACCTTTAACTAAAATCCTCCCCTCTCTTCCCCCCTCCCCTTTTTGTTCCACACCTTTAAGCAAAATATAAAATAATTAGATATATACACTTCATAAATATCAAAAAGCTTTATTATGCTTTGTAGACAATACATGTTGAAGAAAACCTACATGTAATTGTGTTGGCTTGTTTATTTGTCACACCGAAAGATTCTGTTATGCCTATTGATATTATTTTGCCATATTGAACCACTTAGTCAAACTGTGTCAGTATATGATCGTTTGAAATGTAACAACTAGATATTTTCACTGTTTTTCATGATTCTGAACAGCTTTGGAACTGGGAGGTGACAATTTTTGTACAATATTATGGATTGGTTCTCCATTTTTTGAAAAGAATAGGCCAATAATGCCACAAGTGTTTAGGTAGCCATTCGGCACAAATAAATTTATACAGCAGAAGGGGACAAAGTGAAATTTTACCACTTTGTTTCTTTAATAGACCGGGCCACACAGGTGACGTCTTTCTGACATCAGCACGCCACCAGGTGTGTTTGAACGTGGCCCAGCCCTTCTTGTTCACCTTAGAGGTGTTAGTGTTTGCAATGCAAGGCACTGTTTGAGCGGGTAATGGCGCCGGGAGTACCTACGCGAGTTTGCCTCTTGACTTTTGTATCCTAATTTGGATTTAAAATGTGACAGAGAAATAAGGAAAAGATACGTTTGTGTGGTTAAGGTAATCACAGACTCAAATATAAGCCCATTTTTAAAAAAATCTAAAAACAAAGTTATATTTTGGGTTTTGATTTGCATCTTTTTCATTACAACGCTTCACAGAAACATTGTTACATTTTGATTATGGGTCACTAAAACCATATTAAGTCTATTGGAGATTTTCTTAGTAAGTTTTTCCTCAGTTAATGAAGCAGCTTCACTTTTGAAAAAATGAATATATAGATTAAGTAAAAAACCTTTGTATTTTTTATTTTCAGACTACTGAATTTAAAAGCATTTGGAGATAGTGCACATTTGGCTTTTTACTACTACAGCGTTTTAAATGAAGCACTGTTTAACTTTGGTCACATACAATCAAAACCACATTAACAGTGGATTGAAAATTTCTTCTCAGTAAGTTTCTTTTTAAATAAGATATGGTCTCCCCCCTTTTTTTTGTAAAAAATGTAAACCACACTAAAAATAATAAAATAAATTTTTGTACTTTATTATTTACAGACTTCTGAATCTGAAGTCATTTTGAGACTTTTTGCGTTCTCCCAACGCCATTTACTCATTAGCAATTTTGAGAATTAATCAGGTTTGTTCCACCTGATCATTGAATTATACATTTGATATCAAGTTAAAACTTTATATTTCTAACAAGAATGTTCTAAAATATGTTCTATTTTATTTTTACAGTGAATATTAAGCTCCAGGTCTGATGAAGGAACGATTTTAAAGTTCTGAAATGTTACCATTTGGATGAAACCAATAAATTTGGGAGCTAATTTAAAGCAGCTATAATATAATTAATTTGATTCTGTTCAATTCATTTTGAAACAACACATTTTTATACAAAGAGAAGAAATACACAAATTAAATAACCAATATTAAAATGAATCACTGTACAGGGTTAGAGTGAGACTTAAACATTTTGAAATTAGTTTTCTACCATAACGCCCTACCCTGTAGGGACTGACAGGTGTCAGGGGTGGGACTTGGAATTGTTGACAGTAATGCTCATGCCATTGCACCCCCACCCCCACACTCCAGCCAGTGACAGGCATCGAGGTGCGCCTTGGACCCTTTTCCCTCAGAGTTCACCCCATTCTCCTATACTGTGCCCATTTCAGCATATTTCCTTATGGAATGAGGTGAATGTAAAGCCCAAACACCCCAAGGCACACCTCGACACTTGTCAGTGTCTGAAGAGTAGGGTGAGGTGAAATGTCATGACCGTCATGGGTGACAACCCAAAGGCACACCTCAATGCCTGTCCATCTCTACAGGGTGAGGGTGGAGTTGGCGTCAGTTCAATACTTCAATGCCATTCCTATACTGCATCTGTTTAACTCCTGCACTTCCACTGCTAGTGCCAGCAAGCAAAAATTCGGCATTGACAAATGCTTGTTTACATAGCAGCCTTGGCTGCTTTTAAAGAAACAGTGCTCCTTTCAAGTAATGATGCTTAAGAGCGCTTGTTAAAAGTTTTTTCTCCCCCCACTCCCTGTGTGCCTCCAGACCCCCACTTATACCTTTTGAGTCTCGGGAGTCAAAGGACATGCAGGGAACACTTCGAAGAGCTGCTGCAGAGGATTTAAGTTTTGAGTGCTGTAGTACTTACAACATTCGAACTGGCTGCAGCTAGCTCGCACATTCGAGCAGGAAGCTCAAATGTGCGCACTAAGTGCTGTACGGCATTTTGCCTCACCACCAAGCTGGTAGATTCAACTTTTACACTCACTGCTCTGGTCCCCACCAGGATAACATTACTGGGGGCTGACAGGAGAGCACAGAGGACTGGGAAAAGAGGAACTGGCAACCAGAAGGCAGTCCAAGTAAGCCCCAACCCGTACTTTATCAGGTAACGGATTTTTGCTGAAATGGAAAGGATGCATCCTTTCTCATTGCCCACTACCTGATGACTGACAGGCAACCTCCTCCTGCTATCAGCTGGCCTCAAGGCTCCAAGATCAGCTTGACTTTTAACACCCCACAACCATCTAACTTCCAACAACCTTCCTGAGGGTCTGGAACCAGGCTGAGACTGAATACTCTGCACAGCACAGCCCTGCAAGGGGCAATCACAAAACCACTTTCAAAAGCAAGTTGACACTATTCAAGAGCAGTACAAGAGCAAATTATTGAGGATGCTTGTTTCAGGGCTGACATACAGTATACATGTTTCTATGGCTGTTACTGTGTGGCAAAATAGTACTCACAGTAACCATAGTAGCAACATCATGGGCAAAATGTTTCTTCCACTTCTGGCAGACTCATGTTCATGTGTTCACAAAACATCTTTCCTGACTACGTCAGCCAGCCTTATGGGGGAAAGTCACTGAAGGAGGGGGTGGAGGAGCAGCTGCAGTACAAAGCTTGCTAGCTGCGAAATCGAGCAGACTTGATAGACCAAAAGGCCTTCATGTGCTAGCAATTTTGTATGTTATAAATGAAGGGCTGGATTTTCAAAAGTCTTATAAAATGGGTTTATAAAATCCTGGTCTCCGATTGGCTGGGGCACTCTGACACTCGGATCTAAGTCAAGAGAGCTATAAAACAATAGTGTGGCACAAAACCACACAAGCAAAAGAGCATCAGGGAAAACAGCTGCAGGTAAAAACAGTGCTGACACCTCCGTGCAGATAAGGTAAAGTAAGAAAACATGACACCCCACCAAAGACAGGGATACACTCACAGCAGTGCAACTTCCAATAAGTGTAGTACACATGATACACTACATGGAAAACAGAAATAAAATGAAAACAAGCACATCAGTTCATAAAGTACTATGAAATTAAGCCTGCAGTTGAAAGTTAAACTGCTCCCTCATGCACAAGAACCCACAACAATCAGTAGACTTCAATCCACACAAATTCACTAAACAAAAATGTTTCTTTGAAAATTTTATGTAGGAGACTCCCCTCCACCCACCCACCCACCATCAGATCTATAAACATCATCAGGAACACACAAAACACCACCCAAAAAACAAACATAAAAAACACAAGCTATTTACAAGTGCCCCCACACCCCCATCAGATATATAAACATCCTTGGGAACTCAGAAAACACCACATCCTCGGGAAAGCACAAAACACCACCCAAAAAACAAAAGTAACAGCCATACACTATTTACAAGCGCTATCATAACCAGATGCTGTTATGCACCACTTGTTCTTCTGACTCACGCTGACATTTACACACAGTTTTGACTGCGCTGTATTTAACATGCTGTTTTAACCAGATACCTTGGCATCCATACTTTTATCTCAGCCCAGTCAGTGGGTACAAAAGTAATGGTACTGTAGCAGTATTGTCCCTTTACATAAGATATCAATGTCATGTTAGAGTTTTTTATTTCAGAACATCTGCCATTTTTGTCCACACTGAATAACAAAAAGCATATTTTCTACTTTTAGGACATATAGAGGATACTGGTTGGGCAACCATGCCCAACCAACCTGTGCTGCCACAGAGGAGTTCTGATTACATCAGACCTCGTGAGCGAAGCTCTAGAGGTCCGATGTAATCAGAAGATGAGGGTGACAGCATAGACTGGTTGGGCATGTGGTTGCCCAATCAGTATTTTTTTTACTGTGTGTAGTTATTTTGTTTTATTTATTTATTTTAAATGAAACTGTTTTCATAACACTCCATGGCAGTAGCAAATGTTTATTTATTGAGGTCTTGGATTAACACCTTTGAGCAGAAAGCTGTTTCATAGGTTCCAAGTCAAGTATGACACAAACAAGAATACAGATAAGTTCCAGAGATACAGATACAGCCAGAAACAATTGAAAACTGTCTCCAGGCATAAATTCTAACAATAGTTACGCAATCTAAGCACATACAGGGTGCAGAGTCAAAACAAAGGCTAACGTTTCACTAGGCAATGGTAACATAACATGAGGACACGTGTTTAAAAAGGAGAACTGTACAAATAACAACATAGGCAGATAATTGGATTGTGCCTGAGTCAAAGAAAGAAGGAAGGTCTTGTACCAGTAGAGAGGGACAGGGGAGGGAGGAGAATGTGCCGGCAGTTTCAGCTCAGAACTTAAACTGATTGTTGTGTGTGTGGCAGTGTTGTGTAAAACATTAGCTGCCACAAGGATTTGCGAACAGCTGGAACATTGTTGTACCACAGAAGGGTACAATTGTTTTCTATGACCTTTGAACTGTGGTACAACAACAACTCACCTGGCATGGAAATCCATGCAGAACATATAGGATAGTGCATGAGTAACAGTTAACAACAGGACTATTCTTTCACCGAGTTGGTACTATGACGACAGTTTACCTCGAGAGTGCAGCTTGAGTGGTAATCCGTCATCATAGTACCAACGAAGTGAAAAAACCCTTGCCATTAAGTGTTACGCATGCGCTTTTTTTTATAGTGTATTTTGGAACGCTGACCCCCAGAAAAAACATTACCACATCTTTCTTTTTCAAATCATTTTTACTGAGGCCATGTGTGCCCTGTCAGTATGCTCTAACAGTCAGATTGCTGCTCGAGGACACAATGTGTGACGTCCACACTGCAGCAGAATGAAAAGTCTTTCTGTTGTCCTGCGGACATCACTTTTTGGTTCTGCTGCACTGCGGACGTCACTAATGCAGCAGAACAACATTTTGAGGGAGATGGATTTTGAAGAACAACGATGTTCCACAATACAATATAAAACTGGACACTATAATATAAAGCAACACTGTAAATAAGTGTTCTATGTTTTTCTCCTTGTCTTGTTTCTTCACATTCCTTGCTGACATTTTTTTTTCTCATTTTGTGTAGTCTGTGGTCTGCAGTATCCCCTCACCCACCTGCTCACTCCTTCACTTGCTCACACCATAACCACCAGTGGCTTTTTCTGCAAAACTTCCATGAATACCTAACTTAACAAGTGCAATATTTTTTTTCTATGTTATGATTATGTAGTAACTTTCATCACATAGCCCATTTCACTGTTCCCTCTTGTGACTGCTAGCATTAGCACCCTCCCAGAGCATCAACCAACTACCTGCACTTAGCTCCTGACAACTCATTCAGTTGAGGGACCCCAATCCCAGCACTTTAGGTTATACCTGCCCCCCAATCATGACATCGCTCCCACTTCCCTACCCCCTCAGATGCTCCCAACTACGTTACTCCTTCCACCCATGTTTGTAACCCCTCTTCCTCACCTCTGAGGGCTTCCAAGTAGGGTGTTAACCTCTGACGCTGGCTGGCTACTATACTGCCTAAGCTGTTTAATGCTGCTGTACCCTGTAACTTACCTGTACCATATGTAACCCTGTCATCTGTATTGTATTGTCTATGTAACTGACGTGGAACCTATAAATGAACACCTGCTCACTGGTGTAATCCAAGACCTCAGTAAATAAAAATAAATAAATAATTACTACCACGGTCCACTGTAGTATTTCCCCTAACCTAATAGGATACCTCTTCTCTTCTGCCTGCTCCACCAAAACCTTAAAAATGCATCAACTGTCCGGTAGCATGCGTCACCACTCACTATGGCAGCCTCAGTCCCTCATCTCACTTTCCCTCACCTACCTCACTACTTTCTCTCTCCTGCCATCCCCTGCAAATCCTCTTGTGAATGGTGTAAATAACAAGTTGAGAAATACTAAATGCTCTATTAAACTCCTCGAGAAGAGGAAGAAGGGGAGTTGGCAGAGGCCTTGTTAGGGTAACAAAACATCCTTGGACCAAGCCCTCAAAGGCTGGGAGTAGGCAATAGATATTTTTATACAAAGATTAATTTCAGCAGTTCTATTGATGAGAGGTTCAGGGCCTATATGAAATCATCTGGGGCTCAAGCCCCTGAGGACCGGGTCTAGCAACACCCCCGGGAGGTGGCAGTGACATGAGAACAACATGAAAATCCAGGTGCCCCGGTGGATCTAGTTAGGGGAGGAACTATATCACACTAAAGTTTAATATTTTGCATTTATTTATTTATTTATTTTCCAACATCTTTTTCCATTGGCCTAGATACACATTTTATAAACACAATAAGACACTTCCAGGTGATGCTTGGGCTGGGATAATGGCATTGCACATTATTATGCCTATAGGCGTATGTTTATCCTAACTCAACCAATGCCCTGTCGTGTCTTATTACTTGCTTGACACAAGCACAGTTCCTGATTTTGAGCTGTACCTGTGTCGAAATAGATGCACAAAAATGTTTGAATGCTATTCTCAAAAGGTTGTGACACATTTGTAACCATTGTACCTGCTTTATGGAAAAATAAATTATGCATTTGTCATATATTGACAAACACATCACTTTTTAAATGGGAGTCAAAGTGCTACAAATTGTGGCAGATGCAGCAGAAAGTGGTGCAAATCCCAGATTACTTTTTAAAAATCCATCCAAAAGTGTTGTTCAGGAGATCACTTTATTTGTGGCTTATACTTTAGGAAAGTGAAGAGGAACCAGGCTCAGCTAAGCTGATATACAGTAGTTATATTTGGATTTTTATTCATTATTTCCACATCTGGATATAATGTCTGTCAGTGTTTCACGCAGAGCACTTCATCAGAACAGATTTAAAAAAAAATCATGTATAAAAATAAGGCAAAGGACTTTATTTACAATCTCTAATATTCACAGTGGACCATGCTGTGAATTATTAAATAAGCAGCTGAACCACTCAGGTGCATTTTGGGAGGAGAGAGAAGTTAAATGACTTGTTCATGATCACACAGTATGTAAGTGGTAGCTGTGGGATTCAAACCCAGTTCTCTAGGTTTGTAACTCAGTGCTCTTAAAGGGGAACAGTCAGCACTAAGACCCTTACACTCAAGTGTGGGGCTGGTTCCAATGTGCACTTTGTGTGCAAAAACATTTTGGTTTGCTTACTGTTTACTGTAGTATAACAGATTGTATCAGACTACATTTGCTTAGTTGTAGGCTGACATCTTCTGTTACTACAAATACCAGAATTGTTACTGTAGCTGACCCTGAGGCAGGGCACACACCCTTAATCTTGTGGTAATGTTCCTCAGCAGGCTCTTCGCCTCTCTCGTAGGTCATGTATGCCACAGACATGGTGTAGTGTGAGCCTCACCAAGGACTGGAGTGCCCTGTCCTCTGTCCAGATCCCCTGTCATGGACAATCACCTTGAACACCAAAGAAAACGTAATCAGCATGTGTGCAACACACGGCACAGATTGGTAGTATGTCTGTGGTACTATAAGCAGTGTTGTGTGTGACACCATGGGCTGCCACCCCATGTAGGGTTCTTAAAGGTGGCACGCTCATGTCCTGAGGTCACATGACATAGTGTCAAGAGTGTATGTGTCAATAGTATGCTGTGTGACACAAGTGACATAGTTGACAGTGGTGAGACATGGGAAGGGTGATAGATAACTGACCCGTGACACAGTGATATGCACCTACCAGATTGTGGCAATAATAGTGTACTGTGAGCCACAATACACATGCAGGATGACAGGGCAACAGCTGGAGTGTATGATGGAGTGGTTCCACACTGGGATGCCCCACTGTACAGTAACATGCACAGGGCACATACTGCATACCAGCAAGTATGCCATCAGGCATGGCAGGGGCACATAGTCATTGCATAATGCTCAGTGGTAGTCATCTAAACATTGACTACCCCGAGGTAATGCTGAGGTATGTAAAGGCACTCAATTTACACTGTGCAATGGATGTAATGCAATCCTGCTCCAGCATACACAAGCATCACTTCAGCACCAGTCAGTAGTTGTAGAACTACCACTGGGGCATATACACCACAAGGGACACACCAGACACAACCAGAGGTATGGACAGCAGCACGTGGTACATGTGACATACAAGTACAGGACACACAGGCACTATAGGAGCACTTCCATGGAGCATCACAGAACACCATAGTGAAGCATGCTGCAACGGTCAGGATGCATATGGCCTCAGTGCAGTTTGTGCAGTAGCACAAGGCACCACTGCACAGATGTAACAGTTGCAGTAGGGTAACCATGGTGAAGACAGTGCAATACAGCACACCCACATGGTGGTGCAGTTGAGAAGACCTGAAAGATGTGCCACAACCCCTTGGCCACCCCTGTTCCCCCCACCATGGACACAGCCATTTGAGCAACCCAGAAACCATGTCCACACCATATGATGTGTAGTGCATCACACATGAGGAACAGGACAGGTAGTGGGACATAACCATTAGCAGTGGAAACTGGATGGAACACCATGGGCACAACATGTAGAAGGAAAGCAACAATGCTACATGCTGGACATCAGGCCAAGCATACAGCATCGCCCAAGGGCCAACATGCAGCCCCCCTTCCACTTGTATGCTGCACAGACCTAGGCCATGCATACCACCAGTGTGAGATGGTAGACGATGATGGTGACATGTGTGGGCACCCCCCACACAAACTGTGTAGCTACTATGTGGATGTGAGTGGGACACAGTGAATGTTTCTGGGGATGTTGGCCTTCATTTTCTGGGGACAGAGCAGGGACAGTCGCCACACATGACTTGGCCATTCAACAGTGATACAGTGTTGCATAGTGAACTACATACCACAGGAATGCTGCAGTCAGTGCTGGGCAACATGTATGTACCTGACGTGTGACATTACAATGAATGGTGCGATGGTGTCTGTTCGGTTGACACACTGTCTACGGTGATGTGTACCGACCCCACAGGTGCATCCTAGAACATTCAGTAGCATACTGTGACACCACCAATGGAACCAATGCTGCCTTGCAGTAGCACAGATGGCAGCCAAGCATACCACAGGACACCTGTGCCAATGATGACAGAGCTACATGGATACCATGTATGAACAAGCACCACTGCGGCATATGATGAACTGTCCATGATGTGCCCAACATAGGTAGTTATGCAGCACCTGTGGGATCATTGGGCCAGCAGCACATACACAATGACCACACACCAATCCCATCTTAAATGAACCCCCCCCCCGGACACAGTGCAGATGGTGTAGTGTGCGTACCATGCCATGCACAGGGCTGCATTGGATGCCACTGTACAGTCCACCAGTAGGTACAGACAGAAAACCCTGCCAAGCTGCAAAGTGGCAGTAGACATGCATAGCTCAGGAATCTGCAATATCACTTGCATGTGGAATGTACAGATCCCAGCAACCATATGGTGCACATGGGGCAGGATGGTGCATTATGCATACAGATAGAGACATACCTGAGTGGACCATCCACTATGGCTGTGCTAGTGGCTCACAGCTTGACACTGGGCCACGATTGTCCCAGATCCTCCTCTACACACTGGCTGTGGTGCGTCTCCCATGAGCTGTGGTGCTGACTGTTGGGCCTATGCTGGCCATGCCTGTTGGCGGTCCTCCCCCTCAGACAAATCCAGCTGCAGGTCTTAGGACATGGGTACACTTATCTTTCTTCATCCCCATCCTGACCCCTGAGACATCGCTTACCTGCTGCTGGACCTGTTGAGTCATGGAACACAGAAAACAGTATGTAAGTGAATGACAGGGCACCGAGGGACACAACAACTATGTGCCATGAACACCCATGTGGCACGGATGGCATATAACACACAGAACTGCACAGCCATGCACAGGTACAGGGCCATGATTGGTATTTGGTCTGACAACACTGGCAATGGGGCACATACAGTGGTGTGGATATTAATATGCCGCATTTCTGCCTGGCAATCAGATGGCCTCCCCCCTCCTGGAGACCACAGATGGATATCAGGCACAGTGCACACACCATACTACCAGTGAACTGCAGACTGCAGTATGTGCAGGGCATGCACAGTGCCATGTGTGGCCCATACAACCTATAGCTGTGGATGCATACAGTAGTGGACCACAGATGCAGGTTTAAGGCCCCCCTTACTGTGTCTAGGGGGATGTATGATTGTAACTGAGCTTCATTCAGGAAGGGAACTCTGCACAGCACTGTACTATAATATGTAGAACACCGTACCAGACTGGGGTAAACAACCTATGCTGCCTCCACCTACAGTAGATCATAATTTGTTATCCTGCAAGGCAGCGTGGGTAGCAAACCACAAGTATCAAGGCTCAAAACACCTGTCCACCACTGAGGCATGGTCTAATCAATTGGCAGAGTTTATCACAGCCAAAAGGAGCACTTGTGAACTCAGAGCATTTATGTTTGCTAGGATCAGAAATCCGTGCAAATGTTCAACATGTCACATATATCTCACCCAGTGGGGCACAGATTTGTAAGATCCCTTGGGCACCCATCCAGCAGTTGGAATAAGCCTGTATAAGAGGGGGCACACAAATGGCTAGAACATGTCCGTGTAGGTAATCCAGTAACAGTGCCATTCACATGTCAAGCATGTACAGAACTATGATACTGTACAGGATATGAATACATATATAAATGCTGCAAATCATGCACACATCACACTGTCAATACAATCATAGCAATCAATAATGTATTGCTGCCCTAAAGTTGCCATCAATGGTTAATGCCCAAAATGGGTGAGTCCACTCCCAAACAGTTTTAGTCATGTTGCTCAAAGACAGTGTAACAGGTGGCATTGCCTTACCTGGCCGAATTTCTCTGGAAGCATGCTGTGCCCTCAACTGCTGCAGGTGCTTCCCCTCTTTCCAGGTTATATCGTCCCAATTCTGCCGGCACTGTGCTGCAGTGTGGTCCAGGTCTGCACCCAGGAGACCCTACTGGCCACCATCTCCCATATCTGGGCCTTCACAGCCCCTGGAGCATCCCTGGCTGTTGGCCCAAACAGTGAGGTCTCCTTATTAAGGACCTCATGCACCAGTACTGCCACCTCTCAAGGGATGAAGCACCTGTTCTTCACCTGCTCCTCCTCAGGAATCCTGCTGCCTCTGGAAGCCGTTGCAAATCTATCCTGCTTCACTGATGTTCTGCTTTCTTGCCTGCCATTTGTGGATGATATTTCCACAGATGACATGATGTGTGCATTTGCAAATAGCCACAAGAAAATGATGCCACGTGCATGCTGCCCCATGTATGCGCACTCAGATCTGACACTTGTATGTTCTATGTGCATGCTCCTGGCTGCGTGCAATCACCTAAGCGCATGTTTGTGGAAGATGCCTGACGTCATCATTAGTAATGTCCCTGAAGTCATCAAGGCATGTGGCTGCCCACAGCATATGTTTGCAGAGCAGCTGTCGCTATCGCCATTATTGATAGCTAATGCCTTAGCAACACTCAGAAACAACTGTATATACGAACATACGAAAATGCCAGCAGAAACAGGCCTCACGGTCTATCGAGTCTGCTTGAGTGCGCAGCAAGCAACTTATAATGCTGCTGCCCCTCCCTTTCCCCCATCCTATTACCCCTTACCCTTACTCTGTCCCAACCCCTCTTGAAGCTGTCTTCCATCTTGCAGGCCACTACCTCACCCGGCAAGGAGTTTCACTCGTCCACCACTCTTTCCGTAAAAAAAATGTCTCCTCATCTCTCTCCTGAATCTACCCCCTCCAATCTCAGTTGGTGTCCTCTCATGTCCCTCCCCTTTCTCCTCTGGAAAATTCTCTCTGTATTAGTCTTGTTTATTCCCTTCAGGTGCTTAAAGGTCTCAGTCATATCTCCCCTGTCCCTCCTGTCCTCCAGAGAGTACATATTCAACTCCCCCAGCCTTTCCTCGTATAGCTTCCCCTCCAATCCCTGGATCATCTTTGTAGCTCTACGCTATACCCCCTCCTACAATCTGATGTCCTTATTCAGGAACGAGCACCAGTACTGCATGCAGTACTCCAGGTGGGGCCTGACCAGTGACCTATACAGTGGCAGGATAACCTCCCTCCTTCTGGAGGAGATCCCTCAGACTATACACCCCAACATTTTGTTGGCTTTTGCCACCGCTCTTCTGCATTGAACAGAGTTGTTCATGCTTCCTGTTATAATCACCCCTAGGTCCTTCTCTTCTGTGGAGCAACCCAACTGAACCCTATTTAAGTGATAATCTCTCCCCTTGTTCCGGGCTCCAAAGTGCAGAACCTTGCACTTCTTGGCATTAAACCCCAGCTGCCTTTTATCTGCCCACTCCTGCAGCTTATTCAGGTCCTCCTGCAACCCCTTCCCCTCTCCATTTCATCTACCACAGCTCTCATCTTGGTATCATCTGCAAACAGACTGATTTTACTCAGGATCCCATTCGAGATATCTGCAATGAAAATCCTGAACAGTACTGGTCCCAGCACGGATCCTTGTGGTACCCAGCTCATCATTGCTCTCGGTGATGAGAGATTCCCCCATCATCACACTTTGCTGTCTCCCCCTCAGCCAGTTTCTGATCCAGGTCACCTTTTTTGATCCTGCCCCACATACTCCAGCTTCTCCACAATCTCCCATACGGCACTGAATCAAAGGCCTTACTGAAGTCAAAGTACAGGACGTCCACAGCATGGCCCTTGTCCAGTGCCCATGTCACCCAGTCATAGAACTCTACCAGGTTTGTCTGGCATGATCTGCCCACAACAAACCCATGTTGCTGGTCATCCTGGATACTGTTTGCCTCCAAGAAGCTCACAAGCCTCTCCTTTAGGATGGTCTCCATGAGTTTACCCACGATCAAGGTGAGGCTCACTGGCCTGTAGTTCCTTGGTTTATCCTTTGGCCCACTTTTATGGATGGGAACCACGTGGGCCATCCTCCAGTCCTATGGTACACATCCTGTGTCCAGGAGTTATTGAAAAGGTCAGCCAGAGGCCCCGCAAGGACCTCTGCCAGCTCCCTCAGTACTCTAGGGTGAATGCCATCTGGCCCAGGTGCTTTGTCCACTCTTAATGCCTTCAACCCCTCCAGCACCCTGCCCTCTGTAATCCCTACATCTGTCATCCTCTTTCCCCCTTACCCATCCCCCACTTGCCTGAGGTATCTGCCCCGCCTTCTCCTGCGTGAACACAGAGCAGAAGTGCTCATTTAGTGCCTCTGCCTGCTCCACCCCCTTCTCCACCCACCCCCCCATCTTTCTTGATCCTCACAAGCTGGTCTTTGCTTCTTCTTTTATCGCCTATGTAATAGAAGAAGTATTTTTCTCCTCTTTTGATCCCCTGTGCAAGTCTCAGCTCTCTAGACACTTTGGCCCCCCTGACCAGTCTGGTGACCTCCCTAGACTTTTCCCTGTGTACATCTTTATCTTCTCCCTTCCCCATCTTCCAAAATGCCACCCTCTTGGCTCTCACCCCTTCCCTGACCTCCGGTGACAACCAACTGGGTTTCTTTGCCCTGTCCTTCTTGTTTTTTTTCCTAGTACAGGTCTCTGTTGCCTCCGCCAGCCTTTCCCTTATTATATTCCATTTCTGATTTGCTTCCAGGTGTTGTTGGATATCTGCCAGGTGCTTGCTCAGAATTTCATCCATCATCCTAAAGTCCACCTCCCTAAACTCAACCATCCTTGTACCTGTGCCCCCTGCGTCCCTCCCCATGTTTAGCGTGAACCACACTGAGTAGTGGTCACTCCCAGCAAGCAGTTCCCCCACTTCTAGGTTCCTTACAGCTTCCGCATTATCCAGTTCAAGGTCAAAAGTCCTTTCCAGCTGTGTCGGCCCCTGTACCAGCTGTGTCAAGAAGCTGTCCTGAAAAGCTTCCAATAGGACCCCCTCTCTTGCACTCATGGTAGCAGAAGTGCTCCAATCCACCCCCGGTAGGTTGAAATCCCCCACCACCACCACCATGCTTCCCTTCCTGCTTACCCTTTGAAATTGATCTGCCAGTTCCCGGTCCAGGTCACAACCCCATGATGGTGGCCTGTACACTACCTCCATCCTCAGTGTCCTATTCCTCACATCCTGGAACTGCATCCACAGAGCTTCTGTCCTCCCCTCCTCCCCTTCCTCCCTTACACACTTAATACCCTCCCTCACATAGATCACCACCCCCATTCTTGGCCCTATCATTTTTGAATAGCCTGTACCCTGGGATCATCATCCCTCAGTCCTGGTACTGGGTGGCCCATGTTTCCGTGATGGCCACTGTGTCCACCAATTCCACCGCCAAGAGAGCCTGTAACGCTGCAGTTCTGTATCTTAGGCTTCTTGCGTTCAGTGAGACCACCTTCCAGCCTGTTGCCTCCCCAACCTTACCATTCCTCTTTCCCCCCTTTGGTCCTCTCTGTGCCCCCTCCTCACTGCCTTTACCTCTAACTAGAGGGGTAAGCACCCTATGCTCCCCTTTCCAGACATTGTTTCTAACAATGGTCCCCTTGTCACCCCCCTTCCTAGATTAAATCCACCCTTGTTGAAATATACCCCTCCGTTCCCTGTTTGGGTACATTCTTCCCCTCCTTGCTCAAATGTAACCTGTCCCTGAGTGTAGGTCACTCTTATCCCAGGTCTTGCCCCAGTCTGACACCAGTCAATATTTCCTGGTTTGGCACCATTCCCTCAGTCACCCATTAAACTCCTCTAATCTTTTTTTTCTCCCTGTACTTGCACATGGTACTGGTAGCACCTCAAGAATGCCACCGATACCCCCACCTCCTCACACTGCCCATCAAATTCCTTGATCCGCCCCTTTGCCACCTCCACTGTTTCCCTGGCCAAGTCATTTGTTCCCAGGTGCACCACCACGTGTGGTTTCATCCTCCCTCTACTTTCACACTTGAGAAGTGCCTGCCCTGCCCTGTCTGCAGTCAACACCGAAATTGCCTGAACCCAGATACAACTGCACCTTCCCCCCTTCCTCCCCATCTGATCCCCTTCAGTATGGAGTCTGCCAGCACCGACACCTCCACCATCATTCTGATCTTAACCCTCCCTTCCACTGTGATCCCTGTCCACTCCCCCAGGAACCCCACTGCCTCCCTCCTTACATCCCTCATCTGCACCTTTTGTGCTCCTTTCATCATTCCCCTGTTACCTCCTCTCCTGTTAGCACCTCTCCCTCCTTCTCTACCCTACCCTTCCTCTCCCATCTCCATCTCCCATTGTAATTCCTGCCTCTTGGACCTTTTCTACCCTTCTCTAGCAGCTTTGATAACCCCACAATGGTACCCATTGCCTCCTTCCTCCTTCCCTGATCCCTCCTTCCCCACTGCACTTCCACTCAACCCCCCCATCCTCCTTATATCTCCATCTTTAGCTCTACAGTTCCCTCTCTGCATCTCCCGGCCCCTCCTTAATGAGGTCACTCCTGCCTCAGCTCCCCTGTTCCTCAGACTCCTTAGTTCCCTCCATAACCCCACTGCTTCATCCTCCAATTTCCTTAGCCTGTAGCAAACTGGGCAGCCTCCCAGTTTCCATAATAAATTCATCCAAACAGCTGCCCCACATCCATTGCAACTCACTATCTTCCCTGTGCCTGCTACCCTCCCTCCACGGTGCCCATCATTCCTCCCTCTATTCTGCAGCCTCCACCAACCCTTATCCATTTCCGTCCACTTCCACTGCCCCTCACGCCCCCCTTGCAGCCCTTTACACCTACTCCCCATTATTCATGTTTGGCTTAAGTGTATCCCCACACCTGTTCCCCACGAATGGCTTAAGTGTTTCCCCATACCTGTCCTCCAGTCCTTACTCTTGTACTTGTATGCTCTATTACTAGTCCGATATCAGTCCTTCTTTAACCCCCTGGTCCTAATTTGATGGCCTTTGCTCAGTAACATGATACAATCCCCTCAGTGTACTACATTAATACAGTAACACAGCACAATCCTCTCAGTGTATTACAGCTCTTATGAGCCCTAAATACTTATCACAGCCCCACGTATGCTAAATCTGTAGCTTAGTAATACATTACCACCTTAGTATATATCAAATACAAATATGGCATCCCATAACAAGGTTAGCTTTCATATCATAACAATCATTGCGAGAGACCCTGTGGGCTTAATAAACCTTTGTATCTCCACCCACCTACACCCCCGGCAACTGAACATTTACCACCTGACTATTAGCTCTAAGAGTTAGTTCATATGGGCAGTTTGTATTTCCACAAGCTCCTCCCTCACATCCCTCAAGCTCAACCTCCAGTGGCTTTTCAGTGTTTAAGAAAGCCTGCAACACAAGGGGTGGGAGGGCTTTAACACAGCCATCAACTGTTCCCACAACCAGCACAAGCCACCAACAGTTACAATATCACAGCCCAAGTAACAGTTGTAACTCACAGTACTAATTTAAAGTACAAACTATTCAAATATCACAATTAAAACAGAAGAAAATAAAACACAGCCACTTCCCTGAATATTGGAAGACAGCATGCATAGAAACATAGAAACATAGAAACATAGACTTTGACGGCAGACAAGGGCTGCTTGGCCCACCCAGTCTGCCCATTTGCAAATAAGCCTACCCTAACATGCAAGGTGCAAAGCATAATTTGCATGTCATTGTGTGCTCATTACTGGCTCATTATAAAAGTGGCTCTCCCCTCAGGGTCGCAATCCACACTGAACAGATTGCAGTGAGCAGCAGCAGCACCACTTTGATATGTAACTATCTACTGGCAAAAAGTAAGCTGCAATGTCACAACTCACACTGTTAAACTTCTCTCACAGGTACTGTGCACCTTCTGTTACTACCTGTGTCATGCTTATGTGTTGCAGAATGTCATCATCCAAAAAAAGCAGAGACCTGGCTCTGCTGCTGTATGTTCAGCCCCAGGGAACAGCAGGTAGACAGCTACTGCAGCCCATATGGTAGTGCACTACATTTTTGATTTCTAGTTGTAACTGCATGTATTTGTTTTATTTTTTTTTATTTTATTTTATTTTAAGAATCAGTTTACAACCTTTGAGCCAGAGGCTCGTTTACAAAAGTACTTCGTCACATAAAGACATACATTGTGTTTTTGGTTACATAGCAAAGATTTGCAAAACAATCGGCGTTCAACAGAGGCGCCACGTCACATTGTGGTCAGACAAATACAACTGGGTACAGGGTACAGTAATTGATAACAGGTGTTACACAAGTTGGTATCAAGTGAGCAATCTGGTAGGTAAACACTGAAACAGCTGGCACTGGCCAGGTTAAACATAGGCATGGTGTACAGGGAAGTGGTGGAGGGATGGTTACGTGGAGAGCTGCCCGGGGCATTGTCAAGAGAAGCAGAGGTGGGCCTGTTCAGAGACAGGAGCAGTTACGAGTGCTGAAGATGTGGTTCCGAAGTGTGGTTTGAACTTGGAGATGGTGATGGCATGTGATGGTGGCAGGGAGAGTTAAACCAGGTTGGGGCTCTATAGCAGAAGGACCTCTGGCCGGCTGGTTCTTGATCTGGGGACCTTTAGAGTGGTCTTGTAGGAAGACCGTGTTGCAATGGTGGGAGGGCTCTGGTGGATGGATGCCATTACCCGAGGAGGCCCAGTGGGTTTTGGTGAGGAGACAGGTTTGGTATCGGGCCGTTCATCCAGGGTAAGCAGGTTAGCATCGACATACAGCTGACAGGGTGTGTGAGTCTGGGGCACCAGTAATCAATCTGCACACTTTATTCAGGGTTAGGTGAGTTAGTGAATTTTGTTGAGTGCAGTGGTGTCGGCAGCACCATATACTGGTAGACCATAGTCTACAAGGGACAGAACGGATGATGTAACAGCTAGCCGGAGAGCATTTGGGGGAAGGCAGGTTCTATGGTGGAATAGGATGCCAAGCCGTGTGTTAGTGGTGGATGTTAGGGCATCGATGTGGTTGTGAAATGTGAGGGCTGAATCGAAGGTAACCCCAAGGTATTTGTAGGAGCAGACTTGTTCTAGTGGCTGGTTGGTACTTGGAAGGATATAGAGTAGGTGGTTGCTAGCTCTGTTTTGGGGGTGGGAAAACAGCATAGTTTTGGTTTTCTTAAGATTGATGATGAGTCTGCACTCCTTAAACCAAGCCTCGGCACTGTTGAAAGACTGCTGTAGGGAGTCCTGTAGGGAGATGGGTGGCAAAAAGGACAGCGTCGTCTGCATACAGTAGAATTTTGCCAGGGCATGCACTAGGCAGGGTGTTCAGATACAGCGAGAAGAGAAGGGGGCCCAGGATGAAGCATTGGGGGACCCCAGAGAATGGGATGGGTAGTCGGGAGGTGTGCTATTAATTTTTACACACTGAGATTGAGTGTCAAGATAGCTAGCGCATCATGCCAGGGGCCAGCGAGAGACCAGGTGTGGCAGAGTGCATTCAGCAGAAGTGAATGGGAGACAGTGTCGAAAGCCTTTGAGAGGTCAATGAACACTGCACCAGCTAGGGAGCTGGTATCCAAGGAGGAGTGTAGAAAGTTGGAGAATTCAGTAAGGGCAGTGCTGGTACTGTGACCCGCACGGAAGCCATGTTGGTCTGGGCATAAGATGTTATGCTTAGCCAGATAATCAGTGATTTGAATGGCCACCACTTTCTCCAGGGCTTTAGAGAGGGGAGGGAGGATGGAGATTGGCTGGTAGTTGTTGGCCAATGACCTGTCCCCCCCTTTATGAATAGGTGTGATAATGGCTGTTTTCCAAGCTGTGGGGAATTTTCCCAGGCAGAGTGACTGGTTAATTAGGCTTGTGAGTGGTGCAAGGACTTCATCTAGCACCAGCCTGAGGATGCTGGGGTCCAGTGAGTCACTGCCGGGATTGTTGCCATTGAGAGCTTTGATTAGGATAGGTCTGGCTTCCCGGGTGGAAATCTTTCGCAGGAGGAAGCTGGGGTGCTGGAGGACAGGGGGAGGTTGGCTGGGGGGAGGGTCAAAGAAATTACTAGGGAGGACTGAGCTAAGGTCAGTGAAAGTGGTGTTGAACCAGTTAGCTATGGTGGCAGGCTCGGTGGAGGTGGTGCCATTTCTAGTGAGCTGGGATGGGGCAGGGGAGCAAGCTTTACCATTGAGTTGCTTAATATTATCCCAGAAGGTCCGGGCTGAGCCAGAGGATGAGGAGCCTGGTAATGGTCTACCTTGGCTTTCCTGATGGCCCATGAGCACTTATTCCGGGCTGCATTGTATGCTTGCCTATCAGACAGACAACCTGTTTCAGTGGCAAGGTGCCAGAGGTTATCCCAGATTCTAAGTAATTGTAGGAGGGCCGGGCTAACCCAGGGTTCGTTCTGTTTTTTGGACCGGATTTTGGTTAAGGGTGCAAAGAGATCACAGGCCATGTTGAAGGTGTGAGTGAAGAAGGTGAGGGCAGTGTCAATGTTGGTTGCCTGCTGAATGGGGGACCAGTCTATCTGGGTGAGGAGTGCTTTAAGTTTCTTCAGCCCACCAGGGCGGAGGCACCTGCGGAGGGTGGTCTGGGCTTTGGGTTTGGGATTGGGGGCTACCCAGTGGAATAGGATAGGGGAGTGGTCACTCAGGGAGTCTGGGAGGACCTGGATGTTTTGGATTTTATGGGTTCGGTTAGTTATAATAACATCCAGAAGGGTGCTGGTACCACTCTTAGGGTTAAGTCTCGTGGGCTGGGTGACGAGTTGCGTCATATCTTGGGCAGCAATGAGTCTCTGGTGGTGGATGAGGAGGATGTTTAACTAGGACATGGCTCAGCTGACTGATGCTTTATTTATAAGGGGTCCAGGATTGGACAGCATTGCACTGTACAAGCTGGCGCATCTTTCTTTCTTGACATTTGTTAACCCTGTGGTAACTGGGTGCAGCCCTCTAGGCAGCCTGTTTTCTGGATAAACATGGAAACACTGGTGAGGTTACATGACCTGGTCAGGGTCACACAGTATGCAAGTGGAGGTTCTGTCAGTTAAACCCAGGTATGCTAGATGTACCAAGTTCATTATTCATAGCTCTTTAACCCTAGTCTATAGTGCCAGCCCAAAATATACAGACTCTCAGTACACAAACCATACACATATAGTACAGTATGACAAGAGCACATACAGAGCAGTTTACCCATAGTGTATGCATGAACGACTGCTGATTGCATATGCCACCAGGCAGAGGTGCATGTATAGTGGGGAGTGCCATGGTGTATGAACAGTGCATGGAGGGGTGCTGAATCCAACACAGCCTTCAACCCCCACCTTTGTGTGCTACAGCCACAGGCAGAGTGGAACACATGTGCCCCATGGCATATGCACAGGTGCTGGTATCCTTCCTGTACCTCCATGTGCACTGCACCTCTCCACACACTGCATGTGTACATCCTGCTCAGCAGCAAGCATGCAGGCTAGTGTGCAGCATCCATCCACACCTGGTTGGACATGCCTTCTTCTACCCAGCGTGTGTTGACGGACCCATGGTGGCGCATCCCCACACCATGCATGGTTAGTGGAGGCACAGCCCTGTGCATTGGACTGGGTCCAGCCAGCAAATGTCCTGTCCACAGGCCATACTCCACAACTGCACCTGGCAGCTGTACAGGATTACTGGGGGGCACATCCATTCAGACAGTGCTGTGAGTGATGAGGCCATTCGTGGTGAGAGACATGTACTCATACATTTCTTTTCCCAGTGGGCACTGGCATGGGAATACATAGCCCGGGAAGCCCAGTTCCACAGAGGCATCCCCGCCTGATGCAGGGCAGCAGCATGGAGCAAGGTGACAGAGGCCATCAGTGTTGAGTATGGTGGGGAGTGCTCGGTGGAGGAAGTAAAGAACAGCTTCTACAGCATTCACAGCAGGACCAAAGAGAAGCTGACAAAGGCATAGCAAGCATTACAGGCCAGTGGTGGTGTCCCACCCAACACAGCCCACTCTCACACCAGAGGAGCAGCTTGTAGCTGGCACCATGGGCTTCCATGAGATGGAAGGTATTGAGGGTGGCATTGACACCATGGCCACGCACACCCACCAGGGTGAGTACATGCACATGACTGTGTGTTACCTATGTCATTGTTACATGTTTAGCATTACAGCTTTTATTAATAAGTGCCGTGCTTTTGAGCCCTCAGAATAGGGTGTTCAGTCTTTTGGTAACCGGGTAAGGCCCACTAGGCACAAATGCCTGTTTTCAGGGGTGACCTGGGACCACTGGGTGGTTAAGTAACTTGTTTAGAGTCACACAGTATGCAAGTTGAGGTTATGAGAATCAAACCCAGGTCTGGTCTGCTGGATGTACCAAACTCATTCACAGCTCGTTACTCTACCCTCTAGGCCATACTGCCAGCCCAGTCTAGAGCTGATGTACCAGTCAGGCTTCCTAAAGCAGCAGAGGAAGGAGACAAACATCCCAGGAGCACTCAGAGCTACCTCATGCAGCCACCACAGGGCTTACCATCAATGGCCCTCACGCCCACCAAGCAGGTCCCTTCATACAGACACCACATACAAAGAGATATACAGGGGTGATTTGGCAGTCTACAAGTCTGTGGCACAGGTGCTGTGGGCACTAACGGCTGAGGAGCGCAAACATGGCAGCAGGCTGGTGCAGGCTGTGGTAGACTGCAGTGATTCATTGTAGGTCATCCACTCCACCGTGCACCACAACGCTGGCCAGGTGTCACACATTGCCATGACACAGAAGGATCAATCAGATATTCTGGCCCAAAGTACTGTGGCTGCAGAGTCACAGGTGGCATCCCTGGCCAGCATGCTGGAGTTAGCCATGGTGAGGTTCAAGGGTAACCCTCAGCAGCAGGTGACAGAGGAATGATTTAAGAGGGATACTACACATGGGAGATGTTGGGTCCCCATTGCTTCCTGCCCCAGGAATGTTGTTGGAACTGAGGCCATCTCTGCCTCTGTGATGCTGGGAATGTGATGTAGTTCTCACACCTCTTAAAGCATATAGGAAATGCATCGGTAGGCAGGACATTACTGACTGTGTAATCCATAAGGTGTTCCCAAAAGGCATCTGGAACATTCCAGTGGACAGAAAGCACAGTGCAGCTTTTGCCTTGAGTTCCAATGACAATGCCTGACCCCGTGCTGTGGTGCTGTGGATGTCCTCCCAGAATATGTCACACAGTTCATGGATCATATTGCAGTCCAGCCAGTACTGGTCCACTGTTTGCTGGTCAGACAGCTCCAAGTAAGTGTGATAGGATCCATGAATCATGTTGGGAGTATATGGCTGTAGGACACATCTGTATTGGCACCTGGCAAATGCCCGGGCCCCTCCAGATCCCAAGCTCACTCCAGCAGCAACCGATGCAGAGGTATGGTATGTGGATTTGTCTCATACAGGCCTGCCTGCCTTTTCTAGTGCCCTGCACTGGTGTTTTTCATCCCTGTGTTAATTTGCAAGTGGACAAGGACTATGTTTTGCTGTCTTTCTGTTTGCAATCGCTAGTCACTTCTTTGTGGGAGCAATGTGCCTCAAATACATGACTGACTGACATGCATGGTCGGAGACCACATTTTCATGTCAATTCCATACGCAGATTTTAGTCCTCACTGCCACATTTGCAATCGTTATTCCCACAATTCCAATATGGGAAAGGGACTGCTAAATGATCACAATTGCATTTAGTGACTTTCTAATTGCAAAATGTTCGAATATCCCCCAAAACCTCTGTTCTGATGAAGCCTTGTCAGACAGACTCACACAAGGATTTAGATACCCATGATGTGTTGCTCTTTGAATGAAGTTTGAAAGTATGTGTTTGGTTTGGAGAGATGCACAAAAAACAAACCATTTTGACTACAACAGACTTGAAGAGTGATGACATCTAAGTTCCTGCTTGATTGAAGAGTTGTTTCACTTCCCGATCCCAGTCTATAGAGTTAAAGGGGCACTGTCAGCTTTGCCCCTCAGTTTTTGACCAGATCTGAGCAGTGTGCCTTTAGGCACATACTTAAAAACAGTTACTCTAGAAGGTCCCTGTACATGCCAAAAGTAATTTTTTTTACTTCTTTTTCTGAATTTTGCATTATTTTCTGCTGGAGCGGTCCAAGCCTAGATCAGCCACCCACCGGAAGCATATCCACACTAAGAACGCGCATCTGAAATGGAGCACTGTCACAAAGTGCAACTTTTTACATGCCCATTGTAAAAAGCTGTTTATGCTGTGCATTTCCTTGACCTGAGTTGTACTTTGCATCTTTGAACAAAAACTGAGTACTGATATTGCTACAAAATACATTTCAAAACCAGGGCTGAAATCCCGCACATGCGCAATAGCAGTCAGAGCAAAGATCCCATGTATACACAAGAGCATGCCACTATTGTGCATGCGTGGGATTTCAGCTTTGGTTTTGAAATGTATTTTGTAGCACTATCAGTGCCCGGTTTTTGTTCAGAGATGCAAAGTACAACTCAGGATAAGGAAATGCACAGATAAACAGCTTTTTACAATGGGCATGTAAAAAACTGCACTTCGTGACAGCGCTCCATTTCAGACACGTGTTCTCAGTGCAGATGGGCATCCAGTGGGTGACTGATTTAAGCTCAGACCGCTTATGGAGGCTACATCAAAAACAAACTACTTCTATGAATGAACACAATTTTGATTTATTTTATATCCATTAAATAAACAATAAACACAGTGTTAGCTATATAACAGCTAGAAAAAAGCAGCGTTTTGGTGAGAAAGAATTGACAGTTGTGATATACACAAGCTGATTTCTAACAGAGACACATTCATACCACTGCAGTTCATCACTGAAAGTCAAATTATCAACATTTATAAGAACAGAATGATAGATTTTAAGCTAATCAATCCAAATACAAACCAGAGACTGAGTTAGTAAAAACCCTGGAGAACAAACAACTCTACAGACTGCTCTGATTGGGACTGAAGCAGCCAGCTACTCCAATATGATGTCATCGCTCTCCAAGGCTCAATCAGAGGGACAGAAACAGCCTGTTTTCAGTTACTGCAGAGCAAGTTAACAAATGCTGATTTAAAGAAAACCATACAACAGCATGATTTTTTTCAGGAAACACTAATAATGACACAGGGACTTGAAGTCAAGCTTTTATTAATAGTATATAAAATGGTTGACATTGATCTTTAAGGATGTAGCTACACCCTAATTGTTAGTGTTACATGAGTTTAGCTTCAATACAAGGGAAAATTTATTATGGAGACTTTTACAGACTCAGTACCTGCCATTTGCTCTTGGGCTACCATTCTACAGATAGTTTTGTGAATTTAACATGGAACCATTTTATTTTCGGGGGAGCTCTTGATGGGGTACAAATCTAACAGAAACTAGTTAATAACTTAATTAAAATTCAGTATCAAATGTACCTGCACTATTTTTCTTAGACTTGCAGTATAAACAATGTTATATTTATATCACTGAAAAATGAATAAAAATTAAGTTTAAAAAAAAATAAGTACTTTGGATTTGGATTGCGGCTGACCTGTGACAGTGACTTTAACTGAACTACCTTCCTATCAGTCATAGAATAAAGGCAGATATCTGCAGCTGGTGTCTTCTTTCCTTTACTGGCATTTAAATGCTATGCAGATGAATCTCCTTCCCTGTCTGTCCTTCTTTCAGGCTATCCCCTTAGAAGCTCCAGTGACTTTGACTTAAGAGACTTCATTCTCTCCTCACCTCCTTTATTTGGCAGAACAAGGAACAGAGGATACATACTGAAGTCACAAAACACAAAATAAAGTGCTACCAAACAATGAGAGCTGCTGTACAAAGGCTAAAAGTCCAGCATAAAGCAAGAGAACAAAAGTGCAGTGCTCACCAATTCAGTATATCATATAAATATTTTTATTAGCCCAAACACTGCATGCTAGCATGTCAGTGCTCTGAGGCACTCTACCTCTTCATCACAAAGTTCCTAACATCGTAGCATTAAATTACTTTTAATTTACTCTTGTTAAGAATACAATGGATTTTAAGAAGTCTGTAGATCACATCCTAAAAGATATTTGTGAATATGAAATTAACTATAACCGGTACTCTCTATACATATTATATCTTTCCATCCGCATGGGGGTCAGAAAAAGTTCCTGTCTAAGAGGCAGAGCGTCACAAAGCACCAAAGTATTAGCATGCAGTGTTTGGACTAATAAAACACTTTATAGAGGATGGATGGGATGGTGCTCCATCTTCTAAATGGTCAGGGTAGTTTTGGTCTACCAAATCTCAGTCTGTATTATCAAGCAGCTCAGCTCTCTCCCTTTCATAGAAACAAAGAATTTGTTGGCAGATATGGACTGCTTGGCCCACCCAGTCTACCCATTTTTCCCTACCTAGAGTATCACAGCAGAACCTACTTGATCTCCAGCTTATTCTCCCTCCTCTCCCTTCCCTTCCACTAAGATTCCCTTACGCCTATCCCATGCACTCTTGAACCCCACCACAGTTTTCTACCCCACTGCCTCTGCTGGTAGGCTGTTCTAAGAATCCACCACTCTTTCTTGTATACTCTTTGTAACTTACTTTAGTGAAACTATAATATTGTGCTGCTTGTACTATGGGACCTCGTTGTAAATGAGATCTGGCTCAACAGAGCATATCCTTTGTTCATATTTGATATGAATAAAACATTTTACTACTACTTTCTGTGAAGAAATACTTCCTCACATCTCTCCTGAATGTATCCACCCAGCTTCATTGCATACTCTTGTTGCTGAACACCTTATGTCTGAAAAATACTTCCCTCCTGTACCTTATTTACCCCCATTATGTATTTGAATATCTGTCATATTCCCCCTTCCCTCCTTTGTTCCGGGGTGTACATACTCAGTTCCATTAGTCTCTCCTTGTAGGGCTTCTGATGCAGACCCTGCACCATTTTAGTTGCCCTCCTCTGGACTGCATCCACTCTGTCTATGTCCTTCTGGAAATGTGGTTTCCAGAACTGGACACAATACTCTATGTGGGATCTGTCACAGTGTGTGGGAATAAACTTCAGACAAGGCAAATTTACAGGTTTAAAACACACCATGGTGTGATTTTTTTTTTTTCAAAGTCTGATAAATGAAAACAAAAAAAATTGCAAAGAAAATCGCTACATAATATCAGTAGTTTCTCCCTTAATACAGTCCTTGACCTTAGAGCTTCTAAGACCCTTTTCATCTGCATTCAACAGCTTGTCTGACAAGCAGTGGGACCTCTCTCTCATGGCTGAGCCCCACTGGACTGAACTGAAGTGAACTCAGTGAAGACGTTTATATCTTTTGGTGGAGTCACCTGGCTGAGCCCTTTTCTATTTACATGTCTGGACATGTTGTTTCATGTCTGATCATGTTGTTTTAAAACCAATGGAGTCTGTTTGTTCCAGGGGACTTCCTGGTTCAATTAAAGGTACAGTGTATATATCCACAGATATTGACTCTCTATATCTCTGATTCATAATGACTAAGCATTTTTATAAAGCATACCACAGTTTTTTGTTTAGCTTCATACAGTAACAAGTTTATAATGTGAATTTATGAAAATACCTTAAGGATTTTGTATAACTGTACCAATCATGAAATGATTAGTTTGATATGGCTTCTGAATCATTATTTTTTTTGTAAAAAATGCTTTAATAACTATTCATTCCTGCTATCTAAAATAGCCTTCAAGTTTATTTTACACAAAATGCACTTATGCACTTTACACAACACCTCTCCAGGTGTTTGGCATCATTCCAGGGACTGGATGGATGGAAATGGAAAAGAAAGAAAAGAGAGACCGAGTAGGAAGTGTTTAGTAGGGATAGTAAAGAGCTATGCTAGGTAGCCAACCTAGGGTGGGGGGAGAAGAAAAGCAAAGAGAAAAGCATTAACTGTTGCACAACAGAAGTTTTGTTAGCTAGAAAATAAGGAGATAGAAAAGTGGTCCATCAGTCACAGCTGAGGGTGTAGCCTAACTCCACCACTTGGTCTTACCAGCAATCTATACAGAGGCAACACCACCTCCCTCTTTCTGCTAGTGATACCTCTTCCTATGTGCCCCAGCATCCCACTAACCCTCCCAGCTGCCTTGTTCCACTGTCTAGCCACCTTCAGGTCATCTGATATGATTACCCCAGGTCTCTTTCCTGCTTAGTGGTCACCAATAGCACTCCATCCATTTTGAACTCCTCCCAGGGTTTCTGTGCCCCAAGTGCATTATTTTGTACTTTTTCACATTGAAACCCAGCTGTCATACCCTTGACTACTCCTTGAGTTTTCTCAGGTCTCAGCTCATCCTTTCCAACCCATTTGGAGCATTCACCCTATTGCAGATGTTTGTGTCAAGACTGGTTCTCATATGGTCCTGCTGTCTTAGCTTGGTACTCCTGGGGTTGACTGTGGTTTCCTAAATTCTCTTAGCTTCTGTTTTGCACTCAGGGTCCATATCTTACTTGAGGAAGAGAACAGTTAACCCTTTGCATAATCACAGCTTTCACCAGCAAAATCCACCTACATAACTTTCCAAAAACATTGGATCTTAAGTCATTCCATACCTTTATAGTACCAAGGGTGGATGCATGAAAGCAGAAGCTATGTCCTTTGGAGTTCATCTCCTGATGATTCTTTTCTAGCAGAGATGATAATCCTTTGCTTTTGACTAGTGTTGCAAAACTGATTTGTTTACTTTTCTAATGATTGTCTCACAAAATGACAAAATGTCACAAAAAATTTGCTGTTTTTCTTAATAAGAAAATATCATGCAAAACCCCTAGTTTTTGTGCAACATTGTTGTTTTTTTCACTTGGAAATGAGTGATTTCTATGTGGCTTCAACAATGCATACAAAAGAATAGATCCTTGGAATATCTACAATAAGAGTAGGCCCCATCATGTGAAAACATAGTTTTGCAGGAGGGCTGCAGTGTGATTACACAGCAGCCTGATGTGGTGCAAAACAGATAACCAGGACAATAAATGCTCCCCTTTGATGTGGTGCAGAGTGGCTTTACACAGACAGCAAGGTAACGTTCTAGTTGCCCCGTCATGTGAAAGAGCCATAAGAGAAGTGAAGGCTGGCCTTAGGGCTAGGCAAAACTAGGCAGCTGCCAAGGGGTGCTGCATGTTAAGGGGCTGTGTCTCATCTGAGAGGAACATCAACAAGTTGAAGATGGTTAACAAGGGGTTATGAAGTCAGACAGAGAAAAAAACAATGAGGTCATTAACATCATCGCATATGTTGGAGATGCACAAGTGACCTTAGAATTTGAAATGTAATCTTATTCTCTATCATTTTGTCCCTGAAATCCTTGCTTTGATTCTTCCCAAGCTTTTCACTCCAGTGGATGGTCTCTGTTTGTCTTAGACTTGGTTAAGAGCACATGTATTAACTAATAGGATGTCAAGAAATAAACAGTGCTTGAGATGTCGTACAGTTTGACAGATATTTTTTGACTAGTCTGCATGCATCGTTCTATATTTTGTCAAATACTGAACATCTATAGTACTATGGTACCAAACACTTAGTTCATATAACATCTCATCTGTGTAGGCCAATACTGTTTTGCCTGTCATTCCAGGGTGGGCTCAGGAATGCTGTAAAGAAGATACTCATACAATCACTTTAACAGGTGTGTAAACATACATGATATCCTTTAACTCCTTTACAGCATTTCTCCTTCCTTACTAATTGGGTTATTTTCACCTCATAGGTGTCACCCTCAGAATCGTGGTGCGAGTGGGTCTGCATGTCTTCATCCAGCTACTGGCGGCAGGAAGGATTTCAGGAGGGAGGACAGCTTAGCACCAGAAATAGGCAGAAGGGACCTTGCTTTAATGTCTTATTCAAAGGACAGTACATCCTGACAGGAAAATACCTCCTAGGATTTCACTTAGGTTCTAGCATTTATGATATGAGCCCAATCCCAGTGCTGGACTAGAACTCACAACCTTCTGGTCTGGAAGCTCTTGTGCTACCAACTGAGCCATGGTGACAACTACCTCTACAGAGCTTGTTAGATTCCAATCAAGCACATCACTGTTTGAAGGAGATGCCAGAAAGTATGATTTTTCACAAAGTGACAGGGATGTGGATTGGATTACTAGCAGATGTAGTAGAGATAGGGGCAATCCCAACTTTGAATCAGATCTCAATAATTATGTGACAGATAACAGTACATCAGGCCATGACCACTGAACTAGTGGGGGATGGATTAAATGGCCCATGGATGCGTCCATCTCTTTTTCCTAATTTCCTGAATTGTGATGTCACTACAAGGAATATATACAGCTAACATGAAGCTCGGCCTGCTATATAAGCACTGTAGCTGCCTCACTGATAAAGCCCTCCAGCTTGCCATCACCAGCTCTGTCTTCTCAACTATAGATTATGGCCTTGTTAGGTCACAGTGGTGTGTACTTCTGGGGAGTTGGAGAACAAACCTTGCAAGTTTGTGCTAAGCTATGTCAAGTCTAGAAAAATAAATAAGATGAGCCCCTGGAATAATCACAGAGGCATATTCTAATAAAGGAAGGCTCAGTGATTGTACCAACCTTAATCTTATATCATAGGAAAAACATCTTTTGTATTGATATGAAACACCTATTTAAGCATTAACCTTCTTAACAGTAGGCATAATTTGATAATTCCTTTAAAGACACACATCAAGCCGGAGACCTAAATATTTATAGCACAGAACTGTCTCAAGAATAGAACCATTATGGGCAGTTTTAATCAAATTGGGACAAAGTTTTAGGCAAGAAGAAGTACCAAACTGCATAACTTGGGTTTATTTTTCATTCAGCATAAATAAATTAAAATGAAAAAAATGTCTGAACCTCATCAACTGTTGCTTGTAGGTTTGCTTGAAGTCAAAAACTGAGAGCGCCAACCATAAATAATGGTGTCTTTGGTATAAAGATGCAAAGCCACATTTTTCTGGGTTAATATTAAATGTTAAATCATTAACAAATAAATTAAGAAACTCTGAACCCAAGACAGAGACCTGAGGGACTCCATTATTTACAGAAACAGTGTTAGAATGTATACTATTAAATGAAACCATTTGACATCAATCAGATAGGTAACTCTCCAATCAACAATGGAAATCTTGAGTTGTGACCTAAGAAACTCAAGTTGCATAAAATACATTTATGATTTATTGTGTCAGAGGCCTGGGGGCGGCAATAAAAATGGCCCCAGCAATGGAGCCTTGATCAATAGCTCACTGAAAGTCATTTGTTACTTTAACCAAAGCTGATTGAGTACTGTGATTAGTTCTAAAACCAGACTGAAATTTATTAAGGTAATTATGTTAATTCTGAAATTTAGAAAGTTGTTTTCTGACTAGCTTCTCCAAGACCTTTGACACAATAGGAAGAAGTGAAATGGATCTATAGTTTGAAAATAAGGTGTTCCTGCTAGATTTGAAGACTGGCATAACTTTAGTTAGTTTCCATAAATTTTGGAAGACATCTGAGGAAACAAACATATTAAAAAGATGTGCGAGGATTTAGTCCAAGATTGCACAAACAGAATAGCGTGGTTAAAAACAACATGGGGAAAACAGCGAGGCATAAGATCGCAGTGGGGAAAAAGAGCAAAGCTCACAATGCTGCGATCCTGTGCTGAACCCCGACATGAAACACTACACAGATTAAAATACCACATATACTGTCTAATGCAGGGGTCTATGCCCCGCACCCACCATGCGGGGGCTTTGCCCCATACCCCCCTAAAAAGTATAATCAACTCCAAGGTGGGACACACTCAAGGAGAGGGACAAAATTTGGATGCCAGCGGAGTTAGGGCGGCGTGGGAAAAATCAAGGTACACAGACGCCGGGAACATGAAAATATACTGGGTGCAGGATTTGAATCCCTGACTCTTTCACCTATACTACTTTCCAGCCAGTGGCTCTATCTTCTGAGCCACTGTGGCAGCACGCTTACTCTTCCTGCACTTTGACTCCTTAAGCCGTCACTGCAAGTGAACAAGGCATCAGCGTGAGTGAAGGTAGCTACGGATGTAGCGCTGCAGTATTCAGCACTATATTTTACCTGTAGCTATATTCTATCATGCACTTTTTCTTGCATTATTACCTCATTCAAATTGTTTAGTGGTATTGACCTGATAAGGTTGAAGAATAGCAAATTACAGGTGCGGCATATTTCAAAAACTTAGGACTAATACCATCAGGAACCTTGCTTCACGTAGATCTAAGTTCAATAGTGAAGTACATACTTTGTCAACAGAAAAAGGGGTCAACACAAAGGAAGGAAGATTATTTTTTTCCATCAAAGGAATATTTAAATGAGAAGTGTCAAAATCAGAGGACAGTGGGTTCTCACCTGAGGAAGCAAATACTTTGTTAAATTCATTAGGAATCAGTCAAGGACTTGCCAGTTTAGTATTCTGAGACTCAAAGTATTTTGGGAAGCTAGGAGTAGAAGAAGAATTTAGATACCTAGTAGTTCTCTAGAATGCACTGGAATCCCAATGCTTACTGTTGTTTAATTTTTCAATGAAATAGCTCTGTTTAGACAGACAGATTTACTTAACATACTGTTTTTTTAAGGTTCCATATGACTGCCAGTCAGAAAGATGGCTAGAACACTTAGCTTGTTTCCAAGCATTGCTATGTTTATTATGAGTTTTAGCCAACATTGGCAAATTATAAGGAGAATTGTTGTTGTGCACCAGTCTATTCCTAAGTGGGACATGTCTGTCACAAAAACGCAGTGGTAAAATAAGTACAGGTGCTATTCACATCTGGAATCAAATTTAAATGTTACCAGTTGACATTTTCCAGATCAATCATAAATTGAATATAGTCAAAGGATTTAAAGGACCTAATGGATTTAAATTTAGGGGCACCCATTTTTTTTGTCACTTACTAACACAATATATTAACTAATGGTCAGAGAGGGCATCAGGGAGAATACCAGTGGTTGCATAGCTCTCTGGATGATTTGAAAAAAATAAATCAAGACTAGCTGATGAGGTAATGTCTTTACAGTTAAGTCAGTTAGATTCAGTGACAAGCCGTACCAACCCCAATTTGGAGGCTATGTCTTCAAGGTAAAGAGCATAGGGACAATTTCCCAAGTTCACTCTGAAATTTCCCATCATTAATATTTTGTGACTGTTTTTGTATGGGGAAATTAATTTTTCTACAATTTCAAACTGATGCAATGACGTTTTGGGGGGACAGTAACAACCAATTAAACAAACAGGAGAAGCATTTTTCAAACTAATCTCTTGGAGGAGACATTCGGTATTGTTCTCCTTCATGGGTACTTCTTGTTAAAATCAATGACTTCTTGGCCTGGGTAGCAATTAATGACTTCAATGTGATCGCTCTCTCTGAAACCTGGCAGACCGCCAGGATTCCCAACAGTGAGATTGAACTTGGTGGTTACACCCTGGTCAGAAAAGATAGACTTAGAAAAAAGGAGGGGGATGTATGTTCTATATTTCTAACAAATTCTCATTTACCGAACACTATCCCAGTATTGAGTTCTCCCTTCTGGAAACCCTCTCCATCTACCTCCTCCTTCTTGGCCAAAAAAAAAAACTCTTTCTCTCACCACCACTTATCTTCCCCGGAGGACCCTGCTTTCTGACCTCGAGTCACTACTTGCCCTCAAACATATCCTCCCTCTCAACAGATAATGGATCCTACTTGAGGACTTTAACATTAACTGGGTCTCCAGCTAATCTGACTCCATCAAACCTTGTATTGCAAATCTAGGTCTACACCAGCTCATTATCTCTTATACTAGATTTAACTATAAAACTAGTACCCAATCACTTATAGATTAGATTTTCATTTCGCATCCCACCTGCATCAATGACTATGACATCTTATCTGACTCTATCAGTGATCATTGTGCAACTTATTGCCCTTGGTCTGCCCGTCTACCCAAGCACCCCCACACAAATACACACACACTTTCATCTTTACCAGAAGACTGTCAGATCAGAACATAAATAAGCCGTAACCTCAGCTTTGTAGACTGGTCCTTTAGCGAGGGGCCTGGTGACGGTGACTATCCTACAGAAATTCTCCAGCATCCTTGTTAGCATCTGTGATTATTATGCTCCACTCAAAAACATTATAACAAGGGGTAAAATCAATGAATGGGTCACCCCTGATATCATAAACTGATGAGAGCTAGGGACAAAGCCTGGGTCTGATGTTCAAAGCACTAAGACTTTACCCAGCTTTCCCTCTACAGCTCTTTCTCTGTAATAAGTGCAAATCTGCTGTAAGAAAGGCAGAAATTGTCCTCCATCATAATAAATAACTAGGGGAAGCCTTGAGCCCCTGCCAGCTCTGGGGTACCTTCAACTCACTACTGGGAAAAACCAAACACTCTGATCCCGTCACCCTGTACCATGGCAGGAGTCACATCAACAACCCAACTGATGTGGCAAACATTTTTAACTCTTATTTTGGGAACCTCAAAAAAATACAAACCTCCCTTCTCTGCCCGACTCCCCTACTCTGCCCCGATCCCCCCTCTCTGCCCCAACACTTTGGATCTGCCCTCTCCCCCCAATTTCTACTTAAAGGCCCTGAATCCTACAGATACAATCAAGTTTATTTGTAGGAATAACCCAAAACCCACCAAAGGGGCCAACGTAATTGACTATAAAATCCATAAACTGTCCATCGCTTCCATAGTGGTTCCTCTTGCCAATCTACTCAACTGCTCCCTCTGCTCAGGCTCCTTTTCTAATACCTGGAAAACTGCCATTATTAAACTGCTATTCAAGTCTGGATCCAGAAATGACATTGGAAACTACCGCCTTATTTCCCTCCTTGCCCCCCTCACAAATTATTGAGAAATTAGTGCACTCTCAACTCACCGCCCACCTCGAATCATGCAGCCTACTGTCTAGCGCCCAGCATGGTTTTAGATATGGTCACAGCACTGAAACAGCCCTGGTCAGGTTGACATCCTTAAGGTGAATGACAAAGGTCAATATACCAGATCTGTCCTTATTGACCTGACCAAGGCATTCGACCTTGTAGACCATGCCCTCCTCCTCGACACCCTTCAAGATCTGTACCTCTCTGATAATGTTGTCAAATGGGTCAATAGCTATCTCTCTGGGAGATCCCATCAAACTTCCATTGAAGGTCACCTCTTTTCTGCCTGTCCAATCAAATATTGTGTCCCCCAGGGTTCTATCCTGGGCCCCTTCTTTTCTCTCTTTTCATTAATAACCTTCCCTCTATATGCCAATCCACTCAACTAGTTCTATACACAGATGATGAGGCCCTATTCTGCAGCCACGAAAACCTGGCCACTCTGTTCCACAATCTACAGTCCAATTTCAGTAAGCTCCACTCATGGTTCCACGGATACGGCATGGTCCTTAACTCCAAGAAGACCAAATTCATGATCTTCTCTGGCCCTCGTAAAGCCCCTGCAACCAGCCTTACCCTTATCAATAACTCAGGTAATCTCATTGAACAGGTGTCTTGGTCTCTACCTGGACCCCCACCTATCCTACAATCTGCATGCAAACAACCTCATTAAGAAGATTCATACTAGACTTGGTCTTCTCTACTGGATCAGAAAGTTCTTGCTTCCCACCTCCAGACTACACCTGGCTACCTCTCTACCCCTGCCCCTCATTGACTATTCCACAGTCTTCTCCCCTCCAACATGCTCACTCTTCTACTCCAAACTAGGAGCTACCTACAACAGTATAGTATGATTCATCACTGGTCTCCCCTGGAAAACTCACCACTGCAACCTCTATTCCTCCCTCAACTGGCCCTCCCTTGAAGGGATGTTTCACCTCAAAATGCACTCCTTCCTTCACAAAATATACCTTAAACAGATGACACCCAGCATCAACTCTCTCTTCCCACTCTTAGCCCTTAGACAGTTGACCCAAGGTTCCACCACTATGGTCTTCGAGACCCATTCTTCCAGACTAAGTAGGCTTAGAACTCAATCTCATATGCTGGGACAAAGTTGTACAACAGAATTTCCCATGAAATCCAGGTCTGTAATACCATCCACTCCTTTGACTCCTCCCTCAAGGCCTACCTCCTTAATACATTCATCTGCAGCTGCCCTTCCCAGTCCCAACACTGAACCCAGCCTGGCACCTGCATCCACTTAAGACCCCCGGAATGCTTCTATCACCAGCTCACTTGCACTATCCCAATTTCTGCACTTTTTTATTCTCCTTATTTGTCTTTTCCTATCTCCCCTAAAATCGATTGCTGTTCTCTATTCTCAATACACCCTGAAATCACCATCTTAACTGCTGTTCTGTTTTGCATTGTATTTTATCGCTACCCTTTGAATTTTCTCTTGTACTTGCCTTACTCTGCTTTTTGGTTGTTTTTTGTTTTTTGTACTCTGTTAATTTTGTATTATGGCATATCCTGAGATCATTATATGAACCGCTCTACCATTTTGTATTGTATTACATTGCTACCTCTGTGAATTTATTTTTTATATTTGCTGTACTCTGTTATTTTTGTTTTTTGTACTCAGTTTTTTTGTGTATTCTTGTACTCTACACTGGACGTTTGTAGAAATGGGCATTTTTGCTCATATACCTTCCAGTATACAAATAAAGATTGATTGATTGATTAATTGTAGCAGGTTTACATCATAATTTTTATGAGCGTAAATTGCTACACTGTCTCCTCTTTTACCATAGTCTAAACTCCAGGTGTTATAACTGGGGATTGCCACTGACTGGGCTTTAATCTTTGGAGATAGCCACGTTTCTGACATAAATAAGAAATCAGGATTATTCAAGTTTATCCAGTTTTGTAGCAAATCCATCATTGGGAGTAAGCTACAAATATTAGAATGGACAAAGACATATTATGTAAATTAAATACATCAGAACCAAACACATTTGGTGTAACAGGACCAGGATTGGGGTGAATATCTCCACTAATTAACAATATTAAACATAAAAAGAGCCTAAATAGAGAAAATCTATTTCTTGATCATTTTACTACATTTAGTTGTTTCATATTTCCTAAACTGGAGGATTGCATGTTACCCTTCACTGAGTTAACATATTTTGGAAAGTGCAAAACAAAGCCTAATTTGCTTTATGAAAATTAAAAATGAAGCTATAGTCAGCATAATGTAAGTTATAAATAAATTCTTAATATGCATTGATATCATTTGGTAAAAAGAACCTGTTGGTTTAGGACTACGTATGATTAGAGTAAATAATATAAAATGAAGCTCAGCATACCAATTCTTGTGTTTAAAGCTAGTGCAGATTTATTTCAACAGGGTGCCTATCGAGACCAAGCTCTGCACTTCAACCCTCAAGTGGGTCTTCCTTAGGGGTGGAGCTAAGGAACTCACAAACATGATGGAATTTATACAAATAAAGTAATTAAACAATTAAACAAACCCTAAAAAAAAGATAGAAAGAACAAAAGACATTAGTTCAAATGTAATAGCAGTTAAAGCTAAAGATGTAACCCTTTATGACATTTTAGAGTAGCAAAAAGCAGATATATATAGTTACATTAAATTCCTAACATCATTGCAAATAAGGTGTGAAGTCTATATCTACATTTAAGCCTAATGGGATTGCTGTGTCCAATGTTATAATCCACTTAGTTTCTTTCTGAGATAAAGTATTTACTCTGTTGCCCCCTCTAGGGTATCTAGGAACATGCTGTAGAACAGAGAACTTTAAACAGTCAGGATTCCCATGGTGACATTCCATAAAATGGGCTCCTATTGAATTGTGAATGTTGCCATTAATTATGGCCCTGACATGCTCTTAGATCCTTTTCTTGGTTAATCTAGTTGTTCTATCAACACAGAATATAGGGCAATCACACCAGCACACATAAATAACAAAGGGTATAATGCATGTAATGAATTGTCAAATTTCAAGATTTTTACCTTCTTTGTTAAACATGTCATCTGTTTGTGTGTATTGACAGATATTACGTCTGCTGCACTTGTGGAAACCCTTTGGCCTATTTCTAAGCTAATTTGATTTTCCTGCTGATTCACTTGTCTCAACAAAGTGGGTGTGTGTGATTCTCTCCCCTATATTTTTGCCCTTGGAGAATGTCACCCTCGGCTTTTCTGAAATTTCTTTTTTTGAGATGGGGTCTGTGAGTAATGAAGGCCGGTATTTATGGACCAATTTTCCCACCCTACCTGCCTGTCACTAGGTTAAACTCAGTGACAAAAGTCACTGTTTTGTTTTGTTCTTGTTCACTAGTCAGTTGTCTGTCTTTTTTACTTTTAAGTAGCTCACTCCTATTCAGTTTACTTACTTTCTCATGTGCCTCTGTTAACACATCCAAAGTATAACCCCCTTCTTTCAGTCTATTCCTGAGATTTTCAGCTTGTTTTTCAAATTCCAGTTCATCAGAACAGTTCCGTTTCAGCCTAATCATTCTATAGGGAACTGAACTGATTAATTTTCTGGGATGTGAACTGCTGCCATGGAGGATATTATTGGCAGCAGTATCTTTTCTGCGGCCTTTGGTAGTTATTAACTCGCCATTCCTCCCTTCTAACTCTAAGTCCAGAAACACAATCCTCTCCCTATTACAGGTCTATGTAAATGTTAGGTCCAAGTCATTTTGGTTGAAATAAGAAATAAATTCTGGCATTGTTTCTTCAGGGCCTTTCCATACAACAACCACATCATCAATAAACCTGAACCAAGTGTCCAGGTATATGGTGAATTTATTCCTGTGTTCATTTTTAATGAACTGATGTTCAAAGTAGCCCATGAATAGATTGGCATACAATGGGGCAAACACTGCCCCCATCGCCATCCCACACATCTGCAAATAGTATTCTTTGTTAAAACTGAAGTAGTTGTGGTTTAATGCAAAATCTGTTGCCCAACATAAAAAATGTGTGGAAATGATTTGTTGGTCACTAAAGAAAAAATCAATTGAGACAATTCCTATGTCATGCCTGATAGATGTATAAGGCTGCTTACATCAATTGTAAGCCAGCAAAAACTGGCATCCCATACCTTGCCTTTAAGTTTATCTTTGGCTTATCTTTTGCTTTGGCTTCTCAGAAGGAACTAGAAGGGGGACAGGATCAGATCTACAGTACAGTAGCTTCTTCTTGTTTTTACATTGTTTCTTGTGGATTCTACTTGGTAGAAGGTTATTTCTTTTCTTTCTTACTACTAAGGGGCTAGCAGGGTATTGTTTGGGGCTGTTGGAATTTTGAAACCTGTTTTGGTAGCTATAAGTGGGCTCATTTGTTTGATTCACTGTGTGGCAGGCTGCATTTGTAGAGGCCTATTTCTTCTGTTTTAAAACAGAATTGGTGTGATTTAACTGGGTCTGTTTCTTTGAATTGGAGACCTATATCTTCTAATTCCAAGCCTATTTTGATGTGTTGTTGGTGAAGCTGTTTGAATTGGAGTCCTGTTTCTTTGGGTAGCAAACCTACTTTGGGGGCTTTGAGTAGAATTGTGAATCATTGTTGCTGGCTTCACTAGCTGCAAAGTTTTAGTGCAGAGTGGGAGAAGGGTGCTAATGGTCTGACCAGAGGCCTCAACTACCTGATTGTTTCTGGAAGACTTGGGCTGGTCCCAACCCCTCACCCCACCCATCCCTGGTTCATTATTTCCTTTATACCAGGGGTTCTGACATCACTTCCTCAAATGGGCAAAGGATAAGCACCTGTCATAGCAGAAGCAGACATCCAGGATAGGAACAGCAGCAAGTGAAGAGGTGACTGCTATCTCAGTGGAAGGGAAGTAAATGCAAATCTAGGAGCTTTCATTATTACTTCTTCGCATTGATATTGCATTGGGGAAAGGAGGAGTAGGAGTTTGAAGAAGGTTGTGCAATGGCTACTTAAAGTACCTTTTTGAGTGTGGATAGGAAGGATAGGAATATAAAAAGCAGTTGCTCAATATATCTAAACACGTGCAACAAAGGGGTAAGGAAATTAAGAAAATGTTTTGCACTGATAGAGGGGGAGAGGGGAGACTTGGGGAGTGTTGGTATCCTGCATCCGAAGGGTGGGGGTCGCTGTGGGCAATGACAGCAATGGGTAGGGTGGTAGGCTGCAACAACTGTGGTGCACCAATCTTTCTAAAAATTGCCTGGAGTGTGGAGGATGTTTAGTGTGCAACCACATAGAAAACTTAGAAAGGAGATTGAGGGTCTGCAGGAGGAACTAAGACAGGCAAGGCAGATTGGGGGTGGGTTTAGCCCAATACTGGAGGGAGGAAGAAGGGGAGATTTGGGAGGGCGATTTAAGCCAACAGTGGTGAGGAGAGGGTCAGAAGAAGGGAAGCAGAGACAAAGGGGCCCAGGCCAGGAAGAACGATTGCTGGGGAAACCAGGTCAGGAGACAAAAGACAAATGGAAGGAGGAGATAGGGACTTGTGAGGGGAGGCAAAGAAGTGGCAAAAGTCATGGAGTGGAAAGGAGAGAACAGGTTACTATGAAGAGAGAGGGGGCTAGCATTTGTGAAGGGTCTTCAGAAAATAGTTGTGCACTGCTAGAGAGGAAGAAGGTGGAGGAGGGAAATGATGAAATTAGAGGAGTAATTGATAAATGCCTGGACCAAACTGGAGCGGAGAGAAGTTCTGCTGGGAGAATTGCAACAGAGGTAAAAGGGGGAATAATGTGCAGGAGGAAGAAGAGGAGCTGGAAATGAGAGAGGGAGATGAATGGAAGCAAGCAGGGCATAAAAAGGGTGGACTCTTAGTGCTGGGGGACTCAATACTAAGAGGAGTCAGGTGGGGTAGCAAGGGGGAGAGGCATAGTTGCATTTGGGTGGAGGCCATGCCAGGAATGACAGCGGAAAGGGTGGGACAAGCTGTTCTGAAATATACTAGAAGGGGTAGGGACAAGCCTCATTTAATTATACATCTTGGGACAAACGACCTGGCTGACAAGACAGTAGATATAGTCCAGAGGAGGTTTGAGGAACTAGCACAATTATGTGAGGGCAGGAAGATCAGTAACTTTTTCAGAGATACTTCCGGTGCCAAAGGCAAGCACAACAAGAAAGCTGAGAATAGAGGAATTTAATGGATGGCTAAGAACCTGGTGTTGTGCTATAGGGTATGGGCTGTTGGAGGGTGGGGAGGGACCTGGGAGGACAGTAGTCTCTATGCCAAGGACAGACTACACTTGAGTGAGGAGGGAAAGAAAGTGTTGAAACAGAGGATGGAGGAGTATATAGAGGAAGTTGGAAATTTAAACTAGGAGTGGGGGGTGGCAGTTGGGGAAGAGATATGCAGAGACCACAGGTTGGGAAACCATATGAGCTTACCCCCCATAACAGTGACAAAGGACAAATGGCAAGTACTATTGGTGATGCTAGGAAAGGAGCGCAGGATGGGAGGGGGAGAAAAGGGTGGAAGGTGGTTACCCTTAATGCTAGGAGCCTTGGGAGGAAAACTGCAGAGTTACAGGTTCTCATGGCAGAGGGAGAGGTGAACATTGCAGCCATCACAGAAACATTGGCCACCCAATACAATGACTGGGACCTGTCTGTACCAGGGTACAGGTTATTCGCAGGGACAGGGTGATTTGGAAAGGAGGGGTGGCACTATATGTGAAGGAAGGACTGAAGTGTGTAAGGGAGGAAGGGAGGAGGGTAGTACAGAGTCACTTTGGATGCAAATCCAGGATTCCAAGAATAGGATTCTTAGAATGGGAGTGGTGTACAGGCCACCATCTCAGATGGAGGAGTTAGACAGGGAACTAGCGGGACAGATCAGAAGGACCTCCGAGAAGGGTAGTGTGGTGATTGTGGGGGACTTCAACATGCCAGGAGTGGACTGGAGCACCCCAACAACCAGGAACAGAAGGGAGCAGGTACTGCTGGATGTCTTCCAGGACAGCTTCCTGCTGCAAATGGTCAGTGAACCAACCAGGTTAGGGAATATCCTTGACCTTGTTTTGGCAAATGGGGACTTTGTGAAAGAACTTACAGCGAAGGAACCGCTGTCAGGGAGTGACCACCACTCAGTATGGCTCACATTGGATATGGGCAAGGAAGGAGTGGAATCTGGCACAAGAGTGCTGGAATTCAGGAGGGCTGACTTTGGGAGGATGGGGAAGTGGTAAAAGGGTACCTGGCCAGAATTCAATCTAGTATGGACACTAACCAGAGGTGGGAGCTCATAAAGCTGGGGATAGTGGAGGCAACCAAAACCTGCTACAAAGCCCACAGCAAGAAGGCTAGGGCTAAGAAACCGAGCTGGTTGAGCAAGGAGGTCATGGAAAAGGTAAGGAGGAAAAGAGCTGCCTTTAGGAAGTACAAGAAAACAGGGAGGGGGAGGACAGGGAGGAGTACTTGACAGAATCGAAGGAGGTGACAAGGGCAGTAAGGGAAGCCAAAGCATCTACGGAACTCAGGCTGGCAAAAGGTATTATGAAGGGGGAGAAGGACTTCTTTAAGTACATCAGGGAGAAAAGGAGCTGTAAGGACTACATAGTAAGGATTAGGAAGGGGGGGTTGGGTGGAAGCAGGGTGTGATAAGGCAGAAGCACTAAATGAGTACCTCTGCTCAGTATTTACTAAAGAGAAGAGGGGGGTGACACCCAAGGTGGGAGAAATGGCAGAAGCAGGGGGAAGTGGTGACAGATGGGAAATCATGGAGGCAGAGTTCAAGAGGGTTTGAAGGCACTGAGGGTGGACAAGGTGCCAGGCCCAGATGGCATCCACCCCAGGGCACCGAAGGAGCTGGCAGAGGTCCTTGCAGGACCTTGGCAGACCTATTTAATGCCTCACTACATTCAGGGTGTGTACCTCAGGACTGGAGGATGGCTCATGTGTGCCCCTCCACAAGAGTGGCCCCAAGGATGAACCGGAAACTACAGACCAGTGAGCCTCACATCCATCGTGGGTAAGCTAATGGAGACTATCCTGAAGGAGAGGCTGGTGGCCCTCCTAGAGGACAAAGGACTACAGGACAGCAGACAGCGTGGCTTCATACGTGGCAGATCCTGCCAAACCAACTTGGTTGAGTTCTATGACTGGGTAACTAGGTAACTGGACAGGGGCCATGCAGTGGATGTCCTGTATCTGGACTTCAGTAAGACATTCGACTCGGTGCCACATGGAAGGCTGGGAAGGAAGTTAGTAGGCACAGGGGCAGGTGCAAAGCTGGTGAGATGGGTAGGAAACTGGCTTCAGGGAAGGCAACAGAGGGTGGTGGTGGGTGGGGAGCTCTCACACCCAAGGGCAGTGATGAGCGGTGTTCCACAGGGCTCGGTGTTGGGACCAGTGTTGTTTGGGATATTCATTGCAGACATATCATGGGACATCAAGAGCAAGATCAGTCTGTTTGCTGATGATACCAAGGTAGGCGTGGTGGTGGATGACCTAGGGGGATGGCAGGGGTTGCAGAATGATCTGGCAAAGCTTGAAACCTGGTCAGACACCTGGCAACTGGGGTTTAATGCCAAAAAGTGCAAGGTGCTGCATTTTGGGATGAAGAACCCAAGGAGGAGTTACCAGCTAGGGGGAGTGCAGCTAGCCCAGACAGAGGAGGAGGAGAAGGATCTGGGTGTGCCTCATTACAGGGTCAATGAACAACTCGGCACAATATAGGAAGGAAGCAGCTGCAAAGGCCAACAAAATGCTGGGCTGTATTGCAAGGGGTATATCCTCGAGGAGGGAGGAGGTGATTCTGCCACTGTATAGGTCATTAGTTAGACCACACCTGGAGTACTGCGTGCAGTACTGGCGCCCGTATCTGAAGAGGGACATTAAGTTACTGGAGGTGGTGCAGCGCAGGGCGACAAAGATGATCAAGGGGCTGGGGGACTTATCATACGAGAGGAGGTTGAAGGAGTTGAATATGTGCTCACTGGAGGAGAGGAGGGACAGGGGTGACATGATTGAAACCTTTAAATACATGAAAGGAATAAACAAGACGGATACAGAGGGGCTGTTCAAAGTAAGGGAGGGGAGGGCCACCAGGGGCCATGATATGAGACTGGAGGGAGGAAGGTTCAGGAGGGAGATGAGGAGACACTTTTTTACAGAGATGGTGGTGGCTGGGTGGAATGCGTTACCTGCTGAAGTGGTATGCAGTAGAACAGTGGACTGCTTCAAAAGGGGATGGGACAGGACAAGGGGGAGGGTTAATGATGGGGAAGGGTGGAAGGGAGGGGCAGCTGCAGAATAAGGGGTGCTAACTGCACATTCGAGCAGACTTGATAGACCTCTAGGCCTTTATCTGCTGGCAAATTTTGTATGTTCATATCTAGTAGATCCATGCTGTCCCTAATGTATGAATCTAACTGTAGGACTTTTGGCTGAAAAAAACTGTCTATGAGCATACTGAGATGGTGTGTGAGGAAGCCAGTTCCTGAAATTATTGGCCTTCCTGGGGGATTGTTAATATTTTTGTGAATCTTGGGTAGCAAGTAAAATGTGGGTACTACTGGGTAGTCTGTCTTTATAAAGACAGCTTCTTGTTTGGTCAGCCACCCATAATGCATACCCCAATTTAGAAATTCACACAACTCAGCCTGGGATTTAATGGTAGGATCCCCTTTTAACTTTTTGTAATTATTCTGATCTTCCAAAAACTCCAAACATTTGTTTTTATAAAATGTCTCCTCCAGTAGCACCACATTATTTCCCTTATCTGATTTTTTAATAATGACACCCTTCAAGTTTTCTAAGTCCCTTATTGCCTGAAATTTGTCTTTGCTCATATTTTTTTGAAACCTGACCTGTGGATTCTCAAATATTTTCTTAGTGTCATTTAATAAACATTTTTTAAACACTGTAGGAAAGATAAGTGGATTATTAATTATCCACTAAACCTGCTGGAATCAAGTTATCTAGAAAGTTTATTTGCTCTGAAACAAATCAGCTTTACTATTACGTAATGAACATATCAGATAAAGAGACAAGCTTGATGAAGTTTTTTACTTTTTGTTTTTATAAACATATTCTCTGTGCACAATGTATTTGATCACATGGGAAGCACTGTTTCTTTAATTGTGTAATTACTTTATTTGTATAAATTCCATCATGTTTGTGAGTTCCATAGATCTGCCCCAAGGAAGATCTGCTTGAGGGTTGAAGCGCAGGGCTTGGTCTCGGTAAACCTGCACTAGCTTTAAACACAAGAATTGGTGTGCTGAGTTTCATTTTATTTTGTCTTTTATGAGTTGTCAAGCTCTGCTCAAGCACCACCAAGCTCCCTGACTGCATCTTACAGTTTCTTCTTTTGTTTTTTTTGCCTTTTTGGTGAGGCCAGGAAAAACACTGCCTGTGTTTGTTTGGGACATTCTGTGCTTAATCCAATTTCAGCAGAAGAGTAACTGCCGACTTCCACTTACCTCAGGAGTGACTGGATTTACCACCTTGTGCATATCTCTTCAGAAAGGAACTGAGCACTGTGGAATAGCGCCACTCCAAACTTGAATTTTGAAGAGGAGAACCCAGATGGAACAGTCAATAGCTCTGAGGAGGAAGCTGTAATGACCTGCATACTTTAATACTTTTTTGAGTTCAAAACACAGGAGCACAAAGTAATCAATAAAAACATGTTACAACATCTGTTTTACTTTCGTTTTATCATGTTTGAGAATACATTACTTCCATGAGTTGCAAGCACTGCATTATGTATGTAAATAATATGTATTATGCTGTAGTTCTGTCATTCTCTAAGAAATACATTTCTGAACAGTTGATACTGACAGTAAGTTAGGAAAAAAGTACTATATTAGTAAATGTAAAGCTAATATGTATAGAATTACTTAATGTTTCTATAAAGTCAAAAAAAGCATTGTAGACATATTACTGTTAATGATCACATCTAAACTAAGTGAAACACAACATGAGGAAAGTACAACTGAGCACTGGCAAACTTGCAGTGGACTGTACTATTCTGTAGGAATTTGTTCTATTCTTAATCAACAACAGAATACCTGTATAACACTTTCCATTGCATAGTCATTTGCTTCCTAGAGTATATGAGTATACTGTTGTTTATTTATATTATAATAACTGGTCAGCAATATTTTTTCCATTGTCTGACCGAGTTATAATTTGCCATTATAACCAACATGCACCACATCACTCAAACAAGAGCCGCATCCTGATTGGCTCTTTACTACTTCGGGCAGGCTTACTAGTAACAGAAACATGGCAACTCCTCCATCCCGCTTAGCGAGGAGCCGCCACACCAACAGCGCTCATATTCTTTTTAGTTTTAAACAGTTCTTTTCTCCCTTATTCTATCTGGATGATCCCGCTGTTCAAAAATTGCACCGAGCATTTTATAGCCACACCAGAGAAAAACTCCCACCAGGAATGCCTCGGACCCGCTTCAGAGGTAAGCGCCAATGGGAGGGGTAAAACCAGAACCCAAATAAATGAAAAATGCTGAGAAACAAAACAACAATAAAAAAAACGGAAACACCAAATGAAAGACTGTCAGAAAGACAGAAAAAAATAGAAGGAGTGTGTGTGTGTGCGTATGTGTGTGTTTGTGAGAAAGTAGTAAAATCAGTGTGGCAAAAAATTGCTGAACAGCAATTATAAAAAATAAAAGATAGGGAAGTGTACTAAAACTCAAATTTAATGGTTGCCCTTAGTGTAGGATGCTTTAATAAACCCCTCGGGCCTAGGGCCCCAGGTTGCCTTAATCTGGCCTTGCATTTTGTCCACAAAAAAGTAAGAGTACAGTTTTTACCTTCAACTACCTCACACCCTAACCTCTGCCCCACAGGTATTCCTACTCTTGTAATGCCCTACAGCTAGCACCCAATATTCTTATGTGGAACTGCTCCGCCACAGTATCTGTCTCGCAACTCCTCACTGTAGCATCACTCTCATAACTACCTACTATTCTGCCCTATAACTACCCCACCCAAATATCTACCCACAGATACCCTAACTCTAGTGACATTCTCACAGCTTTCCAACATTCTGTCCTGCAACTACCCGCACTGTTATATGACACACAACTACCCTCACTCTTCCAACACTAATGCATCCACACAATATTCTGCCCTTCATCTGTCACATGCCACAATATCTACACCACAGCTATGCCAGTGTAAGATCATCACAACTACTCAACATTCTGCCCCTCAATTACCACACACCACATTATCTGCCACAGTTCCCAACACCCTAGTAACACTATAGAAGCCAACTAATATTTTGTCCTGTAACTACCCCATTCCCCAATACCTATCCTACAACTACCACAACTCTAGTAAGACATTCTCAAGTGACCCAGTATTTACTCTGCAACTACCCTACACCACAATATCTGCCCCACAACTACCCCACTGTAGTAACTCTCACAGCTACCCAATATTCTGCCCTGCAGTTACCTCTCACTACAATGTCTGAGCATAGCTACCCCCACTCTAGTCACATTTTTTTAACTACCTTATTTTGTGTCCTGCAACTTCCCATGTCCCAATAGTTAACCCACAACAACCCCTACAGTAGTAACCTTTTGCAGTTACCCAATATTCTGCCCTGCAAATACCCACTACCCAACATCTGTTCCAGAACTACCACAACTCTAGTTATTACACATTCTCAGTAACCCAATATTCAGCCCTACAACTATCCTACAATACAATATCTGCCCTACAACTACCTGATAGTAGTAACACTCTCAAAACGTCCCAATATACTGCCCTACAACTATCTGCCCCAAAGCTACCCTCACTCTAGTCACACCATTGCAGCTACCCAATATTCTGCCCTGCAACTACCACACATTCCAATATTTGCCCCACAACTACCCCCACCCTAACAACACTCATGCAGTTACCCAGTATTCTGCCTTGCAAATACCCCACTACCCAATATTGATCCCACAACTACCCAGCCTCTAATAACTCACTCACAGTAACCCAGTATTCTTTCCTGCAACCACTCCAAACCCCAAAATATGCCCCATCATCCCCACTCTAGTAACACTCACAACTAGCCAATATTCTTCCCTGCTACTACTCCACTAAATAATATCTGCCCCACTGCTACCCTCACTTTAGTAACACTTCTGCAGCTACCATATATTCTACCCTGCAACCACCCTACACCTTAATCGATTCTCCACCTTGGGTTGGCTTGCCGGTGCAGTGTTAGCACTACCGCTAGTGATGTCAGTGATCCAGGCTCGGGAACAAGCCCAGGGAGTTGGAGGGTCGGCCGGGGTAGAAGGCTTGAGCATCCGTGGGACTGCTTGCCTTCTCTGAGGTTGGGGGGGAGTGAGGTAAGACTTGGCACTTGTCTGGCCTTTGGCGGAAGCCGGCATCACCTTGAACACCAGTCCAGACTTGGAGGGGGAGCCATGATGGACGTTGGCGTATGCATCCTGACATCCTATCACACATCATGCCTCCAGAAAAAATCAGAAAAATGGCCCCAGCACACCAGGAAGACAGAGTGCCTGGCACTGATCCAGAACTCCCCTGCCTGTCCCCGTTGCAGAGCGCCCCAACAAAACTGCAGAATTTTGAGGGCAAGACCTGCCCTCCTCATCCACGCATGGGGATACAGCCACGGCTCCACTGGAGATGACCTCAGTCACTGGGCTCCAGGTAAGGAGGGGACAACAGCTGTGGGGATGCCTTGGAGACTGACGGTATGTCAGTGTGCTGGTGGCAGGGAGGAGAGACAGGAGGGGGGAGCATATACATAAAGTAACTAAACAAATAAATAAATATCTGCCCCACCTACCCCTCTCCAGTCTGGCAACACTCTTGCACTTGAAGTTATCTGTAGCTTTTTTCATCACATTGGCACATCTGTGCCATCTCATTTTCAAGGGGGTCCCACCTTGGGACCAGCTTTCAAGGTACAAGTAATGATCATTTCATTTACCTTCCCCTGGGAGGAACTGCAATTCCCAAAATGAAGTGCTGAAGCCTCCGTGCCTGTCTGGTTCATCCTCCCAGGGGAAGGTAACTGATAAGTTCTTGTACCTTAAAAGCTGGGCTGCCGATGCTAATGTAGTATATGCGTTAGTTCAATAAACCTTGTTTTGTGGTGTTCAGTTTCTCATTTCCAGTGTAATTGCTGGCTCAAATACCCAACATGCGTACCCTGCATTTTGCTCTACAACTACCCCACACCTGAGTATATGCCCTGCAACTATCCCTTACTACCTTTTCTGCCCCATAACTACCCCCACACTGTGATATCTGCCCAGCAACTATGGCTCAGCCCTGTATCTGTCTACCAACTACTCCATACCCCATCATTTACTCTAAACTAGTACACAACATACTAGTAAATACCCCACATTACAGTATCTGCCCCTCAAATACCCACATTCCAGTATCAGGTTCAAAATTATACAGTATACTGTCACACCCCAGTAACTGTACTGTAATTAACCCATCATTATATTTACCAATAGCCTAAATTCATCATTGTTTCTGCCCCATAATAACCCTAACACCATGGTACTTCACTGGAAACCACCTCCATCCATGTATCTGCCATACAACTGTGCCACATCCTATTACCTGTGTAAACTATCCCATATATCTGTATCTGCCCACAACTACCACCACAGCTCAGCATTTGCTCCATAACCACCTCATACACATAATCCATTCCAGAACACATCCTCACTTCACTAAAGAGTAGCACAGAGTCAGCTACTGGGGCGTGAGTTGATTGCATATAGATTCTGGGATGTGATAGCTGTAAGTTGGAAAGTAGGTTAAGAAAATGTGTAGAGCAAATACTGAAGAATGGTAGTGGTTGTGGGCAGTATATATGGTCTGTCATAGCTCTGGTCAAATATTGGGATGTGAGGTAGTTGTGTGGTAGATACTTGAGTGTGGGGGCTACCTTCTATGCATACCTAACATCCAGCCATCTGCCCCACAGTGGTCCCACTTCATGGTGGATGATCACAAACATTCAGACATAGAATGAGGACTCCAGAGGCATGGAGCCTTGAGGGTCAGAGACTGGCAGAGGTCACAAGGGCTTGCTTCCTTATGTACTGGGTTACTGAAGCATTTATTTCAGAATGATGCAATGTGCATATACTGTATGTGACTTACAAACAGATAGAAGTGAGAACAAATTAAAGGCAATAGCTGGAATTTGAACCTAGGTCCCTCTGCATTCCATTCCACTGCTCTATCAGTTATGCCACCCAAGCAGCTGGAAACCTGGGGCCTGATTTTAAAATGATCAGGACTGGCACAAGGAGCTTGTGTCAAGTATACATTGCACAAAGGGCTCCTTGAACCACACCTTGTGCCAGTCCGGATTTTAGAAGGCACCCTGCACCACTGGGGAGACTGCCTTTGCCAACTGGGCTTGCACCATTATTGAAATGGCCACGCCGGTGCACCATGGCAGAAGGGGGCTTGCACTGGGGAAGTGCAGCAATATCCTCTAAAGTGGGATTTTGCAAGCCTCCCCATGGCGCATGGAGCCTGGGTCTGATGTAACCCGCTGTGCACCACTCCAGGAAACATCTCTGAGTAGGGAGTGATCCTGTGCTCCCTGAGGAAGGTGCCCTTAGAGCCCCCAACACCTGCCAGACCACTGCTGGAGGGGCTGGTGGCCATGGCATGTATGAGCATGGGACCCCTTGCCCCCAATAGTAGTGCTGCTGCATCTGCACCCCCACAGACCTGCACTGCAGGTGGTGGTCTTGTTTTTTTCCCCAGTTGGGGGCAGATGCAACCCTCTCCCCTAATCAGACCTCCTGTCACCCCCCCAACCGAGCCAGGGCATGCCCCAGATGACCCACAATCCACGAAGGAGACTGGCCCTAGCTGCTGCAAGCCAGTCTCTCATGTACTGGTTTGCAGTGCAGCTGTCAGCTAGCAGCAAACCTGGGGACTTTTGCACTTGGACCCCACTTTTTGTAAAATCAGGTGCAGAGTCTCTGTTGCACCTGGGTTTGGAACAGCCAGTGGTTCACCATACCATGTGTCGATATAATGGTGCCTTTTAAAATCATGTCCCTAAGGCTGACCCAGTGGCACTGAGAGTTGAGGTACTGGACATCACACCTTGCACTATGCTGGCAACCCAGCAATCTCAGGTCACCAGGGTGCTGGCACTGGTTGGGGGGGGGAGTGTGGGAGCACGATTGAGTGTTGGCTCTCCTCTCCTGGGTAAGGGGTGGGGTCATCCCCCTGTAGTTCTGCCATCACTGAATGGAGGTTCAGTGCCAGCACTGGTGGTTAATGGTGAGACTGGAAGGGAGGGGCATCCCAAATGGCATGCATATGCACTACATCAAGGACACATGGGTGTACGGGCCAGGAGAAAACCCCTAAAAACCAAGAAACTGTACGTGGGAAAAAAATCATGTCCTTGGCATTCTAGGAGACACCCCCTTTATTCTGAAATGCACAACCTGGTGCTACACAAATTTTAATAATTTTCACACACACCCAGCAATGTGGCCCTGACATACAACCCTCATTCTATTAGCCACAGAGGCGGAACCATAATAATAAAAGTGGTGGTTCTGTGGCATTAGTGGTAGATGGACACTGGTACTGTCATACTCACAGGAGTGATGGTTTTTCAGACTCTTTATTCTCCCAACTCACTGGCCAAAGACTATGCCCCTTGGCCAAGCACTCTAACTGGTGGATGGTGGCTAACATCTTGTGGTCACCCATGACATTAAGGACTTCACCGCTTCCCACCATAGGATGCACTCCACTCGAGCATCAGAGTACACATCACCCCCACCACCTGGATCAGGACATGATGCTTACGCATTGTGTCCCACACTCACTGGCCCAGGACAGGGGAGTCAGACTCAGGATATGAACCTGTGTCTCCCATGGGATAGGTCAGTGCAACACAAATAGAAACATAGAACCACAGAATTTGACGGCAGGTAAGGACCGATTGGCCCACCTAGTTTTTCCATTTCCCTACCTAATGGATAAGCTGCAGATCCTAGTTAACCAGCAGCCTATTTCTTCCTATCCCCCACTAGAATTGTCTTATGTCTGTCCCATGTATTCTTGAATTTCTCCACTGTTTTTGACTCCACTACCTCCTCAGAAAGGTTGTTCCATGTATTCACAACCCTCTCCATGAAAAAATAGTTCCTCACATTAACTCTGAGCCATCCCCCCTCTATCTTCAAATTGTGCCCCCTTGTTCCTGCAGATCTCTTCTTCTGAAAGATGCTACCCTCTGGACTTTGTTGATTCCCTTGAGGTACTTGAAAGTTTCTATCATGTGCCCCCTCACCCTCCTCGAGGGTATACATATTAAGGTCCTTTAATCTCTCTTCATATGTCTTCTAGTGCAGACTCTGCACCATTTTAGTTGCCCTCCTATGGACAGCCTCTATCCTGTCTATGTCCTTGCGGAGATGGGGTCTCCAGAACTACATGCAATACTCCAGATGGGGTCCCACCAACTGTCTGTACAGATGGATAACAACTTCTTGTTTTCTACTCATGTTGCCTCTCCCTAGGCATCCCAGTATCTGCCTTATCATATTGCTTGCCCACCTTAAGGTCATCTGATATGACTACTCCCAGGTGCCTTTCCATTATTGTTGTTGTCAGTATCTCACCCCCCACTGTGTACTCTTCTCCTGGGTTTTTGTTTCCCTGGTGCATTACTTTGCACTTCTTTGTGTTGAATCTAAGCTGCCATACATTTGACCATTCCTCCAACCTTGGCAAGTCCATTTGCATTCTTTCCACCCCACCTTCTGTATTGACCCTGTTGCAGATCTTTGTGTCATCTGCAAAGAGACATACTTTCTCTTCCAGTCTGTCTGCAATATCACTTATGAAGACATTAAAGAGGACCGGTCCCAGTGCTGAACCCTGTGGTACCCCGCTAGTAACCCCCCTTTCTTCAGCATGGACTATTACCCTCTGCGTCCTGTTGTCCAGTCAATTTTTTACTCAGGCTGCTAGCTTGGGGACCACTCCAAGGCTGGCTAACTTGTATATTAATCTTTTGTGTGGGACTGTGTCAAATGCCTTGCTAAAGTTTAGGAAGGCCATGCCCACAGCCCCTCCCTGGTCTACTACTTTGGTTACCCAGTCAAAGAAATCAGCCTTACTTTCTGTATCTGTGCCCAGTAGTGCAGTCCTCCTGGGTAGTCCTGAGTGATTTTTGCTCACACGGTGCTGATCACTTTGCTCACCTCGCTCCCCCCCAAACTGACTATGTGGGACCAGGGACCATAAGTTGCTGCTGGTTTCTTTTAAAATCATCTCAGCCAAATGACTGCATTCTGCCAGACATGCAGTGAAAGTAAATCGTTTGCTTTCTGAGCCCCTGTGAAGTGGCCAATTGGAGCTGAACAGTGTGACAGTAAAGTATGCCTCTTTTTTTTTAATTCTCTGTGACTGGAGTTGCACTGATACTTATTTATTTTATTTATTTATTAAATTTTGGTGACCGGGTAAGTCCACTGGGCCCCGGAGGCCCCTTTTTCAGGGGTGACACGGGATTACATAGCAATGGTAAATATCACAGTAAGAATGACAATTATACAATATGATACAAGTTAGACAGTAATATACAGACAGCTGGTTACATGTGCTGAGAACAGCCTGCATTCATGGTGGGTACAGGGGTTAGCAGAATAAGTGACTAGACACGAGGGATGTGAGAGGAGGGTGTGAGCCACATTACATAGTGCAGTTTACTCACTGAGGGTAATATTGGACTGTGGTAATCAGAAGACCGTGAGGTGGTCCCGGGAGCCTAGCAGTGGCATTTGGAGGTTGCATATCCTAATGTAATTGGTCTCCTGGCCCCCGCAGAGTGGACAAAGTGGTCTGGGAAGCACGAAAAACAAATTGCATTTTTTTATATTTATCTGCAACCAGAGTCACACTGATCATGTAACTTGTTTGTTGCCCTTGCGCCTATAAAGCATCCAAATGGGGATGGGGAGCATGAAAACAAACAATGAATTTTTATTCTGCCAGCATGTTCAATTTCTACTTCTGGAGCTGCACTGATAGCCCAGTCTGTGAAGCTGTCAGGTACAGAGCCTGAACCAGTAAGTCCTGGTGCTGTGCCTTCTGTTTGAACCATTCAATCTCCATGTCTCTGCCACAAGGACCGTGCAATAGAGGTGGGGAGCAGAGCATAACAAGATAGGACCATTGTTATAGTTAAAGTGATTTAAGCAATATACCATGACAGGATGTGGGTATATGGCAGGATTTACCATGCCTTGTGTGGTTTGGTCACAAGGTTGCAGAACAAGAGAGTAAACCACACCAGAAGTGGTAAATCCAGCCATGTACTCACACCCTGGAGTGGTATATTGCAATTATACAGTACAATGTCCCCCTTCAGTTTTGGAAAAAGAAAATAAAGAGAAAAGTGATTTTTTTTTTGTCATTTTACATCATTTTTATGTTTGCTTGCAAGCATGTGCAAGAAACATAGTGCCATCATCTGAGTTTTTCAGAGGTGTGTCAGCATCTTCCAATTCAGTCAGTGTGTTTGCAGGCGTGGTCATAGTTCTCCAATCACTGCTAGAGTTGTCTATGACAGCAGTTGAAAATGCAGTGGCATACAGTTGAAAGAGGGAGCTACGCTTCAGTGAGCAGCGCCTCCCCCCCCAACACACACACAGATCAACTGTGTCAGTTACCTGATAGGATGGCGTAGTCTTGACTTTGTTGTATGTGTAATTCCAAGCGTTTTCTCTTACTAGACTCTGTCAATGTGAACTCCCGGCTGCTAAAACCTATGCAAATGAACTTGTGCGTACTGTACTACCTGCAGCTGAAGCAAAGAACAGCCAGAATGCACAAAGGAGAACATACTGCTATGCATTTCAGCAGCAGCCAGTGGCTGAGGTTTTCTTGACTGAAGCACTTTAATGCGCCTTTTAGTGCTGTCATATACACACCCTGTGTGGTAATTCACTAAACTGCACACTTAGTCTGGGAATGCAGCTTCAAAATATTTTTTTTTTCTCTGAATTGCCGTGAGCTGGCATTTTCTCAAATCAGATGCTCAATGAAGTCACATTACCTTGTGACCCTAAACATCTTAGGGTTGGACATGTGCCCTAACAAAATAGCAAAAACCAGGTATAGAAAAAGAAAACATAAATTCAACCGTAGCTCACAATCGAATCCACCCTTTTCTCCGGCGAATCTGAAGCAGCCTAACAGCCCACCCCTGGGTGCTCATGCACTCCCTCCACCCACACAACATATGGCCGACGGGGGTGCTGTTGCATTTTATTTCATAATTTCCTGATCCTGTTGCTGCCACCATACTGATACAGTAATTTTTTTTATGGCTCGAAAATTGCTTGACATTAGCTGAATTATAAATGGCATCCCTGTTTGACGCTGTGGTGCGGAATATGGTGGTGCTCAAATTTTAAGCTAAGTATTACGTGCAGATATGTTGTTATTGACTCATGTCACTTACCATTTTATACATCTATTGATTTTTTCAATTCACTTTTGCTGACAAATGTTGATCGCAGGGATTCTGGTGTCACAATTCAGTTCAGCGACGTGTAACATCTTAGTGCAGATGCTAAGTAACTGTTTTAAAATGCTGAAAAAGTTAACAGCCATGAAAATGCATGAACTTCTTTCTTCAGTGTCTGGAGCTGTAGTGGTGTTATTGGCAAGTGCATGTCCCTTTGCTCCAGATCTATCAGTGAGATGTCTATTCTGTGCAATGGACAGTGGCTGAATGTTATCAGCTGACAGTTTTCATTTCATTACCAACAGATAAATATTCAGGGCTTTGCAAATGCAAGTTTGCTGGTAGCACAGATTCATGCCCCCAAGTGTCTGTCATCAGTTAGTGGTTATATCTTAACCGATGATCACAAAAAGTATGAAAAAGATTTGCCGCTGAGTAATGTAAATGCCAATCCACCTAAGCACCTTTAGGCTGCAAACAGAATTTGAATGTATAGGGATTCTGTACGGTATTACCCGCAGCACAGCAACGGTTAATAAGTTTAAGCCATTCTCAGGACATTGTTTCACTTGCCCCTTCCCCCCACTACGATCCTGGTCACCTGAAATAAACCTGACATTTTAATATCTGTTTTACATCTTGGCTCAGTTAGGCAATCAGCGCTGTAAGAACATAAATGGACATATAAATGGGGACTATAAGAACATGCTGTGGGTGCTTGTGCCTTAGTCCAGCTGTGCAACATCAGCCTGAAGCTCAGGTAGGGCTTACTGTCTACCACTTTATTCACCCCCCATGTACCTGTACCATTTCACATCCTTCCTTGCATTAGTCCAGCTGTGCTACATCAGCCTGAAGCTCTGGTAGGGCTTACTGTCTACCACTTTGTTCACCCCCCCATGTATCGCTGTGCTACATCAGCCTGAAGCTCTGGTAGGGCTTACTGTCTACCACTTTGTTCACCCCCCCATGTACCTGCACCATTTCACATCCTTCCTTGATCTACAGTGAGTGGATCCCTCATTCACACGTCACATATGCACACAAAAAAAAACAACCCGGTCTTCAAAAATTAAGATACATTTATTATGTTTGTTATGTTTGCTTGCACGCATGTGCAAGAAACATAGTGCCATCATCTGAGATTTCGGAGGTGTGTCACCCCTCTTCCAATTCAGTCAGTGTGTTGGCATTGCGGCCTGTAAGCCAATGCATGCTGGAGCTGTCTGACAAGCTCAAAATGCAGTGGCATACAGTTCAAAGGGGCTATGCTTCAGTGAGACAGCGATAAGATATCGCTTGCTCATGTGCAGCTCCCACACACACACACACACGCAGGTAGCGCCTCCCTGCACACACACTGTGTAGCCGACGGGGTGCCCAATCCCCGTCGGCTGCAGCTGCCCCTGCCCCCCCAAGCCTTCCAAATGCCATGCTGGGTGCCCACCCAGCGTGGCAACTCATGATATAGCCGATGGAGTGCCCAATCCGTCGGCTCCACTGTCCTCACCCCGGTACTGGGTGCCACGCTGGGAGCCCACCCCAGCATGGCAATCGATGCTTTAGGCGATGGGGTGCCCAACCCCCGTCAGCTGAATGCCCCCCAACCATCCTTGCGCACGCTGGGAGCCCGCCCCAGTGTGGCAAACATCCCGGTCATCATTGAAACAAAAGAACACCTGTAAAGAAAAACGGTCCCACATAGTCTCCTGGCCCCTCCCACAATCCGCACCCACCCACTGCACTCTGCTTCCCCACACCCCCCTCACCCCATACTTACCTCTGGACCTTGGCACGATGATCTTCGGTGGACCAGGAACACGTCTGGTCTCTTCAAAGCCGACCACGAACTGAGGAAATGCCGGTAAGCTGTATAATGGGCTAGATAGGGGGTTTTCAACTTTGTTGCATATCTCAGGCATTTTTTGAAATTTTTGCACCAAATTTTCACATGGGGTTTTTGTGACCCCTTCTCATGAATGATGTCACTGTCATGGCGTTATTCGGGCCCGAAGGGTGATTCTGCAGTCACTGCGCGCGAAATCACCTTTCAGGACTGATTAACGAAATGACACTGCCGTGTTCATAAGGTGAGGCAATCAGAAGCCTATTTTGAAATTTGGTGGAAAATTCTCAACGACATTTCAGCGTCGTTGTGCAGTTCTCACGACCACTCGTAAGTTTCAAATTTTCAATATTTTCACTCCAGATTTTCAACATTGCTATTTTACCACACACCTCCTTATAAGTAGTACAGCTGTCATTTTTCACATCTCACCCCAAAGCGTGTTTCATCATGTAGCGCACAATGGCGCAGTCGATGTGCTAAATCAATGTATAGGGACAATTAAGAAAATCACAGTGACACTGTTCATGAGCAGAGGTCTTAAAATGGCTATGTTGAAAATTTGGTGAAAAATTCCAAAAATGATTGTTTTATATGCGTTGTTGTAGTTCCTATGCATGCTCATAAGTTTGCAAATTTAATATTTTCACTCCAGATTTTCAACATTGCCATTTACCACACCTCCTTATGAGCAGTACAGCTGTCATTTTCATCTTGCCCCAAATGTGTTTCGGCTCATGTAGCGCTGGCTGACATGATGGAGTGTAATCAATGTATAGGACACATTAAGAAAATCAGTGACACTGTTCATGAGCAGAGGTCTTAAAATGGCTATGTTGAAAATTTGGTGAAAACATTCCTAAAATTACTGTTTTATGAGCGTGCATTGCGCAGTTCCTATGCATGCTCATAAGTTTGCAAATTTAATATTTTCACTCCAGATTTTCAACATTGCCATTTTATTACACTTCCTTATGAACAGTACAGCTGCCATTTTTCATATGCCACCCAAAATGTGTTTTCGCACATGTAGCGCACAATGGTGCTGTTGGTGTGCGAAAGCAATGTTTGGGACAGATTAAGAAAATCACAGTTCACACTGTTCATGAGCTGAGGTCTTAAAATGGCTATGTTGAAAATTTGGTGACAAAGTCCATAAAATGACTGTGTTCACGAGTGAGCATTGCGCGGTTTCCATGCACCCTCGTAAGTTCATGACTTTGTAATATTTTAAGTCCAGATTTTCACCAGTGGCATTTTCCACACTGCCTTATTTACAGTACAGCTGTCATTTTCACAACATGGCGAGTGTATTTTCACACTTTCAGCGCAGAGATGCGTGGTTGCTGTGGGAAATTATTGTTCGGGACAGATAAAGAAAATCAGAGTGACACTGTTCATGATCGGAGGCACCAAAATACCTGAGTTGACAATCTGCTGTAAAAAATTCCCCAACCTAATTATATTAAGGGGGTGCGTTGCACAGTTTCTATGTACGCTCTTGACTTCACCATTTTTTTAAATATTTTTACTGCAGATTTGCAACATTGTCATTTTTTACACCTCCCCAAGAACAGTACAGCTGTCATTTTTTATATCCTGTTCGGAATGTTTTTGCACCTGTGGTGCTAAATGCCGTAGTCGCTGTGCATAAGCAGTTTTGGCTACCAAACTGATAGTCCCCCTGTTCATGAGGTGGGGTCACAAAAAAACCATGTTGAACATTTGTAGTGAAAATATCAACGAATGCCTGAGGTATTAGGGTTTCCAACCATAACGCCCAACCCTGTAGAGAATGACAGGCATCAGGGGTGTGACTTGGGATTCTTGCCTGTACTGCTCATACCATTCCACACCCTGCAGCCAGTGAGAAGCATCGAGGTATGCCTTGGACTCTTCGGTCCCAAAGTTCACCCCATTCTCCTATATCGCACCCATCTCACTGTATTTCCTAATGGAATGGGGTGCGCATAAGGACCAAAGACCCCAAGGAACACCGTGACACTTGCCAGTGTCTGCAGGGTGGGGTGTACTGAAATGGCATGGCCGTTATGCCTGATGACCCAAAGGCACACCCCAATGCCTGTCACTCTCTGCAGTGTGGTGGTAGGGTTGGCTTCAGTTCAATACTTCACTTCCATTACTATTATGCAGCTCTGTAACTTCTACACTACCACTGCCAATGCCAGCAAGCAAACATTTGGCATTGACAAATGCTTGTTTTATTTATTGTTGTGCTGGAAAAAAATAGCCAGAATACAGTAGACTGAGAGGCAACATCAACTCAACACTATCTTGTAAATAATAGCTGGCACGGAATCTGGACATTTTTTTTGTTTTACTTCAGTAAGGGGCTGTAGTGGGCAAAAGTGTTAACAGCATTGCAGATTTTTATTTTTCTCTATGATGATGTTAGACTTCGGGCTGCAATGTGTAGTGAGGAGTGAAGTTCAGCATGTGGGATTCATCAGAAGAGATGGCTGCTGTACTTAACAGCCTGTTTCTGGGTGCCATCGCTGTTGAAGTACTATTTTTTTTTCATAATTCTGACTAAATTGATCTTTTCTTAAATGGGTCCATTAAGAGATATTTATTTAGTGTGTAACAGCATTCAGTGAGTTTTCCTGCTGTGATGATTTGGGGGACATCGGAAAGAAGTAGAGGTGATGATGAAACAGAAAAGTGAAAAAAGGTGAGCTGTGAGGAAGTGGTTACCAGGAAACTAGCTAGGAAAAAAATACTCGGGCGGGGTGGGGGAGACACAATTTTGGTCCCAATATGAGCTTTGGTTTAGTTTGGTTGATTGTCGCTGTTAAGTGGAGATGCAATACGGCGAGACAGCTTGCCTTCCATTGCTGCCTTTGCCAGTCTTGGGCTGGTGATGGTCAGAGTGATTTTAGGGATTGTTCTTTATACAGCAGACTGGCAGCTGTCACTTCTTGTGTTGGTAAACTGGAGGATTTACAACATTGGAAAGGTGTCAGTCAGCCAATCAGAAAGTAGCATTTACTCTGTATTGACTTGGCCATGGAATAATGTCTGATTTAGTGGGCAATAGTCTGAAAAACTATTACTCAGTCTAGTGAACTATTGACCAGTTTTAGTTTGAAACTAGTCAATAGTCCAAAAACCTTTGCTGTCATGTGACTGGCTCAGGACTAATCAGAGACCAGGATTTTATTTTCAAAACCATTTTTTTAAATGTGGTCTGCTTTCAGGCAATGTAATCAATATGTAGAACAGTTTCATCTACGTACACTTCCATCTTGTACATGTAATCACCCAACAAACATTTTTTCGCCACCACCCCACAACCAACCCTAAATCTTTCTTGTTTTTGCAGGCTTTGCCAGTAAAAACCTTAGAAAATGCTGGTGACTCTGGTTCAGAAGTAAAACAGGGCTGTCAGAGGTCGGCCGGGGGGGGGGGATGGCAAGGAATGAGATCAAGCTGCCACAAGGCAGCTTTCTCCTTCTGGCAGGTACTTGGGCCCCCCCCCAGCCATTGGACACCACCTGGTGGAGAATGTATGGTGGCTCTCACCAGAGGGAGCTCTGGCACTAGCCATGAGGAGGGGCAGAAGGGGCTGAGCTGGCATCTCGGGGCATGTGTGCACCTCCATGCATGCACAACACCCATGTGCTGCGATCCCGGGACTAGGGGAGGAAAAGGGAAAAAATCAATAAAGTACTAATTAAAGGGACACTGTCAACCCCCTTAGGTCTCAAAGTGTCCCTAGTTTAAAAAACAAATTTTATGACTGCCAAAATTCTGTAAAGATTATTGATGTTAGCTGGTAGTGTGATTCTGACTCTTATTTTCTTTAAAAAAGTAAAAAACAGACTGCCCAACATACTGGTGTTATCACACCAAAACAGGTTTGTTCACATTCCTTGATCAAGTCCAAATGCATCATTCCTGGACTTGGGAACACCCACAAAACAGTCTAGTCCCTTATGATGCAGTGAGAGTTTAGGAGACTACTTTTTTATGAGTGACTGCACTGTTTGGGTGTGTTTCTAATGCTCAGGAAGTATGCAGTAAGAACAGAACCAGGATTGTAAATAAAAACAAGGTTGTTTATAAATATACATTGCAATGCATTTCAGTTCTACTAAGCATGGAGACAGACAAAACAAACAGCAACATCAATGAATTTCAGAGAGGGTAAGCAATCATAAAATGTAGGGTTTCAACTAGAAATAATATGGTGAAAAACAGGTTGACAGTGTCCCTTTAAAAAAAAACCTTAGAAGATACTACTGATAAAAATAATACTGTTTGAAAGGTCTTGTAGTTTTGTTAATTATTATGTCCCATCAGTCAGAGTGATGATTTCTGCATTGCGGACAGACACATTTCATGCAACCAGGCATATGCAAACATAATAACAATCTGAAAACATTACCAGATCTGTTTACACGAGCCAGTTGCCAGATTCAAATTGGAAAAATCCAGGTATTTGAATCAGGTTTCTAAAAGTTTACATAATCTGATTATAATAAGAATGTTCCTGTTTACATGAATCTGAATAATCTGATTCAGTATCAGATAATTCAATAATCCAGTTCGAATCAGATATCTACCTGAATGTAAACATGTGTTTGACATGTCTTTGCATGTCTTTGATGGTGGATTTTCTTTTGTCTTTTTTTTTTTTTTTTTGTGATGTTGCACTGATGGGAAAATGTACACCTCAAACATCATAAATGCCCCACCCCCCATCCTATTTCTGAGTGGCCGTTAACTTTCACCATTTGGCCTTTTGTATGGCGTCTGTTCTAGTTAATCGGGACCCTAGAGGAATAGCCGATAAGTTTGTAGACTAATGGCCGCTTTTCTATTACGTCCTTCATATGTTTCACTCGGATATTAACTGTACTGACAAATGGCAAAAGGAATTCTGATTTCTGCCCAGTGGAGATGTTGTGGCTTCAAATGTGTGACGAAGCGCTCTGGGCTTGAAGGACTTCTTGAGGAAATTGAGTATCCCCATGCAGGCTGAAATGATGGAAGCACTTATGGGCAGATAGGCTTGTTAAAAGCCTACAACAGGTATGCTATTGTTGCCTGGGGGCTTGGGTTTTTATATGCTATACCTCTATGGTCCCAAACAAAATGTTATAAGCAGAAAGAGATGCTTTAAGCCTCCTAACAAACCAATAAAACAAAACAGCATAGGTTTCATTCATAAAAATTAGTAAAAGCCTTCAGTAATAAGTTTGCAAGGCAAATAAGAAACTGAAAATTCATCACAGCAGAGAGCAGCGGGGAAAGGAGCAGCGCTGCGGTCCCAACGAAAGGGAGCACCAACTGAGTCACTAAGGTGCAACTTCAGATTTAAGCCAGTAACTGACTGTCGGGGATTTGAATGTCGTTTTCATGCTTACTAAACAACCAGCATCTGCTATTTCAAAAAAAAAAAAGAAAGAATAATCAAACAAACGTATGCAGTTTTATAAACACACTAGCTGTTTGTAAATTATACATGTAATGAGTCAAAGAGTCCCAAATTAATCCATAGTACAAAAAATACTTAATCACCTGAGTTTGTAACCTACAGGTATGTGCTCCCAACATCAGCCATGAATAAAAAAAAGGTGAGGCGGGCAAAAAAATTAAGGCAAGACATGACACATATATCCATCATTGCAGGTCCACTAAACATAAGGCTTGGTGTCTACTAATAAAATAAGGGACATAGAATATTTTATTTGAATTTGCCAGCATCACACATGCATAGAGAGAATCCGCATTACTTATCAGACAGGCAGCAGCAGCGTGGAATCCCGACGGTACATGTCAGTGTTGGATTCTACAGAAGAAACAAAGCAAAGTGACTTGAGTTACCACCTTCAGGGAAGTCTAAAGTGGGACATTTCCTACTGAAACTTGATTATTTGCAGGATGCTACAAATTTCTTTTATCTAAATAATCAGAACTATAGATAATTATTGTTTTATTCACTTGTTTATATTGTTTCTTATCATTTTAAGATATTTTAGCTACAGTTTTGCAGTTTCTGCAATTTGAACAGAAAAGTAATAACATACATGTTTTACTATAAGGTGACATTCAGCATTTTTCATGTTTTTGGCAGGGCAGCCACTCAAACCACTACTGTCCTGACGAAAAGGGGATAGGTGATAACCCTAGATTTAACTTATAAAAACGGGAACACTGATGAAACCCACTGAGTCTGTGCTAAGTAAATATGTAGTAAAATCCCAACTGTTGCTGCTAACGAGCTGCAATAAATCTTCCGGCCATGGTCACAGCCGCGGCTCACTAACAATCTTTGACTGTGAGGCTACAAAATAATCAGCCGCGACTGCGGATGAAGATTTTGCAAGCTCGCGGCCAAAGATCATTAGCGAGCCACGGCTGAAGATTGTAAAAGTGCAAAATGCTATTTTTTGACAAAACTAAAATAAATCAGATGCATGGGTTGATAGAGGGAAGCTCTCTGATCTAAACCCATGCCTCAATTATTTAGCAAGTCACCCATGGGGTGAAATAATTACTTTTTTCCCAACCCGCAAACTGAAAACAAGATGGCGGCATCGCAATCAATAAATTTCTTGTGATCAAAGATTCTTTGATCGCGAGCCTGCAAATTTTTTCATCGTGATGGCCAAAACCCCTTTCTTCTTTCACAAAATAACCATATAAATTTTCCCATAGACTTATAATGGGAGCTAAAAAGTTTAATAACTTTTGAATGGATTAATATTTTTTCACCAAACAAAAAGCAGCATGTTCCTTGACCAAACTCTTTCTACGTGCCAAGTTTTAGACTGGCAGACCACATGACGGCCATGCAGCACCATGGACAAAATCAAAAAAACTGCCCACAGAACTGGCAAAAAGTGCATTTTTCTGTGTTTTGGTGCAGAAAAACCATAACTCCGAGCAAAAACACAACTTGGCAAATCAAGAGATCTACCACGCCCTACTAAGCATACCAAATTTCATGCAAATCCGTTAAACAGGTCCAAAGTTATTAACGTGCAACATTTCAAGTTTAACATAGAAGTGCCTTCACAACCCTATAATATATATATATATATATATATATATATATATATATATATATATATTCAATTGCTTTTTCTAACAAAAATGTAGAAAAAAAACTGTAGCCCATTTTATGTGCAATAAGACACTATGGGGGTGTACACTGACCAGATCTGACCTCCAGGGCCAAAGGCACTCAGCCTTACTACACCCCCTGGGCATGTAGTCAGATCTGTTCTGTGCACACCCCATTGTGTCTTATTGCTTACATGAAGAAGGCAACCTATTGCCAAGGCCCCTGGAATTCTGTGATTCTGTGGTTGCGGAATTTGCCGCAGACTTTGCATCATGCCGCAGAATATATATAGTGCCGCAGAATTCTTTTTTTTCGTGAATTTTCATATAAATATACTGTTTTTCCATAGTGTCAGGCTTTCTTTCTCCCCTCATTTATCCTGAAGCCCCTCCTCTACGCTCAGCATATGATGTCATCGATGACATCACATCATATTTAGCCAATGACAGGACTGCATTCTGCCAGAGAAATGAATAAATCATGCCGCAGAAATCAGAAAATGCTGCCGCAGAAGTCAAGGAGCCCTGCCGCAGAAAACAGAAAATTTTGCCACAGAACACCAGGGGCCCTGCCTATTGCCGAATGTGTATGGGCTTCTGGCATATGTAATGGCAGCATGTTTGCATCAGGTCATGGTCTGGATACTGGCACTTTCACTTACGCTTTGGTAAAGTACAATACATATTTCTACCTGTACCCGTGTGTGTGTGCTTCTTTTTTGCTTCCATCAAAAAAATGCATAAGTCACGTGTTTGGAGCTGTAAAGCAGGTAAGCCATCCATTACCAATGCATCAATAGTATAGCAGGTGCATTTACTTTGACACAGGCAAAGCCCAAAAGTGGGAACTGCTCCTGCATCGTCACTTTGCAAATCAGCCCTGTGTTTTTTATTTAAAAAGGAAAATTACTGTGAAAATAGCACTATAAGTTTCTGAAGAGTTGCACACATTTATAAAGTAGGCATAACTGCTTATAGGCACTTATTTATTTATTTCTAATTTGGAATTACAACCTTTGAGTCTCACAGGCTATTTTACAAAGGTTCCATGTCAAAATTAGCACACAAACAGTACAATACAGAGAACAAATTACAAGGCAATTTTGTCATGGTATGTAGCCATGGTGGCATAGATTGGAGGTGGTTGTATCAGCCAAAGGCTGAGGCAACTTACAACAGCGATAATACTGTGTAAAAAAAGTCAGGCACTCAAGGTAAAAGAGAAGTGGTACTTAATCAGGAAGTGGCTACTGTAAAATAATCCTCAATACTAAATGTAGAAGTGAGTGGAGTGACAGCCATAGAGGCTTAGTCAGAGGGAAATAGAAAGGTAGGTGGGGATTTTTAGGTGTTGGGCGGCAGGTAGCAGCCAGCATGGCTTTGTCAGAAGAGGTGGTATAGAGGAGAGGCAAGGGGGAAGAGGGCAGGAGTAGGGCATGGTAGTAGTCGGGGGATGGGGGATGTGTATAAGCAAGGAGATAGGGCATTGAGGGTTTAGAAGACAGGGATAAGAAGGGAGAAATGTAGGGAGTGGAGGGGAGGAAAGAGGAGAATTAGAAAAGTGGTGAAAGCAGCAGGTTAGAGAGGGAAAAGCAAGTCTTAAGTATAGCAATCGCATTGGTAGGAATTGGCCAAATGGGTGTGGAACTCTTTTTTAAAGAGGCCTATTTTGGGCAGGGCATTTATCCAGAGAGGACCGCGGTAAGAGAGTGACCACTGGGTAAGAGTGGTTCTCTTAAAAGGGACACATAACAGGCCCTTTGCCGAACTTCTGGTGGTTTTGGAGGTATGATGGCATTGGAATAGGGCCATAATAGTTTCTGGAGCAACCCCAGAAGTGCTTTCTTGTCAGTTAGACATGCTTGCTTGATACTGGAACCAGAGGTGAAAGGGGAGCCATCCAGTGGAGGAATAAAGACTGCATGTATGTACAAGGTGGTCTGCACCTATCGCAAGCCAGCAAGCCTTGTTGAGGAGTAGTTTTATCCAATTTAGTGCGGTTTCAGTGGCAGCTCCATAAATAATTAGGCCATAGTCAACACTTGACAGTATACAACTCTGAGTGGCCGGGTTCAATGCCTCTGATGTCATGGCTTTCCTATGACGGTATAGGGTTCCCAGTCTGATATTGGCAGCTTTTACGATGTGCTCAATATGGGGGTGAAAGAGAGGACATCATCAAGGTGGATGCCAAGATATTTGAAAGTAGAAACATGTTCAGTGGCGTCACCTTTAAGGCTATGGAGGGTCAGAGGATCAGTATTTTTTTTTAGAGTGCAGATAAGTGAAGTGTATAGATTTGGTTTTCTTGTAGTTTAGAAGGAGCCTGTTTCACGAGAACCAAGACTCAAGTTTAGGGAGATGGCTTCCTGAAACAGAGATCACTGCATCATCTGCGTAAAGCAGCATTTTTTCAGGACAAGCACTAAGGAGTGAGTTAGTAAACAGGCTGAAAAGTAGGGGCCCTAAAATTGATCCTTGGGGAACTCCCAGATTTACGTTTTGTGGTTCAGAGAATTCTCCCTTTATCCAAACACATTGATTCCTATGTGAGAGGTAGCTAGAGAACCAGGAGACTGAATCAAGGAATAAGCCTAGACACAACACTTTTTCAAGCAGGATCTGGTGACTGAGTGTCGAAAGCTTTGGTTAAATCTATAAAAATAGACCCCACTGTCTTTCTGGCATTGAGGGCATCATAAATGTGGGTAGTGAAGTCAGTGAGAGTAGTGACAGTGCTATGGGACTTTCGGAACCCATGCTGCTGGTGACATAGCAGATTATATTTGTTCAGGTATTCCATGAGTTGGTTTGACATGATTCTCTCAAAGGCTTTAGCGAGAGGCGGTAAGATGGAGATTTGGCAGTAGTTACCAAATTGGTTCTGTCGCCACCTTTTAATACTGGAGTGCCTAGGGCAGATTTCTACCTATCAGGAAATATACAGGGATATATTGAACAACTTAGTGAGTGGTTTGGCAAGTTCATCCAATGCAAGCGCGACTAGCTTCATGTCTACTGTGTCACTTCCCACTCTGGTTTTGCCTAGGACCCTTTTGATATGCTTAATAGTTTGGGACTGGGTGATCTGCTTGAAGTAGAAGAGTGGTTGGTTGACGTTAGTTGACGGCTTACTTCAGCCACTTATCTTTAATTCCATTGTGGATATTTTAATGTCTAGCAAGGTAGATCACACAGACTATAGTATTACATAGTTCTAGTGCACTTTGGGCTTGATCCATGAAGATATCCAGGATATGTTTGACTTCAGCATATACTAGCCATGCCACAGTGCACCTTGATGCTATGCAGTGAAGGAAGGTATCTGCAGCACCATCCCTGCATGCAGGGGTGGGGGGTGACAGCAGGAGCAGTGCTCTCCAGGATGCCTGGCATCCAATGGGATTCCAGAGCTGGCACTGTAGTGGATTCCTCACTCTGCACAGAGTGGGGGACCACGGGATATGGCAGTGCATGTCAGTTCTCCATGGACTGCCATATCCTCATCAAGAGGACAACTAGTGCAGTCAGAGGTGTCTGGATCACACAGCCCTCCCAGCCCACAAAGAAGATTGGGGGTTAGATGGCCCAGTGGCACTGAGGGTTGAGGCGCAGGACACCACACCTCGCACCATGCTGGCAACCCGGGTTCAGGAGCGCGCTCGGGTTGCCATGGGTCAGCTGGGGGGGCACAGAGCTCCTCTCCCAGAGAAGGATCTGGAGTCTCCCAGGCTTTTGGCTGCCACCGAGTGGAGGCTTGGTGGTGGTGCCAAGCCCAGTGGGAGACTCGGCGCAAGGCCAGGTGGGGGAAGGGGCCATCACTGGAGCCACAGGATGTGTGCTCACCTCCACAGGGATGCACAACCATGTTCTGGTGCCCCGGGTACAGGAGGGAGAAAACTAGAAACTGCTATGTCTCCCAGTTGCTGAAGCAGGTGGGAGGTGGCAACGGGGAGCCAGAAGATCTATGAAAACAAAAGAAGATTAGGGGCTGGGGATGTGGGGCCTATTGGGCCACAGTAATTGACTACTGTAATGCCCTTTACTTTGGGGTCAAAAGAGGGACCCTCAGCCGACTGCAGCTGGTGCATAATGCAGAAGCCCGGTTGCTAACTGGCCTTTCTAGGTCCAGTCATGTGAACCCAGTCATGCGTGCCCTGCACTGGCTGCTGGTCAGGTGGAGGGTCCTTTTCAAGGTGGGGCTTCTCACCTACAAGGCCCTAAATGGGCTGGGTCCTGGCTACCTGTCAGACTTCCTGACACCGGTGACCTCTGATCGCGCCCTCCGACCCTCATCGAGGGGCCTCCTGGTCATTCCCAGGGTATGGCTCAAACTCTCTGGAGACCACACCTTTAGTGTATCTGGGCCATCCCTGTGGAACGCTCTTCCATCTATAGTCCGGGAGGCCCCCTTGGTTGAGGCATTTAAGCAGCATTTGAAGGCACAGTTCTTAAGCCTGGCATTCAGTGAAATGGGATGATTGCTGTATTACATCTCTATCCAGCCTACTGAATTGCTCCTGTTTTAGAGTTAATAGTTTTTATGCTGTTTGTAATGATGTCATATTTTATATTTGGTTATATTGTTCCTTTTTTGTTCTGTGAGGTGCCCAGAGCCTCCAGGAATGGGCACCATACAAATAAAGTTGCCTTGCCTTGCTTCTGCCAGGCAGAGGGAGGTGCGTAGGAGCTATGGCAGCCCCTCAGGCTGCATAGCATCTGCTCCCACTGTAGGTTTTCTGCAGCACCAACAAGTCCTCCTGCATCAGGTGTGGCCATGCCCCCACACGTTGGCCTGCACCCAACCTGGCTGGGTGCGTAACAATGTGCATGGCCTGGAATCAGATGCAGAGGAGGTACACAGCTATGTCTGGGGATGCATGTAGATTTCCCCATGTGTGGAGCCTGACCTCTGTACACCGCCCGCGTGCATAGGCACCTCTCTGCAGGTGTGGAACCCTGTGTGGCTCTAGCCATCATGCATCAAGATTGACAGAAGTCCGTTTCCATGAGTTTAACTATGAACAAAATATTAGGTCAATACACTCAGAAATGGGGTTAAGTGCACTTTGCAAAATATAAAATTAGTAATTGCAGTAAAAATGCTCAAGCATCATAAAATTCAGGAAATAAAGTGTACCCCATATATCATAAGGCTTTTATTGTTTCATAGTAGCTCAACCTTAAGACACAGAACAGCTTGTGAATATCAAATGCAAGCACTAGAAATATGCATTCCTCAGCTCAAGAATAGATATATCACAGGTCTTACAGAAGTAAATTTGTAAATGAATTTGGTTCAAGTAAAGCAGCTTATATGTATTTTGCAGGGTTTTTACACAATTTCTCAGTGCTTTTAAAGTCCTAAGTATGAGAATGAATTGAAAATCAACTAAAGCCACTCAGTATTAGAAACCTAAAGCTTCTAGCTGCAAAATACATTTGGCAATGTGACCAATATCTGACAAAGCCATGCCTCCATTCCATTCCAGTACTGAGAGCCAATAAATCTCAAATCCAGGCAGCAATTTTCCAGACAGCTGGGCTGACTATGTTTGCAAACACTTGTTGGACAACCTGCTTGATTTATTGAGCAGCATTTTGTTAGTGTGTGTGTTATATATATATATATATATATATATATATATACAGTATATATATATATCGCTACTGGATTGGGATATAGCTATACTGATATAGTGACAGAGATAGACCTAGGCAACACACACATACACTGAAACCAGGGTTTTATTTAACTCTAAAAACTGATTAGCATTTTGCTCATAAAAGTTCTAAAACATTGTGAAAATGCATAGCACTTGCGTCACTGTGTTTAACAAACATAACACTTCTAGAAAACCTAAATAAATGCTTTCTGTACAGTTAGTATTGTCCCAAGAAAAAAACTACTAATCAATTATTTAAAACCCTGCGAAATGCAGACTGACACAGGCCACATTCCAGTGCAGTGGGAACATGCTGTCCACCCAACATTTGCCAAGATTTACTCTGCCCCTTCTGTCTGGCAAGCCTTTGTGGGGAGAGAATAATTTTCCTGATATGAGACCTGACATACTGGCGTATCCTGAATATAGTGCCAAAAAAAAACATTTCTGCTCAATATAACATCCACATGTAGATTAAGTATTGAAGCTTGTGCGGCTACATTCAGAAAAAATATATCAACTTAATTGCCTAGCTTAGCTGAAAAGTGAGGCAAAACCTCACAATAGGAATGGCCCCTGTAAATTGCTTTTTAAAAAAAAATATATTTTATGACCATTCTGTCAGCACAGCGGTAGTACTATTGCTTGCAACACCGGTGACCTGGGATCAGGAGAGATCTTGGGTTATCGGGGCTGATTCGGGGGGAGGAGGATTGAGTGTTCCAAATGACACTCTCCTCCTCTAGGGAGAGAGGGATGTTGTCTCTGATGCAGCACTACCACCTGAGTGACCACAGTGAGTAGTGCGGCAGGGAGGCATACTCAGCAGAGGAGGCGACTGCGGACGCTGTTGTAACCCTGGGCATGCATGCATCATGACATCACATACTTGTGCCACCTTGGGACAGGAGGGAGAAAATGAGAAAAGAAAAGGAATGGGCTCTGGCATCAGGAGCTAGCAGCTCTGGTATATTCCACCTCCAACCTTGGATGGGGTCATCTTTAAGGGAGGGCCAAAAATCATACCTTCTGTCACAGGGGTTCCTCCAGCCCTGACCCCACCTGGCAGGGGCAAACCAAGGGTACATATGGCCATAAGAAGAAGACGACACTTAGGTAAGTAGCAGCTGAGGTCTGGTGCCAGAGTATGAAGGGGGCATAAAAGGAATGATATATATATATATATATATATATATATATATATATATGTAACCCCCCTACAAATTTGGGGTTTACCTTAATGTCTTCCTGGGCTTCATCCATGCCCACTGCCAGGCAGACGTCCTTCATGGATAGTGGATCCAAGGGTATTTGTTGTTTGGTCTTGCTGATTTATGTGACAGTGCCATGTTGTGCCTCCACGCCTGTCCCTTTAAGACTCTAGCCTGTATGTGTATAGTAAATGGTCTGGGCTGGGTCCGAGTGCATTAAGCTCACGACCGGTCAGACACTGCTTTAATGTGCTCCGCTCTAGTGTTAATAAAAGAGCAGAGGAACCTGAACTAGTACTGTAATTATTTACCGCTAACTTGTTGTTATTTTTAAAATAGAGAGTTTGTTCTAACCTGCCTTCTTGCAGCTTTGTTTATCTGAATGTGGGCCACCATGTTACTGTAGATCCGGGACTTCCAGCATTTGGACCAATAGGACACAGGGGGCCTTTAAGGGTCCTTAGCTCAAGTGCCTCGTGGGAAGGAAAATCTGTAGTTTTTAGGTTGGTGCCTAAACTGAACTGAAGGGGGCATCCAGAACTTTGGAAATTAAGGGGAAATCCCCAGAACTGTTAGAGACAGTCGTTCAGTTGGAGTTAGAGCTTGAAGAGTGAGCAGCTCAAGCTTTCGAGCAGCTGCTCCCTGGAAGGAGTTGAAGGAAATCAGCAGGGAGGCCTGACTTGCCTCCCTGCTACTGTCCTCGGCATCGGACTGCCTGATTGCAGAATTGGACTAATCCAAAAAGGAACCTTTACTTGCGGCAGAAGGCTCCAAGATATTTGAAGGTACAGCCTGAGACTTGGACCGAGAGGAAGCTCCTGGAAGTGTTGGGCCCAGAGGTTGTTTGAGACTGATTTAATGATTGAGAGGTTTGCTCAGTGAATCTACTGCAATAGCAACCAGCCTTATTACTGAATTGCGAGTAGAGAAGTTAATGTTTTTCCAGTTAAATGGGCTGAATCTCTGTCGTGGATTGTGGCCTGTTTTGCCAGTGACTGAACTGTGTTGCCTGCTGAAGGCATTCACCAGGACACAAACTGAACTTTGCCAGAATTGTTTGTTCAGCCTTGGGCCTATGCCAATCTCGGACCAAGCTGACTATTCCTGCACCAGAGACTGTTCCTCTGGCGAGAGACCGGCTTTGGGGATCCAGCCTCTGCACAGAGACAACTCGCAGGCTGCAGCCACCAGGAGGGAAAGGCTGTGAAGTGGAGGTGTATCATGTCAGCCCTGCTTCCCCTTGCTCTTCGGTGAACTACATGAGGTCTCCATATCATCAGAATCATCACAGCCAACTGGTAGTGTGAGTAAATCCAGGGTAGCTCCCTGCAGAAAATCATTTAATTATGTGCGGTACCATCTGATTGTTTCTGTAATTTTCCGGGTTACAAGAGACTGGGCCAACCTGCCAGGATAACAAATAATCAAAGCTCTGTTGTGCATGCTAACTGCCTTTTTCTTTCCATCAAGGGTCCCAACAACAGCTGCAATGCTGGCCACCCCACGGGCAATGCCTCTGGCTAGACAATATAACACCCTGGGTTCCCAGTGTTGTAAGATTGATTATTAGGGACTAAAAGTGCATACACAGTAATCTGAACTTAATCAGAATATTAATCATTCATCTAGATTCACTCCCCTTTCTTGTTCACGATTCCCTTCATAAATCTGATTGTTGTTTCACGTTTAACCTGGCTCAGGAGCATATTAATTGTTAGGTTACTGTGATTCAAGTATATTCCTGTTTTGCTAACCTTGCTTTACAGGGGGCTCCAGGGAATTTGCTGAAGGCTAGACCTTGGTGGTAAGTGTAAAGGGTGTGTGCATATTAATAATGCTAATTGCTGACTGTGTGTTAACTGTTGCCAGAAATACAAGATCAAGCTTCCCAGAGGGCTATACCAGGTTAGGTAGATACCCCAACTATTATTACTCTGGGTGGAGGCACAATAATAACAAATCCAGGTGCCTCAACCTGTGGTTAGAGATACAGGCAGGGGTTGTAACTCTAGGGATAATGCCACCTATGAGTTACATATATGTTTTATTTTAGTGACCTTTTTGACTCATATTTAGTAAAAAATCAGACAGTCTTTATTTGTACATACAAAATATATGAAACTGTAGTAAAATTATCATTTAAATGATAGTGTTGTGAAACTTTTGAAAGTATAAAATTGCTGCTCTGATTCACTGCATTCATCTTACCCGGGTCTTTTAAATGGTCAGTGATTTCACCAAAATATTGCACAACTTTAAAATGATATATAGCAATGGTCTTAGTAAATTTTAATGAATTGGCTCTGCATGGTCAGAATTAGTAACTTTTAAGAACAAATGATAGCATACAGTTCTCCATTCTTTAGCCTTGTGGCCATGAATGTAATTTCCCTCGTGGAGGTATTGATTAATGCAATTAACTAAAAAGCATTGCTTTACCCTCAAAAGCAGTATGTGCAGGGAAGTTCTTTCGTAAAGTTCCCAGTATCACTAGGTTTGCTCTGTTTTCCATCCACACATGACCTTGTCTATTTCATGGTTTTAGCTGTTTATCACTCTGAAAACCGGGTTCCTAGAATATCATGACAATTTGCCAAGCATTACATTAAATCATATCCCACCACTTATGATTTGTGCATATTAATAGTTACCATATAATAATGTGCAAAGATGGCCTGCCAGCACATCAGTAGTGCTACCACTTGTGAAGCCAATGACCCTTTTCGGGAATGAGCAAGGACCACCAGAGGGCCAGCCGGAGGGAGGAGGATTGAGTATCCAACAGACCGCTTGCCTTCTCTGGAGGTGGTGGGTGTAGGACTCCAAAAACAGAGTGTTTGCTGGCAGCAGTGAGGGGGCAATGAGCTGGTAATCCAAGCATGTACTGGTATTGGTGGGACATGGCAGACATCGGCACATTGTGCACAGAAGCATGTGTGATGTTCCAGAACATCAGTGCACATCCACTCCCATCAGGGGAAACCAAAAAATGGAAACTGCCACTGGCTTTGTAGGTGACGCTGATCTCCACCACCATGCCCACTACTAGACTCTGCCAGCCTGGGCCCCACAATTCCTCCGGCTTTCACTCCACCTGATGGAGAACTGGAATTCAAGTACAGGCACTGTGGAGCTGAGGGCCACGCCAGCTCGGGTAGCAAACCTGAGAGCTGCCTAGCCGGTGAGAAATGTCTGGATGGGGAGACCGGGTCATAAGTCAGGGAGGATCTTGGTGTAGTGGGATCAGGCACTGGATGTCAGCTGAAGGAGATTATAGCCAGTAGAGGAGGAGGGTAAACAAAGAGTTAAAAAAATGTGCAAAGATCGTAAGAATACAAAAAGTAGCCAAATTCAGTTTCCAGCTTCAGTTTTCCAAAGTCTGTGTTACAGTTCATGGCAGCAAAACTGGCATAATGGTTAACACATTGATCGACCAAACATTAGATGGCTGTTCATTACTTAAATAACACATTTGCGGGATACATGTGTCTATCATCCATAGCCCTTTGAATTATATGGCTTGTTTATGGCTCTGTTCATAATTGCTACCTCATATTGTCATAGTGGATGATTCTCCAAAGATTCTGAATGTTTTCTGATTACAAGTCACTCTTGACACATGAAAGGTGCTCCTTCAGCAGCCAGGTCATTCTCTTGTGCCGCAGAGTTCGAAATGGCACAGAAGTGTGTGCAATGCAAGGAGTTTGTGATCTCCATCATCACTGATTTGCTGCAGCAGGTCAAGCAGCTTGCCAACAACTTGATCACAGTCAGGGTGTGCTCCCTGTAAAAGGTATTGTGTCATGGTACTGAAGCTCTGAAAGGAAACCAAGTTCCTTTGGACCTGCTTTGCAAGTATCAAGAACACCAGGTTTTGGCACATTCACTAAATGCAAATTTGGCACTTGCTCATCCTTATCCTGGTGGCGCTGGAAGCAGTGCACTATGCTACCATGCTGGTCTGATGAGGTTGAGCCTTAAGCATGACTCCTGTCACTCAGCTGGTGGAATCTGGGAACTGCTGCTGACATCACGTAGCTCTCTTCAACTCTGGGGGAGGGTTCAGCCCACCCTGCCACATCAGCTCCTTCTGCAGCTAGATTCGAAGAAGGCCAGAATAACGTGGCTAACAGTATGACATCCTGCTCTTCCCATCCTAAGAGATTCCAGGTGCAAAACCCAGAGCCATTGACTCACCTTTTGACCTGATCCCCTGCTCCGTGCTTAAGGGTATCCACCAGAAACATTGGAAAGAAGCAGGACTCCACTGAAAAGAAATGTGAAATCTAAGTTTGGCTGTTGCATTTTTTTAAAGATATAACAGACATGTCTTTCAAGAGAAATGATGTTAACATCATATACCTGGAGAGATGTGAGACACTTGGAGATTTTTTCCTCAGTCAAGACCATGAACAGCAGGGTTGAGATAGCCTCAACTGATACTAGGCATATCAGCAGTGGCCGGGTCATGGAGAGGACAGGATCTATATTTGCTTGGGACTGCTTTCACCTAACTAAATATGGTGAGAATCCCTGGGCTGTGTTGGATCTAAGCCTTGGTACCTGTGTCTTAGAACAAGCATCTGCATTTCTGGTGAAGGCCAGAGGTGAGATGCTGTTGTCTATATTTGTTGAGATTGTTAACACTTCTCTAAGGGGAGAGGTGCTACATCTACTTTAAAAGAAGCAGTGCTCAGATGCCAAATGAAGAAAACTTCTTGAAATCATAACAGTCTCACTAAATTTAGACCTACTGTGTCTTTAACTTGGCATATTTAGGCAATGTTATTGAGAATGTGGTAGTAGTATGGTTAAAAGAATACCTGGAAGAGTTTAACACCAGTGAGTCTTTACATTTAGGATTTTTCCCTCAGCACAGCACCAAGACTGCACCGCTGAGGGTTTTGAATGATATCCTCCTTGTAAGAGATCACAAAGAACTATCCTTTATGGTCTTTTTAGATTTTTCCCCAACTTTTGATTCCAAGTTTGAACAATGGTAGCTTCTGTATGGAATGGTTGGTACTGTTTTTAATACTGTAACTTTTTATTTTACATTTTTCAGGCATAACATACATAAAACTCATGGTGCATACAAACTCAGATACAATATGAGTGCACCACTGTTACATGGTACAGATGATAAAATTACTCACCTTAGTAATTATGTTTCTTCTAATGGAGTATTCTGACTATTGCAGTTAGCCCCAGCACTAAAACTGCCCCAGAGAGTAGAGGGTTAATTTCTATGCAGAGCATAGAACGTTGAGCTCAAGCTCAGTTCAAACCTCTGTCTGCTGCACTTTGAAGAGCAACCGTCAGATTCTTATGAGCTAATACTAACTAACTACTATGTGGAAATTGTAAAATTTTTACTAGCCAAATGGCAACCAAATATTTGGGATCCCCAAAAGACTCAAGTCAAGAAATCCAAAATCAAAAACCAGGTAGTGAACAACTTAAGACTGTTAAATTAATAATATAACCCACTCCCCCTCTCTAAAGAAGGGAGTGCCCAAATGCTCCTTTGGGGTGCAACACTGCACCTGCCAGCCCACTTCCCAAAAACAGGTTCTGAGAGGGGAGGCAGGGAGGGAGGTCAGACTACAGCAAGACTCCATTAGAAGAAACATAATTACTAAGGTGAGTAATTTTTTCTTCAAACAACATGAAGTCTTGCTGTATTCTGACTATTGCAGACTACCAAGCAGTACCTCCATGGAGGAGGGAATCGAACCTACCTTGGGAATAGGCTCTGCATTACTGCTGTACCAAACCAAGCATCACTCCTAGCCTGGATGTCCAGGGAGTAATGCTTGGTAAATGTATGGACTGTTTTCCAGGTGGCTGCTTTACATATCTCTAGCAAAGGAATATCCCTGGCCGCAGCCAGGGAAGCAGCTGTACCTCTAGTCAAATAAACCCTCAGGCCTGAGGGAGGTATTTTGCCTAGCTTCTCATAGCAGAATTGAATACAAGAGACAATCCACCTGGCAATAGTTCTCTTAGTGGCATGTTTTCCCTTCCCCACTTCCCCATAAGTGAGAAACAACAGGAGGGAGTCAAACCTGAGAACCTTAGTACGCTCAATATATTAACTAAGGGCTCTTTTAACATCCAAACTGTGTAAACTTCTTTTTTCTGAAGAAGAATGATCAGTGAAGAACACGGAGAGACATAGATTGATTCAGATGAAAATCTGAAACCACTTTAGGTAAAACCTCCTATTAGTTCTAAGGACCACCTTATCTCTATGGAATTAGATAAAATCAGACTCCACTGACAGAGCATGCAATTCACTGATATGCCTGGCAGAGATAATAGCTACCAGGAACACAGTTTTCCAAGTCAAGTACTTAAGCTCTGCTGAAGACAAAGGCTCAAAAAGGGGTTGCATAAGCTGAACAATGCAAACATTAAGATCCCAAGCAGGGGAAGGATCCCTAAAGGGGGGATTGGTATGAAGCAATCCCTTGAAAAATTTACAGAATACAGGGTGAGATGACAGTGAGGAAGGCTTTCCCACTGACAGAAAAGCAGAAACAGCTGACAAATGTACTTTGAGAGTAGCTGGTCTGAGGCCTAGGCTATTAAGATGAACCATATAATCCAGAACTGTAGACAATTCAGCAGTGTCTGGGGATATATGCTTTTGGAACACCAAATGCTGAATCTTTTCCATTTGGAGTTATAAGTTTTTCTGGTGGCAGGCTTTCGAGAGGCTTTGACAATATTGAGAACCCCTTGGGACAGATGCAAATTTGCATACTCTAACTCTTCAAGAGCCATGCCGTGAGATTGAGAGACTGAAAATTGGGGTACCAAATCCTCCCCTGAGAGGAGGTTAACAGGTTGTAATTCCTGGGAAGAGACAGGGGAAGATGGACTGCTAGGGACAGCAACAGGGGGTACCAAGGCTGCCTGGCCCAGTCTGGAACAATCAGAATCACTTTGCAGGGTTGTGACCTTATCTTGACCAGAACCTTGAACAGTAGAGGAAAGGGAGGGAAGGCATACAGAAATTTCCCTTCCCAGTTCAAAATCAGAGCATCCAGAGGGATTGAGCCCAAGACTGGGAGTCTGCAACAAAACAGAGAAAGTTGGTGATTGGAGCTGCAAAGAGATCTATCTCTGGAGTGCCCCACCTTGAAAAAATCACTTTCAACACCAGAGGGTCCAGGGACCATTCGTGATGGCCCTGGGAGATCCTGCTCAATGCATCTGCTAGCACATTGTCCTTCCCTGGAAGGTGGACTGCTATCAGAGAGGTCTGCACAGAATAAGCTAGGGACCACAATTTCATGACTTCCTTGCACAAGGCCGTGGACAGAGTGACTCCCTGCTTGTTGATGTACCACATGGTGGTGGTGTTGTCTGTCCTGAACCACCTTGTTCTGCACTGACTGAGAGAAAGCTTTCAGGGCCAGAAAGACTGCCCTGACCTCTAAGAGATTGATATGAAGAAGGGATTCCAGAGGGGACCATAGTTCCTGGGCTGTGAGAGCCCCCTGATGGGATCCCCACCCCAACAGAGAAGCATCCGTGGTTAGGACCACAGAGTGAGACTGAGTGATGAATGGGACTCCTTGCCTGAGGTTGCCCTGATCCTGCCACCATTGGAGAGCCTGGATCAGAGTCTGAGTTACTGGAACTAGTTTGGTTAGAGAATCTTTCTTCTGAGACCAAAAGGCCCTCAGGTGAAACTGAATGTCCCTCATCTGAAATCTGGCCCCTTGGACCACTGCTGTAGAAGCTGCCATGTGGCTCAGAAGCTGAAGGAAGTGCCTTGCTGGCCGAGAGACCAGAAGGTGGAAGGAAGAAGCCAACTCTACAGTAGCCCTTGCCCTTTCCAGGAGAAGAAAAGCTCTTGCTTTGACTGTATCCAACTCTGCCCCTATGAAAGTGAGGAGCTGTACAGGCTCGAGAACTGACTTGGGAAGATTGAGAAGGAATCCTAGGGAAGTGAGCACTTGCTGCGTCACTTGCAGGTCTGACTTGACTTGGTCTGGGGACTGACCCACAATGAGCCAGTCGTCCAGGTATGGAAATATGAAAATATTTTCCTTCTTAAAAAGGCCACTACTACTGCTAGGCATTTTGTGAATACCCTTGGAGCTGATGTCAGGCCAAAGGGCATAGCTTTGAACTGATAATGGCCTGAAGGCAATTCGAACCTGAGGTACTTTCTGTGGGAGCACCTGATGGGAATGTGAAAGTAGGCATCTTTTAAGTCCAGGGAGGCTAGCCAGTTCCCTGGCCTTAGAGAGGGAAGGCTTATTCCCAGAGTCACAGTTTTTAATTTTGGTTTTAAAAGATGTTTGTTCAGGTATCTTAAGTCTAGGATGGGTCGCCACTCCCCCTGTCTTTTTTGGGGTAAGGAAGTACCTGGAGTACAGACCTTTGCCCCTGTGCAATGTAGGAACTCTCTCTCTACAGCCTTTAGAGCCAGTAGAGATGAAACCTCTGCCTCTAGGGCAATGGTTTCGGAGATGCTTGCAGGTGGAAAAGATCTGGCCCTCAGCTTTGGAAATTTCTTGAAGCTGAGAACCAGCCCCTGGCTTACCACCTCAAGGACCCACTTGTCTGTGGTAACAGACATCCAGTCCTGGATGAAGTAAGCCAGCCTGCCTCCTACAGGAATGGGGGAGTCAACCCAGGCTGACACACCAGGGTGTCTGCTTGGCAGGAGCCTTAGGCTGAGGGGTGGATGCAGCCCTGCTCATCCCCCTTCTGCCTATCCCTCTGAAGAACACCCTCTGAGGAAAAGGAGAAGAGGCCTGTGCTTGGTAGAAAGGCCTATGAAAAGGCCTGCCCCTGACCCTAACTTGCTGCCTTTGAGGAGTTGCCTGTCTATCCTTGGCCTGTGCACTCCTATAGGTAGTCCTATACTCATCCATCTTTTTCATATAATTCTCTGTCTGCTCCCCAAACAGAGAATTACCCACCCCATGGAAATCCATGGCCTTAGCCTGGGTGTCCTGTGAGAGGCTAGTACATCTGAGCCAAGCCATTCTCCGAAAAGCCACAGATGTGGCCATGACTCTAGATGACACATCATTGGAGTCCACAGCAGTATGAAACTGTACCTTAGATGCCTCAGTCCCATCAGCAGCCACCCCCTCCAGCTCTGAGGCTAGCTGGGGGGAGGCCTGCTTAGCCAGTGCCAGTACAGTGTCCCATCTGGACTTCTTGTAACTGGCTGCATAGGCCATATAATTAGCCTGCCTGAGTCCCAAGGCAGATGCCATGTACTGTTTCTTTGCCATGGCATCCAACTTCCTAGAGTCTTTATCTGGGGGGTGTGAAACCAAGAGTAAATTAACCTTATCACAGGCTGCAGCCTGCACAACCCCAACATGGTTGCATTGTTGATACAAGTACTCTGTACCTGAACCTGATAAGGTGTACCTTTTGTCCATCCTTCTGTTGACAGGAGGTACAGAATTTGGAGTTTTTAAAATCTTTTGTGTCTGTTTCCCGAAAGACTTATGAAGGGCAATAGACAGTCTCTTGGACTCTGGGATGTCCATCCTCTCCACATAATCAGGTTCCTCTTGTTCCTCTACAACTTCTTCCACAGGGAGCTGGAGGATTTCTGCCACTTTCCTGTAAAACATGTAGTGGGAAGGGGACACAGAAAGCCTAGGAGGGGAAACACCAGAAGGCCTGTCTGGGGAAATGTCTGGTTCAATGGGCTCATCCAGACCTTCCACACCATCGTCATCGTCATCATCATCATAATCTTCATCCCCCTCCAAATTCAGTTCATAGAAATCTTCAGGGGCATAATCTTGAACCAGAGGAACCGACCGAACCAAGCACCTGCCAGAAGGTGCTGGATCATACGGAACCGGGCGAAGTGATTCTACAGTCCTTATCGCTTTGGCAATCTCTTCTGCGGTCAGAAAATGGGTCTCTGGATCTGAACCAGATGATTTTTCTTTTCTTTTTCTTTTTGTAGGAACTGATCCCTCAGGATCAGCTCTCCTCTTGCCCAAAGAAGTATCACTCTGGTCAGAGGCCACTCCCTCAGGTTCGGTCGGAACCAAACCGGGCTGGCCATCTGGGTCAGTGGACTTCTCGGCCTCCTTATCCCTAAGCCTACCTAATTTGTTTTCCAGGGTAGACTTAGGATAATGTTTAGAGATTTGGCAGTTTGAATCAAGGTGGTCAAACCCCAGACAATAAACACAGGTGGTGTGGGGATCAGCCTTAGCAAAGACCTCCCCACACACACTGCAGTGTTGAAATCCAGTGGGCCTGGTTTTTCTTTTGGGTTTCTCAGACGCAGCCATCCTAACCACAGACTTACCCTTTTTATGGCAAACAACCAGGCAAGACACCCTATCGGTTTCTAACCGTGTTACGGGTACTGGAAAAAACCACAAGAAAATGCGTTTTTTTTAAACCAATAAGGACTGGTAACCACCCTCTAAGTTTATAAACAAAGACAGAAAATATAATTCGCTAAACGGCTGGTTCAGCCGAACTGGTCGAAAAATCAATTTTTACAATTTCCACAAGTTTACTATGTCTAGTTCACAGTACTTACTGTACCACAGACAGAGATCTGGACCAAAACTTACGAAAAATAATCAGTAAAACCGAGGACTTTAAATGACTTTCGAACCGCTAGCAAAGGAGAAATCTCCGGAGCGACCGTTCAGTTAGGCGGAGTAAAGAATCTGACGGTTGCACTTCAAAGTGCAGCAGACAGAGGTTTGAACTGAGCTTGAGCTCAACGTTCTATGCTCTGCATAGAAATTAACCCTCTAGTCTCTGGGGCTGTTTGAGTGCTGAGGTTAACTGCAGTAATCAGAATACAGCAAGACTTCATGTTGTTTGAAAGAGAAACTGTCATAATAAAACAGTAGATCGCCACCTGGGGAAAATAACATCAGTAAAAACTCAGAATGTGGGGTATCAAATAATAATTAGATATCCATATAGGTTTATCCCTATCCCAGAATCCCAAAATGATTGTCTCCCAATCATAAAGAATATACATATATAATAGCCCTTCTCCAATTGATTCCTGAAAACAAAGGTTAAATATTTCATTTTACCTGTTGTTTATTATTCCATGCCACTCTAAGATATTTGGTGGAGTTGAGAAGAGCCAGCCTCTCGTTATAGTCTTCTTTTGCAGTTAAGGTGGGGAACAGGGAAGCAGTCAGGGAGGGAGTAGGTTCGGAGAGTCTGGGAGGTAAAATTCTGGATCTGGATGCTATCATGGTGGAGGCTAGCCTGAATATGGTGGCCATAATGGAGTTGTGGTGCACTGACAGCCAATGTTCCCTCTAATTTTTAGTCTCTGTGGGTGGGCAACTGATATGTGTGTGCGACACTTTGTGCAAAAAAAATGATTCATGTGCGCAAATTGGGTGTCCCAAACAAGTGACATATTTTATTGTCAGTAAACAGCAGAAAACATAACAAACACTCAAATACTCAATGCAAAGTATAAACATACATTCTGACACAGTCCAAAGCTTGGATGTGTATTGTGTGCCATAACAGTATGAACTGGAAACATGTGTAAATTATATACATTTTAAAGAGTCTTGCATGCATCTAAAAGGGGTGCTGCTGATGATGCATTGCTAAGAAATCAACATTTACTGTTTTTCTCTCCTGTCTTTCCCATTCATCCAGTGGACTTATATTTTATTAAGATCCATTTTTCCACCAGATGTTAAAAACTATTTTCGCATCAGCATATCTAATTGGCTTTCTTCCAAGCAGTTTCTTTGTTTGTTCTTAATGCAGTTCATGAGGCTGAAGCCTCTTTCACAGTCAGCACTAGAAGCTTGGAATGTGGTAGTAGTAGTACAATTTATTGTTCAGCATAAAGCAGTTACAATATACTAAAATCAGGACAAAATACATAGTAATATAAATAGGCAATAAATAAATCATCAAGGAACTTAAATATCTTTACAGTGCAATTCAATTAAACAGAGTACCTTTTCACATAAAAAACCTCCACAGGACTTCAAGTCCCCCTAATAAACTTTACAAATGAGTTGAGATTAAAAATCTTGCAAAGATCTCTACCATGTTCTTCTCTTTCGTAGTAAACAATTATTCCAAATTATCCTCCAGGGAGAGGCTGAGATCCCCTAACAATCCACCCAGCAGTTTTTTCCTAGTTGATTCATACCTAGGATACAAGAGTACCACATGTTTGAGATTATCTATAGTCCCCACTCCACATTTACAATATGGAGGAAGTACCCTCTCTCTTTTGTCTGAAATGAATGCATTGAGCATTATAGTTTTCAGTTCTGAATCTTGTATAGATTCTTCTTTGTTTAGGCAGGTTAAAAAAAGAGATATAGCTCATATCCCCATGAAATCTTTACTTTTTTATAAAATTCATATAGCTTAAGCTTGGAGAGTTGAACATAGAAAGAACTGATGTCTTAAATCAATAATCCTCAATTTGACATCCTGCCTAATCTCATCAAATGGTTTTGTGTAAATTTTATATAAGAGGTGGCCCAATCTGGCCAGCATTATTGTTTCCTTAATAAGTTGAATAAAGGGATGTACATATCCCATGCTGGCCAATTTGATGGCTTCCACTACACACATCCTGGGATATCTTTGTTGGGGCAAAGGAAAAAGTTTCAACAGAAAGAGAATATGTCGTTCACAGATGAGAGAAGTCAAGGAACGTTGTCCTACCTCCGAGGCAAGAATACAGCTTGGAGTTCCATTTAAAAATATTAAGATGACTCTACAGAGTTTATTCAGAACTATTTCTAATTCTCTAACCTTAGTATAATCCCAGATTTCAGAGGCATGTAACATGATCATTCTTATTTTGGCATTAAGTACTCTTAATTCCCCACTCACTGATGACTTCCCCATCTTACTGTTAAATATTTTTGGGGCATTTACAGAAGATCCCATTTTAACTTGAATAGCCTCCAAATGTTTGGTCCAAGATAGGCAATAGGCAAAATGGGCACCTAAATAGTCATAACACTTAACAGTGTCTATATGGTTACCGTTTAGCCTAAAGCCTATCATATTCATTGTCTGACAGCCAAAAACTACAATGTTGGTCTTACCAAAATTAACTTTTAGTTTCCTTTGAGAACAGAGAGATTCAAAGTGAGCCAATTTTCTTTTAAGACCTAGGACTGAAGTAGAGAGCAAGACTAAATTGTTTGCTTATGCTAAACATTGAATCATTTGATCACTAATTTTTGGAGTATGAAAATCTTGGTTACCCAGCTGATCTAAGACTGTATTAATGTAGATGTTAAATGGAGTGGGGGCCAAAATACAGTACACCCATCTGCACCCCACATTTGTCTCAAATCTGTCAGTTAGATGACCATATTGATTATGCTGGACTCTTGCCCACATATTTTCATAGAGCCTATTAATAACATCAAGAAGTGAGGCTTCCAACTTCAGATCCCATAATATAGCCCAAAGGATTTTTCTACTAATCCTGTCGAAGGCCAAGGAGAAGTCCACAAAATAGCAATATAATCTGTTTTTCTCACTTTAGTATACTTCCAGATCAGATGCTGAAGCACATAATAATGTTGTACTGTAGAACAGTCCTTCCGGAAACCGTTTGTGCCTCATTCAATACTGAGTTCTCCTTGACCCACGACAGCAATCTGCCCAAATTTATTCTAGAGAAAATCTTCTGTGAAACATCTATCAAACTAATAGGCCTATACATCCTTGGGTCATTCGGATCCTCTTTTTTAAAAATTGGGAAGATAACACTACCTGCCTAACTGTCAGGGTAAGAGTACCCCGAACCAGGCCATTAAACAGCAAAAGAAGAAAAGGAATCCATCAGTTGGTAAAAACCTTATAGAGATCACCTAGGAACCCTGGTGCTTTATTTGCCTTAAGGCCAATCAGTGCCATCTGGATTTCGTTCTCTGTGATCAAGATAGGTCTTGGAAAAATGCCATCCTCCTGTATTTTGAAAGCATCAGGTGTCACCTGCTCTTCATGAGAATAATAGAGTTTGGAGAAATGAGATGCCCAAACTTCAGGTGTAATATAGATTTCAGTCCTATTGGCATATCTATTATATCCCTGGGCAACAATATTCCAAAACTGCCTTCCATCCCTATCCAAAACAGCCTGCCTCAGTTTTTCCCAAAGTCCCTGAGTATGTTTATTTCTCTCCCATTCGAGAATTTTCCTATATTTTTCTCTTTCACTCTTTAGCAATTTAAAATCTGCTGCAGACTTATTTCTTTTCTTCTTATGCTGTCTTAGTTTTCCTCCAAACTCTTTCTTTGCCTGTAGGCATACCGAATTAAACTAAGACTTTTAAAAAGGGACCTAGGATGGTACGTTGTTTTACATCTAGGTCCAAGTAAAGAATGAATAGTGTTCCAATTCTCAAAAATATTAAAGGCCTTACTTTTGTCCAGGACCAACTCATGAATATCACCTAAGACTCCTGCACTAAGAATTTCTTTGAAACTAGCTTGATGAATCTGCTCCCATCCAATCCTCTTGTTTACGACTTCCAGACTCTCTTCCTGTTGTGCCTGACTCCTTAAAGTCCCAAAAGGGCATTTGATGTTAATTATAATAGCACAGTGTGCCGATTCCAATCTATCCATGACCTCTAACTTTTGGATCAGCTTTACTGCTTCCAAATTGGTCCAAACCTGATCAGTGGTTGAAAAGCCAGTAGGTCCTCTATATGTTAAGGATCCAACTAGATCTCCCTGAGTTCTCCCATTTAAAATACAGAAATTTCTACTGGCCATGCCTGTTCACAATTTCCTACCTCTGAGGTTAGATTTTAGATCCTGAGCAGTCCTAGTATATGAGATGTTTGGATTAATTATAGATATTCTATGGATCATATCTCAATATACATACTCCCAAAAATGAGAAGGAATTCTGGCATTAAAGTCTCCCAAAATAATTATAGGACAAGGTATACTCTTATCTGACAATTCGTCAAGTGCCATTTTCAGATCCTGTATGAAAAGGTCAGCAGGATCGGTAGCTCTATTGCGAGGGGGAAAGTATATATTGCAGAGAATGATCTTCTCTTGTCCCCTGCTAATCATTAGAGCCTGAAAATTTAGCAAAGTTTTGATAAAAAAGGAAATACCCCCTTTAAACCTTCCAAACTTTTTATCTTTATTTGCTGGCAGAGTAAAGACAGAATATCCAGCCAATTTGGGAGTTACATTTTCTGTACACCATGTTTCTTGCAGTCCAATAATATCAAAATTATCCAGAAATCTCACTGCTTCAGGGTCAATTATTTTAAGATGGATGCCTTCAGTATTCCATGAAAGTATAGAAAGGGAATCCGCATCTCGATCCCCAGCTCCCTTATCTAAATCTACCTGGTATTCAGAGTTCATTTGTTTGATATTATCTACAGGCTGCATTTGTCAGGCTGAATCAGTAACTGTCAGTGGCAAGTAGGTATTAGGTTCCCAAAGTCAATCAGGGGGTTATCTGCCTCTAAGATTGATTTTGGACTATACTTAGTCTGTTTAAACCATGAAAAGACTTTACCCAAGTCTAACGTGTTAACTAAATGTATTCCCAAACAATCCAGCTTGCTGACCAGAGACTTCAAGCTGCTAGCTGTATGAGGATTTTTAAATGTAATACCAATTTGTGTTGTGGACTCAGGATCTCCACATAACTTATGGACTCCACCACATTTCTGGAGATATAAAATCCTAATGCTCTTTCCAAGAGCAGCAACAAATCTTCCATAACTTTCCTAAGAGAATTCTTGAGTGAAACCTTCCACCCAAAGATAGTTATGGACCTACTCATCCATATTTCTCTCTGCTTCAGTACATGATCCTCTATCACTTCCAAGATTTTTCTCTGTGCTATCGTATCCTTCTCACTCTGCACCTCCCTATGGAGAATCTCTTCTGGGTTAAGGATAAGACTGTGTAGGAACCTCTATGCATGATAGCTTCATGTTTAGCTTGGAATGTAGCACATACATCAATAAGTTTAGCCACCATGCTGTACTGCACATTAGTCAAAGCAAAGTGGATCATGTCAGTAAAGGATTTTAATGATCCTCCCTTTATTTTTTCAGCAACTATAAATCTGAAGTCATTGTACTGGCTAACAATTTCTGCCTGGTCCACTGATGAAAATAAATAGTCCTGATATTTGCTGTACAGTCTCTCAATATTTGATAAGCCAAACTCAAACCTGCAATGTGGCATTGCTGCAAAATCAAAGGCAGATCAGTCAGAAAGTTCACATGCAGGAAATTGGCTGTCCAGATGGTCACATAACAGGCCAATGAATTGCAAAATTGCTGCTGTGCTTACTTCAGCTGTGCAACTGGCCAAAAGCAGTTTTACTGGTTGGCTCCAGTAGACAGTTTCACCCAGGTACTGGCTTCTGATCTTTTACTTTTGCCCTAGCAATCTGTACAACTTTAACTGTTGTTAGACCACTTTCTGAAACATTTTAAGACAACTCTGCCAACTCCAAAAGTACATTATTTAATACTGTTATGGCAATGTGGTATTCAGGGTTGGACAGCTTCTTAAAGCAGTACTTAGCAATGGGATCTTTGATGGATGCATGCATAATTGTATGTGATGTCATTTACCCTAGGTATGGTTTACAATGACTATGCTGGGTATTGTCAAGCTCAGAGGGGTTTTAAAATGTATTTTTGCAATGTAGTGAGTGAGTCAGTGTGATATGAGAGAGGAGATGCATTTAGGAGACTGTATTTCTCTTCCATTCTGGATCCATACTAAGCACAGTCTGAATTTATGAAATTAAATGAAAAGGACATTTTTTGCCCTGCTATTTCTTGTTGTCCATTTTAGAATTACTATCCCCATGTAGCCAATATGGGCAACCTTTTACAAGCACTAATTAATTGAATCTGAAATGTGTGTATGATGTGAGATCCTGTTTTAAAGAGAAGCGCAATCTCATCTCTCTAGACATACGTACAGTCAGTGTCTCAGCCTGCTGATTGAGAAGGTTATACCCATCCTGGCCCCCAACAAATACATAAAAAAATGATATAAATAGACAGTAGGTTTCTTTGATATTTTTATTGTAAACAAAAACTATAGTTTTTCCATTTTCTTCTGCTGAAAAAAAATGAACACGCTTTCAATGGTGAGGCTTTAAATCCATTATAAACACATTTTGTATGTGAGACACTGCTTGGGGAGGAGGCAGATTACACTGAAGTTGTGCAACTTTTAAAACTGAAATAATATAATATATACCCTATGTCAGAGAATCTCTCGCATTGCTTTGTTGGGGGGACTCTACCAAACAAATAAAACATGCAATTTCTGTGACCAGCAGGGGAATACTGTTCATTATCAAGTACTGTCTTACTGAAAAGAGGTGTGAAGTCGAAAACATTAATGTAACTGCAAAGCTGATTGGTTGGAATTTTGCCGATCGGTTCCATTGTTCAATAAGTGAAGCAAGAGCGAGATTGCTGGCTTGTTAAAGTTAATGGGTTGTAACTTCAGGGGTGGGCATACAATGTTTCTTTCCCATTCACTTTCATGTCCTGCTGTCTGAGTCTTAAATCTGAGTGATGACTGTAGTCACTACTTCATGAACATGAGGATCCCTGTCAGCTGCTTTGTGCTCTGCTACTAAAGCCGTGTGCGGGTTATTTCTGACTGGTGTGTGGACGCATGTGCGCACACCTTAGGGGGAACATAGCTGACAGCCACAACTGGGAAATAGCCATACCAGGCTCCTCTCTGTTTTAGAGAGACAGGGAAGGGAGGAGAGGAGATGGGGCTGTACTATATGTAAGGGAGGGAATGAAGGCCATGGAAGTTCAGGGGCACCTGGATGAACAAAAAGGGCTGTAGGTGCTGTGGGTTATCCTGGAGAGAGGCACTGGGGCTACTGTCTATACAGGGGTAGTATACAGACCTCCAGCGCAGGGAGAGGAGTTGGATAAGGCACTTAGGAAGACATCATCAGGATGGCAAGTAAGGGGGAGGTGCTGCTTGATGGTGACATCAATCAGTCAGTTGTGAAGTGGGCCCTCCAACTGCAGCTTAAGCAAGTAGCAGGGGCATCCTTGAGTCCCTACAATGAGCTTTTCTCAGGCACCTAGTCAATGAACCCACTAGGAACAGAGCAGTGCTGGACCTGGTGCTTACAAACAGAGACAGCATTGTAGATGTCACAGTGGACAGTCCCCTAGCTACCAATGATCATCATACAGTGTGGTTTAACATTAAGATGGGAATAGAGGAAAACCATAAGAGGATGAGGGTCTTGGTCTTAAAGGGTACCTAAACAAGCCATTTTTCAAAACTGCAAACTCCAAAATCTGGCATCGCAGTGAGGTAAAGTAAAGACTGCTGTTTACATTTATGCTAAAACTGCATTTATGTAAATAACATAAATGCAGTTTCATAGCTTTTGAAAAATGTAAACATCAGCCATTCACTTTAAAAAAAAAAACAGCCTTGGTTTCTCCCTAAGATGTCTGCCAAGTGTGTTAAGTGATGAGTCATGATGACATCATCGGAGTCAGAGACAGAGACCCACATATATTCCTATATAGTGCTAACTAGTTCTTCTTTCCCTCGTTGTTTTGAATTGTTGTACCAGAATGATCAACACCATGTATTAACTCATGGATTATGTTGATCAGTAAACATGTTAGGCTATGATTTTGTTCATTTTGTTTTCTTTAACTTGCGGAAAATATTTTGCAATCCAGCTGACTTTTTCTTTGGAAAACTGCAGTACAGTACAACACTTCAAATACCTGATGATCTAGTGGTTATGTGATGCACTGAATTTTGTGTTTTGTTAAGCAGGAGAGATGCACTAAGCTGAAAGATTGTTTACAGGTGTGGCCTGGGAGCACAAGGAAGTTTAGTGACTTGCTCAGGGTCACAGCAAAGTACCAGTCTGGTTCAGTTCCAAAGCTCATGCTCTCTTGTTAATACACAAATAAGCCTTTCTTTTTCCACGTGAACCCCCTGCACCTAGCCTGATTCCTGTTGAACACCCCACCATCTATACTCTGTCTATAGTACTGCATGGAGCCGTATATGTGCTTACGGTCTCATGAAGAGAATTATCATACCTCAGATTGTAATCTTGTATCTCAGAGAGTTGTGCACACCTATACTGATACGCATCATCAGCTGGCACTGTTAAAAAAAATGCCTCACAAATCACTCTCCAGTCCACATTCTCAATGTTTGACTTCTGCTCCTACAGTAAACATTGAGTGGATCACCACCCTTCTGCACAGTGAAGGTAGTATGTACAGTTCCCCTGTTGTTCCCCCCCCCCACCTCATTAACCAACAACTAAGTCTTCCTGGAGGGCCAAGCAATAAGCATCATGACCCCCAGAAAAACTGCGGTTTATGCCCTCATAAAGGCTGCACTTACAATGGATAACAATATTATTAGCAGGAGAGGCATATTAATATTATGAGCGAATCCACCCAACTTCCAGTGTCAGTCTACTCCTTTACCTGTGCTCTGCAGAACCCTGCAGTACAGTTCCCAGCAATTCTTTTCCAGTACTTTTCTGTACTCTACTGTACGATGCAAGTTGGCTGGCTACCACCCTTCCAAATCTTGAATGAGCTATACACAACTCCCTCAATACTGTCCTAACAAACTTCAACATCCCCCCAACCCAATGGTAATCTCCCCACACTGAATTAAAGTAACAGTTTAGGTGCAGCCCTTCCACTCTGAGTATTTGTCATTGCTGTCTACCCTCATCCACAGTCAGGTAGTGATCACGATGCTGGCAGCCCCACATTTCAGAGCTCACAGTGATCTGCTCAATGTCCTCCTTCATGCCTTCAACTAACCTGAATATAGCTGTATCCTGCTAGAATGGCCTCTTCAGTCCCTCTCTGGCATTCATTCTTCTCACCTGCTCCCCACACCAAAAACTGGTGAGTTCACTACCCTTCCGTATCATGAATGTGGTTAGTACAGTCTCCCATGCTATCTTTACATATTAATAATAAACATGGTCTTCTGGTAAGCCAGGCTGATAGCAGCATGGCACAAGTGAAACAATAGGCTTTCCTACCCATATAAGATCTAAGCTACCTATGATTAGGCACTTTTAAATGACGTGCATAATGATGTGCACACCCATCATTTAATAGTGCCTAATCAAAGGTAGCCTAGATCTTTTAAGGATAGGAAAGCCCAGCATTCTCCTTGTTCCCTGCTGCTATGAGCCTGACTTACTGGAAAGATATGTTTATATTTGATATGTCAAAATAAAACAGGGACTGTGCTACTTGCATTCATTATGCAGAAGGGTGATGAGCTCACCAGTTTTCAGTGTGAGGAGGAACAGTGAAGAATGAATACCAGAGGGGGACTGAGAAGGCCGCCCTTACAAAGTACTGCTATAATCGGGGGGGGGGGGACAGAAGGAGAGAAATATCAGCAAATTACTGTGAGAAATAAGATGTGGGGCTGCCAGCACCTTGATCACTACCTGACCCCATTGTGCTGGCCAATATTCCCCGTCCCATAAAACCAATTCATGCAATTGTCCAAAGCTGTGTGTGGATATTAATGTATGAAATGGCTGCCAATACACGTTCAGTCACTTCACTACCAGTCTAATACTGCCTGTAAAGCACTTTGGGATACAATGTGTATGAAAAGCACTATATAAATGCTGATTCTTATTATTATTGCTTCCCATAAAAAAGAAGACGACAAGCATATATTTGATTTTCGAGAAGGTATGAACTCTAACATTGGACTGCACAAGAACTTTGCTACAAAGAAGTGGTGGATCTAGGGAGTGGTGAAGGGTGTGGCTACAACCCCCCCACACACACATAGTAATGTATTTGCTTGCTGCTGCATTTCACTTTGTTGAAGAAATCTGATATATTGATTGTACAAATGTTTACATTCAAACTATAGATTATATTTGTAGGTTCTGTCAAAAACGTACTAGAAAAGAATAATAGCAGAAAATATAAAGGTTTAATAATAATGTTAAAAAGTGCATATTAAGCATGCACACCACCCCAGCACCCCCACTGTAGCATCCTGGATCCGCTATAACCACTAGACCACCAGGTTATCCAAGATTTGTACTGCATTGTGGTTTGCCACTGAGAATGTCGGTTGGATTAAAACACAATTACAGCATGTTAAAGTAAACAAAATGAACACAACCATAGCCTAACATGTGTATTATACAAAATAATGCACATGGTTGTAACCATTTGGGTAAAACAATTCTACACAAAGGGAAAAAAGAACTACTTAGCTCTATGGAGAGCTATATATCTCTCTGACTTTGGCTCCGATGATGTCATCACATAAACATTTAGCGGCCATTTTAAGAAGCAGGTAAGGCAGTTTTTTTGAAATTAGAAGGCTGATTTTACAATTTTCAAATACTCTGGAACCACATTTAGGTAAATTATATAAATGTAGTTTTAGCATTAATGAATACATCAGCCTTTCCTTTAGTCACCTATGGAGTCAGATTTTTTGAGTAGTTTGTTGTCAAAATGTTGTTTAGGTATCCTTTAAGGAGGGAGGATTTTAAAGAAATGGGAGACTGCATCAAAAACTGCTGTTATGTGTAGTGCAGCTTTAAGAAATCTTAGACAGTACAGCTTTAAGAGAATGCATTTCCTGTAACCCTTCCTGTGTGTGTTGAGATAAGTGTTCCCCTCTTATCTGTGCTGAATGGAAGTAAACAGAGAAGGCCTAAGTTTCTGTGGTGCATGTTTTTCTTTCTACCAAGACCCTGTTGTGTTTAAGGAACTTATTTTTGGCCACCTATTACAACAACTGCCTCCTAGGAGAGATTGCTAGGAAGGGGTAGCGGTACAGTGGGGGAAAATAACTGAAGGCATAATTAAGACAATCAGCCTTTGCATGAAGGAAGTGAATAAAAGCAGAAGGGAAAAGAAACTGTTACAATTCCCTAGAGAAGTGGCCAAGGTGGTAAAGGAAAAAAAGGTGACATTCAGGAGGTATAAGAAATGCAGAGGGAGGAAAACAGGGAAGCTTACCAAGTAAAACAGAAGGAAGCAGGAAAGGCAGTGAGGGGAACAAAGGTGCAGATAAAGGAATGGCTAGCCAAACTGGTAGCAAATGGGGATACAACTCTCTTCAGGTACCTAAGTGAGAAGAGGATGGCAAGTGGAGGAATAGAGAGGATAAGGAGGGTGGCAGAGGGGGACTGGCCAGAAGAGGACCAAGAAACAGCAGACACCCTGAACAGGTACTTCTGCTTAGTCTTCTCCATGGGAAGAAGGGGGTTGGACTACCAGTGAGCAACAGGAAAAAAAGGAGGAGGTTGGACACAAGTCAATTTTCAGAGTAAGCGGTCCTAAAGGGACTTGCAGCTCTAAAAGTGGACAAGGGTATGGAACTGGACAGGATGCATCCAAGGGTACTAACAGGACTCGGGGAGGTGCTAGCTGCCCCACTGGCAGCCTTATTCAACAGCTCCCTGGAAACATGCATGGATCCAGAGGACTGGAGGAGAGCAGACACAGTCTCTCTACAGAAGAGTGGTAGCAGGGAGGAGGCTAGCAACTATAGGCTGGTCAATCTCACCTCGATGTTGGGAAAATTAAGGGAAACCCTGTTAAAGGAAAGGTTGGTAGAGTATCTTGAATCCAGTGGGCTGCAAGACCACATGCAATATGGATTCATTGGGGGGAGGTCATGCCAGAAAAATCTGTCTGATTTCTTTGACTGGGTGACCAGGGAAATAGATCAGGGGAGGGCAGTGGATGTGGCCTATCTGGACTCTGGCAAGGCCTTGGACACTGTGCCATACAGGACACCGATGAAGAAACTAAGCAGCTTAGGGACACAGTCTCATTTGGTGCTAGGCTAATCTCAGAAATGGGATCCAGAGTAGTGATTTTCTTTAAATTCTTTGGTAACCAGGTAAGACCCACTAGGCACAAGGCCTGTTTTCAGGGGGCGACCTTAAGTGACATGCTCAGAGTCACACACTATGCAACAGGAGGTTGTGGGATTCAAACCCAGATCTGCTAGATGTACCAAGCTCATTCACAGTTTGTTACTCTAACCTCTAGGCTACACTGTCAATTGGAATTGGGTAACCCGTGATAAGGGCGCTGGGGAAAGGGCACTTACAATAATGGTGACCCCTTTCCCAGTGCATTGCAGGGATGGCTACAGGGAATAGAGCAGCCAGATAGGGGGTGGGTGAATATAGCGACTTCCTGTCGCTATACATACATGGGTGGGGGAGGGGGGAGCAAGTGCACACAGGAGGGGATGTGAAGAGTTGTGCTGCAGTGGTTGCTGAGCCGACCCCCTGGTGCTGGTTGGCAGGGTACGGGGTTCGGGTCCGGGCGCTGGTGCATTTTTATTGCGCCCAACCCAAACCTTGTATTTTTTTAATGTTTTCACACACACACACCCATGACATGTACTCCCCTGGAGTTGAGAATCTTTTAGTAGGGGGCTGCAGGGGGCAAAGCTCCCCCACTGGGAGGTGTGGGGGGCAGAAATAATACATTTCAACTAATAGGTTTCTATTTTAAACACACCATGCATGATTCTTTACTGTATAAAAATCAGTACCTTGAGTTTTGCAAAAAAAAAAATGTAAATAATTCAAAGAGGAAATTATTATTTTTTAATTACATTGTCTTTAATACAAAAATTGGTCCTGGAATTCAAATTTTGGGGGACTTATGTGTAACAGAATTATGCTTATGCCAGCTGTGAATATTTTGCTGACAACCAGAAAATCTTTTTTTATCACCCCCAATACTGCAGCACTCCAACAGGACAGCCCAAATTGCTTTCGTCACAAGAACAGCCTTTTATGAAGAGGACTGTACCAGTACGAAGGCCACATGCTGTGACCGCTCTAGGACTTAATGATTAGTGGGGCCCAGGCAGACTACAGAGGCTTTGTGCCTGGGCACATCAATGGATTTACAGCTTGATAATGTTGGTAGTTATGTGTCACTGCTAGGGCACAGCTCTGGCATAGCAGATTTTTACGTGCATGTGCTCATCCAGCCCAGGTTTGAAGCTGCCCTTGTCCATATATAGGAGTGCAACTTGTAGGCTATTGGTCTTTTTCCACAGATTAATCTGTGATCTTTGTGTTGGAACTGATGTGACATGCTTCAAGCAAAGTTCATTCTCTTTAGTAAGGAATGAAGTGGGCTGTCTGCAGCGGAGAAGGAAAATCACAAGAATGTTGGCACTCACAACTGATCCAGTAATGCAGACTGACAGGCACTGACTGTGAGAAAGCATTCAGTTACTCCAGTCCTGGCATCCCCAGCATCACTTGCTGCAAGGCATATTGCAGAAACAGCTTATAAAGGAATTCTGACTAAAGCAACTGAGAGACAAAAACAAAATGATGCTTTATTATTATGCTTCAAAGCATATATTTTTCCACTAATGGATTTGATTTATAAAAGACGTTTAGCCCATTTTGCTGGTTGTTTCTGGAAGTCATTCTTCACATGAAACAATTCAGAATGCCTTTTGCTGATCTAAGAATCATGCAGAATGACTTGGAATGTAAAGAATGGTTTTCACGGTGATCTGTAAAACACCATCTGAGTAATTATATTTTTCCCTCATCAGCTTAGCAGCTTGAACAATAGCCTTGCTGGGCACTCCATGGAATTGGCAGCACCCCCACCCCAAGACTGCAGGTGGCGTTTGAACTAATTGTTTGTGTCTGCAAAATGGGCAAAATATGTACTATAAAAAAATGTATTAAAAAAAACAATAGAAAATGGGCAAGACAAACCCTGCTCTTTGACTGGTCACGAACACCCTCTACTCAGGTGGATATCAGGCAACAGGGACCAGTAAATAATTAATCCCTGTGCCTACCTGCCTTTTATCAAAAAAAATTAGTGGGCTTAAAAATCTTCATATCTGAATGAGCCGCCATTTTTGGGGTTGCTTAGTGAGTGACCTAGCGAGTGATGCCCAGCCCCCTCCCCCCCGTTCACTGCTTCCTAGTGAAATCACACTTGCTCATATATCGCAGTCAGCAGTTACTCTCAGTCACCGCATTGCATGTCGGATCATGCTTTAAAACCCTACCAGGTCAATATGTCATACGCTTAATAGTGTACAACATGAGCACTAAACTGATATAGCGCTGTACATGAGAGCGAGTGGGTGCACTACCGCGAATGCTTCTGTACGCAGTGCTGCACCCTCTCACTGTCCCAGGCAAAGGATAAGAACTCTGTCTGGACAGGCTTCCACTGAGCAGCTGCCGTGGCTCTACAAGATCAGGGAATGCAGGCAGAGCATTTGGGACTGGGTTTGATTCCTGGCCCCCCCCCCAAAAAAAAAGACTTATGCCACATGCAAGAAATCTCGCTTTGCATGCAGCATAATGTCTTGTAACATTATGACCCCGTGACCTTTAAAAACAGTTACTTCTGAACAGGGGCATCATGCAACCAGAAATGTTGGAGGGGCACGAAATCAAAATTTCTCTAGGGGGGGTCTGGGGGCATGCTCCCCCGGGAACATTTTGAAAAACTGAGGTAAAATGGTGCATTTTGGTGACTTTTAGAAGGCCTGGAAGCTTTTCCTTAACAAGCTAAATGCTGTCACAATGATACTTTTTTTTCTTTGTTCAGTCTGTGACAGTGACCTATTGTATTTTCAAAGCAATTTTGTAAAAAGTGAATTGAAATTATGCATTTTGGTGGCTTTTACCATACAGTGAATCAGCTAGCTATTTACAGTCCATTCCTAATTAATTACCTGCTAAAAGCCAGAAATGCACAATTTGAATAGTCAAATTATTACAGTCATCTACTATAAATGTTTTGCATGAAAAATAATGACACAGGTCATCTGTTCTTGCTGATGCTTTGGTTTACTGTTTAATCTTTTCCATGTATTACTTATATATATGCAGAAAAGACACTGCAGACAGGATTCACAGAACTACTGTATACAATATACTATAGAAAGTTACATGTTTAAACACACACACACACTCTCACCTCAAGCAGAACACAGCTGGATAAGGTACCGGTATTTAGCAAACTTGTCATACTTACCCAGAGTCTAGCAGGGGCATCATGCAACCAGAAATTTTGAAAGGGCATGAAATCAAAATTTCTCTGGGCGGTCTGGGGGCATGCTCCCCCGGGAACATTTTGAAAAACTGAGGTCAAATGGTACATTTTGATGACTTTTAGAAGGCCAGGAAGCTTTTCCTTAACATGCTAAATTCTGTCACAATGATACTTTTTTTTCTTTGTTCAGTCTGTGACAGTGACCTCTTCTATTTTCAAAGCAATTTTGTAAAAACTGAACTGAAATGGTGCATTTTGATGGCTTTTACCATACAGTGAATCAGCTAGCTATTTACAGTCCATTCCTAACTAATTAATTACCTGCTAAAAGCCAGAAATGAACCATTTGAATAGTCAAATTATTACAATCATCTACTATAAATGTTTTGCATGAAAAATAATGACACAGGTCATCTGTTCTTGCTGATAATTTGTTTACTGTGTAATCTTTTCCATGTATTACTTGCATATATGCAATAGGGATGATGATAAACATAGTATGATGAATCCATTTATTTGAGTAACTGTGTGTATAAATTTCATTTATACACACAGTTATTACATCACGCTCTACCACTCATGAGGTTACTTGAGGTCAATGGCAACTTCGCAAGATGACCGCTTTATCACACAGTCGCCCCGCGCATATCCCTTATTCATGCAATAGGCATGGCAGGGTATTAAATAACTAGTATAGCATAGCATAATGCTATTCAGTATCAGAGGGTGGTGCTATCCATTTTCTGAACTGTATAGCACTAGACTGCTAAACATTTTTTATGTTTTTTATTCAAGTTTACACATACAAAACAAATTAAAAACAAAGTATTTTTCATTTTGCTAACCAATCTGTGTCATATACTATGCTTTTTTTGCAGCTGGTTAGCACTTTCACATGTGAAACTGCTAATCAATTTATTTGGATTATTTAATAATCTACATGGATACAAAACCCATTTAATAAATCCATTTATCTGCACAGCCATTGAATAAATCAAATTTATCTATGCAGTAGTGATTTAATCACCATTTATCCACACATTACTTAAGTCATTATCATTTATCTGCATAGTAGTGATGTCACGTATTCCCGTATTCAAATGCAAATAACTTTAAAACGAATAATGATAGCATAATACTGTGAGAACGACAGGTGTTCAGCAGAAAGATATTTACAAAATGAGTGGTGTTTCATTTATAGTTACCTTTTAGGTTTTTTCTTTTATAATTATCAAAAAATAGCAGAAAATTCAGTTTTGTTCACTTTTTGCAAGAAACAAATGCAAATAACTTTAAAACAAAAAAATGACAGCATGGTACTTTGAGCACACAAGCTGTTCAACACAAAACTATCTACAAAATGAGTGGTGTTTCATTTAACAGCAACCACTGTGCTAGTTGGAAAGTTGACAAAAAGTCACACAACCTATCATTTAAAAAACATCAAAAGCAAATGTCCCTGCAGTGCCAGAAAGCATCCCGTATTGTATAAAGGAAATATACAATAGTGAGCTGTCAGATAAATTATTTATCTGCACAAGTGCTGTTTGACCTCAGAAGTCTGGACCATACCTCATCTTATCATGTCAGCACTTGTCTTTAAATTGCAAGCAAACTGTCTGAATGTGTAGCACATTCTTAATCAATATACAAATAGTGGGTTTCTTATGCTTAGTGCCAAAGTATGTTTCAATAAAAGTTACATTTTTATTATGAAAGTGCAAACAACGCAGAAAAACTGCGAACAGGCATGACAAGATCATGATGAGCAATGCGGCAGAAATAAATGTAGGTGAGAATAATCCATCACATTTGGGCTGGCAGTATAGCCTAGAGGTTAGAGGAACGAGGTGTTAATGAGTGTGATACATGCAGCAGACCAGACCTGAGTTTGATTCTCACAACCTCCACTTGCATACTGTGTGACTCTAAGCAAGTCACTTAACCACCCAGTGCTTCCAGGTCACGCCTGAAAACAGGCACTTGTGCCTAATGGGCCTTACCTGGTTACCAAAGACTGAAATAAACAAACAAACATCAGTACCACCTCCCTACCAACAGGCCCTCCAAACGAAATACTGCAAACAGAGCAAGCCAGCTTGCAATACACTGTACTTAGTATTGCTAACAAAAGTAAAACGGTCAGAACAGCATAATAAAGGATCATACTAATTAATGTTACTTGTAAAACTCCTACTGCCCCGGGGGGGGGAGATAACGCACTCCAAATCACACAGTTTACACTCCATTCAAGAGCACAACCGCACAATCACATCCTGCAGGCTCTCAAGCCAGAGCAAGCCTAATAACAACAAATTAATGCCTTTACTAATAACCCTCCAACACTGAAAAATGACAGGGTGGTATTCATGGTAACACCACACCCAGACGAGTGACCTCCTCTTGCAAACCCTCCAAACAGAAACAGATGAATGACAATAGAATACAACACAGACTGACAACCCAGACCCTACTGAACTTCTGCTGCTGCATGAACATCTGCCCCACTTTGATTGGCTTGTCCATGGTGGCAGGTGGTCGGCTCCTCTGCCTGCCTCTCAGCACCACAGGGCATCCCCGGTGGATCAAGCTGTGGTGAATGTGGTACAGTTCACTCCTGCTGCTCCAGCTGAGTACAGGAGTCTTTCATTCCCAAAAACCAAACTTTTACAGCTCTCTGTTGGTGTCCAGGGTGGTCCAACGGTCATGTCCCTCTGTGTCCCCTACACTGAACCCAGGAGAACTCTTATCACTAGTATTCCTTCTGATTCTCTTGCTCCCCAGACCCCACAACTGCTCAGCTCATGGCATAGACCACTGTCTTTTTACAGATGCTGGAGGCTGGTCTGCATTGGTCACTTCCACTAAGTATGTTGCTTTGTTCGGGGGGGCATCCGTTACTCCTGTTGCTCTGGGTCCCAGCACTGTGGCACCTGCTGCTTTCCCAGTGGGACTGCACAGTCCAGTGACACACCAACACCATGTCCAAGTATCCCAGGTGTATGTTGCTACCCTAACACACCCTGCCTCATGCCCCAGTATCTGTGGTATTCAGAGGCAGCCCCTCCAACACCCCGTCCCCACCCAAGTATCCCTGCTGGCCACTGATAGTGACAACTCTCACCATTTCCCCCCAGACACACACACACACACACACACACACTCCTTGCCTGGCCACTAAGTGGGGGCTTTGTGTAAAGCACTTTTATGGCACGGCAGTATGGAGAGCCTCTGTGTGCCCCTAAAGTCCATCACCCCCGACAGCCACCGTATATCGGCCCCCAAGAGCTACTGTGTATTGGCCCCTTATGCCTACAAAAGCTTCTGAAGATAATTATGTGGGTTGCAGTTGTTACAGTCAGTGAGAACCCTGGATCCCTGTTGCTCATTATATATTATCTTTAATAAGAAGACGTGCCAAGAAAGAAAAGTCAAAATCAGCATGGCAGTTACAAAAAAAATGGCATAGTTTTGTGTTCCATGAGCATTTCTGCCTACACTCCAAAGCTAAAAACTGAATTCCCCAAATCAAATTCAGGTTTCTTTTTACCTGGTTAAGTTACAATTTGCCTCTGAGTTTTCAGGGAAAAGGAACAAAAGCTAACCATTCAAAGGAGAGACACTAGCATGTCTGATGCAACTTTTTTCCTTTTCTCAGGTGATGGATGTGTGAGCAGTTTCATTTCCTTTCCTTTCCATGATGCTTCAGAAAGGAAATGAAACAAAACTCTGCTCACCCGTCCATCACCTGAGAAAAGGAAAAACAAAACCTGGAAGTCGGAAGGGGAGAGGAGCGATTGGCAATTTGAGAAGAGGTACCTGCAAAAAGCAAAAAATTGGGGGACGGAGAACACATTCCAGGTGGACGCCACTCCTCAGCCTTCCAAACACAGAAATCCTTGTCTTTGGGCCGACGCTGGCTCATCAAGTAGTTGATGGACATTGGGCACAGCTCAGAAGAATTAGGCTTGTTATTTCACCCACTCTGCCCCATCCCCCTGTCATATACAACATCCTCCAAGAACAGAGCCCTTTTACAAGCCAATCTAGGCCGATGAATGAAGACATTCGGACACACCCGCCTCCTATTGCTGCTGGTACTGCTAGTACTCCGCTCCTGGGAAGTAGCGACGGCACATACACACCCACGGCTGATCTCACTCAATAACGTGGCCCACCACAGGTGAACGTTTACCCTTCTTGGTTGCAGTTTTGTTTAGTTTTTCTCATACCGGTCTTCTTTTCAGTCTGTCCTCCTCGAACGCACAGAGTAAGATGGTGCCTGAAAATCCACTCTTTGATGCGTGGCGGCATCAACAGATCCAAGCCCCCACCACTTATGACTTCAAAAAAGTCAATATTGTTTTAGACCTTGGGATTTTCTGGAAAATAAAATACATTTACGGGTATTTTATACTAGTTTTGAGCAATGATATTGGGGGGGCACATGCCCCCTCAGGCCCTGTGGGCATGACGCCACTGCTTGTGAATACCAGACCACTATTCATACAGGGAGAGACAGAAGCAAGTAAAATGAAATGGACTGCAACTCAGGGTGGTGGGGGGCAGTGAAAATGAAACCTGAGGGGCCAGACAGTGCATCTTCTGCCACTCACCTCAGCCACTCACTCTGCCATCATACCAATTGTTACTTATCTTGTATTTGTGCTTCAGATTCCCACTGCCATCCAGTCGCCTTTCTAAGTAACAGTAATTCAAACATGAAAATGAGCACAGTGCTAGCGCAGACTACACATTACAGTGCTATCACTCCCGGTCCCAACTCACCTGCTGTGCCATCCCCAGCACATTGTCCTGGCTGAACACAGCTGCCACACCTTCCAATCATGTATCTGACAGGCAACACAGACAAATAAAGAAAGTGGCAAGTAAGCAATAATGGAAACTGTTTAACCATCAACAAAAGTAAGAAAAGAACATTCTTAACAAAACAGTGCCACACTACTGACAGCAGCACCACCAGGGCCCTAAATATCGCTGTGCCCTCTACTGGCAAGTATTACAGTAGCGGGACTACTTTACCAACAAAATGACTTCATTGATTTGTGCTGCTTTTTTCTTTAATGTTACATAAAAAAGTACATCTAGCCCATTTTCTAAGTGCAATAATACTCTCCAGGGTGGGCAGTATTGGTTTATATTGGACCTTCCAGAGGCTATAAGGCCCTCTGCCTGTGGTTTCAGGCCTCATTACACCCTTGGCAGTCCAGTATGTAGAGAATAATGCATATGCAGGTGTGAGTTATGTTTTTTTTTTACACATCCGAGGTGTGTGATAATCCATAAACCTGGAGAGTGAAGTTTGAGAGGTTTATGAGATTACCACACAAGCATGTGTAAAAAAAAAATATATATATATATATGCATTATTTTTTATAATTACTGGTGCAGGGTGTACTTCACATAAAAAAACACATTCAAAATTATTGTGTTAACATGTGCTGCCTTTTTTTTTGTGATGTAATCCTGAGAGTGGGTGCATTTGTGATTCACCATGTCATTTTTAAAAGAATTTCTTTCAACTATGAACTCTAGTACAGTTCGGTTTGGTTTTAAACTGTCAACAAACAAAAAAAAATGTTTCTATCTTGGTTTGTCCGTGCCTTGTTTTACTAACTCTGGGTTACTCAGGTTGTCCTGAGAATGGGGTGAAAGTTCACTGAAAGTGGAACTGAAATGGCTTTCCACTTCTGTTTTTTCGGGAGGGCTTTAGCCCATGGTTCAATGTGGGGGCGGAATAACTCCACCCACCAGCACTATTTGAGCATACCGCCAAACTCACTCAGCACTTAGTTTGTCTGGACTGAGCTGCTGCATGGTTTGTGGCTTTGCTTTCATGCCTTTGCCTTCTGCCTCACCGCCCACTCCCTTTCCTCTTGCCTCTGCTTGCTCCTTCTCTCGCTTGTCATCTTCCCATTTTCCCTCTCCCTCCCTCTGTCATTGGCCGCTCCCTCTCTCTTTCTTTGTGGTTTGGTTTGCCCCTTGTTCATTCGTTCTCTCTCTCTCTCCCTCTCCCTCCCTCTCTCTCTCTCTCTTTCTTCCATCCCCCTACCTCCACTCTGTCTCTTCCCCCTTCTCCCAGTGCACCACTCTGTGGCCACCCATACCTGTCTCCTCATTGACCCATCCCTCCTCCTTGCTCCTTCCCTCATACCTTGTTGCTTCCATTTTTGTTTCTTCTGGGGATTGGTTCCATTGCTGCATCTTCTGTTGCTGCCTCGGCTAGTTTCACCTTTCTCTCTCCATTCCTCACTGCCTTTCTTCTGGGTGGTGTGCCCTGACATCACAGCCCAGCTGTTCCTTCTACCTCCTCTGCTTCTCGCTTACTCTGTATTCTCCTACTTCTCCCTGGCCATTAACCCACAGCGCTCCTGTCCCTGTTCCTATAGAGGAGGACTCCTTCCTATTTCGTCTTGAGTACCGGAGCAAATTCACAGTGCCCTGTCCTTGACTCCGTAGTGCTACGTGAAGCTGGGGATCTGCAATTCCATGGTACTCCTCAACTTTCCTGCTCTAAGTTCTGGACTAACCTCTCTAATCTGTATATTGACTGCACTTAAAGAAACAGTCCTGAATTTCGGGTCTCATCAGCCAGGGTTCTGTCCTGCTTATTGACTCCCTCCCTATCACCATATCAGTTCCAGAGCCACTTTTACTGTGCCATCACCCCTACTGGGGATATGAACTCAGCATGGATCCTTCTCTAGCTGCCTTATTCACCCTTGAAAGGCCATTCTGCCAGGGACAGGTCTCTCATACCTGCATTGCTTCCCTCTACCTGCATGGAGCATAGTGTGCTTACTGCCGACCTATGTGGGGGTCTGCATAGCTGCTGCCTCCTATCACTGGCCCAGGCCTTGGCATCCTGGTTTGTCCTTTTACTTGGACCTACATGGTATCCTGTTCACTACCACTTCGGGTCTTCTGTGACGGACCTTCACCGCTGATGGAGATCTCCAAGCTCATCACCTTTCATCCCCGTCACCAGTCTCGCACTGCTGTTGTAGACTCTGTTCCACTTTTTGGCACTCCCGTTTCACTGCCAGGAAGTCACATGGCTACCTTGTCATCAGGTAGCCCCACACCTGACCCTGAGGAAGGTGGTATACGACTGAACAACAAAACTCTCACAGCGAAGACCATTACAGTGACAGAAATCGACATGTCACTGTAATGGTCCCTGCTGACACCGGCACTGCATCTCCCAGTGTTTTTCCCCCTCCCTGAGACAACGCCGACTCAGTTATTAAAATACTGGAGGGGGCACAGCCCCCAAAGAAAACATATGGGAAAACCGACAGCACAATGCTGACACTTGGCATTGTGTCTGTCGATGTAAGGGATGTCAGCAACTTTGTCGTTGCCGCGTCATGATGGAAACGAGGAGGGTACATCCACAAGCCTTTCCTTGCCAGAACCGCTGACCCTTAAGCAGTGGCCCACTAAATCATGCTACACTTTAAAGAATTGGACCATTCCTTGCCTCATAACAGAACTTAAGAGACTGGGCATTTCCCACTCACCATCCACCAAGAAACAGGAATTGTTTGACTTATTCCTCTGGGCTACCTCCAGACTTGGCATTACTCTTCCTCCCGATGAATCACTGCTCCAGCCTGTAACCGATGCTTATGCTGAACTCCGCAATCTTCTGACTCCTCTGGCTTCTTCCCTATCCCATGTCTAGAGTTGGCTCATCTCTCTGGAAGCCCGCCTGCCTATTCAACAGTCACCCGATCCTGCTGTAATGGACTTGCAAACTGGCCTGTCATCTCTCGAGGCTCACGTAGCTATGCAGTCCTTCCTCCCTGCTCCTGGATTGCCTGCATCCTTGCCTACCAGTTCCTCCAGTATTTCTGTGATGTTGCCTCCAATCCCCTCCTCCTTCACTGGTCTATCTGCTTCTACCTCATTCCCTCCTCAGGATCTTGGATCTTCCCATACAGCCGCTCCTCTGTCTATGATATCTACAGTGCACCTCATCCCGAGTCACCTGCGCAGGGACGTTATCGAGGGAAAGGATGTTAACCTTATTTCCTTCCTTATTTCCTCCCACGACACTCTTGAGAACAGGGTCATCTCATGTGGGGATGTCTCGGTGGTGTTCATACTAAGGTGATTAAGGTGTAAGGGGGCTGTGAGGCCCATATCTGCACCTGTTTAATTGTAATAGCCGATACTAGTTTTGTTAATAATGAAGTTATCCAAATGAGTTTTAAATGTCATCTTATTATCACTAGAGACTACTTCAAGAGGTAAGTTATTCCAAGGGTTAACAGTCCTCTGAGTATAAAAGTACTTACATGATGCGTGATGGAATTTTGCCCTAGTTATCTAGTGGTGGTGTCCCCTAATGTTATATGAGTTATTTTTAAACTCAAATCCCATTTGTGAAAATAGATAAGGATCGCTGACAATGTCAGACATTTAAATGAGGTCACCCCAAAGACATCTGAGCGTAAGTGGCATAAGTTTGAGGTCTTTTAAATGTTTTTTGTATGGTACATTAAACAGTCCCCTTACATTTTTGGTAAATTTCCTCTGGATTTTTTCCAGGGATTCAATCTCCCCTATTTTGTAAGGGCTCCAGAGTTGTGAAGAATATTCTAGGTGGGGTCTAGCATAAGCTCTAAACAAAGGGAGCATTACTTCAGAATTTCTGGATTTGATGTTTCTTTTAATGGACCATATAACTCTGTTTGTTCTATTAATGACCTCATTAATTTGTTTATTGTAACCATATCATTTGCTATATATATATATATATATATATATATATATTCGAGATCTTTTCATCAGTAGTGCTTATCAATGGGGTCCCATTTAGTAAGTAAACAGCTGATGGGCTATTGAAACCAACGTGCACCACCTTACACTTAGTGGCATTCAGTCTCATACCCCAAACCTCCACTCATTGGGATATACTATTTAAGTCCTGTTGAATTATATAAATACTATCTTCATTGTTGCATGGCTCACCAATCTTAACATTATCGGCATATTTAATTGATGTAGACAAGCAATTGTTTGTGAGGTCAGCTATAAATATTTGAAAAAGACAAGGGCCCAATACTGACCCCTGAGGGACACCGCTAGTAACCAGTCCTGTCACCAACAATTGACTGGTAATTAGGACCCTCTGTGATCTATGTGCCAACCATTTATCAGTCCATCTAATAATGTGTCTATTTATGTTGGTATCAAGAAGTTTAAGTACCAGGGCCTAATGGGCCATAACATCGAAGGCCTTGCTAAAATCAAGATAAATTATGTCATAAGGGATACCATTATCTATGTTCTTACTGACGTTTCCATATAAACACATCAAATTGCTTAAACAGCTTCTGCCCTTTTTAAATCCGTGCTGTTCCTTATCAATTGTGTCTGTAGTGTCACTTATAAGATCTTTGCCAATGCTTTCGAGAACTTTACAAACTGATGCAGTTAGACTGATTGGTCTATAGTTTTCCCAGTTGGAACGAGGGCCCTTCTTATGAATTGGTATAACATGTGCAGTAGTCCATTCTTTAGGAACAAAATGGAACTGTAAGCAATATTCAAAAAATAGTCGTAATGGGTGAGAAATTTTGTCAGCTAACATATATAATAAATGGCTACGAATTGCATCCGTCCCGGGTGTGTATTTATTTTTCAGCGTTAGAAGTTTGGCATGGATCAGATCCTCAGATAGTAATATAAGGGGCTCGTTATCTACTGATATGTTAATATTTACTCTGCCTGTTTTAATACAAAATGCACCACAGAATTTATCATTCAGGAAGTTAGCCATTTCTAAAGGATCATGAGAGAGAACAGAGTTGTTTAATAGAGGGCCTATCTGACAGGTAGGTTTTTAAGGGAGTTAATTTAAGAATACAATTGCTTCCCATTATCTTTATTTGCTGAATTTGCAAGATTGAATTCCCATTTTTTCTTTGCTTTCTTAATCATGGCCTTATAATTTTTTTTTTATTTTAAGATAGGCTGACCAATTCTCCTTTGTCCGAGATTTTAAGTATATTGAATGTTTTTTGGTCTTTTGTCTTAGTTCCCATTGAATTTTGTTAGACAGCCATTTAGGCTTGTGTCTCTTTTGGTTTTGTTTGAATACAAACGGGATGTATCTATCTCTTAAGGACAATAACGTTGCCAACAGAAAGTTCCAACTGTGTTCTAAAGCTACAGAAAAGATCCTATCATTCCAGTTAATGGATGCCAGTTCAGCTTTTATGCTATAAAGGTCTGCTTTATTGTATAGGTAAATTTTGGTCTTATTGATATTTATACTGAAATAATGATATAGAGAGAACCTGATAGAATTGTGATCACTATTACAAATAGGGGGTAGGATATCAATATCATATATATTAAGGTGATTACTATAAAAAACTAAATCCAAAATGTTATTCCCTCTGGTGGGTTGCGAGATGCCTTAGAGGAGATTAAGCTGTTGAGAACAGGCTAGTAGTTTCTGCCCGCACTAGTGTGGGCATTTCCTGTATCCCAGGATATATATTGCTTAAATTAAAATTGCCCATACATATCATACTACCAAGATCACTAGAATGTTCTAGTTCATTAATAATGCCCTCAGTAATAGATATATCGGCACTGGGCAGTCTATAGCAAACTCCTAATATTACATTCTCAACATCAGATAGTACTTTTACCCAGACTGATTCAATATTCTGGTCAGGGTTTTTAATTTTATTAGAGATTTCCACTGTCTCAAGGGTGCTATTAACTAGTAGAGCAACACCACCACCTAATCTGTTTGGTCAGTTTAGGATATATTGTGTGTTAAAGTCCAAGGGCCCTCAGCTCACCAAGAAATTGACTGTCCCAGAATTCAACCTTGCCTTCAGCCTCTACAGGGACATAGTCTGCTCTGCTTTCTCCTCCAGGCACCAGGAACTGGATTCTTACCCCTATCTCTTGGTAGGTTTGGGGGTCAGAGGAGGCATACATTTCTATCACTACCACTGCTCCTTTTCTTCTAAAGTAGCTGACGCCTTAACCCACTTCAACACGAAGATTGATTGGTCCGTCCTTGGCAATGAGTTATTTTGGCGCCAATTTGCAGGCCAACAAGCTCTGTCCTGCCAGATATGTGGAGCTTATTCCCATTTTGCATCACTTTGCCCATTGTCCATCTCTCACTCATCTGATTTACCTCTACGAATCTCAACCAGGGACTCCACTCCTGCCTCCATGAGCATTACTCACACCATACCTAATCCTTGAGCTCTTCCTCATTCCAGACATGATAGCCAAGGTCGGCCAGTGACCTTTGTGGGAAATCAAGCAGTTTGCATCAACTTTAATACATCTAGTTGTACAGCCTATGGTTGTCTTTACCTTCATGTCTGCAGCTTTTTTAGTGAGGCCATCCCGCTAGTAATGGAAACAGTGAACCAGAGGAGTGGTTATCTCTGCAAAGCAGTGTGCAAAAGATGGAGATTAGTGTCCAAAAGGTGGATAAGCAGAAAAGGGGCAAAATTCAGCAGAAGGGCAGACAGCAAGGAGAACCAGGGATAAATGACAACCAAGGAAGGGGCTGGAGTAGAACAGTGAAGCAGTCTAGGGAGGTCAAATCATGGAAAGCCATGTGTGCAAATGCCAGGAGCCTTAGCAACAAGATGGAAGATCTGGAGGCTGTCATGGTACAGTCAGACCTGGACATTGTGGCCATCACTGAAACCTGGTGTAATGATAACCATGACTGGGAGATGGCCATACCTGGCTACAACATATTCAGAAGAGACAGAGCAGGCAGGAAGGGAGGAGGTGGCACTGTATGTGAAAAATGACATAAGGGCCACACAGATCCAGGAGGAACAAAATGGGGAGAGATACTGTGGGTTAAGCTGGAAAGGAAAATGGGGCCAGCCATCCACAGGGTGTGGTCTATAGACCACCAGCCCAGGAGGAAGAAACAGATAGAGTTGATGCCAGCCATCCAAAGGATGGCAGACAAGGGTGAGGTAGTACTGGTTGGAGACTTCAATATACCAGACGTGGACTGGAGCATCCCAGCAGCAGCATCAACTAGGAGCAGATTTATCCTGGACTCCTTCAGGGTGCCTTCCTCAAGCAACTGGTCATGGAACCAACTCGGCAGAAGGCAATACTGGACCTTGTGCTCACAAACAGGGACAGTGTGATGGGGTAACAGTGGGGGAGCATCTGGGTAACAGTGACCACCAGTCATTGTGGTTTGAAATCACAGAAAGAGCAGAACCAAACCACACAAAAACACATATCCTGGATTTTAGGGGGGCAGACTTTGGGAAAATGGGGAGATGCTTGAAAGAGGCATTAAGGGGAATGGGACAGGAATCAGGGATTGAGGAACAGTGGGCAGTATTTAAAATGGGGATTATAAGAACAAAGAATTATGCATTAAGCAGGTTAGCAAGAGGAAAAGAAAGAGGAGACCATTATGGTTTTCCAAAGAGGTAGCAAAGAAAGTGAAAGCCAAAAGATTGCATTCAGGCAAACAAAAAGACACAGGCAGAAGGGATAGGGAGAAGTACCAGGAGAAACAAAGGGAGGCAGGGAAGTCAGTAAGGGAAGCCAAAGCTCAGACAGAAGAACACATTGCAAAATCAGTGGTTAAAGGGACAAACCTTTACAGGTACATAAGTGAAAAAGAAGGACAAAGGGAGGATAGTGAGACTGAAGGAGGAGGATGGGAGCCGTGGAGGATGACAACAGTAAAGCTGACATATTGAACAGGTATTTCTGCTCAGTCTTTACTAAGGAAGAGGGGTAATGGGTCTGAAGGAGTACAAAGGGTGAGAATGGTGCAGAAATGGACACAAGTCCCTTTACACGAGAAAGGGTCCTGAAGGAACTGGAAGCACAGAGCTGATAAAGCAATACTAAATGATGGGGTGCACCCCAGGGTCCTTAAAGAACTAAGAGAGGTGGTGGCTGAACCTCTGGCTATCCTGTTCAGCCAATCACTGGAAACAGGGAGGTACCCAAAGACTGGAGGACAGCAGATGTAGTCCCCTTATACAAAAGTGGGAACAAAGAGGAAGCAGGAACTACAGACCAGTCAGCCTCACCTCGGTAGTGGGAAAGATCATGGAAGCACTACTAAGGAGAGATTGGTGGAACATCTGGTTGTCAATGGACTACAGGACCCAAGGCAGCATGGTTTCACCAGGGGAGGTCATGTCAGACCAACCTCATTGAATTTTTGACTGGGTGACTAGGAGGTGGATCAGGGGGGCAGTGGACATGGCCTATCTGGACTTCAGCAAGGCCTTTGACACTGTGCCACATAGAAGACTATTACACAAACTGGGGAATATGGGTGTGGGCAGGACAGTAGTGTGGTGGGTAGGTAACTGGCTGGGTGGCAGGACACAGAGGGTGGTGGTAAATGGCCGTCACTCCACAGAGGGAAGAGTGACCAGTGGGGTACCACAGGGATCAGTGCTGGGACCAGTCCTATTCAACATCTTCATCAGTGACATTGCGCAGGACCTAGAAGGCAGAATTTCACTGTTCGCTGATGACACAAAGCTCTGTAACAGAGTAGACACACCAGAGGGTGTAGACAGAATGAGAAGGACCTGCAGAAACTTGAAGAATGGTCAAGGGTTTGGCAGTTGAAATTCAATGCAAAGACGGCAAGATAATGCATATGGGGTACAAAAACCCTGGCACAATATATCAGTTGGGGGTGAGGAATAGCATGCACCAAGCAGGAAAGGGATCTTGGGGTTGTCATCTCTGTTGACCTCAAGGTAGGAAACAGTGTGACAAGGCATCAGGTAAAGCAAATAGGATGCTGGGATGTATAGGCAGGGCATCACCAGCAGGAAAGGGAGGTCATAATTCCGCTATACAAGACACTAGTGAGGCCCCACCTGGAGTACAGTGTACAGTTCTGGAGACCATACCTACGTAAGGACATAGACAGGGTAGAGAAGGTTCAGAGGAGGGCAACAAAGATTGTGCATGGGTTGCATCACAAGTCCTATGAAGACAGGTTGAAGGAACTGAACATGTACTCCCTGGAGGAGAGGAGGGAGAGAGGATATGATAGAGACATACAAGTATCTTACAGGGAGGAACAGGGTGCAGGAAAACACTATTTTTAAGCGAAAAGATGTTTCAGGACTAGAGGGCATGGGATGAAGTTGGAGGGAGGACGATTCAGAGGAAACATGAGAAAGAATTTCTTCACAGAACGGGTGGTGGACAAGTGGAACACCCTGCCAGAGGAAGTGGTGGGAGCTGAAACAATCACGGGATTTAAGAATGCATGGGATAGACATAAAGGAATTCTAGAGGTCAGGGGTAAGGGGAAATAGACTTCTAGGAAAACAAACTGAACTTACAAGCTCAAATGGGCAGACTAGGTGGGCCATAGGCCCTTATCTGCCGACACTGTCTATGTATCTATGTATCCCAGGGTCAAATGCCCGTGCCTATCTCAGTAGCAGCAACTTCATATCCATTGCAACTCTTCAAGCCTCCGCTTCTAGCTGCTTCTCCACCTAGCTGACTTTGGCTTCCCTTATTGACAATAATCCTATCATTTGCATAGACTTCCTAAGGTGGACCTGCGTGGAGGTTCCATCATTGCAGCTTGGCTCTTGGGGGCCTAGCTCCCGACATGAATATTCAAGACTTTTTCCTATAGCGGACCTAGGTGGAGGTTCTGCCTCTTCAGCGTGGCCCACGTGGGGGCCTAGTTCATGGTATGACCATTCCGGATTCTTTTCCATGGTGGACCTACATGGAGGTCCCACCATTTCTGGCATGGCACATGTGGGGGCCTAGCTCTTGACACAAACATGCCAAATCTTTCCCATGGTGGAACTATGTGGAGGTCCCACTTCTTCAGCTTGGCCCACATGGGCCTAGCTCATGGTATGACCATTCTGATTTCAATCGCCATTTCCAGCTCAGCCCACATGGGGCCTTACCTTCACTGCATGAACATTCTGGATTCCTTCCTTGGCAGTCCTATGTGGGGGTCTCACCAATTCCAATATGGCCCATGCAGGGCCTGGTAGTCTGCGCAACTGCTCCAGATTTCTTCCCATGGCTAACCTATGTGGAGGTCCTACCATTCCAGCTCAGCCCACATGGGAGCACAAATTCATGACACAAAACTTCCAGATTCTCAGCTTCATAGTTCATCACCCTCCAGGGACAAAGACCCATTGCACATCATCAAAATGTACAGGAACTGCCCGCCAATGCTGCATGGATTACACATGAATCATCCGCCTCGAAGAAGATTCCAGATATGAAGACATCAATGATCACTATCCTTCCCAGATGGTCATTCTCCAATCCTGAGTCCACATCTCACAGTTTAAGATTACATCCTCTTAGTATGCCCAGAGGAAGGGCAGTCTGGCAGCCATGGTTCCTCAGAGGTTTCCCGAAAAGGGGTTTGTTCCTCTTCTGTGTGCTGCCATTCACACTCTCCGAATTGGAGGAGGTTTTCATGCTACTTCTTTCTGTGCCTTCATTTCCCCCCGATCCTGGCTTCTCAATAAAGGGGTGGGAATGAGTAAAGCCAAAGTAAAATCCAATCACAAGTTCTCACAAGCATATGTTATTCCCTCACATTGAATGAGAGGGCTTTAGCCCATGGTTCAATGGAGGGGAATAACTCCGCCCACCAGCACTACTTGAGCACACCTCCAAACTCACTCAGCACTTAGTTCGTTTGGACATCCTCCGTCCTCTCCACCTCCTCCTACTCGGCGCTCTTCTCACCCCTCCACTGGGTCTTCATTTCCCCCTATCCCAGCCTCTCAACAAAGGGGTGGGAACGAGTAAAGCTGAAGTAAAATCCAATCACAGGTTTGCACCAGCACATGTTATTCCCTCACATTGAACTTTTTCTAGGGTATACTAAGCTGCTTTACAGAACAGAGGTTCACTGTGTGGTGAAAAAGGTCAGTTTATGAAGTTACATATTTTAATGGCAAGCAGTCTCGAGCACATTTATTTTTACGGCTTATTCAGTGACTAAGAGACACTGTGGAGTGTGTTCCATCAAAAGCCATAATAACTCTGTGTGATGTCCGACTGGGTTATTACGGCTTTTTAAATCTTACCAGACCGAGCTGATATAGGGGGTCACCAGTAATTATAGCCCAATACTGCCCACCCTGTCATGTAATATACTGCTTACCTAAATAACAGGGTTGTTAGGATACTGAGGGATTCTTGTGACATCACAGAACAACGAGAGTGAAGAATAGGAATACATCTTGTCCTACACTGTCTCTTAGTAAATTCTGTCTCTTTTACTGGTGTTAGTCATAGAGGTATGCAGAGGGCCAAGCCAGAGATTTAGGACAGCCAGGTTTTACCTTGTCTGATTAGGGCCAGAAAGGATACTGCTGGTCTCTTTAAAAGTGTGAAGTCATGCATACCAGCAGCCAGAATCACTACCCAGGCTGCACCACTTCCCTGTTCCCTCCCACTCAGCCACAGTCAATAAAAAGTCTAAATTGCTGTGTCGTATCATGCTGGGGCGGGCGAACAGGAGAGTAAGGGTGCAGCATGAAGAGAGAGACAGTCAACATAGCAGCAGGCATCTAGATGGATGGCGGGTGCTGCAGGCCCTGCAAATTAAATAAAGCACCATTATATAAAGGGCAACATAAGGGATGAACCTCATTTACAAATGGCCTTTTGAGGGGCTAACTGCAAAGGGATAACCAGATCTAGGCAAGTTCTTTTCATGGCTAGTTTTTGGGAGAACCAAATCCAATACAGTATACACCACTTAGATTGCCCACCCTTAACCCAGGCAGTCAGCTAAAACGGGCAAAACTCCTTTTTGCCAAACATCATTTGCTATATGTCATTAATTAGAAATGTAGCTTAAAACGATCATTGGAAGCCTGCTATAACGTCCGTTTCTCAAGTGACCACACATAGATTTTGTTATTCAAAATTACAACTTTGACCTGTATCAACTCTGTCACCTAAGCAATCAATCGATCAGCGATGAGCGATGTCCCTACCTGTATGTCACTACTTAAGCATCACATTACTGTACCTGGTCTGTACCTGTTCATTTTTCAGTGGAGTATATTCACTATGGCTAGTGCTTTGGGTTCTAGTTCTGTTGACAAACGGAAGGCTGTCATTGAAGGAGAAGGTAGAGCTGCTCGAACAGATTGATAGCCTCCCAAAAAATGAGTCAGCATGACTTGGCACAGAACTTACAGATACCAAAGTCAACAATTGCAGACTTGCTTTGACAGCGTGCTGACATTTACAAACTGTGAAATTCTAACATGAACCCTGACCGAAAACGTAAGAGAGAAGGGAAGGATGTAAATGTCCAGGAAGCACTCTTACGTTGGTTCAAGAATGCCAGGGAGAGGGATGCCCTCATTAGTGGTCCTTTGCTCGTTCAAAAGGCAGAACAGCTTGCCACTGCACTGGGAAAGACAGACTTTACTGCCTCTGAAGGATGGCTGGGGTGATGGAAAGCCAGACACAACATTGGCTTTCGTTGCACACATGGTGAAAAGCTAACCACTGACACTGCTAGTGCAGAGCAATGGGTGAGCAATGTGCTCCCTGGGCTGCATGATGAGTTCACAGCAAAGGACATCTATAATGCAGACAAAACTGGGGTCTTTTTTTAGGTGCGTTGGATATGACACCTTAGCCTTTAAATCCGAATCCGTTCTCGGACAAAAAAAGGCCATGGAGAGAATTTCTCTGCTCGCATGCCGCAATATGGATGGCAGCGACAAGAAAGAGCTTTTAGTGATTGTAAAATCACTGATGCCACGATGCTTTCGTGGAGTCAGTCATCTCCCTGTCATTTATAGGGCTAATAAAACTGCCTGGATGACGGGTGACATCTTCAGTGAGTGGGTGCTGGGCTGGGATCGTAGCCTCAGACGGCAGAAGATTGCATTAATCCTAGAACATTCTTCTGGTCACCCAGCCACACCAGAGCTGAGAAACATCAAGTTGGTGCTCCTGCCACTGAACACCACATGCATCATCCAACCCCTTGACCTGGAGATAATCTACTCACTGAAACAGCACTACTTAAGATGCATGAGGGAGAAAGTGCTTGAAGCATTGGATTCAAGTGCTGACTTTACTGCCAGTGAGTGTGTAAAAAAAAAAAGAAAACTTTACTCGATGTTGTGTATCTCTTAAAAAAATCATGGGACCTTGTCACTTCCACCGCTGTACAAAGATGTTTCAAAAAAGCTGGCTTTTGGAAGCCAGTGCTGACAGACCTTACTCCTGAACCAGAATCCCAGGAGCTAGATACAATTCCACCACCGGGGCTCTCCAAGCTGGAGTTTTCATAGCTGTGGCGCCTTCACGACGGAGAACAGGAGCAGCCTGTAAACGATGTCTATGCCATTGTATCATCAATGCGGCAACAACAGGCAGAAGAGGAACCAGAGGTAGAGGGGGGAAGACGACGACATGGAGGAAAGAAAGGTGTCGTACACTGACATCCGTGAAGCACTGTTAACGCTAAGCCGAGCAATGGAGCAAAATGGCAATCTAATGCCCAACTGGGAGATGCTGGCATACACTGAGAATGCATGGAAGCCATACTGCCAAACTGAAGGAAAACAAAGGAAGATTACAAATTATTTTTTGCCACTGGCGACTGAGATCAAAGATAAGGGGGAGCAGATGGCAGCAGACACTGACACAGTGACTATAACATTTCATTTGGGTCATTCATTTAAGTGGTGCTGATTTTGAAATCATTTGGGGTTCTCATTCAAGTGGTGATGATTTTGATTTTGATTTCAGTGGTGATGTTAACAGAATAACAGAATAATAAGCTAACTGCACTGCATTACACATTGACTGCTGCTCGTTTATTGATCCACTGTACGAAACTGATTTTTTTCTTAATGTGGGTATTCCAACCACTCTGTATAGCAGGCAGATTGGTAGCTATCGAATGCGCCCGCTATAAGCGGCTTATACATAGAAACATAGAAACATAGACTTTGAAGGCAGATAAGGGCCGCTTGGCCCACCTAGTCTGCCCATTTCCCTACCTACAGGATAAGCTGCAGATCCTATTTAACCAACAGCCTATTTCTTCCTACCCACACAAGAATTGCCTTATGTCTGTCCCATACATTCTTGAATTCGCCCACAGTTTTAGACCCCACAACCTCCTCAGAAAGGCTGTTCCATGCATCCACTACCCTCTCTGTGAAAAAATACTTCCTCACATTGCCCCTGAACCACCCCCCCCATCTTTAAATTGTGTCCCCTTGTTCTTGCACATCTCTTTTTCTGAAAGATGCTACCCTCTTGGACTTTGTTGATTCCACTGAGGTACTTAAAGCTTCTATCATGTCCCCTCTCTCCCTCCTTTCCTCAAGGGTATACATATTAAGCTCTTTTAGTCTCTCCTCGTATGGCTTCTCTTGCAGACCCTGCACCATTTTAGTTGCCCTCCTCTGGACTGCCTCTATCCTGTCTATGTCCTTGTGGAGATGGGGTCTCTAGAACTGGACGCAGTACTCCAGATGGAGTCTCACCAACTGTCTGTACAGAGGGATAACATCTTCCTGTTTTCTGCTGGTGATGCCTCTCACTATGCATCTCAGTATACTCCCAGCCCTCTCTACTGCCTTCTTACATTCTTGCTAACCTTGAGGTCATCTGATTGATTACCCCCAGGTCCCTTTCCTTTTTTGTTGTTGTTAGTACCTCCCCCCTGTGTAATCTTCCCCTGGGTTTTTGTTTCCCAGGTGCATTATTTTGCACTTCTTTGCACTGAATCCTATCTGCCATACTTCTGAACTTTCCTCCAACCTTGCCAAGTCCCTTCTCATCCTTTCCACGCCTCCTTGTGTATCAGCCCTGTTGCAGATCTTTGTGTCATCTGCAAAGAGGCATACTTTTCCTTCCAGTCCCTCTGCAATGTCACTTATAAAGACACTAAAAAGGACTGGACCCAGTACTGAGCCCTGCGGTACCCCACTAGTAACCCCTCTTTTTTCAGAGTGGACTCCATTTACAATTACCTTCTGTGTCCTGTTGTCCAACCAATGTTTGCCCAGGCTGCCACCCTGGGACCCACTCCCAGGTTGGTTAATTTGACTATTAATCTTTTGTGGGACTATGTCAAATGCCTTGCAAAGTCTAGGTAGGCCATGTCCACAGCCCCTCCCTGGTCTACTACTTTGGTCACCCAGTCAAAGAAATCAATTAGATTCATCTGACATGACTTTCCGCTGTGAGACCCATGCTGCCTTGGGTCCTGTGCCCCACTGGCCTCTAGGTATTCAACAATTCTTTCCTTCAGAAGTGATTCCATCACTTTCCCTACCACAGAGGTCAAACTGACAGGTCTGTAGCTTCCTGCCTCTGTCTTGGTCCCACTTTTGTGAAGGGGAATCACATCCACCTTCCTCCAGTCCTCAGGTACTACACCATCCTCCCATGATTTGTTAAAAAGGGTAGTCTGTGGTTTCACTAGTTCTCCCCTTAATTCTTTTAGAATTCTGGGGTGAATTCCATCAGGCCCCATTGCTTTGTCCACCTTCAGTTTTAGGAGTTCTTTCAGAACCCTTTCTTCTGTGAAAGGACTGGGATCGACCCCCCTATCAAGAGTGCTTCTGTTAATTGGATTTGGCACCTCCCCTTCCGCTTTTGTGAATACTGAGCAGAAATAATCATTCAGTATCCCTGCTTTTTCACTGTCCCCCTCTGCCCACCCACCATTCATTCTATTCAGCCTCACTATCCCTCCCTTTGTCTTTCTACGCTCTCTGATGTACCTATAAAAGGTTTTATCCCCTTCTTAACTGAGTTGGCTATCTTTTCCTCAGTTTGGGCCTTTGCTATTCTGACTTCCCTCCCTGCTTCCTTCTGCCTTAACTGGTACAGCTCTCTGTCCTGCTCTTTTGTGTTTCCTTATACTTCCTGAATGCTGTCTTTTTTCTCCTGACTTTCCCCACCACCTCTTTTGAGAACCATAGTGGCTTTTCTTTCATTTTGATTTATTTGCTTCACACAAAGGCTTGTTGCCTCTGTGATGGCAGTTTTGATGATTCCCTATTGTTGCTCCACCCCTCCTTCTAACCTGTTTGCTAGTGCTTTTCTGAGGCACTCTCCCATCTTACCAAAGTCAGCCCTCCTGAAGTCCAGTACCCTCACTTTTGTATGGCTTGACTCTGTAGCTGAGTTTAATGTGAACCACACTGTTTGATGGTCACTTGTTCCCAGATGGCAACCCACTTCTAGATTTGAGATCTTATCACTGTCCCCATTTGAGAGTATGATGTCTAAGATTGCTCCCTCATGAGTGGGTTCCGAAACTAGCTGTCTGAGGCATGCCACCTGTAGGGCATAGAGAATGGCCCTGCTCTTGGATGTGGCTGCAGCAAATGTGCTCCAGTTAACATCTGGCATATTCAGGTCTCCCATCAACAGTATCTCCCCTTTCTCTGCCATCCTAAGAATACCTTCTATCATATCCTTGTCCATACCCTCCCCCTGACACGGGGGTCTGTACACAACCCCTGTGTGAATTGTGGTGCCATTTCCAGTCTCCAAGGTGACCCACAATGCCTCCTCTCCTCCCTGTTTACTTTTTTTTCAGTTGCTTTTATCCCTTCCTTTACATGGAGAGTTACTCCTCCACCTCTTCTCCCTTCCCTGACTCTTCTGTAGGTTATGTACCCTGGTATGTTAACATCCCAGTCATGGTTCTCTGTGTACCATTTTTCTGTGACTGCTACGATATCCAGGCATTCCTCTTCCATCAAGGCCACCAGTTCAGGGAGCTTGTTGCCCAGACTATGGGCATTGGTACTCATTACCATCCATTTCCTGATGGCCTTACTCCTTTTGCCCCATCCCTGTCCTTCTTGCCTTTGTCACTTTCTCCATTTACCCTTCCCTCTCTCTATCGACATTTCTATGTTGTAGCCATCACACTTACTACCGCGGACTTTTGGGGGCTGGATTTCCTGCCCTTTCCAGTACCTCCTCATTAGTTTAAATGCTTGCCATGAAGCATTTAAACCTATCATCTAGGATCCTGGTTCCCCTCCTGGACAGATGCAGCCCATCATGCCAGTATAGGCTTGCATCACTCCAGGTGGACCCCCAGTCCCCAATGAAGCCAAATCCCTGAGCTCTGCACCAGTTTTTCAACCACTGATTGAATCCCATGGTGTGGAGCACCCTAGCATCTCCTACGCCATAGACAGGCAGCACCTCCGAGAAGGTTACCGTGCGTGCTTCTTGTCTAAGGCCCCTCCCCTACTGTACATATTATCCCTTTCAGGGCACATTTAGTGACAAATAGAAACATAGATATTGATGGCAGATAAGGACCATTTGGCCCACCTAGTCTGCCCATTTTCCCTACCTACTGTAACACCACAGACCCTACTTGATCTGCGCCTTTAACCCCTCTTTCTCTATCTCTAAGGTTCCCTAATACCTATCCCATGCATTCTTTAAGCCCATTACTGTTTTTGCTCCCACTACGGTACCTCAGCTGGGAGGCTGTTCCAGGCACCCACCACTCCTTCTCTGAAGAAGTACTTCCTCACATCTGTCTTGAGCCCTGCCCTTCAGCTTTATAGCATGTCCCCATGTTCTTGAGCATCTTTTTCTCTGAAAAATACTTCCCTCTTGAACCTTATTTATACCTGTGAGGTATTTTATAGTTTCTATTATATCCGCTGTCTCCCTCCTTTCCTCCCGGGTGTACATATTGAGGGCCTTCAGACCCTGCACCATTTTGGTTGCCCTCCTCTGGATCGCCTCTACCCTGTCTATGTCCTTCCAGAGACGTGGTCTCCAGAACTGGACACCATACTCTAGGTGAGCTCTCACCAGTGATCTATACAACGGCTACACCACCTCTCTCTTTCTGCTGGTGATACCCCTCCCTATGCAACCTAGCATCCCACTACCTCTCCCCACTGCTTTGTCACAATGTCTGGCCACCTTTAGGTCATCAGATATGATAACTCCCAGGTCTCTTTCATGTTTGGTGATGACTAATGCCACTCCCCCCATTTTGTATTTTACCGCTGGATTTCTGTGCCCCAGGAACATTATTTTGCACTTCTTCACATTGAAACTTAGCTGCCACACCCTTGACCACTTCTCTAGCTTTCTTAGATCTCTATTAATTTTTTCCACACACACACACCCCCAGAGTGTCTACCTTGTTTCAGATTTTAGTGTCATCCGCAAAGAGGCATACCTTCCCTTCTAGCCCCTCTGCAATGTTGCTAATAAAGACATTAAAGAGGACCAATTCTAGTACTGATCCCTAGGCACCCGGCTGGTCACCCTCCCTCCCTCCCTTCCTTGGCGTGAACTCCATTTAGCACCACCCTGTGTCTCCTGTCCCCTAACTAGTTTCTCACCCAGTTACCCACGTTTGGACCCACTCCCAGGCTTCCCAGCTTGTTTACAAGTCTCCTATGTGGAACAGGGTTGAAGGCCTTACTGAAATCTAGCTAAGCCATGTCCACTGCTCCACCCTGATCTAATTCTCTGGTCACCCAGTCAAAGAAATCTATCAGATTTGTTTGACATGCACTCCCCCCAGTGAACCCATGCGGCCTTGGACCTTGTAGGCCACTGGATTCAAGATGTTCCCCAATCCTAGGGAAACTAGATTAAAAATAACATGCCCTGTTCTGAGCTAATTTATGGTAGATCCAGATCAAAAATAAGTGTTTAGGAGAGCAAGATCAAATATTTAGCAGTACTTTCAGGGTTAATGTTTTGGAAGGGGCTTCGGCCTGCCAGTTAGTTGCCACTACAGTTGCCAATATTGCTAGCCAGAAGTGTGGTGTCGTACCTTGCTGTCATGTTGTCCTGAAGATTAGTTGCCATTAAAGCAGTAGTAGAGGTAGTAGTATTAAAAATGTTTATTAATGAATAACAGCCAGTTGAGCAGAGTTCATTTACAATGGCTTCCCAAAGAAATGACAGACTATCCAGCATAACTGGAAAATGAGGAGTAGCATTTTTAAAAAGATGAAGGAACACTCACCCGACAAGTAGACAAAAAGTGCTCAAAAAAATGAACACACAATGAAATGCTGTATGTGAGGATTTATTGTGGACCACAGAAAGAAGAAACTTTCACAGCACAATAAATCCTCACTTGCAGCATTTCATCGTGTGGAGTTCATCTTTCCAAAGCTTTTTGTCTACTTGTTGGTTGAAGCTTCCCAAAGAAAACCTGGTTACGAAAGAAAAAAATACACATTATATAATAAATTATACACAGAGTGCCCCACTTTAAAAAGGTTAGCGTGGCACAAACTGGATTCATGCCACACTAACCTGGAACAGCACTAGCTGTCAGGAGCATGCCCATATTCAAAAGGACAGATATGTGGGGCGTACCCCTACCAGTGCCATCATGCACAATATTGTGCTGCGCCTATGCAAATAAAGGTTCCCTCATGCATGTATGCGAGCAGCAGCTGTATGAGTTTTCAAGTGCTAAACTGCCACCAGAAGTGGCACCATTTAACACTCCTGAAACTCAACCCTTAACAGTGCAAAGACTATTCTGTGCATTGTCAAGGGCTGGGTACCCTGGTGGCCCAGCAGTCCACCCCTGCCCCAATCCCTGTCCCCATGTATAAAAGAAATAACAGTGGTGGTTCAGCGGTTCCTCCCCTGCCCTGATCCCCTGTCCCCATATATAAAGAAATTATCATTGGTGGTCCAGTAGTCCATCCCCTATTCCCTGATTGCCACCCTTGTTACATAAAAATACATCCCTGGTGGTCCAGTGGTTTCTTCACCATTCTCACCATCCACCATCCAGTGGAACCACAATACCCTGGAAGTCTGGTGGCCCCCACCCAGCAAGTGTGACCCATCACCCTGCTCCCCTCAACCCGATCCGTGTCGGCAACAGGCTCAGCCCTCCTCACACCACCATGGCCAGCCACAGACTGAACTATCACTGAGCATATATAGTAGACAGTACACACTAATTGGTTCAACCAATGAGTGCATACTGTCAACTGTACACGCTCAGTGATAGTTCAGTCGTCACCTAGTCATGGCGGTGTGAGGAGGGCTGTGCCAGTCGCCAGCATGGGTCGGGTTGGGGGGAGTGGGGTGGTGGGTCACACCTGCCAGGGTGGGGGCCACTAGACTACCAGGGGATTGTGGGTTTTGTTGGGATGGTGATCGGAGAACGGGGAAGGGGGAGAGACCACTGGACCACTGAGGATGTATTTTTATGTAACAAGGCTGTGGATCAGGTAACTGGGGAGGGGGAAGGGACCACCAGTGATAATTTCTTTATACATGGGGACAGGGATTGGGGCAGGGAAGGGACCGCTAAACCACCAATGTTATTTTTTTTATACATGGAATCAGGGATCAGGGCAGAGGAGGGACTGCTGAACCACCGATGTTTCCTTACAGGGATCAGGGTTGGGGGAACCTGGCCCGGTTCACTTGGACAGCACTTATATGCAGATGAGCCCATAATAGGCATACAAATGGCCCCTTAGTGCTGTGCATGCCCAAGGGGCTCATCTGCATGCTTGGCTGAATATCACCCATGGGGGCTGCAGCCCTAACCAGTGTGCCCTATGCTTTACCCCTATAGAAGGCCTTCAGCCTAGTGCTCTAGTAGCGCTGCACCAAGCATGGTGGCTGCTTGATGTGCACTGTGCTACCATGGCCCTATATTCAGACAGCGTGATCAGTTCGGATCATGCTATCTGTTTGAATATGGTGCCAGAGCTGGCCGACACTATTTTTCCATGTGGCGCACCTGTTTGTGCATGCAGCCAGCTGGCTCTGAATATGAGGCCCATAAACTTTACAGTATTGCATATAAATTACATACAGATACTGTTATATACATATATACTTATATACATATATAGATACATACTTGTCTATTTGTCAGGTGAGGCTTCCCAAAGAAAACCTGGTTACAGAGGAAAAAACAGACATTATATAATAATCATACACATAAACTTTACAGTATTGCATATAAATTACATACAGATACTGTATACATACATACGTAAAGCATTAAAGCACTTTGTTTTTTTTCCTTTATTATTATTAGACATATTGACAGTATATATATATATATACAGTATATATACACACTCACTGAGGTTGCGGGGGATGGACTCAATAGGCATTGCCTCCTTATGTGCTTTAATGTAATGTACGTATTACAAAATAGGTACAGGAAACTACTGTATCCTGATTGGTTAAGACCTGTTCATTGAGAGAGCACAACAGATTAGTAAAAATGCTGGTAATCAGTACACAGCACACTAATAATATCAATCTTTTATTAAATTCCCGATTTCTATTACAAACATGTCTGTCACCTTTACTCGCTAAAATAAATCTCCTAGGCACCAAAATTTAAACTATCTCAAAACAAAAAGAACACTCAAACAGATTAAATGTCCTTTTTCCTTATTTCCTTCTCCTTACTCACATACACAAATCATGACACCCTGCTGTCTTATTGCTTACATACTGAGGTATCCCCTTAACCTGTTAGCTGTTTACCACACCAGATACCAGCCAGTGGTGGGGTGCTGTGTTGTACTTTACCCAGTAGTTGGTCCAATGGCTAGTTGTTGTAAAAATCACTTGTATAGTTTTTCTTCAATATACAGTATGCACATAAAACTGTAGTTAAAGAGCACCATTCTCGGTGCTGCACTGAAACAAGAGAAAGCTCCTTTACTTCCATGGGAGCTCCTCTGTAGAATAAATTCTGGTCAGATCCACCACGGCTGCATAATGAAGTTAGTGAAGTTGTGTGGAATTGTTAAGGAGGTATGGAGAAACAACACAATGATTTGTAAGTAGTAAGATTTGTTTTAGTTTCTGCTCTAAGGAAGGCGTACACATTATTAGGAAAATAAATGGAGGTGTACATTTTAATGGAAGGAATAGGAAGCTTACAAAAGAACCCCAGAACAAATGCCACTGATGCATGAGTTATCCCGGATGACATTGTCCAGACAGCCAAATTTTAAAGAAAACATAATTGCACATATCTCAATAATACAAAGCATCAAGGGAAACGTATACAAATCCCCATGTAAGAGAAATAGGGTTTTTGTCCATGAGGTGATGTGAGTTATATTTAAGCAATGTATTGACATCAGGAAGGCAGGTATAATGATGATGGACTGTTAGAGAAAATGTGATATTAACTTTCAGAGGGGGTTGCTTTTGATAAGGGCAAGGTAGTTATGCTTGTGATAATGGGAATATTAGGAAAGTATGAGGTCTTTGCAGAAGTGGAGTACAAATATGCACAGTTTCATAAGTATGTGCTCAGAGTACAGGCAACTGTGATATGCAGGTTTGTTTTAGAAATAGCTAAACATAGCGATACATGCAATTAATAGAAAGATGAATAATTACATAGACATATAGATAGAGAGACACAGACAGACAGGAAGAATAGGAATGGCAGTGAAGTATTGAAGTGACGCCAACCCTACCCCCGCCCCGCAGACATGGACAGGCATTGGGGTGTGCCTTTGGGTCATTGCACATAAAGCTCATGCCATTTCACCTCACCCTACCATGCAGACACAGACAAGAGTCGAGGTGTGCCTTGGGGTTTTCAAACTTTACACTCACTCCATTCCAAAAGGAAATATTCTGAAATGGGTACAGTATAAGAGAATGGAGTGAACTTTGGGGCTGAAGAGTCAAAGGCACACCTTGATACTGGAATACTGTGCACAGTTCTGAAGGCCAAATCTTTGCAAGGACATAGAGTGGAAGCAGTCCAATGGAGGATAACTAAAACAGTGAGGGGTGTGCATCACAACCCTTCCTTATTCAGCAGGCAGTTAACGCATCTGGATTTATTTGCTGCATATGCATCTTACTTGCTAAGGGGTCCTGACCATGTTCACCCTTTCTCAAGCCAAGCTAGCTGCAGAATGTCTAGCGATAACATGAATGGAAAGATTATGCATATGAAAACTTATTAATTATGCTGTAACAGAGGAAGTGGAAAGAGCACCCACAAAAATCAGAGAGCATAGGACTTTGATGAAAAAATGAAGTCCTTTTATTTAAATACAAAACTGCATATTATATGTGCACCAAGTCCCAAAAATAAGCAGTAAAAGCTCTACCAACACTAACGTTTCCACTGACCACTGTCAGGCATCATCAGAGTGATTCTAAAACATCGCAACAGTGCCTCCATATAAATAGTGACAAAATTAGATGTTACTAATTGATTCTAACCAGTCATAAACTAAAAACAATTTAGTTTTATTATTAAAAGCAGTTTTCAATAAACAACTCTAGTAACCATTAATTCTGACTTGAAATAGCAGCAAGGTTTGTGTGGAACTTTAAACTGCACATTTAAATCACACTGTTGTTCTTTACATTGGGTACCACGCTCCTATATTGTTAGTTGCAGCACCTAATTTTATTTCATACTGCTACCTCATATTTCATTTAAATAATTCTGGCCTACGATCCATATAAAGAATTGTGACCGGGCTTAGCTCTGTCCCTTGATGTGGACCTTATTTTCCTCTCCTTATACAAAAACTTCTGTTGCTACAGTTCTATCCTTTGTCCTTTATTCTATCCTTTCAGCTCTAGTTCAGAGGTTGGCCACCTCTGGGCACCCCCCCATCTCTCTCTTATCTATCTCCACTGGTTTTCCATTTCCACTGAGGTCCACTGAAAGGCTACAGTTACTTGGTGGTCAGAACATGACCTAGCATTGTACATAGTGCTCTGTGGAATGTAAAATAATTCATTATGTTAGGCAGTACAGTCTTGCGTGCAATATGCTATGTTTATGCCCTTAAAATGGCTGCAAGTTTGGCATGCCTCAGGAGAAAGCCTGGGGAATATAGTTAATAGTTCTAAGCCCCAGAGTAGCTGTTTTTAATAGGTGCAAGTAGCCTAAACAGTTATAGTGGCTGAAGTCATCTTGGTACACTTTGTGTGCAGCTTGGTGTTTTCTGTGAGCCTCTTTTGCTCCTGTAAATAGGCTCTCCCTTTGCATAAGTCCCATGTGAGTGTACCAGTGCTATTCAGCTGAAAAGTAAGCTGCTGAAAAGAGGCACAATAAATGTTTGTCTCACAACAGGATAATGGCAAAAGCACAACAGAAATGACTACATTTTGTTTAAAATAAAGGTAATTTCAAAGGGGAAACTTACAGGCTGAAGAAAAGGCTGCAAATTCAACAGGGAAAACTCCTCCTGGAGTTTATAGCTACTTCCTTGTTGCTCAGCTGCTTTGTCTGGCCCCCCACTATAGGGCGGCAACGGCCTCTAGTGACCACTTTTATAAGACAACTACTGTCAATCAGAGTTAAGGTAAAACAACATATTTTTATTTCAGTTCTCCTTTGTCTTAAATACAAATCCATGACATTAGAGCATTGCAATAATATACATAAAGGCTCCCTAGCTTAATATAAATTAAAAGGAGCTGTTTAAAATGTTTTTTTAATGTTTCTGTTGATGCTGATATTACATGACCTGGTGGGAAGGTATATAAGGAGTCTACCTGCTCAGCATGTGAGGGAGTTAGGGTCAGTGCTTTCTGGCCTGGGTAGGTGAAGGACTGAGGGGAGTCCTAGCACCCTTGTGGAAATTGACTATACAAGTTTGCCACAGCTGTGAGAGTTTTCTGTTATTTAAAATAGTTATATTTTATTTGCTCACCAGTGAAGCCTTTAATTACATTCTTTTATTTATGGTTGCTTAAAAATAAACATCACACCAAGCCAACGATGCGTTAAACCTATTTCTGGTTGTGAGTGTCCATCTGTTATCCCACACCCTATGACATATGGTGGCAGTGGTGGGATAACTGCTGGCTGCATCTCACCAGGAAGGGAGACGTGGTTCTGGTGGATACCGACCGGTATCCCAGGTGGACATGCTGCTGGACATGGTAGTGGAGTCTCCAGCAGGTGTCCAGATGAGGAAGATGGCTGAACAATCCGGTATTCCTTTACACCCTGGACTGGACCCAGTGACCCGCCCCAAACAACGCTTCAAACCAGAGGTTGGAATGGAGCAACCAAAGGAAGATACCATGGAGGAAGAAGCTGAGGCACCCCCTCCAGAAGACTTAGGTGACCTCCTGAGATGGCTGTGCATCAAACAGATCCAGATGGAGAAAGAGAGAGATCTGGACCGCCACAGACAAGATGCCAGGTGGGCCGATACTATGCAGGTACTGCAAAATATCCAAGCAGGGAACACTAAGAATGAGACTGGTCCTGGAGACATTAAACTATCTAAGTTGTCTGATGGAGATGATATCGAAGCATATCTCATTACCTTTGATAGGGTAGCACGGACTTGTGGCTGGCCACAAGAACAGTGGGTGGTGCGTCTTGCCCCTCAATTGACTGGTTGTGCCCAAATTGTCTATAGTCGGATGGACACTAGAGATGCTGAGGATTATGAAAAAGTTAAGAAAGAAATCCTCAGATGATATGACATTAATCCAGAGACCTACCACCAAAGATTCTTGGTTTTAAAGATGCAAATAGTCTGGACACACCCAGGGAGATATATGCACATTTAAAGGACTTGTGTTATAAAATGGCTGCAACTAGACAATAAGACCATACATCAGCTACTGAAGCCATTATTATTGAACAGTTTTGTAAGGATTCTACCATCTGATGCATAAAATTCAATAAAGAACACAAGCCTAAAGGTGCGGAGAAAACTATTGCCCTGGCTGAGGACTTCCTAGCGGCCTCGAGATACCACCATACTCAAGAGAGGTACCCCACTAAACATGTGGTAAGAAACCCTCCTTTTTCTTCTAATTTACAGACTGGGTGTAAAGATTGGAGGGCAGAAAAGAAAAACAGAATCCCCTTGCCAGAATTATTTGTCATGACTGTCAAGAGAAGGAATATGTTGTTAGAAATTGTCCAAACATCAAGAAATACCTTGGGAATCAACCTTTAGCGAACTGGGGATCCTTTGAAGCCACAGTAGAACTGGGTGCTCATCAAATGCTGGGCCTAATTGATTCAGGCAGCTGACAGACTTTGGTGCAGGCAGACCTGGTATCCAGGCCCAAGAGAGGGAAAGGAACTACTATGACTTGTGTTCATGGGGACATACATTGTTACCGTACTACCCCAATAGACTTGACTATCCACAAGCATACGCATAACCTAAAAGTTGGGTTAGTCCCTAACTTGCCTGTACCGGTTATAATCAGACATGATTACCCTGATTTTGCTGCCCTGATTAAAAGCCAAACATTTCAACAACCACTGGTGGGGATTACAACAAAGGCCCAAGCTAAGCAAGGACATTTGCAGGACATTTTTCCTTTTGATGATGACATCTTTGATAGTCCTGGGAAGAACTGTAAAACTAAAACAGGAAAAAAAAAGAGAAAAAGGACTGGCATGACAAACATGCCGATAAGACTCTTGAGATGGGACATGTTTTACAGAATATAGACATTAAGTTGGAGCAAAAGTCTGATTCTACACTAACTTTTTGTTTTTCATAGGTTGGGAAAGATATGGGTCTGGGACATCCCAAGTATGTATTAACAGAAGGTATTTTATATAGAGAGTGCCTTAATCCCAAAACTCAGGAGTTAGTGGCACAGATGGTGGTACCAGAAAAGTATAGGACACAGATCATACAGCTGGCTCATGATATGCCTTTGGCAGGACATGCTGGTCTGGATAGTATATTACAACGTATTCTCACCAGGTTTTACTGGCCAAATATACATGAGCAGGTAGCAGAGTATGTAAGATGTTGTCCTAAATGTCAAACTGTAGCTCAGATAGGGAGGAAGGATATGGTACCTTTACAACCCATTCCTTTGGTGAGTCAACCTTTTGAACATATTGCCATGGACATAGTGGGTCCCTTACAGAAAAGTTCTAAAGGCAATAGATTTATTGTTGTCTTATGTGATTATGCGACCCGCTATCCTGAGGTAATTCCTATGAGAACTGTTACTGCTGCATGCTTGGCAGAGGAACTGGCCAAAGTGTTAAGCAGAGACAGGGATTCCACAAGAGATTTTAACAGACCAAGGACCAATTTCACTGCACTTTTGCTGAAGGAATTGTATAGAGTGTTGGGCATTTCTGTAGTCCGTACTTCTCCCTACCATCCCCAAACTGACGGGCTGATAGAGCAATTCAATAAAACCCTAAAGAGAATGCTCACCAAGTTCATTAGTGAGGAAGGATGAGATTGGGACAAGTACTTACCCTACTTATTATTCGCCTATAGAGAGATTCCACTAGCCTCTACTGGTTTTTCTCCATTTTCCCTATTATACAGATGAAATCCAGGGGGTCCCCTTGACATGATCAAGGAACACTGGGACGCAGATAAAACAGTAGGACAACAGAACATTCTAGAGTACATGACTAATCTGAGACAAAAGCTGATCAAATATGTGGATGTGGCCCATAAAAACATGGAACGGACACAAACTACCCAGAAAATGCAATATGACAAGGGAACTGGTACAAAAGCATTTCAAACTGGTGACAAGGTACTTATTTTACTGCCTAGCACTGAAAATAAGTTACTCATGCACTGAAAATAAGTTACTCATGCACTAGCAAGGTCCCTATATTGTTACAAGGCAAACAGGGGTAGTGAATTATGAAATTGAGATACCAGGTAGGAGACCCTCTAAGAAGATTTATCATGCCAATTTCTTAAAAAAGTGGCATGAGCCGAGTACCCTGGTGTGCTATATCCAAACAGATAGCAAAGAATCAGAGTTGGATATTGCTTATCAATGCTTAGAAACACCAAGCAGTATCGAAGACATACCCATTAACCCAAACCTACAACCAAAACAACAGCAGGAGTTATATTCTTTATTAAGGGAGTTTGAAAGTAGTTTTACCAACACACCAGGTAAAGCTAAAGGGATTACACATGAGATCCATTTAACTCAAACAAAACCTATCCACCAAAAACCTTACAGGTTACCTGTAAAGGTCAGAGATGAAGTAATCCAAGAAATAAGAAAACTTGAAAAAATGGGAATCATTGTTCCATCTAGCAGTCCATGGTCCTCTCCCATGGTAGTTGTAGGTAAAAAGGAAGGTGGGATTTGCCTTTGTTTGGACTTCAGAAAGATTAACAACATCTCCTTGTTTGACGGGTACCCGATGCCAAGGGTGGATGATATTATTGATCGCTTGGGAAATGCACAATATATCTCCACCCTTGATTTAACAAAAGGGTATTGGCAAATACCCCTGTCCCCTGCATCACAAAAGGTAAGACCTTTTAGTACCCCAGTAGGTTTGTACCACTTCGTTAATATGCCTTTTGGACTTCATGGGGCCCCTGCGACATTTCAGAGATTTATGGATATTATGCTGAGACCCCATAAAGAATACTGCGAGGCATATTTGGATGATGCTGTGATATTAAATCCAACTTGGGAATCCCATATGGAGCATTTGCGGAGGGTGTTACAGTCTATCAGTGACTCAGGGGTGACTGTAAGCCCTGCCAAATGTGCATTGGGCAATGTAGAAACCAGGTATCTAGGGTTCATTATTGGAGGTGGTAAAGTCCAACCTGAGATTGAGAAAGTCACTGCAGAGGCTAATAGCCCTATACCAACCACTAGAAGACAAGTGAGGTCCTTTCTTGGTCTAGCTAGATATTACTGGAGGTTTATCCTGCAATTTTCCTCCATAGCCTGCCCCCTTGCAGAACTTACAAAGAAAAGATACCCTAATAAGGTACAATGGTCTCCCTCATGCAATGAAGCTTTTAGAACAATAAAAGCCATCCTATGTACTGCACCAGTTCTGCAAAGCCCAGACTTTGCACAGCCTTTTGAAGTACATACCGATGTGTCAGAGGTGGATCTCGGTGCTGTATTGACACAACGAATTAAGGGAGAAGAGCACCCCATAGTATATATCAGAAAGCTGCACGAGAGAGAGTGTAAATATGCAACCATTGAAAAGGAATGTCTAGCCTTAAAGTGGGCTATTGAATCATTAAAATATTATTTGTAGGGAACCGAATTTAAAGTCATCACAGACTATAACCCACTGTGCTCACTACAACAAATGAGGGTAAAAACCCTTGCATCATGAGATGGCACTTAGCCCTACAACCATACCATTTCACTGTTTGTCATAGGGCTGGTACTGCCCACCTTAATGCTGAATATCTGTCCAGATATGGCACAGGTATTGAACATGAAAAAGAGATGTAAATCTTGTAAATATCATTAAATGTTATTGTTATGTTATGTACTATTGTATAATGGAACAATGGAAAAATGTCCAAGGGTAATTAGTGATTGTATTAGTAATGTATTGATGCTTGATTTATGCTTTATATAGCAATGCATTAAAGTGCTGTTGTATAAGGGACCCTGGGTCGGAGCTTCTAGAGTGGGTGGGTGGAAGCTCCAACCCCTTCCAGGGTTAGGGAAGGTGGTTAAACAGTCCATAAAGAGGACTGTTTTCCTCTAAAGGAGGGAAAGAGTGTGACTGGGCTTAGCTCTGTCCCTTGATGTGGACCTTATTTTCCTCTCCTTGTACAAAAACTTCTGTTGCAACAGTTCTATCCTTTGTCCTTTATTCTATCCTTTCAGCTCTAGTTCAGAGGTTGGCCACCTCTGGGCACCCTCCCCCATCTCTCTCTTATCTATCTCCACTGGTTTTCCATTTCCACTGAGGTCCACTGAAAGGCTACAGTTGCTTGGTGGTCAGAACATGACCTAGCATTGTACATAGTGCTCTGTGGAATGTAAAATAATTCATTATGTTAGGTAGTACAGTCTTGCGTGCAATATGCTATGTTTATGCCCTTAAAATGGCTGCAAGTTTGGCATGCCTCAAGAGAAAGCCTGGGGAATATAGTTAATAGTTCTAAGCCCCAGAGTAGCTGTTTTTAATATGTGCATGTAGCCTAAACAGTTATAGTGGCAGCAGTCATTTTAGTACACTTTGTGTGCAGCTTGGTGTTTTCTGTGAGCCTCTTTTGCTCCTGTAAATAGGCTCTCCCTTTACACAGGCCCCATGTGAGTGTACCAGTGCTATTCATCTGAAAAGTAAACTTTTGAAAAGAGGCACAATAAATGTTTGTCTCACAACAGGAAAATGGCAAAAGCAAAACAGAAATGACTACATTTTGTTTAAAATAAAGGTAATTTCAAAGGGGAAACTTACAGGCTGAAGAAAAGGCTGCAAATTCAACAGGGAAAACTCCTCCTGGAGTTTATAGCTACTTCCTTGTTGCTCAGCTGCTTTGTCTGGCCCCCCACTATAGGGCGACGGCAGCCTCTAGTGACCAATTTAATAAGACAACTACTGTCAATGATGGTTAAGGTAAAACAACATATTTTTATTCCAGTTCTCCTTTGTTTAAAATGCAAATCCATGACATTAGAGCATTGCAATAATATACATAAAGGCTCCTAGCTTTTATATAAATTAAAATGAGCTGTTTAAAATGTTTAATGTTTCGATGATGCTGATATCATGATGACCTGTGTGAGGTATATAAGGAGTGTACCTGCTCAGTATGTGAGGGAGTTAGAGTCAGTGCTTTCTGGCCTAGGTAGGTGAAGGACTGAGGGGAGTCCTAGCACCCTTGTGGAAACTGACTATACAAGTTTGCCATGGCTGTGAGAGATTTTCTGTTATTTAAAATAGTTCTATTTTATTTGCTCACCAGTGAAGCCTTTATTTACGTTCTTTTATTTTTGGTTGCTTAAAAATAAACATCACACCAAGCCAACGGTGCGATAAACCTATTTCTGGTTGTGAGTGTCCATCTGTTATCCCACACCCTATGACAAGAATCAAAAACTGTGAATAGAGGAAAAAGAGGGTGCAACTACAGCAAATGTCTTGAGCTGACTATTTGTTGTGAGGTTTGGATAAAAAACTAAGTTGGGCTCCAACCCATCTGTTTAAATTGCACTATTGCCATTTAAAACTAAAACAATTACCATGCTCATGCATTGCTAGTTGCAACACCTCATTATATTGTGTTTTGCTACCTCATATTTTATTTCTGTATTTCTGACCTATAATCCATATACAGAATCAAATAAATCCATAACTGGAGGAACAAAGAGGGTGCAACAACAGCAAATGTCTTGAGCTACCTATTTGTAATGAGGGTTAAACAGAAAACTATGTTAGGCTTTAACCCATCTGTATAATATATAATGTTCAACAAAGTTACCAATAAATTATGTTGTTTCATTTCCCTCAAATACAACCCCATTTTATACATCATGAATCCTTTGCAGTTACAGTACACAAAAATGAGCTACTATTACAGGCACTCGCTTACTGTGTTGAGGATGCAACCATGCTTTACAAAATTAATATGCAATATCCACAAAACATTTTTTTATATTTATTAACCTTTGTGCCTTAAACCAAAATAAAAAGGTCACCATCATGTGTCATGTTGCATCCTCAGTCGCAAAAGAACTGGACATATATGAAATATTTTCCTAAAAACATTCTGGAATTATCGGAACTCATTTTATATGTTAGCTATTTCATCCCAACTTCATGGTACAAATTATTTCTTCCTAAATTGCTTTAAAAATTATGCTAGATCAATGGCATCATTTAAACCCTGTCCATATCTGCTCCCCCAGTTCATAATTTCAAAAACTTTCTCATCTGCCAATCATTTGTTCGATGTCCCCCCCAAACCAAGTCTAACCACTTCTATGCCAACAAAGTTAATCTTGTGGTTCACTGTACTATTACCTTTTATGTGCTGGACTATGGCGTAAGTCATATCATTTTTAGCTAGGGCACAAACATGCTCTCCTACCCTTATTTAAAACTTCTTATTGTCCATCCCACATAATAACTCCCACAACTGCACTGAAGTAAATAGACTACACATTTGGCGTCACAGTTAAAGTCTTTAGTTTGTACATACTGTCCTGTACGTGGATTAATACATCCCTGACATGTGTGCATGTATTTACAGTAAACACACCTCCCACATCTATGAGTGCCCTTGGGGGGGGCAGACTAAATTGCTTGCGTAAAGGTTCTGGACTTGGAACTGAGTTAGTTACCAGTAAATCTTTTAGGGTTTTACTCCTCCTGAATACTATTTTAGGACCCTCCTGTACCAATTCCTTTAATTGCGGCTCTAATTGCAGTATGGGCCAGTTATTAGTTATAATTTCCTTTATTTTGTCACTTTGTTTGGAATATGTAGTCACAAAAGGACAGTTATGGATTTATTTGATTCTGTATATGGATCATAGGTCAGAAATATTTAAATAAAATATGAGGTAGCAAAACACAATATGATGAGGTGTTGCAATTAGCAATGCATTGGCGTGGTAATTGTTTTTGTTTTAAATGGCAATAGTGCAATTTAAACAGATGGATTGAAGTCCAACATAGTTTGTTATCCAAACCTCACAACAAATAGTCAGCTCAAGACATTTGCTGTAGTTGCACCCTCATTTTCCTCTATTCACAGTTTATAATTCTTTATATGGATCATAGGCCAGAAATATTTAAATGAAATATGAGGTAGCAATATGAAATAAAATTAGGTGCTACAACGAGCAATATATGAGCGGTGGTAGTCCATGTAAAGGACAACAGTGTGATTTAAATGAGCAGTTTAAAGTTCCACACAAACCTTGCCACTATTTCAAGCCAGAATTAATGGTTGCTAGAGTTGTTTATTGAAAACTGCTTTTAGTAATAAAACTAAATAGTTTTTAGTTTATGATTGGTTAGAATTAATTAGTAATATGTAATTTAATCACTATTTCTATGACGGCATAGTTGTGATGTTTTAGATTCATTGTGATGATGCCTGACAGTGGTCAGTGGAAACATTAGAGTTGGTACAGCTTTTACCGCTTATTTTTGGGACTTGGTGCACATGTAATATTCAGTTTTGTATTTAAATAAAAGGACTTCATTTTTTCATCAAAGTCCTGTGCTCTCTGATTTTTGTGGGTGCTCTTATCACTTACTCTGTTGCTTTTTGTCAAAACGAGCACCACAGTAAACTGCCTGGTGCTCAACTTCATTGTTTTTCTGTTAATTACGCTGTACATACCCTAAGACTCAAAGTGTGTCTCCTTTGGCTGCATGATGTCTGTGGTTAATTTGAAACAAAAAATGCAACAAGACACTGGCCTCCACTGGAGATATTAAACAATAGAGCAAACTGCACTCTGGTAAGATTGCCTTGGACAAGATGCAATAAAAAAAACAACTGAATAACACATTTCAAGGAGTATAAACTCACCAGGAATGTTAGAAGAAACTCCCCCTCCCATTTCATTCACATGTGTCAATGAATGTATTTGTTAACCATGCTGGTTCATCTTCTTGCTTCCCTCATGGTAAAAATGTGAAACTACATTTGTGTTATTTTAAATGAGTGATAAATAGCCTGTCCAGGAGGATGGCAGCTCTGATAGTTGTTCCAGTCTTTCTTTTCACTGATATAAACTGAGCCAGGAAAAAAGTAAGGGGGAAAAAAACCATCATTTTGTTTCTACAAGTAGTTGTTAATTACATCTGGTATTTTTAACATGTGCAAGGCAACTCCACTTCTCAGACTTAAAAGGAAAAAATACACTTCATCCAATACTGTGTTTACCAAGTACTGTGCCCAGGATTAAAATAATTTGAACCCCCTCCCCAGAAAATGTGACCTCACATGAACCTGCATGATTTATCTGTAAAGACAATTAAAAACTGTATTTCTAAATGCATTACTAACGCCAATGCTTTCAAGGTTTTGAAACTACTAAAAAGACAAAATATATAAATATATATAATCTCAAATAATGTTAGTCCCAAAAGCTGAACTTTGTTTTTAATATATAAATGTTTAAGAAATACCTGAACGCTGTCTATTTTCCTTGGAAGCTGTAGTTTCAGACACTTCTTAGTCTTTCCTTTTGAGACACCAGGTGACTCTGATAATCATTTGTTCCAAGGGTTTTTAAGTCAGTTTGAAGGCATTAAGTATCTTCTGTTCTCCTAGTCCTTAACAAAATGCAGGGACTCCACAGACTTGTTCTGTTCCTTGGTCCAGATCCCAAACTAGTGAGTCTTGTTTCAACATGATAGATCCACCTCAAGCCCTCCCACATGAATAAAAAAAGGTGGGGTGGATCTTTAGGAGCTTCTCAGGTGGAGGTGGGGTGGATCTTACTCCCCCCAAAAAAACAATGCTGCCTCCCACTACTCAGATTCCAGTTCTTGTACCACCCATTTAAGAAAGAAAATAGTACCCTGCAATCATTGACTAACATGAAAGCATATTTATTTGAGGGCAGAAAACATTTCTTGGAGGAGGGTAAGGCGGAGGAGACTATTTACGCCTTCAGTCAGTTCCACAGACAGAAAACATGACATCACTCCTTTTGTACATGCAAAATGTCTGCAGGCTCTGCCTACTGCAGCCGTAAAAAGCAGTCTTTGTAATTATGCCCCTGAGGGAAGGGATCGTAAATTGCTCCTGAGGTTCTAGCGGCGCAATCCCTTTTCACTTCCCTGTTGTTGGCTATGCCCCTTTTTATGATGCGGCTATAGGATGAGCATGGGGGCATGTTCCATTAAAGAGTATGGAGTATGATTTTAAAACATAGTTTTCAGCTGTTGAAGTGGCCATTTGGTAAAACCAGAGCCAGGGTTCAGCTAACAAATTCAGCTAACAAATTTCACCCAACTGTTTGAACCAGAAAAATGAGGAGTGTAAAGAGGAGGGAGAAGAAAAATATATGAGCCATGGGGACTGTATTCAAATCAAAAAGGAAGTCAACTGAAATGTATCTGAACAATTAGCCAATGAAGGGAACTTCTCTAAATTTCACTCAATTCCTTACGTTCTCTTCTACACAAAACACTTACCTTTTTTATACTGATCTTTTTTTAAGGCTGATTGGCATAGCAAAAAGCAGGCTTTTTGACAGGGTACTGTTGGGAGTGGCCAAAACAGAAAAAGGCAAATTACTTTATTTTTTTCCCCTCCAAGGGATAGCAACTCGGGGGGGGGGAGAGAGACCTGTGTGCAGCTACAATGCAATGGTATAGCCTGCATAAGGATTTATAGACTTATACAGCAGAAAGCCAGCCCATCAGCACAGCAATTGGGCTTCTGCCTGTGACACCAACATCCTGGGTTTGGAGACAGACTCGGGAGATGGAGGGCCGGCCGGGGGTAGGAAGACTGAGCATTTGGGATGGCTCTCCTTCTCTGGGGGTAGAGATGTGCTAAATTGGGAAACTTTGCTCAGCTAATTCTTGGATTACCCTCATTTCATGAAGTTAATTTGCTCTGCGAAGTCCCAACTTCACCATCCACCCAAAAAACTCTGCAAAATGCTGAGTTTAAATTTTGCTGGTGGCATTCAGCAACTCTGCTTTTTGAGGGTTTTTTAAGTGGTCACCATCCTCCTATCATAGTATCATAGTAAAAGCCAGCAGAATAGGCCCCATGGTCTATCGTGTCTGCTCAGAAGCTAGCCTCCTACTGGGAGCTTGCTCCTCCACCCCCCCAGCCCCAGAGGTGGCCCTCCCTGGCCGTAGCGTCCCCCTGTACCTGTCCCAACCTTTCTTGAATCCTTCCACTGTGGTCTCTTCCACCAGTCTCCTGGGCAGTGTGTTCCATGGTTCCACCACCCTCTCTGTGAAGAAGTTACTCCTGTGCTCCCCCGTACTTCCCCCTTCCAGCTTCCACTCATGCCCCCTGGTACTTCCCCCCCTTCTTAAGCCTGAACACTTCCCTGGCTCCACCCTTATTTGTCCCCTTTACGTACTTGAAAGTCTCTATCATGTCACCTCTGTCCCTCCTCTCCTCCATTGTGTACAAATTGAGTTCATCCAGTCTCTCCTCATATGTCCTATCCTCTATGCCCTGAATCATCCTGGTCACCCTCCTCTGGACCCTCTCCAGCAGCACTATGTCCCTCTTAAGATGGGGTCTCCAGAACTGCACACAGTACTCAAGATGTGGCCTAACCAGGGCATTATACAGAGGGAGGATCACCTCGCTCCTCCTGGAGGTAATCCCCCTGGTTATGCAGCCCAGTATCCTGTTTGCTTTTGCTGCAACTCTTCAACAATTCTCTGTGTTATTCATTTTGCTGTCCACCACTATCCCTAAGTCCCTCTTGCCCAATGTGACTTGCAGTGTGGTCCCCACCAGGGTGTATGCATGTCCCAGGTTTCTGACCCCAGATGCAGCACCCTACATTTCCCTGCATTGAACTGCAACCCCCACTTCTTTGCTCACTCCCCCAGGGCATCCAGATCCCCCTGCAGTGCCTCTCTCCCCTCCTGTCCATCTGCCAGTGCTCCCAGTTTTGAGTCATCTGCAAAGAGACTCAACCTACTCCTAACACCCCACCCTATGTCCAAGACATAGGAATTGAACAGGAGTGGCCCCAGGACCGAACCCTTGGGGATCCCATTGGTGACCCTCCTGGGGGAAGAGACTATCCCTCTAACCACCACTCACTGTATTCACCCCATAAGCCAGTTTTCCACCCACCTGAGCAACTGCCCCCACCCCATCCCTCCCAGCTAGGTTTTCCAAACTGCTGTCTAAATAAATAAATAAATAAAATAGTAGGCCATTGTGGGGTACCGAATCAAATGCCTTACTGAAATCCAGATAGAGGACGTCCACCAGCCTATGTCAGTCCAGGGCACCCATCACCCACTCATAAAACTCCACCAGGTTAGTCTGGCATGACCTCTCCAGAACAAAACCACACTGCCTGTCATCCAGGTGCCCCAACCTTTCTAGCTGCCCCCCCCAGCCTCTACCTGATATTGCCCTCCATAACCTTGTCTACCACAGATGTTAGGCTAACGGGCCTATAATTCCCCTTCTCCTCTCTGGACCCCCCCCTTGTGGACAGGCACCACATGAGTCACCTTCCAATCTTGAGGCACCCACCCGGTCATCAGGGAGATGTTGAAGAGTGAGGCCAGTGGAACTGCCAGCACATCTGCCAGTTCCTTCAGCACCCTTGGATGCAGCCCATCTGGCCCCAGTGCCTTCTCAGCCTTTAGCAACCAGAGGGCCTCTCTCTCACCCTATCCACTGTGATTTTGCCCTCCCATCACCCCTCCTGATGTATCCTCTCCTCCCCTTTTAGATACGACCCATCCCCTGCCCTAGTCTCATTCAGCTCTTCAGTCTCCAACTGACCTCCTGGTTCAGTGGGCTCCTCTACCCTTCCATTGGGTTGGAAAGATCCCCCACCTCCCCCAGTAAAGACAGAGGCAAAGCACTCATTTAGCACCTCTGCTTGTTCCCCAGCTTCCTGTGCCTATCCCCCCCCAGTTCTATTCCTGCTGATCTGTGCCCTCACTTTTCTTTTCTCCCCTATGCCTCTATAGGAGACCCCTACCCCCGTGGATATCCTGGCCAGGTTAGCTCCTTCACCTTGGCCCTTCTTACCACCCTGGGCATTGACCCCTAGCCAGGAGTCATACTCTCCCCTCTCCCTAGCCCCCTTGAGCACTTTAAGCACACATGTAGGCAGCCTTTTGTCCCTCCTGCCTCCTGCACCTCCTTGGGTCCTGTATGGCTTACTTTCCACATTGCTTGCACCTTACCTTTGCGCGGGCCCTTGAAGCCTCCTGCACCCCTTCTGTAATGCTCTTTCCACAAGCTACCAGCATCCATGTCTGGCCTTATCTCATCCAAGCACCCTTTAAGAATCCTTCCCGTGCCCTCAAAAGTCTTGCTTACTGAAATCTATTACTTTTGTGTTGGTGCAAATTTTACTCTCCCCTAGGAACATGAAACCAGACCATGGCATGGTCACTGCCTACCAATGGGCTGCTCAACTCCAGACCCCTTATCTGGTCACGATCTGCTAGGACAATGTCCAGGATCCGATCCTGCCTAGTAGGCACCTCCACATGCTGGACTAGGAAGGCATCCTGGAAGATGTCCATCAACCTCTGCTCCCTGGCCACTGAGGATGTCACAGTGCCCCAGTCTGCCTCCGGCATGTTCAGGTCACCCATGATCACCACCCTGTCCTTTCCAAGGCCACAGTGACCCCTGATGTTCTCAGCCAGATCATCCTCCAGTTCCACTTCCATTGCAGGGGGTCTGAACACCACCCCTATTTTTAATCTTTTACCCTCCCCTTGTTTGTAGGGTTACCCAAATTGCCTCCACATCTCCTTCTGCCTCCTCAATTCTGCCAACTACTATGTCATTTTTGACTATCAATGCCACACATACCCCTCTTCCCACCCCCTATCCTTCCTAAACATTGTATATCCCTCTAAATTTAGGTCCCAATCATGCCTCTGGGTGGCCCATGTCTCAGTAATTGCCGCCAAGTCTGCTGCACCTTCAACTAGCATTGTCTGGAGCTCTGGAATTTTATTGCCCATACTCCTGGCATTGATCACAACCATCCTCCACCTGACCCCTGACCCCCTCTCCAGTCTTCTCAGCCCAGTGCAACCCCCCATCTCTCTCTTCCTCCCTCAGTTCCCCCTGGTCTTTTAATGCTACCTGCAGCCCACTTTGCATGATCTAGTCCTGAACCCTCAAGCTTCCTCACTGGGGTGTTCAGTCTTTCTATCCCCTTCCCTTTACAAGTTTAAACCCCACCTATCACCAATGAATCCAAAAAGTTTTAGTTTAAGGATCCCCTTCCCCTCCAGGTTGAGATTCAGCCTATCCCTGGCATATAGCCCTTTGTCTTCCCATGTATCACCCCAGTCCCCCATCAATCCATACCCTTCTGAATTGCACCACTCCCTGAGTCACTGGTTCACCCCCCTAGGTTTCTGCTTATTTTCCCTGCTTGCCCTTGTTACTGGTAGTATCTCAGAAAAAGAGACTAAGCATCCTATAGAGTGGCAAACCCAGGCCAATTCCCTGAATCTTGCCTGTATCTCCAGTTCACTGTTCCCTTCTAAATGTTTTTTTCCCAGGTGGACTAGAAAGTCTGGGGATCCTCCGCATTCCCTTGCCATTGAGTATAGCTGGAATTTGGCCTTATGTACTGATAGGCCTGGGATACACTTAACCTTGACTGGGCTGCCTTTTCCCTCCCCAACCCCCTCCCACTGGATACCTCTAATCATGGAGTCACCCAGCAGGAGCACCTTCATCTCTCCCCCCAAGTTACTAACCCATTTGTGCCCTTCCATACTCCTTCTTCTGTCTATGTCCCTTGGCTTGCTCCTTGCACCCCCCACAGCCTGGGTGTCTATATTTTGTGCATGCCCTTCCAGGCTCCCTCTTCTGCCTATGTCCCCCAGTTTTCTCCTCTCACCCCCTGCAACTTGGGGGTCACAGGTCTGTGTGAGCCCTTCCAGACTTCTCTTGACTATGGCCCCCTGCTTGCTCCTCACCCCTCCCACAGCCTGGGCATCACTAGTTTGATTGTGTCCTTCCAGGTTCCCTCTTCTGTCTGCCTCTCCCAGCTTGCTCCTCGCACCCCTCACAGCCTGAATATCACTAGTCACCCCCTTAACTCTTCCCTGGTTGGTCTGTTGCCATTGACTTTTCCACCCAGGCCTCCTATTCCTGCTTTCCTTCTCCACTCCCCCCTCAGGTTCTGCAGTAATGGACCCTTGTGCCCTAATGCTTTCAACACCCCCCTCTTCTGGAAATTCCAGACTCAGAGCTGGCCTACCCAGAGTGCTCCCCTCCTCACCCCTCTCCTTGTCCACTTTACCCTTCCTCAACTCTGTCCTGTCCTGGGTCCTGGCCTCGTCCACTCTGACTCTGTTCTGTGCATCCCCCTCTGCCTTACGTCCCTCAGACCAGGGCTTCTGCCCCTCTTTCTGCCTGTCTGGTGCCCTGGTCTCATGTTCCCCATGCCCTCCCCTCTTTTGGATCAGGTCCCCCCTCCTATCCTTTGCCCCCTCTGACACCTGACCAATCCCTCCCCATCATCTTGCACCCCACCCACCAGTCTCTTCCACCTCATCATCCAGGTACAGCAGGGGTGAAGATCTGTGGGATGCCTGCCCCAAGCTCACCCACCCTGTCCCTCCCTTCTTTGGCTCTCTGGGCTGCCTCCTTTTGGAGTGAAGACCATACACTGGTATTTCTCAAGTCTATCCCCCAGAGCCTCCATATGGTCCTAGTCCTCCCACTCCTGCCCCTATACCTTGGGGTATGCCATTTGTCCTCACTCTATCATCATATGGTTCCTGTCCCCTTTTCTCTCCAACCCACCCTCCTCCCTCCCTCCAACTGCTTACTGATCCTCTCAACCTCCTGCCTGAGGCCTGCCAACTGGTAACATACTGGGCATCCCCCAAACCTCCATGCCCAATTCAATATTATGGCTGCCCCACACCCCATGCACCCAATCACCCTCCTGAAGATACCAGCTCTTGCATCATTCGATCCCATCCTCACTGTTAGGTGTGGGCAATATGGGCCCCCTTCGGCACAAAAAGTACCCTCAAATCCATATACACTCAATCAATCTACAATCTAAAAGTACCCTCCAATCTATATTCACTCACTCAATCTACCCTTTTCCCAGCAGTAGCCAGCATATGCCTGAGCAATCAATACAAACAGTACTCAAGATACAGTAGCCAGCGCTACCCAAGCGTCACCCTAATAGGATTAGGATGTTGCAAGGCCTTATGGGACTCACTCAATAAATGTAGGGTGAGCCTTGGGGTGGGTGGGTTGCAGGGTGGGCAGGTGGGAGTACCCCATAGGCAAATCGCAATCAGCCAAGGAGTCCTCTGGCAGTGACACCTCACACAATCACCAACTTGTCTGCTAGAATCCCTTACTCCTGCCCAAACTAAATGTAAAAGCACAATAAATGGCAGTTAAGACCAGCCCTCAAATACAATTACAAACACACAGAAATCTGAGCTAAGAAAATCTTTCAGATCTACTTACACTCACAGCCACCAGCTAAAGGCTCCTTCTCCCTCTCCCCTAACTGAAGACTAACTGAGATGGCAGTTACACCTCACATTCAAACAGTACTAATCCCCTGTAATATGATGCCTGCACTTACAGGCCAGACAGTAACTTTTAAAAATACAAACACCAGCTTGTCTGTTAGAATCCCTTACTCCTTCCCAAACTAAATGTAAAAGCACAATAAATGGTAGTTATGACCAGCCCTCAAAGACAATTACAAACACACAGAAATCCCAGCTAAGAAAATCTTTCAGATCTACTTACACTCACAGCCACCAGCTAAAGGCTCCTGCTCCTTCTCCCTCTCCCCTAACAGATTGCCCGTACCACAGTAACTTAAATTCCCTGGTGTCTAGTGGCCCCCCATAGCCAATCACTGGCCCACTATATCAGTAAATCCCTTGGTGCCTAATGATCCCCCACCCATCACAGGCCCACTGTTCAATTAAATTTCCTGGTGTATAGTGGTCTCTCCACCCCCACCATCCTGGCAGGTAGTGCCTTGTGACAGGGAGCTCCTGCCACTCTTGAGGACTGACCTTTTCTTAAATCTGTTGCAACAGTTCTTCTAATTATTAGCCTAATCTATCCTTTGTAATTTCTAGTCCATAAGGTTGGCCACCTCTGGGCGCCCCCTCCCCTTTCTTGACTATGCTATAGTGTCCTCTTTAATTTTCCTGTTCCCTCTCAGGTCCTTGTACAGGGAGGTTATTGTTGTGACCTCCTAGCTGATATTAAACAATAGGCTGTGTTCCTCATTATACAATGGTAAGAAAGAATCCTGGCTCCTGATTGGTCAGTTGGCCATCACAGCAGGGAAGTTATCCTGGCATAACATCCCTGCTGATCAACTTGATGATGAGCTCATACATAGGCTCTTTTTTTCACTTGATGATTGTTTGCATCTTTTCTTAAAAAAAATATTTTTAAACACTAAAAAAAATTCTTTAAAATTATTTTTTTTCTGTATAAAACAGCGAGCCATTGTATAATAGGAATAATGCCCTCCAGGGTGGGTGTTATGCTGGGATAACATCCCTTCTTGGGTGTTGGACGCCCTCGGCCTGTGGCCTTGGGCCCAACCACCTGAGGTGGGATGTTATCCCAGCATAACACCCACACTGTCAGGCATATTCCTTTATTGTTGGTTTTAGTATGCAGTGGCACTATGTCATAAAATACTTTAATGTATATACCTTATGTGTATGAAACCTTTAAATGTTGAAAATACCATGGCACTAGGTGTTTTTGATAAAGGTAAAAAGTTACTAGGTGACTGTATCATAAAAATTAAGTTAGTCATGCTATTTAAAATGCATGTAAATGGCTGTAAGTTGAACAAATCTGAAATGTCATGGTGATGTGCATATATCCCATGATGCTTTGCATTATGGAAGTATATGTGATGTTGTATTTCCTTGAAACTTGGCTTATTGTCAGTGCCCTTTAGGGTAACCCTTGTTTCAGTGCTTCTGCACTGAGGTACTTTGTCTTTAGCTTGTTTTGTTTTTTATTTGAGCCACCACCACCCAAGCAAACAAGGCCCGCATAGGGGAGGCTGAATCTCAACTGATAAGACAAGAGCAGAGGAAAGACATAGATAGTCTGTTGCTGCAAACTGATATATTGAAGAAGGAATATACCATTGCTGAAAGTTATCTGCTGTATTTTGAATAAACATCACACAGAGATTGTGTGTTGAAACTGAAGTTCGGTGTCTGGTCCATCTGTTATCCAACAACCCCTCCACATGTCCCTCCACCCCCCCAACCTGACCCCGAGTGGGCAACTGGCACAGCCTTCCTCTCTCCATGATGCCAGTCACCTGACTGAGTTGTCAATGAATGAGCATGTACTTGGCATTGGCTCCTCCAGATGCTTGGAGCCAGCTGCAACCAGCATCGCTGTTCTGTGAGAGGCGGGCCAGATGTCGGCATTAGTGTCTTGGAATTCATTGCATGTCCCACCTCTCGAGGATCTTCCATCAAAAAATCCTTGGGATCCCATTGGCAAGATGATGTCCTCCCTGCCACTGGACCCCACACTGCAACAGATGACCCCTCACCCCTGGTACCATATCTCAATCTGTCTGGGAACCGGCGGCCCTGCCCTGGGGGATAAGCCAGTGTGCCTTCAGGTACCATAGCACGAGTACCATTGGGGAACCAGTGCCCCTGCCCTAGGGGGAAAGCCAGTGTGCTTGCATGGTGGAGATGTGTTCCTGGGTCACGGGTGTTAGGGCAGAGCTGTGAGGATTGCAGGGAGGGACCGATGGTGGCTGACACGGCTCCAAAGATAAAGCATAGTTAACTAATAAAAGAAAATAATTACATAAATTAAATGCCTCTTTTTGCACATAATTTCACAATTCATGCTCTTTGTAAGGATTATTCATTGTTATTGTCTATAACTTCTGTAACTATGCTACATCATCTGCAGGTCACATTATTGTACATTTGAGCTGTACTTGCTGTATTTTATAATCCTATATTAGTCATGTAATCAGTACTTTCCTGGGTAGTGCCTTAAAATATACATTGTGTGTCGACTGCACTTACCTGGTTAGCAAAAACTAACTAAATACATAAATATAACAAGCAAAATGCTGTTGTATTTCCTCTCTTATTTAAGGGTTTCACAGGGAAGCCCTCAGACTTTTTCAGACCAGCTAGCAGCATCTTTAGCGAATGCTGATGTTATTTAAGCAATAATGACATAATGTTCCTCAAGGTTCTGCCTGTTCAGTACACTCACACAGTACATCAAATTGTAAAATGGCAGAAATCACTCTTCACTTCAAATTGTTTTTTTTCCCAATTATTTAACCAGGTGAGACACATTAAGCTGAAAGCTTGTTTACAGGTGCAACCTGGGAGCACAGGGAAGTTAAGTGACTTGCTCAGGGTCACACAATATGGAAGTGGGGGCTGTGGGATTCAAATCCAGGTCTCCAGATTTGCAGCTCAGAGCCTTAAACCACTGTGCTATACTGCCTCCCAAGTTTGAGGTCCTTTGCCCATGTCAATATAAAACCACAGATAAATGTCTAGAAAGTTTTATAGGCTGATCAGTAAAACATTGGGGACGATATCAAACAAGAGAAGGGGTATCCAAATGCATTAGGTCATGTCAATTTTATTTTCTGTTTTCCTGACTAACCCCAAATGCAGCCATTTGCAGCTCTTTCCTTCTGTATTCTGAGTTGTCCCTTTTGCTGAGGTTTAACCACACTCCTGAAATTTGTGTATCTGCTCCGTAATGGAGTTTTTTCCTCTTAGAATGTTTACCCATGCCCTTGTAACAGTTTCAAAACATGTGTTCTTCCTGCACCCCTTCTGACTTTTTGTAATTCTACTCTGCACCTTGTTAATCATTTATTCATCCCCAAATGTTCACCTATCTTCTTCTTCCCCCTCCCAATATTTTACCTTTACCCCATTCTCTCAAACCTTGCACATTTACTCCTGTGTCCCTCCAAATGTGAACCCCTTCTTCTGAACTTCCCCTAAAACTTGTACCTTGACCTTACACCTCTCCAAAAATGTGTGCTTTTATCCCTGCAGTCTTCCTCAAATGTTCATCACCTGTACCCTTCCCAAAATTTGTACTTTTACCTCCATATCCATCATATTAGCTTCCCTCCTACACTTCATACCTCTACCATATCACCTCTCTTAAAATGTACTCCTCCTTTCAAACTGTTTACTCTCAACCCCATACTCCTCCCAAAACATATTCCCCTTGTCCCATTCCCAATATTTGTACATTTACCCCGTACTCCTCACAAAATGTAGAGACTTCCCCAAATGTGTATCCCCACCCCCAAATCCTTACCAAAATGTGTACTCCTACCCCTGAACACCTCCCAAGAGTAAAGGAACTATTTTGTTTGGGGGGAGGGGTAGAGACTAGATAATCTGGGATGGTTACTGCGGCTCAGATTGGGGGGGCTGGTGTAGGACGTATACACATTTTGTGTGGTGCCAATATAGGAATAATGCAAATGAGGTATTTATTTATTTATTCAAGGGTTTCAGCAGGAAGGCATACTGAGCAGGACTGCTAGTTTTCAGATGCGTCCTGAGGATAAGGGGAGGTGGAGTACAAATAACATAGTAGCATGTATACATTGAGAATAAATGAGAACAGCAGTAGTAAAAAGCAGACATTTCAGTAACAGCAATATTTACATCATAAATAAATAAGCAGAACCTGGACAGGCAAGCAGATTGAGCAAATAGGTGCAGCAGTTGATCGGAGCTAGTTGGAGCTGCCCAGCTAAGGTCCATGTCCTTGGGACTCCAGGTGGTTAGCTGATTATAATGCTGGGGGAAAACTAGATCAATAAGATTGGTGTAGAATCTTGGAGGGGAGGTGTGGTGGAAGGGAAAAGATGATGTTAGGAGGAGTGTAGAGAAGATTGTACAAGATGAGAGGTCAGTAGCTTTTGGCAGGAGCAGGTAGGGATTGTGTATTCATGTAAGAGGGAGGAGAGAGATTTGTGTGAGGTGGCATTACAGATGGAAGGGGTGGGAGTTCCACAGCTTAGGACAGCAGAAAGAGAAGGCAGATTGTCCAACAGAGGTAGATTGGTGGGGGATAGCGAGGGATTTGGGGTCAGTGCTACAGAGGGAGTAAGTGCATTTGGAGGAAGCACAGATACAGGAAGAAAGATAGGAGGGGAGATTACCAGACCAGAATTTGGTCATGAAACTGGCAGTATGGGACAGACATCTGGACTCCAGAGATGGGAGTCAGAGGGCTTTATATAGATCACAGTGATGAGTTTGAGGGGGCAGGATAGAACAAGTGACAAAAGGAGTTAAAGAGGGTGTCCAGTCTAGCCAGGGTAGTTTTTGGTGCGGCACTGTAGACTATATTAGCATAGTCAAAGGTGGGGAGGATCATTTTCTGCACAACTACATAGTGTGCAGTTTGTGGAATGCAATCCTTGTTTCTGTATAAAGCACCAAGCTTGGGGTGCAGGTTCTTTTGGATTGCATTCACGTGTGTCAGAAAGTCCAGGTGGTAGTCCAAACAGACCCCAAGGTATCTAAAGGTAGTGACTTTTTCAATTGGTGTACCATCCAGGGTGTGGAAGACGGAGGATTGGAGTTTAGATAGCCTCTGCCTAGTGCTGAATGACATGGTGTCTGTCTTTTTAGCATTCAAGAACAACTGGTTGGATTGGAACCATAACTGGACCATATTGAAATCATGTTGCAGTCTAGCCTCCGCATCAACATGAGAAGTACTAGAAGTGTAAAGGACAGTATTGTCCGGGAAAAAGAGCAGACTGTAGGGAGGTCATTTAGAAAGAATGAAAATAAAATAGGGCCAAGTACTGAGCCCTGAAGGACTCCAGTGTTGACAGGGAAGGGATGAGAGAGGGAGGAGACAATCTTGACCGATTGAGATCTGCCTGTTAGGTATATCTGAAACCAAGCTGAGGCTGTGGAGGTTACCCAGCAGCTGTGAGTTTTTGGAGGAGAAGGGAGTGGGATACTGTGTCGAAGGCTTTCGCCAGGTCGACAAATATGGCAGAGGCAACGTGTCCCTAATCCATGTTGGTGAGTATAGAGTCAGTGAGCCATATGAGGGAGGTGGTGGCAGAGTGGGACTTCTGGAAGCCAGACTGGAAAGGGTGAAAAATGAGGAAGAGTCAAGATAGGGGATGAGCTGAGAGAGTACTATACATTCCTGGACCTTAGCTAGAATAGTAAGTAGACAGACTGGTCGATAGTTCCCTGGGGCTGTGAGATCACTATCCTTAGGGAGAGGGAATAACTGTAGAGTGTTTCCAGGTTGTAGAAACTGAGGCAAGAGAAAAAGATAAGTTTAGGATTGTGGCCAGGTGGAAGATATAGCACAGGTGGGGAAATAGAGCAGTTTGGGGTCCAGATCATCTGGGCTCTTTCCCTTCCTGAGGTACAAGGCAAGGGGGGCCTTGAAGGCATCGTTTTGAGAGATGAGTGAGAATGAGAAAGAGGAATGATAGTAAGGTTTGGTGTAGCAAGGGAGTTTTGGATGGAAATGGGTGTACGTGGGAGGTTAGCTAGGAGTGAGGAAGCATAGAATGTGAAGAAAGTGTTGAAAGTAGATGCTACAGATGGAGGGTCAGATAGTGTAGAATTGCCATATATGAGGATTGGGGTGGGGGGCTGGGAGGGGGAGAGAAGAAGGATTTGACAGCTTTCCAAAACTTGGAAGGATGGCTTAAGTTGGTGTTAAAGGAGGTGGAGAAATATTTTGATTTTGCATATCTGGGTGGCCTTAGTGCAAGCATTTCTAAGATAACGGTATTGGCGAAGGAGAGTGTGGGTTCCAGATGTCTTGTAGGCCTTCCAGGCTTGATCCCTAGCATGCATACAGACCAGTAGTTCAGCGATAATCCAGGGGAGGTGTGAACCTCTTACTCTTGTTAGTTTAGAAGGAGCATGGAGGTATACATTTGGGAGGGTTCCACTATGTCGTGGCAACAAGAATGCCGATGACCTCCCCTACAGTGACACATGGTCGCCGACATCTCTGCCACTGCCACCACCAACTCCTAACCTGACTGGAGAGTGTGCAGACACCTGTTTGATGTTCATGCAGGGGGGATGTGCCCCCCGCACCCCCCAGACTTAAGGATTCCAACTCCAGTGGCAGATGTCGGGGGAGAGCGGCCAAACTCTGGAGTCGATGACTCGGTCATCGCTCCGGAAACCCGGTCGACACTGCGAGTGTCGATGGGTTGGTGTCATTGTAACAGTGTCACTATGAAAGCGTCATTGTTACAATGGTACACCTTCTGGGAGTCATATGGTATAGGGTTGCGAACTGTTGAAGGGGTGAAAAGTACTTGCATGAATTTTGGGAATGGTGCAGAGACACTCAGTAGAAATGTTTGGTAGGGTTTAGGTTGGGTTATGAATTACTGGAAAGTAGAAGAAGGGGTACAAACCTTGAGGCAGACAGGAGTAAGACTGCAAACCTTACAGAGCATGAGAATATGGAGTTCCAAACTTTGGGAGGGTATAGAGGCAGAGCTGAAAATTTTGTGAATGAGGAATGGTTATGAGATGCATATTTTTGAGAGGTTCAAAGGTAGAGGGTTCAAATTTTGGGGGGTGCACAATCGGAAAGTAGTGCTAGGATGTAAAACTTTGCAAGCTGTGTGAAACAAAAGGTACATATTTTTGCAGGAGTGCAGTGGTTTGCACATTTTGAGAAGGTACAAAAGATGAGATGCAGGTTTTGCAAAGAATGCAAATTTTGGGATTGGTGTGAGGGTTGGGTTATGAATTTCAGGAGGTGTGCAGGAAAAGGGTGCATGTGTCAGGTGCAGAGCAGGTGTAGAGGTACAAATGTTGTAAGGAGTGTGTTTTTGTTTGTTTTACTGTTTTTGGCCAGGAAAGACACATTAAGCTGAGGTTTGTTTCCAGGTGCATCCTGGTAGCACAGGGAAGTTGTGACTTGCTCATGGTCACACAGTATGCAAGAGATAACAGTGGGATTCAGACCCAGTTCTCCAGGTTTGCAGCTTGGTGCTCTTAACCACTACACTGTACTGCCTCCCCTAAGAGATACAACATTTGTGCAGAGAACAGGAGTAGAGGTACAAATTTGGATGGGGTGCAGATTTGAGGAGCAGTGTGGGAAAGGTACACATTTATGGAGTAGTACAGGGCAAGGGCAAGGCAAAGCAAGCCAAATTTTATTTGTAGAGCACCCAATCTCAGAGGTTCTGGGTGTTTTACATAAGATAAAACAAGGAGTAACACATGTGCATGAGACAGATAAAATAAACACAGCAATAGATACATAAATAATATAAAATCAGGTCAGCAGCTTTACATAAAACAGCACAGCACTGGTCAGATTACTTCACTCGGGAGGGCCAAGGCAAAGAGATGGGCCTTGAGACCCCTTTTGAAAACCTCGACTGTTGGGGCCTCCCTAAGAGATGGAGGTAGAGCATTCCACAGGACTGGCCTGGTGACACTAAAGGCCCTGTCACCGGATGTTTTCAGCCTAGTCCTGGGAACCTCAAGGAGGCCCCTAGTCGAGGAATGGAGAGATAAGGGTACTCATTTGTGGAAGGGTGTAGTGGTAGGTATATAAATTGTGGGATGGATGTAAATTTTGGAAATCTTGCACATTTTGCTGTTGGTGATTGGCATGGGTAAAAATCTGGGAAGGCGTGTGAACTGTGTGAATTTTGGGAGGAGTACAGAAAAAGGGGTACAAATCTAGAAGCAAGTATGTGTAAGTAAAATGTTGTACAGTACAGGGAAGGGGTAACACTTTAGAAGGTTGCAGGGACAGGTGTGCAAATTTTGGAAGGGAAGCGGTTGTAGGAGGTATAGAGATAATGATGGGTTGGGGTATGAATTTTGGAAGGTTGAAGATTTGGAGATCAGTGTAGGGGAGGTACACATTTTGGAAGTCATTTGGGCAGGGGTTCAAATGTCTAGAGAGGTATGGTTTGGGTAATCATTTGGGAGGTGTACAAATGGGCAAAAATCTTGAGGAGTGAGAATGGGGTGCAAATGTTATAGAAGAAGGATACAAATTTCAGGAGAGGTATGTTTGCCTTTCTCCCAGAGGACTGGAAAAGGGCAGATGTAGACCCACTTCACAGCAGGGAAGAGGCAGGCAATTATAGACCTGTCAGCCTGACATCAGTGGTGGGGTAAGTTAATGAAAACTTTTGCTGAAGGAAAGTATTGTAGAATATTTTGAATCCAATGGGCTACAGGATCCAAGGCAGCATGGATTCACAGGGAGGAGATTGTGCCACACGAATATGATAGATTTCTTTGATTGGGTGACCAAGAAGTTAGATCAGGGAGGAGCGGTGGTGGACATGGCCTATCTGGATTTCAGCAAGGCTTTTGACACTGTTCCACATAGAAGACTGTTAAGCAAGCTTAGTAGCTTGGTGGTGGGCAACAAGATGGTAACCTGAGTAGCAACTGGTTAGGGAATAGGAGACAGAGGGTAGTAGTAACCAGAGTTCGCTATGAGGAAGGGAGGGTGATCAGGGTGGTACCTCAGGGTTCAGTGCTGGGACCAGTCCTCTCTGATGTCTTTATAAAGACATAGCAGAGGATCTGTAACAGAAGGTCTGCCTCTTTGTGGATGACACCAAGATCTGCAACACAGTGGGGACTCCGACTGGGGGGTAGCAAGGATGGGCACACATCTGAAAAAACTGGAGGAGTGGAAAAGGGTATGCCAGCTGGGTTTTAATGTAAAATGGTTTAAGATAATGCACTAAGGTCACAGAAACCTTAAGGCAGAATGGGTGTAGTGGTACTGACAATGACCAAGAAGGAAACAGAACTGGGAGTAATCATACTGGATGACCTAAAGGTGGCCAAACAGTATGACAAGGCAGTCAAGAGGGCTAGTGGGATGCTGGAGACATAGGAAGGTGATCATCAGCAGAAATCAGGAGGTGGTGTTGCCCCTATATAGAGCACTGGTAAGACCCCTTCATAAGTACTGTATTCAGTTCTGCAGACCACATCTCAGACAGGACATAAACAGAGTGGAGGCAGTCCAGAAAAGTGCAACCAAAATGGTGCAGGGTCTGTGCCAAATAGGAGAGGCTAGAGGACTTTAATATGTGCACCCTGGAAGATAGGCGGGAAAGGAGGGGATATATGATAGACAGCATTAAATACCTCACAGGGGTAAATAAGGTACAGGAGGGTATTATTTTTTGGAAAGATAGGAACTCTAGAACAAGGATACATGCTGTGAAGCTGGGGCGTAGGTTCAGGAGAGATGTGAAGAAGTACGTTTTTGCAGAAAGAGTGGTGGATTCCTGTAACAGCCTTCCATCTTACCAGATTTCCAGATTACCCTCCATGCCTGAGACTGAAAGCCAGAAGGTCGGGGCTTGAACATCATTTAGCCTGCAGCCAGAATTCAAGTACTGTTTGTGTTATTTGGCACAAGTTGCTGTTTTGCACTGTTTTTTTCTGCTCGTTTTGGAACTTTGAATCAGCTGGTGGGGGCTGGAGGCAGACCAGCAGCAGTCACGTCAGCTAAGGGAGGAGTTGGCACCACGTTTAAACTCTGCTCGCCTATTAAAAGGAAAGCGTGGCGTGAGCGCCACTCTGTGCAGGAAGAAAACAGTTTTGGGATTTACTTTACACTGTATTGGGGATTTAAAGGTTTTGGGGGAGTTTGCTTTGGTACAAACTTATTTTAAATTAGGAAAGTGCTTGCTTAACTTTTATGTTTAGGGTATGGTTGCTTTTATGAAGAATTGCAAGTATTGTTTTTTTTTTTTTTATCTTGATTGCTGTATGCTGTTAGATTAAATGATTGACGCCTAGACATATTTTGTACAAATTTGAGGATTTTTACAAGATGTTTGTTTTAAATATTCTGATATGCTTGTTCGTAGTTAATGTGTTTAGTGCGTTTCAGTTTGCACATGGTTACACAGGGGCATTGATTGACCTTCAGTACCATTCCTTTTCTAGCTTAGGGACATTGAATGTCCATCATAATGTATTTATTTCATCTGAGATATTATCCATTGTATGCGTTGATACAATTCTTAGAGCATACTTGGTGCACAAAGTGCCTCAGTTTATGTTTCTCTTAGGAAATGGGCCTTATAAAGACCTTTTTCGCAAGGGAGTATGGAAACTGAAAGTGAGGGGTATATTTATTAGGCTTATTGTGTGTTGTTTGTTAATCTGTGGTGACATACACCCAAACCCTGGCCCCCCTAATATGTTTTGTGATGAGAAAGGGATTTCTATGAAATATGGATCTATGATTATTACCCATTTAAATATCAGGAGCTTGAAAAATAAATTTGATGAGCTGAGAGATTGGGTTAATGAGGGCAAACCAGGGGTTTTGGTGTTAACAGAGACCTGGTTGGACGGGAGAACATTGAATTCATCTATTGATCTGGAAAATTTCAAATTAGTTAGAAGGGATAGAACTAAAAGAGGGGGGAATTATTGTCTATACAGATTGTAATTTAACTGTCCATGAGATACATTATCCTTTTTTGGATAATGGCCTGGAAATATTGGTCTTGGAAGTAGAGGTACCTTTTCGAAAATCCTTGTTGTTAGTTGGGCTTTATAAGCCACCCAAGGTTTCAGTGAATGTTTTTGTTGATTTACATGAGTTTTTGTTAGATTATCGAGATACACATGAATTATTAATAACCGGAGACTTTAATATGGATTAGTTGACTGTAGATGGGAATCATGAACTGGTTGAGTTTCAGATTGGACTGGGCTTGACCCAGCTGATCTTGGAACCAACCAGAATTAATCATAGCGACCCAAAGAAATCCACAATTTTGAATATGATGTTCACTAATTCTCCACAGTTTTTTTCTAAGGCTGGAGTTCTTCCAGAATCTTTTTTGGATCATCAAGTTATCTATTCAATTAGAAATAATGTGGTTAAAATAGGTGCTAATTCAAAAATATTTTGGAGATGCTTTAAATATTTTGATTATATTAGTTTTATGAATGATGTTGAGAACATAAATTGGAATAGATTAGAACTGATTCCTACTCCTTCAGATGCTTGGGAATTTTTTCTAAGCGAATTTATGGTTATTTGTAATATACATGCCCCTCTGAAGTCGAGAAGGATAAAAAATGGTGGTAATGCTTGGTTCTCTTCTGAACTATATAAGATCAGAAAAGATAGGAATAAAAAATGGAAGAAAGCAAAACAAACAATGCTGAATCAGGATTGGGTATCTTATAGACAGGCTCGAAATTTTTATATTTCTAAAATTAGGGAATCAAAAAAACAGTTTGTGCGATCTAATTTACAGTATAATCATAAAAAGAACCCAAGGAGATTCTGGGGAATGGTCTCTAATCTGGTGGGGAAAAATAAACAAAATTGTGTAAATAAAATAGAAAAAGATGGTGTTTCATTACCCCTGGGCAAAGGAATGGTAGATGCCTTTAATGCCCTTTGGGGTAACCCTTGCCTCAGTGTTTACGCACAGAGGTTCTTTGTCTTTTAAATGATTTTTTATTTTAATGGGTTCACCACGATATATCCCAGGCACACTGCCTTAGGGGTAGCTGGTCCATTGCACTGGGGTGTCAAACAGACGAGGCATACTGATGAGTCCTGGTAGGATGAAACACGTGTCTATGTCTTCTGTTAGCACTCTTTGCAAACTGTGTGAGAGGCCTTTCGGCACCATGCAATTCTGCTTAAAGTTGGACAAGCATTACATTCTGTGGTGATTTGCATATGCAGCCCATGATGCTTTGCATTGTGGGGGCATGTGTGATTTTGTATTTTCTTGAAACTTGGCTTCCCAGCCAAATGCCCTTTGGGGTAACCCTTGCCTCAGTGTTTACGCACAGAGGTTCTTTGTCTTTTAAATGATTTTTATTTTAATGGGTTCACCACGATATATCCCAGGCACACTGCCTTAGGGGTAGCTGGTCCATTGCACTGGGGTGTCAAACAGACGAGGCATACTGATGAGTCCTGGTAGGATGAAACACGTGTTCATGTCTTCTGTTAGCACTCTTTGCAAACTGTGTGAGAGGCCTTCGGCACCATGCAATTCTGCTTAAAGTTGGACCAGCATAACATTCTGTGGTGATTTGCATATGCAGCCCATGATGCTTTGCATTGTGGGGGCATGTGTGATTTTGTATTTTCTTGAAACTTGGCTTCCCAGCCAAATGCCCTTTGGGGTAACCCTTGCCTCAGTGTTTACGCACAGAGGTTCTTTGTCTTTTAAATGATTTTTTATTTTAATGGGTTCACCACGATATATCCCAGGCACACTGCCTTAGGGGTAGCTGGTCCATTGCACTGGGGTGTCAAACAGACGAGGCATACTGATGAGTCCTGGTAGGATGAAACACGTGTCTATGTCTTCTGTTAGCACTCTTGCAAACTGTGTGAGGCCTTTTCGGCACCATGCAATTCTGCTTAAAGATGGACCAGCATAACATTCTGTGGTGATTTGCATATGCAGCCCATGATGCTTTGCATTGTGGGGCATGTGTGATTTTGTATTTTTTGAAACTTGGCTTCCCAGCCAAATGCCCTTTGGGTAACCTTGCCCCAGTGTTTACGCTCAGAGGTTCTTTGTCTTTTAAATGATTTTTATTTTAATGGGTTCACCACGATATATCCAGGCACACTGCCTTAGGGGTAGCTGGTCCATTGCACTGGGGTGTCAAACAGACGAGGCATACTGATGAGTCCTGGTAGGATGAAACACGTGTCTATGTCTTCTGTTAGCACTCTTTGCAAACTGTGTGAGAGGCCTTTCGGCACCATGCAATTCTGCTTAAAGTTGGACCAGCATAACATTCTGTGGTGATTTGCATATGCAGCCCATGATGCTTTGCATTGTGGGGGCATGTGTGATTTTGTATTTTCTTGAAACTTGGCTTCCCAGCCAAATGCCCTTTGGGGTAACCCTTGCCTCAGTGTTTACGCACAGAGGTTCTTTGTCTTTTAAATGATTTTTTATTTTAATGGGTTCACCACGATATATCCCAGGCACACTGCCTTAGGGGTAGCTGGTCCATTGCACTGGGGTGTCAAACAGATGAGGCATACTGATGAGTCCTGGTAGGATGAAACACGTGTCTATGTCTTCTGTTAGCACTCTTTGCAAACTGTGTGAGGCCTTTCGGCACCATGCAATTCTGCTTAAAGTTGGACCAGCATAACATTCTGTGGTGATTTGCATATGCAGCCCATGATGCTTTGCATTGGGGCATGTGATTTTGTATTTTCTTGAAACTTGGCTTCCCAGCCAAATGCCCTTTGGTAACCTTGCCTCATAAGCTACTTATCAGAGGTTCTTTGTCTTTAAATGATTTTTTATTTTAATGGGTTCACCACGATATATCCCAGGCACACTGCCTTAGGGGTAGCTGGTCCATTGCACTGGGGTGTCAAACAGACGGGGCATACTGATGAGTCCTGGTAGGATGAAACACGTGTCTATGTCTTCTGTTAGCACTCTTTGCAAACTGTGTGAGAGGCCTTTCGGCACCATGCAATTCTGCTTAAAGTTGGACCAGCATAACATTCTGTGGTGATTTGCATATGCAGCCCATGATGCTTTGCATTGTGGGGGCATGTGTGATTTTGTATTTTCTTGAAACTTGGCTTCCCAGCCAAATGCCCTTTGGGGTAACCCTTGCCTCAGTGTTTACGCACAGAGGTTCTTTGTCTTTTAAATGATTTTTTATTTTAATGGGTTCACCACGATATATCCCAGGCACACTGCCTTAGGGGTAGCTGGTCCATTGCACTGGGGTGTCAAACAGACGAGGCATACTGATGAGTCCTGGTAGGATGAAACACGTGTCTATGTCTTCTGTTAGCACTCTTTGCAAACTGTGTGAGAGGCCTTTCGGCACCATGCAATTCTGCTTAAAGTTGGACCAGCATAACATTCTGTGGTGATTTGCATATGCAGCCCATGATGCTTTGCATTGTGGGGGCATGTGTGATTTTGTATTTTCTTGAAACTTGGCTTCCCAGCCAAATGCCCTTTGGGGTAACCCTTGCCTCAGTGTTTACGCACAGAGGTTCTTTGTCTTTTAAATGATTTTTTATTTTAATGGGTTCACCACGATATATCCCAGGCACACTGCCTTAGGGGTAGCTGGTCCATTGCACTGGGGTGTCAAACAGACGAGGCATACTGATGAGTCCTGGTAGGATGAAACACGTGTCTATGTCTTCTATTGGCACCCTTTGCAAACTGTGTGAGAGGCCTTTCGGCACCATGCAATTCTGCTTAAAGTTGGACCAGCATAACATTCTGTGGTGATTTGCATATGCAGCCCATGATGCTTTGCATTGTGGGGGCATGTGTGATTTTGTATTTTCTTGAAACTTGGCTTCCCAGCCAAATGCCCTTTGGGGTAACCCTTGCCTCAGTGTTTACGCACAGAGGTTCTTTGTCTTTTAAATTATTTTTTATTTTAATGGGTTCACCACGATATATCCCAGGCACACTGCCTTAGGGGTAGCTGGTCCATTGCACTGGGGTGTCAAACAGACGAGGCATACTGATGAGTCCTGGTAGGATGAAACACGTGTCTATGTCTTCTGTTAGCACTCTTTGCAAACTGTGTGAGAGGCCTTTCGGCACCATGCAATTCTGCTTAAAGATGGACCAGCATAACATTCTGTGGTGATTTGCATATGCAGCCCATGATGCTTTGCATTGTGGGGGCATGTGTGATTTTGTATTTTCTTGAAACTTGGCTTCCCAGCCAAATGCCCTTTGGGGTAACCCTTGCCTCAGTGTTTACGCACAGAGGTTCTTTGTCTTTAAATGATTTTTTATTTTAATGGGTTCACCATGATATATCCCAGGCACACTGCCTTAGGGGTAGCTGGTCCATTGCACTGGGGTGTCAAACAGACGAGGCATACTGATGAGTCCTGGTAGGATGAAACACGTGTCTATGTCTTCTGTTAGCACCCTTTGCAAACTGTGTGAGAGGCCTTTCGGCACCATGCAATTCTGCTTAAAGTTGGACCAGCATAACATTCTGTGGTGATTTGCATATGCAGCCCATGATGCTTTGCATTGTGGGGGCATGTGTGATTTTGTATTTTCTTGAAACTTGGCTTCCCAGCCAAATGCCCTTTGGGGTAACCCTTGCCTCAGTGTTTACGCACAGAGGTTCTTTGTCTTTTAAATGATTTTTTATTTTAATGGGTTCACCACGATATATCCCAGGCACACTGCCTTAGGGGTAGCTGGTCCATTGCACTGGGGTGTCAAACAGACGAGGCATACTGATGAGTCCTGGTAGGATGAAACACGTGTCTATGTCTTCTGTTAGCACTCTTTGCAAACTGTGTGAGAGGCCTTTCGGCACCATGCAATTCTGCTTAAAGTTGGACCAGCATAACATTCTGTGGTGATTTGCATATGCAGCCCATGATGCTTTGCATTGTGGGGGCATGTGTGATTTTGTATTTTCTTGAAACTTGGCTTCCCAGCCAAATGCCCTTTGGGGTAACCCTTGCCTCAGTGTTTACGCACAGAGGGTCTTTGTCTTTTAAATGATTTTTATTTTAATGGGTTCACCATGATATATCCCAGGCACACTGCCTTAGGGGTAGCTGGTCCATTGCACTGGGGTGTCAAACAGACGAGGCATACTGATGAGTCCTGGTAGGATGAAACACGTGTCTATGTCTTCTGTTAGCACTCTTTGCAAACTGTGTGAGAGGCCTTTCGGCACCATGCAATTCTGCTTAAAGTTGGACCAGCATAACATTCTGTGGTGATTTGCATATGCAGCCCATGATGCTTTGCATTGTGGGGGCATGTGTGATTTTGTATTTTCTTGAAACTTGGCTTCCCAGCCAAATGCCCTTTGGGGTAACCCTTGCCTCAGTGTTTACGCACAGAGGTTCGATGCCTTTAATGATTATTTTTCAAAAGTGGTCTCATTAAGCACCTTAGATAGGGCTCATAGTGCTCAAAATGAAACATCGAAGTTTGATTACAGAAATAATAGTGGAGGAGATAGTGTAATAGGTGGTTTCGATTTTGATTATATTTCCCCAGAAACTATACGATCTGAACTTTTGAAATTGGATACTTGCAGGGCGAAGGGACCAGACGAGATTCCCTCTATATTGCTGAAATATGCAGCACCTTGTGTGGCCTATCCATTGGCCTATATTTTTAACTTATCCACTGTAAGTGGGGAATTTACAGACGGGTGGAAGATTGCTAAGATTAGACCAATTTACAAGGCTGGGGACAAATGCGAGCTGGGCAATTATCGGCCCATCTCGCTCTTGTCTCAGATTTCTAAGGTATTTGAAAATATCATATCATGTCAGTTGAAAGGATTTCTTGAGGATAATAATAAATTGGCACCTTTTCAATCGGGGTTCAGGGCACATCATAGTACACAAACAGCATTGATAAAGGTCGTAAACGATCTTCAACTGAGTCTGGACAGGAGGTTAATGATAGGAGCTTTATTTATAGATCTCTCAAAAGCATTTGATACCCTTAATCATTGGGTTCTCCTGTCCAGACTCAGTGAGATCGGATTGTCCTCTCAATCAGTTAAATGGTTTGCTTCTTATTTGATGGACCGTAGACAATTTCTGGAAGTGGGTTCCTACAAATCTAAGATTTTGGAAATAAATAATGGAGTACCGCAGGGATCCATTTTGGGGCCTTTATTATTTAACATTTATATGAATGATTGTAAGGTTACATCTGCATCAGCGCGGTGTCATATGTATGCTGATGACACTGTGCAGTATGTTGAGGGAGATACTGTGGAATCCATAAATGAGAAGTTGCAATTGGCTTTTGATGAAATCCAGGAATATTTTAAAGTGAGTCATCTTATTCTAAACACTAACAAAACACAATTATTGTTGTTTAAAAACAATAATAAAAAAGATTTGCATCTGGATATTCATACTGTGGATGGTATTGCCATCACGCAGGTGGACTCTTATAAATATCTTGGGGTCTGGTTAGATACTAGCTTAGGGTGGGATGTCTACATAAACTCCCTTATAAAGAATATTAATAGAAAAATAGGCGTGTTGTACAGATACAAAAAGTTTATGCCCAGGGATGTTCGTCTGACCGTAATTAATTCTTTGATACTTCCAGTGTTAGATTATGGTGACATACTTTATGCAGGAGCTTTGGAAAAGTATATAAGTAGTGTAGATTTAGTTTTTCGACGACTGGCCCTCTTTGTCTTAGATGCCCCTTATAGAACACATAGGTGCCTACTTTTTAAAGAATTGGATTGGATCAATCCCAAAGTGAGAAGAGATTTACATTTGATCCAATTTATGATTAAAGTTTGGCATAAGAAAGTACCGAGTTATATCATTGATTTATTTGAGATCAGGAAGATCAAGGTTAGCCTAAGGGCCTCAATTGGAACTCAATACATCCCGCCCAATTGTAATCTAAAGGTAGGTAGATCTTCGGCTATTGCCAGAGGTATTAGCCTATGGAATCGATCCCTTCCAGCTCTCAGATGTAATAAAACTAAACACAACACTAATGAATTAAAGAAATGGCATATGTTTGCACTAAATAAGAGCACATTATGTAATGATTGTCTAACATTCTGAATGTTTATATGTTTTATGTTTTGTTATTCTTTTTGGATTTGTTGATTACTTGTATTGTTTGTTGTATTTTTGTAATTTATTTCTTGATATTGTGGTATTGTTTTATGTTGAGTATTCTTAACTGAAATTTGGTACTTGGAACTTTCTTGTAAATGAGCTATGCTCAAGTGAATGTATCCAATTATTCATATTTGAATAAAAAATGATTTACTACTACTACTACTACTACATCTGAGGTGGTGGGGGTGAAAACAGTGGTGGAGTTAAAAAATGCCTGGGATAGGAACAAGGGGAATTATAGAGGTAAGGAAGGGAGGGAGGGGAGAAGGTTGTGCCATGATAAAGTAGGGCCTATAACAAAAATTAAAGTAGAAAAAATGAGCAGACTGGGTGGGCCAAGCAGATTCTATGTTTCTATGTTTGGTAAGTATGCAAATTTTGAGAGGTGTGCCCAGTAGGAGTCCAAATTTTGAAAGTGTTTCAAGGGTGAGGTCATGGATTTAGTAAGGCATGCAGATTGTTTGGAGTGGTTTGGAGGTAAAAAAATTTAGGAGGGGTGTAGTAGTAAGCATAAATTTCAGGAGGTGTGTGGGAGAAAGAGTACAATTTATAAGAGTGGTGTAGGGTAGAGTTAGAATCTTGTGAGAGGAGTACAGGCATGTATTGGAATGCTGTAGTTGCAGGGAAGGGGCAGGATAGAGGTATTCTTTACTGTGGGATTATATATGATAAGTGCTGCAGGTGGGTAGAACACTACATCCTATGAGTGTTGTGGAACCTCAGCAAAGGGGATAAATGTGATAATAAAATGGGTAGAACATTTCTAGGGTTATGATTGGATAAGAGGCACATTTACCTGTGCTCTTATCCAGCCATAACCTGCCAACCAGTCCTACTTAGGCTAATAAGGATGCTGCACATCCAAAAGATCCATACCTCTCATTCTGCTTTAAACAGAAGCTTTCTGAGCTGAATTCTGAGTTACCAAATCACTGTGTGCTCATCTGTCACCAGTTCCACCCCCCTGCCCCTGCTGTACACCTTGCCCAATTCTCACTGCCGAAACTCTGCCTAAAGCAATTTTACTTTTAAGAGCCCAATTTGATAAAAATAATGGTGTACCTCTGATTTACGTTTATTTTCAGTGCTGTGCTGTTCCTCCACTCCTCTTCTTTTGAATGCTGCTTTTCTTCCAGTGTCCCATTCTCCTCTCCCCTGACCTCTTGCCCTCCCCCCCCCCCTTTTTACATTATGGATATCGAATTTGGGCAGGCGAGCAGTCCAGTCAACTGAACAATAAAAATCGGAAAGCCGCTCGTTCATGCTGAAGTGCTGCCATAGGAAAAGAGCAAAAGAGAGAACATGTGAAAGAGAAAGCACTCCGTCTAAGAAACCATGTTTGTTAGAGCGAGCGGAGTAATGAAACTGCAGTGACCAGTATGGCAGTTCCAGATAAACATGCTTGCTCTTGGTGAAGTCAGCCACTCAATGACACACACACAGCTATGTTTAACAGTGTAAAAGAAAATGACAGTTTTTTTAAATAAAACCTTCCAATTTACCATCTTATGGCAGAGCGAGTGGCCCGATATCAAAACTGTGGTCAGGGAAGTGATAGATAGGGCAGCTGGTGAGGGACACGCTCGCTTTCAAAAATTGTTTTCTTGATCTCAATTCAATGGCTGCTCTGAGCGTTACTCAGTACCAAAGACACCCTCTATAGAAATGCATGTGGGAGGGGGTCTAATGCAAATAAAAGCAGTGCTGATGCTGACAAACACAGTATGTGGGGGTGGGGGGAATGGGGTGGATAACCTGATCAGTACCTAAGTGTGTGTGTGATTAATAAGGGAACTATTTTAAGTACTGACTATTAAAACCTCCTTTTTCACATTTCCTGGCAATTTTTATGTTTTTTTCTCAAATATTTACTTGGGGGACCCATTTTATAATTGGAATAAGACACTCCCAAGTGTGGTTCATGGGCTGATAAGAGCACTTCACAGGTACTAAAGACATACACACCTGGGGCATGCTCTTATCAGCCCATAAACCACACCTCTTTGTGTCTTATTCCATACATAGAATAAATAATGAGGGAGTTGCAGTGGAGGGGCTGCATTCATGGCTGGAAGGGAACAAAGGAAATCAAAATTTACTGTACATGTTAAGAGCCTAACCGGTTTTGTTTGTGTGTTTTTATTTGTTTGTTCGTTTGTACATTCATTTTGGAGGGCTTGATACTGTGCCCAGCATGTTAGCGATCAGCCTATAGAACTTGTCAGATATAGATTTTAACCATGTTGTTTTACTGGTAAAATTCTTTAAATAAAGACTCCATTAGAAAATAGAAAACAATTGCTGAATATTTGAGGAGGGTAACAGTGCTTAATTTATTCAGGGCTTAACCCAAAAATGGTGTGCTGCCCCAGTGCTCCCATATAGTGGCTCTGCACATAGCAATAAGTGAGTTCTGCATGGCCCTGCAGGATACATGAATCCAAAGGGGTCTGTAGGCTGGGTGTGTAGGGGTCTGTGGAGGCATCCATGCTGCAGGGCTGCTGAGTAAGACAACGGGGCAAGGCATGCCCTACTCCCATAAGCAGGGTGCTGCAGCCCATCCACAGTCCTGGAAGCCCCAAATTGTGGAAAGTGTGTGGCACCCAAACCTACGTGGGTGGCAGGGCTTTTATAGTAGAAACCCCACACCGTATCAGCACAGAGGCACACGGCGTGGTGAAGAGTGAATTAGCAGCTGCAGGCAACAGCAGCACTGGCTGCCATGCATACATAGACACACCCCTACTCCACAAAGACAACCCTCCAGCACAGCCCTCCTGCTACACAACTCCCCCAAACACAGCCTCCTTTAACACAGCCCTCCCAGTATAATCCCCCCCATACACCCTTCTGAGCACAACCCCCCAGTGGGCACCTGCCCCTTGCACAAGAGCATTGCCCAGTAGCATGCATGACACAGTATGTACGGTACACCAATGGACATTTACTAGCATATAGTACAACAAAGTACAAAATTGAGCATATAACCAAAAAGGCCCATCACCTGCAGTCAGTCCCTGCAACGTCCATTATGCATGTCTTCCTGATAGGCATGCTTGGTATATCAATGCACTGGGGTGGTACCCCACACCCTGGTGAAACAGTGGCTGCCCATTCAGTTATAGTGGTGGTGGTGTTAAGTAATGTATGACCCCGACCAACCCATAGTACCTTAGTGCTGGCCTGTATGCCATCTGCAGTAGCTGCGGCCCCTAGTCCATCTGGTCCTCCCATGGGCCAGTTGGTGCAGCCACTGCACCCCCATCACTATCACTCTTATCCATGTGTGTCCAGTTAGCTAAATCCCAGTCCAGGCTGGGGTTGTACACTCGAGGCTTATCTCGTGACCTTCTCAGCTGGACCTGCCACAGCAAAATGGTCTGATGGGTGTGGCAGATTCCTGAAGTGACACAGAAGGTGGCTGTTGGCATCACAGGTGACATGGACAATTGCAAATGTACAGTATACTGGCTGTGTGCTTTGATGGTGCACAGAACACTCACCCGTGTTGGCTTCACAATCCTCTGGTAAGACACATCCTTGTCTCTGTCAGTCGTTCCCCTCCAGAGTGAGTGTATGGGGCATGAATACTGCTGGCAGCATGGGCTCTGCCTCCTTAGGCTACATCTTCTTAGTGCAAGGCATGGTACTTATCCACAGAACACCACTCTGTACCAGTCTTCAGGCACAGAATGTCACACTGGTACCTGCATGGTATGGAGCTGTCACATTGGTGGGATGGCATGCTTAGAAGCCACACCCTCACCTGGCCAGCTATTAAAGGGCACTGCCAGCATGCAAGCCGGTCCTGTAGTGTACGAGGGTAGCAACGCCTGGACAGGACTGTGCAGCAATGCACCTATGTATATTGATGGACACAGTACTTTTGGGAGCTACAGTGCCACAGGAACTGACAGGGACACCTCCATTTCTATTGTCCAAGGGCAGACATAGTGACACTCACACAACACCAGTGCATTGGCAGGTACTGGCTGGATGTGGACATCATAGGAGAGTTCTGACAGCTACTGGAACCACAGCTGTGGACACAGACTTACCATAACTATGCACTTGTGGCATGCACCAGGGTGCTTATGGGCTTGACCTACTATGGTACAGACACCTTCCAACAGATGACAGGGGCCATTGCCAGTATCAGCTAGTCCTCCATAGGCAGATACCTCTGGCAGGTGATGGATGCCCTGCTGGCACACCTAGATGACCACATCTTCTTTCTGAGGACAGAAAAGAGCCTTCAGGACAGATGAGTTGCCTTCTATGCTGTGGCTAGCATGTCCAGTAGAATCGGGTCAATCAGCTGTACACATGTGATGATCATCACCCCCTCCAAGGTGGAGAAGCATATAAGAACCACAAGGCATACTACAGTTTGAACATGCAGGTCATGTGTGATACTGCAGGCACAATTACACATGTCTGTGCCAAGTACTCAGTCTCCACACATGACACTTACATACTGGAGAACTCTAGCCTGTAAGCACTGCTGCACACCAGCCCTGCCTACCATGTGTACCTCATAGGTATGTGAACATGATACAGGAAGGGGAGAAAATGTGTGGTATGCACTCATGGTCTGCTCTTCCCCGCAGGTGACAGTGGATATCAAGTGCGCACTGCCTGATTACACCATGCCTGCAGACCCAGTCCAAAGCAGAGGAAAGGTACACTGATGCACAATGGCTTACAAAAGGCATCATGGAGATGGTGTCTGGTTTGCTGAAGGTGCACTTCAGGTGCCTTGACAGGACAGAGGCACCATGCAGCTCACAGCTGGCAAGGTGTGCAGACTGTTCACCACATGCTACATGCTGCACAATATTTCTGTTAGGAAGTGCCCAATAGCAATGTTGTGCTATTAGAAAACATCTAGCTGTGCCTGAGAATGCCATGCCACTGCCAAGTGACGTGCCTGGTGATGTGGAGGGATAAGTGCCCGATGAACATGGATGTGCTGCTGGTCAGAACCCTGTGTACTGTGCTTGGTGTGCATTCAGGGCACAGGTAGTACAACACTACTTCATAAAGTGCAGTTGGAGCAGGGAGTGTGGTGGATGCCTGTACCACAGTAAAGCATTGAGCATCCCCTTTCTGATGTAGTGCAGTCAGTGTTGTGTTTCCTTAGTGTGCCATGTGTGCCTCGAGTGTAACCGTTGTGGTGGAGCTGTCATGAAATAGTAAACAGGGGAGTTGGTACTGGGGAAGAGGCAAATAGAGGAGTGTGAGGCAGGAGATGTGTGTGGGAAGCATGTTATGGGGTGAAAGGGATGCGGAGCTGAATGGCAAAGGTGGGGTCAGGGGAGCGGATACTGAGAAGGGCAGACAATGTAGGGAAGGGGAAGGGGATGTATGAGGAACAAAGGTCATGGGTACAGCAGGGGACAGGGTATCTTACAATAAATGGAAGCGGCCAGGGCAATGTACTGTATGTGTTTGTACCTATATCCCTTATCAGCTTAATGCATCAGCAGCCATTCTGTCTCTGAACAAACTTGTTTCTGGTTCTTTTAGTTAGCTCTCTTAGCAATGTGCCTAAAAAGTGGATTTATTGGCTTTGCATATTAGCTGTTTATGCTAATACGTCCATGTATTTTATGTTTACAGGTACGGCTATACCAACTGATGCCAGCACCTACATGTGAGAATCATCATCAGAAACATTGCCAGTGTCCTCTACATCATTTTTATGCATGGATTTCAACGTGTATTTGTTGTTCTGCTGTGCTCTTTTTAACTATTGTGTATCTTCTATTTATCATTATGTACTGAGCACCTTGTTTTGATTTGGGGACCCATATTTGCCTGCTTTACAAATTAATCAGTTAACTTAACAGTTATCTCCCAATAGCAACTAGTGCTGGGCAAAATGTTTATTAGGAAAGTGTAGTAGCACACAATTGCTAATTTTACATTCAAGAAATTGTTGCAAAATAGTGCCACATCTAACATCATTTTACACTTGTGTTTTTAAAATAACACCTCCTTTTTTTTGCAGATTGTATATTTTTCACTGTCATTTAAAAAACAAATATGTGAAATTTCATCACAAAGACCAGTGGAAGTCTGAAACCAATAGATTTGCGGCACAATTGTTGAACATGTTAGTATCTAAATAAAGCCTGAGGACTAGAGAGGACCGAAGAAAATCTTTCACCAGAAACATTGTCTTCCTTTTGGTCAGCTGATTCCAGAGTCTGGTCCAACTGAGCAACCAACCCAAGTTAACAGACCGAGTACCAGAAGCAGGACTCAGAAAGAGACCTCATAGCTTTCCACGACCAGTTCCTGTTGTTAGCTCAGCATCCATGGCTGCACCTGAAGCTGAAATAATGGCAGACAGTTTGAATGAAGAAGATGACATTCTTTCCTTTTGTATGGATGTGAATTTTATGTTGCATGGCAATTTATTGTTTGAATGCATAGATACTCGCCTTGGTATCTCGAAAGGCACATGATAAATAAAGAATTATTATTATTCAACAATGGCCTTCAGAACCACTGAAGCTGTAGTACCAGCTGTTAACATCCAAAAAAGTGAGTTGAACCCATGTGCTGAACTTTATGTCCCATACATTTTTTTCCTAAAGTACAGACTAGCTTTCAGTGCAAAAGAAAGCCACAAGTAATGTTCTTCAATAGAGCTAGAACTTCAAATACTAGAGCAGAAACTTTGAAGATCAGTATACACGATAGCATGGTTTTGCAGCAAGTTTAGTCCTACAGATGTCTAGAGGTGTGGTTAGATGATAAGCTCAAATGGGATACACATATTGATAATCTAATAAAACAAATTGGTGAAATGCCTGGGTATGTTATAGTGAATCAAATTCTACATGACAAGGGATGTAAGAAAACATGTAGCATTTTTGATTAAGGAGATATTTTGTTTGCCAGGGCATTGGGAAGGGAGCTGGCAAGGTTAGATGTAATGTATAACAGGTTTTCCCAATTCAGCCTCACCGCCTTTCACAAAACTCATCACTGCAAAATGCACAAGGATCTGGATTGATTGAATCAGATAGGGTGCAGGCATGATCATATCCTGTCATATATGTACAGGTGTTATAATGAGCGAGTATCTGCCTACATCTTGGAGAATTTAAACAGAAGAGATATAAAAATGCCTCAGATGATCAAAGGGTATAACATTTCAGCCCCCAAACCTTAAGTTAGAGGTAGGAGGGTCCCACTTCTATTACCAGGGTCCAGTGATGTGGAACTCAGTTCCATATTCATTGAGATCAAGAAAGGGTTCTATATGGGTGGGACATCTCAGGAGTTGGTTTCTAGATCAGGCAAATAAGTTATTACTGTACCATGTTGCTTGAACTTAGATGCAGTTAAATGTATGCTGTCTAATGTTCCGATTTCTAATGAAATTGAACTTTGTACAATAATATTACAATATGTAAGTACAATCTGTATTCCTTTCTGATTATGTGTACCACATATTATATTCATATTTACATGAAAAATTGATATTTTATTTTTATATGGTACAGTATGAATTTAATTGCATGATATAACATACAGTAAGAACAACAATGTAACAGTCTCATTTGAAATGAGCCTTGGCTCAGATGAGCCTCCCTGTTCATATTTTTATAAAGAGTTTTACTACTACTACAAAGACCCCTAGCACTTTGCTCAACAAGAGCTTCATCAACAGGTGGTGTTTGGGTGTCTATACTCAGTTTTTATGGCCACCCACAGACATACCACCATATCCTTCAGTGAGGTATCAGGGATTTAACCCAAGAACAGTCCTGTATAAACTAGAGTAGTACAATGACCGCCAAATCTAGAGGTCAGGAGGAGTGGTGAAAATAATTACATTATGGTGCAGGCTGTGAAACAATGACATTTTATCTAACATGCAATGCTAAAACATACATAGAAAACTACTGGCACCAAATGCAAGGCATAGAAAATCCATTATAAATAAGTAATCAATCTAAACAAATAATAAATCCAAAACAAACTTTTCTTTCCTATCATTGTGTGTATGATGCATATAATTTATGCAGTTCATTCCATTTGTTTTTACTTGTTTTAATAGTGAAAGCCATTGTTTCAGAATAAATTATATACAATGACATAACTGGTAGCCAATCAGGAATGCTTATTTCTTATCATTCCAGACACATATAACCATAAGAGGGTATCTCATACAAACAGTTCTAATAAATTTTGAAGTTCTAGGTGTATCTACTGTAGTTTGTTGACATACTTCATTTCCCATGTACTGTAGGTATTCAATTCTTTTCAACAAAATAAAATGTTTTGCTTTTATATTCAAGTTCCATTTTTTTTTAAACACTGAAGTTTTTAACATTTTTTGCAATACGTTTATATAAACAGTTTGGGCATCTGTTATGGTTGTAGATGTGCCTTCTCAGTTCCTTTGTGTGCCAGAACTCCTCAGCTTTGCTTTGCAGTTCTCTCACCCAAAGAAACCAAACAGGTACTCTTATAACACTAAGAGATTATAGAACTGTTCATCTAAAAATACAATTTGATCTAAAGGGTTCAAAGTAGAAAATTCTTTTCAAACCCCAGGAATTACTCAGTGTGCTTAATTAATGCAGTCAGCCTTCTGTGTTGAACTGCCTCAGAGAAGAATGGAATGTAGGTTAATGATGTAACTCTCATTGCCTCATGCCCCTAGTAACTGCTGCACTCTGAAGTGTTCAGATTAATTTCTTCACCTACCAGTTTGGACGCCTCAGAAAGCTCTCCTCAACTTTCCTTGAAAAATTTTAATTTTTCAAACTAGTTCATTTTTTTATTATAATTTTATGATTGCTGCCCCAATTCAGATATAGTTAATCAGTTTTAGTGTTTTTTTTATAGTCTTTAGTGGTATTTTATGGTTCTGAGGAACCACGGGGAACCGCCATTTCTGTGGTGTTTTTACCACTTTTCATTTATTTTATCAATCCCCTCCTGGGTACCGTACCAGTATTTTATTTTAACATTTAAAAGCATTTGCTCAGTTCCTTTTTCCTGTCAGGAACCGAGTGCAGTCGCTGGTTCTCCTTGTATTTCTTGTCTGGGGACCAACCATTTTTGGGGTTATATTTTTATAGCTGTTTGCAGTTTGGAAACTTACCTTTTTGTCTCTTAAATCTCTGCTGTGCCTGACACTAATGTCAGAGACACCTAAGAAAAAGAAAGACAGGAGCAACTGGTTTTAAAACTAGTATTGGTTGTGGGCAAATAGTGGCCAAGGCTAATAGGCACAATTTGTGCATCATTTGTCTGGGACACAGTCACATCTTTGTAAACTGTGACATCTGTAAAACCTTTTGCCCTAAGACCCAGAGAAAAAGGACCAAGAAACCCCCCTCTCATCCCCCCTACCCATCTTCTCACCTGTTACATGACTCTCCCCTTCAATCTGTCCCAGCCTCTTTTAAAGATGTCCACTGTTTTCAATGATACCACATCCTCCAGCAGTTCATTCCACTTGGACACTACTCTTTCTGTGAAAATGTACCTTCTCATTTCCTTTCGAATCTTTCATGATGTCAGAAATATGGTTATCCTATTAGATATGATCACCCTATTAGATTCTCAGATTCTCAGAAGCAACATGCATGACTGAACCAGGGATCCACAAACCAGTGAACATCATAGCCATACAACCAAGACATCATGCTGTATGCCACACCACTGACAGAAGGTAGTCCTAAAAAAAAAAGTAGAAGAGAAATAAATAAATTAGTAATCTGTTATTATAACAAATCAAAACTTCAAACATTGAATTAAATCCCATGCTCATAAATGTCACGTCATCAGAGGAACAAAAGAAATGGCTTGAAATCAAAACTGTCATTAATACCATATGGCTTTAAGCTTTGGAGAATGAAACCCCATGAAATTTAAGCTGCTATGCCAGTCAGTACATCTGATCTTCTTCCAAAATGAAGATGAATGGTAAGATCATCCAATTATTTATTTATTTATTTATTGTTAATTAAGAAAAATGTTGAGACTTGAGGCACGTACTGGGTACTGTGAGCTGAGTGGTAGTACTGGGTTTTAAACAAAACTCAGAATTTTGTACAAACAAGGTAGAAGTGGAAAGGGGGACTCAAAATTATTTTAACCACTAATTAAATGGCAGTGCAGAAACCATTTCAGGTCTTGTAGCGTGCTGAATCAATGCACTTTCATTAGGCTGATGACACTAGGCAGTGCCACATGCCCTCAGATGCACCTGAAACATGTATTAATTCAGCATAATCCCACCTCTGTCACAACATCATGCCTTACATAATGCATGCCCTGTTGTAGGTTATTGCTTGCTTCACTTCAGCAATGGGCTAGCAAAGACCCCCTATGAATGGACACAAGTGAACAAAATTGGTACTATACTATCTCACATAACTAGAAGTTATCAAGTGTGGAGTACACTTGTACTTTTGTATGGGGCTAATACCAGCTGCTGTCCCTTTAAGTGCTCTTAGAACAATTTATAGTAATTATTTCATTATGCTAATTTCTTTATGCTAATTAGTATATAGGAGGGGCTAGGAAACCCCTTAGACTATCTGTCAGTCTGTCAGTCAGAGTCTGAACTTCATAGTGTGAAGATATACCTGATGCTGTCTCTAAATAACCTGTTTATGCATTTATTCTTGCATCCATCCAGTTTATTAGCATGGTCCAGTAAGGGGTCCTCACCAGCAGCAACCAAAGGGTCTGGCAGACCACAGAGAATGTAAGGGGTCCTTTAGTGGTAGACCAAAACCAAAAATGCCACACATGGTGGAGAATGCTTCCCTTCTTCTGTCCAGACCCCCATGTCGCTTGTTTACATCGTTGGGTACCCCACAGTCATCACCCTAGTATGTTTGAACTGCCTGAATGATATTTACAACACAGCCTGAGCTGCAGAGAAGAAAGAATGAACTGTCTCCTGTCTTGTATAGCAGCCTGCAGCCCTTCTACTGTAAAAGACTACTAAAAGAAAAGGCTCCCCACAGCTGGCCAGTGGCTCCATGTCCAGCCTATCCAACTTTAATTGGGTCAAATCCTGTGCTCCATGAACCTGCTACTGTACCCCCCCACAGAGCTGCTACTGTACCCCCCTGCTCCTACCTCATGGCAGGGCTTTTTCAGAACTGCTCTGTTATTGCCAAGCAAACTCCCACAGCTATCACACCCAAGGAGGCTCGCAGCTCCTAAGAAAATAAATGTACTGTACAAAGATTCTGCCCTCTCATCTGCAGCTTCCTAGTTGCCACTGCCACTATGATGGAACCACCAGCAAGACTTCAAGCCCCCCCAGGCGGGCACATGCTATGGAGCTGCTCCACCTCAGGCTCACCACTTTGCTCCACCCCAGCAACTGCAGCTCCATAGAGCCTCAGGAACTGACAGCTACCCAGCTGGGCCCACTGCACTCAAGAACGAACCAGAGCCCCATTCCCTCCTGACCGCAGCTTCATGTAATGCACCGGCAAACAACCTCTTCCTGCCACAACAAGCACCACTCACAGCCACTCTGCAAACCTCATGCCCTTGCAACTGGAGCTCTTGGACTCACCAGCAGCCCTATGCTCAGCTGGCAGTCACAACGGACTGCTCCCCACTCCTCCCAAACTGCCATTTCATGGAGCAACCGAAACTGCCTTGGCCCTCCTGCCTCTTGCCACAATGGACTGCAGCTCAATTACATTCCTCCCTAACCACTGCAGTGCTTCTTTTGCACCGGCAACTGCATGGAGCCACAAACAAAGTGGCCATGCAAGTAAATAAATAAAACAAATTAAATAAATACCAGATTACAGCTGCAATGGAGCGATCCTCTCTCCCGTTCCACAAGCCTCCTGCCTGCAACCACAGAGCTCCGCACCTCCACGACTGCCAGTATGCCACACAGTGCTCTGCTTCTTCCCGCTTGGCCATGCACAACAAAAAGAGCCATAAATAAATAGATTTGAGGACAGGAAGTACAACAACAACAAAATATATATATATATTAGAGGCAAAAAACTTCATTTAATGCATTAGTTAGGGTTGTTCCACGCGACAAAAGTGAGAAATTCAGTGCTAGGGTTGAAAACCCCTTGGACCCCCCCACCCCCAATCGGCATTGGAATGCAGTGGGATTATCAGCCCTAACTCTCACCCCATGACATATGTAAAGCAGCAGAAGTATAGGAGAATGGGGTGAGAGTTAGACCAACGATCCCACTGCACCTAATGCCGATTGGGGTGGGCGGGTCCAAGGGTTTTCAACCCTAACACCGAATTTTCTCATTTTTTTTGCTGTGGAACAACCCTAACTAATGCATTAAACAGAGTATTTTGCCTCTAATTTCCCTTCTTTTTGAGAATGATAACGAGAAATAGTGAATGTAATGCAGCGGCGGGAGCGCCCCGCGCTCCCGGCACGTGATGTCTTGAAGCATAGTAACAGGAACAGCAACGCAAAAAGAAGTGCTAACAGTGGCACACATGGTAACACAAGCGTGAATGAGAACAGAAAGGGTAACACACACGCTGGTGTAGACGGGAACGGTCTGCCACGTGATTTGCTGTCACATAGTAACATGGTGCCTACAAACGGAAATTTCAATGGGCATGGTGACACCAACTAAAACAGAAAGAGAAACAGTACTGTAGACACAAATGGCAAAAAATAACAGAAACGCAACCGAAAATGAAAACGCCAAGGATAACGCACACGGTGGCGCAAACATCAATGGTAAGTGAAGCGGGTATGGAAACGCAAGCAGAAAGGGCAACAGTAACAGCAATGTAAGCGCACAGGCTGGTTTTCCCCAAAACCTGCATAGAGAAAGACAGTGAGTACAAATAATATATGCATAATAATGAGTATCAGAGCAGAAAATGAGAACTTGGAATACTAAATAGGTTATATCTCAGGAACCGTACGACGTGGAAAAAAAATTTAAAAGTCATATTATTTACAACTGTCCTGGCTAATTTTGGGCTAAAAAATATTGCAAAGAAAAGTCCATATCTCGCACCATTTCTGAGATACAGGCCCTGAAAGGCGCGGCGAACGCCATAATGTTATCCTATGGGGAAAAAAGAGAAGTTCAGAGTGCCATAACTTTGCCTCCCTGTAATATTTTTTCACCAAACCACTGAAAGGCACATCTGTGGGCTGTTGGCTGTCTTCCCTCCAAATTTCAGGAAAAAAGACCAAACCGTTATTGTGCAGCAGAAATCCAAAGGATTTCTGTAATGCGTCGTGCGCCATAATGTTATCCTATGGGAAAAACCATCAACTTTGGAGTGCCGTAACTTTGCTGCCATGTAATATTTTTTCAATACAACACTGAAAGGCACATCTGTGAGATGTCGGCTCCGTTCCCTCCACATTTCAGCCCAAAACTCCCAACGGTTCTTTTGCAGCGCAGTGCCAAAGAATCACTGTCACTTTCCCACAGATGGAAAACTACTGTCGCCAATTTCAAAGCTTTCAAAAGTTCGACACTTTGTGAGCACAAAAGTAATTTATGAAAGTACTTTTTCCAGAAATTTGAAAATATATTTCTGGGGTGTTTTACCACAAAATAAAGACATGGCAAACATCCTCAGGGTCCGACTAGGTGAATACAAAAGAATTAGGTTGCTAGGGGTCCCAAATTTAAATGCCAACCATTTTCTGATCACCAACTGAAAACAAAATGGCTGATTTGCAGTAACAGGCCCATTTGTGAAAGTAAAATGCATTTGCGACACTGTCGAACTTTTTCTTAACTTTTCCCATTGACTTATAATGGAAATTGTTTTGAATAACTTCTGAACCGTTTAATATTTTTAGCAAATCTTCAAAGACACATCAGGGACCATTTTTATTCCCTGAAGATTTTGGGCCGGTCGTGCAAACCGTGCAACCTGTATGCACGACCGTAGAATTCCAGAAAAAGCGTAAACGCGTGCGCAAATCATGCTTAATAACTCTGCAGCCGTGTATCCAACTGGTACAAAACTTTGTAGATGCCAAGGCATATGGTTCTTGATCTTGTATTCCAAATTTCAGCTAAATCTGTCATACGGTTGCAAAGTTATTAAGGTGCAAAGTTTTGGGGTTTAACATAGAAATGGCTCCTCAACCCTAACTATGGTAGCACTACCGTGCTACCATAATATATATATATATATATATATTATGGTAGCGATGTAGGCTACCATAGTAGGTTGAGTAGTCCTTTAAGGTTATAGGGTCAAACTTTGCACCTTAATGACTTTGACATCATTCAACAGATTTGCCTGAAATTTGGAATGTATGATCAAGAACTATACATCTTGGGATCTGCCAACTTTCGTAGTGGTCATATATACAGCTGCAGAGTTATTAAGTGAGATCTGCGCGTGCGTTTACAGTTTTTGGTGAATTCTTTGCTCCCGCCTAGAGGTGGCATGGTTTGCGGACCAGTCTGAAAACTTCAGGGAACATTTAGCCAGGATCCCCAATGTGCCTTTTGAAGATTTCGTGAAAAAATATTAAACGGTTCAAAAGTTATTCAAAAAACAAGTTCCCATTATAAGTCAATGGGAAAAGTTAACAAAAAGTTTGACAGTGTCGCAAATGCACTTATTACTATCGCAAATGGCCCTAGTAGTGTCACAAATCCACCATTTTGTTTTCAGTTGGTGATCAGAAAAATGCTTGCCATTTTAAATTGGGACCATCTAGGGACACAATTTTTTTTTGTGTTTACCTAGTCGGACCCTCAGGATGCTAGCCATGTCTTAATTTTGGGGTTAAACACCCCAGAAATATGTTTTTCAAATTTCTGGAAAAAGTAGTGTCACAAAGTAGTGTCGCACTCATGACACTTTCATGATTTCATTTGCAAAAGTGTCGTGATTTGTGACACTATGCCCGAAATAACAGGAATTCTTTGCCACCCTGCTGCAAAAGAACGGTTTGGTCAATTGGGCTGAAATTTGGAGGGAAGACAGCCAACATCCCACAGATGTGCCTTTTTGTGGTTTGGTGAAAAAATATTGGAGGGCTGCAATTTTACACCACTCCAAAGTTGACACTTTTTCCCATAGGATAACATTACAGGGCCTGTATCTCGGAAATGGTGCGAGATACGGACTTTTTGTCGGAAAAATGCTTAGTCCCCCCCAAGTGCAGGCTAAGTACAAAACTAGCCAGCAATGTCATAATTCATATGAAAATTTTCATTTTTTTCTATGTCATACAGTTCCTGAGATATAAGCAATTTAGTATTCCAAGTCCTCCTTTTCTGCTCCGAGGCCCATTATTATGCATACATTCTTTGTATTCACTGTCTTTTTCAATGCAGTTTTTTTGGAAAAGAAGGGTGTGCCCTTTTGTTACTGTGCCAGTTAGAATTTCCAATTGTGTTTCCGTTACCATTGGTGTCACCGTTCCCGTGTACGCCACCGTGTGCGTTACGGTTTGCATTTTCGTTTGTGCTTCTGTTTGTGTTACTGTTACCATTTGCATTTCCATTACTGTTTATGTTTTCATTTTTTTTTGTATCAGCCTATGCATTGCCATTTGCATTTGCGGTCTACCTTCCATTTGTGTGTGTCTTTCGTTTTGCGTCATTGTCGCTGTTACCATTACCATTGCTATTTCCAATCACGTTACCATGACCGTGTGCATTATGGTTTGCATTACCGTACGCATTTGCGTTTGCATTTCAGTTTCTGTTTCCTTTGGCATTACTGTTGCTGTTACCATTTACATTTCCAATTGCAGTACGATGACCATGCACGCAACGGTTTGCATTTCCGTACACACTTGCGTTTGCATTTCTGTTTCCTTTGGCGTTATTGTTACTGTTACTGTTACCATTTGCATTTACAATTGTGGTACTGTGCCCGTGCGCGTTACGGTTTGAGTTTCCATACTAGCTTCCATTCATCTTTCTGTTTTCTTTGGCATTATTGTTGCTGTTACCATTACCATTTGCATTTCCAATTGCGGTACCGGGACCACGTGCATTACCAGTTGCATTTCGTACACGCTTGTGTTTGCGTCTCCATTTCCGTCACTGCTCGCTTTGGTGTCACTTTGCACTTGCATTTCTATTACTATTTGCTTTACCATTTATGTTTGCTTTACCATGTGTGTCACCGTTGCCGCTTGCGTTTGCTTTGAAGTTCCTTTTACTATGTAACAAGACATCACATGGTTGGAGCGTGGGGTCCTTTGTGCCCCGCGCTCCCACCACCACATTCCATTCACTATTTATCTTCCTCATTCTCAAAAAGAAGTGAAATTAGAGGCAAAAAACTCCATTTAATGCATCAGTTAGGGTTGTTCCACAGTGACAAAAGCGAGGAAATTCGGTGTTAGGGTTGAAAGCCCCCCTTGGAACCCCAGCCCACCTCCCCAACTGGCATTGGGGTGGCATTGAGGTCATCAGTCTAACTCTCACCCCATTCTCCTATACCTCTGCTTCTTTACACATGTGATGGGGTGAGGTGGGGCCAATGACTAGCGTGCCCGATGCTGGTTGAAGGTGAGCTGAGATCAGGGGCTATCAACCAAACACTGAAAATATATATATATATATATACACACACATACATACAGGACTGCAGCCCCACGGAGTGATAATTTTTCACGCTGGCCATGCTTTGAAAGGGAGCCATACAAACATTGCCCAAATAACATGGGGTCAAAGGGAAAGAAAAGCACACAAATCACAGCAGGATAATACAATAAAGCGGGCAAAAGGAAAAGTCAAAAGCGAAATGCAAAAAGCACAAGCCTGGGGGACAACTGGAAACTAAAAATTCAGCACAAGCTCAATAAACAAAATGGAGTGCAATCTAGTCAAACTCAGACTTTCTTCAGCATTTTGTTCACTCACCATAAAACAGGAAACTCCCACCATTTTCATTGGGGAAGAAACATAGCAACATGGCAATCACCATTTTGCCCATCGCAGAGCAGCCAGGCAGCCTCGTGGAAGAAAACCTCCATTTTTTCTTGACAAAGGAAATGAACCTTAACCTTCTTTGCTGGTGGCCATCTTGTTACAGTCAGGCCAGTCAAATCCCATAGGAACTGCATGTCAAAGTTTGACGGCCATCTTGTGAAGGGCCCAAATTGACCTCACTATATTGAAATCAATGGAATCCTATTTAAATGAATAGACACTGCAACAAATAGCTGATTTTGCAACAAAACCTTTATTTAAATAACAAACAACACAGAACTGAGTGGAAATTCTTTATTAAGATGCCATTTGATGAACACTGCTACAAAAATTTGTACTTTTGTCTACAAAAATAATTTTTGCTCGGCACTTCACTCACGATATGATGTCCCATCTCCTGCATGACAGCAACTCCTTATCACCCGTATGACCTTCACTCGGTGAAACGCAGCTCCTCTCCAACCACAGTGTCTGAGAACAACACAGATATGGGTGCCAGAGCATCCGGAGTTCTACCTTCACCCACCTCAAGAGCGTGGGGCTACAAAATAGAAACCATCATGCATGACATTCAGTCGTCCATCTCAGCTCAAGCAGCACCAGCTATGCAAGCCATTCAAGATGACCTGGCATGCATTAAAGCAATTTCACCACAGTCCACAGTCTGTACCAGTACCCTTCTCAGCCTTGCCTCATGAAGATGCTGTCGACTGGCTGGAACAATTCCAAACATGGATTTCTTTCAATGGCTGGACTGATCCCTTGCACATCTCCAATGCCTTATGCTTGCTTCTGAGAGGGACTGCCATTTCCTGGTTCAATGCAGTTCCAGAACAAGTCAAAGGGGACACTGCCACCCTGTATACAACTTTCAAACACCATTTTCTCCAAGCTCACCCACCCTGCTTATTGGAGCAACAGCTGTGGGAACGTACCATGCAGCCCACTGTACTCTTGAAGCCTTCATTGTGGACACTGAGTCATGCTGCAAACATATGCAGAAAACAGAGAAAGATCAAGTAACAGCCTTTGTCCAGGGACTGCCTCCTCAATTCCATACCTGTGTCATACAGCAAAAGCCAACCACATGGACAGACACCATCCAAGCTGCACAGCTAGCCCAAGAGTCCATCTCAATGTTTCAGTCTGCCAGTGCTCAGGCGGGGTAACCTCACAACTGGCTGCACTCGTAATGTGTCCAACAGCAACAAGCAATGATTGACAAGCTTATCTCAACTATCAATACCTTACACATCAACTCAACTGCCTCCTCTGTAAATTTTGTCAACACTATACAACCACCTCAACAGTGACCTGATCCACCTCCTCCTTCCTGAGAGCCTGTAACCCGCCAGTGGTGTGGATTCAGAGGACACACTGCTGCTGTCTGCTGAAAGCTGAAGTATTACAACAAGACTCAAGAGAACCGGGGATGCCCACCACAATGCAACCAACAGGATATCTGCAACTACTCCCAGGATCAGGGAAATGAGCACTGCCCAGCAGACATGGGGCTTTTGTTGGGCAGGGGAACACAGGAACTGACTTTCACAATTCAAACAAAATGCATCCTTCACCTGCAAACTCAGGCACACTCACACTTCCGGGGCAAAAGAACCTGTCATCAGTTCACCCCTCCTAGCCAACTATGTCCTTGTAACCATTGAAGATTGGTCCGCGCACGCCTTGGTGAACACTGAAGTGCAAATATCAGTTATCAACAGCAGTAGTCTGAATAACCAAGCTATTCATCACATACATAATGTCTCTCCAGCCGACCTAAAGTACATTATCACAGCAAGTACAGCTACAATACCGATCACAGGTGTGGTCCATCTCAAGCTCCACTTTGGCTCACAGCAAGCTACTGTCAAGTTTTACATAGTGCCTGATCTTCAACCTGCAATAATTCTTGGTCTGGACTTTCTCAAAGCTCACAAAGCCATCCTAGACTTTGCCGCAAACAAACTGTCCTAGATCCTCGGAGGTAACTTTCAGCCATAAGGGCCTGATTCTAGAAGGGTGGCGCAAGTTGCCGCCGAATGCAACTTGCACCACCCGCAACTGCGACATTGACCCTGCACCCTATTCTAGAAGGGGCAGGGTCTCTGCAGCAAAGTCCTGTGACTTGCGACATGTGGCTAGGTACGCCGCAGAGAGGGCTTTGCTGGCCAGCATGTTGCAACCCGCTGTCGAGTTGTGTAAGTGCACCCCTGCCCAGTAAGCCGAATAGTTACCCCCCAGGGTGGCCCACACCCCTCCCCCAAGCCCCCAGTATGTGCACTGCGAGGCTGGCCACACCAACTGGCCCCTGAATCCACATATGTGTTTTTGCATATTACTTTTCTTCTGGGAAAATTCAATAACAAATGAGCTACATCTGGACTGAATGATTTATTTTACAGCCCACCTTGCCCAGCCCAGTGTTACTTTGTTGTGGTACTTTCAATATTTATGATTTATGTGAAAAACGTTTATTACATTGAAATCATTTGTATGAGTAGCCCACCAGTAATACTACAAGTTGTACTTCCTGGAAGCGCATTCTCACTATGGTCATGCTAACGGTGATGGCAGCAGTTATCCACATGAACGAGCAAGCAAAGCAAGCATTTGCTCGTGATGTCAACTGTGAATGAGCCCTGACCCACAGTAGCACATACCCCAGCCGTCATTCATGTCACAAAGGGCTAAGTTGACTAAGACAATATTTTACATGCAGCTCATGAAATTGCATATAGACCCAAGACAGATAGGGTCCCCCTGGCGTCTTGAGTGTAACTCAATGACTGCATTTCCACTATCCACTTCTGACATTGTGAGTTTTTAATAATGGAGCCTTTGACAATAAATGCATTATTGTTGTATGTAGTGCTTCATTTCTTAACCTACCTCAACTCAAAGTATCATGACAGCTTGATTTCATATATAGGTTAGTTGTTAATGTTAGAAAAGGTTGAAAGTACTGTACTGCTTGAATACAGACTTACACATACTGTATATTCTAAGGTGCCACTTGTGTATTGTATACTATGTACACTTTCAGCGACTGTGGTCCTCATTATGCTGAAATGGATTGCTGTTCTTTTACTGTGAATAGACATCTGATTAGTTTCATACCCACTGTCTCCCATATAACAGTTGTACCTTCTTATAACAGTGTGTCCTTTACATTTCATATTGGACCACATTATATGCACAGCAAATTTCACCACTGTACACTTTCACAACCTTAAAACAGTTATTGGCTAAGGTTTAAACAAGCATGGAATAAACTTGCAATCCTATGCATTAAGTGGCACATTTACCACATTCTATTATATGTCATTCATACTAAATGTATTTTAGTCAGTATGAGCTGTACTGAAAAGACGCGCTCAGAATTTAATTTCTGAGCGCGTCTTTACAGTACGCGCTCATATTGCACTCAGTCGGTGGCTGGCCATGGTGGTGAGAGGTGGGCTGTGCCAGTCACCAGCTGGGGATGGGTGGGGAGTGCTGGGTGGGCTGGCATGGCTGGGTGAGGGGCCACTAGATTACCAGGGCAGGATTTTAGCATGTCACGGCGACTCGGGGTTGGGGCAAGGTGGGATGACAGCACCACCCTGTGGGGCATATTACAACAGAGGATTTGGGGGTGTGGGCAGCCCTGCAGGGCATGTATTGCACAGGGAGTCGGGGCAGGGGTGTGGGTAGCTCTGCGGGGCACTTACTGTATGGGGGCGTGTACAGTAGGGGGATGGGGTGAGATTGTGCCCCCAAGTCTAGAGTTGGTTCTGTGTGGTGCCCATTGGGGCAACAATGGGGGTGGTCAGGGCATGGGGGCACATGGACTGGGTTCTACAGAACCCTCAGAGGACATATGTAAGTTACACCAGCTAATTGCAGGTGTAACTAACGATGCCGGTTCTCCTCCAGGGGTTCTTTGTTGCTGCCCTTCTGGAATGGGGCACAACTGCTGCCATAAACCCCCTAGCGCCATGTCACGGGGGTTTATGGCGCAACTGCCGGCATAACTGCTGTTTGGCGCAAGCGGCCTGCGACATGTCACAGGCCACTTTGTAGAATAGCGCCAAGTTGCAACTGCTGGCGTAAGTTGCTACTTGTGCCATTCTACTTGGCGCAAGTGCTGTTACGCCAGGCGTAACTTTTCTAGAATCTGGCCCTTAGACTCAGTGACTGTGCCTCCTCAGTCACAGATGGTTTTGATTGCCAAGATTAGAGGTGAACCACTTCCACAAGGTGTTGTTGGCATTGTCATGGGATCCCCCGTACTCCATTCATCAGGTCTCCTTCCAGGAAACACCTTATCGGCGGTGCATGGTGACGCAGTCTTCCAAAAATGCTGCAACTTCACAATTGAGCCTGTGGTCATTTCAAAGGGTGCTAACGTTGGAAAGTTTGTCTGCTTGTCTTCAGGGGACCAGCTCCATCTCATGCAAGAACCTCAGCCTGGTTCCACTAAATCTATTCCTGTCAGTACTATCACTACCACTCAAGTTTTAACAAAGTTACCCCTTAGTCAGCGACTATCCTCTTCAAAATTTCCAGCATCTCCAACAGAAAAGTAACAACTTCTGATATTCCTGGAGAATTACCCAGATGTCTTTGTTGGTCCAGATAACAAGCTTGGATGCTGTGATATCCTGCAACCCACCATCGGAGTACAGCCCAACCAGAAACCAATCCATCACTGAGCCTACAAAGTGGGACACAAACAGAAACAAGTCCTTGAGGACATAATCAAAGACATGCTCAACCAAGACATTATCGAAGAGTTTACAAGTCCCTGGGATGCACCTTGCTGGCCGGTGGTAAAGAAGAACAAAGAGTATCACTTCATGGTAGACCACAGAAAACTCAATGCCTACATGGTGCAGGATGCTCATCCCTTACCTACAACCGAAGATGCCTTAGAGAGTCTTGGTGCAGCCAGCCCTGCTTACTTCACCACTCTAGACCTTCAGAGTGGGTTCGATCAGGTTTTCATTGATCCAGCTTCTCGTCCATACACAGCATGGCACTGCCACTTGGGACATTTTCAGTTCAAAGTCTACCTATGGGTCTTCAGAATAGCCCAGCCACATTCTGACATGTTATGAAAGCTGTGAAAGCTGTGCTACAAGGGTTGTCTTGGAAATCTTGCCTAGTCTTGCCTGGATGATGTGATTGTCTTCAGCAGAACTTTGCCAGAGCACCTCCAACATCTCAAAGAAGTGTTCGAACATCAGAGACAAGCCAATCTCAGACTTCGCCCAGAAAAGTGTTGTTTTGCACATCAAATTCATTACCTGGGACATGTTGTTAGTTCTCAAGGCATGTCTCCAGATCTAGACAAGCTCTCAGCAGTCAACGACTATCCAGAACCTAACCATCTCAAAGACATTCGAGCTTTCCTGGGCTTGTCTGGCTACTACCGAAAGTTCATTTGCAACCATGCCAAGATTGCAGCTCCACTGTATGCCCTCACCAAAAAGGGATGTGACTATAATTGTACTTCCGAATGTAAGGAGGCCTTTGAAACCTTATAACAAAATTTGATCTCTTCTCCAGTATTGGCCTACCCTGGGTTTGACCAACCCTTCAGACTCTACTCAGATGCTAGTTCCTTTGCAGTGGGGTGCTGTGCTCTGTCAAATTCAAGCTGGAACAGAATGAGTTGTCTCCTATGCTGGGCGCTGTCTTTCCTCAGCTGAGCAGAACTATGGCATCACAGAAAAAGAGTGTCTAACCATGGTATTTGCCTTATAGAAATTTTACTGCTACCTTCGCTACTCCTCCTTTACAGCTATCGTTGATTACTCTGCCCTCAGATGGGTATTCAAAATGAAGGAGCCAGTAGGCAAGTTTGCCCAATAGATTGCCATGTTACAGAGTTACAACATTAAAATTCAATACGGACAAGGTCAAGTTCACTCAAATGCCACTGGTGTAAGCTGGAGACTAATTCCATCCACATCCTCCTCAACAGATGAAGAATCCTGCTTACAATCTCTTCCCTTCCATGCCATGGATGTGCTTTCTGTGGACACTCCTATAGCACCTCAAGTTGCTTTGCTGCTACCAACTGCTTCTACAAAAAGACACACAAATCCTCAGTTACTGCAAGCAGCCAAAGAGCTTCTCATCTCCTCTGTATCTGATCTGTCCCTGGCAACTGTTAAAATGCAGCAAGGAACTGACACTCAATTCACAGACATAATCACCTACTTAGAGTCTGGAACCTTACTGCAACAAAAGAAACATCGCCAAGATGTACTTTTCTTTTTTTTTTTTTTGAACTTCAAATTTTATTTTTAAAAGTTCATCAAGGTAAGACAAATACATTAGTCCAGACTTTCTGAGGTAAAGACTTCATCCTAGGCAGAGATACATATATAAGCTTGGGGCATGTTTTAACATAGAAAGTAGTCTGACATAATGTTCATTTGTTTTATGTCCCTATAGGCCCAGAGTCTTTCTACGAAACAGCTTCTTCCTGAGGTATTCCAGTGTTCCCTATATGGGGATGTCTGAGGGTATTGAATCTCTACTGAACATTATATAGTTCCTTTTATCATGAATCTTCCAAATTCTCCAACTGTTTGTAACAGGGCCTTTTAGTAAAAATAGTCTTGACCATGACATAATAAATAACACCTAACTGTATTCCTGAATAAACAAATCATGGAGTATTAGCCTTTGTTGTGTGTCTATCTTTCTTTGTTATATGTTTCATTAGTATTAAAACTTTTGTTCACTATATTCTCGTCTTCCCTTTCTGTTAAATACATATAGAAAACAGAATAGAACAAATAACACTATAACTTTATCAACTTAAAAAGACAGCCAAACGAGCGCCTATAATGAGTTTCAATATAGTGATACCTTCCCTTCCTCGGTGAATTTGTACTCTTCCCTCTTGTTGTCCCCTTTCAGTGTCTGAAGCCCCTAAGTTACCCTCAATTTTTATACAATTAATATGTGCTAATTCCTATTTCTGGAGTAATTGCTCCAGAACTGGTAAGCCTTCTTTCTCCTCCCAATGATGAAAAAGGGAGCCATCTCGTGTTAAATTTATCTGTGGTCAACCTTAACCTAGCTGTGAGGGCCTCCATATCTCTAATTTGTCTAAGGTTCTGATACCAATTAAAAGTCTGTGGTGGGTCCTTTATCAACCATTTCTGTGTAAGTGCTTTCAGGGCTGCTATTATGAGGATGTTAAAGAGATATTTTCCTGTTTGAGACTTTATTTCCCGTGGGGGGGCTCCTAGTACCATGTTTTAAACTCTAAAGGGGTAGTTAAAGTTAAAATCCTTGCTGTTAGAGTAATTATCTCTGCCCAAAAGGGGGTTATTTTGGGACATCCCCAAAATATGTGATAATGTGTGCCCTGGGACCCACAATTCCCTCCAACATTTGTTTGTTTTGAAGGTAGCATACTGGTAAGATATGGAGGGTGTTCTAAAAAAAATGGATGTTGATTATCCATCTAAATTCCCTCCACGAGGGGGAATTAGTTGTTTGGTGAGTGCCTGACCAGATTGTCTGCCAGGTGTGATCTGGAATCTGGAGATTAGCCTCTGTATTCCAATGTTCTGTTACCCTTTGTATTGCCAGGGTCCCCCTATTTTCCATCAAAATGTTATAGATCATCGAAATGTTGGATTTAGTGTCTCTTAGTTTGCTTTTCTGATAAATAAGTAGGACGGGGTCCGCTGGGTTCTGTGTTAGTTCCACCAATCCAATTGTGTTTGTAATATAGTGCACACATTGACAAAATCTAAAACAGTCTGTGTTTGGTAGTTTAAATTCCAACTGGGCTTGGGCAAAAGATTTTATGGTCTCTCCTTCCAGGAGTTGTTTGGGATATTTGAGGCCTTTTAAGGCCCATCTGAAAAAGATTGGATCTTTTTTCTGGGCTGGGAACCCGGGCAAATGTACAAAAGGGAGGTATTTCCAGACTGGACGGGTTATCTCCCATGTCTGTCTAGTCTGAAGCCAGAGTGCTATAGTGTGTCTAGTTAGTATATTTGTAATATTCTTTAAATCCTTCAGAAGGATTCTCCAAGGTAATAAGCTAAGGGGAGCCAAATGACACTCCCTTTCTTCTATTTCTAACCAGCCATGTCCTTTTCCTGGTGTCAGCATTTTAAGCACCGGTAAAAGTTGAGCTGCTAGGTAGTATTTTGGAAAATCTGGGAGTCCCATGCCTCCTTTGGTCTTTTCCTCCATCAGAATATCCCATCTGACCCATGGCCTTTTCCCAGCCCAGACGAAGTCTGACAATTTTTTAAAAATTTTTCCAGTCATTTGGGGGGATTGGAATGGGAAGGGTCGTAAAAAGAAAAAGAAATCTAGGCTAAATATTCATTTTAATTGCTTCTAATCTATTGCTAAATGTAAGGGGAAGCAGACTCCACCTGCGTAGGTCTGCGAAAATCGGTTGTCTGAGAGTTCCGTAATTATGTTAGTACAGTGTTATAAGTTGTGTGGGGATCTGAATCTTCAAATATCTTACTTTGGTGTCTACTCACTTGAAGGGGATCAGGTCTGTTAACTTTTGGTCCTTTGTACCTCCTATCAACAACACTTCTGACTTTGTCATGTTTACTTTAAAACCTGAGACCTCCCCAAAATCTTTAAGTAGTTCTAATAATTTGGGGACCAATACATGGGGGTTGCTCAGGTACACCAGAGTATCATCAGCATATAGGGAGATTTTATGGGTTGTGTGTTGTATGGTTATACCCTCAATATCCTCCTTCTGCCTTATAGCCTGGGATAGTGGCTCTATGCTAACTGCAAAAAGCAGTGGGGATAGGGAGCATCCCTGTTGTGTTCTTCTGGCAATTTTGAGGGACTGTGACAAGGTTTCATTTACCCTAACTTTGGCCTGTGGATGTTGACATCCGAGTGTTACCCAACTCAAGAAGTTGTCTCCAAACCCCGTTTTCTCCAGAATCTGGAAGAGATATTCCCAGTTTAGCCTATCAAAGGCTTTCTCTGCATCCAGAAAAACTGCCAGTGCAGGGTGCTGGGTGACATTCTTTCACTGTAAAATGTTCAGAAGCCTTCTAATGTTGTCAGCTAGGTGGCGATAGGGAATAAATCCTGTTTGGTCAGGGTGAATTAATAATTCTATATATTTTTGGAGTCGAATTGAAAGTATTTTAGTGAATATTTTTGGGTCCTGATTAAGTAAGGCTATGGGTCTAAAAGATTCGCATTTGGTCCTTTCCTTCCCCAGTTTAGATATTACTGTTATGAGTGATTGTGACCAACTCTCTAGGAATTTTCCCTCCTCCAGTGACTGGTTGAAAACTTCTGCCAGGATGGGTGCTAGTGTTGGGCCTAAAGTTTTATAAAATTCTCCGCTGAGCCCATCTGGGCCTGGAGTCTTCCCTGAGGGCAGGCCCTTGATAACCAACAATATTTCTCCCACTGATATGGGGCAGTCCAGATCCCTTTTGGCAGCTTCAGGTAGTGTGGGCAACTCAATAGTCTCCAAGAAGGTTTTAGTTTTATTTAGGGTATAGTGTGTTTCTTGATTTTCAAAATACAGAGTTTGATAATATTTTTGGAATTGGGAGGCTATCTCTTTGGGGGAGTCCCATCTTTTAGTTGGATCTTCTTTTTCTGCAATGAATGGGACGTATCTCTCTGCTTGGGCCTTCCGGAGCCAAAATGTAAATAATTTCAAAGCTTTGCCCCCCACCTCATGATATTTTTGATTTGTGAATCGTAGTTATCCCTCTACTTTCTTATTTTCGAATTCTTGTAAGCTCTCTCTTGCCCGCCTCAGGTCTCTTAGAGTTTTCTGATCTATAGGATTGGCTTTATGCTTTTGTTCTAAGGTGTTTATTTCCATTAAAATCTTATTTTGTGTTAGAGTTGAAAGCTTTTTCTGGGCAGAGGCAAAGCTGATTATCTCCCCTCTGGTAACAGCTTTAAGTGCATCCCATTTTAGAGAAGCAGGTGAGGTGGATGATCGATGGATTTCCGTGAAATCTCCCACCTTTTGTTTTAACCGATTCACAAATGCTTTGTTATTTAATAATGAGATGTTTAGGCTCCATAATGTCTGCTTGTCTTGGGGTGGGAGAGACAAGTAGATGGATGTGGTCTGACAAGGTCATAGCATGTATCTGGGAGTCCATCACACTATGTAGGTCAGTTAAATATGTGAAAAATAGATCCATTCAAGAGTATGAGCTTTGTGCATTTGAATAAAATGTATAGTCTCTCTCCTTCAGATGATAAGCCCTCCAAACAACAACCAGAGCCATTTCTTTTGTCAGGGACCTAGAAGCAGTTTGATTTGTTACTAATCAATTGGAGGATCTATCTCTCTGGGGTTGGGGAGCTACAGTAAAATCACCTCCCAGTATTAACTGGCCTTGAGGGAGATTTTTTTAAATACCTTTTCAAAAAAAGTCTCCCTGCTGGGTATTTGGGGCATATATGTTAACAAAATGTATTACCCTTCCCTGAGTATGGGCTGATACCCTCTCAGATCTACCCTGCAGGGCTCCCTCCGTGCAGTCCACCATCAGATTTAAGCCTCTTCACATCAGTATAGCCACCCCCGCTTTTTTTGATTTGGGATGGGATGCTGCTACAACCTGACCCACCCATACCCTTCTTAATTTTAAGTGTTCGGGCATGGAGAGGTGTGTCTCTTGAAGGAAGACCACATCTTCCCGGAGTCCCCTGAGTTCTTGTAACAACCTCATTCTTTTAATAGGAGAGTTAATCTCCTTAACATTATAGGAACATATTTTAAGGGAAGCCATTATTTTATATTGAGTGTGAGAATCAGGAGGCTATATGTCCCACATTGACACAGTGAGGCATGTTTAGTATATGTTTGGTAGTATGTTATTTTTGTTTGAGGTGAGTACATACCTTTCCATTTGGGGTTTACCTCTATTTGGCTGTTCTTGAAAACCAGCAGAATAATCATAACTTCCTCCCTCTTTTCCCCCATGTTAAATAAAGGGGAAAAAAGACAAGGAGACAAAACCCTTAACTAAGGGTTACAGTAACAATAACTTTATATTAACAGACATAACAATAAACAGTGGCAGAGGGGCTGAACCAACTGTTACAGCCTCTCCACTGTTCAAGTTCTGAAGGAGGAGGGAAGTGTCCTCCCCCTTCCGAACTACCCTGGTCTTGTTTATTCCTAGGTAAATTCCCAGGCTCCCCCCAGTCCTTAGAATGGGGAGAAACTACAGTAGGTCCACACGTGGTGTGTAGTGTATTTAACACTACCTGTCTCTATACTAGAGACCCAGAGCACAGTTTTTAGCTGCTCCCACAAATATTTAAGTTCACCAATGAATGGGATTCCGATTACCCCCCCCAAAACCCATCCAACCTTCCCATTCTGCCATTATATTTACATTTCCCTTCCCTTTTTCCCAAAGATTCTCACTATTGGCCATTATGAAAGTGGGGTATACCTACATTCATGGAGAAGTTCTCCTGTGATAATACAGGGAAAAATCCCCCTCTATTTTACCCCTTTCATCCCTACCAACCAATATCCGGTTCATGGATGCTTAAGCGCATCTTCCTTTATTCCCTGGTTACTTTTCTGTTTGTCCCTGAGAGGTATCTCTTCTCTCCTCCTGGATTCTCTCCCTGGATAATGGGCTTTGTTACTCGAGCTTTAGGCCTCCAAAACATTCAAGGCATCATTATGCTTTTATCCCCTGAGTAAAATTTTTTTTTTTTATTTCCCATCAAATTTTCCTCACAAGGGGGTGCTGAGGTGGCGCTCTGATCCATGGGATAGGGTGCAATACCATTATTTGATGGAAATAATCCCTGCCCTTCGTTCCCCCCCTCGCTTAGGCAAGTAGTAACCCCCAAATATATATCATTTAAACTATTTAACCTATGACACTCCATTTTAAACTTAAGTGAATTAAAAGGAAAAAAAAGGAAAATGCTTTCAATATTAGCTCAAGTCTTTCTATATAAAAAGGAGACGTGGGAAAGAGAAACAACACATCAGCTGTCCGTTATAGTAGACTTAGCTTTCAGGAAATAGAATTGGCTTATCTGGTTGAAGCAAGTTCTGGGGTTTTTATTTGGGTGGGTTACCCAACTTTAAATTCTGCCACTCTCTTCAATTCTGGTTGTTTCAGCGGTGCGGCAAGGTTCTGAACCCCAATCCCATGTTGGTTTGACTCTCGGAGCCCTCCATCCATTGCATGATTTTGTCAGCATCTCTTACCAGCTGTTTCGGTAAAGATCCTGGAAACGCTCGCTTTTAAGACTTTCCCATCACTTGCCAGACATTTTTAGACAGATTTTGTTCAAGAGTTTCAAGCTCTAGGTCTGGTAGGGACACTCCCCATTCTTTAAGTAACGGCATGGCCTCCAGAAGGTTAATGAAGGTTTTTGGGCCTGAGTCTAGGTGCAGCCACAGCTTGGCTGAAATGGTAGTTTCACTTTCAGGTTTTTTTCTTTGATTTCTTTTATCACCGAGTGCACCTTAAGTCTTTCGTTTTGGAGGGCAGGGGAAAAGTCTTGCTTAAAGAAGATGTTGCTTTGCTACTTTAAATCTTTAATTCTCCAGGCCTCCCTCAGCACCCACACTTTGCTCTGGAAGAGAGTCATCCTCACCACCCAGGATTGAGGCCTTGCAGCAGGGTTTGTGAGTTTTGGTACCAGTGAGCAATGGGCTCTGTCCATCATCAGATCCAGATCAGAGGGGACTGAGAGCACCGAGCGTATTACATGTTGAATAAAGTTTATAGGGGTTGTGAATCCCTCTTCGGGACATTCTGAGACTCCGTGGATACGGAAGTTATTCCAGCGAGATCGATTTTCCATGTCTTCTAGTCTGGCGTGTGCCTCTCTTTCCCTTTGAAGCAAGAACAGAAGTACCCTTTGTTCAGTGTCCTAGGTGTCCGATAGCTCAGAAAGTTTAGCCGAATTCTCTGTAATATGTGTATCCATGTATCTGACGTCCTGTCGAAGATCTGCGATGGACGATTCAATTTTTTTTACTGAGGACAGGATCCGCTGCAAGGTCTGCTCTGTTTTTCTTGGCATTAGGGGCTCATCATCTTCTAGGTGAAGTGAAGACTCCGATATCGCATGGTCGCGGCGGGCTCGGGCCGTGAAGCCCTCCACCTCCTCATCTAGTGTAAGTTGCTTTGGGCCTGGGAGGCGTTCTTTCTCTGACCTTTTGGTGTATTTCCTTTTACTGACATCTTCTTAGCATAGACCAGTGCACAATTGAATCAAAGAGTCTGTTTGGGAAATGGATTTGGTTAGATTTGTTAGATGGGTCTCAGAGCTCCCGATCTAGGTTCTCATTCACCCGATGATGTCACCGGAAGTTCTCTGTAATCGAAGATGTACTTTTCTTTGTTTCGAAGTACTTCCTCAATGACGGTGTGCTGTTTCACATTTGGACCAAGGAAGGCAAGGGTCATCGCATGGATAGAACTCATGTACAGCTAGTTGTGCTGCCTCTCTAATCAATCAAGTTCTTCTCTCCACTTTCTGGAGGTCATATGGGAATACGGAGAACTCTCAAAAAGACTAGGCTTCACTTCTGGCCTCACATGAACAGGGACATTGCCCGATTTGTAAAATCCTGCCAGCCCTGCTCCCAAAGAAAGCCCCCTGCCAAACCGACAAAGGCACACATCATTCCAATGCCTGTAGCCACTGAACCATTCCAGGGAGTCAGCACTGACGTTCTTGGGCCCTTACCAACATGCTCGGACTCTGCCAACAAATACATCCTCATTTTTGAGGGCTACCTAAGTATTTGGAACTCATGGCCCTAAAAGACATCAAAGCTGCCACTGTGGTAAGTGCCTTTCTCAACACAGTCATTTGCCATCACAATACCCCATCATACCTGCATTCAGACAGAGGCACTAACTATCTGTCAACCATTGTTGGAGAAACATGCAAACTTCTCGACATCAAAAAGACTCACACAACAAGTTACCATCCACAGTGCAATGGACAGAGTGAAAGAATGATGTCTACCATTCTCAGCACATTTTCCAAGTACCTGGATAAGACTCATGACACCTGGGACCATTTTGTTCCCTTTGTACAGCTTGCCTACAATACCAGCTCTTGTGTCAATAGCACAGAGTACACACCATTCTTCTTAGTCAATGGACGTCACCCATGAACTCCACTGGACATGGATCTCTCACTGTTAAAGGTTCCTAAGTCAGTTTCTTCCTTCATTATTCCAATTCTGGAACAACTTGAACTTGCCAGATGTGTTGCAATCACCACGTTCAGCCAGAGAAAATCTGCAAAGCAGAAAATGTCAGTATCCAAGTCGCATGAGCCTTCATTCTTTGTTGGGGATATTGTGTATTTGTACCAACCTATCCTTGTTCCAGGCACCACCAAGAAACTGCTTTGCCCCTGAACTGGTCCTTTCTACATAGTAGAAAAGCTTCCTCCTGTGCGCATCCATCTACATTGCAAGTCTGATGGAAAGCTGGTACACAACAAAGTTCACATAAACTGACTGAAACATAGGTACCTGAGTAACACCCTTCCAGATGACCCCAGTCCACCTAATAATGAAGCTGCACTTGAGCCTGCCATCCTCTCTGAAGCTGAGATCCCTCCAGACAACCTGCAACTAGTTCCTACAGATCTTCCCACTCCTGACACTCTCCAGCTGGATTCCGTTTTGCTAGATGATTTGCCTGGGACTTCCTCTTCTTCTCAACCTTCTTTTTCTTCTCAGGACTCTCCTGTATACACATCGGTGTACCAGATCGAGAAGATCTTATGAAAGAAGCTTGTCAATGGATCCTGGACTTACAGAGTCAAGTGGTGCAAATATGAGAGTGGGCAGAACTCCTGGGTCGCTTTCAATAACCTGACCCCGTCCTGTCAGGAACTAGTGCAATCTACACATGCCTCTATTCCCACTGACCAGAAACGTTGACGGAAGTCTTGAACTTTTGGTGTAATGTTGAGACTAATTCTTCTACTGTAGTTCATAGGTTCATAGGTTAATTTTGAGTTATGTAGACAATTCATCCTTAATGAACTTGCCACCGAATTACTCTATTGGTGGTACATGAATTTTGTATTTCCCATATATTTATCCAATTTATATTTGAAGCTTCCCATAGTTTCACTTTCAATCAATTATCTGGGTAATTCATTCCAACTTTTTATTATTCTTTGGTTAAAAAAGTCCAAATTTTTTTTGTCATATTTATGTCACCTTTTAAACTACAGTTGTGTGATCTAGTATTTTTATTTTGTTCTTCACATATTTTAAGTCCTATGCTTTCCATTAGCATTTGATCTTTGGTGGCTCTAGATACCAGACATAGATCCCCTCTTAGTTGCCTATAATCAGTTGAGTATAGTCCCAAGTTCTGTAGCCTGTTACCGTATGGCACATTATGTTGTCCTCTGACTTTTTTTGTTATCCTTCTTTGCACTCCTTCTTTCAATTTAGAACTTCTTACAGTAGTAGCGGCAGAGAACTGGGAGCAATATTCCAAATGTGGTCATACCAGACTGGTATAAAGTGGGAGAATTACCTCTTCATCTCTACTTTTGATATTTGACAGTATACAGCCCAACATTTTCTGACATTTTTTAACCGTTTTTTTGTATGCACATCCATTGATAATGTATCTGTTATCAAAATGTCTAAATCCCTTTCCTCAGATGATGTCTCTAATATTTGATTATTTCATTTATACACAAAGTTTGGATTTTTGGGACTCAAGTGCATTACTTTGCATTTAGATATATTAAACATCATTTTGTTTTTTTATAGTCCAGTCTAAGAGTTTATCTAAATTATCTTGGAGTTTTTGACCATCTGCAAGATTATGTACCAGACCCCCAAGTTTGCAATCATCTGCATACTTGCTTATCCAAGTATTATCTGCTGTTTTGAGTGTACTCACAAGTATATTAAACAGTGTAGGTCCCAGGACTGACCCTTGGGGAACCCCACTTGTCACCTCCCTCCACTCCAACTGGTATCCCTTAACCATAACTTTCTGCTTCCTATCCTTCAACCATGATGTTACTCGTTCTATTATATTGGTCTCAAGATTAATCTGATGTAACTGTTCTGTTAGTATTCTATGTGATACCTTGTCAAAACCCTTGGCAAAATCCAGGTATATTACATCAACTGGTATTCCATTTTCTAAGGCCTCACTCACTGGTTCAAAGAAAGTTATCAAATTCATGAGGCAAGACCTACTACTGGTAAATCCATGTTGTGAGATATCAACTATCTGCTCCTTTTCCAGATGGTCAAATATCCTATGTTGAATAACCCTTTCCAGAATTTTACCTATGACTGAAGTCAGACTCATTGGTCTATAGTTCTTAACCTCGGACCTAGCTCCAGATTTATGTATCGGTGTTATATATGCAAGCCCCCATTCAGATAATGTAATTCCATTTATTAATGATATATTAAAAACATATGTGTTTGGTCCAGCCAGTTCATTTATCAATTCCTGCAGGAATTTCTGTGTTATGCCGCCAGGCCCAGCTAAACTACTTGATTTTAACCCCATGACTATAGTTATGATTTCTTTTTCAGTAATAGGAATATATGCACTTTGCCTAGCTCCTTTAGTTTCTAAAAATATTTCCTTTGGTTCAAACATGCTTAGAAAGCATGTATTTAGTTCCGATGCTATTTCCCTTTTGTCTGTGACTGTTTTATTTGCTGTAACTATTGGCCCTATCCTCTTTTGATTACCTCTCAGAGTCCCTATATAATTAAAGAATTGTTTTTTATTGTCCTTAGTTTTGTTTACCAGTTTTAATTCTATACTCCGCTTAGCTTTCCTAATTGCAAATTTTAACTGTTTATTACATTTTTTTAGCTTAGTATTTATGGCTTCAGATGAGTTCCTCTTCCACTTGCTATACAGCCATCTCTTTTTTCCCCAGTAATTTTTTTATTGACCTGTTCCACCAAAGAGGATGTCTTTTATTTTTGTGATACTTGCTAATCACTAGTACCCATTCTTCTATACAATATTCCAGATGATTTTTGATGTTATTCAAGATCATATTTAAGTCTTTATTCTGAAATTCCTGTTTCCAATCCCAATTTGACAAATACTCCTTAATTTTATTATAATTTGCTTTTTGAAACTTTTTGATCACTGTTTTTCCTGTTGTTTGTATGTAGTGTGCCTTATATGAAAACTCTATAACCCTATGGTCACTATCTCCTAAAGATGCTACTAATCAATCTCATAAATATCCTCTGTCCTATTAGTTAATATTAAGTCAAGTATATTTTTATCCCTGGTAGGTTTTGTTACCAACTGATCTAGGCTATTATGTATAGTAAAGTCAATTCATTTGTTTTCAGCTTGGTTACTACTGACCAGGTTATTCCAGTTAATGTTTGGGAAGTTAAAGTCTCCCATAATTATAGTATTATCCATGTATTCATGATGTTCCAAACTTTGTAGAAATTTTACTGTTTCCTCATTAGCGAGTCCTGGTGACCTGTAACATAAACCTAATGTAAGAAGTTTGTTTTTCAACTTAATCTGTACCCAGATAATTTCAATTTCTTCACTAATTTTATCTATTTCATATGCTTTTAAATTGTCTTTTGTATAGAATACCACTCTACCACCCCTTCGGTCTTTCCTGTTTTTATATATTTTAGTATAGCCTTTTACATCTGTACCCCAGTCAGTATCATTGAACTAAGATTCAGTTACTCCACAAACGTCGATATCATTTTTATAGAGAAAAAGAGTAAACTCATTGATCTTATTCTGAAGACTTCTGGCATTTATTAAGGTAAATTTTAAATCTGAATCAGTCTGTGTTTGTGTCATACCTTTATAATTGCTCTTAGGTATATGTTGTAGTTGGTTTATGGGTACCATATTTGCCTATCTCTCCCCCAATATCTAGTTTAAAGAATGCTGTGTGAATTCACCCAGTTGTTTCCCTAGAAGTCTGCTCCCACTTCTACTGAGGTGCAGACCATCCCAGCAATATAACTCATTCTCGAGGGTAGGACTCAGAGAGTGGTGTCTGGGATTTTTTCCTCAGCATCATTCTCCCTATCCTGTGGGGTACCGCAGGGTTCCATTTTGGCACCCATGTTGTTTGCAGTATATATGCTGCCATTAGGAGCGATTATTAGGCGGTATGGTCTGAGTTTTCACTGCTATGCAGATGATACTCAACTGTACATGTCCTAGCCCGGTCAAGATGCTGCCTTTTCGGTCTTTAATAACTGTCTTGCTGAAATCAGGACTGGATGAATGGAGTTGGCTGAGGTTGAACCCTGATAAAACTGAGGTGTTGGTTGTGGGCCAGGATCACGGGAGGTGGGTTTATTGGTTGGATTACCCTCGGGTTTATGGCTCGGGGATATCCCGCTAATTACCTTAGACTGAGTGCGGAATCTGGGCGTTGTATTTGATGACCGCTTGACATTTAAATCTCAGGTGTCAGCGGTTGTCAAAACCTCTTTTTACCATCTCAGGAACATCGCCCGGGTGAAACACCTGGTTCCCCCTGACGATCTGCCTATTTTGGTCCATGCCTTCATTACCTCCCACCTTGACTACTGCAACTCGCTCTACCTAGGGCTTCCTGGGATTGAGATTTGCCGCCTGCAGCTAGTGCAGAATGCGGCAGCCAGGCTGTTGACGGGCTCATCTAGGGCCAGTCATATAATGCCTGTGCTCCGTGGTCTGCACTGGTTGCCAGTTTTCTGGTGAATCACTTTCAAGGTCGGTTTGCTGACCTATAAGGCCCTACATGGTCAGGGACCAGTTTACCTGAAAGATCTCCTTCATCCCTACTGTCCCTCCCGCTCTCTCCGATCCACTGACGAGGGATTGCTAGAGATTCCTAGGGTTCATTTAAAAACTTCAGGGGCAAGATCATTTAGTTTTATGGCCCCGACCCCGTGGAATTCTCTACCTCGTCAGATGCGGAAAACCCTACTGTCCATAGTTTTAAAGAATCTTTAAAGACTCACCTCTTTAGTAAAGCATATAATGATTTTTATTATTGTTGTTTATTGTATTTGTAATTGTTTTATCTAGTATTATACAGGCGCCTTGGTTTTTAGAAAGGCGCCTTAAATAAATAAATAAAGATTGAGATTGAGATTGAGATTCTGCCCATCAAATTCCTCCCAATGCATTATACATTTTATATTTTGTTGTAGGCACCACCTTCTTAACCAGTTGTTAAGTTGTGCAGTTTTTTTTATGTTGGTGACCACTTGCTTTAGGTATCGGGAGTATTTCCAACAGTACAACTTCACTTCCTAAATCGAGAAACCTGTTAGTCAGTGCTATATAGTCCTGCTTTATTTCTGCAATAGGCTCATTAAGTACATTATTTGCCCCAGCATGCACAATAACCAAAGGATTATTGCCAGTGTTTCCAACAATGTTCTCAACCATTACAGTAATATCTGATATTTTTGTACCCCTGTAGCTGCACAAGATTCTCAAACTTTTGTCAGTATTACATATTGCCCAATCAAGATGTTTGATCATCGAGTCACCCACTACTAAAGCCTCCTGAGTTATTATTGTCTTTGTGTTCATATCCACTGACTCTTGTGCCAATACACTTTCCGAAAATGAGATTAAATTCTCTGATTGCCCAGAGGTATGTACTTTCTCCAGTGAGGATGACCCTGAAGTGTGCTGGACATTAACTGATATAAGTCCTTCACCCTCATTGGTGCTTTCCACACTTGGGTTGTTATGCTCTATACCTGTGGATCCCTGTTCTAGTGGATGTGTTAGAGAACTTCTTTCATTTACACATAGTTCCCTTCCAATATGTGTCTCCTCACATGTACTTAGGGGATCAAATGGATTCACCATAGGTAATTGAAACTTTATTGCCCTTCTCCCTCTTTTGGCTACCTTTTTTGCCTGGACCTGAAACCATTCGGTTTCCTCATTAGTAATATTTTCATCCTGTCTTGTATGTTTTTTACTTTGGTTTTCTCTGTCTATAAATGTTTCAGTTGTTTGGCTTTCATTGTCTGTTACACCTTTGTTTTCATTACATTGCTCCCTAGCACCATCTGAATGTCTGTCAGATATTATACTGTCTATGTCTTTGTCTTGCAACCTTTTTCTCATTTGTAGTTGACTCTCTTCAAGGGCTCGAAGTCTAATACTAAACATTTGTATTTCATTTGCCATAGCAATGCTGTCCTTGCATTTACCACATACAAATGTCGAGCAAGTGTTTGTATCTTTATTAACTTGATACATATTGCATATTTCACATTCAATTGCCTGTATCCCTTCTGCTAATATGATTGTTGGTATCATGATGTATCTGTTTTAACTTACTGTCAAGGTAAACTCATCTACTTACTTGTCACAATAAGGTTCACACTTATTTCTAGAGTTTGTCATCTCATACTTTCGACACGCATATGCTGAATCGCATATGAGATCTTTGCAACTACCTACACTCTCGCCCTGCCCGGCTCACTCTGCTCACTGTAGGCCAAGTAGAAATAGTGTTCAGTGACTCAGATGTATTCCCGGGGTCATGAAGTGAGACTGGAATAAAGTTGCCAAATTTAAGACCAAAAGTATTTAAAAAGCAGCATCCTTGTGTGTTTTTGAACTGATAGTGGTCCCCAGGCTGGATACAAGCTAAAAATATTCAATTTCAAAATGGCTGTAGTTTTCTACAAAGTGTCAGTACAACTACAAACCCTCTTCCTGTTCCTCACAGAGGGACAGGGTTCCAGACCCCACAGATTTAGCTGTAATAATAATATTAACGTATTGTTTAAGAACTGTGCTTATTATTCCTAGTATCTAACTGTTAGCCTTTTCCCTGCTCTATGTATATAGATTGCTTCATGCCCTGGTGAAGGTGGATTGCCATGTAATGTCTGTTTTGTATCTGATTTCTATGACATGGAACCTTTGTAAATGATTCTCTGACTCATAGGTACTTTTCTGAAACCTCAATAAATAAATAAATAAAATATTTCATTTATAAAAGTCACAACTGCATATAGAAAACAGGTCCCAGAGGTAGAGTGAGACCCTAGCAGCTCTGGATATTTATTTCTAACTCACGCTCAATGCAGGATGAGTAGAAATAGTGTTCAGTGACCCGGATGTATTCCCAGGGTCACACAGTGAGGCTGGAATAAAGTTGTCAAATTTAAGCCCAAAAGTAGTTAAAAAGCAGTTCCTAGTGTGTTTTTGAACTGATAATGGTCCCCAGGGTAGATACAAGCTAAAAATATTCAATTTCAAAATGGCTGTGGTTTTCTATGAAGTGTCAGTACAACTACAAACCCTCTTCCTGTTCTCACAGAGGGACAGGGCTCCAGACCACACAGATTTAGCCATAATAATATTATTTAATTTATAAAAGTCACAATTGCATATAGAAAACAGGTCCCAGAGGTAGAGTGAGACCCTAGCAACTCTGGATACCTATTCTCTGAGTTAACTGTTTTGCAGTAAATGTCTTCTTGTTCCCATTTCAGTACACCTGTTGCTATGGTACTGCATACCTGCAATAACACCTTTTCTTTCAGGAATGCCATTAGATCATTCCACGTGTTTTTGATTGTTATGCACCATTATTAAAGTTTTAGCCTGCATTCTGGGTATCCTCCTGCTGCTACCCTTCCCTCTCTTCCCTTTTTCTTTCCCTGCACTCTAGCATTTGCGGCATGACCAAGCCTCAAGTACTATTGTATTCCCCTCTCTCTGGTGCTACTCTGACTGGTCTCCAGTGTAGTCCAGATCCCCCCCCCCCACAGTGGAGTAATGTTTTGTTTTAAATGTAATGCCTTGAAATGCATGAAAATGTTTTTGCAAAAAAAAATAGTGTGATATTGCTTTGTTTGAGTGGTTCCCACATTAACTGACCCGGGGGTGGTGTGGAGTACACTTGTACTTTTGTATGGGGCTAATACCAGCTGCCATCCCTTTAAGTGCTCTTAGAACAATTTGTAGTAATTATCTTATTATGCTAATTTCTTTATGCTAATTATTGTGTAGAAGGGGCTAGGAAACCCCCTTAGACTATCTATCAGTCTGTCAGTCAGAGTCTGAACTTCATAGAGTGAAGATGTATCTGATGCAGTCTCTGAATAAACCATTTATGTATTTATTCTTGCATCCATCCAGTTTATTCACGCGGTTCAGCAAGGTGTCCTCACCAGCAGCAACCAAAGGGTCTGGCAGACCACAGAGAAGGTAAGGGATCCTTTAGTGGCAGACCAAAAACCAAAACACCACACAAGCTTGCATAATTACTTCCTTCAGTGGGCTAGCAATGCCTGATTAACACTGGCTAACACTTTGCAAAGATGGCACTCCCCCTCCCCAAACTAACTAAAGCAAAATTGCTCACCTACTTTATGTACTGGGCTGGCTATGCCCTGACAACTATCGGGATGGATGTGCAAAAGTGGCCTTGGCACCCAGCAAACAAAGAACTGGCTGAAAAGAATGTTTAAATGTGGTATGAAACTGGAAGGCAAATCACCACAAAAAAAGGCACAGTTATGCAAAACTGGCACTACCTCATCTAACTAAAGAAACCTAGCTAGAAAATTATTTAAATACGTTCTGCAATAGGCTGCCAAAGACACACTAGGCATGGCACAGTTATGGAAAATTGGCACAAGACCCCAGCAAAATAAAGCAAACATTTGAATACAGTTGTTTAAATACATTAAGCAATGGACTAGCAATGGACACGAGCATGTAAAACTGGCTTTGTCCCACCCAGCTACAGTAAAATAGCTAATAAGATTATTTATACACTTTCTGTAATGGACTGGGACAGCCCCAGTAACAATTGATACAGTAATGCAAATCTGGCATTGGCCCCCGGCAAAATTAAATAGCTGTGATTGTTATTTATTTATTTATTTAAAAGTTTTACCAGGAAGGCATACTGAGCGCTGTAATGCTTGATTCCAGATGTGTCCTGGGGGAGGGGGAATTGGAGAGAACTATACATGTAGAAGTACATTACATTGATGAATATTTACAGAGTACAAGATACACCTGCCTCATGGCAGGGGACAGCTATTAGTGCAAAACAACAAATTTAGTGCTAAACAAGGGCCACTTGCCACAGCAGTAATGGTATTAACTTTAAGAGCAAATGCGTAGTCAACATACATTCATTTGAAAACTGCTAATTCACATTTGGAGGTTTTTAAGTGTACCACACAGGGCTGTAAAAACTTTAACAGGTACTGCTGCACTACTGAAATCGAGTTGCCGTCTGTGTTTAAACTCAACTTCCAAGCTGTTAGAAACTCTACATTTGAATCACCAAAGCTGTGCACATATATTTCTTAAATAACATTGATTACTAAAATTGCTTGCTTAAAATTCCTAAGCTCTGGAGCTGTTGCACTTCACATTGCTTTAACATACATTGGTTGAAAAAAATTTCCTAAGCTCTAAAGGCTGTGCAGTTTAAACTATAAATTGCTTAAGCAAACAGAAGTTGAGTAAGTTCCTAAGCTAATCACCTGCAGTTTACTGCCTGTAGGCAGGGAGTGGCTGATTTAATTAAGGTGCCCCAGTGAATAAGCTCTAAATTACACAGGGCTTGAATGCAGACAAACTCACTCCAGTTTTAAATTAAGGTGACCACCAAATGTGGATAAAACACAGCTCAACTGAGGTTGCCAATTAAAGTACCCCAGTGAGGGTGGTAAAAACACTGCATCCTCTTTGTAAAATAGCAGCAGAAAGAACTATCTTCATTGCTCTGCCGACAAAAATTTTTGAAAAAGGTGCCAAAAAGCACAAGTCCTTTGTCCCCAAGTGCATGGTTGCAGCTTTCTGAAGAACAGCCACCCAGGCTTAGCAATTCATTGACTCGTACCTGCAGCAGTCACTGACGTGGAATCAACTCCATTTTGGGGGAGAGTAGGACACTCGATGGCCCTCATGACCACCAGCTACAGCAGTACCAGAGTGGAATTGGCTCCATTTTGGGGGAGGGCAGGACACTCGATGGCCCTCATGACCACCAGCTGCAGCAGTCACCGACGTGGAATCGGCTCCATTTTGGGGGAGGGCAGGACACTCGATGAGTGGGAGAGACATCTTCTGCAGTTCCTGTAGCCCCAGCCTAAGCAGCTGCAGTGGAACACAATGCACGTCCCATCCCAACCCAACCAAATATCCTGGGTGATAGATAGATAGATAGATAGATAGAAGGTTAGATTAAGGGATGTGCATGGATTCATTCACATAGGGTCCCTCGCTGAGCAACCACGTAGGACTAACACACAATTTTACAATATCTCCTCTTGGTGTAAACCCTCCATTCCTATCTTTTACGTACCAATTACAGTTAACACGACATGCATAAGAAGCAAAGATAGTTTTCAAAAGGGGCATTACATAAAATGCATAAACAATACAAGAAGACAAATCCAGTGTGTTTCTCTGTGTAACTCTCCAATGCATAGGTATGTACTACAAAGCATATCACCCAGTACAAAGCATCATGGGTATGAAAGTCTTTGTGCAGAGGGTAGGCTGAATTGGAAACATAGAAACATAAAATAGAGACAATATCAGCAGAAAAAGACCATGGGACCATCCAGTCTGCCCTGTGTTACCCTATCTACCCCACAACCTATGGCCTAATTGGGATTATTGCCCTTGCCTCCCTCCTTGTTCCTTGCCCTACTGCTTCTCCATGTAACTATTAAGCCTTTTACTTGGTCCTATCTGTGCCTGAAAACATTAAAGATTCCTGCACCCAACCACCTCTGCTGGTAGGCTGTTCCATGGCTCAACCACTCTCCCTCTCAAATAAAACTTTCTCATGTTCCTCCTGAATACCCCACACCAGCTTCTGCTCATGTCCACATGTTCTTGATTTACCATTCCTGCTGAATATTTCCTCACAGTCAAGGTCACTATCTTATTGCCCCTCTCCCTTCTGGTCTCTTGAGAGTATCTGTTCAGAGCCTTAAGCTGATCCTCATAGGATCTGCCCCACTGGCCCTAAATCATTTTGGCTACCCTACACTGCACCATCTCTGGCCTGTCTTTGTCTTTTCTTAGGTAGTGACTCTAGAACTGGGCACAGTATTCCAGACATGGCCTTACCAGTGATCTATAGAGAGGTAGTATCACCTCTTTCCTCCTGTTGTCACACCCCCACCCAGTACAGCACAACATTTTGGTTGGCTTGCTGTAAGCCTTGTTACACTGGCTAGATTGTTTTAGGGAGCCACTTATGATGACTACCATGACTGGGATGTTAACATACCAGGGTACACAACCTACAGGAGAGGCAGGGAGGGTAGAAGAGGGGGAGGAGTAGGTCTTTATGTAAGGGAAGAGATAAAAGCAATGGAACAAAAGAGTAAACAGGGAGGACAGGAGGCACTGCAGGTCACCTTAGAGACAGGAAATGGCACCACAATCCACACAGGGGTTGTATACAGACCCCATCTCAGGGGGAGGGAATGACAAGGATATGATACAAGGCATCCTTAGGATGGCAGAGAAAGCGGAGATACTGTTGATGGGGAACTTGAATATGCCAGATGTTAACTGCAGCACCTTTGCTGCAGCCACATCCAAGAGAAGGGCCATTCTCAATGCCCTACAGGGGGCATGCCTCAGACAGCTAGGGTTGGAACCCACTCATGAGGGAGCATTCTTAGACCTCATACTCTCAAATGGGGACAGTGAGAGGATCTCAGATCTAGAAGTAGGTAGCCATCTTGAAACAAGTGACCACCAAACTGTGGTTCATGATAAACTCAGCTGCAGAGTCAAGCCATACAAAAGTGAGGGTACTGGATTCCAGAAGGGCTGACATTGGCAAGGTGGGAGAGTGCCTTAGAAAAGCACTAGCAAACAGGCAAGAAGGATGGGTGGAGCAACAATCGGGAAATATCAAAACTGCCATCACAGAGGCAACAAGCCTTTGTGTGAAGCAAATAAACAAACCAAAAAGAAAGAAAAAGCCACTATGGATCTCAAAAGAGGTGGCGGAAAAGGTTAGGAAGAAAAGGTTTGCATTTAGGAAGTATAAGGAAACACAGAAGGAACAGGACAGAGAACTATACCAGTTAAGGCAGAAGGAAGCAGGGAAGGCCGTCAGAATAGCAAAGGCCCAAACTGAGGAAGAGATAGCCAACTCGGTTAAGAAGGGGGATAAAACCTTTTATAGGTATGTTTAGGAGCGTAGAAAGACAAAGAGAGGGATAGTGAGGCTTAATAGAATGGACAGTGGGTGGGCAGAGAGGGACAGTGAAAAAGCAGTGATACTAAACAAATACTTCTGTTCAGTATTCACAAAAGAGGAGGAGGGGGAGGTGCCTAATCCAATTAACAGAAGCACTCTGGATAGGTGGGGTTGATCCCAGTCTTTTCACAGAAGAAAGGGTTCTGAAAGAACTCCTAAAATTGAAAGTGGACAAAGCAATGGGGCCTGATGGGATTCACCCCAGAATTCTAAAAGAATTAAGGGGAGAACTAGTGACACCACTGACTACCCTTTTTAACAAATCATGGGAGGATGGTGTGGTACCTGAGGACTGAAGGAGGGCAGATGTGATTCCCCTTCACAGAAGTGGGGGCAACACAAAGGCAGGAAACTACAGACCTGTCAGTTTGACCTCTGTGGTAAGGAAAGTGATGGAATCACTTCTGAAGGAAAGAACTGTTGAGTACCTAGAGGCCAGTGGGGCACAGGACCCAAGACAGCACGGGTTCACAGTGGGAAGGTTATGTTAGATGAATCTAATTGATTTCTTTGACTGGGTGACCAAAGTAGTAGACCAGGGAGGGGCTGTGGACATGGCCTACCTATACTTTAGCATTTGACACAGTCCCACATAAAAGATTAATAAACAAATTAGCCAGCCTGGGAGTGGGTCCCAGGGTGGTAGCCTAGGTAAAATATTGGCTGCACAACAGGACACAGAGGGTAATAGTAAACGGAGTCCACTATGAAGAAAGGGGGATTACTAGTAGGGTACCGTAGGGTTCAGTACTGGGTCCAGTCCTTTTTACTGTCTTTATAAGTGACATTGCAGAGGGACTGGAAGGAAAAGTATGCCTCTTTGCAGATAACACAAAGATCTGCAACAGGGCTGATACACAAGGAGGCATGGAAAGGATGAGAAGGGACTTGGCAAGGTTGGAGGAATGGTCAGAAGAATGGCAGCTTCAATTCAATGCAAAGAAGTGCAAAATAGGCCAGCCTGGTGGTGCAGAAGGCTGAGGCACTGGACATCTCACCTCGCGGCATGCTGGTGACCCGGGTTCAGGAGCAAGCCTGGGTCATCAGAGGTCGGCACGGGGGGTCAGGTGGAGCAGGATGGAGTAGCCGCAAAGGCAGCTCTCCTCTCTGGGGAGGTGGGGTGGCATCCCTCACTCTCGGCTACCCCCTAGTGGAGGCTGAGGGGCTGCGCAAGTAAGAGTGCCAGCGATAGGCCAATAGGGGTGGATGGAAGAGGGCCGTTACTGGGGCTGTAAGGCGCATGCGTGCCTTCACACGCATGCATCCTTCTCCTGGGGTCCTCAGGTAAAGAGGGTAGAAAATCGTAAAAAGCAGCTGGCAGCAGGATGGCGACCAATTCTCAGCCTGCACCTCTCCCGGACCGGGCATAAGGTAAGCCACGGTAATTCCAGGGGACGGAGCTGGGGAGTCGGTCAGATGGGGGCCGCATGGCATGAGGAGAAACAGAGTGGAGATAAAAAAAAAGGAAGTGCAGAATAATGCACCTGGGAAACAAAAACCCAGAGGAAAAGTACACAGTGGGGGGGTAACAACAACAAAAATGGAAAGAGACCTGGGGGTAATCATATCAGAGTACTGCATCCAGTTCTGGAGACCCCATCGCTGCAAGGACATAGACAGGATGGAGGCAATTCAGAGGAGGGCAACTAAAATGTTGCAGGGTCTGCAAGAGAAGCCATATGAGTAGAGACTAAAGGAGCTTAATATGCATACCCTTGAGGAAAGAAGGAGGAGGGGGGGACATGATAGAAACTTTTAAGTACCTCAGTGGAATCAACAAAGTCCAAGAGGGTAGCATCTTTCAGAAAAAGAGATGTGCAAGAACAAGGGGACACAATTTGAAGATAGAGGGGGGATGGCCCAGAGGCAATGTGAGGAAGTATTTTTTCACAGAGAGGGTGGTGGAAGCATGGAACAGCCTTCCTGAGGAGGTTGTGGGGTCTAAAACTGTGGTAGAATTCAAGAATGCATGGGACAGACATAAGGCAATTCTTGTGGGGGTAAACTAGGATCTGCAGCTAATCCAGTACGTAGGTAATGAAATGGGTAGACTAGGTGGGCCAAGTGGTCCTTATCTGCAGTCAAAGTCTACGTTTCTTTCCTCAAAGGTAGTGTCCACCTTAACCACTTCCATCCAATATTCCATCCTGGGATTCTTGTCCCCTGTGTGCAACACATTCCACATCTTTGCAAAGTGTCAGCTGCCAAACTTTGGCCAAGTCTTTAACTTTTGCAGGTCCCTCTGCAACTCTCTAAATCCTTCATCGTTGTCTGTTTAAATTTGATGGACTGCATCTGACTAAGGAGGGAGTCAGTGCATTGGGGCAGAAGTTTGACGTCTTTGCAGAATATTTAAACTAGCATACGGAGAGAGGGGGGTACAGCACCCCATATGTCGAATGGGAAGAACACCCCTCCCACCTCAGCTAGTGGTCAAACAGGAGTTCAGCATGTTTGTAATTCATATGCAACACCAGGTAAAGAAAACGGTTCGGCTCCCTATATGACGCACAGGGAAAACGCCGGACCTCACCCAGCAACTAACACACCGAAATCTGGCCAATGGAAAATCATGTACACAAATACTCGCAGTCTGGGAAACAAGATCCCAGACCTGCAGGCAATAATGATAGAGGCCAAACTGGACATAGTAGCCATTAATGAGACATGGTTTACCAGTAACCACACTTGGGAGACTTCAGTAACTGGCTATGTACTGTTCAGAAGAGACCGAGGTGCAAAAGGGGGGGGGTGGAGGGGCCCTTTATGTCAATGAAAATATCAAAGCTACAGAAATTCAGAATACACATAAGGAGCCAGAAGAACTGTGGGTCACCCTGGAAACAGGAAATGGGACAGCCATATGAACTGGGGTTATGTATAGGCCTCCAGACCAGGGGGGAGGACATAGATACGTTACTGTTAGAAGATATACAAAACATGACAGCTAAATGTGAGATTCTGATACAGATCGGTCAATACAGCAGGGACATCTGCCGGAACTAAACACATGGTGGATTCCCTGCATGGGGAGGGCCTCAAACAACTGGTATAACAACCCACAAGAGACGGAGCTATCCTAGATCTAGTACTGGCTAACAAGGAAAGGATCACAGATATCCATGTAGAAGGTCACCTGGGTGCCAGTGACCATCACATGGTATGGTTCAATTTGGCCACTAGAACAAAATCATCCGATTCCAAGGCAAAAATATGGGACTTCAGAGGAGCTGACTTTGATAAGATGGTCAACAGAGTTAAGCTAGCCCCTGGCAAAAAGAAATACAGGTGAGGGGGTACAGGTAAAGTGGGCAAGCATTAAAGATGCAATACTTGAAGCAACATCCCATTGTGTTAGTGAGAAAAGGAAGTGCAAAAGTAGAAGGAAACTACTTTGGTTCTCAAACACAGTAGCAGAAAAGGTCAGAGCCAAAACGTTGGCCTTCAGGAAATATAAGGGAATGCAGCAGGATGAAGATAGGGAGGCATACCAAACTTCCCTAAGGGAAGCAGGGAAGGCAATAAGGCAGGCAGAGGCCAAAAATGAGGAAACACTAGCACGAACAGTAAAAGAAGGTGACAAGACTTTCTATAGATACATTAGTGAAAGGAGAAAGTCCAGAGGGGGTTTTGCTAAGATCAAAGGGGATAAGGGGCATGTGAAGAGGAGGACCATGTAAAAGCATGTATCCTAAATAGATACTTCTGCTCAGTATTTACTGAAGAGAAGGTAGGGCAGGGCCCACAGCTCAGCACCATGGACACAGGAGGGAAGGAGGGAGGTGTGCACTAGTCCCTTCACAAAATAAAGGGTCCTACAAGAGCTCAATAAGCTCAGGGTGGACAAGGCAATGGGACCTGATGGCAAACATCCCAGGGTACTAAAGGAGCTAAGGGTGGAACTAGCAGAGCCATTATCAGAACTGTTTAGTGAGTCTCTGAGTACCGGAGATGTCCCAGAAGACTGGAGAAGGGCTCATGTGATCCTGCTCCACAAGAGTGGTAGCAGAGAGGAGGCAGGGAACTGAAGACCAGTCAATCTTACCTCAGCAGTGGGCAAGATTATGGAGACACTCCTTAAGGAAAGGATAGTGCAACACCTGGAATCCATAGGTGCACAGGATCCAAGACAGCATGGGTTTACAAAAGGAAGGTCCTGTCAAACTAATCTCATATATTTCTTTGACTGGGTTACAAGAGTGGTGGACCAAGGAGGAGCAGTTGATGTTGCCTACCTTGACTTCAGCAAAGCTTTTGATACTGTTCCACACAGAAGATTGATTAATAAGCAGGGTAGGCTCGGGGTGGGTCAGACGTTGGTCAGCTGGCAAACTGGTTGATGGACAGAAAACAGAGAGTGGTGGTAAACGGTATACAGTCAGAAGAGATGCAAGTCACAAGTGGGGTACCTCAGGGATCAGTCCTGGGGCCAGTCCTCTTCAACATCTTCATCAGTGACATTACAGATGGACGGGAGGGTAAGGTTTGTCTGTTTGCAGATGACACCAAGATCTGCAACAGAGTAGATGATCCAGATGGGGTGGGCAGAATGAGAAGAGATCTGGATAAACTAGCAACATGGTCGGAAGAGTGGCAACTGGGGTTTAATGCAAAGAAGTGCAAGATCATGCACATAGGGAAGAGAAACCCTGAAGCCACCTATAGGCTGGGAGGGGGGAGTTGCTGACAGTCACAAGGGAAGAAAGAGACTTGTGCGTCATCATCACTGATGACCTGAAATCATCCAAGCAGATCACTAAATCAGTAGGTAAGGCTAGAGGGATGTTGGAGTGTATTAGCAGGGGTATCACAAGTCGGAAGAGGGAGGTAATAATCCCTCTTTACAAAACACTGGTTAGGCCCCATCTGGAGTACTGCGTGCAGTACTGGAGGCCACACCTTCACAAAGACATTAACCCAATTGAGGCAGTCCAGAGAAGGGCAACCAAAATGGTGCAGGGACTGCATCAGAAAACATATGAGGACAGATTAACTGAGATCAATATGTATACCCTAGAGCAGTGGTTCTCAAATGGTGAGGCCAGCCTCCCAAGGGAGGCCCCAAATTGTTCCAGGGGGGAGGCCTAGAATGTACAGTATTTAAATTTTAAGTTTTGGCTGTTTTGTGTGAGAAGGTAAAACAAATTAAATATGGATAACTGCAGGTGGATTTCTTTACTTATGCAAAAATATTTGACCAGGAAGTCCCCATTGAGCCAAAGCTTGTTTATAGGTGTGTATTTATAAGTAAATTAATGCCTGGGGAAGGCTTGTTTCTACAATAGGTATTTATATGCAAATTAGTAACCTGGAAAGGCACGCTGAGTCAAGGCTCATTTCGATAGTAGGTATTTATATATAAATTAGTCACTGGGAAAGGCACAGAGATCCAATGCATGTTTTCTGATGTGACGTGAGGTAAGAGAACAGGAAGTTGCTTAACAACAGAGTAAGAGAGGGAGAGATGAAGTGGCTAGGTTTGGTTGTTCCAGATAGAGAGGAAACAGAGTAACAAGGGCCCAAGAGTCAGAAAAAAGGAGTGACAAGTATAACCTGGGGTGCCGGGTCAGGGGTGGGGAGCAATAAGTTGAATAAAAAGAGAATATACTCAGTCAGCTTTATTAGGTTTCACTTTATTCCTGGCGTACTGTGCAAAGTAGGATTTATTTTTTCTGTGGGGAGGCCCAAGATTGTTTTCCAAATTTGAGGGAGGCTCGAAATCTTTTTCATGGCTTGTGGGAGGCTCACTATCACAAATTGTGAGAACTAATGCCCTAGAGCAAAGGAGGAAGAGAGGTGATATGATTGAAACATTCAAACACCTTAAGGGCATTAACAAGGTGAAAGAGCCTAACATGTTTCAATATAAGAAAAATAGCAGGACAAGAGGACACAGCATGAGATTAGAGGGAGGCTGATTAAGGGGTAATGTGAGGAAGTTCTTTTTCACAGAGAGGGTGGTGAATGCATGGAATGGCCTACCTCAGGAAGAGGTGGATATGAATACAGTGCAGGGCTTCAAACAGGCATGGGACAGGCATAAGGGAGCAATACAGATGAGTATGAATAGATGGCCATTGACAGAGCAAAGACCAATGGCACATTCATAAGGTAGAAAAAGAAATGGGCAGACTGGATGGGCCTTGAGGTCCTTATCTGCCGTCAACTTCTATGTTTCTATGTACCCTGGCACAGATCTTAGTGTCATCTGTGAAGAGACACAGCTTGCCCTGTATTCTTTCTCCTTTGTCAGTGACAGACATACTGAAAAGGCCTGGGCCCAGGACTGAACCCTGTGGCACCCCACTCGTGACCTCCGTCTCCCAACTTGACCCTGTTTGCCACCATTCTCTGCTGTCTCTCTCCCAGATAGATTCCAACCCATCTATCTAGAGCCTTTCCTGCGCCCAGATCCCCTAACTTATTCAGCAACCTTCTGTATGGCACAAAGTCAAAGCCTTGCTGAAGCTTAAATAGAGTCAATCCACTGCTTGGCCCTTATCCACTGCCCAAGGTATTACAGACCCATTAGAGTTGGCATGATGACATGCATGGGAGCAAAGGTGGTCTGTCTGAAAGACAGTATGTAGAATACAAAGAACCCGTTCTGCTTACAATCCAGGAGCCCATTTCTCTCCAGGTAGTCCACTAGGTCCTCTTTGGCTAGTGTCTCCATTAGTGTCTCCAAAGAACTCTGGGAACTAATACACCCACTCGGAGTAGGAGACAATCACGATGGGCAAATTGCCTATTATTGTCTTGTACTACCAAGTAACCAATTTTACTTGCTATGGAGGTAAGACTAATGGGTCAGTAGTTTCCCAGTTGCTCTGTCTCCTCCCTTGTGGAGTGGAAGTGTCCACTACTCTCCAATCTTTTGGAACCAACCCTGACTGTAGCAAGCTATTGAATAGCCCCACAAGAGGTTTAGCTAGCTCCAGTGCCAGTTTCTTACAAACATAGCCTTACCAGAGGTTCACCTAGCTCTAATGAGAGTTTCTCACATAAATTCTATGCTCCTTATTCCACAGTCTGTGAACTACCTCTAATCTGAATATAAATGGTTCCAAGAGATGCAAATGTAATCTTTTTCACTTTGCTTTATATTCTTCTATTCAAGTTCCTGGATTGTAGGACTGTACCGTATGGCAATTTTCTTGATCACTAACATAAGACAAAAGTGAGCAATCAGCTCATGTAATCACTGCCAGCCACAGAGAACCAAGACACCATTTTACAATGTAGCCTCCAACCCAAGGTATTGCAGACCCATTAGAGTTGGTGTGATGACATGCATGGGAGCAGAGGTGGTCTGCCTCAAGGGGAGTATGTAGAATACGAAAACAAGACAAGAACAGAGATGATTTTCAGTTTGTGTGTTTTCTGTAAACATACATACAATCAGTCATCTCAAAAGAATAATGGGTTTGCAAATCTGTGTACCGGGGTGGGGAGTATAATGGGTTTGCAAATCTGTGTACTGGGGGAAGTACAATGGGTTTGCAAATCTGTATACAGGGAAAGTATAATGGTTTGCAAATCTGTGTACTGTGGGGAAGTATAATGGGTTTGCAAATCTGTGACCGGGGGGGGGGGGTAAACTAAGTAGCAAAATGTCTACACATTTTTTCCTACTAAAACCCACAAGAATAAGATGCAGAGTGCCTAAGTGAGGAGCCAAGTACGCTACAGAATTTGTGACAGTTCTGCATGACTATTTTCAGATCATTAGATTCAAGAAAGGGATTAAACCTGGCAGTGGTAAAAGCAGCTCCTGACTGCAGCCAATAAAGGGAATTCCAGAGGCAATGTAAGCTGAATCCCATAAGGACAGGTAGCTACAGGTGATAATGTATAGTGGAGAGAAAACATCGGGGAATTGTGCAGCTCACTCGCGAGGGGGTGCAAGCTAAAAACAAACAGCAGCAAAATAACAAAGAACTGTACTTCAGGCTTCAACAAATGTCACAAAATACAACAAACATAGCACTAGTAACCCACGCTTTTATTCAGCTCATTCAAAAGCAAGTGTGACACTTAACTCAAGCACTTTAGGTCTACACATGACTCTTCATCAGTGGGATTCTGGGGCTGAGCTGCTAATTTTGGATTTGTTTAATGTTTAGTAGACATATGGCTGTCTTCCTCAGCATACTCCCCTCCAATCATCAGCACATTGACTGGGGATTGCGCCTTATTTAAAGTAAGCCAATTTAGGAGTGCATCTTAATTAAAAGGAGCCAACTCAGGCAGTTACATTTTAGAACTAGCTTACTCCTCTACCAATTTTTCTTGTGTAATTACTTGTGTATTATTCCAATCCCTACCGCTCACATAATTGTTATTTCAAGCACCTTACGTTTTTACTCAAATGTTTTTAATTAATTGTAATCTGTCTTTATGTATGCACTACCCTCCATTCCTTTCCCCGGGTCACACCTGAAAATGAGCTTTGGCTCAGTGAGCCTCTTCTGATTACCAAAATGTGAAATAAATAGTAAGCCAAGGGACCCTGCTAATTAGTGGCCCACTGTGATAGTTGGTGGCTGGGCTGAAAATTTACATCCGAGCTCTGAATTGAACACTAAGACCCCATCCACACTACACCACTTGAAATCTGTAACGGTTCAGTGGTACAGTGTGTCCACACTGCCAGTGAACAGTTTGATAAAGGATTGAAAATGGTACAGCCTGTCCACATTGTCTGTGATAGTATGTGTGGTCCCAACCCTGTCGAAGCAGAGCATATCCCATGGTGCACCTGGTGAGGACAGCTTTGATGAGAGGAACCCACCCACAATACATATGGGGTAGTATGCATCTGTACAAGCCATAATGTGCAACATACAGTATGGCAATGATCTGTTACACACCTATGGTGAGGAGGCAACAGGGAGAAGGTGCGGGGGGGGCTGCATGGTGGATACAGGGAGGTACTGCTGTGAAAGGGAGGGAGAGTGTGTGACATGGCAACATGTCCAACAGGGGTAGGGCACCAGGGTATGACAGCCGGTCAGGTACTACTGCCGAATGGCTGATGGCAGCCCCTCCACTACTGCCATCGTGTGTACCCCACCACTCCTCTGTACACAGTGCCACACATTTATTGACCACTGCAGCGGTGTTACACAATGCACTCAGGAGCTCAACCGCTGTATGTGTGCACTACTGGCACCATTCCACAGGTAGTATTGATGCCACAGCTCTGATGGACAGGCGGAGTACTCCCAGCACCCATCACAGTGAGAGGCATCATCACGGACAGTATATGGATACTTCAGGAGGCGGCTCTCAGGGAGGCATGTGAGGACAGGGGGGTAGGTCAAGTGGGGACACATGGGTAACTCCAGGGGTGGGCATACCACTGTAGGTTGGATTACCCTGCTATGGAGACTGCCCAGTATTGCAGCCTACACTCGTGCCTCACATTGCCGTTGGTACGCCCTGGTAGCCTCCGCACCCCCCCCACATGCATTACACCAGTGCTGCAATGCATGGAGGTATGGTGGGGGACTGGAGGCAACACGGTGGAGCATTTAGACACACCGGCAACTACAGAACTGCAACCATTACAGGGACCGTTGTTGAAACCACCTCACAACAGGTTTCTATAACGGTTCCGAAAACATCTTCTGTAACGTTACCAGTGTAAATGCAAACCATTACGGTAACGGTTTAAGCCCTCTGTAATGTTACCGAACTGTTTTACTGGTGTAGTGTGGACAGGGCCTAAGAGACACACACACACACACACCGCACTCCCCTTCAGGATAAAATAAGTAAGCAGCCAACTGAGGCAAAAAGCAAACTGTAATATTTGAATGATTTGTCATGGGGAGAGAGGGTGTGCACTGGGTTCTCTCCTTTAAATGATTTGTGCCATCACTGTTGCACCCCAATGAGAACAGTAATTAAAAGTTTGTAAATTAAAAGTCTGTGAATAAGCTAGGGTTGAGCTGCTAATCTGGGGTTTGTACAATGCAGTGGTGGTATGCAAATCCATGTGTGTTTGTGTGGGAGGGTAAACTGACTAAAGAAAGCTTGGCACTACCTTTTGATTGCCATCTCACTTCTCATACCTCAGCTCATTACCAGTATAGCTTATTGTTTGACCAAAGATCTTTACAAAAGGAAAAAGATACAAAATAAAAAGGAAAAAAAATACATTTATACTGATACATAAAATTCTGAGTGACATATAAAGCCACAAGTGTTGCAATAAAACCCTGGACATAAAAACCAAGGTCCCCATATTCAAAAGTCCCCTGCAAAATCGTGCAAGTGCCTGTGCCATGCATCTGAGATGTACCGACCCAACAAATGAGATATTCAGAAGATGTGCCATGAGATGCGCTCACACATGTCCGGCTGAATATTCCAAAGATGCACAATCGTGCAGCGGGAGATGCATGGTGCAGCAGGTGACCTGAGCCCTATGTGGAGCATGGGGAAATGCGCAATGCAAAGCCACTTGCACGGTGTGCAAAGCTGCAATATTCAGCCAGGATATGCAAATGACATCATTGCACATTCCAAGCCCATCTCTCACATTTGCATCTCTGGGCATGCTAAGTTCCAGCTTTGCAGATCTGCCCCACCACTCAACAAAGGTGAACAGGAGGAACTACAGCCTAGCAGGCAGGTGTGATAGAATGTTTGTGTGTGGGGAGGGTGGACTGCATTGGCCTGGGTACAGTACTACACCCCATAGCCATGTACAGGGTCGGACAGGGGTACAGGGGGCCCACCTGGACAGTGGCTACAGGGGCCACCTGGACATGCAACAGGGGTGGGCGCAGGGTGATACAGGCTGCTCAGGCTACCACATACCTGTGATACACCAGCTCCATATGCTGCATACAATCACCTGCAGTGCCCCACACATCCCAGTATGGGAGGTACCTGGTGGGCACTGCAAGGAATGGCAATGTGCAGACAGTGACTGGCTACATGGGTGGATGGGTCCCACCTGTGTGCACCCATGGGGGTATCACAGTGGGTGGGTGCCACAGAATGGTCCCTGGCCCATGCCATGTGACCACTAGTACCACCAGATAACATTTATTTTTATTTATTTTACCAATTATTTTACCAGGTGAGACACACTAAGCTGAAAGCTTGTTTGCAGGTGCAACCTGGGAGCACGAGGAAGTTAAGTGACTTGCTCAGGGTCACACAGTATGCAAGTGGGGGCTGTGGGATTCAAACCCAGGTCTCCAGATTTGCAGCTCAGAGCCTTAAACCACTGCGCCATTGCCACAGATGCCACTCTGGGTGCATGCTATCATTGATGACACCCTGCAGACTGCATGAGTGCTGGCTATGGCCCCTGGTACATGTGCTGCGGTGTGGCTGTCCACCCCGCTGGTGCACCCGGGGGGGTCACATGACAGCACTGGCATGTGGCTGCTGGGTGTCTACATCCAGGGTGCGGTGTGGGGTGTTGGTCCCTGGATGGTGCCAGTGGTGACACGGCACCTGTGGCTCAGGGTTCATTCATCCTGGCATGACTGCTGTGTGTGGGTGCCTGAAGCACCCTGGTGCACCTCCAAGGGCTGTCTTTGGACAGCTTGCCTGCAGTTCTGCGGCCTGCCTGTGGGTCACTGGCCATTTCCATGCTTACTTTAGGCAGCTCATCTTTGAGATGCGCCGCACATTTTGGCTGAATATAGGGATGCGCGGCACATTCGTGGAAATGCCCCATCTACATGCACTGCACACATTATAGATGCATGCTGACGCATCTCTCCCTTTTGAATATCGTGGTTCTGCTCATTTTCTGGGATGCGCTATGCATCTCCACTTTGCGCCATGCATTTCCTTTGAAAATGTGGGCCAAAGTGTTCCAAAACATGTAATAATACTGCGTTCATGGATTGAAAAGCATTAGCAAATGCCATTAAATATGGTGAACATGTAAGCAGGATTAAAGTACAGCTGGCCTGGTGTGCTACAGATTGAGGCGCTGGACTCCACACCTCACGCCACACCAGCAACCCAGGTTCAGGAGTGGACCTGGGGCACTAGGGGTCAGCAAGGGAGGAGAAGATTGAGCATCCAGAGGACTGCTGTCCTCTCCTTTTGGTGGGTTCTTGAGGACATACCGCTCTGCAGTGGCCTCCAGTGGAGACCAGTGGCACTACAGGAGTGGAGCCATAGTAAGGGGAGGGATGAGGTGGACATCTGCACTGTAGGGTGTGCGGATGTCATTGCACATCTGCATCTCTGGGGGAACTACAAGGAAGCAAAAACCCTGTACACGACATGATGATGCCTCCGACGGGGTCATGCCCAAGCCACCACCAAACAATGCCAGTCTTGAGAGGCAGGGTCCAAGGGTGATGTGGCCTCTCTCCCCCCCAGTACGCCTCCCTGTGGGGGTCCTCCATGGGGTGTAAGCCACAGTCCTCCCTGTCTTCACTGAGGTTGTGGCAGAGGCTGGCGGTTGGCAGGTATGAGACTCCGCATAAAAGGGCGGATAGGGGAGTAGCTCCCCATTGTGACCACGGAAGATAAAACAGAGTTTACAAAAAAAAAAATGGGAGCACAGGGGGTTTGGGTCTGGTTACCCATATTCCATCCTCTAGTTCAGCCTTCCGCTAATCTCAGAATCACTAGGGAATAATGCTTGATAAGCAAAGAAATTATGTTCCATCATTTTCACAGGCAACAAGAGTTTGCTGAGGTACCGTGACTAATCTCATCTGTACAACGTACAACAGAATTATCAACACAGATTTAAAGGCTTTGCACAGATTAAAAATATAATAAGAACACTGACATTTAAACTTCAGGTTTAGAATATTTGGTCTTAGACCCAACAGAATTTAGGAACCAAATCACACTTTTTAAAACACATTATGATTATGAATTGATTAATCTTTTTAGGTGGTTTCCATGGTTTTCATGACTATTTGCCAGGAAGTCAGCCAGCATAATGTTTTTTGAAGAATATATTCAGAACATATGAGAATTATGTGATATAGGTCATCCAACACATTTGTACGGTAAGAATAGAAAGGAGAAAGGTTACCAGAATTATCATACAAGGACCCCTATTCACAAAACTTTACCAGGGCACAAACCCGGGTCTGCATGAGCAAACCCAGTTTTGTGACAAGTTGCAATTGATAGAAGCTCAATTTGTGAACTCAAACTGGGTTTGCGCTCTGGAAAAGTATGGAGGGGGATGCAATACAAATAAGATGGAGGGGACCTGAATATCGCACTGTCCAATTCACAGAGCATTTGCTCCATGTGAGGACCCTTTGCATGGAGCAAATACTGCCAACAGAGACCTTCCTTTAATCCTGCACAACCCTAGTGGTTGACGGAAGTAGTGTGGTGACCTCCGCACCCAGCCCTCAGCATAATAGTCCCTGGTGTCTAGTGGTCCCACCCGCACCCATGCCCAATAATAATTAAATGTTTCCCTGGTGCCCAGTGGTCCTTCCCTTCAACCGATGCCCAGCCTGAAGTATGAAAAATGTTCCCCTGGTGGCCAGAGGTCCCTTCCCCCGCCTGATGCCCTGCCCAATGTATGAAAAAGTATACCCTGGTGGCCAGTGGTACCTCCCCCCACCCGATCCCTTGCCCGAAGTATGAATCAGTTTTCTCTTGTGTCCAGTGGTCCTTCCCCTCACCTGATGCCCCGCTCAAAGTATGAAAAATGTCTCCCTGGTGGCCAGAGGTCCCTCCCCCACCTGTTCCCTCGCCTGAAGTATGAATGAGTTTTCCCTGTTGTCCTGTGGTCCTGCCCCTCACCCAATGCCCTGCCAAAAGTATAAAAAAGGTTTCCCTGGTGGCCAGAGGTCCCTCCCCTATCCGATCCATTGCCCAATGAAGAAATTACTATTTAACCTGCTGTCTAGTGGACCATCCCCCACTTCTGATCCCTGTCCCCAGTATGACAAGCCCCCCCAAAAGCACAGCCCCAGCCCCATTCCTGCAGAACAATCTTCATCCCCCCAGCCTGTCCCTTGTTGGCGGTTAGTGGCCCCCCTCCCTCCTGCAGCACCAACAACCCACCCCCCATCTCCTTACCTGAACATCAGTGCTGCAGTGCCATGATGATGAGCAACACAGCCCTCCACACACCACCTTGACCACCCGCCATGTGACTGAAGCTGGGAGCACACTGCTTATTTATAGGGCAAGGCACATCACCCTTGCCCAACAAAGAAGCAGCACTCTCCCTGACCCTCCCCCTCCCCAATCCCCTGTACAGTAAACAGAAACCCCTTCCCTGGTGGTCAGTGGCCCCCCATCCCTGATATTTCCATATATATATATATATATATATATATATGTGTGTGTGTGTGTTCTTCTTCGATGTCTAGTGGACCCCCCTCCCTAACCTTGATGTGACGAATACTCAGTAAATATATTCCATTCCCTAGTGTCCCATGGACCCCCACCCTGGTAGATAGGTACCCCATCACCCCACCTCCCATCCCTTCCTTGAGCCAGCAACTGGCATAACCCTCCTTTCTCTCAATCTACTTCATGCCATCAACTGACGCCAATGAGCAGTACTTTGATTCTACAGCATGCTCATTGACTGCTCAGTTGGTACAGCTGTGGTGAGAGGAGGATTGCACCAGTCACATGCTCAGAGAAAGGATGGGGAGGAATGGGGTGGTGGGGCACTACCTGCCATGGCAGGAGGGGGGTCCAATGGACACCAGGAATGGAATACTGTATATTTATTGAGCATTCGCCAGATCCGGGGTTGGGGTCCACTAGACACTGGAAGTACATATATATATATATATATATACGGGCAGATCAGGGATGGGGGGGCCACTGGCCACTAGGGAAGGGGTTTCTATTTACTGTACGGGGATCAGGAAGGGGGACGTCAGAGAGTGTACTGTTCATTTATAGGGCAAGGGTGACGTGCCTTGCCCTATAAATAAGCAGCACACTCCCAGCTTCAGTCAGATGGTGGGTGGCTGAGGTGGTGTGTCGAGGGCTGTGTCACTCACCATCATGGTACCATAGCACTAACATTCAGGTAAGGGTGACTGGGGGGTGGGTTGTCATTGTCGCAGGAGGGAGGGGGGCCACTAACCATAAACGAGGGACAGACTGGGGCGGTGAAGATCACTGTATGGGAATGGGGCTGAGCTGTGTTTTTGGGGGGGTCTTGTCACTTCAGGGATGGGGATTGGATGTGGGGAAGGTCCACTAGACACCAGATTAAATAGCAATTTCTTCATTGAGAAATGGATCAGGTGGGGGGAGGGACCTCTGGCCACCACGAAAACCTTTTCATACTCCGGGCAGGGCATTGGGTGAGGGGAGGGACCACTGGACACCTGGGAAAGCTAATTTATACTTTAAGTGAGGGATCAGGTGGGGAAGGGACCAATGGCCACCAGGGTAAATGTTTTTATACTTTGGACAAGGGATTAGGTGGGTGGAGGGATCTCTGGATGCCAGGAAAAAACTGTTTTCACACATTGGGAGATGGGTCGGTTGGGGGGAGGGACCACTAGACACCAGAGAAACAGTGTTGCTACATCAGGCGAGGGATTGAGTTGGGGGAGGGATCACTGGACACCAGAGAAACAGGTCTGCATATGGGGTAGGTGCTGTGGGGGTGCCACACCTCTCAAACTTTTGTCACTGACATAAGGGACACAGACACTCACAATAAGGGACAATGAGGGACACTCATGGAGATACAAGCTCAGAACACTGTGGAAACCATTGGGTTTACATGGCCAAAGTCTATTTTTCATTCAGCTTCTTACAATATTATGATTTTTTTGTTTTGATGACTGGATTTACAGCACATTCTTTGTGTGAAACGCAACTTTTCCATGAGGGACAGATGAGGGACACAGCAATTTTGAGGGGTAAAGTGAGGGCCATCCCTCATAATCAGGGACAGTTGAGAGGTATGGGGGTGTGCTAAGCTCCACCACAGCCTATGTAAATGGGCCCATAATGGGCATGCAAATGACCACATAGTGCCTTGCATGCCCAATGGTCTCATTTACATGGCTACGTTTGTTAACCGGAAATAGTGCGCTTGCACTATTCATTGTGGAGCCATACTCCTAGCTCCATGTCGGGGCGGTGCTAGTGGGGTTAGTGGTAGTGGTAATGGGGTTCTCACTGACTCGACCTGGCCCTGTTCTCAGTTAGATAGCGCAGGTGCACTATCCGACTGAGAATAACAACCTTAGACACCTGGACAAATGCAAAGCGCCATGCATTGGGCTACTTGTACTTTTTGACTCTGGATCCATTGCATCAAAGCTTATGGAAAATACTTTTATGTATTCCAGATCAAGAAAAATAAAATTATTTAATCCAAGTTAAAACCCAGAAAGCTTGTAAATGGATACATGTTAACAAAAAAGTTCATAAACTTGAATCTTATTTGTCCCTCATATTTTTACCCCAAGATGCGTGATATTTTGCATATTATCATTTTGAAATATTGGTGGCTAATTTTGTAAAATAGGGGCCTGATTAACAAAAAGTTGCAAAGCAGAGTGGATCCAGAGTCAAAAAGTACTAGTAGTACAATCCAGTTTTATTTAACGGTTCCACTATACTAATTGATCATGCTATCTTATAATGTGCATTCAAATGTGGTTTTTTTCTATTAGTTGGTTCCAAGTATTTACTTGGTGTGGAAAAGGTATGTAATAGCTAGTATTTTAAAATTCTAAACTTTATCAAGTTAGCAAGAGGAAGTTGAACCTACTTTGTCCCCATACTGTTTTGTCTTAAAGAGCAATTGTCTATTATAAAAAACAATGCTTAAAAACATTAGATCTACTTCAATTATGTATTAAAGAGCACCTTTCTTAATTTTAGAAACATGAAACAAGGCTCTTGTTAGTTGAACCCTGACATCAATAGGTACCAAAACCCTATTTACCATCAGGAAATTACATTTGAAAACGATGTTCTCTTCAAGTGAATGGAGCGCACCCCCGCGCTCGACTTATAAAGACAACACAAAATGTCGGAGCGCGGGGATAGAATGGAGAGTCAGAAAGTGGTGAGGGTCATGCTGCCAGCCCCTCGTGGGCAAATTACGATCCCTTCCCTTTCACTGGGAGCTACAGAACAAACTTTGAAAACAGCCTGGAGGAGTTCCCCATGAGGTCAGGGAGCTCCCTGTTTCATGCTTTTAAAATTAAAAAATGCCAAGTAAGGTTCTCTTTAACTTTATTGTTTTCTGGTTATTTTATTTATTTATTTATTTATTTATTTCATTTTACTTTCCCCTGCTGTTGGCCAACTAAATATTGTAGATAATATATCAATTATTTCACTGAGTCTTTCAAAATGTATCTGACTTCCATTGCTTACCACAACTTCTGTTTCTAATATTGTATCACAGTCTGACATTGTGAGCACTATGACATTATAAAGAAAGGTACTGTGAGGTTAACAGGGGAGTGGCAACAATTTTCAAATGTTTTCTATGTAGTCTTTTTAGATACACTGCTAAGATGGTTTGTAAATCTTGGAGAGGAACATTGAAAATGAAAAAAAATGTATTCTCTTGAGGAACATTGAAAATGAAAAAATCTGTTATCTAGTAAATTAAAACAGCTGAAACATCTTATGTATGAAAGTGCATGCTGAAGTGTATAGTTGAATCCACTTTGGTTTGAGAAGAACATTTTAAAAAATACAGAGATCTGACACCTTATTAATTACAGACATTCTTGGGCATTTTGTTTTGGCCACTTCTGGCCTAAAAATTATTTTCATGCAAAGATTTACAGAAAACTCAATCTGATTAGTTTTTGGGCTACCACAAAAGGCCATTACTGGCATATAAACAGAGCAAGGTGACTATTTTAAATAACAATTTTCATTTGAAAACAACTGTCAGAAACAGAGCAAACAAAAGTGTATGTTATATTCAGTGAATGCTAAAATCGTAATTGCACAAATTAACAAAGTCCCTAGAGGATGAAAGGTTTATTTTACTATTTTTCTTTAACAGTTGTGATCATTCTGGGAATGTACATGTAACCCATCCTTGTGGGCAAATGGAGGTTACTATTTTCACAAGCTAGAGTTCTCCATTGGGGGATGGCTGAATACAGAGTGTTCTGTGATTTGTGAGAGGGGGTGGCTGGTAAATGAGCCATTCATTATGTTACTACTTTTCAGTATTTGGGAGCTACATTAGATTCAGCTTTGAGCTATGGACCCTATGTGTAAGCAATAAGACATGACAGGGTGTGCATGGAACAGATTTTGCCACACGGCCAGGGGCATAGTAAGGCATGAGGCCACAAGCCAAGTGCCTTCAGCCGCTGGCCGTGCGGCAAAATCTATTCCATGCACACACTGGAGTGTCTTATTGTGCTTATAAAATGGGCTCTTTTTTTTTTTTACTTTTTAGAGTCAGAAAAATCATATGTTTATGTAGAACAAAAAGTCTGGCTTATGGGAATTTGTAATAAAATAGTCCTTCCGCCTAATAGATATTGACATCATTGTGAATGTGTGTGAATGTGCTGTGTAAAGTTTATCCTTTTTTAGCATTAGTGGTTATGGTAGCATTTCTTTTTGTTTCATGTTTTCATCTTGTTGCCCCAAGAGAGAAATAGAGAACTGTGACTTTTTTATTTATATATATTTTTTTATTTGATCCACGACCGATAGCAGCAAAGTCAGCTGCACAGGAGCACGCAGGAACTGGAACTGACAAATTTGTTGACTTGGAGACATGGCAGTTATATTACAGGAGAAATGGGTTTTCCAAAATTTTTTTTTTCTTTAACAAGAGTGATTTACAAGAGCTTTTGGAAGACGAATAGGAGGGGAGTAGCCCCTTTTCTTCTGGTGACCGCAAGAACTGGGTCACTGACAGAGCGGAAGTACTTCTTTCCCACAGACCACAACTTGCCCATAAATCATCCTGTCAGCTTCAAAATTGAAGGAATATGAAAATGCTTAAGCAGTGCAAGGGAGCCGGCAATTTTACATTTGGAAATGTGGTGAAATGGGATCGTAATTGGCAGTCAAGATAGCGGGAGCAGTCATGATGTGGAGTGGTGCAAAGATTGTTACCTCCAGGCCAGACAGAATTTTTTTAATTTAAATGTAATGGTTTATGTATTGTGATACTGAAAAATATTAAAAATACACATGGTCAGCAAATGTCACCAGAGTTTTCCCTGATGGGCTGCAATTCTTCTAGGGTAAGCCATGTTAGCGAGGGGGAAAAATGGCAGTGTTTTAAAAATTAGCATTCTAAAAGCTCACTGATTTTGGTTTGCACTGTGGTCCTGCTCTTGAGTGATTATTACCTGTGCATGGAACAGATTCCATGCACAGGTAATAACCAATTAAAAAGTAATATTTCCTATACCCATTTTATAAAGAAAAAATAACATCAAAAATTCATACTAGAGTTGCCTTATTCTATAGGCTATGTCACTTTTTGACTGCTGAATCCAGGCTGGCCATAGCAAATCAGTGTCTAATGGCAATTAATCTTATGCTGCTCTTGCAACTGATAATGTCTTGGCTCGTATGTTATCAAAGAAATCATCTTTGACACAGACAATTGGCAACTTCTCTCTGTATGCGCCATATACATTGCACCATTGTCAGGTTCTAAAACAATTGGGTTGGTTACATACGAACATACAAATTTGCCAGCAGAAACAGGCCATGTGGTCTATCAAGTCTGCTCCAGCGTGCAGTTAGCACTCTTACCTTGCAGCTGCCTCCCACTCACAATAACCCCCCCACCCTGTCTTATCCCCTCTTGAATCCCCCCACTGTCTTATAGGATACCACCTCTTCTTGCACAGTATTCCATTCCACCACAACACTCTCCATGAAAAAGTATCTCCTCATTTCCTCCTGTATCTTCCCCCCTCCAGTCTAAGACCATGACCTGTCATGTCCCTCCTCCTCCTTAATTTAAATATCCCAAGAGGGGATGGGACCTAGGTGATTGGTTTAAATACTTCATTGGCAAACATTTAAACTAGCCGGGGGGGACACTGAAAAGGAGCAGGGAAATCCAGCCCCCCCAAAAAATACAGGGTAGTTAGTGAGGTAAACACCAAGATAGAGAAGTCGATAGGGAGAAGGGCAGGGGTAAATGGAGAAATAGGCAAAGGCATTAAGGACAGGGATGGGGCAAAAAGGGGTAAGGTAATCAAAAAATGGAGGTAATGAGTACCAATGCCCATAGTCTGGGTAACAAGCTCCCTGAACTAGTGGCCTTGATGGTAGAGGGACACTTGGATATTGTGGCAGTCACAGAAACATGGTACACAGAGAACCATGACTGGGATGTCAACATACCAGGGTACACAATCCACAGGAGGAACAGGGAGGGAAGAAGAGGAGGAGAAGCAGCTCTTTACATAAGGGAAGGGATCAAAGCAACAGAACTAATAGGTAAACAGGGAGGAGAGACAACACTGTGGGTCACCCTGGAGAGAGGAAATGGCACCACAATCCGCACGGGTGTTGTATATAGACCCCCATCTCAGGGGGGGGATTGACAAGAAAATGATAGAAGGCATCCTTAGGATGGCAGAAAAAGGGGAGATATTGTTGATGGGGGACCTGAATATGCCAGATGTTAACTGGAGCACCTTTTCTGCAGCCACATCCAAGAGCAGGGTCATTCTCGATGCCCTACGGGGCATGCCTCAGACAGCTATTTTTGGAACCCATTCGGGAGGAAGCAATCTTATACCTGGTACTCTCAAAAGGGGATGGAGAGAGGATATCAAATTTAGAAGTGGGTAGCCATCTGGGAAGAAGTGACCACCAAACAGTGTGGTTCACAATAAACACAAACGGAGAGTCAAGCCACACAAACGTGAGGGTACTGGACTTTAGGAGGGCTGACTTTGTCAAAATGGGAGTGTGTCTCAGAAAAGCACTAGCAAACAGTCAAAAAGGAGTGGTAGAGGAAGAATGGGGAAACAGCAAAACTGCCATTACAGAGGCAACAAGCCTTTGTGTGAAGCAAATAAATCAAAATGAAGGAAAAAAATGCTATGGTTCTCAAAAGAGGTGTCGGGAAAGGCTAGGGAGAAAAAGATAGCATTCTGGAAGTATAAGGAAACATGAAAGGCACAGGACAGAGAACTATACCAGTTAAAGCAGAAGGAAGCAGGGAAGGCAGACAGAATAGCAAAGGCCCAAACCGAGGAAAAGATAACCAACTCAGTTAAGAAGAGGGATAAAACCTTTTATACTTACTTACTACTTGCCAGCAGAAACAGGCCACATGTTCTGTCAAGTCTGATCGAGTGTGCAGCTAGCACCCCATGTTCTGCAGCTGCTCCCCTCCCCAATTACCCCCACACACAGATGAATGCCAACTGACCTTGAACCAGATTAAACTGTTGGTGGTATTGTGAATGGGGGAATTTTGGCCAGAACACCAGGGAAATTCCCCTACTCTGCAGTAGGGGGACTGGCTGTCTGATGGCAGGATGGCCACTTGGAGCAGATCATCGGAGCAGGTAGACATCTGTTTGGTGGGGGAGTTAGCCTCCTCTCCCACCACATCTTCAGCTGAGGCTATTTGTGAGATTAGCAACATGTTAGATTCAGATGAAGATTTGCGTTTTTCTAAGGAGGATCAAAAATCTGAAAACACAGACAAAATCATAAGCCCAGTTACGGAGAAACCAGAGGTAACAAAGAATCTTTAAATCAAGAGGAGCAGGAAAAGGACACGGTTTTTCAAGGACCAAACAAAACTACAGAACTCCCTGTCAAGTGCTGCAGTAGGCCTGTCAGTGCTTCTGATGACGCAGAAGCATCAAAAGCTGCACTGAAACAGGGTGAGTCAGTTTCAAAACATTCCATTTTAACAGCGCGTTCGGAGGTGGATGCGATAATGAGTGAGGCTGGCAGTTCAGTCGCAGGGCCAAGCGAGTGCCGAAAGCCTGTATGCATCCCAGAAAAAGAGAACAAACTGGTAAATGCTGTAAAAAGTATTATCCCTAAGAAAATCATCACAGCAGTCTCTGTAAAACCGGATCCTGTCTTTATCTCGGATACCAGCATACCGATGACAAAAACGGCCGGTTTCATTTTTAACGCTCCAAAAAATGTGATAGGGGATAATATCTCCCCGATTGTTTACCAAACAGATGTGTCCTCACAAAATGGGGTTACAGAATTTATGTTTTCGAATATGGGAAGATCAAAAATAAATCAATCTCCTAAACTACAGGTTCAAACCCAGAATAAAATTAACACAGCTACTTTGGGAACTGATACAGTTCAGAACTTGCCCCCTACTTTTCCTGCAGGGCCATGGTCTGCACAAGAGGCGTTAGTTGGTGCTGGGTGAAAGCAAGTACCGACAGGTACATGGGTCCCTGACCCAGCATGGGATACAGAGCTGGACTTTTCTCAATCTACGCCTACTTGGAAACTAGAGATTACTTCAATCAATTCTCAAGGGGTGAATCCAAAGAATGGTGGGAAGGACTCAGCTCAGCCGTCCCCTATAACACCCAAACCTGGACAAGGAACTTCCAAAGGGTCCATTACCATTGCGCCTTCTATGCAAAATAATGAGCCTTCATTGGACTCAAATCATACGGCAACCACTCACAAAAAAACTCTAATGTCAGAATTATTTTCTAAAATAAAAAAGAAGTAGCCCCCAGATGAAATGCAGTCCGCATACACTACAAAGGAAGCCTTGAAAATAGGCCAGATGGATATTATGTTGGCAAATGTTTACTGAAGGACTCTTTGCATTTCTCTCCCAAAGACGTATTTGCTTTTATAAATATATCTGGGGAGGATAACTATGATATTAGTTTCAGATCAGCCTATGCATTAGATCTATTTTGGGAACGGTATGGTCAGGTCAAGTTTTCCCATACATGGAGCTGATTTTAAATAATAATGCTCATACCCTTTATAATAGGATTAAAGATAACATTCACCCAAAAGAACCTTATTTTAAAAATTGCCCGTCACCACAAAATTTTAGCTCAACTTAATGATTCAAGACTTCCACCCTTCATGTGGGAAACCCAATGGCTCATCATGTATGGACGTCTGAATGTCAAGGGTAATGAAAAATATAAAGTTAGAGAGGAAAGAAATTGTCCTTACCCAGACTGCATTAATGAGGAAGAAACCATGGAACATTTTTTTCAACATTGCTCTTATGCAAAAAATTTATGGGGTTATCTGGCAAGCAGATGGAACTTGAAATGGTTTACTTCTTTAATCTATAGCATTTTAGTTCTGGGTATTTACCCACCTTGCCTCCAGGGATACCATAGTAGTACTTTAAGAATATTTTTTAGCTGCATAAGATTTTATATTTGGCAAGCAATGTGTCAATGGGTTCTCTATCAAAGGAAAATGTCATTTGACTGTTATAGCCAATTAGTTACTAATGAACTATTGCAGATATACTTACAAGAAGAAAAGGTCTTTGATTTTGCAAAAGTTAAGAAATGGTGGAAGGGTTTTTCCTCACTTTATGAAGTATAAATAATGATATGAAGAGGTGTTAATTTACTATTTTAGATTATAATCTTACATATATGATACTCTCATTCTTTTGAATATGGTGAAATTAAGGAGTTTACAAGTTGTATGATGTATTTTTTTTGAGTTGTATGATTTATGTTGAATTATCTCAATAAAAACTCTTCTTTTCTATAAGTGCCGTGGGATCTTTAACATCCACCTGAACTACCACCAGAACAGGCAGATGGGACCTCAGTTTCACATCTCATCTGAAAGATACCACCTCAGAAGTGCAGTAACCCCCTCATGCTGCACTACAGTGTCAGTATTGGGATATTAACCCAAGTGCCAGGTGTGAGAATTGAACCCACAGCCCTCTGACAACCCTCTGATCTCCTGGCCTCAGAGGCGAGTGTGCTACCTGCTAGGCCACTGATACTGTTGCTGCATACAGCTTATAGGTATATTAGGAAGCGAAGAAAGACCAAGGGAGGGATAGTGAGGCTTAATAAAGGGGAGGGTGGTGGGCACAGGTGACAGTGAAACCAGGATACTGAATGAATACTTCTGCTCACTATTCACAAAAGAAGAGGAGGGGGAGGTACCTAATCCAAGCAATAGAAGCACTCTGGATGGGGGGTCAATGATAGTCCATTCACAGAAGAAAGGGTTCTGAAAGAACTCCTAAAACTGAAGGTGGACAAATCAATGGGCCTTGATGGGATTCACCCCAGAATTCTAAAAGAACTAAGGGGAGAACTAGTGACACCACTGACTACCCTTTTTAACAAATCATGAGAGGATGGTGTGGTACCTAAGGACTGGAGGAGGGCAGATGTGATTCCCCTTCGCAAAAGTGAGAGCAAAGCTGAGGCAGGAAACTACAGACCTGTTAGTTTGACCTCAGTGATAGGGAAAATGATGAAATCACTTCTGAAAGAAAGAATTGTGGAGTACCTAGAGGCCAGTGAGGCACAGAACCCAAGACAGCATGGATTCACAGCGGGAAGGTCATGTCAGATGAATCTAATAGATTTCTTTGACTGGGTGACCAAAGTAGTAGACCAGGGAGGGACTGTGGACATGGCCTACCTAGACTTTAGCAAGGCATTTGACACAGTCCCACACAAAAGATTAATAAACAAATTAGCCAGCCTGGGAGTGTTTCCCAGGGTGGTAGCCTGGGTAAACAATTGGCTGGACAATGAGACACAGAGGGTAACAGCAAATGGAGTCCACTCGAAAGAAAGGGGGATTACTAGCAGGGTACCGCAGAATTCAGTACTGGGTCCAGTCCTTTTTAATGTCTTTATAAGTGACATTGCGGAGGGACTGGAAGTTAAAGTATGCCTCTTTGCAGACGACACAAAGATCTGCAACAGGGTTGATACACAAGAGGGGGTGGAAAGGATGAGAAGGGACTTGGTAAGGTTGGAGGAATGGTCAAAAGTATGGCAGCTTACATTTGATGCAAAGAAGTGCAAAGTAATGCACCTGGGAAACAAAAACCCAAAGGGAAAAGTACACAACGGTTGGTGTGGAGCTACTAACAATAATAAAAATGGAACAGGACCTGGGGGTAGTCATATCAGATGATCTAAAGGTAAGCAAGCAATGTGAGAAGGCAGTAAGGAGGGCTGAGGGGGTACTGGAATATATAGGAAGAGGCATCACCAGTAGAAAACAGGAAGTTGTTATCCCTCTGTACAGACAGTTGGTGAGAACCCATCTGGAATACTGTGTGCAGTTCTGGAGACCCCATCTCCATAAGGACACAGACAGAATGGAGGCAGTCCAGAGAGGGGGCAACTAAAATGGTGCAGGGTCTGCAACAGAAGCCATACAAAGAGAGTCTAAAGGAGTTTAGTATGTATACCTTTGAGGAAAGGAGGAAGGGGGGGACATGATAGAAACTTTCAAGTATCTCAAGGGAATCAACAAAGTCCAGGAGGGTAGCATCTTTCAGAAAAAGAGATGTGCAAGAACAAGGGGGCAAAATTTGAAGATAGAGGTGGGACGGCTCAAGGGCAACGTGAGGAAGTATTTTTTCACGGAGAGGGTGGTGGACTCATGGAACAGCCTTCCTGAGGAGGTCTTGGGGTCAAGAACAGTGGGAGATTTCAAGAATGCATGGGACAGACATAAGGCAATTATGGTGGGGGGTGGGAAGAAGTAGGCTGTTGGTTAACTAGGATCTGCAGCTTATCCAATAAGTAGGGAAATGGGCAGACTGGGTGGGCCAAGCGGTCCTTATCTGCTGTCAAAGTCGTTTCTATGCTTCTATCCCTTCTGTACCTGTCTTGTTAATCCCCTTTAAGTACTTAGAGGGCTCAGTCATATCCCCCGATCCCTCCTCTCCTGTCCTCCAGGGAGTACATATTCAACTCACTCAGCCTCTCCTCGTATGGCCTGCCCCCCAGTCCCTGGATCATCTTAATTGCTCTGCACTGTACACCTTCCAGTAATCTGATATCCTTCTTTAGATATGGGTGCCAGTACTGCACACAGTACTCCAGGTGTGGCCTGACCAGTGACCTGTAGAGAGGCAGGATCACCTCCCTGTTCCTGGAGGATATTCCTCTTGCAAAACACCCCAGCATCCTGTTGGCCTTTGCTGCCACCTTCCTGCACTGTTCCAAGCTGTTCATTTTCCCAGTTACAACCACCCCCAGATCCTTTTCCTCCACGGTGGTACCTAGTTGTACTCCACCCAGCTGGTAACTCCTCCCTGGGTTCTTTGCTCTGTAGTGCAGTACCTTGTACTTTTTAGCATTGAACCCCAGCTGCCATGCTTCCGACCACTCCTCCAGTTTAGTCAGGTCATTCTGCAGCCCCTGCCATCCTTCTATGTTGCTCATCTCCGCCCCAAACTTGGTATCATCCACGAAGAGGCTGATCTTATTCCTGATGGCATGCGAGATGTCCGCAATGAATATCCCAAACACCAGCCCCAGTACCGATCCCTGTGGTACCCCGCTCATCACTACCCTTGGAGACGAAAGCTCCAACCCCCCACCACCACCCTCTGCTGTCTTCCATGTAGCCACTTCTAATCTAGTTAATCACCTTAGTCCCTGCCCCCATGTATCTTCATTTACCCCCCAACCTCCCATGCGGCTCTGAATCAAAGCAAGTCCAAAAATATGACAACCACAGCATGATCCTTGTCCAATTCGCTCGTTGCCAAGTCATAATACTCAACTAGGTTAGTCTGACAGGACCTTCCCGAGACAAGCCCATGTTGATGACCATCCTGGAGTCCATTGTCCTCCAGAAATGTCACCAGCCTCTCCTTCAGGATTGTCCCCATCAGCTTCCCCATGATGGATGTTAAGTTTACAGGTCTGTAATTTACTGGTTCATCCTTAGGGCCACTTTTATGGAGGGGCACCATGTGGGCCATCCTCCAGTCTTGTAGCAGACACCGTGTTTCAAGGGAGGCATTGAATAGGTCCACGTAGTGGCCCAGCCAGTTCCTTCACCAGTTCCCTCAGCACCCTGGGATATATGCTGTCTGGTCCTGGTGCCTTATCCACTCTCAGAGCCCTCAGCCCCTCCAATACCCTGCCCTCAGTGATTATCCTGTCTGTCACCCCTCCCTCCTGCCCACCCCCACCCCTCATGGTAGCTGCCTGCCCTTCTCCCTCGTGAATATGGAACCAGAAGTACTCATTTAGTGCTTCTGCCTGTTCTGCTCCTTTCTCTGCCCACCCCCCGTCCCTCCCGATTCTCACTGTCTGATCCTTGCAGCTCCTTCTCTCCCATATGTATTTGAAGAAGTCCTTTTCCCCATCCTTGATGCCCTATGCCAGCCTCACTTCCTTGGAGGCCTTGGCCACCCTAACACACCTGGTAACTTCTCTGGTCCTCTTCACATACTCCTCCCTATCTTCCTCCCTCCCAGATTTCTTGTATCTCCTGAATGCTGCCTTTTTCACCCTCACCTTATCTAAAACTTCCCTACTCATCCAGCATGACTTCTTGGCCCTTCCCTTCTTGCTCTATAATTTGGTACAGGTCCCAGTAGCCTCCAGAAGCCCCAATTTGATTATTTACCATTTCTGGTTCGCATCCCAGTGTGGTTGAATTCCTGCCAGGTACCCCTCCAAGATTTCACCCATCCTTCTGAAGTCAGCCTGTCTGAAGTCAACCACCCTGGTCCCTTACCCACCGCCTCCCTGCCCATGTTGAGCGTGAACCACACAAATTGGTGGTCACTCCCTGCCAGTGGGTCCTCCATCCTCATCTCCCTTACAGCCTCCCTGTTGGATAGAATTAGATCCAGCATATTTTCCAACCTAGTCGTCATGGCAACCAACTGTACTAGGAAGCTGTCCTGGAATGCGTCCAGGAGGGAAGCACCAAGGGAGGTCGAAAGTGGAAATGCCGACCTCCCGCATAGTGACAGCGCAATACCAACACCTGTATTGTGCCTTCTGAAACACTAGTGTGTTCTGTGGGGTGCTGTGCCCCCCACACCCCCAGGATTTTTAGATTATCAACTCCAGATCAGAGTTGTTCCGGGAAGGGGGCAGAATACTGGGGGAAAGCATTACTTGAAAACAGACCGTTACAGCAACTGTCACTGTAATGGTCTTTTTTTGAGTGTAGCTGTTGGGGTGTCGAGCTGGAGGGTGGGCAATGGTCCAGGAGTATCTGTTCCCTAGCACTCGACGTGACTGGGGTACCCCAATCCACTCCTGACAGACTGAAGTCCCCTATAATCATTGTATTACCCTTCCCACACACCTTCCTAATTTGCTCTGCTAGATCCCTATCCAAGTCCTCCTCCTGAGCCAGAGACCTGAATATCACCCCCATCCTGAGAACCCTATTATGCGAGTCCTGGAACTGCAACCACAAAGCCTCAGTTCTACTCTCCTCCCCCTCTTCCCTTGCACACTTTATCCCCTCCTTCACGTAAATTGCCACCCCTCCCCCTTTGCCCCTGCTCCTATCCTTCCTGTAGATCTTATGCCCTGGGATCATTAAGTCCCAGTCCTAGTATTGGTTAGCTCACGTTTCAGTGATGGCCGCTATGTCCACCCCCCCCAAAATAGAGCCTGAAGTTTGGCAGTTTTGTTCTCTAGGCTTCTAGCATTCAAGGAAACAATCTTCCAAGATGATCCTCTTTCTTCCTTGCCCCTTATCCCATCCTTCTTAACCCCCTCTATTGACCCCACCCTGGATCTGTCCCTGTTTGTATGAGGGGTAGGCTTCTTTGGCTCCCCTCTTCGGAGACCCCACTTTCTAGCTGCCCACTCACCACCCTCCTTGCCTAGTTTAAATTAATCTTTGTTGCTATCTACTCCTTCATCCCGTTTTAACACCCTCCTCCCTTCCCTGCTCAAGTGTAATCTGTCCCCTGCAAATAGATCACTATTGTCCCAGACCCTGCCCCAGCCTCCCACTATCCCATACCCCTTGGATTGACACCATTCCCCCAGCCAGGTGTTGAACTCCTCTATCCTACCCTTCCTCTCTGTACTTGCACAGGGCACCGGTAGTACCTCAAAGAAAGCCACTGATCCACCTACCTCCTTACACAACCTCCCCAGTTCCTCAAACCTCTCCCTTACCACCGCAACTGTTTCACCCACCAAGTCATTCATCCCTGAGTGCATCACAACATGCGGTTTCAGCCTTCCCCTTCTTGCGCACTTGAGAATAGACTGCCCTGCCCTACTTGCAATCATCCCAGGTACGGACTCTACCCATATGCGACTATGACTTTCCCCTTTATTTCCCCATCTGACCCCCTTCAGTATGGAGTCTCCCAGCACTAGTACGCTCCCTTACTCATTTCTCCTCACTGCCCCCTTCCCTTTTTCCTTGTAACTGCTTTGAAAGTCCACCCCGGCCAGTTCATCTGCATCCCCCCCCACCCTGCACATCTGCGTCACAATCCTTAGCCATTGTACAGCGTTCAGTCCCCATCCCTGTGACTCCCCCATCCCTAATGTCCACCCTGTCTGACTTGCCCTCCTCCCCCACAATGCTTTGCCCCTATTGCCATCTTCCCTCCTCTTCACACCAGGCCCCCTCCACCCTTCCCCCACCTCTGCTGTGTTTCCCCAATCCACCCTTTTTGCTGGACTCCTCTTCCCCTTAACCTTGCCCACCTCCTCTGGCCAAATGTTGTCCCCTGGGCATTTGCACCCCCTTCCTACTCCAGCCCCCTCACAGAGATCCTCTCCATCCTCATCCCCCACTGTAGCCAGCACCTCAAACCTATTTCCTGTTACTGCTGTACTGCCGTTCATTGGTTCCTTCCCATTAACCCAAGACTCTCCCCCCTACTGCTGGCCCTACTGCAATTTATGGCCTCATACCCCAACCTCTTCCCTTTTCTTGGTTCAGGTCTCTTGCTACTCCTTGGAACTGAACTCATGCTCCTCCCTGGAGAAGGCCATCCTGCTCCTGTTCTCTTGCCCTTCTCCCCACCCACCCACCCACTCTGGCTCGCTACCAAGCCACTGTACCTCTGCCTCCAATCTCCTCAACTTTAGATAAACTGGACATCCCCTAGCCTCCATAGCATGTTCATCCAAACCGCCACCCCACATCCATTACAGCCTACTATTCTTCACATCTTTGCCCCTGCCATCCTGCTGCCCTCTGTACCCTTCTCCCCCCACCATCAACCCCTCCTATGTTCACCACTCACCCCTCTATAGTAACCTTCACTAGCATGCCCCATTCTTGCATTTCTAGTCTCATACCTGTTGCTCTAACCCTTGCCTGTTCACTCCAAAGATTCTACTCAACATATAGCACTCATACAGTAAAGTAACAGTTATTCCCTAAGACACTGCAATTTACTAAACATGCACTGAAAGATTTCAAAGCCTAGAATAATCAGTTATTATCCTGACTAGTAATCTCCTAAATTCATTTTTGTTGCTTGCACATAACAGGCCTCCCACCAAAGGGTGCATATGCTGCCAAAGGGACAGAGACTAATAAATTACCCAAGCTATAAAACTGTATCCCTTTAAATTTATATGTGCCACCTCTTCCTCCCCTGGCCAATCACAAGGGACCTACAGCCCATTTAAGATTTGAGAAGGTGGGTGGGAAATTTTTACAGGCACATACCTAGAAAAGCGGCGGGCTGTGGCTTTATAGCCCAGTCGCTCCTTTGAACAGTCCTGCTCCTTCTTCTGATTGGCTCCTCAGGAGCCCAACACTGAAGTGATGTGACAACGGCCACAGGAATTCCCCACTTTGGCATTTGCGGCAACGGCCACCAGGAATCCCTTTCCTTGGCTGGGCAGTAATGGCCACCAGAAATCACTTTCCTCTGCTGGGCAGGAATGACCACCAGAATCCCCCTCCTCAATGAATTACAGGCACAGTCCTGGAAGAGCAGTGGATTATGGCTTTATAGCCCAGACACTCCTTTGAACAGTCCCGCTCCTCCTTCTGATTGGCTCCCTGGGAGCCCACCACTCAAGCAATGCAGCAACAGCCACAGGAATTCCCCACTTCAGTGTTTGTGGCAACGGCTACCAGGAATCCCCTTCCTTGGTTGGGTGGTAACGGCCACCAGGAATCCCCTTCCTCTGTTGGGTGGCAATGACTGCTGGAATCCCCCTCCTCAGTGAACTACAGGCACACTCCTGGAAGAGCGGTGGGCTGTGGCTTTATACTGTAGCCCAGCTACTCTTTTGAACAGTACCACTCCTCCTTTTGATTGGCTCCTTGGGAGCCCAAAACTCAAGTGTTGTAGCAACAGACACAGGAATTCTCCACTTCAGCATTTGTGGCAACGGCCACCAGGAATCCCCTTCCTCAACTGGGTGGCAATGACTACAGGAATCCCCCTCCTCAGTGAATTATAGGCACAGGTTGCCAGCCCCTTTGTTTTTCAAACTTTCGATGGCCAGGTTCAGAATTAAAAGGACAGGTACCCCTCCTAGTTTATGTAAACATCTACAAACTTATAATTCAAATTATTGTTCAAGATCCATAAATAATTGTACTGCTTTAAGACTTCCCTTGATACACACATCCAGTGAGCAGCTTACATTTGCTTATTTTGCACCCAGAACATGGAATGAAATACCATCCAAAATTAGGAAGCTAATAAGTTATAAATCTTTTTCAGGCACTTTGTTACAGCATTACAATAATCTGTTCAATTGTGAAGGTTTTCAACTGAACTTTTAATATTATACAAAGATGTGGAATGAGTATTCCTATGTATATGTATGACAATGTTATTGTAAATTATGTTTGTATTGTACTGTCTGTATATGATTCCGGGTCACACCTGTAAAAGGAATTAATTTCCAGTGTGTTTACCCATTGAACAAATAAATAAACAAACATTATGAATATAATCTAAAAGACAAAGGATCTCAGCACAAAAGCGCTGGAGCAAGTATTATCTGGAAAGGGCATGGCTAATGCCCGTGTAGCCCTTGTCTCTGTGTATTTGTGCTGAGAGTCATTGTTTTTTAGATTGCTTTCCTGATTTTTACTCACCATGACTCAAACCACAAGACCATCATAGAGCTGGTTCCTTTTTCCCCTGGCTTAAGATACAGATGAGGCAATCTGATGAGTCCTGAGAAGGACAAAACATGGGTCTGGGTCTTCTGTTTTCAGCCTTTGCAGACTGTGTAAGAACCCATTTGGCACCATACACTCCTGCTTAAAGCAGAACCAGTCTAGATTCTCTCATAGTAATTTGCATATACAGTACATCCCATGATGCTTTGCATTACTGGGGTATGTGTGATTTTGTATTAATTTGGAATAACCTATAGAAGTTCACCAGTTCCTGCTTGAGGCAGGTGGGGAAGAGAAAAAAGTACAGAAAATCAGTCTGGATTACAAAGGGGGTGTTGAGTAAAGTGAGGGGAAAAAGGGCAGATTTCAGAAGATATTCAAAGAGTCAAGAGAAGGGAATAGGGATATCCTACTTGAAAAAATGAGTGAGGCCAATATGTTGGTAAGGAAGGTTAAAGTGGACATGGAGCTAAGGATAACCGAGGAAGTAATAGGAGCGTAATAAGGCCTTCTTTCACCACATTAGGGAAAAGACAAACAAAGGTATGAATAGTCATGCAGAGATGGGATGAGGGGTGGGTGGAAGATGACAAAGGTAAGGCAGAAATGCTGAACAATTACTTCTGTTCAGTATTGACAAAGGAGAATGATGGGTCACTACCTCAAAGAAACATTATCACTAGACCAGAAGGGGGAAAAAACTGTGTATGGAAACAGTTGCCATGGAAAGGGTACTCAAGGGATTCAAGGCTCAGAAGGTAAATAAATCTCCAGGGCCAGACAGGCTGAACCCCACAGTGCTAAGGAAAATGGCACAGGTACTGGCAGCTCTTCTGTCAGATCTCTACAGCTGCTACCTCGAGTCTGGGGAGATGCCTATAGACTGGAGATCACTCAGAAAAATTGTTGAATGAGTTAAAACCTCACAAATCAGCAAGGCCTGATTTGTTGCACCCTAGGTTGTTGAGAGAAATAAGGAAGTATACAGCAGCCCCCCTGGCATACCTATTGAATCAGTCCTTTTCCTCAGGAGAGGTACCCGAGGATTGGAAAAAGGCTACTGTGACTCCATTGTATAAATGAAAAGGGGCTAAAACCTCATTGGCTAGCTATAGACCAGTTAGTCTACTGCAGTATTGTGTAAAATTGCACAAAAATTTCTAAAATATTGGTTGGAACATAATCTCAAGGAACTAGACGTGAATTCTGCTAGACAGCATGGGTTCAAGAAAAATAGATCATGTCAGACAAACCAACTTATTTTTTATGAGCAAATAAATAGAAAGTTATATGAAAAAAATCCAGATGTTTTTCTTCTGGATTTCCAGAAAGCATTCAATAAGGTGCTACACGGTCAGCTTATTCACAAAATGGAAATACTGGGTATAGATTGTAGACTGATTGAATGGGTGCAAAATTGGCTAGGGGAGAGAAAGCAGGTAGTTAGGATTAGGGGTACATACTCCGGATCATCTGAAGTGACAAGTGCAGTGCCACAGGGGTCAGTGCTGGGCCCTACGTTGTTTTCATTATATCTAGGGGACATACAACATAATATAAAGAATACTCTGGTTAAGTTTGCAGATGATGTAAAACTGGAGGGACAAGTAAGCACTACGGAGAGTATTTAGGATCTCGAAGACGATTTAAAAAAATTGGAAAAATGGGCCTCAGAGAATGGAATGCCATTTGGCTTAGAGAAATGCAGAGTACTGCATATGGGGAAAAATAATCCTAAGCATACATATTATAAAAAATAGAATCATCAGAAATGGAAAAGGATTGTGTGATAATAATAGATGATGGTATGACTTTTAGACCACAGAGATCAGAGGTAGTTAGGAAAACTAATTATATGATTAGAAACATCAAGCGAAATTTTATAAACAGATCAAAAGAACGTCAACTTCCTTTGTATGGAACATTTGTAAAACCACATATCGATTATGGTTCATCTTTGTGGTGCCCCTACACAAAAGGAGAAATAAACAGGATAGAAAAAATACAAAGGACCTTTTCGAAAACAATATGGTCCATAAAAAAGGACAGTTACAAAGATAGGTTGAAGAAGCTGGGTTTATTTAGCTTGGAGAATAGAAGGAAGAGAGGGGATCTTCTACAGTTGTTTAAAATTATGAAAGATCCAGAATTAAAAAACGAAATGGGTATACAGTTGAAGGAAAAACCAGAAGGTCTAAGAGCACATAAATTTAAAATAAAATGAGATACTGTAAAAACCAATGTAAGATATTCTTTTTTTATATAGAACAGCAATAATATGGAATGCTCTACCAGAGCATGTTGTTCTGAATGATAGTTTGGATACATTCAAAAGGGAAATAGACCAACTGATATGCTTAAATCAATAAATTTTGAGCCCGCTTTGTGGGGAACGGTAAAATGGGCAGTAATGCCTTCTCCCATTCTATCTCCCAGTATAAGAACCCAGTATAAGAGGAGAATGGTCGTTGTACCCCTGCACAAAAAGTGAAGGAAAAGATGAGCTGGTGAAGTACAGGCTGGTCATTTTGGTGTCAGTAGTCACAAACTACTGGAAACTATTGTCAAGGAGAGGCTTCTTGAATTTCTGGTAGCAAATAGGTTACAAGAAGAAATGTAGCATGAGTTTGTGGCAGGCAGGTCTTGTCCAACAAATCAGATTGACTTCTTTTGGCTGGGTTAAATGAGGGTTGTTGATAAAGGACAGGCAGTGGACATACTGTATCCGAACTTTAGCAAAGCACTTGACTTGGTTCCACACAAGCAGCTGGTCAAGAAACTAGGGGACAGAAGAATGGCTGGGGAGCAGCATTACTGATGAAGACTGAGTGGATATCCAAAAGGAAGGCTGATACTGTGTATCCCATACAGAGTAAGTGTAATATTATGCAATACTTCACCATGCACCAAGCATATTACACACCTGCCCGGCTACAAAAAATGTCACCAATGTACAGTATGATGGCCTGTGCCCTAGATGTATATTGGGAATCTCCCCCACATGATGTTCAACTGCCCCAAACTGGCACAGTTCTGGTGTGACACTGAACACATATTTAGTACAATCCTAAATACCCAGATCAAGCTGGAAGTACACATTGAGTTTCTTGCAGCACATTTAACAACTCTTTGAGATGGGTTTCCTGTGATTCTGTTTTAGTAATAGCTTTGTAAGGTTTATGTCCTAGGATTGCTTCCTGTCCTTTCCCTAGCCAGGTGGTGACCATATCTAAAGATGCCTCTTTCTCCTTGCTTCTGACTTTATTAGGTATTACATTATATAATGTGTAATTTTATGATTTGATGATAAAGCAGGAATTTGTTAAATACCTGCTAATTCCTTTCGGATTGCTCTATTTGTGTACAATATTTTGATTTTGTTGTACTTTGTTTCTTTTTTTTGGACAGATGAAAACATTCCCCTACTCTTCTTCAGTTAGTGCCATTGGATCTTTTACCTCCTCCTTGACAGTGACCAGAAATGGGCAAAAGTGCCCTTGGTTTAATTTCTCATCTGAAGGAGAGTACCCCACTAGTGCAGCACCCCCCTTCATACTGCACTACTGTGTCAGTTATAGGTATTACCCTATTTGACTGATGTGGGTCTGGAACCTATGACCATCTGATCTTCCAGCCCCAGAGGAGTATGTGCTACCTTCTAAGCCACTGACACTGATGCAGGGCCAGAAAGGGAGGACATACAAGCAGACTAGAGAACATCTGTATGTATTTATTAGAGACCAAATGGGAGAAAAGGTATATGATCAAAATGTTTAACTGCATGCAGGGTATTAACAAAGCGGACTCAAGCAAGCTGTTTACAGTAAGTGGAAGAACTAATACTAGAGTAATAACAGAAAAATGGAGGGGTATTTAATAAACCTCTTCTAACACTAGGGGCACAGGCTGATTACCAGAGAGCCAGACCCACAGCCTACTGTCTAGTAGTGACTATGATTTAGACAGTCCACTGGAAGGAACTTAGTAATACTAAGGAGGGTGCCAGGGTGTCCTCAAGGTGCTATACCTCTTGCCCTGATGTGATGAGGACCTCACACCTCACAGCTGTCATTGGAACTAGATGTTTGAGACCAGATCAGCTCAACATTCAGTCACCTGGTAGCTTCCAAGGACAGGACCAAGACAGCAATGTAAATCCCAGGAAAAAGATCTGTGGCATTTAATGTAGATTGCTGTTAATTCTGGGAATCATGTGAGGGGACATACTGGGAAGGTGTGGGTACTGCATACCCTGAGGGGCTTCCCCTGAAGTGGCATGCACAGGACAGGCCCCCAGAAGAGAGGATGTCACCTTTGGGGAGGTTTCAGGTCCAATGAACAAGCAATAAATCCAGCCCAGCTGTGATGAAGCGAAACCTGGTGAAAGAGACAAGACTGCAGACCAAGGTAGGAGGTATGTCTATATTGTGTAAAAGACATCCCAAGCTGGCAGGGGTACTGAAGTCGCTCACACTGGATAGGCTGAAGTATGCGCTACTATGCTGAGCATAGCACACCATTCAGTGAGTAGGAGAAGCTGTAAAGTGAGGCACCTTGTGTAGGGGGCGAGTTCTGAGCTCCATGATGGGAAACTGGCTTGGCACAGAGCTGATCAGGCACCACAGTGCCAGAAAAGTGTGAATACTTAACTTGTAGAATAGTGGGAAAACTAGTTAATTTGTACAGAGCAGATCAGGCTGTGAGTCTAGGTATAACATCACCCACTGGTGTGTGAGGACACAAGAAAAGAAGGAATAGAAGGGATCACATGGCTCTTGTTGTGAGTGTGGTGTACAGCCTTCAACAAGGGACCTCAAAGATTCTGACTCATATCAGAGATCACAATCGAACCTGTCTGTACAGTGTCACCATAGAAACTGATGGTGGCTGGTGTTCCCAACTGTAATGCTGACTTGCAAAAAACTAGTTGAACAATGACACACTCACCACTTATAGTTTTTTGAATCTTTTTTCTGGTTTATTGCATTTATCTAACCACTTTTGTCATGTAACTGCTATTGTGGGCAATGTTTTAAGGCTTCCATTTTCTTCAGGGCTTGCAGTTACTATAATATTTTAAACTCATTCATCTGTCAGCTGTTTCCTGAGTTACAGGGCAATCAAAAAAAACTGACCATAATGGTCAAAATCATGTAGTATTGTGTTACAATCTGTTTTCTGTGCAGTCTTGTGTGTAGGTCATTGACTTCCATTTTAAAAGCATTAAGGACTAGGAAATTGATTTCCATCTCATGTTCCGCTCAGCATATGAAAGTAAGTATTACTATAACAGGAGAGTGAGCATTACTGTCATGTTCTGTGTAGACATCGCAGAATAGTAGACTCAGTCTGAATGGGAGTCAGAAATACCACACATATTGAGGAAATGTCTTTGTATATAGAACGCCTAATGAAGGTCTGTGTTTTCACAATGCATATTAGTGATTTTTATATAAAGGATTAAACTTCATAAAATATACCTATTTCATTTGAGCACACATATAAAGATATAATTACTCAATAAGACATAATTTTGACCATTATGGTGTCTTTTTCATGGCCTTGTTACAGATTTTAGCATTCCGGAGTATTGCACATTCCCAGCCCCCATTTGGCCTTATTGTATAAAAATAGTAAGAGACTAGGTCTTCCTATACAAAGCCATCCCTACACAAATCAACGAAGATATTATACACTATAGCCCTAAGAGGGACTCTGTTTTCTTGATGACCAGTAAATACCTCTAAAATAAATTGGGGGGAGAGGGCTATCCCTCCTTTTCTGTATCTGTATTGGTTTATTTACCTTGACCTAATCAGTTTGTATCCTTTTATTACAGAATTGTCTACTTTTTTCACTATCAGTTTTTCAGACCAATTTTTAGGTGTGTCTACATCATTGGTACCAATCTTTACACTCTTTCTCCTTTAGCTGATTTCTTACCCGTTCTGTCTTCTTTATTTCCTTCTATTCTCTGTCCATCTTGCATATTTGTGTAACCCCCCTCCCTACAAATTGGGGTTTACTATAATGTCTTCTTGGGCTTCCTAAATGCCACCTGTCAGGCTGGTGTCCTGTCTTCAGTAGTTCTATTTGTCTGCATGAGAGTGTCCTAGCGAGCTTCCGTGCCTGTCTGTTTAGGAGCTTAACTAAGCTGTGTTCAGAAATTAGTCTGAGTTGGGTCCAAGTAATTAAGGCTTGTGACCAGCCAGTCTGTTATATTGCTCCATTCTGCAGTCACTACTTGCGCAGAGGGAGCTCTCTTAGGAACTGTGATTGTTTATTGCTAAATTGCTATTATAGTAAAGATAGAGAAGTTTGTCTAATCAACTTTTGTTGCAGCTTGAACATTTGGATGGGAGCCACCATGTTAGGTTCTGGACTTCCAGTATTTGGACCAATCGAACCACTGGGGACATAAAATGGAGACTGTCTCCAGGTGTCTTGTGGGAAGGAAATTCTGTAGTTTTTGTAGTTTTAGGTGTTGGCACCCAAATGGACCTGGAGGGGGAGCCCTTACTGTAACTGACAGTTCCTTCAGCCAACCGAACATTTTGGATTAAAAAGGAAATAGTCAGATCTGCCTGAAGCAGTGGATCAGTTAAAATTGGAGGCTGAAGAGTGAACAGCTCGAACTTTAGAGCAGCTGTTCCCAGAAGGAACTTAGGGGAATCATCGGGAAGGCTCTGCTGGCCTACCTGCCTCGTTTTCCTGCCAGGAACTGCCTTTTGCAGAAGTCAGACCTTTCTGATTGCTGGCTTAGATATGCAGCAGAAGCAAGAAGAAGTTTGTTATTGCGACTTGGGATTTGGACCAAAGACTTGCTCCAGAAGCGATTGGCCTGTCTGATGAGAGAAATAGCCTCAAAGAGAAAGGCTTGCGCAGTGAAGCTGTAGTTTGCAACCTGACTGTATCCAAACTGTGGCCTAGAAAAGTAATTGATTTAAATGTGCTACATGTGTTTTGTGGGTCACAATTTGGTTCCCCACAGCAGAATCTTGTACACCAGCTTGAAGCTTCACCAGCAGAGAATCATAAACTGTTGCAGAACTGTTCATCCTGCCTGGGCTGTGCCATCTCGGCCTAGGTCACTACTCCCACTTCAGAGACCATCTTGGCGAGAGACCAGCTAGGGGATTCGGCCCCCTGTCCAACATCATCGAGCAGGTAGCGACCACCTGGAGGTGAGTCATGTCAGCCCTGTTTTCCCTGGCCTTCCAGATCAACACCACAAGGTCTTCATCTCGTCTGTCCTGCATCCAAGCTCTGGTAGCATGAGTACAATTCAGGCTAGCTCACTGCAACAACGCCATGATCATTGTGTAACATCTAATTGTTTGTGTTGGGTTATTGCAAAGAACTGAGCCATCCGGCTCGGGATTACAACTATTTGGGTTGTGTGCATGTTAATTGTTTTCTTTCCTAAGGACCCCAACAGCAGCTGCAATGCTGGCCACCCCGGGCAACACTTCAGGCTAGCCTGCATGACATACGGGGAACCCAGGGTTGTGGAACTGTTTGAATGGGACTTACAGTGCATGTTTAACCAACCTGAATTTAATCAGAGTGCCACTCATTCTGCTAGATTCATGCCCCTCCCTTGTTCACGTCCCCTTAATAAACCTGATTGTCTTTTTTCATGTTTAACCTGGCAAGTTTGCATATTATTAGTTGGGTTACAGTGGTAATATTGCATTGTTGCACTGCTGATCTTATTTTCCAGGGGGTCTCTAGGGCAGTTGCAGCAGATCCAGCCCTGGTGGTAAGTGAAAGGGAAATGAGCAAATTATTACTGCTATATAGTGAATGTGAATGTACCATTGTGTTACTGTTTAGGCCACTAGTAGGGTTGGTGGGTGGTTATAGTGTTCCGGAGGGCTATACCAAAGCAGTTAAGCTGCTCCAGTACCGCACCCGTTCACAGAACTCAGACCCCTCAACCTGTGTATTGCCATACAGGCAGGGGTAGTAGCCCTTAGAATAGCGCCATCTAGGGGTTACATTCGAATTGGTACTAAGTTCCTGGTTTCATTACTCTCTTTATCAATAATTTGTTCTGTTATACAATTAATCTCCTTCTTTGTAACAGAGGAGTGTGGAGCAACCCCATTCTCATCCTGATCTATGAGATTATGGTCTTCAATTGCACTGTTTTTCTCATGTTGTTGAGTACAACTGCATCTATTCCACCCTGCATCCACCAAGGTTTGCTCAATTAATATTTTTCATGGGAGAATACATTAAGTATTTTCTCCAAAATAACATTAGCTCTAGCAAGTAAGTATTCTAGATGGCTCCCCTCCTTGTTATTATTCAGAAAGTCACTCTTCAGCCTCCTAAACTCTCTGGAGTGCTCTGTTTTAGTATTGGTCCTTTTGGGGAATGAGGTTAGAGGCTCTGTCTTGTCATCTAGTCAAATAAGAGGGATATTTGCCAGTTTCCTAATGGAGTAAGGCTCCACCTTATTAGAAAAAATGAGGTCAGGAACTGTTTTAAAAGTCCTGTAAGTATTGATTCTTTTGACATTGTTCTTTGTGGGTATACCAGAAAATACAAACTCTTGTTTTCCAAGCTTTATCCTTATACTATTAAATTCTTGCACAGCATCCTGCCTGCTCTGTGTCCTGATTCTGGCTAGCTGATTTTTGATTGATTTGGGAGTTCTATTAATTTGGCCTTTTTTTTGAGACTTTAATCGGGGTACCTACATTTTATTTACAAATTAGTATCTTGCATATATCCTACTTTTGATCTACTTTTTTGTGACAGTTCCATTATGCTCTTTGTTAAAATCTGGCTGTTTGTTGAGATTTCTAACTTACTAATTTCCCTTAATAGGCCAAATAGATCCTGAGTTTTAATTATAACTTCAACTTCTGGTATATACCCTCTTCCATTTTCAGCGTTTTGACTTAGGGAGCCTCTTAAAAAATCGGTTGTATTTTTTTGTTGTTTGTGTCCACATTCTTTGTGCTGTTATTGTTGTTTCCCAAAGAGGAGTTTCTATTGCCACCAGTGGCACCAATTGGAAGTTTGATAAGCCATGCAAATGAACAAACGAACACAATAGCAAAACAGAGACCCTTAGACATTGTTTGATTCATGCCAAACAATGTGACAGAAGAGTGAAATTATAAATTCCTGCTCCTGCTTCAAAACCTCAAAGGCTTTTACAATTAAGGGTCCCAACGAGGAAACGACACTACTTCAAACATAATCCAAATGTAGCTTACTTTTAAAAACAATTTTCTTACCAGTGGCCAACTAGTCACAGTGGAAAAGAACAGTTACTTGATTAATGCAGACAAAAATAGCAAAGTCATTGGAATATGGAACCGTTTTCCAGGCCTGGTTACTTCTAAGGAGCAGAGAAAATAACATAGATATCAAAGGAGCTTTTTGTCCAGTACTAGTAAGTCTTACAATCTTGCTGAGAATCCCAGCTTCTATTCAATTCCAAAATGTCCATTTCTGTCTGCTGGTATGGAAATAGAGGCAGAACAGAGTGAGGGACAGTCACTAGCACCTATACCCAACTTCAGCCTTCACAGAGACAGTCCCACAATCCAGCAGTTCCCCAACTGGACCAAGCAGAGAACTTTTCCACTGAGGTCCATCTCTGATGCAGCCAACAAGGGAACACAGAACCGAACCTCTGATTCATTTGCAGTGGAAGGTATTGCATGTAAGGGGTCACATGTAGGTTTAAGAAGGACATAAAGAAGTACTCATATAAGGAGCAGGTGGTCGAGGAGTGGAATAAACTTTCCACAGCACTGGTCAATGCAACAGGTGGAGAGATTCAAGACGAGGTGGAATACACATAATGGGCATGGACTGGTCATGGGAGCTGGGGAGGTCAGGTGGGGAAAAGAATGAGCATGAACCCCTAGAGGGCATGCACCACCTCATAGGGCAGGTTGGATAGTCCATAAGGCCTTCCTCTGATAGTAGTTTTCTATGTTTCTTTATTTAATTGAATAAGCTTTATTTAAGATTTAAGAAAAACAAAATATTACATTAACAAGTACCAACCAATAACCAAAAATAATCAAAAAGGAGACAAAAAAGAGAGCTTTTACCCCAATAGTCCCTCCTCCCCCACCTCTACCCACCTCCAAGCTCTGGAAGAAGTACCCCATAAAAGAAAATTAGTACAATCTTATGGAGCATTATGCAAATATAACCAAGGAAGGAGTGGGAAAGGTATACAATAATCCAGTAAATGCTTTCATGGGAGGGTAAAGATAAACTACCATATAATGAAGGGACTCCATGCCAAACACCAGACCCAGCTAGCAGGATATAAAATTAGATTACTCAGGATGTAATGAAAGCAATGCAAGTAATGAATCCCAGATCTCTTGAAAAACAGGAAGACAATCAGACATGCTTGCGATAATTTTTGCAGCTTGCAAGCAAACAGGATTTCCCTGTACCATTCCAAATAGGTGGAGATAGCTTGATCACACCAATGAAGTAAAAATGTTTTCGGCACAAGCCGAGATAAGAGCCATATGGTTGCATTGTTTGCCAAGTAAGACATCCTTATACACTCTCAATAAGCAAACTTCAGGTAAAAAGGTCGTATCTAACCCTGAAAGAGGGTCTAGGTGTTGGTGTATGGAGTCCCAAAAAGGTACAACCTTTTCACACTCCCACAAGATGTGTAACTGGGTGCCTGTTACTTTACCACAGCAAGTACATAAATCAGATGACATTTTACTCATTTTAAACAACTTGACAGGAGTATAATAAAGATTATGTAATAACTGAAATTGCATGTATTGGTACCTGTCCCATTTTAAATATTTATATAGGTTTTTCCATATACAGGGCCAGTCATAAGGGACACCAGACTCAGAGGTAACCTGATCCCAGTAAACAACATTTGCTGCCCCTGTAGAGGACAGCAAATCCCAAAACAGTGTATAAAAAAAGGATATTGCATGGGGAGAAGATGCTCTAGGAGCTAAACTGAGTAACTTTTGTCCACACTCATTAGCCCAGGTTCCTGAGCCGAAATGGTGAAGCAATGTATGGGGGAGCTGCAAATACCTAAAACAGAATTGAGTGGGCACCTGATATTTTTGATGAAGGTCTGAAAAAGATAACAGTTTTCCATTATTAGTAAGCTGATCTACTAATTTTATCCCCTGGTACAGCCAAAAGACCGAATTAATAGGCTGACTAGCTACTTTAAAGTTCATATTCCCCAGTATAGGTTGCACGAAATCCTTTGTGGGATCTAATATAAGTAACATACATAACTGTCTATGGGCCCAAACTGATACAGCCAAGGGTGTGTCCTGCAGGGTATGAGGAAGACGATTAAGTGAAACATGTAATAAAGCAGTGATATTGATACTGAGTTGATACTGAGTTGGTCACACCGACATCTTTCAATTTCTAACCATTGGGGTGCGTAGGGAGACAAGGAGTCCTCCAGGAACTCTCTATACCATTGAAAGAAATGGGTACTGTGTATAGCCAAATAATATAAATAAAAGTTAGGGAGGCGGAAGTCCCCTGATAATTTAGGAGCAACAAGCTTAGCAAAGGCCCATCTGTGCGATTTCCCTCACCAAAGGAAACTGGATAAAAGACAAAAACTTGTTAAACCAGGATTGTGGAATGACTTGTGTGAGCATCAACAGAGGGTAAAGAACCTCAGGGAAGCACATTCATGTTACTTATACGTACATGTCCCCAGAGGGAAATGAGGAGCAAAACCCAGTGGTCAAGGTCCTGTTTACTCTGCTCAAGCAACTAATCTGAATTATAATACTTCATTTTAGTGGGGGAAACACTGATGTATACACCCTAATATTTAAATTTGTACTTTATCCATACCAACCCGAGATCAGCTAAATCAGTCCTAGTTGCCCAGGCATTTAACGGTATAACTTCAGTTTTACCCAGGTTTAATTTATAGTTAGAGATTTTGCCAAACTGATGAACCACCTCCAGGGCAGCAGACAGTGATTGAGAAGGATAAGTTAAGTGTACAAGAATATCATCCGCATAAACGGACAGTTTATATTGCTGAGTACCAACAGAAATACCCTGAATCTGAGGTGATTGATTAATTTTCCGAATTAAAGGTTCTAAAACAAGATTAAAAAGGAAAGGTGACAAAGAATACCCCTGTCTGGTACCCTGCTTGAGGCGGATCAGATTTGAGCAAACACCATTGCAGAGGACCTTAGCTGAGGGGCAAGAATAAAGGACCCATAACCATCTAATAAACTCTGCTGGGATATTATACCAGGATAGGACCTTGAAAAGATAGTCCCACAAGACCCTATCAAATGCCTTTTCCGCAGCCAGGGAGGCCAACACCGCAGGAGTGGAGGAGTCCCTTAATGCGTAGAGAAGGTGGGCCAGCTTCCTGAGATGGTCTGCAGAGAGCCATCCAGGAACAAACCCAACCTGCTCCTTACTAATTAGTGAGCCCCACAATTTATTCAGATGGATTGCCAGTATTTTACAGAGAATTTCATAGTCAAGGTTAATTAAAGAAATGGGCTGTAACTACTAACTTTAGATGGATCTTTCCCTGGCTTTAGCAAAACTAAGTAAGGGCTTCTGTTAGGGAGGGATATGCAGCACTATGACAGTAAATGTAGTTATACTTATCCAATAATACAGTGGCTAAAAGTGTTTTAAACATTTTGTAAAAATCCGGTGTATAACCATCTGGTCCCAGGGCCTTGTCCACTGAAAGAGAACTAATGGCTTCTAAAACTTCCGACAGAGTTAAAGGGGATTTCAAAAAATCAGCTTGAGTCTCTGTTAGCTGGAGCATCTCAATGTCTTTAAGAAATGTGTCAAGTTGTGAACTAGACAAAGCATCTAAACCAGGATCATAGAAGGACTGATAGTAATCATAAAACTGAGCCACTATGTCCCCAGGTGCAGTGATCAATTGACCAGAATCTGAATGACTGGACAGGATAATTCTGTCAGCAATCTGGGGCCTTAAACGCAAAACAAGCAGCTTACCCGCCTTCTCCACCTGATCAAAATACCTAGTTATAGCTCTAAAGAGAAGATGCTCCACCTGCTCACTTAAAATATCATTGTAGCGGACTCTTAAAAATTCTAACCATTCCCAAACCTCCACCAGGGAAGAAGGTGAGAGACAGTGCTCCAACTCATGAATCTGACCCAAGAGGATCAATACTTCCCTGGATCTCTGCTTCTTATGTTTGGTGGCTGTATGAATGAATTCCCGAGCCCACATTTCAAGGCACCCCACAACATACCTTGATGTGGCATAGAAGGGGAATTAAAGAAGGATAAAATTTACAATATGATCCAGGATCTCTTGGGACTTCAATAATGGTAAAAGGCCCAGTTGAAGAATGACAGGGTGATGATCAGAGATAACCTTAGCACCATAGTAACATAGATTAAGGCCAGAAAGGTGCTCAGTTCCCAAAAGGAAAAAAGTCAATCCTGGAAACAGAATTACGTGGCACCAAGTGAAAGGAGTACTCCCGTTGGGAAGGCCGAAATGGTATGCCGATCACACATCGACACTGCCACAGTGAAGACCATCACAGTGACAGAATTCGATGAAAAGCGTCGGGTCACTGTGATGATCCCCGCAGGCACAGACGGTGCATCTCCCGGTGTTTAGCACTTTCCCCGAGACAACTCCAACTCAGAGTTGTATAATTAGAGACCAGGGGTGTGGGGAGCAGAGCCCCCCACATGGGGTGTTCAGGGGGTGGAGCCCCCGAAGAAAACACACTGACATCCCTGAAAGTACAATGTCGACACTCAGCATTGTGTCTGTCACTGTCGGGGATGTCAGGAAGTTAGATGTTGCAGCACTATAGGTAAATTGAGTGCAACATCCTCCAAGGGTCAACAAGCCCCATAGAGTCATTAAATTTACAGAGAGCTTGCTGACCTGGAGACAAGCCTTGCTGGTGTATTGCAGATCTATCCAATTCATTGCTTATAACTATGTTCCAATCTCCTGCAAGAAAAATAGGGAGAGTCACCCAGGGCACCCGAAGAGCATTACAGAAATAAAAAAAACTGTGATCCTTAACTGTAGGGCCATACACAGATCCCTGGACAACTTCTTTGTGCCCCAATAAGACCCTAATTAAAATATATCTACCTTGGGGATCATAAATTTCTTGCAATAAATGAAAAGGAACCCTGCAGGCAACCAAAATGGCCTCCCTGCATTTCCGGGTGTCTGTGCCCACACCAAAAACTTGACCTGCCTAGGATCTGAGTAATAATGATAATTGAGTGCATGGTAAGTGGGTTTCCTGCAACACTGCAACTGTGATTTTCAACTGTAGGGCCATACACAGATCTCTGGACAACTTCTTTGTGCCCCAACAAGACCCTAATTAAAATATATCTACCTTGGGGATCATAAATTTCTTGCAATAAATGAAAAGGAACCCTGCAGGCAACCAAAATGGCCTCCCCGCATTTCCGGGTGTCTGTGCCCACACCAAAAACTTGACCCACCTAGGATCTGCGTAATAATGATAATTGAGTGAGTGGTAAGTGGGTTTGCTGCAACACTGCAACGTCAGCTTGTAACCTGTTAAGGGGAATCAAAAGCTTGGAACATTTAATCGGGGATTGAGCACCCTTAACATTCCATGAGCAGAAACAATACCCTTGAGACATTTTTTTTTTTGAATTCTTTTTATCTCCTCCTTGATCCAGCGAACTCTCTCCGGCGACCTCCTATATCCTCCCTTGTCTCTGCCTCCTGTTGTGGCTTATGCCTTCCCTACACCCCCGGCCTGGAACATCCCCCGGGTCTGAACCCTCTGGGGAAGGGCCACCCTATCCGCCCGGGGCACTCTATCTAGAGTGCTGAGCTCTGGGCTGGGGGGGGAGGGCACAGCAGAGAGGCAAGCCCGACATTGGGAGTGTGGACTGTGGAGGGTAGAAGGCGCCATCGCCTGTCGCTGGAGGAGGGAATTTTCATGACGCTCCACCCACTCCCTCCCTCCCCTCTGAGCCTGGATGTGCAATGACATCCTATTAACATCCACTGCAGCTCAGCCCAACCCCTCTTCAGAGCCCTGTAGCATGGCAGTGCCTCCAACTTCTGCCAGAGGCCGCTGCATTGCCGGGTTATTTCTGAATCCCTCCCCCAAGAGAGGATAGCCATCCTCTGGATGCTCAATCCTCTCTCTCGCCTGGCAGCCCGGGCTCATTCCTGAACCCAGGTTGCCGGCGTGGTGCAAGATGTGGCGTCCAGCGCCTCAACCCTCGGCACCACCAGGCCGGCCCCTTGAGACATTTTAACCCAGTGTTGTACTGCTAAACCATACACACCTTTCCCAGAAGTTCAATGTAATAGAGCTCCCAACCAAGGAGAAATAAGGAGGACCTCTTCCAGAGTAGCACCTCACCCCTCTCCACTTATACAATACCCCAAATCTACGTAAAATCAAAACCAAAAAAAAGACAACAACCCTGTATGATAACAAATGGACATAACAAGTGATCCAGAGACCTGAGGAATGTAATAAGAAATAAGAAATAGGAGAACAATAGTCTCAGGATAAAAAATCCCCATCCCCAAAAATAGATATCAACCCCTAACCCACCCCAAAAAATCCCAGCAACAGAAAACAAACAAGATCCCTCCCCACCAACCCACCGCCCACACAAACCACCCTGTGCATGATGAACCCCAGTTCTACAGAGCTATTCCCCTCAAACCCTCCAGCCCCCTTCCCAAACAACCAGTCTTATTTATTAAAGTTTAGAAGAAATAAGTATTCAAACATCCTTGTCTATCTAATAGTAGAAGTAAAAAATGAAATGCAGTTAACTAACTCGTCTAATTTCAACAAGAGCCACGAAGCCAAAGAGCAACAAAGGAGAACAGTAAACCCATCTTAGGTACTATGATAACCATACCTAGAAAAAAACAAAGCAATAATGTAACAGTAAAAAGAAGTTAAGTACTCAGTCAGAACTATTGCGAAATATAATAACTGGTGTCCACCGATATCAATTCATTTTTGAGTGCTGTAGAAAGCTATATTAAACCGGTCAGCCAACAGAACAGGTTGATACGGCTTTCACAGTCTTGCACTTGATTGTGTGCAGCTGCCAAACCCATGTAAACACTGTACGGCTCCATGAGACGGTTCTCATTCACAAAACTGATTCAACATTCAAAAGCTTGACAGCTTGTGACCTACGATTGCTGAGGTAGAAATCAAGCTGTAAATACATCCTTGTTAAATAATTTTTTTCAAGCATTTTAAAATGAGCACAAGTAATTAAACTTGAACATAATTATTACAGTAGTCTTGTTTTCGATTCCTTTGCACCAGTTATTATAAAAAGTAAATCATATGTAGGTGTGTGCTCTGCAGTTTTTTACACATCCTCGGTGTGTGATAATATAGAAACCTCTCGAGCTTTGCTCTCGAGGTTTCAATATTATCACACACCTTGAGTGTGTAAAAACACTGTATATCACACACCTACATATCCATTATTCTCTATATAATGGTCTACAGAATAATACTGAAAATGGGCTCAGAGCCCAGCAGGGAGTACAATACATGCAGCTAGTGTAAATTACTGCTGAAATAGATGCACAGAGGCGATGTCTCTCTACTTCAAGATGCTGATGTCGGACACTATAGATGGTCCCAGGGCCAAATCCTCCAACTCTTACAAAGTAGTGTGCAGTGCCTAGAATAAATATAATACCAAGAATAACTCAACAATAAACAGAAAAAGAAATTGATCACATGCATAAAATATACATCTAGAGTCATCAGGTCTATCAGAATGGAACATGACACACTGGCCAGAATTCTGCAACCGGGATCCACATAATTAGTAGTCAGCACAGGACCATGGGCATTCTCATTATATCTGTAAGCTCCAATGAAGTATATAAACAATAGGGCACATCCCAACCAGGGAGTTTTCATAATAAGACCCACACTGTTGCCGAGGATTGAAATAGTCCAGCCCAAAGAAAACAGAACTAAGCGTCCAGTACCGAGAGTGTTGGCAGTGGCTACAAATGAAGTCCTCACTTTCAGACTAGCAGGCAACTAAGGCAAGGAGAGGATGCAATATCCAGTCACTCACTATCCCCAAGGAACTAAACACAGCAAAACTCCACTTGTAAGGATCCAAGCAAGATATATATATATACTAAATTAAATTGAACAAAAATTTACATAAAACAGCACCTCTTCTGTTCATAATACAGTTCCATTGAAAAGCTGTAGCTGGCTCACCGATCTTTAAAAAGCTCAGGAAATAAATTTTCACCTCTGCAGAACTGAAGGATTTCCATGATCCATGCACCGAAACCTGCAGCTATAGCATTTTGAAGCGGATACCAGCTGCAGTTAGCTTTGACATGGTGGGATGGCAGGCAGCTCTTTTTGGTTGGATGGAGGAGGGCAAATCCTGAACTAGCTGCAGTTTCACTCCCTACAAGGTCATTTCTTTAAGCTCCCAAATTTTCCCCAGAAGGTACTGTTTGTCCAGAAAATTAAGAAATTTAAAGATAAAAGGTCTCAACGGGGAGCCTTCGGGGGTGCATGGGATGTAATGAATGGTGGGCACGTTCAATTATACAAGATGGTCCATTTGGTGAAGGGCCAGTAAAAGTAGTAGTTATTTTTTGAGCAAATAAAATAGGATTAAAGCCTTCCATTTTTTCAGGGAGCCCGAAAATGATGATATTGTTCCTGCAGCTCCAACCCTCCAAATCCTCCAATTTGGCTTCACGACATGACGTTTTTTGTTTAAGTGCAATCAGGTCAGGATCAGCTTTGTTCCTTCATGTTTCCAACGAATGTGGCCTGGCTTCATTATCACCCACCCGCTGGCCGAGATAATTCACTGCCATTTGTAAAGATTTAAGCTCCGCAGTTAATTTTTTTAGGGAATCCTTAAAGAGGACCTTCACCAGTCCTTTTGACTTTCATGCATAAATTACCCCTTCTTGCATTGATTCTGGAACTGTATTTCATTACTGTCTACTGCAGTTACTTTTTGCATTCTGAGCTGCTAAAAACTGCAGGGTGTACCAGAGCTTCTATAGCAAGCCTGGTGTTGTTGTGGACCCAGGGTTGTACTGCTGACATCACTGTAGGGCAGAGTTAATTTCTCAAAAAAAAACAAAAAAACATACTGACAAAGCATTTGGATTTTGGCATAATGCATTGCTAACAGGGTGTCTTGGTTGGTTTTACCATGCCTCAATGACAGCGGCTATGGAGACATCCCCGACAGCCGCATTTCAGAGTGTTGGCAATGCAGTCTCAGGGACGCCTTCTGTTTCCATCGAGGGGGCTGCGCCTCTGAACCTCCCCATGTGGGGATTCACCCCACACCCCTGACTCTAGGATTCCAACTCTGAGTCGGAGTTGGACCAGGGGGCTTAAACCTCAAGTAGGCAATCCCCTGGCTGCGGGGAGACCATCAGAGTGACAGACGGATTTTTGCCGAATCCTGTCACTGTGGTGGTCTTCGCTGTCGGGGTTTCGATGCGGCAACGGTATACCATCTTGGGGAAGGGGGAACACAGTACATCCATTGAGTACTGGTAGGTTTCCCTTGCAACATTGTTGCAACTGCATGGTACTGCACAGTGTGAGTCACTCCTCTACCATATAGTGATGTCATCAGGAGCTAGCAGCCCAGCAGCTGAACAGCAATGGCAAGTGCAGCAGGGCTCAAAAACAAATCCAAATTATGGAAGGCAAAGTACACCTTGGCCAAAAATAACAAACGCACACACATACATCTTTTCAGGTTTAGTACTGCATATAGTGACTACAAGCTGTAACTTTTTGGACCATCGTGAAAGTTCCTCTTTAAAGGGTGCAAACTCCATCAGAAAGTGTTCCTCTGTTAATGGTGATGCCACAGAAGTTGAAGTCGATGGGTGGCCCGATCCAGTTACCTGGGCCTTGAAGCATTTTGCAGATTTATCGGGGTGGTCGGTGGAGTATGTTTAGACGGCGCTGACCGCATTTCTGCTTCCATTTTGCTGGATCAGTTTACACCACAATGAAGTCTAGAAGATGACAGAGATAATGCAAACTCAGAAGAATCACAACACTCACAGGTAAGAAATGATATAACATGTTTTCAGGAGAGGGAGCGGGAGCTGAGCGGAAAGGCAGCTACTCAGACCAGAGCACATGAGTACCATTTTCAATGTTTCTAACAATGTAAACAAGAGGCACCAGGTAGAAATTGGGTTGTTGTGGCCACAGGGGGTATAAAATTGGAGCATAAAGTTTTGTAGGGTGATTGAAGATAGTTCCAGAGAGACAGAGAGAGTGAGAGACAGAATGAGAGAGAGAGAGCAGGTGCAAATACCAAGCATCAGTTCCTCTTCAAAGAGGGGTCATCTGAAAGACCTTCAGGCCTCAGCCAGTTCCAACATGGTGGAGGATGTTGAACTCCTGTAATTACATTTTTGATGGACACAGAGCTGGAGAATTGGGGTCACTAAGTAATGGGGAGACTGAGAGCAGGTTGGAAACAGCAGTACCTGCAGGGGTGAGTTGGGCATTTTCAGTAACAGCTAAATGGGGTTGCAAGATACATTTAAAAGCAACCTTTATACAAGAGGGATCTATCCAGGGGTTTCTACCACAGCAGTATTTAGAGATAGAAACCTGGGGGCTAACATAAGAGGTTGGGTCCTTAGGTGCCCTTCTCAGTCAGAGATTTGAACAAGTCTCATGTCTTGTGAGAGTGAGATGTGGAATGAGTTTTGCCATGGTAGTGTTGATTGGAGAGTCATATAGGGTGGCCCCGTAGTGTTGCAGCCCCCATGCCATAGTAAGTTTGACCTGCACTACATTTGAAAGTACTGAGGATTGCAGTGCATGCCCCAGAGGAAAGTTAGGATTCCAATAGCTATTTGGTGCAAAACCTACAAACGTTATCCCCGCACATCAAATGCTCAAATCGCCAAGCACCTTAGCACTTAGTAATGCACTACCACCTCATTAAGAGATGTCACTAGGAGGGTCGTTCTGTCTTATGTGCTACATATTTAAAGGCATACATCATATAGTTCAAATACACATAAAACACAGAGATAGATTAGCCCAAAACATATATTAGGCTAGCTATTAATAAAATTTAGTTATTTATTTTTTACAATTTTTGGCCAGGAAAGACACACTAAGCCAAGGCTTGTTCCCAGGTGCATCTTGGGAGCACAGGAAAGTTAAGTAACTTACTCATGGTCACACAGTATGCAAGTGGTGGCTGTGGGATTCAAACTCAGTTCACCAGGTGTACAGCTCAGTGCTCTTAGCCACTGCACTATACTGCCTCTTACAATGCATTATATACTAATTCATTTTGAAGGGCCTTATGTTCAGTTTAGTAATGAGCTATGGTTGTATGTGATTACGGTGAGGCTATAACAGCGAGGCCAATAAAGGCGAACAGAAAACAGTGTAGCCGCACAGGGTGACTGGCACGTCACAGCGATCACCAAAACAGCAACAATAGTGCCACAGTGGCTTTCTTCAAGGGGCTTTGCCACCCACACCTCCCTTACTAAAAATAACCAATTCCAGGGAGGGACTCAACTCGGGAAGGGAGAAAAGTTACAGGTCGCCGTGTTGGCAATCGCTGTTTTGTGCCAGTCGCCCTATTTGACTGCACACTTTTTTGCACTTTTTGTTCTTGCCAGCTTCATAATCACCATCTTCACAGGATACTTGATCTATTGGGTAGAAAGTGTAGTGGTGTTAAAAAGCATATGAGTGCAATCTCCAGAAATGCATCCCAAAGTGATGCAACACATGCAAAAAAGAACAAGATTTCCACAAGATATGCCAAAGAAAGTGCAATATGAATCACACCACATAGATGTCCATATAAAAATGGAGCCAAAAAATGCCACAGATCAAGTGCCATTATAAAATGGGTAGACATTTTCCTGCATTTTGATTGGCCAAGAGGTACCATTTACTGTGTCCTTATCAAGACATATTCTAGCAACCGGTACTACTTAGCCAAGCAAAATGTATCACCTTGATGCATATCAATGCATGAAATGACTCTCTCCCGCTGCAGCTCAACATGTACGGTAGCATGTCATGAAACGGCAACAGCTGAACGGGGAAAGCACTGTCACCAACCGAAAACACAAAAAGTAATTTTATGCAAGCTGCCAACCTCAACTTTTAGTCCGTATTCTGTATTTTCCCACTAACCGTCTTCCTGTACCACCTAAACAGCCCTTGCTCTCCCACTGTTTAAACTGCACTTCTGCTCTTGAAATTGCACCAAGAACCAATAAAAAAAACAAGATTGAGCCATCTCGGATGTGCAGTCCTCCCCTCGATTTCACCCTCCTGCTAGCCAGTGAACTGAAAAGCTCAACAAGGTAGGGCACTATCTAATTTATTCGAGTACTGTTTAAGAGAAACCATGACGTATGATGGCCGCAGAGGGACACGTTCACTCGAAGTCAAGCGGCCACTGGCTGTAAATGAAATGTTTTGCAGATTAAAACAAAACTGCTTTAAATAATACCAAGCTAACAGAAACTGAAAAATGTTTATTTCTCCATGCTGGGGGTGTGTAATGAGACCCTGTTGTTTACATTTTGAATATAATTGTTTATTTGTACATGCACGAAGTCTGTTTAACAACTCAAATGTATTGTTTTATATGTTTGTTTTGAAGCAGTCCTATTTTTTCCATTTTAGGAACCCCTTGTTAATGCTGCCTATTTCCCACCCAATATTCATTTTATAATTACGCATGAGTTTCAGGATCTAGTATATGAGATGAGCAGAAGTCTACAATGAAGCTTTCCATGGTTTCCAGAACTGCTAAATACCTAAAAAATGAATGCTGAGCAGGAAAAAGGCTGCATTAATATGCAACCCTAACTAAGGAGAAACTAGAACTATTTCCAAACAAATACAAAAACAATACACTGGGATTATTAAACAGACTTCACACATGTCCACATTTACAATTTTAATGCAAAATGTAAGCAACATGGTTTATGTTCCCTTTAAAGGTATCAACGTACATCACTTAGGCAAAAGATAGCACAGGACAGCCATTTATAATAGTAAAGGCAGAAACCTTTACTGCGATTAAGTTGCAAGAGCACATTTTAAATAAATGACTGCAATTAGAAACATTTCTAGCAGCAAAATATTCCAATTACTATTAATATGGTTTCATTATAGACGTGCAAACATCCTTATCAGGAACCTCCAAATAGACACCTATAATAAGTGCAGAAAGTGTGGATATGTGCAGACAAACATGCTTGCTATTCTAGGAAGAAGCACAATAAAATTAAATGGAATTTAAACAAATAACACATGGTGGTTTAAAATGATAACACCAATAGCATATTCAGAAAAATAATAATATATAGTTATGTGCATTTTTAAAAAGCAGGGAAATATCAATCATGTAATATTTTCTATTAATCTTATATTAAGTAACCCCTATACCCAGTCATACTATAAGCATAAGGTTCTATGTGATAAGGGTGACTCTGAAATGGCGAATCCAGAATCACAACAGAATTTCAGCGAGGACACACGCTGTGACTATTTTTTATGTGGGGGGGGGCAACTCCCTGCACCCCCATTACTTATATAACCAATTCTGAGGTCATAGCACCTCGGGAAGGGGGGTTAAAACACCTGTTGCCATTTCATCCTCACTGTAATCCCCTTGCTGACTTTGGTCTTGCCATTTTTGCATTTGCCGACATCACAGGCTACCTAAGCATAAGCACCTAGGCCTAAACCAAATAATCAATGGCCCAAAGTTGTTTTTTCAAAAGTAAATAAGGGATATGCAATGGGGATGAGTGGAATACATAAGGGATATACAACGATGAGCTGTCAGATAAATAATTTATCAACACAAGTGCTGTTTGACCTCAGGTAACCTCACGAGTGGCATAAGCCATGAGTGAAGTGTCCGAGGTCAAATAGCACAAGTGTAGATCAATCATTTATCTGACAGCTCATGATTGTATATTTCATGTATGCAATAGGGATGCTTTCTGTCAGTGCAGGGACATTTGCTTTTGACTGTTCATCTTTTTTTTTTTTTTAATGATCATTTCTGGGACTTTTTGTTAACTTTCCTAGTGTATGCCCACCTAGCATAGTGGTTGCTATTAAATGAAACACCACTCATTTTGTAGCAAACATTTTGCTGAACAAACGCATGCTCACAATACCATGCTACCTTTTTCATTTTAAAGTTATTTGCATTTGTTTGTCAAAAAAGAGAAAAGAAAATTAAATTTTGTGCTGTTTTTTGCTAATTATAAAAAAATCTATATGGTATCTATAAATGAAACACCATTCATTTTGTAGATATTTTCTGCTGAACAACTTCCATGCTCACAGTACCATGCTATCATTTTTCATTTTAAAGTTATTTGCATTTGTTTGTCAGAAAAGTGAACAAAAAATTGAATTTTCTGCTGTTTTTTGCTAATTATAAAAAAATGTATAAGGTATCTATAAATGAAAAAGCACTCATTTTGCAGATACTTTTTTGGGCTGGGCAACTTTCATGCTCACAGTACCATGCTATCTTTTTTCATTTTAAAGTTGTTCGCATTTGAATATGGTTAGTACTGCAACTGAGACCGAGCATTCTAAATGAGTTCCAGAGTGATTGTGACATAGCTACTATGTGTAAAAATCTTGATAACATAGCTACTATATGTATAAATTTCATTATAATAACCGGGATGTCCTTTTTCCCATAGGGAAACCGTGGCGTAATTCGCCGTTATAAAGGAGCATTTATAATGGTGAACAAGCACCCGGTTTCCCTCGCACTTCGCAGGTGCCCCTACCTCCGAAGGTCTTCCTCCTAGCCACTGTCCACCTTGTCTTTCCCACTATGAGCCGCTATTCTAACTGTGGTAAGTGCTGCCTGGCAGGCAGAAAGGAATCAAAATGAGGGAAATACCCTCAACATGTTGGCTCCACACAAAATGAAATTAAAAAAAAGTAAAAAGTGAGTGACCGACAGCCCATAGAGCGCACGCTGAGACCCAAGCAGACCGCCGTGGTCGCTTAAGAACGCCTTTTTTTATTTTATATAGTTGCTGTGGGGAAAAAGGACGTCCCGGCAATTATATAAAATAAAGTATGGGTCTGGGTGTGTGTAAACTCGAATTTACATACACACCCTCGGGGTTAGATGCTATGCATAAACCCCTCGAGCTTCGCTCTCGGGGCTTATGTAGCATCAAACCCCTCAGGTGTGCGTAAATTCTCATTACACACCCAGACTCATACTTTATTCTCTATTATACATATAGTAACTCAGATAACAAGATTTATCACAGTGAATTTATCACCACTCCTATTGTATAAAGAGTTTTAATGCAGAGGGACCATTATTTTAAAGAAATGGAGTGAAATCAGTGTCTTCATTTAGACCTGCTGGACTAAGGGCCTGCATTGTATATATGTAGCAAGACTCTTTTTGCAACAGTGTTTGTTTATAATCATCCTCTCTTTCTTTTGCGTATCTGTGTTCAAGGGCCATACATTTCAAACCTGTCATGTTCCTGTCATGGATTCAGTCATTCTGTTGGATGGTCTGCAACAGCAGAGGACATAGTTTGTTCCAAGGCACTCTGATAATCTGCATGGAGCTTCACCCAATACCAGATTAGAAGATACCTCAGTAGATGTCTTTATTGTAGCTTACCCATTGTATTTTGGACCCAGATCTTGCATGACTGTTGGTAGACTGTTGGCAGACCCTGTTTCCTGTGGCAGCTAAGATTGTCCCATCTTCTCTGGGAGAGGGATATTCTCTCCTACATCGAGAATGTGGTGGTGGTTACTCTCCTTAAGAAACCATCTCTAGACCCAGAAGTTCTGCCAAATTACAGGCCTGTCTCAAACCTTTCCTTTCAAGGAAAGGTACTTGAGGAGGTGGTAGTGCCACAGTTGGAGGCCTACCTGTTGCAATATGATACGTATGAGCCCTTCCAGTCATGTTTCATATTACAATACAACATGCAGACTGCCCTTGTGAAAGTGTTGAATGATCTCTTTCTGTGAGTGGAATACTCCAGGATAATTCTCCTTGATGTGCCTTTGGCATTTGACACTGTGGATCACTGGACTTTGACTAGTTTTATTTATTTTTATTTTATTTATTGAATAATTGGAATTACAACTTTTGAACGAAATGTTCATTTACAAAGGATCCTCGTCAGACACGGGAGGGGAACAAATACATGAGTAGGGGTGACAGTAGCAACCAATAGGCATTGTCAGGAATTAATCATCAATTAAGGCAAACAGAAAACAATAAATGAATAACATAAGGCAGCACATAAAATAAAACATGACAAGGGTACAGAGTACTGTATATGGACTGTATATGGGGTTACAGTTCCCTCAGCAGCATAGATGCTAAAGTGCTCCAATCTAAATATGTACAATCCTGAATGATCATAAGTGGTAGCTATACAACTTTGCCAATCTCCTAGCAGGTGCAAAATAAAGGGCCTAAATAATACTATAATTTGAGCAGAAGTATGAATTGAAAATGTCCACCATTTCACTTTCATTCATGATTACAGGGCTATTTTTCTTGATTGGTCCCACTGTTCTTGATACTGTTTCATTTTTTTTCATATATGAATAGAGTGATTTATTGTTGTTGCCCCTCATATGTGCTAATTTAAAGTAGCAGTATTTGTTAGTAACCTTACATATTATTCAGTAATAAGGTTCGTCTGGCAAAAAAATCAAGACACACCTTTTTCTTTTCATTCCCTTTCATTCCTGAACCATGATATAGGGTCTTGAAGTTTTTAAAAGTTCCCACACCCATGTCATACCCAGCATAAAAATATATATATATATTTTGTGCTGTTTATTATCAGAAACATGCAGAAGAACCATCCTAATGCAACTACGGCATGAATCTAGCATGTACATTTGACGAGTAACACCAGGAGAAGAGATTTTTTTTAAATGGCGAATGGTAGCCATCTTTAATGACAGGAGTCAATTACAAAATCAGCTATAAAAATATTCTTAACACATCTGAGAAAACAAAAAATATACTGAGCATGAATCTTAGGCTGTCAGAAATACATTTTTCCCCCTGTAATCATACTTTTCAATCATTTTAATTCCAATTTATACTTATTTTTATTTGTTTCTGACAGATCTTTTATTATTTTTATATGCTTTTTCTTTAGTTCTTATTTGTTTCCTAATTGAGTTTGTTAACCATATAGGGATTCCCCCCTTTTTATTGTATTTGGATCTACTGGATCCCGCTAATAGCTTTCCTGTGATGTGCATTTTCACAGAATAAAAATTATTTTTGATTGATTTTAAGAATCTATAATTCAGTGAACCCTGGATGAAAGCTAGATCCTTTTGTACAGCTACAGCTACATCAATAATTCTTTTCATTTTTTGAGAACTGTTCCAAGTCCCCATTGTTGTCAAAGATATAATTCCTCTCCAGTTCCACCTCATTTAATAGCCGAATTTATGTGCCAAACCATGTAGTATTCTTTTTTTGACTAACATCTGTGTCTTTCCAGCAATTATTAACAAGACCATCTATAGTAGTAGTGCAGACTTTTAGCCAGAAATGTATGTTGTTGTTTTTTTTAGGGCCCTTGTTTTAAGATTTAAAATTCCTCTTTCAGCCCTAATTACAGCACTTGCTGCATAACTTGGGAGCCCCAGTGCCAGTTTTAAGATTAGATTTTGTATTGTTTCAAGTTCCTTCATATTTTCCTTTATACCCCAAATCTCTGAGGCATATAGGATCTGAGCATTCACTTTCGCTTCAAAGCAATGTTTTTGGGCTACAAAGGAGTTGCTCCCAGAAGTGTCCACAAATCTGTTTACTGCCAGTACAGTTTTTGTTTTGCAGTTGTTTTTGTGTATTTTATGTGATTTTTCCAGCTAAGTTTTTTGTCAAACACTACCCCTAGGTAGCAGTAGTCATTCATCTCCTCCAGCAGGGCCTCTTCTATTTTCCAGTATTTTGTTACACTTTTTATTACAAGTTCCAAATACAACTATTTTAATTTCTTGTGAGTCAAGTTCTAAATCTATTTTCTTTAGTGAATTAATAACTGTCTTAATACCCATTCTAAAGCCAATTGGAGTCTACGAAAGCACAACTGCAATGTCGGCATATAATACAATTTTTACAGAGATCCCATTAATAACTGGTGGGAAGGTGTCAATCTGCATAAGATCTTCTACTAGTGTTTCAGTATATATGTTGAATAAAAATGGTGCCAATAGGCAACCTTGCTTTACTCCATAACCAGATGGGGATGGGTGTGTCAATACTCCATCCTTTCCATATCTGACCCTATATAGTGTATTAGTATGCATTTGTTTTGATTAATACAAGTAATTTGTTATTAATATTTTTTGTTTCCAAAATAATCCATATCTTATTACTATTTATACTACTGAAAGCAGCTTTAATGTCAGCAAATGCCAAAAACGTTTTCTCAATTTTGTTAACACATATGACTCCAATATATATCTAACAGTAAAGATCTGATCTAGGGTTGAATGACCCTGCCTAAAACCAGCTGGGAACATTGATAAAACAATGTTCTCTTCCACCCAAATTTGCAACTTACTTAATAAAAGTCTTAAGAATATCATTAGACTTATACATAAGAGGGAGATTGGTCTAAAATTTGTGGGGTCGGTTTTAGAACCCTTTTTATGTATTGAGACAATTACAGCAGTTAGCCAAGTCTCTGGAATACTTTCTTCCTCTACCAGGAAGTTATAAAATGGGGTAAAAAGTTCTGCCCACCAGGTTACATCTGATTGATAAATTTCTGCCAGGATGTTGTCAATCCCTGGCACTTTATTTATTTTTTTTGTTCTATTATTGCACTGCTGACTTCCTGTATCTTAAAACTTGTCCAGTCCTCATTTGCATTCCATCATTCTGCTCTCAATTGACTCATTATTTCCTGGCTTTCCTGTATTACTATTCGGCACTTTAAAAACCTTTTTTAAATATTTTTGCTATTCCTTGGGGGTGATTAAGGTTTCCACATTGTTCCTCAGCTTGTTTGTTCCATATGCAATTAAATCCCAGAGCAATTTGTCATCTTTTTCTGTTATTGCTTTTTGTAATGTTTCCAACTTTTGTACTTTAACTTTTTTCTACCTATCAACATTCTCTATTCTTTTTGTAAGTTAGTAAATGCAATTCTATCCTGAAATCTTGAGTATTTCTTCATTTTACTCCCTTGTTTTCTGACCACTTTTGCCATGTTACTACACTGTACATCAAACCATTTTGCTGTAGCCTTAAATACCTATTTTTTTCTATTTTGATTTCCCCTGTTTAGCTTGTTTATTATGTCTTTTGCCAGATTTGAGATTTTCTCAATGATACCTACATGTTTATCCATTGCACTTGATTTCCCAATGTTCTTCTTAGTTGTATCCCTTATTAGATGTATTATATTTTCTTTTTGGTTGTTTATTTCTTCTAATTGCAGTACCCTTTCTATTGAGTCTGCTATATACAGACTCCATTTAATCCTTTACTGATTTATCATAGCCACATTTTTATCTGTGTCTAGTCTTTTTCCTACTTTATCTGTGTCACTGTACCACATTGGTTAAATTCCAACATGACTGGCAGATGATCACTATCCCAAATCTGGAGTACTTTCAGATCTTTTATCTTGTGAAATGAGAATATGTCAATAATCAATAACTCTAATAAGCTTCCACCTTTCTTATTTTGAAAGGTCCAGTTATCAGCCTGGTCTCTAAGAAGTTGTCCATTAATTATTCTAAAATTATATTCTTTAAGAATATCTAACAGCTGGAGGCCATATTTATTGGTGCTTCTATCTAATGATGCCCTGAGGGGAATTTCTAGTGCACCATTAGATTCCATGAGGTTCCAGTGTCTTCCTGTTTCTCTCCCACCCTCACACTAAAATCTCCATCAGTCAGAGTTTGGACCTCTTGATATCTTAATTTTACTAATGTAAGTAGTTTTTAAGGTCAGCAAGCATTTTGTCTACAGACAAATTCCTGGAGCTTGGATTTATGTATACATTGATTAATAATCAGCTTGTTACATTATCTTTGCTTATTTCCAGGCACAAAAATGACTTAAATTCCTCTGCAAAGATATGATTTACATTCAAGTTTAGTGATATCTCAATTAATGTGCAGATACCCCCGGATGTCCTTCTATACTTAACATGTTTCTGTGCACCAGTATTCCATGCGTTGTGTCCCTCTACCAAACAACTGTCAGGATCTGCAGTCCAAGTTTCTTGCAAAAGAATTATCAAAAATTGTTTCAAGAAATCCATGCAACCTACATCTTTAAGTTTTTTGGTCACTTCGGCAATATTCCAGCTTATCAGCCTTAATGGCCTCGTTCAAGTTTTGGTTGGTGTTACCCTATGTCAGTCTAGAAATATACTAAAATCACTGAGGGTAATATGAGAGTTTTGCTCCCTATCCCAAAGAAGATCTATATGGGGCCATCTTGTTGTCCCTTCTCCATCTATCCCATCTTCCCTATTTGGGTTCTTTAACACTATACTATTATTTATTCTGGGGCCCTTCTGCTTTTGACCTCTTATATATGTTCTTTTCTAATAGATTTTCATCCTCAGTGGCCATTATATGAACTGTCTCCACCCACCAGTGCCAGATATTTAGTTATCCTACTCTGTTTATTTGTTTGTTCTTCCCCCTCCTTTTCCATACTTTTGTTTTCAATCAGTGTGGTCTATTCTATGACTGAAGTTTCAGCACCCATCCCAGTTAGCTCAAATTGATTCTTATATTTTAGGATTTCTTGCCTTACTGCTTTAGTTTTAGTGACAGGCAAACCCAGCTTTTTTTCATATTTGCTCTTTATCTATAAACTGAAAAAATGCTGGTCCAAGTAAACCTGTAACTGAGAATCCCTTTACAGATATTATACACTGCAATCTTCAGAGTGTGTCTGGTCTCATTTTTTGTCTTAGGGATACCTTTAAAAAAGATAGTTGGAGCTTTCATGTCATTCTCTCTCATTTCCTTCTTATTCCTATTAATTTTGCCTTCCTTGTCATCCTCAATTGGGTCTATATTTTTTCTAGTTAGATCCCTTCCATGTAATTAGACTCCAATATAGCTATTTTCCTTTATGTACTCTCCTTTCTTGGGTCTATTGTATCTGTCACCCTTTTAATATTCTCTGTTTCAATTCCAACAGTTATTGTTTTTTCCCTTTTTTCTTTCTCTGTCACTGTTTCTCCCTGTTCAATTCTTGCTTGTCTATTGTTGTTCTCTTTCAATTCTCTCACTAATTATTTTTGCTCTTTTATCTCTCTATTACTAACTTCTTTTAATTATTAATTATTGTTTAATTATTTTCTGTCTGTCCGTTTTTATTTTGTATGCCATTGGTCTTACATCTTGGCTTTTTCACGTCTTTTTTTTTATGGGGTATATTTTTGTCTTCCCTTGTCTTGTTCTCCATTTCCATTTCCAAAGACTTTCTTGAAAAGATTCAGTAATTCCTGTAGTAGCTTATTTCCCTTTTTCATCTTTTTTGATATGTATCAGTTCACTGAGACTATCTGAGTTGTTCAGATCTTTTCTATTTTTTTTTGTGGTTCTTTCCTAACTTTGTCATTTATGTCCTCAGAAGTATTCCACAGATGTGGGTTATCCAGATGGTTTTGGGTTGGTGGATCTAATTTTAATTTGTTAGTATATAGAGTAATAAAATCCTCAAATTATTGTAAGTAGGATTTCTGGGTAACCTGCAAAACCCCTTCATGACTGTCTTGATCAAGTCTTGTTTCACCAACACAGTGTTGTATCAACACAGACATTTTTTGCATATTTAAATTGGAGATTGCCTCCTCTTTGTTTTGGGTTTCCTTTGGTGTCACTGGATTAGACTTTGTTCCCAGTGTTTCTCCCTTTTCAATATTAACCCTTAACCCCCTCAGATTTATCCCTTTTAATATTTTTATTTCTGTCATTAATGGATGTTTGTCTAAGTGGAACGCATCTACTAATTATTTGGGTGATGAGGAGCATAAAGGTTGAGAGATAGAGCTTTGGATATAAAAGATTTCATTTTTAACCATCAATTCTAATTTCTTCCCTGGTACTACTGTGCCCTTTCGGGCTGTTTTCTTTCAAGCAAACTGCAGTCTGCAGTTTGATAACCTGCCTAAGGTGAAGCTGCCTGAAGCTCACCCTCCAAACAAGTGGACTACTGTGCCCTTTCGGGCTGTTTCCTCTCAAGCAAACTGCAATCTGCAGTTTGATAACCTGCCTAAGGCAAAGTTGCCTGACGCTCACCCTCCAAGCATGGGGACTACTGTGCCCTTTCAGGCTGTTTCCTCTCAAGCAAACTGCAGTCTGCAGTTTGATAATCTGCCTAAGGTGAAGCTGCTTGAAGCTCACCCTCCAAGCAAGATACAGGTTGGAACTCTAAATTTTGGCATCTACCACTGGAGGAATCTCACTTGCTCCTGTTTGCCAGTGTTCCCCACAGTATGTGCAGCAATCCAGAAGTCCTCTAGGAACTGCTGCCAAGAAATTAATTTTAGGACTGATCTCTGCTTGAAATGTTTTGATTTCTCACTTTAGGTAATGTTTAGTCTGATGTATGATTTCTTAGAGTTGATTTAAATTTTGAGAGAGGTTTTTCCCATTTGCAGTTTATACTGATCTGCCACTAGAGGCATCTTACTCTTCCTATTAATCCTCCAACCCACTTGTCCAACTTACCTCTGCCTTTTTCCTGTTCTAATCATCGTTATCCCCTCCCTTGTTTCTCACTTTTAGCAAATTGTACTTTGAAGAAAAAAAAACACCGGTATAATTAACCTTGCACTGTGCTTGGGACCTTGCATTGCCCTTACTGCTGCACTCTTTGGTATCATAATGTCTCTTATAATGGCTCTATTTCCTTGAGGCATTATATTGCTCTCTCTATTGACCATATCTGACCTTGCCTGTGATAAGTTTCTAACAGCTACCTCGCCAACATTGGATAGTAATCATTTGTATGTTTATAGTACTATCATCTTATCCCAGTGCTGTGACTCTCTTACTGTGCCATGAAACCTGCATTCCCCTGGTGACTGGGGGTTTCCATTTCATTGCCCTTGCTGGCTATCCCCTTTGGCACTCCTCCCTGGGATCTTCAACTTACAAGCCAACTGTATTAGCATGCTCAACTCAGAGGAAGCTTCACAAACTCAGCAACAAGCAGTTAAAGGAATATCTGTGTAGACTGGCCTTACTGTTGCTGCTGCTCTCTGGCAATATTAACCCCAACCCTGGCCCTCCACAACTTACAGCATACCCACAGTCATCTACTGGATTACGTAAAATTGCCTCAGTTAATATATGCAGCCTCCTCCCCAAAATGGACGTACTGGATGCATGGATCTTACAACATAACCCAGACATCCTCTCAGTCATAGATACATGGCTTTCTCCAAAAGTAGCGGATGCCTCAATTTCCATCCCAGGCTACACAGTCTTTAGACAGGATCATCTCTCCAAGTGGGGGGGGGTTGTGCGATCTACCTCCAAAACAACCGTCAAGGTCTCACCCTTAACTCTGCCCAAAACTGATGACCATATGCAAGCCCTTGCCATGAAAGTGCTTCTAGATGCACACAATAAAACTCTTACTGTGTTTTCAATCTATATTCCTCCCAGACGGATGGCCTCCTGCTTTGATTCACTCCTGGAGTGTTTTGGCTCGCTGAGTCCTAATTCAGAAATTAGCATGTTAGGAGATTTCAATATCAATTGGTTCTCTCCTGACATAAGCCCTTTCAAAGATGCAGTTTCAGCAGTTCACCTCACCCAGCTAGTCGAGTCTCCCACTAGAATCAACTATAAAACTGGGACAGGTACCTTACTGGACTGGGTGCTCTCTAACCACCCTGATCATATAATGGACACAACCTTACTCACAGATGCCTTCAGTGACCACTCCCCAGTCTCATTTCATTGGATGAATAAATTCTCTAAACTGCCCACTAGAACAATTACCACCAGGGTACTCATCCATGGCATCTTGAATCACTAAAAGCTGACCTGTGTAATCAGGACTGGTCAATGGTTAACACAACTAACAACGCTGACATTGCCCTCGACCAATTCATTCTTCAGTTCAACGCTATATATGATAGGCACGCCCCCCCCCAATAAAAAGCATAAAATCAAAGGCTGCTGTAATCCCTGGTTTTCTCCGGACCTCCTTGAGCTTCTGAATGCCAGGGACCATCTATGGCACAGGTCTAGGTCCCTGTGTAACCAGGCCAACATCCAGAGGTACAAAGTGGCTAGAAACAACTGCACAAAGGCTATTTGTGCAGCTAAAAATCAATATTATAAGGAAGTGCTCTCTCGGACCCGGAATGATGGCAGAAAATTTTGGACTAACCTTAAAGAGGTCACTGGGAGAGACCTCAGATCTGCCCCTACCATGCTTAACATTGATGATATACCCTCACTCGACCCCAGACTTATTTCTAACACTTTTAATAATGCCTTCATGGACCTGAGTGGTGTCCTGCCACCTGGCTACTTCTCTCATCCCATCACAAGTGACTACTCTGGGAAAGAGACTCAGCACCCTTCTCATCCTTTCTAGTCCAAAACCCTCTCAGACCATGAACCAGGAATTACCTACTCAAGGTATTAGGGAAATCGAGATTTAGTGGTGACACCCTGCATCTTAAGTTTGTAGCCCTTACGCTGGATGAAATTCTGTCACCTCTAACACATATTATTAACAAGTCACTTAGTTACTCTCAGTTCCCTCAGAGATGGAAATCTACCACTGTGACACCAGTTCATAAGTCATAAGGATCACACAATTACTGGGAACTACAGGCCTATCTCTATCCTGCCCCCACTCCCGAAAGCTGTTGAGCGTATAGAGGCTGACCAACTGGTTGAATACTTAAAAAAATATCAGCTACAATGCCCGCAACAACACGGGTTCAGAAATGGTCATAATACCACTACCTCCCTTCTGGAGTTAACAGGCTTTATTCACCACTCCTTTGGGCAAGGACACCTGGTTGGTGCTGCTTTCATTGATTTAACCAAAGCTTTCAACACAGTGAATCATGCCCTCCTGGTTGAACAGTTTACCACCATTGGCCTAGCTCATGACAGCATAGTCTGGTTTGAAAGTTACCTGCACAACCGTACACAGCAGGTGAAGATTGATAACACCCTCTCTGATAGCAAACCTGTCCTATCTGGAGTTCCTCAAGGGTCCATCTTGGGCCCTCTTTTATTTAGCATTTTCCTCAACAACCTATCTTACTCCTGTCAGGGTCACATCCTTTTATATGCTGACAATGCTGTCCTGTTTACCAGTGATCCAGACCCTAAGGTTCTTGAATCCAGTCTACATGGTAATTTCATAGTCATAGAAAGATGGTTCCATAAGCACAAGTTAGTTATGAATTACAAGAAGACTAAAACTATGTTGTTCTACTGCTCCTAAAATAGGCACAGAACTTACCCTCTTTCTATCACCAATGAAGAGAGCTCTCCCCTGGAGCTAGTTCAGCTCTTTAAATATGTGGGGATTAGTATTCATAGTACGATGACCTATGCCTATCACATTGACAACATTGCTAAGGCTGTTAACACTCACATTGGGCTACTTGAAAGACATAAGCAATGTTTGACCCCAGAGACTCTTAACCCTGACCATTCAAAGCTCTCTTGTCTCATTTATTGATTAAGGCTTACCAATCTATGGATCAGCTACTGAAACAACTCTTCACCACATCACAATTGCACTCAACAAAGCATGCCGACCCTTACCAGCTCAGCCCGTCTGTCCCATACCTGCGACATGTACGCTCAGGCTAACTGGCTCCAATTCAAAGGTAGACTCATGTACCAAACATGTTTACTGTCCAAAAAAGTAATCTTAGGCAAATTGCCCCCAGGAGTGCAAACGCTTATTACCCCCACTATCAACCGTTGTTGCACCAGAAGCTCTACTAGCCAGATTTTTAATATACTCCACTGTCACACTATTCTGGGACAAAGGTCCTTTGCCTACCTTGCCCCACTATGGATGAACTCGCTGCACCATGACATCACTTCAGCATCCACCTTGGGCTCCTTCAAGGTTAAACTTAAGCAACAGTTAGTTGCTGATGCCAGTTGTGACTGCTTCCAATAACCTTCCTTCTTGTGACCAGCACTTATTCTAACCTCATGCTATCCTGACCCTATGAATAACTGTTCTCAGTATGTAAATAACTGTTCTAAGTTGCTAATCATTCTCCTGTCACATTTCCTCTTGATCCCTTCCACTCTTTCCCCTCACCCCTCTATGGATTTCCCACTATCCCTTTCCCTCCTATTATATCTCCTGAGCTCCCTTGCTCACTTTAAAATGCTTTGTCCCATACCTTCTCACCTCTGATGAGGCCCCTGGGCTGATGCCATCCCTTACCTTGTTGATTATTAGATAATAGGCTGAGTCTCTTCTCATTTTCCTCTAAAGGGTCATTTCATAAGACCCCACCCCCTCTAATATGACCCTTTGAATTCCAGGTTTTAATCAGATATGCACCTTGGATATACACTGTGCAATGCCACATGTATTTGAACTTCTCTAGTTATATACAGTTGTAATGTTTTGTATAATTCCTTGTTTTGTTTGTTCTCTATCTCACACTTATCCAATATGTATTGTTCGTCTGACGTGGAACCTATGAAATGAGCTTGTTCTCAAAGGTGTTATCCGAAATTTCAATAAATAAATAAAAAATACTAATTGGTAATTTTCCTTTCCTTAAGAGTACCTTTCTTTCTAGTAACTTTCTTATTTTCATATACCTTTTTTGTTTTTAAAGAATTTTTTGTTATTGCCAACTTTTTTCTTCTTTGCCTTGTTTCCATATTATTAATTTCTATTGTTCTATGTTCTATGTTCACATACCATACACTATTGCAATTCTAAGAAGTGCTTAAATGGCATACACTGCAAATTAGATTAGTATAAGTTATAATAAGTACATACACAGTTGCAAAAGTAAGTCCTACATTCTGGAAAAAAAAAGCCTGTTTTTTTCTTATTACTTTTTGCTTGTTTCCTTCTCTGCTGCTGCACTGAGTTCTCTTAAGTTGCTGTTTCTGATAAATTTCCTTCCAAAGTTCAACTCAGACAGATTGCAGATTTTGTTTGAATTTCCTTTTCAGTCCTTCAGGTCTTCAGCAATTTTATATGCCTTTTATCTGAATATTTATCCACTTATGTCTTCTAGCACAACCTCTAAGTTCTCTCTCCATGCTGGGTTTATATTGCAAATTAGTGCCATATCACTTCTATCTTTGAAACTGGATTTCCTCTGTAGCATCATCTACTCAGCAAAAATCTCAGTAAATACCTGGGGTACCATTGGAGCACACTGCTTTAGCCGTGCTGGATCAGCGTGTCTTTCACTCCCTTTATTAGGAGTCAGTTAAGCTGAGGTCTTCAGACTTCTTGCAAGAAAAAAAAGAGAAACTCTTGGCCTGAGGATCATTTTAAAAACTTGAAAGCTTAAGAACTTATGGAATCTAAAAATAAATTCTACTAGATATGGGTTCAGCGATCAGCAGCGTCACCTCTTGTGCCCTCACAGCCACTCGCTACAATGGTGAATCTTAATTGGATAATGAAGTTTCTGACACCAGATACTATTTTTGTTTGAAAATTGAAGCATTTGTTGTGGCTGTTGTTACTGTTTGTTTTCTTATGAAAATAAACATATATTTAGAAAAAGCAAAATTGCAAAACTAGTTAAACATACTCTTGAAGGATACATTTAAAATCCCACTGTAGACCCCTAAGTCCGTCACTGTGCTTTACCAATGTAGCAAATGGGACGGTATCTCATATTAAAAAATGGTGAAGAGAAACAGAGACCTGTGATTATTACAGAACACCAGCACAGGTCAGGAATGCTTACATAGATACATAGTAGTGATGACAGAAAAAAAATGTATAGTTCATAAGGTCTGCCCTGTGACTAGTTCCTTGCACCTATTGACTTAACAGGACTAGCTCCCCTCTCTGGCCTCTATCCCTCTCATCTTCACTAGTTCCCTAAACCTGTCCCACCCAGCCTTGAATGCCTTTATAATTCCTGCTGCCACAACCTCCTTGGGTACCTTATTACACTTTTACACCACTTTCTCAGTGAAGAATAACTTCCTCACACCCCTCTTACACCCCCCACCTCACAGTTTATAATCTTTTCCTCTCGCATCTGTGGTTTCTATTTTGGAGAACAGGTCCCCACCATTCACTTTATTTATACCCTCAAAAACTTTCATGTTCCTATCATATCAAGATCAGCAAGTGCAAGAATTTTCAGATGGAAAAATGTTCTGGAAATCAGTTAATGATTTCATTAAACCAAATACAAAAACTCAAGTTAATAAAATAATTGATGATGGTAGAAAACTAGTAGATAAAAAGGAGATTGCTGATAAGTTTAATCAATCATTTACAAATCTTGAGAATTATGTAAATCAGCTAAATAGGGTTTGGAATTTAGGGACTAAAAGTAGGATTTGAATAGAGGTAGATTCTATTTAAGGGAAGTATGAAGTAAGGAAAGGTTTCATTGCTTGAAAACCTTGGATGTGGTAAAAGGATCTGTGGTGGACAGACTAGAAACAAGATTTATACAATTGCTAAGGAACTGAAGCACCCATTAAAGAAAATAATACAATTGTCCTTCATTTCTGGTGAGGTTACAGAACTTATGAAATCAGCAATTTTTGTACCAGTATATAAAGGAGGGAGATCTTAGGCACTGGGCAATTACAGGCCAGTCTCCTTGTTTCCCAGCATTGGTAAAGTTCAGGAGATGCTGGTGCACAACCAACTGATAGAATGCTTGGATGTGCACTAGCTCCTTCGCGAATCCCAGTTTGGGATCAGGAGGAAGTGGGAGGCATCTGCTGCCTTGGTCAGGTTCATGAATGACTTGAATCAGAATATGGAAAAGGGTCACCTGACCAGTACAGTCTTCATGGACCCAACCAAGATATTTGACTTGGTGGACCATGATCTCTTAGTGTCCAAACTGGACATCTACTTTGAAATGGTTTGGTAATTGTTTGAAGAATTGTAGGCAATAATCTTAGGGAGGATGGTACCTTGTCGTCTTCCTCTTCAGTACAGTATGGTGTACCTCAAGGTTCAATTTTAGGACTGTCATTTTTCATATTTTTTTGTGAATGATATGCCTGATTTGTGTCAAAACTCAAGGTTAATCCAATATGCTGATGATGCAGTGTTCTACATGCCAGATACTAATATTATAGGTTTATTGACCCAAAATTTATTCTTAAGATTTGTTAAGTTACAGATATGATTTGAATTAAATAGTAAGTAGTAAGTAAGTAATCTTCATTTATATAGCGCTCTTGAACGGCTATCAGAGTGCTTCACAATGAAACCATAACAACAATAAAATTCCAGAATACAATAAAAAAAAACTGTAAACACAAAATAATAGATCAATATAATATAATACCAAATGCCTGGTGGAATAAATACATTTTCAAGGCAGCCTTAAAGCTCTCCACTGTCAGGCACTCCCAAACCCGATGAGTCAGAAAATTCCACAGGGTAGGAGCCATAAATGAAAAAGCCCTAGTTCCCGATGTTTTAAGCAGAACCTTGGGAATCTCCAGCAATCCCTCTTTGGTTGAGCAGAGTGGTCAGGGAGGACAGTAGGGGTGCAGGAGATCTTGCAGATAGCTTGGTTCCTGTCCATGTAGGGCTTTATAGGTCAATAAAATTACCTTAAAGGTGATCTACCACTGAACAGACAGCCAGTGAAGTTTGCACAGCACAGGTGTGATATGACTGGATCATAAGGATCCAGACAACAGCCACACCGCTGCATTCTGCACCAGCTGCAAGCGGCGGATGTCAACTCCAGGAAGTCCTAGGTAGAGGGAGTTACAGTAGTTCAGGCGTGAAGTTACAAAGGCATGGATCAGAATAGGCAGGTCGCTAGACAGAACCAGGTGCTTAATCCGGGCAATGTTCCTCAGATGGAAAAAAGAGGCCTTAACAATGGCCGACACCTGAAAATGAAGTGTCAAGCCATCATCAAGTATTACCACCAGATTCTGCACCCAGTCAGAGATCAGTAACTGGGACCCTCCGAGCCAAAGCCCAGAGGGACCCCCTGCCCCCGACCCCTCAATCCAGCCACCTGGGTACAGTGCCAACACCTCAGTGTTATCCGGATTAAGCCTCAACCAACTAGAATTCATCCAATCCTGGATTTCAGCCAGGCAGTTGTTAAAGACCGAGAGCACACTATCCTGGTTGGGAGCAAAGGACAGGTAGAGCTGTGCGTCATCTGCATAACAGTGAAACCCCAGCCCATACCGTCACACAATGTCTCCTAATGGCAGCATATATATCACGAACAAGATGGGGGACAGCACAGAACCCTGCAGTACCCCACAAGGCAGAGGAAACGCCACAGAGGAATGAACACCACCCTCTGAGATCTACCAGTGAGGAATGAACGAAACCATCTGAGGACCATACCAGACAGCCCACAGATACCATGCAGATGATCCAGCAGCACCCCATGGTCCACGGTGTCAAAAGCTGAAGAGAGATCAAGACACACCAGAATGGTCTGTGATCTCCGATCTCTCGCAATCAGGAGATCACTGAGCACCCGAACCAGAATGGTCTCAGTACTATGCCTTTTACGAAATCCAGATTGGAGAGGATCATAGACTGTTACCGAACAGGAAAATGATGAAAGCTATGTTTTTCTGAACACCTCAAAGTACAATAAATGTGCAAGCCAAATTTGTATTAACAGATCAGATAAAACTGTACTTGAACAAGTTGACCATTTTAAATATTTGGGGTTAACGCTGGACTTGCATCTTAGTTATGAAAAACAAATGGAAAGTGTCACAAATAATTTGCATAAAAAGATTGGTCAGATCATATCAGCAAAAAATGTGCTCTCAGTAGAAACAAAAACAGTAATTACTAGAAGTTGTCTACTACCAACACTGGAACATGGTAATATACTGTGCTGGGATCTGCATCAACTGGAATTATGAGCAAGTGGCAGGTTTTGTATAATGCAATATGCCATTTTGCTACCAACAGTCAGTATAGGGAACATCACTGCTAAATGTACGTGAAGCTGAACCAAATACCGTTACCACAAAAAGATGCTTTCCATCTGTTTCAGTTTATTTTTAAGAATGCTGCGTTAGGTACAACAGGCCCTTTGACTGATCTGGTGACAAAATATATGATTTAAATAGGGGTTTAAGATCCCAAACCAGTGATTGCTTGTAACCCCATCTTGCAAGACAGATATGGGATAAAGATCATTTTCCTATCAAGGGATAAGAAAATGGAACTACTCGTCAACTTAAATACTTTTAGACCCTTCTTTAGTAATATTTAGGGAAAGGCTGCTAGCCTATTTATCTTCTGAGTCCTTCTGTAATTGTTACTGATATTATAGTAACATTTTAGCTCTGTCTAAATGTACTGATATGTTAGTGTTGTATTATGATGTGTTTTTAAATCTGTATTAGACATGTTGTGTTTTTAGAAAAACATCTGAGTGGTGCTTGCAAATTGACCTTTTGGTCCAGTGTACATATCTGGTAAACAAATTAAATGAAATGAAATATCCCCCTCTCCCTCCTGTCATCCAGTAAGTACATACTGAGGTCTGCAATCCGTTTCTCATATGTCACCCCTGCTGTCCCTGGATTATGTTGGTGACCTTTGCTGTTCCCCTTCTAGTCAGTCCTTGTCCTTTTTCAGGTGTGGGTTCCAGAACTGGGTGCAGTACTGGAGATGTGGCCTTACCAGCAACCTGTACAAAGGCAAGATTACCTCCTTCCTTCTACTGTCAAAGCCTCTGCCAATACACCCTAACATCCCATGCACCTTACTGTAAGCCCTAGTGTACTGTGTGGAGAACGTGAGATTGCCACTATCAACAACCCCCAGGTCCCTCTCTTCCCCTAACTTAATCCCAATCCAGTATTCCCTGTGTGGACTTTTCATGACAATGTGCATCACCTTGCATTTATTTGCACTGAAACACAGCTGCCAGATCCTTGACCATTTCTCCAGCTTTTCCAGACCTTGGCACAACTCTCTGCCCCCCTCAGTTGTCCACCCTGCCAAGTAGCTTTGTGTTTTCTGCAAAGAGACACATCTTCCCTTTAATACCCTCACCTCTGTTGCTTATAAACACATAGAACAGGACAGCCACCAGGACTGACTCCTGCAACCCCACTGGTGACCTCCCTCACATCAGAGTCCTTTCCATTTAGCATCACCCTTAGTTGTCTCCCACCCAGCTAGTTCCCTACCTATTTAGTAAGCCACTACCCCAATCCCAGCTCTTCTATCTTTCTGAAACTTTTAGTGTGGTACTGAGTCAAAGGCCTTGCTGAAGTTGTGGTACAGTACATTGACTGTCTGGCCCTGCCCTTGGTGACTCAGTCAAAGAAGACAATCAGATTGGTTTGACACTAACTTCCTGCTACAAACCCATGCTGTTTGGTGTCCTGCACCCATTGCCTTCCAGATATTCCACCATTTGATTCTTGATTATGGTTTCCATGAGTTTTCACACAATCAAGGTCAGGTTGACTAGCCAGCAGTTTCCCAGATCCTCCATGTCCCCTACCTTGTGTAGTGGCACTACTGTCCGCCTTACATGGCACCCTCCAAACACTATCCAGCATCTGTTAGGAGGCAGCCAGCTGTGGACTCAGCTCTTTCAAGACTCTCAGGTGTAATTTGTCCGGTTCTTGGAAGTGGTCCCCCCCTCCTCTACCATAAACACTAAACAGAATAATCTCTTGAGCACATCTGCTTTCTGTTCACCCTAATCCACCCACCTTTCCTCCTTCTTTAGTCTCACAATCCCTCCTTTTGTCGCTCTTATCTCACATACTTAAAAAAAATTCATTCCCCCCTTTTCACTCCCTCTGCTATGTTTAACTCCGTATCTGTCTTGGACTTTATGACTGCCTATCTTGCTTCCTTCAGTTTCCCCCGGTAATTGTCCCAGTACTCCTCAGTTTGCCCACTGTAGTATTTTCTGAAGGCCATCCTTAATACTGTGAACCTCATTATTCAGTTTCTATGATAAAATAAATGTAACCAGTTTATAATCACAATAAGGCATTATAGGGTGTATACATTTGAAGGATAACAGCACTTTTTGGGTGCATAAGGCACTCAGTGTTGCCTTGTGCCTCATTTCCCAAGATGTGGCATTATTTCACAATAACGCACACCCTTCCATGCCTTCTTGCTCAATCAGCAATACCTGACAGTGTTGCTGAACATTACACCACAAACCTAAAGCATGCTCCATTAGCAGACAGAGGGTACCATAAATACAAAAGTTGGCTTATTTCCATCTAATATGTAACTGCATCTAAAAGAACTGTGCATGCTTTTGGAAATAAGCATGTCTGTGTCTCATTGTGTAACCAGCCTCTCACTCTCAGGTTGCTAAAGGGAGCACTCTGAAGGGTTAAGTTGTTCCCTCAGAGGTATTTCCTGCTGGGCCTCAATTGGAGACACGGGAGTCAATTCTCAAAGGTCTAGACAAGCTGCACCAATGGCAGCTTGCACCGATTACCGGGGTGCCAGGGACCCAGCGCCCAATGCTCTATTAGGTAGGGTCCTAGAGACAAAGTCCCACAGCTTGTGGCAATTGTGGCCATGTGCCAAACAGACAGTGCATCTGTGAGGTTTTCCACAAGCTGTGGGGCAGTCAAGTGGCAGCTGTGCCATGGACAGTGACCAGTACACCAAGCACAATACATCCCCCTCCCTGGTGGCCAACTGTCTCCCCTCCCCGTCCCCAATCTGTCCCTATAGCATATCACTTTCCCTGGTGGTCTAGCAGCCCTCCCATCCCTGATCTCCCCCTTAGATAATCCTAATTCATTCCCTGGAGGTCTAGCAGACCCCCCTCCCTATCCCTGATATCCCCATGTAATCTAGTATATATCCTTCCCTGGTGATCTAGTGGACCCCCTCACTATCCCTGATCTCCCCCTTATGTAATCATAATTTCATTAGCTGGTGGTCTAGCAGACCCCCCTCCTTATCCCCAATATGCCGGTGTAATCTAGCATATATCCTTCCTGGTGGTCTAGTGGACCCCCCCACCACCCCACACTCCAGCAGACTGTGCCCTACCACCCTGCTTCCCCCATCCCTTCCATGAGTTGGTGACCAGCACAGCCTTCCACTCTCCACCATGGCTGACCACCGACTGATCTGTCAATGTGCACATACTGTGCAACCAACTGTTACAGTACATGCTCATTGACTGCTCAATTAGTGATCAGTTGTGGTGGAGAGCAGAAGGCGGTGCCAGTCGCTGGCTCATGGAAAGGATGGGGGAGCAGGATGGTGGGGCACTGCCTGCCAGGGTGGGGATTCCACTAGATCACCAGTGAAGGTTATAGGTTGCACTACAGGGGCAGATCAGGAATAATGAGGGAGGTCTGCTAGACCACCAGGGAAAGGAATATGGTATAGGGGCAGATCAGAGATAGAGAGGGGGTTCCTCTAGACCACTAGGGAATGAATTATGATTATTCAAGGGGGAGATCGGGGATAGGGAGAGGGGTCCACTAGACTACCAGGGAATGAATTATGATTATTTAAGGGGGAGATTGGGAACTGGGAGGGGGTCCACTAGACCACCAGGGAAAGTCATATGTTATAGGGGCAGATCAGGGATAGGGATGGGGGTCCAATAGATCACCAAGGAATGATTATGATTATTTAAGGGGGAGATCAGGAAGGGGAGTCCAGTAGACCACCAAGGAAGGATATATGATAGATTACACAGGTATATCAGGAATAGGGAAGAGGGTCTGCTAGACCACCAGGGAATGAATAATGGTTATTTTAGAAGGGAGATTGGGATAAGGAGGGGGGGTCCACTAGACCACCAGGGAAGGATATATGCTAGATTACACAGGCATATTGGGGATGGGGGACTGCGCTAGACCATCAGGGAATGAATTATGATTATAAAAGGGGGAGATCTGGAATAGTGAGGGGTCCACTAGACCACCAGGGAAAGAAATATGTTTTACTAAGGGGAGTCGCAACACATACATGGGGCATGGGTGGTGTAAGGTCTCTAAACTCCTAGAGGACACACTTCTAAGTACCCTTATCTAAGGGTATGTAGACGTGTGCCCTCTGTGAGAGTTTAGAGAATCCTGAATTAGGGGATATGGCAGCTTGCATCTGCCGCAAGCCCCCTAACACCATGCTGCAGCTGATTGTGTGTCACAAGGACAGCGCAAGATTCCCTTGGTGTGCACAGCCTGCAGTTGAGAATTGCTCCCCGTGCAATTCCTGTCACAAGCTGCTCCTTGCCTCATTTTTTCTGACTTAAGCTCCTTGCGTCTGTCAGGAAGCTTTGAGAATCAGGTCCAGAGTGTCTGGGTGTTGGTGCTCTGTGCTTCATGGTAGGCCCACCAGGGAGTATAGAGCATGAATATTCCTGGCTCTACTCTCTCCCTTGCCTATATAAGGAGAGGGCCAGCTGGGGACAGCAAGTTCAAGAGAGGGCTTCAGGATGGGGAGTTTGGCACCTTTAGAAAAGACCAGAAGGCCAGAGGAACGGGCCACCTCTCTTCACCCGTCCAGAGTGGGGACAGACATTTACCACTAGCATGGAGTGTGTATAGTTTATGGGTCTGAAGACTATTTGTGAGCATCTACTCCTAATGCTCAAAATAATAAATCAAAGGGAACTTTTTAATGAACTTCATTTAAAATTGATGGATAGTAAAACATGAATAACGAAAGCATGATCTCCAACTAAGAGGAGAATTATTTAAAATAAATCTAAAAGGGAACTTACTTACACAGAGGGCTTTAAGGACAAGGAACAAACTACCTGCCAAACACAGTTATGTTCAAAACACCAGTGAGTTCCAAGAATGCCATCAATAAGGTACTGTTGGGGGGGGGACAATGGCTACTGCTGTGGCATGGTCTTGATGGGCTTCAGCTTCCTTTCATCCTAGTAACCGAGAATAAGAGTCCAGAATCCTTGTCCCTTTGGGGGGACAGTTCCAGTAAATCTCCACCTAAGCCATGGCTTAGAAGCAGTTGGAAGAAGTGATGGTCAAGGAGGTCATTGGAGGCTCTTGTGGGCCTTCTCCCACCGAAGAAGCAGCAGTGCAGCATTGAAGTCCCCCTCCTGTAAGCAGCAGCAGTTTTGGTAATGAATCCTAGGCATAGCAGGACCTGAAAAATACCTCCATGTGGTCAGGTAACTCAGCAGCAGGTGACTTAGTAATCTCCATGGTACCAGTTTGCATGGTAGGAGTTGGGATCAGCCAAAGTCCCAGAGCAGCTGGCCTGGGTGAAGCAAAAGTTTGTTTGGAAGGTTACTTGAGGACCAAGGTCACATGTCACAAGTGAGGTGTCATGGAAGGCCAGGATGTCCAGTTATTTTAGGAACTCATATGCTGGTCCCCTGTCCCTTTGAATGTGTCATACCTTAGCATCCTTTCCTCAAATGCAGACTATGTAGCCCTCCAGTGCACTATCTTGCCCTGACTAGAGCCTGAAGCCATCAGCATGTAAGACCTGTGAGATTACCAGACCCCCACATAGGTCAATGTAAATAGAAATACTGCTGTTTTAAATAATAGCTTTAGCCCTTATTGGTATGATATCAAGTAACTGTATGATAGAGATATTCCTAAGCAGATGCCCTAGCCATAAAGTATCATTGTGGTAGATAGAGATAAATAGTAACCATGAATGTCAACCCAAATAAATTCTAAGAGTTTTAAAGTGAATGATGATAGTCACCCGATAAAGAGGTAATGTTACCTCCTTCGATAGCAGGAAGAAGAAAGTAATACTACATCTCTATAGATTTTGATAACATGAGAAATTAGGTAACACTACCTCTCTGTAGCTCACTGGTGTGGTCCCATCTGGAATACTGTGCTCAGTTCTGGAGTCCTTACCTAAGAAAAGACAAAGACATGCTGAAGATGGTGTAGCATAGAGTAAACAAAATGATTCAGGGCTAACAGGGCAGATCCTACAAGGACAGACTTAGAGCTAGGCATGGGTGGGTACTAAAATACCCGACTCGCAAGACTATCTGTGGGTACCTCTAAAGTACCCTAAAAATACCTGGATGAAGACTGAGTAACTGTGTCAGTCAGGTAGTTACTACCCAACCCATTCTACAGTACTACCTGATTACCCGACCCTGACCATAACAAAAATCATGTGAAAGATTTTTTTTTTAATTTTTTTTTACTATTACACTGTTCGTTTGGTGCCCTGAGCCATTATACCCATGGGTACATTGCTGAGGCAGGTACAAGAGGTGCAGCTGCTCTTAGCAAGCCTACTGCTGATTCCAAAAATTATACCCATGGCGGGCATTGCTTAAACAGGTACAAGAGGTGTAGCTGCTCTTAGCAAGCCTGCTGCTGATTCCAAAAATTATACCCATGGCGGGCATTGCTGAGGCAGGTATGAGAGGTGCAGCTGCTCTTAGCAAGCCTGCTGCTGATTCCAAAAATTATACCCATGGCGGGCATTGCTGAGGCAGGTATGAGAGGCACAGCAGCTCTTAGTGAGTCTGCTGCTGTTTCCAAATATTATATCCATGGTGGGCATTGCTTAAACAGGTACAAGAGGTGCAGCTGCTCTTAGCGAGCCTGCTGCTGCTTCCAAAATTATACCCATGGTGTGCATTGCTGAAGCAGGTACAGAGGCATAGCTGCTGTTTCCAAAAATTATACCCATGGCAGGCATTGCTGAGGTAGGTACAAGGGATGCAACTGCTGTGAGTGAGCCTGCTGCTATTTCCAAAAATTATACCCATGGCTGCCATTGCTGAGATAGGTGCGAGGGGTGCAGCTGCCCTGAGTGAGGCCACTGCTGTTTTCAAAATTATATCCATGGGGGCATCAAAGGTACGTAATATAAAACTGATGCGTGACAAAAGAAAACTAAGAGTAGTGTGGCACATGTGGCTGACATGGTGGCAGTGGTGATGGTTCTATTCATTTCGTTCACAACCTAGTCATCATATTCAATATCACTGTTTGCAGGCTGTTGTTCATGTTCAGGGTCAGAATCACATAAATCAGTGTTTGGGACAATTGGGACATTGTCAGCATTCATTTTGAGACATGTAAGTCATTCCACATTTGCAGGACTTAGCAGTGTTCTTTGGTCAGTGACTATTCCTCCAGCTGCACTAAATATGCATTCTGAATATACACTTGAAGGTGGACAACTGAGATACAAAAAGGACAAGATATGCTAGATCTGGCCATTTTGTTCTCTTTTGTTTCCAATAGAGTAATGTATCTTCCTTGAGACCAGTCACAATATGGTCTGCAAATACTCCAGGATCATTGTGCTGCATGAGATGGTTACCAGTCTGACAGATGAACCTGCTGCACTTTCTTCACAGGATACTAGTCCATGTTGTTGCAGGTGACTCAGAAGTGATTTGCCTTTCTGGCCATGAACATAGGATGCCCAAGAAGTAGCTGTCGATGTCCTTGCCCTCGCTGAGGACACTGGTGATAATGAAGAATTGATAGATGTGTAATTGTTTGTGTCAGAGGCACAATCTGATGGTTCGTCAGGATTTGACTGCTGTACATCAGTTAATGGTGTCTTTCTCTGCAGGAAGGATGATTTCAATGTTCCACTTAAAGTAGGGATTTAGCAATGTAGCCAACACATACAGTAGATGTCATTCTTAAAAATGGCATTTAGGCTCAGATCGGTCAACAATCTGAGACTCGAGTCATCTGCCAGTATAACAGCAGTGGTGTCTTCTTTTGACTGAAAAAATGTATTTATGTCATCAAGGAAAATGTGAAGAAATCTGATTTGAGGAAGAATTTGCACTGTCCACACTGACTTCATATGTGGCAGCCTCTAATAGCTCCAGTAAGGTGCCCAAAGATTCAAGTAGAGTCCAGCTGCTGGAACTGAGCATAATGTCTACTTTACCTATTTGATTCTGTATGGTGCAGTCATGTACAGCTTTTTTTCTGTTCAAGAAGCCTTTCCAACATGTAAATGTTGAATCCCAGTGGTTTGGAACTTCCTGCTTCAGTGTATGCAGTGGTAAGTTGTTTGACCTCTGAAGCCCCTTCAGGATTTTTTGTGCTTTCACAGTGTCTCTGAAATGCCCACCTATTTTCCTAGCAAGATCTAAAAGGGTTTTAACATTTCTCTTTCCATTTAAGAAACTATGGATAAAAATATGTAAACAATGAGCAAAACAAGGTATGTGTTGATAGTTGCCATCTCTAATCAGCTTTGACTATGTTGGAACCATTATCTGACACTATAAACTCTGGAAATAAAGAACACAGAGTAAACTACTGCTGGAATTGTTGTTCCAGCTCCTGCAAAATATTCACAGCAGTGTGGTTTACCTCAAAAATGGTGACACATAATACAACCTGCTTCCTACTTCTTATGGTAGAATGGGGATTATTACTTTCTGATTGAAAATGTTGCCAATGACTACTAACAGTCATGTAGTCAGTTGTTTGGTTGCTAGTCCCTATACCTGTGGTTATCTGAACCTGCTTCACTTCAGAGTTTCAACTGCTTAATGACTGCAATACACACAAAGTCATACAACTGTGGAACAGCCTTTTTTGAGAAGTATGTTTGACAGGGGACGGTGTACCATTGTTCAGTCTGGTTCATAAACTTCAGGAAACCTTTTTGGACAACAAAAGAAAAGGGAGTTGACAATCGGCCAATAGCTCTGCAATGGCTCTATTTAACTGCTAGCAGGATGGATGCTCACGGGTATATTTTGATGTCCTCACAACACTTTCATTTAATGTTAGTTGATGAGAAATGTTTTTAATTTTTTGGGGAATGTATTTTTCATGCCTTTTTCAAGTGGAGTGCTACTTTGGGATTTTGCAGTAATTGATGGTGTAAGAAGAAAACAATCTGGGTGGGATATTCAAAGCAGTTGCACATAGTGCAGCTGAGATGCACCTGTGCAAGTGCAGAAGTGTGCCAAAGAGCAATATTCAGAAGGAGCAAATGCATGGTGCAAATCAAAGTGCGCCAATGTGCAACCCTAATGAATGCATGCGCAAGTGCAGGGGGCGTAGCCATGAATAAGTGATGCAGTGCGATATTCAACAGCAAGCCGATGGTGCAAGTGCGGAGCAACAGGGACATTCGTGGAGCAAACTTGAGCCCATAAAAAGAGGGAGCAAACAAGGGATGGAGGCTTGCACCACAGGGGAGCAGGAGAGAGAGAGAGAGAGTGAGACAGAGAGAGAGAGAGAGAGAGAGAGAAAGAGACATTGGCCAGGCAGGACAGCAAGAGGGGTACAAGACAGAGGCAGGAAGTGCCACAGAGTGTGGGACAGGGCATGTGACCCTGAAGGTGCCTGCGTGTGTGTGTGTGCATGTGTGAGTGTGTGTGTGCGTGTGTGAGACAGCAGTGGGGGCAACAACTACAGCATGAGCCTGTGAACCCGGTCATAGGAGTAGCAGTGAAAGTACCCAGATGGGTGGAAGGTGGAGGCCACAGCCAACAGGCCACCAGCAGGAACCCCCAACACAGGTGTGCACCCAGCACAGGGGCACATGCAGCAGCACACAGCCGGGGGTGCCAAGGGAGACAGCTGCCTGGAGGAACAGGACATCCCAGGCCATGGCCAGTGCCATCTTCCAGATGGAGGCAGTAATGAGGGGTGTGCAGAGGCAGGAGGCAGAGCAGTGCAGCTGAGAAAGGGCCCATCAGCAGTATGCCCGGAACAGGTGGTACCATGCCCGCACCACCTATGAACATTACAGTGACACCAAGATTGTGGGCTGGTACCGCCTGAACTGGGCAATTCTGAGGGAGCTCTGTGAGCTGTGCAGTGATGAGATGCAGGCACCCATAAGACGGAACCATGCCCTGTCAGTGGAGACCAAGGTCACGGCCGTCATGTGCCTGATCACTACAGGTACCTTCCAGAGACCAACAGGGGACACCACAGGCATAACCCAGTCAGCTGCATCATGACTTCTCACACAGTTCCTCAACGCACTGCTGCCACATGCTGCAGAATACATCTAATTCCCCAGCACACAGGCAGAGAGTATAGCAAACATGCAGGAGTTCCAAAAGGTGGCACGTATGCCTGGCATGCTAGGGACCATCAACTGCACCCATGTAGGCATCCGCACACCACCCAGGCCAGAGGGAGTAGCCTACATCAACAGGAAGGGCTACCCCAGTGTCAACTGCCAGGTGGTGTGTGATGCCAGGGGGTGCATAATCAATGTCTGTGCCACACACCCTGGTGGAGCACACGATGCCTTCACCTGGCACCAGTCAGCACTGTGCCACAGGTTCAAGAGTGGGGACATCCCCACCGGCCACCTAGTAATTGAGTATGCAGCTGGAATGGACAGCCTGGCACAACAGGGTGGGGCATGGAGGGTCATTAGGCCAGGAGCATCAGAGGGTGTGGCAGGGAAGGTGGGGAGACAGCTACACAGACCATCTTGCTAACCACACATGTCAACACACAGGTGACAGTGGATACCCACTCTGGGCCTGGCTTCTCACCCCATACCAGTGCCCATTGACCCCAGTGCAGAAGCGACACAATGAGGCACACGCCAGCACATGGAACATCATCGAGCGTGTGTTTGGGCTGCTGAAGGCACAGTTCCATTGCCTGGCCAGGTCTGGTGGTGCCCTACAGTACAGCCCCTCAAAGGCTTGTGGCATATTCCTGGCCTGCTGTATGCTACACAACATGGCCACCGACTGTGGGATAGCTGTCGAGGTTGAAGAGGGGAACAGCAGTGGGGACGACACGGCCACCGGGCCAGGTGGTGGTGGGAAGCCCCACGGGCGACGAGAACCCCAGCTGAATAGGATGGCCCAGCAGCACTGGGACACAATTGCAGAGGAGCACTACGGTGCACACAGGTAGGTGAAAATGACCACACACAAGTCCCAGGGACCATGGCACAGTACACAGGCATGGAAGGCCGGGCCCCATGACAGACATGGCCGGAGGGTAGCATGGATGGGCATGGAACTGGACTCCATGGAAGCACCCTGTACAGCATTGTAGACCCCACCCACACACACCCTCACACACCCACACACACACATGCACATGGGCACCCACATGCGCACACCTAGAGGCCGCCAATGGACATGTGTCAGACACTGCACACCAGTGCACAGTAGCGGCTGGTGTTGTGGTGGCATCATCAAGCACATGCCACAGTGGCCAGCAGCCAGGTGGGTGTGCACAAGACGGGTGTGTGGCATGGACCATGGATGATGTGTCCTTGGAATGCACATGCACATGCCACACCAATGTGCACACAGGGCAGCGGCAGACAGCGGATGGGGAGGGATGTGGATCAGGACCGCCGCATGGTCACACAGCCACTGTGAACATATGGACAGCCCCACCAAGACCGCACAGCAGACGCAGGCTGTGCGATGGCTACAGGGGGTGTCTCAGACATTCCCCCAGGTGTGTCACTGCGGGAACATGACCCGTCCCTTGCAAGGGTCTGCAGGCTCCCAAACATGCCCGCTCCAGTCATGCTTGGAATGCCCACAATGGATCCTGTCATCGACACTGAGGGGGTCACACGATGCCGTGACCGAGGGGTTGAGAAGGCACTCTGTGGGGTTCACGGTGGATGGCCATGCACCAGGGTGGCCAGTGGTGCTAGGCCAACCATGACCACAGCGGTAAACCGATCCAGAGCTGCGGTCATGTCCTCCCTCATGTGTGTGGTCTTGGCCAGGAGCTGCTCATAGTCCCAGTCACACCTCCCTGCGGACTGGCACAGCTCTGTGTGGAGTGCACACACTCCTGCCACAACCAGCACCTGTTGCTCCATGGAGGCCCATAGCAGACGGGTTGGCATGGTCAAGGGGTCGGCGCCCTGGAGGGCATGGGCATTGCACCGACTCATGGGTGTTGCATGACCCCACAGCACAGCCCCCCATGTTGATGGGGGCTGCACAGCAGGGCCCCCTTGGGGCTCATCAGTCTGCAGTGCAACTTCAGTGGCCACTGCACCTGGCCCCCCATCAACACTCTCCTGCCACCGCTGCTGCCTCTCCAGCCACTGTGTGCGGGATGGTGCTGGGGTTGCTGCACCACCACTGCCACCCCCTTCGGACTGTGCCACTCCATTGGCCACTACAGCCTCACCGGGTGTGGCGGCCAGTGGGCAGACAACTCCACCAGGGCACCATCTACGCTGCCATGGCAGGTGTGTGGTATGGGTGCCTCCCTCTGAACGGCAACACCACTATCCAAGATAACAGTCACTGCATCGTCATCGGTCCCGGACCCCGGCTCAATCTGTGTCTCTGCATACTGGATGCCATGGCTGGCATCCTGAAACACAGCCAGAGCCTTGTCCGCAACCATGCCATGGTCAGACTATGGTGTTGGGCTGCCTGTGGTCCAGACCCCGGACACCAGTGGAGGTGGATGGATGGTCCTCCAGGTTCAGAACCACCCCCATGGTGGTCACTCCCACCCTTGCTGCTGCATGCAGGTGCTCTGGAGCTGAAAAGGAACACAGTCACATTACTGCCACTGGCACACACTCCTGCACCCCACCTCTGCCCCCCTCCCCCCTTCCCCAAGTGCTGCCATACCCACAATGCAGTGATGGGCTGCCCCCCAGCTGGAATCCTCCACCAGGCACACCCTTGACGGCGCTATGCCGCATGGACGCCACTACCAACTCCTCCTGCAGCATCAGATGGGGCACATCAGGCTGTCCACCGCCCATGGAAGTACATGTGGCACGGATGGTGGCCACCTTCTCCTTAATCCTCCTCTGATCTGTGCCTCCCTTCTTTTTGCACTCCTGTGCTGTCCTCTGATGACTGCCCTGCTGGTTCACAGCCCTGGCCACACCCTCCCATGTTGTCACCTGGGCCTGTGAGGTGCCTGTTGAGCCACTCAGGAGAGGCTCCTGGTCCGGGAAGGCATCGAATAGGGCATCGCTCTCTGCCCTCGTGAAGTTGGGCCTGCGCTTCTGTGCAGGCCCATGCTCCTCAACCTCCTCGTGATCCATCATGCTTATTCCTGTGAGTATGAACATGTGGTCAGTGATGGCTGAAACACACAACACCCTCCCAATCCACAGTCCCGACAGGCCCACCGCCTGGTGGATTACCTCTGAAGGATGCAATACCAGTCTGGTGCCTGTGCAGTCCCGTGGCGCATTTATAGTGCAACACACTCAAATGAGAGGATGCGAACTGAAATGAGATGCAAATGCCTCCGATGCGCCGCGGATATGTTGATCAGCCCATCTGCATATTACAACTGAATATCACAAAGTTGTGCATTGCACATTGCTGTTGAGCATGCACAAGCCATGACACAACTGTATGACATGCGCGGTAGGCCTGGCAGTGTGCATGCATGCACTGATGTCTTGTACGTCGGTGGTGCATCCTACACACACTGCACTATACGTGGTACAGTGCTCTGCCACTATTGGGCTTGTGGTGCTCATGTGCTATATGCCCTATGGTGCCCGTGCACGATTGTCTCATGGACCATGGGGCACACATGCCCCTATTGCACACCATGCATGGCATGCCCTATCACACTGTTGCACACAGTGCACGTGCCAACCTATGACCCTATGAGTGCCCTTTGATCTTGCGGGTGCCTGCGGCACATGCCAGTGCTGCCCCAGCTGTATTGAGCAGCATCAGGGAATGCGCGATTGGGGATGGGAGCGCATCACCAAGCAAGTCCTGCACCCACAGCATGTGTGGCTCGTGCGCTACTGGGTGCTATTTTGGAGTTGCAATTGCAGAATTGAGCATGCTGCGCTGTAGCACTGTGAGGGCACCCAACTGGACCCAGGTAGAACTGATGAAACTTGTGGCCCTGGTGGAGCCACATGTGGGATGTCTGTATGGCCAGCTGCCCACGGATCGGCCACGATCAGAGGTGTGGCAGGAGGTGGCCGAGGGGTTGGAGGAGGCCACTGGGGCACAACGCAGTGGGGATCAGTGATGCCACCATTACGGAGACCTGTGGAGGAGGGACCCTGACAGGCTACGGTCACTGCTGGCACACGTCCAGAGGGGCACCGTGCCACATCCAGGTGAGTGCACTACGTCCATGTCTGTGCCATTCCAGTGTTCTGTGGGGGCCAACAGGGTGTCACACCATGCTGCGGGGGGCTGTGGCTGCACAGTCTGTTGGCCATGGCAGTGCACCATGGGTGTGCTGTGTCAAAGCACCGCCACTGCGCAGGGCCAAGGGGCATGCTGTGCTGGGGGGGCTGAGTGAGGCGTTGCCAGGTACTGATGTATCCTTCTCAATGTCTCCCTACTAGGCCCTGAGGATAGGCTATGTGCACGGATGGCAGGCACTGCAGGTGGACGAGGGCAGGCTAATGCAGGGGCACAGGCACAGGTTGCAGGCTGCATGGGTGGTGCCACTGGACAGGCACTGGTTGTGCCACAGCAAGCAGGTAGGCACTCTTTCAGGGTTTGTTGTTGTGCAGGGAGGGGGTGGGCCACAGCCCCCTGTGCACATGACCATTCCAGCTGTGCACTGCCGGTGGGGTCCATTGCACCATGCCATGGCTATCGCTCATGTGTGTGGCTGCTGCAGGTGGGCTGTGGGTGCACCCTGGTTCCAGTCATGCCACTGCCACCCCGCCATTTAGCCCTGTTTCCTGGCCACCATGGCTGTGGTGTGGGGCACATGGGTGGTGTTGGTGTGCAGTGCACTGCATGGCTGTGGATAGTCAGGATGTTGGCTTTTGTGTGCACACACACTGCGGGAGGCTGTGTGCCGTCTCAAGGGTGCATGTCACTGCTGTCCACTGCGCACGGTGGGTGGGCTATGGTCATATGGATGTACACTCATACCATGTCCCCTCCTTTGTCCTAGCTGTCCAACTGGATGCTGTCAACACTAGACTCCTTCGGAGGATACTGCAGGTCACCACGGCCATACTCCGGGTGGCGCGACTGATTCAGCAGGCCCTGTGCAGGCCGCACAGAAGATGGCGCACTAGGCGCCGGTAGGGTGTGAACGCCCATAATGTCCATTGGCCTGCACTCCCTTCCCTGTCGCCTCCTCCCTTTCCCTCCCTTGTATCTTTACCCAGTCATGTCCCCTGTCCCCCTGCCTCCCTTCCCCAACCTACCATTTTGTTTGTTGCCTCCCCATTCCCTGCTCCCTGTTCCTGTTGTTCTGTGCATAGTTATTAAAGGAATAATGCATGACAGGGTGTGTGTTGTGCTGGGATAACGCCAAGCCTGGGGGGGGATTGGGCATAAGGCCGCAGGCCGAGTGCATCCAATGCCCCAGGCGTGTCGTTATCCCAAACGACACACACCCTGGAGTGCATTATTCCTATTATACAATGGCTCGTTGTTATATATAAAATAAAAAATACATTTTAAAGAATGTTTTTATTAGTGTGGAAAAATATTTTTGTTTCTTAAGAGGAGATGCAAAAAAAAAAGTTCATCTAGATCATCATCCAAAAAATCATCTAGCTCCAATTGCTCATCTACATGGGTTCACAGTGCTGAGACTAGACCCGTGGCATCATGCTGGGATAACGCCATGGTTCCAGCCCCAAACTGACCAATCACAGTCCAAGATTCTTTCTTGCCATTGTATAATGTTGCTTAGTTTTAATACACTTTTCTATTGTTAGCCATCTGTGTCTGTGTCTGCTTTGCAGCTGACGTGTGGAGCCATGCTGCAGTGGTGTGCCTGGTGGCCGAGTGGTACATCTGGGGGTGAATGGGGTATGTGCCTGGTGGTCTATGCCCAGCGGCTGGTGGGTGTGCCCTGGGGTGTACGCGTGCACTCTGTTCGTGTTGTGTGGCGTGTATGTTGTGTGCTGTTGGCATGTGTGTTGCCAGCTGTGGTCCAGGTGGTGTGTCCCATGCCTTCCGTTGGGTGTTGCCCATAGCTGTTTGCCAGTAGACATTGGTGCCACACTGCCTCCATGCACCACTGTGGTGCGCATGGTCGGGGGCCTGCAGCCGTGTGCCTGCCATGCCTCCCTCCAGGCATCCTCTGCCCCCTGGGGGTGGTCTGTCCTGCTCTGGTGGCATGCTCCCAGCTGTGACTGTTGTCCTGTGTCCTGGCCCATGCACCTCTGACCCTTGTGCAGCCCTGGTTGCACTATGGCGCTTGCTGGCTTGCTCCCTGGCATAGCCCTGGTTGCGCTATGGTGCTTGCTGGTTTGCTCCCTGGTGCAGCCCTGGTTGCACTATGGCACATCCCTGCGATATTCAACCATGTTGCACTGGCACTTGCCATCATGTGCAACCTTTGAATATCGCATTCGGTGTGCACTGGCGCAGTGTACTTGCGCTGTGCAGCTACTGCACCTGCCTCTGTCACATTTAAGTAATAAGGCATGACAAGGTGTGAGTTATCATGTAATAACATCACTCCTGGGGTGGGTTGAAGCACGAGGCAAAGCTGAGTGCTTCCACCACCCCAGCAAGCATAACGGTAACCTTCTCGGAGGTGCTGCCCATCTGTGGTGTAGGACAGGCTAGGGTGTTCTGCACCATGGGATTCAATCAGTGGTTGAAAAACTGGTGCACAGCTCAGGGATTTGGCTTCATTAGGGACTGGGGGTCTGTCTGGAGTGATGCAAGCCTATACTGGCATGATGGGCTGCATCTGTCCAGGAGGGGAACCAGGATCCTAGATGATAGGTTTAAATGCTCCATTGGCAAGCATTTAAACTAGCCAAGGGGGGGAGGCACTGGAAAGGAGCAGGGAAATCCTAGCCCCCAAAAAAATCACTGTAGTAAGTACGGTAAACACCAACATAGAGGTGGCAATAGGGAGAAGGGCGGGGTAAATGGGGAAAGTGACAAAGACAAGAAGGACAGGGATGGGGCAAAAAGGAGTAAGGCCATCAGGAAATGGAGGGTAATGAGTACCAATGCCCGTAGTCTGGGCAACAAGCTCCCTGAGCTGGTGGCCTTGATGGAAGAGGGATGCCTGGATATCATAGCAGTCACAGAAACATGGTACACAGAGAACCATGACTGGGATGTTAACATGCCAGGGTACACAACCTACAGGAGAGACAGGCAGGAGAGACAAGGGGGAGGAGTAGCTCTCTATGTAAAGCAGGGATAAAAGCAACTGAACAAAAGAGTAAACATGGAGGAGAGGAGGCACTGTGGGTCACCTTGGAGACTGGAAAGGGCACCACAATCTGCACAGGGGTTGTGTACAGACCCCCATGTCAGGGGGAGGGAATGGACAAGGATATGATAGAAGGCATTCTTAGGATGGCAGAGAAAGGGGAGATACTGTTGATGGGAGACCTGAATATGCCAGATGTTAACTGGAGCACATTTGCTGCAGCCACATCCAAGAGCAGGACCATTCTCGATGCCTACAGGTGGCAGGCCTCAGACAGCTAGTTTCAGAACCCACTCATGAGGGAGCAATCCAAATGGAGCGTGAGAGGATCTCAGATCTAGAAGTGGGTTGCCATCTGGGAACAAGTGACCATCAAACAGTGTGGTTCACATTAAACTCAGCTACAGAGTCAAGCCATACAAAAGTGAGGGTACTGGACTTCAGGAGGGCTGACTTTGGCAAGATGGGAGAGTGCCTCAGAAAAGCATTAGCAAACAGGCTAAAAGGAGGGGTGGAGCAACAATGGGGAATCATCAAAACTCCCATCACAGAGGTTCTCAAAAGAGGTGGCTGGGAAAGTCAGGAAGAAAAAGATAGCATTCAGGAAGTATAAGGAAACGCAGAAGGAGCAGGACAGAGAGCTGTACCAGTTAAGGCAGAAGGAAGCAGGGAGGGAGGGAAGTCAGAATAGCAAAGGCCCAACCTGAGGAAAAGATAGCCAACTCAGTTAAGAAGGGGGATAAAACCTTTTATAGGTACATCAGACAGTGTAGAAAGACAAAGGGAGGGATAGTGAGGCTGAATAGAATAAATGGTGGGTGGGCAGAGGGGGACAGTGAAATAGCAGGGATACTGAACAAATATTTCTGCTCAGTATTCACAAAAGAGAAGGGGGAAGTGCCTAATCCAATTAACAGAGGCACTCTTGATATGGGGGTCGATCCCAGCCCTTTCACAGAAGAAAGGGTTCTGCAAGAACTCCTAAAACTGAAGGGGGACAAAGCAATGGGGCCTGATGGAATTCACACCAGAATTCTAAAAGAAAATTAAAGGGAGAACTAGTGAAACCACTGACTACTTTTTTTAACAAATCATGGGAGGATGGTGTGGTACCCGAGGACTGGAGGAAGGCAGATGTGATTCCCCTTCACAAAAGTGGGACCAAGACAGAGGCAGGAAACTACAGACCTGTCAGTTTGACCTTTGTGGTAGGGAAAGTGATGGAGTCACTTCTGAAGGAAAGAATTGTTGAGTACCTTGAGGCCAGTGGGGCACAGGACCCAAGGCAGCATGGGTTCACAGCGGGAAGGTTATGTCAGACAAATCTAATAGATTTCTTTGACTGGGTGACCAAAGTAGTAGACCAGGGAGGGGCTGTGGACATGGCCTACCTAGACTTTAGTAAGGCATTTGACACAGTCCCACACAAAAGATTAATAATCAAATTAACCAGCCTGGGAGTGGGTCCCAGGGTGGTAGCCTGGGTAAAACATTGGCAGGACAACAGGACACAGAAGGTAATTGTAAATGGAGTCCACTCTGAAGAAAGAGGGGTTACTAGTGGGGTACCGCAGGGTTCAGTACTGGATCCAGTCCTTTTTAATGTCTTTATAAGTGACATTGCAGAGGGACTGGAAGGAAAAGTATGCCTATTTGCAGATGACACAAAGATCTGCAACAGGGTTGATACACAAGGAGGTGTGGAAAGGATGAGAAGGGACTTGGCAAGGTTGGAGGAATGGTCAGAAGTATGGCAGCTAGGATTCAATGCAAAGAAGTGCAAAAATAATGCACCTGGGAAACAAGAACCCAGGAGAAGATTACACAATGGAGGGGGGAGGTAGTAACAACAACAAAAAAGGAAAGGGACCTGGGGGTAATCATATCAGATGACCTTAAGGTTAGCAAGCAATGTGAGAAGGCAGTAGGGAGGGCTGGGGGTATACTGGGATGCATAGGGAGAGACATCACCAGCAGAAAACAGGAAGTTGTTATCCCTCTGTACAGGCAGTTGGTGAGACCCCATCTGGAGTACTGTGTCCAGTTCTGGAGACCCCATCTCCCAAGGACATAGACAGGATAGAGGCAGTCCAGAAGAGGCAACTAAAATTGTGCAGGGTCTGCAAGAGAAGCCGTACGAGGAGAGACTAAAGGAGCTTAATATGTATACCCTTGAGGAAAGGAGGGAGGGGGACATGATAGAAACTTTTAAGTACCTCAGTGGAATCAACAAAGTCCAAGAGGGTAGCATCTTTCAGAAAAAGAGACGTGCAAGAACAAGGGGACACAATTTAAAGATAGAGGGGGGCAGTTCTGGGGCAATGTGAGAAAGTATTTTTTTACAGAGAGGGTAGTGGATGCATGGAACAGCCTTCCTGAGGAGGTTGTGGGGTCTAAAACTGTGGGAGAATTCAAGAATGCATGGGACAGACATAAGGCAGGTCTTGTGGGGGGTAGGAAGAAATAGGCTGTTGGTTAACTAGGATCTGCGGCCTATCCTGTAGGTAGGGAAATGGGCAGACTAGGTGGGCAAAGCGGTCGTTATATGCCGTCAAAGTCTATGTTTGTATGTTACCTTGGAGTGCCTTATTGCAATTATACAATGGCTCAATGTTATACAAAACAAAAATAAAAATAAAAATGTTTTAGTAGATTTTAGTGCGGCAGTATATCTTTGTTTCTGAAAAATAAAATCCATACAATCATCCAAAAAATCAATACAGTGATGTTATTGTTTTCTGTAACTTCAAGCATCAGATCAGCCATGGACCAGGGCAAACTCTCGGGAGCCATATTTATTGATTTGTCAAAAGCCTTTGACCTTGTTGACCACGAACTACATGGAGTGCAGCTATGGTCACTTGGACTCTCTCCCCATGCCATGAATTGGTTAATGGGCTACCTGAATGGTAGAAAGCAGCGTACCTGCATCAACAAGGCCCTCTCTGAGCCCAGGGCAGTGACCATGGGAGTCCCCCAGGGCTCGGTGCTAGACCCTCTCCTATTCTCGCCCTTTATTAACCAACTGCCCTTGGCGATCTCCCACTGTCGAGCCACCTTATACATGGATGACCTGGTGATAGTGGCTCATTCTCACAATGCCACCGCCCTAAACCAGTGCTTGTCTGACGATTTCAACAAAGTCTTGTCCTGGGTTACAAACCACAAACTGGTTCTGAACCTAAAAAAAACACAGGCCATGCTCTTTGGTTCCACGGCCAAGATCAAAGCCTCATCAGCCTTGCTCAACATTACTAGTGAGGGTGGTCCCTCGCTGCCTACAGTGACCTCAATCAAATATCTTGGTGTTACTCTTGACCCCCAACTTGACATGGGGAGTCATATACTAAACATCTGTAGGACAACAAATTGCAAGCTTGGCCTGGCCTATAGGGCCCAATACAACTTAACTCCCGCAGCTAGACTCACCCTTGCGAGAGGAGTGCTTCTTCCCTCCCTCAGCTATGGACTTCACTTATTTGCTCGATCCCCCCAAACTCATCTCACTCGGTGGAACATGGCATATAATAACATCTGTCGTTTCACACTAGCTGCCCCCAAACTCACCCACCGTTGTGAGCTTTACGACAAACTCTGCTGGCTCCCGCCAGCTAAATACCTGGAATCGGTGTTGGAAGCTCCCGAAGTGGTTACTTGGTATTCCACAGGACTGGCTCAGCTTCTTCCAAAATGGACCCCATGCCCTACCACCTTAGGGTCCCAGAATGCTGGGTTGCTTAAAGTCCCCCACCGTACTCTTATGGGGGACCGTGACTTTGCTGCGTATGCACCCAGGCTTGAACCTCTCCCGATCATGTCCATTCGCCCCTCCAATGGGAGTTTTCGTGATTCCTGTGGACTCATCTGAAGCGTAACATCGGTGTGTGACTGCTCTAAGCCCCCTTAGAGAAATGAATCGTTGGACGGAATCCATCCAGTTATTTACTGCAATGGCTGCTGCTTCTTTCCGTAGCCTTGATTGATTAATATCTACTTTATTTGTCAACTACTCATTTTCCTAACCATGGGCATCTTCTGTGTCCACTGTACTGCTCTTTGGACATGGGTTGCTCTGCCTACTCCCACCTGCATAGCTGGTACATTCTCTCCTCAGTACTCTGAGTCTGCTTGTCTTCCTGGGTTCCTACCACACACCTAAGTAACATGTTATTAAGCTCTCTGAGAATCTATGCACTCTATCAAGCGGCCCCTATTGTCAATTATGTATCTTCTATACGTTGTGTAATTGTTGATTGTGTATCTTCTTTTCCACACGTTTTATTATTTCATGTAATATGCTGTTCCACCCCTATGTTGCCTTGTATGTATTCCACATGTTGTGCTCTCCTGGGTCATTCCTGAAAATAGGCATAATACTTGTCTAGTGTACTTACCCGGTAAACAAAAGCTAAATAAATAAATAAATTGTGTAATATCATCACTGTCTCAGGCACACACTGACCAATCAGAGTCCAGGAAATGTTCTTGCCATTGTATAATTCTGAATATTCCACACTCTGTGTTTGTCTTGGAAGACTGCAAGGGCACATCAAGTGATTCAATGTCAGTTCCTAGTTCTAGTTCATTGTCCCTATGGTCACTGCCACCTCCATTACTGCCAATACCAACCACACTGTCCCTTGCCCTGCCCCACTCAGTTGGGTGTTTTGCTTTTTCATGTTGTATCATTACTAATGTTTCAAAATTTCCTGCTTTGCCTCCACAACTGATGTTCTTTTTGCACAGTCTGTATACAGCTCAAGAGTTGTTTGCAGGGTCAATATAAATTAAATTCTACACTAAAAATTTACCTTTTGTGCTTTGTACCACAGTGCCTGGCTTTATTTCTTGTACAGTCAAGGAAATGGAGGAAATCCTACACTGCCATTTCCTTGTTGAGATGAATTGTTCTCATTCATGCTCATATTCTTATTCTTACATTTAGCATATGATTTTTTTTCTGTACTTGCCTCTCATGCCTTACAGTGGCATCCTCTTCTACCCCCATATAGAAATTAGAGACCTCAACACCACAAGATTCAGAAGAACTGAAAGTGTCATCATCACCATGTGGGACATATCCTGGGCTGTCCTATTCCCAGTCCCCACTATCACCACCATCTCTATCAGCATTCACTGCCTCAGCATCTGAGCTTATATTTGAGGAGGATGCCTCTTTGCATGCTGCTTCAGCAGCTGGAAGTATCCTGGCACATGAGATAAAACATTCGGTATCTCTATGTGTAACTCCAGTCAGTTCTTTCCGAAATGCTACTATCATTTCATTGCTAACATGCTTTTTTTTGGTTCAGAAAGACATTTAGTGCCAGTCCTAGTGATGTTATTATTATTGCCACTAAGTTCTACATTAGTGGTTTGATTCATGTTGTTCATATCATTAACAGTTGCACGAGCAGCAGCACTTTGTTTCCTTTTAGTAGAACTTAGACTGGGAAAAATTAGACATAGCAGACACAGCCATGAAAGGAATGGATATTGTTTCATTAACTGTTGCAGACACAGTGTAGCTGACTATGTCACAGACAACAATAAATGACAGGGCATGGGGCACCTAACAAACAGTGTAATACAGCCTAAATGGCTTTCACTATGCTGCAGGGAGAGACACACAGTGTAGCTATGTCACAGTAATATAAATGACAGGGCTCAGGGCACCTAACAGACTGTCTAATAAAGCCTAAATGGCTTTCATTATGCTGCATAGAGACACACAGTGTAGCTACAGTATACATGTTACAATAATAAATGATAGGGCTCGGGGCACCTAAACAGTGCAATACAGCCTAAATGGCCTTCACTATGCTGCAGAGATACAAACCAGCTGCCAATGCCTTGCCATCTATGTTTTTTGTCCACCCCTTGCTCCTTCTCTCTCCAGCACTGCACCACTATCCACCTCCATGACTGAGAAGATGATCCCCCAATTCCTCCCCCCTTGAAATTGTTTCAGTCCCCAACCCTGACCGCCACTCCCTTTGCTCCTCAATGAAGATTTTTACTTTTTTATTATGCTTTTTTTTATAAGTTTTTGTCACAATGTAGCGGCAGTTTGCAGAGTGAGAGTCCAATTCCTTTCTCTCTCCCTCCATAGTCCTGCTGCTATCTGTGCAATGGGCTCACAGCAGATGGTGCATAGACACCACTGACCAATCAGGTTGTCAGCCCAGTGTCTTATGCTCCTAATTCTGTTGTGAGCTTGTAAAGAACTGCACAGGCTGCCTTTTCATGCCTATTTCTAGACTGGGAAGTCCTGCCAGGAGTCCCAGGACCCCACAGGCTGCCTGTAATGCCTGTTTAAGAAATTACCCATTACCCATGCCAAAACTACCTAACCAGTTAAGTACACTGTTACATCAGGTAGGGTAGTAAATTATCCAAACTACCCTACCCAGCAAAAAAATCACCAATACCCGACCTACCTGATCTAGCTACCCAACAGGTAGCACAAGCCTACTTAAGGCACTGAATATGTGCTCACTCAAGGCCACAAGGGGGAGTGATAATGTGATAGAGACCTTCAAGTTCCTGAAAAGAATGAGCAAGGTAAACTGTGAGGAACTGTTCACCAGGACTAATGAGTTAAAAACATGGGGAGATGAGTGGAAGCTGGTGGGAGGGTAATTCAGGATAGATGTGAGAAAGTGTTATTTTACAGAAAGAGTGGCTGAGTCATGGAACAACCTGATGGCAGATATTTTGGTGCAAAAAACATTAATGGGTTCAAGTATAGCTGGAACAGAGCTAAGTGATTAATAGTTACTCGGGGTGTTAGTGGTAAGGTGGTGGCAGGGAGGAGAAGGGGGCAAAGTCCCATCTAGACAACAGATCTCTGGGTAGGATAGGGTGTAACAGGGCAGACTGGAAGGACCAACTGTCTTTTTCTGACGACATTGTCTATGTTTCTATGAACCTGAAATAGTCCCCAAGGGGACTAGTGTGTCATTAGTGAAACGGATGAATAAATCATCTACCTGCTTGATTCCCTTGCCACTGCCACTTCCTTCCCTGGAGATCAGACCCTGCATACCTCACACACACACATACACACACACACAGACACAGAATAGCCCGCCATCTTTTGTCAAGAGCCTCAGACTATGGGTCTCCCTCCTCCACTCACCAAGAAGCCCTGCTTTACTGAGCAGCTGGAACTGATCCAGCCAACACTAGCCAATCAGTGCTGATTGTGCTTGTCAAGGGGTGGGTCTCCTGCAGCTTAAAAATCTAAACTCATGGCTCTGTCCTTCTACCACCACTTGCCTCACAGGAGATCAGACCCTGCATGCCCCCCACCCACTCAAACCAGTCCGCAATCTTAGGTTGAGAGCCTCAGACTATGGGGCTTCCTCCACAACTTACCAGCAAGCACTGCACTACCGAGCAGCTGGGCTGCTCCACACACAACCAGCCAATCAGAGCTCCTAGCTCTTGTCAAGGGGTGGGACTCCTGCAGCTTGGCACTCTAAAGTTGTGGCTCTGTCCTGCCACTGCCACTCACCTCACTCAAGATTGGACCCTGCACAGCCCCCTTCCCCCCACCAATTTGGACCAGCCAGCTGTCTTAGGTCAAGAGCCTCAGACTATGGGGCTCCTTCCATTACTCACAAGCAAGTCCTGCATTACCAAGCAGCAGGGGCTGATCCAGCTACAACCAATCAATTAGCACCACTAGAGCTTGTCAAGGGGCAGGACACCTGTGCTTTTCTTCTGCTCTTTTAAAGTGGTTCCACTTGAGCTGTCCCAGCATGAGTGGCACAGCAGGAGTTGGAGTCCTTGAGGGGAGTCACCAGAGGGGAGACAGGAGGACACCAGGGTACTCTGCCCCACTTCCACCCTGCAAACCATAAGGGTACTTGTGTCTGCTATTTCCTCTTAAATCAGACTGGAGTATATTCAGGTGAAAATATAAGTATTTCAGAAACTTCTCAAGAACAGGAATCACAGGGTGCAAGAAATGGGAGTGAAGAGTTTGAGTTCACTCCTATCTCTCAAAAAGATGTAACTTGGTAACTTGGTAAGTTTAGACAAAGTAGGCCGTGGCCCATTTAATTGTCTCCCACTCCTAGTGGGTTTATTTCATAATGTAATTTTTACCATTTATAAGCAAATATGCGTCCAACTCACTTTTGAAGGTGTTAAAGATAACTGCTTCTACTACTCGTTTGGGAAGAGCATTCCATATAGAGGAACTCTAGAAACAAAAAATTTAAATGTCTATTCGTTTTAGAAATATTTACCAAAATTTGTTTATCGTGAGATCTTGAATTAAAAGTTTTAGGGGTCCTAACAATGCTGCACTGCTCCATTAATGAAACATCATCCAAGATGTGATACAAAAATAATAAATCACCTCTGATTCGCCTAAGCTCCAACGGATACAAGTTCAGTACCACCAATCTATCCCCATAGGCCATATTTTGCAAGCCTTTTATGGATTTAGTTAACCGTCTCTGGACTCTTTCAACTCTGTGTATATCTTTCTTTAAATATGGGTTCCATATAGGAGAGCCATAATCTAATATAGGGAGAACATATGCTTTATAAAGTTTGAGTAAACACTCCTTATTTCTTGAAATGAATCCTCTTTTTATTGAGTGTATAATACCATTACATTTACCTATCATTTTGGCTATGTGAATGTTAAAGACAATTTTGGATCAATCCAACACCTAAATCTTTTTCCAACTTACTGCTTTTAACTTCTATTATTTAAATAGTATGAAAACCATGGGTTATTTTTCCAAATGAATCACAGAGCACTTTTGTTCATTAAATTTCATATCATTTATAATACCCCATTCTTCTACTAATCTCAAGCTATTTGTTAGTTCTTCAAAATCCCCAATAGTTTTTACTACCCCACCTATTTTAGCATCATCAGCAAATTTTGTTAAACGAGATTTAACACCAACATTCATGTCACTGATGTATAACCCAAACAACAATGGTCCCAACACAGAGCCCTGGGGCACCCCACTAACCACTCCACCCACCTCCGACAGTACACCATTTATACGCACCCTCTGTACTCTGTCCAACAGCCAATTTCCAATCCACTTTATTATAGTTTTATTTATACCAAGTTTAATTAATTTATTTATTAACTTATGATGAGGTACCGTATCAAAAGCCTTTCCAAGATCCAGATAAATAACATCCATAGGTTTGCCATTATCCAGATTTACACTAATGTAGTTATAAAGGCCAGTAAGTTTGTGTTGCATGAGAGTCCTTTCTAAAACCGGCTGAGAAATATCTTCTAAATTCAATCTTTGCATATCTTTTTCAATACTGATTTTATCAATCTTCTAAAACTTACAACAAACTGGCCAAACTAATAGGCCTATAGTTGATAGACATGCTTTATCTCCCTTTTTAAAATGGGTACAACTATAGCTTTTTTCCAATCAAGGGGAATTTCGCCAGTAATAATAGATTTATTGAATATTAATGTCAAAGGCTCTGCTAGTACGTCCGCTAGGTTCTTCCAAACAATAGAATCGATATTATCAGATCCTGAGGAAGAAGATGGCTTTATCTTGGACAATTCAGATATTACTGATTCTTTGCAAATATAGACAGGATCAATATTTCTTACACTTGTGTTATTTTTTATTTTAACATTAGGAACCTGATACGTAGTAACAAAATACTCATTAAATCTATCTGCTATTTCTTAACTATTTTTTATATTTTTTCCATTTACTCTAACAAAGGAAATCCTTTTATTTTGTTGCTTGTTATTATTAATATATCCAAAAAAAGCTTTTATATTTTTGTTCATAGCTAATTTGTTTTCAAAATTTATTTTACCTTTCTTTATTATAGATTTAAGCAGACGTTGCTGTTTTTTGTATTTATTAAGATATATATCAGTAGGACAAATTTTATATTTTTTAAAAGCTTTATTTTTCTTCCTAATTTGTTTTTTTATGTTTTTACTGAACCAGTGAGGAATATATCCCTTACTATTATATGTTCTACGTGTAGGAACCAATTTTGTTATAATCATTTTCAGTTTATGTTTTAAATCCTCCAGCATAGAGTTTACTCTTAATTTACAAAAGGCTTCCCCCCAAACTAGTTCAGCAAAAACATGTTTTATATTACTCCAATCAGTTTTTATAATCAAAGGCTACAGCACCATTTCTAATTTGGAAATTTTCAACATGTATAGTACATTCCACTATATTATGATCGCTATTACCTAAATGTGGAAGGATATCAGTATTACAAATCCTAGCTCTAGAGTTTGTAATAACCAGATCCAATATATTTAATCCTCTAGTTGGTGCTTCAACTAGTTGGTACACAGTGTCTTTACACAGTGATCCCCCATGATGATGGTCTGACAGCTTTGCAGCATTTCTTGAACAAGCGGGAAGTCCAGCAGCCACCCACACACACACTAACTCGTCTGGCAGAACTGGTTCTAACACTCAATGCTTTTTCTTTTAATAACAGTTTTTTTCAGCAGGTCAGTGGAGTTGCCATGGGTACCAAGATGGGTCCCAGCTTTGCTAATCTGTTTGTGGGTTGGGTGGAGGAACGTTTTTCTCTCATTTACAGGACTGTGCCTGAACTCTACAACGCTACATTGATGACTGTGTGGGGCCACCTCCTGCTCCAGGGAGACCTCCAAGTCTTCCTTGACAAGTTCACCACGGCTCATCCTTCCCTTCAGTACACTGTTGAAGTATCCTCCTCTACACTGCCTTTCCTGGATATCCAGCTCTCAGTCCAGAACACTGGTCTGAAGACATCAGTCTATTACAAACCCACTGACTCTCACAGTTTCCTCCTCCATAGCTCCTTCCATCCTAAACATGTCAAGAATGGCCTGCCTTATTCACAGTTTCTTAGACTTCGCAGGTTATGCAGTGAAGAGGATGATTTTGCTGAGCAGACCCAAATAATGCATAGTTTTTTTATCAACAGGGGATACCCTAAAAGCACAGTGGACAGAGCACTCTCCCGGGTCAGTAACATGCCCCGTATCCTTGACCCCCGCAGGAGGGATACTGTCACACAAGAACAACGACGTATTCCACTAGTTCTTCCTTTCCATCAGAGCACACCTTCTCTTCACAGGATCATCACTAGTAACTTTCCCATTTTGCAAACTGACCCTAACATTGGTGCTTCCTTTACAGAACCACCTATTGCCTCCCACGCGCCACCTAACTCTGCAATCTCCTGGTAAAAGCAGCCTACCCACTCCTAACAGTTCCTCCCCCAGGTACCAAACCTTGCAATAGGGCTCGCTGCTACACCTGCAAATTTATTTCCAGTGTAACTGAGATTCTGGGGCCTACAGGTGTTTTTCACATCACCAAGGAGTTCTCATGCACCTCCACTAATGTAGTGTACTGTATTCTTTGCAGGAGGTGTTCAGCTATGTACATTGGAGAAACTGGTAGGCGCCTTGCTGACCGCTTCAGGGAACATTACAGAGCGGCCAGGAATGGTGAAAACTGTTAAACCCATTGTATCCCACTTTATCTCCAGGGACCACAATGTCAATGACCTTTCTGTTTGTGTCCTTCAGCAGGGCTTCCGGGATCCTAACCATAGAAAACATGGAAGCTAAGCTGATCATCCGCCTTGGCTCCCAGCAGCCCTCTGGTTTAAAATGATAGACTTATTTTCCACTAACATCTTTCAGCCTCCCCTTTTTCCCTAAAGTCAATTTGTTTTGTACTGATTTATTTTCATTTTCACCATATGTCTCCATTTCTGTCTCCTTCTTCACATTTGTCACCTTTCAGCCTTCTTACAAGGCCTCCGAATCACTCTGTACCTGGGAACTTCCTCAGCTCTTTCTCTCCCATTATGTTTTATCTTTCCCATCATCACCTTTTTGTTTCATGATTTCTCTTAATCTTACCATTTATCACTTCTTCTCCCTTAGCCTCCCTCTTCTTCTTTCTCCACATATATATCTCTCTCATTTTACCTCTCCTCTACACTAACTTTTTTTTTTTTTCTCTTTTAGATACTTCCTGAAGAAGACCTAAGGTCGAAACGTAGATTTTTAACTCTATTTTCTATTTTCAGCGTGCATTTAATATAACCATTTTGTTTTGCAACTAGTTGGTAATATCCTTGTGTGGTTATATTATCAAGTAAAGCTTTTTCAAATACTGTACTCCCTTCTAGAGTTGCCCATGAAATACCTGGTGTGTTAAAGTCCCCTAAAATTACAAAATCACCTAAAGTGGATATCTTATTGATCTCATCCAAGAGATTATTATTTAAACAGTTATTACTATTAGGTGGTCTATAACACACCCCTATATTTATTTTTGTAGTATGTAAAAAAGCTAAACTTAACCATAATACTTCAGGTACATTCTCCATATGCTTATTAACTATAATTTCCTGGCTTGATATTTTCTCAGACACATAGCAGCATACTCCTCCACCTCTTTTATTTGCACAGTTTACATGATAAAGCTGGAATCCTTGTATGTTGTTTGACCAGCTATTTTTTTCATTCCACCAGGTCTCCGTTACACATATAATATCCACTTTCTGATGTATCACTCGAATTTTGAGTTCACTTAATTTATTATTATTTAAGCTTCTAGCATTAATCAGCCAAATTTTCAACTTGTTTGTACCGCTATACCTTGGATCTGGAGCATGATTTGATTTGGGGGCATATGAGTGCTTCATATTTGGACCCTCTTCCCCCATTGCAATTAGTTTAAATTTGCTAAAATAATTTTTTCATATACCCTACCCAATTTGTAAGTTCCCTGGCGACTTAGATGCAAACCATCCCAACTAAACAGTGACAGATTATTTTCAAAATTTTCCCAATGCAGAATGGTTTTATAACCTTCTTTAAGGGTCCATTTCCTTAGCCATTCATTTATGGCTTTAATCTTACACGTTGTGTAATAATTTGCCCTAGGAACTGGGAGAATTTCAGAAAACCACACTTCACAATTTAATTTTGTCAGTGTTTTACTAATATTTATAAAATCTTGCTTAATTTCATCAATACTAAATTTCTTCAAATCATTCGTACCCACATGCAGAATGACTAAGGGATTTGGTCCTGAGTTTGACAAAATATCAGGGCACATTTTATCTATGTCCTTAATTCCAGCTCCCCCTAAAAGAAGAACATGTAATATTATGCTTGTCCGATCTACATACAATTTTATCAGCATATTTGACAATTGAATCTCCCAATACAAAAAAATTGTCTGCTTGCATTATCTGGGTTTTTAACCACATTTGTTGTGTCCTCATTTTCTGAAACAGATTCTGTTCTAACTAAAGCATATCCTAATCCGCTTTGATTTACATTATTAAAATTAGAGCCTGTTACTGACAACCCGTTTACAATAGGTTCATTTTCATCTAAATTTAAAATTGTATCATACCTTTCTACACTTCTAATTTCATCGGGTCCTCCTTCAATATCAGAGACAGATTTGTCTAATCTAATTAATGTGTCAAATCTATTTGAAAGACTAATATTATGATCTATTTCTCCTTCTAAATTTAGTTTTGGCCCATTTTGACTGTAGTCCATTCATCCACTTCACTATTTAAGCTATTATTAGTGACCCGCTTTTCTTCTCATATGTTCCCTCATTTCCAGGTGATTTTTGAATAGAATCACATTTATTAGTGCCTACAATTTCTTCTCCATTAGTTTGACAAATATTTGCTGTCAACTGGCTTTGATTTTCTTGGCAGCGCTCAATTACTGACAACCTCCTATAGAAATCGTCTATATCTTCTCTCAGGACACTATTTTTATACATTTATCACAAATAAACAAGGGACATTTAGGAGATTTATAAATAGAGCATACATTAGGCATGTATTACATTTGAGACCTGTTTCCCCATCCAGAGTTATTATTATATCATTTTTAGAGATCATTTCTGACACATCCAGTTTTTTAGTAACCTCTGATACAGTTTCTAATGCAATTAAGTCAGTCATGATAATTTACAGTAACTTCATATATTTAAATTCTAATTTACTTACAGATTCGGATGTTTTATTTATGGTATAAATCACACTCTTTACACTCTTGACACGCTGGACACACGCAACGCTGGTGTCTTAGCGCTGCATTCGTCAGCTTCTGCTTGCTGCAGGGCTTTGTATTTATACAGTGAGCTACCCGAAGTAGCTCTCCCACTGTTTGCGTAAATCACTCATTTCCAAGAGACAGAATTAACTGGTTTAAGGTAGTAAACTAGATGTATTCGGAAATAACCCCACAGGTAACTGTATTTTTAAAAGAATAAAGAACAAAAGCTTTACAGCTTAACAGCTGAGTCTTTGGTCGGGGCTGTTGCCACGGAGACCAGGACTCCTCTCCTAGCGTAGCTAGGGCTCAAAACCTCGCGACACCACGAGGATACTTTTTAGGCTCAGAAAAGTTATATTCCATATAATATTTAATTCATATACACATTCCAACAGTTAAAATTTCATTTAAAAGGCTGTCCTCAGCACAGAAAAACAATGTGCCCAGGAACTATCTGTGCTGAGTCTTTTATTGACATTAAATGAGGGAAGGGTAGTGGACCAGATTTGCTTCCCCCCAAAATATTGAAATTAGTGGCAGCAGATATTTCTGGCCCTGTAACATTTTTATTTATATTATTAAATTTTGTTAACGGGGTAAGCCCACTGGGTCCCGAAGGTCCCTTTTTCAGGGGTGACCTGGAGTTAGTTACATATAATTTTGCACATACAGGCAGGTAATACAGTGTCGGACATATCATACAAGATTACAAAGACAGTATACAGTTTTACAGTTTTTGTGGAAGAGGGCAGGAGGTACATTACATTAGTGAATACAACAGAACAGTGTAGTACAACAGAACAGTGTAGTACATATAATACAGGGTTATAAGGACAGTATACTGTTTCTGTAGAAGAGGGCAGTAAATATATTACGATACAGAGCACAGCAGTGATGAGTCTGTCCATTTCTAGGGGCATTGTGGACAGGGATCAGTGCTGGGACCCTTGTTGTTTTCTGTCTTCATGAGTGACCTATCAGGGACATTCACGGAGAAAGAATGTACACTGTACGCTGATGACAGTCTTCTTCAGCTAGGGCCATTCCATTACAGAGATCCAGAGGTTATTGCAGGATGATTACAACAAACTGACAAAGTGGATAACTCAAAACTAGTTGAAACTGAATGAGAAGAAAACTAATGTAATGCTGTTTGGGACATCACAGAGGTTGGCCCTGGCTGGAGGAGACCTGTCTATTAGGGATAGAGAAGGAGCTGAAATTTCAAGGGTACAGTTGGTCAAATATTTAGGTATCCATTTGGATCCAACATTAAGTTTTATGGGCCACTTGGAAAATACAGGGGAAAGATACATCAGAAACTGGGCTTCCTTTATAAGAATATTAACGCCTTAACAGATGAGGCCCGCATGGTCATAGCAAAACAAATATTGTTACCTATCTTAGACTATGGGGCAGTATTGTTTAAAAATCAGGGAAACTTATTAACAGATATCAACTTATTTTGAACAGTATTTTCAGATTTGGTTTGAGGGCTCCCACATGGACTCATCACTGTCTCCTGTATGACAGGATGAATATTTTTTACCACCTTTACAACATATTGATTATATAGCTGCTGTTTTTGCATTCTCTATTTATCAAAGTTCCACACCTCCTTGTCTTTACAAGAAATTTACCCAGTTTAAAGGTTCACACCCAACTAGGAACAAATCAGATTCTCTTTTTTATCCACCCTTGCCAAAACTAGTTACAAGTAATCACTCTTTCACCTGGTATGATCCTACACTTTTAAATAGTCTGTCATTCATAATCAAAACTGCAAAGAATGTCAAACAATTTAAACATCTGCTGAATGACCACTATCACAAGAATAATATATGCAACTGTTATGTCTGAAGTACTACTGGTGTATTTTATTATGTAAACAGGTCTGTTAATTGTTATTGGTCAGTCTTTGTATTTTGTATTTGTATTTGTATTAATTGTCAAGTGTGACTGAAAAAGGGCTGGTCCCAGTCACCTCCTGGTGAAAAAAAAAAGTATTGTCTAAGATTCACTAAGGCAGGAGGTAAGGAGCAAAAGGCAGAGCCCATATAAGTTCCTGTGGGAGGTAGTTATATCAGATGATCTAAAGATAGGCATGTAACGTGAGAAGGCAGTAAGGAAGGCTGGGGGGATACTGGGATGTACAGGGAGAGGCATCACCAGTACAAAACAGGAAGTTGTTATCCCTCTGTACAGACAGTTGGTGAGACCCCATCTGGAATACTGTGTGCAGTTCTGGAGACCCCATCTCTGCAAGGACAAAGACAGGATGGAGGCAGTCCAGAGGAGGGCAACTAAAATGGTGCGGGGTCTGCACCAGAAGCCATATGAAGAGAGAGAGAGAGAGAGAGAGAGAGAGAGACTAAAGGAGCTTAATATGTATACCCTCGAGGAAAGGAGGGAGAGGGGGACATGATAGAAACATTTAAGTACCTCAAGGGAATCAACAGAGTCCAAGAGAGTAGCATCTTTCAGAAAAAGAGATGTACAAGAACAAGGGGGCACAATTTGAAGATAGAGGGGGGATGGCTCAGGGGCAATGTGAGGAAGTATTTTATCATGGAGAGGGTGGTGGATGCATGGAATGGCTTTCCTGAGGAGGTTGTGGGGTCAAAAACAGTGGGAGAATTCAAGAATACATAGGACAGACATAAAGTAATTCTAGTGGGAGATAGGAGGAAGTAGGCTGTTGGTTAACTAGGATCTGCAACGTATCCAATAGGTAGGGAAATGGTCAGACTAGGTGGGCCAAGTGGTCCTTATATGCCATCAAAGTCTATGTTTCTATGTTTCTGTCATTCAGTCTTAATAGGATAGCTTATGATTAGAAAGTAGCAGCTTATCAAGCCTATTCTTTTTTTTTTTTTAACCTTCTATTTATTCCCCTCCACTCACCCCGGATCTGCGCTTCTTCAGGAGTTGCCTGGACCTACCTTATGGCTTTCCTTACCTTGAATCCCCGGAGGTTCCCCCATAGAGCTGTGGTTGTACCCCCAGGTGGGTACAGGGCGGGGCCCTGATGCCCCGATATCTTTTTCAAATGTCGTCGGGTCCTCCGGTGGTCAGGCAGGCAGACGTAATTAGGGTCAGGTTGGCGATCTGTCTACCCGTGCTCCGGGATGCATTTTTCTCCTGTGTTTCTCCCTACATGCGGTGTGCACCCTGACATCAAGGTGGCATGCGCCGACATCCACCACATGTCTCAGCCAGTCCCTCCTGCGACTGCAGGGCTTGCCATACCTCGAGCCTCCACCTGGAGTCAGGCAAGTTGCGGACCTTGGTCCCCTCCCTCCTCCCAGAGAAGACAAGCAGTCGTGGGATGCTCAATTCTTCTCCCCCGGATGGCCCTCCAGCAGCCCGGTTCGCTCCCGAACCCAGGTCACTGGCATTGCAAGCGGAAATCCAACCTCTGCGCCAGTGGGCAGGCATCAAGCCTATTCTTAAAAGTGGTTTTGGTCTCACTAATAACCGTATCCAAGAGTAACAAGTTCCAAGGCCTGATAATCTGCTGCGAGAAGTACCCTCGCCTTAGTGAGTTAAATCTGGGACATGCAAGCTGTAATGGGTGTCCCCCATCATCCACAACTATTTGTTTAAAGTCCAGTCCCAATTCGGACATTAAATATTGATCCTTTAGTACATCCCAAGTAAGCATGATGTCACCATGCAGCCTTCTTATCTCATGTGACATAAGTCCCAGTTACTCCAACCTGTAATGATAATTTAGAGCCCCAATACCATGTATATGTTTTGTAATTTTTCTCTGTATTTTCTCAATGGGTGTGATGCTCCCTTCTTATATGGGCACCAGAGTTGCGACAAGAAATCAAGATGTGGGCGGATATACTCCCTATATAATAGGAGTAATACTGATTGGTCTCTGGACTTAATGTTACATCTTATGGCCCACCAGATTTTATTAGTTTTATTACTAAGACCAGTTATATGTTTATTAGAAGGGAAATCAGAGATTGTAACCCCTAAGTCTTTCTCATGTTGGGACTTGTTTAATAATTGCCATGAAGAAAATAACCCTGTTTTTGGTTATGCAAGTCAAGGTATATCACACTACACTTATTTTTTTTTTTTTTATCATTTAACATTTTTTTGTCGCCCCCCCAGACAGCTCCATCTGACTGACCCCCCCCAGCCCCATCACCCGGAATTAACTGGGCTTACCCTACATCTGGCCAGGGAGCAGAATCTGTGGGGAGTCGGTCACCATCCTGCCGCCAGCTTTTTCCTCCGTTCTTACCCCAGGGGCCCCAGGAGTGGGAACGCATGTGTCTGGAGGCACGCGTTAGTCCCACATCCTCGGTAATGGCCCCTTTCCTCCCAAGCCAGGCCTAGCACCTGGCTCCTCTGGGCCCATGCTGGCCCAGCCTCCACCAGGTGGCAGCCATCAGCTGGAGGAAGTCCCTTGCACATCCCCGGAGAGGAGAGGAGAGCTTGCCTGTCGGCAGCTCCATCCAGCTCTGCCCTCCCCCCCAACCTCCGATGGCCTGGGCTCATTCCCGAATCCGGGTCATCGGTGTGCCGTGAGGTAAGGTGTCCAGCACCTCAGCCCTCAGCGCCACTGGGTCGGCTACACTACACTTATTAATATTAAAATGCATCACATGTTTCTACCCACTGGGAAAGCTTCTACAAGCTAGATATCTGTATTGGGCATTTGAGCCTTAGTTGTATTTTTCTCTGTCTGCTGCATTTGTTCAGTTTCCCTGTGGGTTTATAGAGGAGATCATTTCTACAGGACAATCTGCCTCTTGCCTGTGCTGCCCTTGCTGTATAGTAGGAGTCATTTGCATTGTGTACTAAAACCCTCCCCACCTACTCAGTTATCTGGGTGCAGTCTACATCCCCCAATTGTCTACTTTTTTAGGTTCCCTCCCTATCTGGGTGAGGACTGCATACCCCCATTTGTTTAAATTTAGATTTTCTCACTGTCTGGATGAAGCCCATATCTCCCCCCACACACACACACACCCCTTGTTAAATTTTAGGTTTCCTCCCTATTTGAGTGAAGTCCACACACCCCATTTTTTACATTTTAGGTCTCTTCCCTATCTGGGTGAAGCCTTCATCCCCCCTCTTGTTTAATTTTAGACTTCCTATCAAAGTCCTTAAACCCTGCCCAAGCTATTAAATTCTCCTCCTCCCTTACAGACTACAGATAATTCCACCACCTAAATTTACAAAGTACCGGGTGACAACTGCTTGCTGTCCCTCCAATAACGATGCTTCTAACCCTATCACTCCTCCTCCTCCTCCTCCTATTTTCCCTCACCACCCTCCCCTACTGTTTATCTTGCTTTCCCCCCATCTCCCCTCCATCCTTCCTTCCTCCTGCCTCCCCACCCTTTCCCATTCCCCCTTGCATCCTGGGTGCAGTCTCCTCCCCTCTCCTTGGAGTCACCTGGAAACCCTCAGGTACCTTCTTCCTTCTTAACCCTCTTATCCTCCTCACCTTCTCCCTTCCCCCGCTCTCCCCATAAGCTATTCATAGGCTCCTTCAAGCTGTTTGTCTCCCTGTAGCTTATAGAAGCAGGTGATATTGAGCTCAATCCTGAACCTGCCCAGTCTTTTCCCTCTAATGTTCCCAAAGGACAGAGTGACCCATGTCAAAATCTGTAGCCTTCTCCCCAGGCTTGACCAGTTGCAAATGCTGATGGATAATCTCAAACCTGGTGCGCTGGTGATCTTGGAGTGTTGGATCTCCCTCAAGATTCCTGATACTGCAATTTCCATCCCCAGGTACACAATCATCCAGAAGGATCATGCTAAGGTGGGCAGTGGAGTTCCAGCTACCTCTTCTCCAGCATCCAGTTTGAGACTGTGCTCTCCATCACCTCCCACTCTGCCTGTGAGTTGTTCTTCCTCAAGCTCTCCCTCACCTTCTCTGCCCCTATATCAGGGGTCAACCGTAACTGTTTTTTTCACTGGCCAGCCGGACAAGTCGATTAAAAATTGCACTACCCCGCAGATGGTTGCACTAACCCACAATAATAATGGTTAATTTTGATTGGTTATACAGGAAAAAATGCAAGCCAAGAAATACTCTGATTATTGCATATTTATCCTACTCCCACATTGCTTCCTGCCCCAGCAAACAAATTAAAAAGACTGCAGTCCAATCACACGCAGTGTGTACTCCCATTGTTTTTTTTTACCATGTGCCCTTTGCTTCCTCTTTCTTCACCCCCTCCCTGACAAACCAGAGAATACATATGTTCAATCAGGCAGTTCTAGCTTTGCACACACAATAGCCAACATCATCATGTATGTCACCACAGTCCCACCCTGACCTGCAGGGCAATGTACAGAATCAGGCAGAGAAAGACACTCTCACCCCCCACCCTGTGATTAACCAGAACTGCACTTCTGGAAGTTTTCTTACACTGCGAAGTGAGCCAGGGGCAGTTCTAGAATTTCTTTCGAGAGAGTTAAACAAAGGGCTAGGATGTAAGAAACTTTGACATATCTGTTTATATATACTAGGCACAAAAAAATTGATTTAACATGCTCTGCCCTAACAAAAACAGATTTTCCATAAGTGTCCTTTCATCAGTCAAAGGGGAGCAGTATACAGGCATGATGCTGTACTACCTCTCTTTCTATATAAGAAACATAGAAACATAGACTTTGACGGCAGATAAGGACCACTTGGCCCACCCAGTCTACCCATTTCCTTACCTATTGGATACGCTGCAGATTGTAGTTAACCAACAGCCTACTTCCTGAAACCCCCCCACTATAATTGCCTTATGTCTGTCCCATGCATGTTTGAATTCCCCCACTGTTTTAGACCTCACAACCTCTCCAGGAAGGCGGTTCCATGTGTCCACCACTCTCTCCGTGAAAAAGAATTTCCTCACATCACCCCTGAGCCGTCCTCCCTCTAACTTTAAATTGTGCCCCCTTGTTCTTACACATCTCTTTTTCTGAAAGATGCTACCCTCCTGGACTTTGTTGATTCCCTTGAGGTACTTAAAAGTTTCTATCATGTCCCCCCTGTCCCTCCTTTCATCAAGGGTATACGTATTTAGCTCTCTCAGTCTCTCTTCATATGGTTTCTGATGTAGACCCTGCACCATTTTAGTTGCCTTCCTCTGGACCACTTCCACCCTGGGTGGTACTGCATTGATGGCATTGACCTGTGTGATCCATTAAGAGGAGCTGTGAACCATACACCAGTCAGTAATGGCAGCTACGGGTCTATGGATGGCCACTTCACTTCCATAAGATGATATGTGCACACCAGGAATACCTATTTTAACCTTTCAAATCATATATTTTACTAAGGTTTTGCTTTGTATCATACATGCTCCAAAGCAATGCTTTTAGGATGAAATGACATGCTGGGTGGTACTGCATTGATGGCATTGACCTGTGTGATCCATTAAGAGGAGCTGTGAACCATACACCAGTCAGTAATGGCAGTTATGGTCTATGGATGGCCATTTCACAGCCTAGTCTGCAGCGGTGTCCAGAGAAAGTATAGAGTGGACAGACCACCTGGTTGAGCAGACAGTGTATACATGATAGCATTCTGCCACCGCAGTGTTGGATACAGGCACTCAAAAGGTTGGGAAATGAGGCACACTGGTTTTAATACTGTGGGACAAATCAAAGACAAGTTCAGCAAACTGGAAGCTAGTTACTTAACAGCACTCTGCCCTTGATCACAGCATGCACACTAGCTGAAAGCCCTAACAATTGAGTGATACTGACTCACATTGAGTCTTTTGTTGGATCCCCCTCTTAAACTGCCAGATAATTGCAGCTCTTAATGAGCTGTTAATCACACCAGGCCATCTGGAACACTGAGGGAGATTAGCAAAAGGACTACAGCCTACTAAAGTAGGGACTTTTTCAACTTCATTAACAACCGTGAAAAACCTGCACTTATCAAGACGGACAAGTAGAGGGTTAGCTGCACTAGCCCTGGCCAATTTTCACTAGGTTCTGGGCTAGTAAAACAATGTTAAGGTTGAACCCTGCCCTATATTCATAGCGGTGCCTAATGCTGTCCTGGCTTGTTCCCACTTTCACTCACCGAGCTTTTCACTACTACGTTCCCTCATGCCTCCTCTGAGGAACTGTTCATCTTTGGTGATTTTAAACTCAATTGTCTCTCTCCCTCTCTAAATAAATTGTGCCAAAATATTAAATCCCTCCAACTTACCCAACTAGTCACTGATCCTACCCAGCACAATCACAGATCCCTCAATCACTCCATTATGGACTGGGATCTCACCTCCCACACCCACCTATCATGGATACTGGTACCCTCCCCGATGTGATCACAGTGATCACCATGTGATCTACTGTGTGCATGGAATTAATCACCCCAAAGTCCACCTAAATTCATCCACAGTCAGTTAGTCCTTCAAGTTTCTGGACTTGCCCTCCCTCCATGCTGACCTAGTGGCTACTGACTCTGTACATTCAGCAAAATAAATATTGCCCTTCAATATTTCAAAGCCAAATGTATGTCATACTGGGATCTCAATGCCCCCCCTTAGAAAAACCAGGGTCAGAGGTTCCCACATTCCATAGTATTTGGCTGACTTTCTGGAATGCCTCCATGTGCATGGTGTTGTCTGGAGGACCCACAAGTCCTCTGGCTCCTCTTCTGACCTAATCAAGTACTGGACCTTCATTATGCCTACACCAGAGCTACCAGGCTTGCCAAGTCCAAATACTTCGTATCAATGCTTCAGAGTAATCTTAATCACCCTTCTAAGTTCTAGAAAGTTATCCATGCCCACTTCTCCCCTTCAGCCCAGTCCCCTCCCCTGTACTCAGGGTGGGTGACTCTCTTATTTCTGACCCCTCTTCTGTCATCTCAGCTTTCAACTCTTTCTTCAACTTCAGTGCCTGCTCCTTCCTCTCTTCCCACTCCCCCTCCTACCGCCCCAAGCCACCCATTCTCCTTCACTCCCACCACTTCCACTGCTTCCCTTAAGTCCCTCTTGGCTCTAAATCCCCACAAAGGTGTGAGCCATGATGGAAGTGAGCCTAAACTCCTTCATCTTTCTGCCCATGCCACTGCTCTACCTATTACCTCCTTTCTCAACCTCTCCTTCTCCTTAGCCTCTGTTCCTGTTACTTTGAAACAGGTCACGGTCATCCCTTCAACATCTCCTGGCAACTACCACCCTTTCTCCCTGATTCCCACTCTGGCTACAAGCCAAGAACACAATGTGTTATCTCAGCTTTCTCCCCTTCCTTAATTCATCCTTCTTCTTCACCCTTTTGCAGTCTGGCTTCCAGAAGTCCCACTCCACCACCACTTCCCTCTTCCACTTACTGACTCCATTCTATCTTGTATGGATCAGGGCTTGGTCTCCTCTGCCATTTTGGTTGACTTGACCAAAGCCTTTAACACTGTTGCCCATCCCCTCCTCCTGGACAAGCTCAAGGCAGCAGGGCTCTCTGACTCCTCAGTTGGTTGGTTCTACGCCTACCTTGAAGGCAGCTCTCAAGCTGTACAGATTGGAGAATCCATACTCCCACTCCCTATCAGCTGAGGTATCCCCCAATTTTCCATCCTTGGATCATTCCTCTTCTCCCTCTTCCTTGATGACCTCCCTGCTGTCTGCTCCTCTGCATCCATCCATATGTATGCAGATGACACAGTACTCTTTGCCTCTGGCGCTTCTGCCTCTGATCTCACTGTCAGGCTGCAACTGGACTTTACTAACTTCCAGCACTGGTTCCTGGCTGATCAGCTGTCCCTCAACACCAAGAAAATGGCCTCCATGACCTTTAGCACTAGGTAGAGGCTCTCCAGGCTCACTCCTCTCCCCTCCTAACATACCCTTGATGGTACTGCAACTGAGGATGTTTCCTCTTTTAAGTACCTTTGGGTCTGGCTGGAGCAACACCTTCATTTCTCAGCACATGTGGATGCCATGCATTAGAAGCTACACCCCAAACTTAGTACCCTCTATAGTAATAAAGGGTGTATCCCACTTCCTGCATGTTGAGAGATCATCTCAAAGATGATACTTCCCATCTTTGACTATGGGGATAAACAGCAGTTTTCTGTTTGCTTATTTGTCTGTTTGTTAGATTTCTACAAGGCACCCCCCAGGGTTTTGAGTGCATGTAAAATAAATACAATAACTAAATTCAATATAAATAACATAAAACCATGATACAAACTATGTTAAGTCATACTAAAACATCCACTTACAGAATACTATGCATGTGACAACCAAACAACAATTACATTAAGCAGCTCTGATTAATGAAAAACTCTCAAAAGTAAGTAGCTTTTTAGTTTCTTCTTTTAAATGAAAATACAGAACTGGTGGTGCATATCCTTTCAGGAAGTTCCATAAGGTAGGGACTGCCACTCAAAAAGCCCAGTCACCAGCAGACTTCAGTCATGAAGAAGGAATAGCCAACAGACCCCTACCAGTAGATCTTAAATCCCTATGTGGACCACGGAGAGTCAGGAGAACACTGCGGTCTGTGGGCCCAGTCTGTTCAAGGTTTTGAATGTCACCAACAATACCTAGAAATCAGTAGGCTGTCTAACAGGCAACCAGCACAGAACCCGCAGTGAGGGTGCACTATGCTCTCTCCTCCCTGTGGTGGTCAGCATTCCGAACTAGTTGCAGGTGACACAATTGGCCCCTAGGTAAGTCTGTATAGAGTGCACAGCTATAGTCAAGCTGGGGAAAAAACAAAAGCATTGACAAGTGTAACTGGATCAGCTGAATCAAGCAGTGGTCGCTGTATATACAGTGTTGTTCCCAAGTCCACTCTGGCCAGACTAGATCACCTTTTTCACTTCTTTTGCCCCTTTCTCTGGACTGCTCCCCACCCACCCCACAACACCCACCTCTGCTCCCAGTACTTCTCCCTCTCCTTCCCCTACCTTAAGGCCAGAAGCCTTGCCCATTGTACCTCCTTCATTTGTAAATACTGGCATGGCTCCCTCCTATCCTAACTTGTTTCCCTCCTCCTTCTTCTTCCCTCCACTTCTTAACCCCTACAAAACTCTGGCTATCACCCTCTTGCACTCCTTACAAGGAAATCTGCTGCTGGCCAAGCTGCCTTCTCCTTCTGATTCCCCAAACTATGGGGTTACCCTTATCATCCGCTCTCCCACTTCGCAACACTCACTCTTGTCTCTTCTCCATGATTTCACTGCTCACTCCTGCAGTTGCTCCTGGGTCTGGTCCCTATGCAGCTGCCCACCACCCTCCTACCTCTCCTCTCCTATCGCCCTGCACCTGCACTGGTGAAGTCCCCTCTTCTACCATCCCAAATCCACAACCTTTGCATCCACTCTAAACATGATATGGTCTCTGCACTTTACAAATGTTGTTATCCTCCAGCACTTTATTGTATTGTAATTGCAAATGTGGTTATCTTCCAGCACTTTATCGTATTGTAATTGCAAATGTGGTTATCTTCCAGCACTTTATTGTATTGTTACATATTTTACTACTCACAATCTTTGTCTTTGCACAATTCTTCTTTATGATGCTTTTTCACCTATTATTGTTTTCAATGTTCCTCATTGTCCTCCTTTCTCCCCCCAGACACATCTGGAAATGAACTGTTACCAGCACAGTATGTCTTTCCTTGTGAACTTATGAAATAAGCAAATCATTTCCAGGATGCAAGGTGGTCAGTTGCAGTGCAGGTTCTGGGTGTAAGCAGACTCCCTGGATGAGAAGTAACAACGTTGCCCCTAGATTTAGGGGAGGACCTAGCCTTGCAATTAAAATGTAAAGTGTGATGTGCCAGTTTTGAACGTCATGCTGAGACCAGCAAACATGCTGAGATGCTGAAAGAAGGTAAAGGTTATTGAGGAATGGTTTTGTAACAAAGGGTTAAACCAGATGCCAGAGTGTGTTATGTGTTCAGTCAGTCCACAGGCTGTGTAACCCCTACCTCTGAGGACGGACATGGCCTGGTGGGTGTTATAGAATGTCTGGTGCCTTTACGCCTTAAGGCATACGGTCTGGGGTCATGGATGTTTTCTGGAGTTTGAAGTGTTCATATCCAAGCAGCATGGTGGCTCCATTCAATGGGATCCTTATGACAATAGGGTGCTAAGTGCTGCCTACCAGGAAAGTAGCCATAATACAACCCACTATCACACTGTGCAGATAAACAGTAATGGTATGCAATGACAAAAAAACACATAAAGACGTGCTCACTTGGTCAAAGAAGTGTCGCCGAGAAAAAGCTATACTTGTAACAAGAAAAACTAAGAATCCAGCACACACTGATTTAGACACCCCCAACCCCGATGAAGAAGTAGAGCACCTTGATGCTTTGGGGATAAGGCTGTCTCACCTTTGTGTCTGAGAGAGTTTGTATAATAAATTGATATGTTTGCAGTCTACAACAGTGTGCACTGGATTCTTTGTTTTTCATGGTACGCAATAACCCCTGAACACTGTACACTAGCACAGTAATGCAACAGAACGCAAATTAACAATGCAAACAGGAATAAAGTTTATTGGGGGTACAGGGATCTGCAAAAGGGAAAATGGAACAAGGCAGGCAATAAAATGATATTTCAATAAACACAAGTTCAGATCCCACTATCCTCCATGTAACAATCTCCAAACATAGTCCCAGCTCACTACCACATAACCGCATCCGTATTGTGCACCAGTACTCCCAAAGGCCCGGGCAGGGGGGTCCACAGCTATGGTGTGCACTCTAAAGTTATCACGTTGCTGGTCTGATGGTTTGAAAAGCTGCAGAACTGATGGAAATATTTGCAAGGGGAGATGGGTCCCAACTAACAGTCCCAACATCCAACATTAAGGCAGTTAAAGTTCAAACAAATATTCTTCTGAGGTTGCAGAAGTATTCTGTCTCTGGGCACTTTTAGATTACACAGATTTTGTCCATGCTACCTACTGAATTAAAAATGATGAAAGGCCAGGCCCTGGTCTGTAGTCACAGCCTTTATGATGCAGCTGCACAACAATCACTGGTGGCATGTCTTCTGTGTGGCTTCAGTAGCAGGCTTTGTTAATGGTGCAGTGGACCCAAAGCACCTCCAGTGGTGAAGGTGACAGCTGGTGATGACTCCTGAAGCTTCTGGTTGATTCTGTTCACCCCATGGGGGCATTTCTTCACCTATTCAAATGCAGGCAGTTACTCAGTGCCATGGTGACAGGGCCTTCTGCAATAATGAATCCCTGCAGCAGGATGTGAGGATCCAGGCTACTTTTCCTCTCACAGAACTGGAACATTTTGTAAAGCAACTCATGCTCTTAAGGCCAAGGTCTAGGGTAGGGAGTTCCACCCTCAGGCTCAGAAACTGTTTCACAGTCCCTGACTGGAATTTGGATGGCTTTACTTACCTGTAATCCCAAGCAGAATAAATCATCTCTCCTCTCCTCTCTCTCCTCTCCTCTCTCTCTCTCTCTCTCTCTCTCTCTCTCTCCCTCCCTCCCTCTCAGGCAGATCTGAAGGTGGTGCCAACTCTGCAGAAGCCTGGAGTGTCAATCAGCTGGAGCTGCCCCATAGGGAAAATGAACTCTCCTACTGGTCTGTTTTTGCACTATTTCACTGCGGAAACTACAAGTCCCAGAATACTTCTGGTGGACTTTCTCTTTTTCAGGTCAATTCTCTCAGCTCTCTGGTTGGCTGTCAATGTCCTCAGAGTCCTGCCTGCCTCCTGATTGACTCCAACATTTTTTGGATCTTGGCAAGGTGCCCTTTATACCTGTCACAGTTCATAGTGTCAGCCAAACAACATGTCACTGCCTTTGCTTTTGGCGATAGATAGATAGAGAAATAGATGATAGATAGATAGATAGATAGATAGATAGATAGATAGATAGATAGATAGACAGACAGACATATATATTTAAGATGCTCTGCACAGATTCCAGTGTTGTCCTTTTTGCCCACTGGAACCCAAAAGCAAGTAGTGGCCCCCCATGCCTGGACCCCTTGCAATGTCCTTGGGGTAGGTAAAGGACAGGAAGCATCTGCAAGCCATCTTGTGCACTCTGCTCTGTCAGGAGTCCATTTGTTTTGTGGCTCCCTGCCTGTCAGCTCTTGGCAGGGAGCCAATTTAATGTTTACTTTTTTCAGTCCTTCATCACGGGTAGAGGGCAGCTGGGCTCCAAAAATGGGGCTCAGGAGGTAGGCCCATAAAAGTGGGGTTACAGCTGTTTTCCAGAAATGCTGTCGAGCACCCTCATCCGCGGGGGAGCAGTGAATGTCAAGTAGCACCATACTACACAGAATTTCCCAAAGAACAGCATTTTTAGAAAGGAATCACTTTGGGTGGAGGCACTGCAAGATTGGAAACATTCATTGAGCCAAGGACCTTCTTTCCAAAGGAGAGATCCTCTAAGCCTAAATGTTATTCATTTGTGTCAGAGTTTCACCAGCTCTTATGGGCAGGGGGTACAGTACATACAAGAAGATGTCTTTAGTTGCCTTCAAGAATGTGCACAGCATTTGGCATGTTTTTGAAACTTAGCTTGGTAAATGTAGAATGATACTAGTAAAAAGCTGAGTCTCGAACCAAATGCCCACGGTGAAACCCTGTCCTGACCTTTTATCCTGTTTTGTGGGAGTCTGTAAAATGTCAAAAATAGACTAAATGGTTTCTGAATCTCCTACCTTTACAAGGCTATTGGTCGTGTGGAGGCTGACTCCATTTCAATTTTCCCTGCTGAAATATCAAACTGATAAGTGTTACTTAAACTCTGTCACAATACTGTAGACTTGCTGACAGGCAAAATGCAGGAGTCAATCAGTGTAAAGGTTGTGACTGAGTGTAGACTTCCCTTTCCTCATTCATGTTCTTTGACTGAATTTTGTATGGCAGTTGCAGCAGAAGATGTCATTACTGATTTACTTCAGAACTGGAAATGGAACATACTGTACTTAGTGATATAGTAATAGTGATAGGATGCTTCGGGAAAGGAGCCATTACCAGCTCAGTATGTCTTGCCTGGTAAAATTCATGAAATAAATAAATAACTGAAGTCCTGTGCTACTGTACAAGGCAATGATCCCACCCCTAAATGGATAAAGTCTGAGGCCAAAGGTTAAGTGGTTTCTTACCATGAGGAAGTCCTATTACTGTACTTCCATTATGAAATTCCAGTCATTTTTTTTTTCAAATTTAAGTTTATTCTGTTTTTCCAGAAAGATACATACAGTACAAAATAAAACTCTGCACAAGACAATAATGTACCACAATACAATAATAAGACAAGACAAGAAAATAAAGCTACAAACCCCATTCCCCAGCCCCTCCCCCCCAAGGCATCACACTGTCCGAACTGTAAAAACAACAGAGAGTTATAGGCTGTATAAAGTGTGCATAGACTCCCATCTATCCTTGTACCGCTTGGTACAGTTCCGGAGACTTGCTATCATTTTTTCCACCCAGAGGTTAGACAGCAGTTTTTGATGTCATTCTGTATAAGAGATGACATGAGCATCCTTCCAGTGATGGAGAATCAGAGCTTTGAGGGAGACAGCAATCATTGACATATGAAATCTACGCTGTTTGACCCTGACTCTGGTAAAGTCCCCCAGAAGACAGACTTCTGGGGTGAATAAAGTATCTAATCCCAGTAAAGGGTCTACCCTCTGTTTAATTTTCTCCCAGAGTGCAGCAATCGGGGGGCAATCTCAAAAAATATGAAGCAGGCTACCCACCACTTGGTTACAGTGGCTACAAATTGGAGAAGAAAGATTGCCCATCTTATGTAACTTGACCAGAGTCAGATACATGTTCTATAAAATTAAGAACTGCATAATTTGCAGCCAATCTTGAGTGATATGGGAGTGACAGGACCTCCATATCTTATCCCAACTTAGGGTTCGTTGGGGAAATTTATCCAACCAGTAAGGGGAAGATAAGAGGGAAGACCAATTCGTAAAGAGAGGCATATACAAGAGAAACTGAGTGAGGCTGCAGAGCCAATTCTGTTAAATGGGTGAAAATCTCCACCTTCCCTCTGTGTTCGCCCAGTGACAACTGTTTGGTAACCAAGAGATGTCGAATCTGATAGAATTTGAAAAAGCCTCCTGGACCTGATGGGAACTTCAGCATCATGTCTTTTACTGAAAGATAAGAATCACCAGATGCTAGATCTTGGGGGCTCTGTCCAATGAGTGAGGGGAGCCACTCCTCCAACAGAGGAGCACCTCCTATACAGAGATTAGGATTCTGCAGTATAGGTTGCACTGGGTCCCTGAGTGGCTATACTTTGGGACAGAACATAACTGAAGATGTACCCTCAACGAGGTGGCAATGGGAGAATTGAGCAATTGGGTGGGGAGGTCTTTCACACGGGTGTGCAGAATGGACTCCCAGGAGATATCTCATGAGTCAAGCCATTCCTGCTCTATGGAGAGCCAGGATGGGACATATGGGAAAGAATGGAGGGCCTCCACTGGGCACAGCCACCTAAGATATTTACTTAAATGACCAGCCCAATAATACAGGCCGAAATGAGGGAGACGCAGCCCCCCCCCTTTTCTTTGGGAGCTGCCAGTTTGTGGTATGCCCGCCAAGATGGATTACTGCACCAGAGGAAGTCCAAAACCATACCATGTAGCTTCTTAAACCAGGAGAGAGGTAGCCACAAATTCAGCATACTCGGGGTGAAATATACATGGCAAGATGTTCATTTTAATCAAGCTAATCCTTCCCCAAGGAGACAGAGGCATGTCCTTCCAGTGGGCTAAAACCTGTTGCACTGTAGACCACAGGGGGTCCAGATTAAGTGATTTCAGCTAGGCTTCACCTATCGCCAGGGTTATACCTAGATATTTGAGGCTGTTTGGGGACCACTGTAAGATGGAATAGCTTATCAGTGTGCTATGCGTTCCATTATTCAGAGGAAAGACCACAGTCTTGTCCAGATTAACTTTGTAATTGGAAACTACACTGTAGGCCAAAATAGTCTCCATGGCTGCAGTAATGGAAGAAGAGGGTTGGGTAATGTGCAACAAAATATTATCCGCATAGGCCGATACCTTCAGTACCTGAGAGCCAACTGTGATACTGTGGACATTTAGATTGCTCCTGAGTCTCCACAACAGCGGTTCCAGGTATAAGTTAAATAAGAGAGGGGACAAGGGGCACCCTTGCTGGGTACCTGATTCTAAAGGAACTAAAGGAAAAGAGGTGGAGATCACCCCATTACAGTATATCTTGGCACTAGGCTTGGTGTATAAGGTTCTTACCCAATGAATATACTGATGGGGGATACCAAACTTCACTAATATTCAAAAAATAAATTCCCAATCCACTCTTTTGAATGCCCTTTCTGCATCCAGGGAGACCAAAACCGCAGGATATGCAGAGTCCCTGGATGCGGAGAAAATGTGTGCCAGTTTTCATAAGTGATCGTGGGACGTTCTACCTAGCATAAAGCCGACTTGTTCAGGTCAAATCAAGACAGGGAGGACTGTAGATAGTCTATTTGCTAATACTTTAGTTTGGCTAATATCTTAATATCATTGTTAATAAGGGAGATGGGTCTATAGCTTGTGACTAGGTCCTCTGGCTTAACAGGCTTAGGCAGAATGATTATGAGGACTTCTAGAATGCGTGGATCCGAGGGGTTTTCTGATAAGATGAAAGAGAAGAACCTGTATGGCCATGGGACTAGCTGATCTTGGGATTTCTTACAGAATTTCAGAGAAAACCCATCCGGGCCCGGAGCCTTGTCCATTGGAAGCGCAGGAATGGTTGCTCCGATTTCCGCCTCTGTAATGGGGGCTAGCAGAATGCTTTTCTCTGCTTCTCCCAAGGATGGCAGGCGAAGGGAGTCTAAATATGCCTCTATCTCTTGGGGGGGTTGGGGGAGTTGCTCTACTATTGTACAAATCTCGGTAGCAGTGTTCAAATTCAGAAACTATCCCCCACGGGGTGACTTTAATCGAGCCATCAGTAGATGACTTGATAGCCTTGACTAATCTGGCAGTCTCCTGGTGTTGGATTCTTAACTCCAGAAGGCATCCGGCCTTCTCTCCCTGATCTATATAAGGTGAGCGGGACTTGAGAATGGCGTTTTCCGCCTTTTCTCTCAGGAGCTCATTATAGTTTGCACCGAGTTTTAAAAGGGCAGTTTTGGTGTTCTCATCCCCAGTATGGGGGGGAGCACTTTCCAACTGCCTGATTTGTGTCAGTAAATTAGAAAGTTGAACTTTCCTCTTCTTCTTTCTGTGAGAAGCTATACTAATGAATTCGCCCCTGAGGTGACATTTCAACGTCCCCCACTCCATATCTGGTTTGCTTGTGGAGTGCAAGTTATTCGTTGTGAAGTGCTCAATGGATTGGGCTATCCTTTTTACTGTCTCAGAGTCCTTCAGAAGCTGGTTGTTGAGCTTCCATATGGTGTCCTTCTGCTAGTGAGAGGTGAGAAACAACAGGCACCAAACTGGAGAGTGATCAGAAATGACTCTGGCTTCTGTCCCAGCATCTCGGACCCCTGGCAAGGAACCCTGACTCAGTAAAATGTAATTGCTTCTAGAGGAGGAACCATGAACTGGGGAATGGAAAGTGCACTCTCTGGAGGATGGATAAAGAATCCTCCAGGGGTCACACAATCCCAGGTGGTCTACTAGCTCCCTGAGAGACCGCTGAGCCAGTGACAACCCTTGGGATCTACAATATGTTCTGTCCAGGTCTGGTGTGAAGGGGAGATTCCAATCTCCACCCAAGAATATCAGAAGGTTAGCAAAAGGGGTTAGAATTATTTTTCTATTTAGTATGCTTTTTGTCCAGCCATCATGAGCTCAGCCCACAGATCCACCATGCGGAAAGCTCAGCCCTGGTCAGCATGCGCCTGAGCTCAGCCCTGGTCGGCCCCTCCACCTCCTGCTCCCACATGAACTGCTTGTTCCCCCATGCCCCCTGGCTTACCCCCCAGGGTATTTGGGGGGGCCGGCCTGGGATCACATCAGAGGCATCAAGGAGGGCATCATAGAGGCGCTTGGCTGGGGACTTTCTGTCCACAAGAGGATGTTTTTTCCTCAGGTGGGACGTGTAATGATGTCCCGCATCCACCCCGCTCCCCTGGACATCCAGATGCCGGCTGCAGCGGAACCCCCGGCCTCTGCCAGGGGTCTGTAGTACACCAGACTTTCATCCCCTTCCCCCAGAGAAGGAGAGCAGTCCAGAGGATGCTCCATCCATCTCCCCCCAGTTGGCCCTCCGGTGACCAAGGTCCATTCCCGAACCCGGGTTTCCGGCATCGCGAGTGGAAATCCAACCGCTGTGCCGATGGGCCAGCATAAGGGGTTAGAATTCTAAACAGTTCGGAGAAAAATTGTGGTAAGTTCACATTAGGACCATAAAGGCACCCAATTATCAGTTCCACAGTAACTCTGAGCACCAGATACCGGCCATTGGGATCCTGAATTAGCTGTAGGCATGAAAAGGCCAACCAGCGAGCTATAAGAATAGCTATTCCCCTACTCTACGTGCTAAACCCTGCTGAGAAGGCCTGACCAATATTCTGTCTCCAGAGGAGCCCCGATTCAGAGCTTAATAAATGAGTCTCCTGGAGACATGTAATATCGGCCTTGAGGTGGCTCAAGTGTTTTAGAATCTGGTAGCGTTTTGTCTTGTTTCTGGCCCCTCCCTTATGTTCCATGAGACAAGCTTCATCTGTCCAGCCATGTGCCTTCATAAGTTGCAGTGCATTTGTAAACAGCCAATAGTATACCTTGGTGACACATGGTATTCCACAGTAGAAGTGATGCCTTCTGACCCCCCATCCTTCCTATAAACCCCCCCCATGCCAAACCCCAGTCCCACCAGCCTCCCTCCATGAATACCCCAAAGTCAAAACACCAACTTCAGAACATGAAGTCCCTTCCTCCCCCCACCTCCCTGTAACAACACATCAAAAGACATCAGAAAATGATCCATAGACATGGAACAGACCCCCTCCCAATCCCATAACCCAACAATAAGTAACCTGCCCATGATGTATAGGCTTATCAAGCTGCTGACCACCCCCCTCCTACCCTATTGTTGGCCAAAATAATTGACCAAGACCAACAAACTACCTAAATATATTCAGCGAACTTGAACCAGTTGACAAATTTAATCTACTACAGAAAAACAGGAAAAAAGGAGGCCTGCACCCCCCATTGTCCATTTTGTGTATTGTAGCACAGTTCCTCAGTAGCTGTAACTAAGTTAACTAGTAAACTCCCATACTATAAAGGAAATATTTGTAACATTGTGGAGAATGCCCCTTCATCAAATAAGGAAATCAATGAAGTAAAGGAGACCCAAAGCTTCATATCAACTAGATTGAACTAAAAATAAAACGTAAAAATGCCCAGGTTGGTGAAGATCAAATAGTAAGCGCTGGTCTTATATAATGCATCCAGCTGGAGTTGAGGCAGAGAAATCAAAATGCAGTCTTGTGTGCAACACCTCTCATTTTGGAGGTTAGAAGCTGGGCACTAGTCTGAGGAAGTCTGTAATACAGACAAGAAGCCATTCCAAATGACAGTGCGGGCAAATGAATGGAGCCTCTCAGGCAAACAAGAGGATTCTCATTAAGGGACCTGATGAGGCACGAACAGGGGTGCCGCTATGGAAACGATCGAAATCATGCTTCAGCGTGACATGCTAAGGAGAAAGTATTAAGAAACCAAGTAAAAAAAAGTCTGATCACCTAGTACAGTCCAGGGACATTTTGTGAACATTTACCACAGGGGGATATTGGTAATACAGAAAGCTGAGCATGGATTCTTCACACAGGGAAACGCTGGTTACCAGATGCTGCACAGGGTGTTCAGCGGGGTTTATAGAGGTCAGGAAGGGCCAACTTAAGATGCTTCTTTGCCACTGCTGAGTCTTCAAAACTCCTGCATTGGCCTTGTAGATGGATTTGCAGTTTAGCGGGATACATCATTCGAAATTTCACCCCAGATGGGATTAATTTGGATACAACTGGGTGGAATGCTGTGTGCCGCTGGCATACTGTGGCAGGGAAATCCTAGGCTATACATATCTTATGGTACCCCCATTTCACCTCTTGCAGCTCTTTATTTTTAGCAGAAAGTGCTGCTGTTCTTGGAAGTTTAAAACCTTGAATAGCAGAGGATGAGGTAGTGCATCAGGTGGGGGCAGTGGCCTTAATGCTCTGTGGACCCGCTCAATGCAGTAGTCAGGGCCAAATGGAGAGGTGTCCACCAGCTTCTGCACCAATTTTTGCATGAACAGTACTGCCTTAGCCCCTTCCTCCTTTTCAGGCAAGCTGATTAGCACGACATTGTTATGTCGGCTTCTGCCCTCAAGGTCTTCTTCCTGGGCTTCCAGTTGCGCAATCCACTGTCTTGTGATGGTGAATTCTGGAGCCACGCATTCTGCCTTGCTCTCCAGGGACTTGATACGCACCTCACTATCTCCGGTGGCCATGGATTTAATTTCCGAGGTAACTTCATCTCTAAAAGGACGAAATTCCTCCAGAAAGCGCTCAAGAATTAGGTTTGATTCCGATGTAGTGCTAACTGTTTTGCTGGAGGGTGAGGCTTGCGACCTAGATTTCTTGCTTTGCTTCTCCGGCTTAGAAGGGGGTGTGTGTTTAGGAAGAGCTGAGCACATCTCAGCTTCCATTTTGGTTCCTAGTCATGCCAAAACCAGATTTCCAGCTGCCAAGAAGTGGGTAAGATTCCTTAGCAAAAAGAACTTGCGATTTAAAATTTTCAGATAGGTAATTTATATCCAAATCGGCAGGAGCTCCACTGAAGGGATGTTACTTAGTCCACCTCATCATGTGACCTCCTATTCCAGTTAAATTTGGTTTGATGAGTATTTAGAAAATTTAACCGTTTTAGTTCAGTCTTTCAGTGGTGCCATATGCATATATTAGAGGGATAGTGAAGTGCTGCATACTGTGGTCAGATAATAGAGTATAATAACTGGTGACCCTTGTTAATAACTTGTTTTCGAGTTGTTTCAACTGACATAATCAGCAGGTATGACATCACAACCGATTATTACGGCATTTCATTCTGACATTTTTTTTAATTGCATGATGAATGCAGGAACTTAAATGCAAACATCCATCACAACAGTTTAACACATTTTTTTTAAAAAAGAACTTTAGCACTCAAAAGTGCTTTTTGTAAATTTTCACTTGCTACATCCCTCTCTCCTGTTAGGACTGACTCCCTCATTTGTGCTTGTTTTCCAGATAGGCAGGTTTATTTTTTAAACAAATCTATGCACTAGTTATTATAAACATGAACACGTAGACAAGTGTGTTCTTATGAGGGTTTTTTACACACATCAATCTCTCAAGCTTTGCTCTCAAGGTTTATGAATCATCACATACCTCAGCTGCATAAAAAAATCATAACACACAGCTGCCTATACATTATTCTCTTTACAGTACACACTAGTCGTTAAACATAGAAACATAGAAGTTGATGGCATGTAAGGACCACAGGTCCCATCCAGTCTGCCTATTTCTTTTTCTACCTTATAAATGTGCCATCGGCCTTTGCTCTGTCAGTGGCCTATCTATTGATACTCATCTGTATTGCTCCCTTATTCCTATCCCATGCCTGTTTGAAGCCCTGCACTGTATTCATATCCACCACTTCCTGAGGTAGACCATTCAGTGCATCCACCACCCTTTCTGTGAAAAAGAACTTCCTCACATTGCCTCTTAATCGGCCTCCCTCTAATCTCATGCTGTGTCCTCTTGTCCTGCTATTTTTCTTATATTGAAACATGTTAGACTCTTTCACCTTGTTAATGCCCTTAAGGTGTTTGAATGTTTCAATCATATCACCTCACTCCCTCCTGTGCTCTAGGGTATACATATTGAGCTCTGTTAATCTGTCCTCATATGTTTTCTGATGCAGTCCCGGCACCATTTTGGTTGCCCTTTTCTGGACTGCATCAATTTGGTTAATGTCCTTGTGAAAGTGTGGCCTCCAGTACTGCATGCAGTACTCCAGATGGGGCCTAACCAGTGTCTTGTAAAGAGGGATTATTACCTCCCTCTTCTGTCTTGTGATACATAGAAACATAGAAACATAGAATTTGATGGCAGATAAGGACCGCTTGGCCCACCCAGTCTGCCCATTTCCCTGCCTACTGGATAAGCTGGGAGGCAGTATAGCGCAGTGGTCTAAGGCTCTGAGCTGCAAATCTGGTGACATCTAGCAGACCAGACCTGGGTTTGAATCCCACAGCTTCCACTTGCATACTGTGTGACCCTGAGCAAGTCACTTAACCTCCTTGTGCTCCCAGGTCGCTCCTGTAAAAAAGCTTCCAGCTTAGTGTGCTATACCTGGTTAAACAACTAAAAAAAAAAAGCTGCAGATCCTAGTTAACCAGCAGCCTACTTCTTTCTACCCCCACCCCCTAGAACTGCCTTATGACTGTCCCATGCATGCTTGAATTCCACCACTGTTTTTGACTCCACGACCTCCTCCGGAAGGCCGTTCCATGCATCCACAACCCTCTCTGTGAAAAAATACTTCCTTAAATTACCTCTGAGCCGCCCCTCCCATCTTCAAATTGTGCCCCCTTGTTCTTGCACACCTCTTTTTTTGAAAGATGCTACCCTCTTGGACTTTGTTGAATCCCTTGAGGTTATCCCTTGAGGATACCCCTGCTAATACACCCTAACATCCCCCTAGCCTTACCTACTGCTTTAGTGGTCTGCTTGGATGATTTCAGGTCATCGGTGATGATGATGCCTAAGTCTCCTTTCTTCCCTTGTGACTGCCAGCAACTCCCCTCCCAGCCTATAGGTGGCTTCAGGGTTTCTCTTCCCTATGTGCATGATCTTGCGCTTCTTTGTGTTAAACCCCAGTTGCCACTCTTCAGACCATTTTGCTAGTTTATCCAGATCTCTTCTCATTCTGCCCACCCCATCTGGATCATCTACTCTGTTGCACACCTTGGTGTCATCTGCAAACTGACAAACCTTACCCTCCAGTCCATCTGCAATGTCACTGATGAAGATATTGAAGAGGACTGGCTCCAGGACTGATCCCTGAGGTACCCCACTTGTGACTTGCATCTTATCTGACCATATGCCATTTACCACCACTCTCTGTTTTTTGCCCGTCAACCAGTTTGCCACCCAGTTGACCAACATCTCACCCACCCCAAGTCTACCCAGCTTATTAATCAATCGTCGATGTGGAATAGTTTCAAAAGCTTTGCTGAAATCAAGGTAGGTGACATCAACTGCTCCCCCTTGTTTGGCTCTCAAATAAATGACTTTGGTATTACATCAAGAATTCTGCAATTCATGATATTGCAGCATTTTCTGCTTTGTAATGTTGTGATATACACAACCAGGCTGTATGCCCATAACACAATGCCCCACTGAGCATGCCCCTTACCTGCCCTTTTACCTACTGTCTGTGTGATCTTACTTATTTATTTATTTAAAACTTTTACAAGGAAGGCATACTGAGCAGACTACCACTCAATTCCAGATGCATCCTGGGGGAAGGGGGCATGGGAGACAACACAGAACATATCACATCAGCAATGTGCAGCACAGCACAACACATACATGAATACAGCAGGAAATTAATTACAGTGCAGTGCAGTAAACACAATTCACTACCCTGTCAGTTGAAATTCAGGCATACAATCAGGTAGAGTGAGTGGCCAGATCATAAAATGCTCAAACCGAGCTTCTAGTCGACGGGATCTGACGTCCCAGACACCAGGATTTATGAGTCCCCAAGACTAAGTTAGGGAATATGGAGAGGAATTAGGTGCATGCACAGGCGGTGCAGAAATGGTCTTTACGGAAAGAGTTGAGTTGCTGGATGGAGGGGATGTGTCAAATGGCAGGGGGGAAAGAATTCCACAGTTTAGGCATGCGATAAGAGAACGCTGCCTGGCCTGCAGAGGTGGATATGCGAGGGACAGACAAAGAGTGGATGTCAGAGTTTCTGAGGGAGTGCAAAGGTGGGGGAGGCAAGGACAGGACAGTGGATAGTTACAGAGGTAGGGACTGGGCCCAAAATTTAGCCAAGAGCATGGCATAGTGGGATTGTCTTCTATCCTGCAAGGAGGGGAGATGCAAAGTCTGGTAGAGGCTGAAGTGGTAAGTGCTAGGAGGCCTGTCAAGGGAGAAACAACAGAAGGAGTGGAAGAGGGTATCCAGTCTGGTTAGGGTAGTTTTGGGAGTGGCACTATAGGCTACATCACCATAGTCAAATATTGAGAGGATCATTTTCTGTACAATTTCACATGGGGCCGGTAGTGGGATGCAGCCGCAGTTGCAGTACAGGGCCCCCAGCTTGGGGTGCAGCTTCTTGTGGATAGCCTTGATGTGTACAGAAAAGTCAAGGTGTTGGTCAAGCCAGACCCTGAGGTATCTAAAGGAGGTGCAGTCCTCCAGCATTGTCCCATCCAAGGTGTGTAATGAGAAGAGGGAGAGAGGGGAGCCGAGAGAGTCTCTGCCCTGTGCCAAAGGACAGGGAGCCTATTTTTTTGGCATTCAGGAAGAGCTGATTAGAATGAAACCAGAGCTGGACATCATTGAAGTCGCGCTGCAGTCTGGTTGCTATGTCAGAGGTGGAGTGGCTGGATGTATACAGGACTGTGTCATCCACATACACGTGAACGGATGTGTGTGGGCAGGCAGAGGGCAGGTCGTTAAGGAAGATGGAGAACAGTAGCAGGCCAAGGACAGAGCCTTGGGGGACCCCAGTCAAGGTTGGGAGGAGGGGTAGAGGGAGTTCCCAATCCTGACACACTGAGTCCGGCCCACCAGGTAGGAATGGAACCAAGTGGTGGCCATGCTGGAGAGCCCAGCTAGGGAAAGCTTGGAGACTAGGAGAAGGTGTGAGACAGGCAGAGGTGCTATGGCCATTGTCCATACTGGTGAGGATGGCATCGGTGAGCCTTAGGAGGGATGTGGTGGTGAAGTGAGACTTTCTAAACCCAGACTGGTAGGGGGTAAAGAAGGAGGTGGAGTCAAGGAAGGAGGAGAGCTGGGAAAGAACTAATCATTCCTGGAGTTTTGCTAGAATGGGGAGGAGGGAGATAGGGTAATAGTTACCGGGGGAGGAGGGGTCACCACCCTTCAGAAGGGGGATGACTGTGACATGCTTCCATTCAGAAGAGATAGAAGCTAGAGAGAAGGAAAGGTTGAAGAGTGTGGCCAGGGGGGAGGTGATGGCTGGGGCAGACAGAAAAAGCATTTTGGAGCCCTCTCAGTGGGGCATTTGCCTTTGGAAGGGTTTAGTGCAAGCAGGGAGCTAGAAGCATTGGCTGGGGTAATGTGGTGGAAGGAGAACACATGGGGAACGACTTGAGCAGAACATGGTGGGGCAGGTTAGGCTGGTGCAGTGGGAGTGAGAGAGGACATCAGAGCTGCAGTACAGTTAGTGAAGAAAGAGTTGAACTCAGTAGTCACTGCTAGCGGATCTGCTACAGAGGAGCCTCCTGTGTTAATAGCAGGGGTAGGTGGTTGGGATGGTGGGGAGAAGAGTGATTGGACCACCTTCCAAAATTTAGAAGGATGATTTATGTTGCTGAGGAAGATGAATCAGAAATAGTTTGATTTTGCCTGGTGGATTTGTCTAGGACATGCATTGTGAACAGTGCGGTACATCTGGTAGTCCAAAGTGGAGCCAGAGATTTTAAGGGCCTTCCAAGCCTGATCCCTGGCTCTGAGGCAGTTCATGACATCAGCTGATATCCAGGGCAGGTGAGCCCCCCTTACACAGGTATATCTGAGCGGGGCATAGGTGTGTCATACAGAGAGGAACTTGGACTTAAAATAGTCCAGGGCTGAGTCGATTGAGGATGCACAAGATATGAAAGACCAGTCTATATTTGCCAGGTCATTTAAGAGGGATGTTAGGTCCAAGGATTTGTAGAACCGAACCAGCAGGGTCCTATGGGGACTTAGGCCTGTGGATTTTCCTTACCGAGTAGATTAGGTGATGGTCACTTAGGGAGTCAGGTAAGAGACCTGCAGAAATTATCTGATGTGGGTGGGAGGTGAGAGACCAATCTAGAAGTGAGTGGTTCTGGGTTTTGATGTTTAGGCAGGAGGGTTCTGTAATCAATTGAGATAGATTTAGTGCAGCTACTTCATTACGAATTTTAGAGCTAGAGGAGGCAAGCCAGTTCATATTAAAGTCACCTAGGACATGGAGCTCCCCACCCAATGTGTAGGATTTGAGGGCAGTTAAATGATCCTTGATGGAAGACACAGGGGATTTGGGAGGGTGGTAGGAACTAGCTATAAAAATGGGGATGGAGTGTGGAAGGGAGATTTTCACCAGCAAGGAGTTTATAGACTGTGTGAGTGGTAGAGATAGTGACAATGGGGTGAATTGAAGGGAAGAACTGATGCACATCACTATACCACCGCCTCTTCTGTCACTGGGTTGGTCAAGCTGGATGACAGTGTAACCAGGAATAGAGACGCTAGCATCCATAGTGTGTGGTTTTAGCCAAGTCTCGATAACGACCATAATGTCCAGTTTTAGGGATAAGACAATTGGTTGGAGCATTGTGTTTTTTGGGAGGTGGCAACAGATGTTTAGATGTGCCATCCTTAGGCCTCGGGGTAGTTGTGGGGGGGGCTGGACCATGGTTGGGTTCAATGTCACGCGCCATTAGTAGCAGCATAGTTACCAGGATCCTGGTCAGGGCTAGCTTAACCTTTCTGTAGGAGGAAGGAGACTCATGAGGAAGTGCTGAGGTAGTCTGATGAGTGAACTTAAGGGCAAGCAGTCCAGCATGGAAACTGGAGGACAGTATGAAAGGGCCAGGTATCCAGGAGTTGGGGTGGATGACGAGTGGCAGGGGGAGGGAGGTGGTAGCAGAGTTGGGTGGGGGGGCAAAGGGTGGATGAATAAGTGACAGGCCAGACCCTTTGGGAAGGAGAAAGATGGGAGGAAGAGGAGTGTGAGTGGGAGGAGGAGCATGATGAACAGGCACTGCTGTAGCAAGGGTGAGAGCTGGCAAGCAGTAGTAGGAGTGCTAGGTGTAGGAGATCACTTTAAGTAATTTAATAAGGAAAATAGTTGAGGACATGTTTGAGCACCATCTAGTGGTGAGCAGCAATAAGCTGAAAATGGGAAATTTGGCTGATTGTTGTTTTACCGTCACGTGAGTCACTCAACAGTATAAGTAGAGATGCTCACGAAGGGTGGTGGGGGGCAGCGGGGTAGCCGACGCGAAGCTGCAGCAGGGCAAAAATTCAGACAACAGCGGCCGTTGAACCACTGAGAAAGCAGGAGCCACAGGCGTACCTGGAGTTGAATTTCCAGCAGTTCGGGGGAGGGCAGGCAGGGCAAGTTTCAGGGGCCCTCACGACTACACCGGACAACTGTGGAAAAAAAGGAGAAGCAGCAGGATTAATGCAGGTAAATGGGGGAGGTACAAAGTAAGGGGAGGGGGGAATATTCAAGCAGGCTGGAAACGGATTAAGAATGCAGGCAAGATAATTTGAAGTTCCCCCAAATGAGTTGAATTACCCTCTAAGGCAGCCCAAAAATAAACTAATAGAAATTAAAGAACATTTAGGCAATGCTGAGTTAAAATTAGATAGCTGCAGGACTGCTTAAAAGTACATGATAAGTTCCCCCAAACAAGCTGCTTACCCTCTGAGGCAGCCCAGAAATAAAGGATGCTTTTCTCTGCACTGCCTGCTTTCCTACTGCCCGTGATGGTGAAAACCACAGCTCTTCTTTGAATTTGTTCCAGCCTGCCATTTTTCCTCCGTCTCCTGCTCGGCTTGTAGCAGGAGCCAGTGCTGGGGGCATGGAGAGTGACGGCTGAAGGGGGCGTTCCATTCCGCTCCTTCAAAAGCGGAGCTGCATCGAACTGTTTCAGGACACTTTTCTCTGCACTGCCTGTTTTCCTACTGCTCACTAGGGTGAAGACCACAGCTCTTCTTTGACTTTGTTCCAACCTGCTGTTTTTCCTCCATACTCCTGCTTGGCTTGTGGCAGGAGCCGGTGCTAGGAGCATGGAGAATGACAGCTGAAGGGGGAGATCCATTCCGTGCCTTCAAAAGAGGAACTGCATCAAGCGTCTCTCTCCACATGAGTGACTCCCACAGGAGTGGCAGGAGTTACCTGCGGGAGTCTACAGCGGGAGGCTGCAGGGAGGTTTTTATAAAAAGTCTGGTTTAGTATTGCCTTACTTAGGTTTATTGTTTGATAATTGTTTTAGTAGATATATTTTTTTACCATGGTATTTATCCTCCTGTAGCCACCTTGACGCATCCCCGTAGTCTCGCATCCTGCCATCAGTGGGATCCAGCCGCCATCTGTTTTGACCGGGAACTCTGGCACCCAGTAACACCTGCGGCTTACCTCCCACAGCGGGGCAGCAGGGAGCCCTCTAACTCCCCACCACAATGCATCCAGTTCAGATGCCGGCACCCAGCGAACACACAGGATGGCCATCAAGCCACGGAAGGTGCCACCATTTTCCTTGTTTCTGTGCCCCTGAGTCGGAGGTGTGCAATGACGCCATCAGGTGTGAGCGCGCATGTGTTCATGCGTATCCCCATCCAGGCGTCTGCCCCGACTCAGCTCCAATGTGTGGCCCCAACCCCCAGCCTCCACTAGGGGGCAGTCATGCACCGACTGCCATGAACCCCTCCCAGAGGGGAAGAGCTGTCCATGGATGGTCAATTCCTCTCCTCCCCAGCCAACCCCCAGTGACCCATGCTTGCTCCCGAACATGGGTCACCGGTGTGGTGCGAGGTGAGGCATCCAGCACCTCAACCCTCAGCGCCACCAGGCCGGCCTTAGTAGATATATTTTAAAGTGAGGATTACTGCACCAGAGATGTTGTTATGTAACATACTATTGCTCTGTGCATGCATCTTGGGGGCCTTAACATAGGGATGGTTGAACACCACAATAATGTCAGCTCTCAAATAAGAGAAGGTGTTGTGGAGTTACACAATGTTCGCTGGCAAACTGGGATGCCTGTAAAGGAATCACCTCCCCTACAACAAATTTCTAAAAGTTTAATAATGGAATGTGAATGGGTCAATTAGTATGTCCATTTGCAAGGTTGTTTTCAAATAGTCCGGGATAGTGTAATTGTTAATATCCTTTCTAGTAAGACCAAGGTGCAAAAGAATGATTTTGGTTACAGAGATAAGCGGATAATTTTGTTGTTATTGCTGTTGTCTGGATCAGATCATCCTAATCCAGGACCTCTTGTCAATCAACCTTTGACAAACCCAGCCCATAATTCTAATACCTTTCCATTTAGAGTAGCCCATCTAAACGTTCATAGTTTAGTGGTCAAAAAATCATTTATCGATTGTTGGATACTTGAACAAAAAATCAGTGTTTTAGCCTTAACTGAGACTTGACTTACTGAAAAAATTTCTAATCAAGAAATTTATATCCAAGGATATAGTATCTTTAGGAAAGATAGAGTGGGTAAGAGGGGTGGGGGCTGTCTTTTTTATGTTTCTGATAACGTAAATGTCACTGAGCTTTCTCTTGTCACTGATGATATTCATTATGAATCTTTAATTATTTTGATTAAATTTGGCTCTATTAAGAACTTAACAATTTGTACAGCTTATGGTCCTCCTGATACTTCTAATGTTGATACACCACTGTTTTTTAATAGACTCTCAGCTATGCAAATTAAAGGGGAGGTTATTATTTTAGGTTTGGATACCAAAATCATCATTACGTACATGGGTTGGGAGCAGTTGGTCTCTGATTCCATCTGGATCAACTATAGAACTGGTTATGAGTCTTCAATAGATTGGATAATTACCAACTATCTACAGCACATCATTATCTTGGGTGTTTTTCCAGATGAAATCAGCAACCATTGTGCTGTTTACTGTGATTGGTCTGTGAAACATCCCAAGCTAATTCATAAAACTATTACATATCAACAATTAAAAGATTTAGCTGAACAAGCATTTGCCACTTAAATTTCATTGACTGATTGGTCTTTTCTAGATAACATATATGATGTAAACATGGCCTATGATACCTTCTGCACAAAATTTATTTTGATCTGTGATAAACTTCTTCCTTTAAAAACAGTTAGAATTAGGAGTAATAATAGGGTCTGGATGACTCCCAGGCTGCGTGCACTAATAAGATCATGTAATAAGGCCTGGAAGCTATTCAGAAAAACTAAACAGCCACACCACCAACAAACATATAAAGAATTACATAACAAGTGTTAATTAGCAATTTGTGTTGGTAAATCTGAGTTTTATAAAGAAAAACTTACTGATGTTAATGGTAATGCCAAAGCTACTTGGAATATTTTAAATGATACTTTGGGTAAAGTTAAGGGTTTGGACAGTTGTACTATTGAGGTTGACGACTTAATAATTTCTGACCCCTTAAAGATAGCCGAAATGTTCAATACTAATTTTTCTAATTTGGATAGGTATAGACCAGGTGATGAGGCACCAAATGGAGCCTCCTCTGTTTCTAACAGTGACGTAAGGAGTAATGTAGCCTCTACTATTCCCAATTTTTATTTTCGTTATCTTTCTTCCAGTGATGTTTATAAGTACATTCAAAAAATTAATTCCAAACCTAGCTCAGGCCCAGACAACTTAGATTATAGGATCTTAAAGAGAGTTGGATATTGTATTGTTCCTCTATTAACTAAACTTTTCAATTTTTTTCTGTGTCAAGGTGTGCTCCCCAGTAAGTGGAAGTGTGCATTGGTCAAGCCCATTTTTAAATCTGGGAATAATACAAACCTGAACTATCATCATATTTCACTGTTGGCCCCTTTGTCAAAAGTGCTGGAGAAGGTAGTCTCGAACCAGGTGATCGAGCATCTAGAGAAATACGGATTGTGGACAGACTCACAGCATGGATTCCGTACTATACACAACACAGAGACTGCCTTGGTGAGGTTCACAAGCTGGATTACTAAGGCAATAGATGAAGGTCAGCTTGTTGCCTTGGCTTTTGTGGACCTCACCAAGGCATTCGATCTGGTTGACCATGCTAAGTTATTAAAATTACTTTCTGCTGTCTGTCCCTCATATGATGTGGTCGCCTGGTTTGGAGACTACCTCTCTAGCAGGAAACAGAGAACTTCTATAGGTGGATTAATATCTTGTGAAGCTACTATAAGTTATGGAGTCCCATAGGACTTGATACTTGGCCCCTTGCTTTTTTTCTCTTTTTGTTAACTCACTTCCTAATTTATTTAAACACACTGGCCTTATTTTGTATGCAGATGATGCTGTTTTATTTTGTCTTGGACATAATCTGTCCATACTACAAGTTACATTACAATCTGAATTTAGTTTATTATGTTCTTGGTTTAAAGCTCACAAACTTGTATTAAATTCCAGTAAAACAAAAACAATGGTTTTCTCTAGTCTTAGGAAATGTCCCTCATTTGAATTACTTTTATGTGATAATTTTGGTAATCAAATTGAGCAAGTGAAGGTGTTCAAGTATCTTGGCCTGCTATGAGATTCATATCTTACATATGAAGCTCATGTTACTGACTTAATTAATAAGCTTAATAAAAGGCTGGGTTTTCTTTTTAGAATATGGAAAAATCTTATTACTGAAGTTAGATATATGCTAAATCACACTCTACTACTGTCAGTCCTAGACTATGATTCTGTGATTTATTCATACACAACTGAAATACTGTTTGCTAAATTAAAGGTCTACTTATCATAGTATTATTAGACTTGCCATTGGTTGTCTGAGGTCTACACATCACTGTGTTTTATATAATTTATTTAATTGTTTACCCTTGGATCAGCGTTTTAATTTTTATTCATTATTGTTCTTACACAAAATTCAACTTGGTCTTCTTCCCCATAGTATGACTACTTTATTTGTTAGAAATGATCATTCAGTAAACACTAGAATGCATGCTAGACTTTCGTTTAAGGTTCGTCTTTATTGTACATAATTTGCACAGAACACCATCACTTTCCAACCCATTATCATTTATAATACATTACCTAGCACTATAGTGGGCTTATCTACAATGTTAGGTTTCAAGGTACAGCTTAGGAGCCACATGCTCATGAATTCTGCATGTAAGTGCAATAATTGACTTGTACTTTTTATAATTATGTGCTTATTGTACTTGTCTAATGTATATTAGCACTGGACATCTGTGAAAATGGGTTAATAACCCACTGATCTTTCAGTGTAAAATTAAAAATGAAATTAAATTAAATAATAGAAATTAAAGTACATTTAGAAAATGCTGAGATAAAATTAGATACCTGCAGGACTTATTTAAAGTGAATGATAAGTTCCCCCAAATGAGCTGCTTACCCTAAGGCAGCCCAGAAATAAACTAATTGAAATTAAGGTACATGTAGGAAATGCTGAAATAAAATCAAATACACAGAGTCTGTCAGAAATAAAAAACTATCTACACTGCTCTGCCAACAGAATTAGTAGAGACAGCAGAGCAGGGTTAGTCCATGGTAATCTTAGCAAGCAGTCCTCAGCCTTGGTGCAAAATTCAAACTTCAGACAACAGCTTCCATTGAACTACCAAGAAAATAGGAGCCATGGTCGTACCTGGAGTCGGGTTTCCAGCAGTTCAGGGGAGGGCAGACAGAGCAAGTTTTTGGGCCCTCATGACCACACCGGACAACTGGAGTTGAGTATCCAGCAGTTCGGGGGAGGGCATGCAGAACAAGTTTCAGGGCCCTCACGACCGCACCGGACAACTGGAGTTGAGTTTCCAGCAGTTTGGGGGAGGGCAGGCAGAGCAAGTTTTGGGGCCAAATTAGTCTGTGCCCCAGCTGCCAATGTGAGCATACCATTGCTCTGTTAACAAAGCTACTGATCTGATGCACCTAGCTTGTGTTAGCACATTATTCATCGTGGTACCTGTTGCACCAAGCAACATTACACTGGTGATAAAGAAACATAGAAACTGACGGCAGATAAGGGTGACTTGACCCATCCAGTCTGCCCTTCTTTGTTGTGTTGCTTTCTATGCAGACCTTTTCAGGTATCCACCATCCTCTCTGTAAAGAAATATTTTCTCACATCCCTCCTGACCCTACCCCCCTCCAGCTTTCTATTGTGACCCCTTTTCTAGAGCACCCTTTCCTCCAAAAAATACCTCCCACTTGTACCTTATTCACTCCTGTGAGGTATTTAAAAGTCTTGATAATATCCCACCTCTGCCTCCTCTCCTCCAGGTTGTACATGTTTAGTTCTTTTAGCCTCTCCTCATAGGACTTTTGATGTAGACCATGTACCACCTTGGTAGCCCTCCTATGGATGGCCTCCACCCTGTCTATGTCCTTCCTGACTTCAAACTCGCAGCCTAGTAGACAAGAAAAACAACTGTTCTTATATCACCAGACCAGATCTGCACAGCAGCCAAGCAAAGGTTTGCACCGCAGACCACAGGATCTATCTGCTACAGTCAGCCCACTAGGATCCAGCCTCCAGCACCCACAAGTTTGCCAAGTGCCAACAGGTAACTGAGAATTGTTTTTAACATACTGTATAACCCAAAGCCCCTATGCTTGCCAGATCCCCAGGCTCAACTGCTTGGATTTTGTGAGTGCCTCTCTGCAGTACAGTCCCTTCAGGTATTGCCCTTCTATCCCACACACTTTCCAGGCCTCTGCTGTATTGAAAAAAAAACTGCCTACCGACAGACTTCACTCCTCAATACAGCCACCACCTACAACTGTGACTGACAAAGGTACTGTACCCTCAAGTAATTCAGCCAGCAATTTGGTTTGCAGTAGCAAGATTTCTTTTGATACCTACAAGTTAGAAGAACCTATATTAGGAAGAGAAGCTGGAGCAAAACTTAATCAGGATTGTGCTGGATTTCACTGATTATTTATTAAACACAGTACCAATACCTATTCCTAAACAACAAGCATCTATGTTTTTTTGGCTTACTGGCACCAAGGTCAGAATATAGGGGCAGTTAAATGGTCAGAAATTGGGCGGAGGAGTCTAGTGTGGTACTCTTGGAGCAGGAGTGGAATGATATGTGGAAGAATTCTGAAATGGGCTTAATATTTCTAGCCCTGTGATTGGTTGATAGCCATGCGCTGAAAGTGTCTAGCACACAGCTAAAATCAAGTGTTGACAGCCTGGACACAGTACAAAAAAAAAGAAAGAAATACTTATTTAGAATATTTAAGAACAGTTAGAATGTTAAAGACCACCTTTTTTGACATTTTTGAGTGAAAACACCAAACAATCTTCACATTCTGCCCTTGAATAAAATTTCCAACTTAAAACTGCAGAACCTGCAGATCGGTAGTTTATTTTTTTATTTATCATCTTTGTACAAGTGACTGCAGTACTTTTCATTTTACGTCTCAACTGCAGCACGGTGGTTTTCTCACTGCCCACCCAGATGCTAGCACACTTGCTTTCTGTGTACCTCACTTATCTCCTGGCTGCCAAAGTTTCCTGTCTTTCAGATAAAACATTACACTGAGGTCTCGTCTGCCTGTTCTGGTGGTTGTTCATGTGGACGTTAAAGATTAGAGGAATTTTTTATTGAAAGAAAAATCAGTGTGCTTCACAATGAACATAGGAAAATCAAAATAAAACATTTTGGCCCAGATATTCAAACTGCGCTAGGCTGTGGCGCAAGCCTGGGCGCAGCTCAACTTGGTTGCGTAGGGGTGTGGCCTGGGCGAAATTAAACGGAACTGTGCTATGACGCAGCAGCTTTGAATATCACACCCTGGCCACCCCCACTGTGCATGGCGCAGTGGCACTGCACCAGCGCAAGTGGCCAGAGTGGAGCATGGAGATGCGCTAGCGCAAGTGCCATTGTGCCATGCACAGCACCTGCGATATTCAAAAGGGGACATGCAAATGGTGCCATCTTTTATGCAAGGCACTCATGGGACCATTTGCATGTCATTATGGCCCCATTTGCATCACATTAGCATGCAGGTGTGCCGATCCCCGATGACTTGCACCTGGCGTCCTGCCAGGCAGCAGCCGTCAGGGACCAATGCCCCCTGCAGCACGATCACGGGCATTTGTCTAAACAAAATTCCCCCTCTAATATCCCTGGTGGTCCAGTGAACCGCTATGTGCCCAATCGCGGTCATTTGTCTAACAGAAACATGCCCCTCTAATATCTCTGCTGGTCCAGTAGACCGCTATGTGCCCGATCGCGGGCATCACTGTAATAACCCCCCCGTCCAATATCCCTGGTGGTCCAGTGGACTGCTATGTGCACGATCGCAGGCATCTGGTGAAATCCCCCCCCCCGTCAATATCCCTGGTGGTCCAGTGGACTGCACTTTGCCCGATCGTGGGCAACTGTAAAACATATAAAATGACCTATTACCCTGGTGGTCTAGTGTACCCCTCCCCACCCGCCCACTGGAGCCCCACCGCCCTGCTTTCCCCATCAACCAACGGCGGCAGCACCACCTGCCTGCCGCCCCACACTGCAGACTGACAGCTTGGTAGGGCTGCACGCTTATTGATTCACAGCGTGAGCCAATGGGCGTCGCAGCCATATTGCTACTATATTCCAGATATGTGAATGAATCATTCACATATCTGGAATGTGTAGTACTGTATGGTTGCATGCCATTGGCTCACGCCAGAACCAAGGGCATGTAGCCCTATCGAGCTGTCAGTTGGTGGGCAGTGGGCAGCAGGTGGTGGGGTGCTGCCGCCTGCCGCTGACTGGGGAGCGGGCGGTGGGGCTCAGTGGGCAGGTGGGGAGGGGGTACACTAGACCACCAGGGTAATAGGTCATTTTATATGTTTTACAGATGCCCGCAATCAGGCAGAGTGCGGTCCACTGGACCACCAGGGATATTGGCAGGGGGGTTATTATAGCGATGCCCGCGATCGGGCACATAGTGGTCCACTGGACCACCAGGGATATTAGAGGCAGATGTTTCTGTTAGACAAATGCCCGCGATCGGGCACATAGCAGTCCACTGGACCACCAGGGATATAGGATGGGGGGGCAGTGTTTTATTTAACTAGATGCCCATGATGGGGCATGGGGGGCACCGCCAGGTGCGGCATGAACTCAGGTGGCCACCCACAGGTGGCAGCTGCCGTGTTGCGCCCTGCAATGCAGCTGCTCACCTGTGGGTGACCATCATTTGTTCTTTTTTTTTTTGACTTAACTCTGTGTAGGCACAAGTAGAGATTGCGCATGCATGGCTCTGCACATCCCGGGCTGAATATCAGGCTGTACAGGTTATGCATGGGCACACCCCCCCCACACCTGTGCCTGCATACATTACTGATGCACTCTGGTGCATCGGGATTTGTGCAGCGCACTTTTTCCTTTTGAATATCGCGCCAGAGTGCATCAGTGTGTTGTGCATGGTGCAACACTGTTGCGCCATGCGTAACCCTTTTGAATATCTGGGCCTTTATATACATTTATATCGGGTATTTATACCAAAGAAAATCCTGTTTCCCCTATTACACTATAAAGAAAATTATGAATAAACAAAAGAAAAGAGATAAAAAAATCCTTAAACATAAAAATCTAGTCTACCAATCTCGGGACCAAAAGTTTGCAATAAAGAAAGAAAAATTGGGGAATTTATACTAATAAGAAAAATCAGTTTATGCATCACTGACAAAATAACAAGAAAAGCCATTTACCAAAAAAAAAGTATAAATGTTACCTTCTGTTTTTGTTCTTACTATATTCTAAGCCTTCATACTATAAGAAGACAATATATATGATTTAAACAAGTGTACCATAAGTCATACAGTGTTCTCCAAAACCCAGTTATACATTTGACTACTTTTATTTATTAGTAGGCTTTCCTAATATTTAGAATCTCAGGCATATTTCTGAAAAAAAGTTAAGCCTCCCCACCACAATAATACTTTGGATTTTGGATGCAATTTCATATCCTTAATGAACAGTCCCTTACAGGCTGTTTCACAAAGATTACTAATGGTTACATAAGACATTCTTTGTTGTTGTATTTCAAACTGGCATCGCACCTGCCATAAATAATATTTCAGAATAGTAAATAATACAGTTAATGTGCCACTATGATATTTCTTTACCAATGCAGTACAATCATTTAAATCATTTAAAACTAGGGAACTACTAAGCATGTGTTGTAACCAAGGAAGATGTCACTTCCTGGCTCGGTAGGCCTATAACTGAGATGAAAAGGGACAATTCAACAAAAATTGTTCTAAGGTATCAATTGGAGCCTGACATTCCGGGAAGGGGCAAGTTCGTTCCTCAATAGCCTTATGTTTATTGTTTCCTCGAACATTTAATCTGCCATGGGAACATAACCACTGCAAGTCCCACATTTTTTTTTGGGGGGGGGGATTCTTTTGTTCATTAGTGCTTTAAGAACCAGAGATAATTTAGATGGGGAACAGTTTTTAAATTCCAAAACCAAAGGTCCAGTGGACTCCATGATAACCTGATATAGTTTTTTCCTAGAATTATCCTGAATCATATTTTTCTGAACTTTCCACTTACATAATTTCTGCAAAGTAGGCCTTATATATGTAGTAGATTTTCCTTGGAGCGAGGGTAGGAAGCCTTGCACTTTCCGCAGGGAACTGGCGTGGGGAGGGGGTGGTACCTCGGCTACTCAGCTCGGAGCCTGCGGGAGAGAATTCCTCAGTGATTTTTTTGTGTGCCTCAATTTTTGTTGTATTTAGCTCCCTTCTTACAGTTTTAGATATTTTATTTATCGGCGTTTCCTTGTGCAGAATGGCTCTTGTTTGTATGATCCCCCACAGAGGAGGGTTTGCCAGTCCTGCAATACCTTGTCCCCTGGGACATCAGGTAAGGCTTTCATGTGCTTTGTTTCAAATGGACGGGGTGGTGCCTTTTCGGGTAGCGCCAATTTTTTGCATGTCTTTTGCTTCTGCATTGGGGAGCAGTCAGCTTTCTTTCAGTTCTGTATTTGTTAAAGACTATCCTTACTGATGTATTTTGCTGATCTGTCGAGCTACCTAGCTTTGAGTTGTTTTATGGGTTATTCAGAATGCTCAGAGCAAATTGCTTATTAGGGGCTCAATGTATTTTAGTTTATATATTATATGGCCTTCTTAACAGTTGGTTCAAGTTATTATCTTCATCTCTGTGATATCTAATCCCAGGGAGTATTTCTACTTATGTTGCCTGTAACTTCTTGCCCGACTTTATAGCTGGGCATGCTCAGTTGATAGATGGAGACCCTTTTTCTTTTTTCTTAGAGCAGAGTTTAATGTAATAGCTTTCTCTTCTCCTAATGTTACAATATTGGGGCTTGATTTTGGGATGGGGTGGAGCAGAAGGGGTGGGACTCTGACTTGGCGGTTCAGTTGCATCATGGACCAGCCAGTGGAAGTAGTACAGTCTTTGGGACCGGGGACTACTATTGTTTTGTCTGGTTACTATTACTGTTTGCCTCATTGGAAGATTTTGTTTTGGTGTAGGGGGTAGGTGGGGAGGGGTTTGTGAAGGTTTCTTAGTCTTACCATCTTACTGTCCAACTTATAGGATGGAAGGGTCACTGTTTGGTTTTCTGGGGGTGTTTGGAGAGGGTAGTGGGGCTGGGTCCCAGAGCACAAAACTGGGGATGCGAATATCTTTTTGTTTTTCAGTACGGTTTTTCTGGCTTCATTTTTACAACTTCGGGATCTATAGATATGGGGACTAACTTCAAATTTATTACTTGGAACATCAAGTGAGCTAATGATAAGTGTAAGTGCCATATGATCCTGCATCACCTCAGGAAATACCAACTGGAGGTGTTTTTTTTACAAGAAACTCACTTAAAGAGAGAGGATGTATCTTACTTTTGAAGAGAATGTGTAGGACAGGTTCTCGGTTGGGGATTAGTAGCAAAAAGGGTGGAGTGATGATTTTGATTCGCCGAGGTCTACCTTTTCATTTGATAAGGGAGTTTTGGGATTCAGACGGCCATTTTCTTTTAGCACATGGGTGCTTGGGCCTCACAGAACTCCTTTTGGGGTTGGTGTATGCCCCAGTGCTGACTCCCTGCACTTCTTTTCCCATCTTCTGATGCAACTAGCACCTTTCTCTCATCTCCCCATAGTACTTGGCAGAGACTGGAACCTGGTCGTTCATCCGGACTTGGATAGATCAGGTATCAGTATGAAAGGGCTGTCACCGGCACAACAAGATTTGTGAGACCTTATGGATACTCTTGGGGTGGGGATCCCTGGCACATTTTGCATCCAGTGGAAAAACAGTACACTTTTTCTCAATGCCCCATAGATCTCACTCTCAGATAGACTATTTTCTGATCAGTCTTGCTAGTTTGTCAGGTCTCTCTTTCTGTGATATTTTGCCTACTGTGCTTTCTGATCATGCACCAGTCTGTATGGAACATTCATTGAAGGGGCTTGAGGATCAAGACAGAGCATAGCGATTCAATGCCACTGTTCTTTTTTTTTGAAATCTTTTTTATCCACCCTGCCTCTCCAGGCTCTGCATCATTGGGAGTACCAGTGGAGTCTGCCCCCGCTTCTGCCACCTTACCTGAGTCCTCCGGTTCACACCATGGAGCCGCGGTTCTTCCCTTCGGGTGGGAGCGAGGTGGGGCGGTTACACCCCGAACAATTCTAGTCTCGTCGGGAACCAGATGGCCAGGCAGGTGCAAGCTATTAAGAGTCTGCTCCAGTGCTGTGTCTTCCCGGAGCCTGGAGAGCATTTTCTCTTGTTCTAGGGGAGTAACACGTACCCTGACATCATGACATCACCACCGACGTCAACACTCCCATCCCCTTGTAGTAAGCTCTGCGCTTTGCCGTGCCTCCGACTTCTGCCAGAGGACAGTCAAGCACTGAGCACAGATCCCCTCTTTCCTGGGAGAGGAGAGCTGTCCTCTGGATGCTCAATCCTCTCTCCCCCTTGCCAGCCCCCGATGGTCTGGGCTCATTCCCAAACCTGGGTCACTGGCATGGCGCTAGGGTGGCATCCAGCACCTCAACCCTCTGTGCCACCAGACCAGCTCAATTACACTCTTCTGTGTGACCCTAGCTTTGTCTCAGCTCTCACCCAATTTATGTAGACATTCTTTAGGGAAAACGAAGGATCCGTCTCCATTCTAGATATGCTTTAGGGCACCACCAAGTGTGCGGTTCAGGGTGAGTGTATTCGCCTCGCTTCCAAGGCTAAAAAAACAGCGGCTGGAAAAAAAGACCTCCCTTTTAACTCAGATTTGTAACTTAGAATATCTTTTATCCTCTAAATCTGATCCAGTGCACTGGAGCACGCTTCACTCTCTTAGAGCCCAATATTACGGACTCCTTGCTGAGCAGGCTGATTTGGCTCTCCAGTGAGTTAAGTTTCGATATTTAGAATCAGGAGAGAGGACAGGTCAGCTTTTGGTTCTCTGGCTTCAACAACTAGAGAGTAGGCAAATGATACCCAGTCTTCAGCCAATTCTGGAAGGGGAAGTTCTCACCCACCCCCTAGCCATCGCGAATGCTTTTCAAGCATTCTTTTAATCTCTTTATAGCCTGGATGAGGGTTTCCAGTTAGATATGGATCTAATAGAGGCCTATTTGGACTCCATACCTTTTTCCTTGTCTTTCTGAGAGCCAATGAGATGTATTGCAAGCACCTATTACGGTTCTGGAGGTCTGCCGTGTGATTGGCCAATTACCGAAGGAGAAGGCTCCTGGCCCGGATGGGTTTAATAACTGCTTTTATGCTACCTTTATAGATATACTGGCCCCCTTCTTGACCTGGCTGTTTAATCACCTTTGTACTGCTGGACTTGCTGACAGCTCATTTACCCAAGCTTGGATAACTTTGATTCTTAAGCCCGGTAAACCGGAACTTCTCTCCGGGAGCTATCATCCTATCTCTACTAAACTCAGACTTAAAAATCCTGGCCTAGGTACTGGTGAATCACCTGTTACTGACCTGTGAGGGACTTATCAGTCCTACACAGGTTAGTTTTATGGTTGGCCATCTATCATCTGATCATATTCGTAAGGTCTTATACTTGATCTCCGCGTCTGGGGAATGCTGGACACCGGTGGTCCTGGTCTCCCTTGACGCAGAAAAAGCTTTTGACTGGGTATCTTGGCATTTTTTATTTGCCACATTTCATCGGTTTGGCTTTCCTTCCCCTTTCTGTGATTGGCTCAAGGTCATTTACCATCACCCCTCAGCCAGGATCCGCTGTAATGGAGTGTTCTCTTCCCCTTTTTCCTTGTTGCAGGGTTCGAGGCAGGGTTTCCCTCTTTTCCCATTTTTGTTTAACTTATATCTGGATCCTCTTCTTCACTCTATTCAAGTCAACCCAGGAGTTAGAGGTATTCAGGTGAGGGGAGCAGGATATAAAATTTCCACATACGCGGATGATCTCCTTTTGCATGTGGCAGACCCACAGACATCTATCCGGTTGCTCTGGAGGAGACTAACAGGTTTTCCCAGGTAGCGGGTTACAGATTAAATTGGGATAAATCCAAGGTCATGCCACTGAATACACATGTGCATAAACAGTGGGTAGATGAACTTGGTCTCTTCTGGGAACCTAAGGTTCTTACCTACTTGGGGATTAAAATCCCCAGATCTATTTCTGGACTGGTTAAGCTCAACCTCTCCCCTTTCTGTCAAGAAATCAAGCTGGATTTACAGAGATGGCATTCTCTCCCTCTCTCTCTATGGGTGTGTGTGAATGTGCTAAAAACGAATATATTACCTTGGTTCTTATACCCTTGGGGGATGATTAGCCCCTATCTTCCAAATATCTGGTTCTTGCATCTTCAGAGCTTTCTTTCTGGTCTCTTATGGAATGGAAAGGTCACTCGGAGGGCTTACTAGAAGCTTACTATTCAGAAGGAACTTGGGGGCCTACATGCACCTAATGTAGTAAACTTTTTCGATGGGGCTCTGTTACTCACACTCCTTCTGATCACTCTTAGTACCCCCTTTGGCTGTCTTTAGAACAGCAGCTCTGACACCAGTATGGTCTCACCCTAGGTTGTTGACTGTATGCCAAGCCATCTGAGCTTTCTAAACCACTTTGGGCCTCCCCTATGTTTTGGTCCCTCAACGCCCTTCATCAGATTTATTCTCGCCTGGGTCTGGATCCTAGCAGAGATACCGCTCAGCCGCTCATGGGTAACCCGCACTTTCGTATAGCAGACTGCCCAATACCCCCTGTGTTTTGCCCACAACTTCAATGGCTTGCGGTGGCCTCCTTAATCAATGAGGGAAGACTTCTTCCTCTTAGTGAAATCCAGGATCAATTTGGAATCCCCACCTATCATCCGTTTAAACATATGCAGCTAGCTAGGGCAATCTCTTCCTATCTGGGGCCTCCACCATGGCGAGGGGATTCTAGCCCCCTGTTGCAAATGTTCATAGACACTGTGGTTTAACCTCACCCCATCTCCAAATTCTATGATTTATTTCAGCAATGGGATCCAAGAAGCCCCAAAGGGATCTGTTTTTATTGGCAACAAGAGCTGGATCTTGGTTTGGATGATGGAGTGTGGCGGCAGGTTTGGCAGCATTTGTATCGATATGTTAAGCAGGATCATCTTCATTATTTACAATATTGTATCCTATATAATCTATATTTTACTCCCTCTAGGCTTTATAGGATGGGCAGATCTGCATCTCCAGCCTGTATTAAGTGTGGATGCTTCAAGAGGACTTTAAAACATATTCTCTGGGATTGCCCCCTAGTGGCCCCATTTTGGCAAGCAATACAGGATTCTTCAGATCCACTCTTGGGACTGGCTCCTTATTTTACACCTTAGATATGCCTAGTGGGCCATTTTCCTACAGGTGTGGCTGGTTGTCATAAGACTTTTCTATCCTTAATCTCGGGTGTGGCTAAACCAACTCAATTCCTCCCTTCAGAGAATGACACTCGGAAGTACTCCAAGTTCTTGAAATGGAAAAACATATTGCACACCGGCAGGCTCATCAGGAGGGATTTATGAGGAGATGGGGTCCCCTGTTAGCTCTTTTACCAATATTACAGATTCCCTCAGGGGATACTGGTAAGATTTGGGTGGTGAACTCCCCACCCCATTGATGGAGGCAGAGGCACCCGGCTCCCACATCATTTCCCCCCTTTTTTGGTTTTCTGTCTATCTATTATGGGCAGACTAGATGGGCCAAATGGTCCTTGTCTGCCGTCAAAGTCTATGTTTCTAGCCTTTTCTCTTTCCTATAGGATTTCTCTCCTAACTGTGCTCTGGGGGGGTGAGGGAAGGTTTGGTGGGTTTGGTGGGGGGGCTGTTTGGATTGTTTATTAGTATTGTTTTTAGTATTTGAATTTACTGATCTGTTTATAACTATAGTTCCTATATGCTTGTAGCTGTTTTTCTGACCTATGTAATGTGTCAGTTGTTGCTAAATGCTTTTTTTTTTAGTGAAAATGTTAATAAAGTATATTAAATTGAAAAAAAAGTAGGCCTTATGTATTACGGTAAACCCATCATTTGTGATAGTTTAGGAGGGTCATTTTCCCATTGCAACAAATAGGGATGCATGGGATTCCTTATCCAATAAGTAACTAAACTGGGGGTCACATGCCATACTGCTTTTAATGTGTTAGATACAAAGTAGGAAAAAAAGACTATAGGATTGATCATATTAAGACAACCTTTCTTTAGGGGCAAATATGTTACTTCTCTTTTGACTGAATTGAGTGTGTTTCCCCACAAAAGTTGAAAAACAAATACTTAATAGTCGAGTTTCTAAATGCACTGCCAGGGGGAAAACAGTAGCAATATATTAAAAAAGTGGTATTAAAAACTGTTTAATCACAAATGCTCTCTTTTGTTTCAACATTTTCCAGTGTTTCCACCCATTTACCTTCAATTTTCCCGAAACCAAAGCCTCCTCAGATTTTAGTTGTGCCATGTTACCCTGGCCAAATTTCATCCCCAAGATTTTTATAATATGTTCAGAAATCCTTATACACTGAACATCAGGTACTAGAGCTGACTCTGATCTGGTAAGCCTACACATTTAGCTAGGTTTAAAGATGATCCTGAAACCCCTGCATAATTCTCAATTTCAGCAAGCGTGTTACACTCACATCATTTTTAACTATGGCGCACAAATCATCTGCATAAGCTATCATTTTGACCATGTCCCCCAATTGATGTCCTGTGATTTCTTCAGTATTGTTTCTCATAATTAATTTCCTGATCAAGGGATCTATAACAAAGGTGTATAATAAAGGGCTTGGGGAACCACTGTCTAACCCCATTCCTAATTGGTAGTGTCATGCCTTTGAGACCCGAGATAAAAGGAACCATAGTAACTGTTTCATAAAGAAGTCTAATCCATTTAATAAAAGGTAGGGGAATATTATAATGACTCAGAACCCTAAAAAGGTATTTATGATGTACTTGATCGAAAGCCTTACATTGATCTAAAGAGAGAAGATATCCTTTAATCTGGTTTGTCTGACAATAAGTGTACACATCCCTAACTATACACAAATTTTGATGTATACTTTTGTCTGGAATGGAACATGTCTGGGCTGGAAGAATTAATTTAGACACCACCACTCTGAGTCTTTTCTGTAGGATAAAAATAAATATTGTAAAATCTGAATTCAGGAGACTAATAGGTCTCCAGTTCTGAATCAAAGTACAGTCACCAGAGTTATGCAAGAAAATTACTAAACTCTTAGAAAAATAATCCAAAATATAGTTAATAGTGATAAAATTATTAAAAACTTTAGCTAGATCGCTGGAAATGATATCCAAAAAAGCTCTATAGAACTCATTTGGAAGTCCATCTTTAACAGGAGAAATACCCAATTTTATGGTTTTTATCACTTCCAAAATTTCCTGTGCAGAAATAGGTTCACTAAGGGCCAAAAGTTCAATAGGTTCTATGTGTGGGAGTTGAATGTCTGCTAAATAGTTATCAATATCTTGATCGGAAATGGATGATACATGTGTAAAAGAATCCAAATGTTGTTCCACAATACATAGGATACCTTTAGTATTAGAAGTCACATATCCAGATATATCTTGTAACTGAGAGATGTTAGACACATTCGTCCTCTCTTTACAAGCCACACAGGGGTCTATATAGGGTGTCTTATTTGTCCCGAAATTCATTTCAGCTTGCAGTGAGCTTGACCTGTCATATTGGATGTTTCTCATGTCCTGTTTGGTTATTATGATTTATTTGGTTAAATCACAATTCTGAGTATGAGTAGTTGACATAAGTCTATATAATTGTGTTTGAAGATTTAAATAAGCCAACAACTGAGTATTACACCTCTGCTTACCATGGTCCTGGAACCACTTAGTGATATCTAATTTTGTCTCTGCCCACCATAGGCTGTGATCATCATATAATGACATAATGAAAACCCTAGCAGTGAATATTGACAGAATGTTTAACTTAACCACTAAATCTTCCAAAATACTTAAGTTCAATTTCCAATGAGACCGAGGTTGTATTATCCCTGTGTCCGTGAAAATGGTAGCCCTAACTAAAAGATTATTAGAAAATTTGAATTGAATAGCTGATGCTGATAAAACTTGTAGCCTTTTCAATTCAATACAAAAAAAATCTATTTTAGAGGTTAAACATATTTGTTATAAAGATTTAAGAAATAACTGGCACAGCCTTTTTAGACATATCCTGTAAATCCGCTGTATCTATGCAGGTTTTTAAGGGCATATGAGTCACACTACACCTTCTTCCCACAATCTTTCCATGCTTTAAGGTTTAAAGAGCAATTAAAGTCACCCCCTAAATAAACATTCTTAGTTGTTGCCAGATAGGGCTGATGCTGAGCTAGTAACTGTACCCTGTCCGCTTTCACTTGAGGGGCATATATATTTATAAACCTACTTGGTTCCCCCTTCCAAATGCCATCCCTTATTAAAGCCCTGCCAGGAAAAAAATGGATTAATTTTTGTAGTTTAAATCCTGATCCTGCAAACAAAATCCCTGGACCATCGGCCTTATCCAGGCCGAAGGACCAAATAGAGGGTCCCCAATGCCATAGCCTCTGAGCTTGCTGGATCACATCATTAGAATTAAACCAAGTTTCCTGAACAAAAATAATGTCCACATGTAGATCATGTAGCAGAGAAAACACAACCTGTGTCTTTCTATTGTTCAGCAAACTATGGACATTTATAGAGGCCATCGTAAAATGTATAATTTAATAGTTAAGCAAACGCCATTTCTTCCTCTTTTTTTGTTTTTCTCTTGCTGTTTGTTGTTCTTCTTCATCTGGAATAGAAGAATGAAGGAAGCAGTGTCTGAGTCTACGTCTTCAGAGTCTGAATCACCCCTGTATTGAGCAGCAAGGGCCAAAAACGGGCTGTTGATTTCTATTTCTGTTTTACTTGTGCTTGCTCCCAGGCACCTAGTACTTCTACAGGTGGCTTTCCACTCAGGTGGAGGGAGCACGTGGCTTGAAGCCCAATCCTCCATAGGTCAGAATTAAATTTCCAGATTAGCATCAGGGTTAGTAGTAGCAGTATCAGGAAAAACTGGGGTATCCACAGTGTTCAGGACTTGCTCAGTGGCATCCTGAATTGGAGTTTGTTCATCATTGATACTAGGTCCTGAGTCTGATTCTTTTTTCGCTGTTTCTGTGGCATTACCCTGGTCTTGGGCTGGATCATGTTCTTCCCTGCGAGTTGGGCTTTGCTCTTTCTTGCTCTGCTGAGGTTTCTTTATGAGTTTGTTTGGGATTACCTCTGCTGGTCTGTTATGGGATGCCACAGGTATTTGTGAAATAGGTGGCAATTTTCCTCACAAAGGTTACACTTACTATGATTCATACATGGTGAGCTGACATGTCCAAACTTCCCACACATCCCACAGCAGAGCTTGTCTCAGACATTTGAAAGGAGCATCCAGGCACCACACTTACAACAGGCTTTAGGCTGGCCTGAATGGAAACAGAACCCCCGATCTATCCCCAGGTAAAAGCTATTTGGTAAATGTGCTATGCCTTTCTCAGTACTGCGCAACTTCGCTTTAAACTTCCACCCACCGGTCCAAAAAAATTCAGAATCTATGATAGCTTTGGGAGCACTTAAAACATCACATCTGTTTTGAAGCCATTGTAAGATGTCCCCAACATGGATTCCCTCATTTCAAAACATCACAGTAATAAACCTGAAAGCAGGCTTGGTGAAAGGGATAGCCATAAAGGGTGTCCAAAAGGGAGAACATTTTAACCGATTACACTTGCTCCAGAAATGTTCCAGAGAGTGAGGGGACCAGAAACTAATATCAAAATTGTCCTCACCTGAGATATGAATGAGGGCATAGATTTCAGAAGACATGAACTACATTGACTCTTTAATAAGTTTTTCCCCACATATGGGTGGTCAGGTCGCAGTTCCAGACCTCCTCTGTATCAGAACCATACAGCATTTCGTCTGGGAGCAGAGTTTGACCTATCAAATAGGTCAGCAAAGCATGGACCTGATCAATTGTTGCCAGAAAAATTAGGACGGGGTTCAAACTGTGCATGGGTATTATCCCTAGCATCACCATCTAAAGTAGGTATATAGTGTTTATCAGTACCAGTATTAGCTGCTGAAAGCAAAGTCAGATCAGCTTGTCTAGAAATACTAGTTACATTCTGAAATGTACTTGAGGAGGGCCCTTGTAAACTATTACTACCAGCCGCTGAAATGATTACTTCGTCAATTTCAGGCTGAGAAATGTCATTTGCAGACTGTGGCAGCTCAGTAGCCTGTATTACTTGAATCATGTCCCGAACAGTACTTTGTGCAGAATTTACAGCAAGTTTATCAGAAAAGGGCTCACTGTTCTCGGGTGTGGTGTTGATGTCCCAATCCGGGTCTGGTATTCATTTTCCATAGGGCATTCTTTTCCATCCGGCTCCTTCAAGTGCTGCAGCCAGCATCCATTCTTTTTCCACATCTACAGAATCAGGTATTCCAAATGCTGCCCTCAGTTGTGCGCTTGCAGTAAGCGGTGTAGAAACATAGAAACATAGAAACATAGATTTTGACGGCAGATAAGGACCGCTTGGCCCACCCAGTCTGCCCATTTCCCTACCTAATGGATAAGCTGCAGATCCTAGTTAACCAGCAGCCTACTTCTTCCTACCCCCACCCCCTAGAATTGCCTTATGACTGTCCCATGCATGCTTGAATTCCACCACTGTTTCTGACTCCACAACCTCCTCGGAAGGCCGTTCCATCCACAACCCTCTCTGTGAAAAAATACTTCTTAAATTACTTCCTGCTTCCCCTTCCATCTTCTAATTAGCCCCTTGTTCTTGCCACTCTTTTTGAAGATGTTACCCTCTTGACTTTGTTGATTCCCTTGAGATACTTGCAAGTTTCTATCATGTCCCCCTCTCCTTCTTTCCTCGAGGCTATACATATTCAGCTTCTAAGTCTCTTCATATGTCTTCTGGTGCAGATCCTGCACCATTTTAGTTGCCCTCCTCTGGACAGCCTCCATCCTGTCTATATCCTTGGAGATTGGGTCTCCAGAACTGCACACAGTACTCCAGATGGGGTCTCACCAACTGTCTGTACAAAGGGATAATAACTTCCTGTTTTCGACTGGTGATGTCTCTCCTTATGCATCCCAATATCCCCCCAGCCCTCCTTGCTGCCCTCTCACATTGCTTGCCCACCTTTAGGTCATCTGATATGACTACCCCCAGGTCCCTTTCCGTTTTTGTTGTTGTTAGTATCTCACCCCCCATTGTGTACTCTTCCCCTGGGTTTTTGTTTCCCAGGTGCATTACCTTGCACTTCTTAGCATTGAATCTAAGCTGCCATACATTTGACCTTTCCTTTAACCTTGCCAAGTCCCTTCTCATCCTTTAGACCCCACCTTGTGCATCAACTCTGTTGCAGATCTTTGTGTCATCTGCAAAGAGACATACTTTTCCTTCCAGTCCCTCTGCAATGTCGCTTATAAAGACATTGAAGAGGACCGGTCCTAATACTGAACCCTGCGGTACCCCACTAGTAACCCCCCTTTCTTCAGAGTGGACTCCATTTACTATTACTCTCTGTGTCCTGTTCTCCAGCCAATTCTTTACCCAGGCTGTCATCTTGGGACCCACTCCCAGGCTGGCTAACTTGTATATTAATCTTTTGTGTGGGACTGTGTCAAATGCCTTGCTAAAGTCTAGGTGTACTTTGACTTTGACCGCACAAACTCGATTGATCCTCTGGAACTGAGCTAGTCTTACTGATGTAGGGGGCCGGAAGGTTACCAAACAATTTCAGGACAGGACAGACAAATCTGGAAGGAGAGGCAGGAAGTTTACTCAGTGACCAAGATGCAAGAGGTTTATTTAACAGGGACAATAAAAATAAGATAACTACAATGCTACAAAATAATAAAGATAAACAACAAAACAATATGATTAGGACCAACAACCGATCGAACTAAGAGCAGGGGGTTAACTCCCTTGAGTCCAAGTCCTCCATGCACTTGGCCAAGATGATGAAACCTGATGAACCAAGCTTGGGCTTTCCTCTGCGTCGACTGATCAGCAGGTGGGCATTGACCCCCCAAAGCGCTTGTTACAAACAGGCTATAATTGGGCTTCCCCAGATGAACAGAACACCAGGAGGAACATGGCTTGCTGAAAAATGCAGAACTTGGTGATCCTCTGCGGCTCCAGGCAGGAGGCTGAAGACCTCTGGTTGACAGATGGTTCTCTTGACAATCTGCCACAATGACCACTGGCAGGTCCCTGGCACCCAGATAACCTCTAAACTAGACGTCTGCTGATGGAAGAATCTTCGGGCTGCCTCTGCAGAGTGACACAGGCCTGCACACACTTATTGCCAGCCGGCAACATAATAAAAGGTCATGCACAATGTTGACTGTGGTCCCTCACTCTTGAGCCAGGGTGGCTCCTAAGCTGACTTATTACTAAATACCTCACTAGCGGCTCTCTACCACTTACCATCACAGGACTGATGCTGGAACACGTATGGCAGACCCTCAGAACAGGCTGATGTCACTGAAGATAGTTCTGCTGCAGATGGCGGATGAGCCGGGAACCTCCCTGGGTCAGTGTCAGGCTCTGGCGAAGGTAGTCTGGGCAACAAAGGCAAAGCTGGACGTCTGGTACACCAGGGCACAATTCAATAATGCAGTTCAGTAGCAAGCAAACAATTTATTTTTTGCCAGACAGTTCAGTTCTTGCAGGCAATACAATCTCTAGGGGGCACTAGGCAGGCAACAGCACAGTTCGGTTTGAGTGATGCATGAACAACCTTTGCCGTGGGTAACCTAGGGCCATTAACCTACTTCCCCTTTCCACTCCTGGGTCCTGTACCTCTAAGGTTGTTTGATTTTTTGCATGGCTACCCCTGCGGACCTGACCCCTGTGGCCGGACCTATGGGGCTCCCTGTCCGGATCCCACCTCCCTCATCAATGCCAGTAGTGCCACTGCACTTGGGTAGGGCCTTGTCCAGCCCTGCCTGCTTACTGACTTTTGTATAGGCCTGGGCCCTTGTGTCTAGTCCTCCTTTTCAGAGGATGGCTGGCTGTGTGTCTCTGTCTCTGGCCCTGCCCCTGGTGCGGAATGGCCCCCACATCGGAACAAAAGGCTGGCAACCCACCTCTCCATCCCCTTTTCTCCCTGGGGCTTCCAAAATCAAAGCACCCTGCCCCCAACAAATAGAATAAAATAAAATAACACTGTGGGCTCTGGCCACACCCAGGGGCCTTCTCTCTCTCTTCTCCGTCCCTCTGGGACTACTGCCCACTGTTTGAGTTCCCCTGATCCCCTTAGGCTGTCCTCCCCCCCCATGAGCCTACTATGCCCTCCTCATAGATTTTGGCCCACTACCCCCTTTGGAATCCTCCTTTTGGGCATTCTGCCCATCTCGTCCTTCCCTATCCTTTCAGGCTCCGGCCTTTAAATTTGTACTTTCCCCTCCCCCTGCCCAACACCTATGGCGCAAGTTTAAACATAAGATCAGGCCCACGGTGCACTCACCACCACAGCCCGGGTCTGCTCTGCTGCTGGGGGGGTTGGAGAAAGGTAACCAGAGAGCAGCACTCCCACCCGGCTACTCAGTGCTGCTGTATCTGTTGGGCGGGTGGAACTCCTAGACCTGGGGTGTGTTTCTGGCCAGATCACTTTCAGTGCGACACCCTTTGGTCCACTGACACTTGTGTCCCCCCCTCGCTGATCGGCTTTGCCCAGAGGGGACAGGTCACGTTGGGGAACCACGCTCCACCCGACTGATCCTGCTGCCACCCCATCTCGGACCAGAGCTGGAAGGGAGCAATGCCAAGGGAGCCATGGAGCATGGTGCATGTACCTTTTCTTCTTGTCTGTGCTCCTTGCATCCTCCACCCTCCTCACTATGCCGCCAACTCCCCTTGTTGACCACTCCCCAGCCCTTATGTAGGGCATGGGAGGTCCTGGCTTCTGGCTAGAGGATTGGGCACTATGAACCCATCATGGAGGGTCTCGTGCCCATGGCCCCACTGTCGAGTGTCAAACAGCTCAAACTTATACAAAGAGACAGGGTGGAGTATGTGGGACTGGGGGGGGGATTAGTGAGAAAGAAAAGGAAAACAAAAGAAACAATTTCCACATTGGGGAAATGATCCCTGTTTCTTTGTTGTGTCCCTTAACTTCGGGGTACTACACTGGCACTTACTGGTAAAACCTATGGGTCTGTTCCTCTATTGTCTGACTTGGCAACAACAATCTGGGTAGTCAAGCATTCTTCTGTACAAGACTTGCTTTCTTGTGGCAGACAGTTCCTCGTCATCCCCTAGCATCTGTAGAAACATTTGTCTCCAGTCTACCATTTCTTTCTCCAGTTGTGCATTTTCAGCATTGATATCCTCCTTGGTTACAGCTGGAATCATAGATAACCCTGTAGAGTTCTTAACCGTTTGTTCTTCTACCTGCATAAATTCATTCTCCAAACACTCAGCACTCCGAAAATCCTCTTCATCCTCCATTTGTGCACCAGCTGGGTCAGAGGACAGCTCCCCAGCCTGCTGTGTGGTGGCAACCACTACAGCCTCAGGATCCTTCATCTTAGATTTGGGGCCAACAACGCTCCCTCTCGAGTAGGGAAATTTAACCAGTGTCCTGGCCAAATTTCCCTATTCACTAAAAATACCAACAGCTTAATCTGGTTCAGTTTCAGTTGGTTACCATCTGTATGCCCCCCATCGCCCCCAAAAACGGGACTTCTACTCTCAGTGGGCCTACCCAGTTAACAAAATTCAATAAAATAAAATAAATTTCTTAACTCACCGCCTCACAGTCACTTAAAAAAATGAATAGCTAAAGAATACCGGCATCCAGACTTCATGTTCTTCTTTGTTTATAGACTCCGATCTCACAGCAGGCACACTCACACCTTGACAGTTGGTGTTGCGCCATTCTGCATGCTCACTCAGTCATTGAGTACGCACTCGTTTTAAAGAGAAAAAAATGGAAAAAGATGTAGATTGTAAATTAAATAATAGAAATATCTGTGGGGGGCATGACAACCACTTCAATAGAAAACTACAACTATGGTGGCTACATCTGGACAAAAGTCTTTTCCTCAAAAAAAAAAATTCATGCAGACGGATGAACCATTTTATTTCAAATAAAGACCAAGATATAAGTTGTTTTTACTCAGTCCTATTAATTTTCATTTTGACATGCATGTAAAATTCACATGCCCATATCATAAGCACAATAAAACAAAAACTCCAAGGGTGTGTGCTAGACAGTCATCCTCTGGCCTCATATGTCATTATGCCCTGACCCCATTGTGTCTTATTGCTTATACAGTATGTTCACAAATCCAAAGCACTGGGGCAATGGGGAGCGTTTCAGTGGAATGTGGTGGTATACCTCTTGAGTCCACCAGAGCACTCAATGAATCAAAATATTGTGGTGCCTATCTCAATCAGCTCTTACTCAGAGAGGCTGCTGGGGAGTGTGGTATACATACTTCCATTTTTTGGTTGGACAGGGTGTTGTGATGAATCCTGTCTGGAAAGATATGGTTACTCAGATGACGCAGTGTTTAGATATAGAGAGGGAACTGTCTTTTCTGCATATTATTCTGGGTCATAAACATGTGTAGTAAGACCAAACAGTAACTTTTCAAACTATTTCTAAATGCAGCAGCCAGACAGTGACTAGATGTTGGCTTACTAATAAGTGCTCCAACATTACAGCTAGTTATCACTCAGTTGTTGTGGCATTTGGCCTCTCTCCATGTTTGATGAGGTGACCAGATGTCCTGTTTATAAAATTATATTCCAGTTGTGTAATTACACATAGATCAAATGCACCGCAGTTGTTGTTCCTAACTTTATTATTTGTATTCGAGCAGTTTATATGAGTGATTTGCAATGTATGACTTAAAAAAAATTCCATGATCTGTTATGTTTTATTTGCTGCGTGATTTGATGCTTGTATGTGCTGTAAACCATTGTTGTGAGGGGGGAGGGGGCTACTGCCATACAAGTAGGAACTTACATAGAAACATAGAAGTTGACGGCAGATAAGGACTGCAAGGCCCATCCAGTCTGCCCATTTTTTCTACCTTATGAATGTGCCATAGGCATTTACTCTGTCAATGGCCTATCTATTCATACTCATCTGTATTGCTCCCTTATGCCTATCCCATGCCTGTTTGAAGCCCTGCACTGTATTCATAACCACCACTTCCTAAGGCAGGCCATTCCATGCATCCACCACCCTTTCTGTGAAAAATAACTTCTTCACATTACCCCTTAATCGTCCTCCCTCTAATCTCATGCTGTGTCCTCTTGTCCTGCTATTTTTCTTATATTGAAACATGTTAGACTCTTTCACTTTGTTAATGCCCTTAAGAAGTTTGAATGTTTCAATCATATCACCTCTCTCCCTCCTTTGATCTAGGGTATACATATTGAGCTCCATTAATCTGTCCTCATATGTTTTCTGATGCAGTCCTTGCACCATTTTGGTTGCCCTTCTCTGGACTGCCTCCATTTTGTTACTGTCCTTGTGCAGGTGCGGCCTCCAGTACTGCACACAGTACTCCAGATGGGGCCTAACCAGTATCTTGTAAAGAGGGATTATTACCTCCCTCTTATGACTTGTGAAACCCCTGCTAATACACCCCAACATCCCTCTAGCCTTACCTACTGCTTTAGTGGTCTGCTTGGATGATTTCAGGTCATTTGTGATGATGATGCCCAATTCTCTTTCTTCCCTTGTGATTGCCAGCAACTCCCCTCCCAACCTATAGGTAACTTCAGGGTTTCTCTTCCCTATGAGCATGATCTTGCACTTCTTTGCATTAAAAAACAGTTGCCACCCTTCCAACCATTTTGCCAGTTTTTTCAGATATCTTCTCGTTTTGTCCACTCCATCTGGATCATCTACTCTGTTGCAGATCTTGGTGTCATCTGCAAACAGGCAAACCTTACCCTCCAGTCCATCTGCAATATCACTGTCGAAGATATTGAAGAGGACTGGCCCCAGGACTGATCCCTGAGGTACCCCACTTGTGACTTCATCTCTTCTGACTGTATACCGTTTACCACCACTCTCTGTTTTCTGCCCGCCAACCTGTTTGCCACCCAGTTGACCTACCTCTGACCCACCCTGAGCCTACTTAGCTTATTAATCAATGTTCTATGTGGAACAATATCGAAAGCTTTGCTGAAGTCAAGGTAGGCGGCATCAACTGCACCCCCTTGGTCCACCACTGTGGTTACCCAGTCAAAGAAATCTATGAGATTAGTTTGACAGGACCTTCCTGTTGTAAACCCATGCTGTCTTGGATCCTGGTGTCCTTTGGATTCCAGGTGTTGCACTATCCTTTTCCTTAAGGAGTGCCTCCATAATCTTGCCTACTACTGTGGAGAGGATCATGAGTCCTTCTCCAGTCTTCTGGGACCTCCCTGTGCTCAGAGACTCACTAAACAGTTCTGATAATGGCTCTGCTAGTTCCACCCTTAGCTCCTTTAGTACCCTGGGATGTGTGCCATCAGGCCCCATTGTCTTGTCCACCCGAGCTTAACGAGCTGTTGTGGACTCTTTCTTTTGTGAAGGGACTTGTGCCCACCTCCCTCTCCCCTATGTCCATGGTGCTGAGCTGTGGGCCCTGCCCTACCTTCTCCTCAGTAAATACTGAGCAAAAGTATCTATTTAGGATAGATGCTTTTCCCTAGTCCTCCTCCACACACTCCCCCTTATCCCCTTTGATCTTAGCAATACCCCCTTCTGGACTTTCTCCTTTCACTAATGTATCTATAGAAAGTCTTGTCCCCTTCTTTTACTTCCCGTGCTAGTGTTTCCTCAGTTTGGACCTTTGCCTGTTTTACAGCCTTCCCTGCTTCCCTTAGGGAAGTTTGGTATGCCTCCCTATCTTCGTCCCACTGCATTCCCTTATATTTCCTGAAGGCCAACCTTTTAGCTCTGATCTTTTCTGCTATTATTTTTGAGAATCAAAATGGTTTCCTCTTTCTTTTGCTCTTGCTTTTCTCCCTAACACAATGGGATGTTGCTTCAAATATTGCATCCATAATGCTTGCCCATTTTGCCTGTACCCCCTCACCTGCATTTCGCCTTCCCAGGGCTAGCTTAACTCTGTTGGCATCTTATCAAAGTCAGCTCCTCTGAAGTGCCATATTTTTGCCTTGGAATGGCATGATTTAGTTCTAGTGGCCAAATTGAACCATACCATGTGATGGTCACTGGCCCCCAGGTGACCTTCTACCTGGAGATCTATGATCCTTTCCCCGTGAGTCAGTACTAGATCCAGGATAACCCATTCTCTTCTGGGCTGTTGTACCAATTGTGTGAGGCCTTCCCCCTGCAGGGAATCCACTATGTGTCTAGTTCTGCCAGATGTTCCTGCTGGTATTGACCAATCTGTATCTGGCATGTTGAAGTCTCCCATTAGCATAACCTCCCCTTTAGATGTCATGTTTTATATATCTTCTAACAATAATGTGTCTATCTCCTCCCCCAGTCTGGAGGCCTGCAGACAGCCCCAGTTCGTATGGTTGTCCCATTTCCTGTTTCCAGGGTGACCCACAGTTCTTCTGGCTCCTTATATGTATTCTGAATTTCTGTAGCTTTGATATTTTCATTGACGTAAAGGGCCACTCTCCCCCCACACACACTTTTTGCACCTCAGTCTTTTCTGAACAGTACATAGCCAGGTATTGAATTCTCTCAAGTGTAGTTACTGGTAAACCATGTCTCACTAATGGCTACTATGTCCCGTTTAGCCTCTGTCATTGTTGCCCCCAGGTCTGGGATCTTGTTTCCCAGACTGCAGGTATTTGTGTGCATGATTTTCCATTGGCCAGATTTTGGTGCATTAGTTGTCGGGCAACATCCAGCATTTCCCCTGCATGTCATATGGGGAGCCAGACCTTTTTCCTTACCTGGTTGATGCAAATGAACTACAAACATGCTGAACTCCTGATTGATCACTAGTTGAGGGGGAAGGGGTGTTCTTCCCATTCGATGTATCAAGTGCTGCACCCCTTTCCCCATTTGCTAGTTTAAATATTCTGCAAAGACATCAAACTTCTGCCCCAATGCACTGACTCCCTCCTTAGTCAGATGCAGTCCATCGAATTTAAAGAACTTTCACTCCCAAAACTGTTGCCAGTTACCTACAGATATGTGTCCTTTTTCCTGGCACAAGCTCTTGAGCCACATGTTTAGCTCCCCTATCTCCCCTTCTCTGACCTTCCATCCATCTGCTTCCTTCTCCCAGACCGGCAGGATCTCAGAGAAGGAGATACCAGATGAAATGGATGACAATTTGTCTTCCAGCCTGGTCAGATGTTCCTTGGTCTCCACAACTGACCAGCTGGTGAGATCATTAGTCCTTATGTGTACCAGGACGTCAATGTTTTCTCCTGCTTCCTGCACGATTTTAGCAACGCAGTCAGTGTCTCTCTATGCTGATGTACTTGGGAGACATCTGACCATTATCCCTGGCCAGAGGTAGGTATCAACTCCCCAAAGAAGCCAGAAGGTGAAGGAAGGAAACATATTTAATTCAGTGCTTCAGAGTAACTGGTAACTGGTATTTTTCTTTTAAACTTAGATTGTAGGCTTGTAGTGACACTATACTTTCTTTCTGTGTTGTCTTTACTTATAATTGTTTTTGGGCTGTTGAAAATTTTAAAAATAGTGGTGGTGTAATTCTGTGCTGTCTTTAATTGCTGCAAATATGCCCTGATAAATCTGATTGACAGGAGCTAAACACAGGAGTTTAGTAAGAGGTGTGAAGTAGGAGGGCATAAGGGGAAGACCACCCTCAGCACGACAAGTGTTTTGACTCATTTATTTATTTATTGGTTTCTTTTTCCTTAAAAATATATATCGGGGATCAGTTACAGGATTTTTAGTACTGTAAATAAATAAAAGAGAACTAAGAGAGACTTCAGTAGCAGAATAAGTAGTGGAATTACGGTATAATGTAGGGAGTAGGGTGCAATGCAGTGGCTGATGAGGCAGCCATATTCAGTGAACCTTCTGGACACTGAGGTGCTGCCTATCTGCATCATCTCTCGGACTGTGGGATGAGGTAGCCAGACTCAGAGCGGAAGTAAACTGGGTCAGAGTACCATCACCCCTGTCCAGGAACCACCCAGTCCAATGCAGCTGCCTCAAAGGATGCCGAGACGAGGGGCACTTGGATGACAGTGGGCTCAGGAGGTTAGAGCAGTCAGGCAGAGGCACATCCCAGATCCTATTCCTCTCAAGAACTCATATGCCACACTGGCAAATGAGGACAGCCAAATAGAAGTTCCCAGGGAAGTGGAAGGAAAGGATGGGAGGTTAGGCAAGGAGGTGACCTCAGTGGGAAAGCAGTGGACCCCAGAGGAGGAGGAAGTGAATCCTGGTGGGGACTCCATCATAGAGGGATCCAGCTAGGAACACAGGAGGGAGGACAGGGAGGTGAGGTGCCTACCAGGTGCCATGGCATGGAGGATGGAAGGAAGGTACTGGGGATCACTGGGAAGGCAAGACAGGAGGGTGAGCTGGATGTCATTATCCACCTAGGTACTAATGACTTGGAAAATGGGGAGCCAAAGGAAGTTCAGGAAGAGTTTAGGAAACTGGGGAGGTCTCAAGCAAGTAGCTACTTCTGTCACTTTCTCAGAGTACTACCTGTGAGAGGCAAGGGAGAGCATAGAGTGCATGCACCAGGAACTTTTAACTCATGGTTGAAGAACTGGTGCTGTGAGGAAGGGTTTGGATTCATTGGTGACTGGGGACCCATCTGGAGGATGGAGGTTTATTCAAGCCTGACGGCTGCATCCATCCTGGAGGAATCCAAGCACTCAATGATGGTTTAAATGCTACATTGACAAGCATTTAAACTAGCAAAGAGGGTGGCAGGCCAGCAAGGACGTACCTGCTTGCTCACCCCACAGCTAGTAATGGAACCAGTGAACCAGAGGAGTGGCTATCTCTGCAAAGCAGTGTGCAAAGATGGAGATTAGTGTCAAAAGGTGGATAAGCAGAAAAGGGCAAAATTCAGCAGAAGGGCAGACAGCAAGGAGAACCAGGGATAAATGACAACCAAGGAAGGGGCTGGAGTGAACAGTGAAGCAGTCTAGGGAGGTCAAATCATGGAAAGCCATGTGTGCAAATGCCAGGAGCCTTAGCAACAAGATGGAAGATCTGAGGCTGTCATGGTACAGTCAGACCTGGACATTGTGGCCAACACTGAAACCTGGTGTAATGATAACCATGACTGGGAGATGGCCATACCTGGCTACAACATATTCAGAAGAAGACAGAGCAGGAAGGGAGGAGGAGTGGCACTGTATGTGAAAAATGACATAAGGGCCACACAGATCCAGGAGGAACAAAATGGGAGAGATACTGTGGGTTAAGCTGGAAAGGAAAATGGGGCCAGCCATCCGCACAGGTGTGGTCTATAGACCACCAGCCCAGGAGGAAGAAACAGATAGGGGCTGATGCTAGCCATCAAGGATGGCAGACAAAAGTGATGTAGTACTGGTTGGAGACTTCAATATACCAGAGCGTGGACTGGAGCATCCCAGCAGCAGCATCAACTAGGGAACGAGATTTATCCTGGACTCCTTCAGGGTGCCTTCCTCAAGCAACTGGTCATGGAACCAGCTCGGCAGAAGGCAATACTGGACCTTGTGCTCACAAACAGGGACAGTGTGATGGGGGTAACAGTGGGGGAGCACCTGGGTAACAGTGACCACCAGTCATTGTGGTTTGAAATCACAGAAGAGCAGAACCAAACCACAAAAACACGTATCCTGGATTTTAGGGGGCAGACTTTGGGAAAATGGGGAGATGCTTGAAAGAGGCATTAAGGGAATGGACAGGAATCAGGGATTGAGGAACAGTGGGCAGTATTTAAATGGGATTATAAGAACAACAGAATTATCATTAAGCAGGTTAGCAAGAGGAAAAGAAAGAGACCACCATTATGGTTTCCAAAGAGGTAGCAAAGAAAGTGAAAGCCAAAAGATTGCATTCAGGCAATACAAAAGACACAGGCAGAGGGATAGGGAGAGGTACCAGGAGAAACAAAGGGAGGCAGGGAAGTCAGTAAGGAAGCCAAAGCTCAGACAGAAGAACACTTGCAAAATCAGTGGTTAAAGGGACAAAACCTTTACAGGTACATAAGTGAAAAAGAAGGACAAGGGAGGGATAGTGAGACTGAAGGGGAGGATGGGGGCGCGTGAGGATGACAACAGTAAGCTGACATATTGAACAGGTATTTCTGCTCAGTCTTTACTAAGGAAGAGAGGGGTAATGGGTCTGAAGGAGTACAAGGGTGAGAATGGTGCAGAAATGGACACAAGTCCCTTACACACGAAAGGGTCCTGAAGGAACTGGAAGTAATAAGAGCTGATAAAGCAATGGGGCCAGATGGGTGCACCAGGGTCCTTAAAGAACTAAGAGAGGTGGTGGCTGAACTCTGGCTATCCTGTTCAGCCAATCACTGGAAACAGGGAGGACTCAAAGACTGGAGGGACAGCAGATGTAGTCCCTATGTTAAAAGTGGGAACAAAGAGGAAGCTAGGAACTACAGACCAGTCAGCCCTCACCCCGGTAGTGGGAAAGATCATGGAAGCACTACTGAAGGAGAGATTGGTGGAACATCTGGTGTCAATGGACTACAGGACCCAAGGCAGCATGGTTTCACCAGGGGAGGTCATGTCAGACCAACCTCGTTGGATTTTTGACTGGGTGACTAGGGAGGTGGATCAGGGAGGGCAGTGGACATGGCCTATCTGGACTTCAGCAAGGCCTTTGACACTGTGCCACATAGAGAACATTATACACAAACTGGGGAATATGGGTGTGGGCAGGACAGTAGTGTGGTGGGTAGGTAACTGGCTGGGTGGCAGGACACAGAGGGTGGTGGTAAATGGCTGTCACTCCACAGAGGGAAGAGTGACCAGTGGGGTACCACAGGGATCAGTGCTGGGACTGGTCCTATTCAACATCTTCATCAGTGACATTGCACAGGACTAGAAGGCAGAATTTCACTGTTCACTGATGACACAAAGCTCTGTAACAGAGTAGACACACCAGAGGGTGTAGACAGAATGAGAAGGGACCTGCAGAAACTTGAAGAATGGTCAGGGGTTTGGCAGTTGAAATTCAATGCAAAGAAGTGCAAGATAATGCATATGGGGACAAAAACCCTGGCACAATATATCAGTTGGGTGAGGATATAGCATGCACCAAACAGGAAAGGGATCTTGGGGTTATCATCTCTGATGACCTCAAGGTAGGGAAACAGTGTGACAAGGCAGCAGGTAAAGCAAATAGGATGCTGGGATGTATAGGCAGGGCATCACCAGCAGGAAAAGGGAGGTCATAATTCCGCTATACAAGACACTAGTGAGGCCCCACCTGGAGTACAGTGTACAGTTCTGGAGACCATGCCTACAGTAAGGACATAGACAGGGTAGAGAAGGTTCAGAGGAGGGCAACAAAGATTGTGCATGGGTTGCATCACAAGTCCTATGAAGACAGGTTGAAGGAACTGAACATGTACTCCCTGGAGGAGAGGAGGGAGAGAGGATATGATAGAGACATACAAGTATCTTACAGGGAGGAACAGGGTGCAGGAATACACTATTTTTAAGCGAAAAAGATGTTCCAGGACTAGAGGGCATGGGATGAAGTTGGAGGGAGGACGATTCAGAGGAAACATGAGGAAGAATTTCTTCACAGAACGGGTGGTGGACAAGTGGAACACCCTGCCAGAGGAAGTGGTGGAGCTGAAACAATCACGGGATTTAAGAATGCATGGGATAGACATAAAGGAATTCTAGAGGTCAGGGGTAAGGGGAAATAGACTTTAGGAAACATAAACTGAACTTACAAGCTCAAATGGCAGACTGGTGGGCCATAGGCCCTTATCTTCCGACACTGTCTATGTATCTATGTATCTATGAATCATGGAGTCTCTTATGATAAGAAGTTTTTGGATTTCCTTTTGCTTTTTGTTTTGGTTGCTGTTTTGGGTGCGTTGTGCTAGCTCAGTGCTACAGTGTTGTGCTCTGCAGTGTCCTCTGCCCTTTGTTTGATTTTGGAGATAGAGGTAGATACCTGTTTTAGTTTTTATATGGTTTGTGGAGGTGATATGTTGGAGACCACCGGCGATGGGGCACCGATTTGCCCCTCCTAACCACCTGCCAACCTCCTGAGCCAAGTACCCTCTGTAGCCGAGGTGCTTCAGTTGGATGTTGGGGAAATGGGGGGTGGTGCCTGTAATATATTTTCTCCTGAATATGTGATTTGAGGTGTGCAATCTCTGCCCTTGCTGCCCGGAGCTGAGCCCTTAGATCTCCAATGGTCCAGCATGTAGGACAGTGTCCTAAATCCTGTATAACTACCCTTTTGAAAAGTGTCCCACAGTACCTGCAGTTAATAATATCCATTCCAGGTGAGTTGCCAAGTTTATAACCTGGTCTGACTAATTAGAAGGAAAATTAAAGAAAATTTTTTTTATATATATTTTTGTTTTGTTTGTTTTTGTATAACTTTTTATAACAAGTTAAATTAATTGTGCCCCTGTAAGTGAAGGCACTGTGTGGATACCCCTCTGATCCTCCCCTTCCTGCTTTGCTACAGAAAATGTCACGACTGTGCTACTCTATAAAAGGAGTGTAGCATTGAGTGGTTAGGAATGGGGTGGGTGGTTGGGCCCTTCCCCTGCCAAAAAAGAAGTACCACGGATGAAAGAAACAAGGAGGTAAGAGCAGAAACAATCAACCAACAACAAATGCAGTCGCTATCCCTCCATCTGTATCTCATATGTGCTCCTGTAATTAGCCCTGAAAGCTTAGCCTAATGATAAATAAAACTGTAAAACCTGTAAGCACCACCTGTAACAATTTCACAGAAGATATACCCTGCAAAAACATTTTGCTACAGAGAAAAATAAAGCAGTAAAAAAGTAACAACACCTGTAAGCACAACCTGCAGAAAACAGAAGATATACCTTGCAAAAAACAAGTTGAATCAGAGAAGATTACAGCAGTAATCAATAAGCACAAAACAGTAGCAAACCTGTAGGCACACCCTGTAATAATGCAGCAGAAAGTATACCCTGAAACAGGAATCTGAGTCAGAGAACAATAAAGCAGTAAAATGTGAGCAAAAAAAAACAGTAACAAAACCTGTAAACACAAAAGAAAATAGTAACATACAGTAAATCTGCCTAGACAAAAGAAGCCTTAATCTTTTTCCTTGCTCTGATAATGTTGTTTCTTGCTCTGTCCTTACAGGCAAACCTAGTAGAAAAGAGCTCAGGTGAAGCTAGATGCCTTTGCCAGCAAACCTAGTCTTCCACCTCAAAAACACCAACTCTAACTTAAATACTGCCCGAGTTCCTGCTGCATTTCACACTACAAAAATCAAAGTGTTCCCCATGTGTGTCATCTGTGAAGGCAGAGATTGGAGTTCCACTTACAATTTGTTCTTTTTTCCCACAGACAGAATAAGTTTTCCAGGGGTTTTCAGGCCAGAAAAAAGTTATTTATATCTGTGATTCTTTTGGTGACTGCGGCAAGCTTAGAAAATAATGGGGATGGTTGACATTTCACAGAAACCATCTCTATGATTCTCATTCTACTACACTAGCATTTTAAATTCTAAGTGGAATCTGCTTTACAGAGGCATTTTTCTTCATCTCTCAGGATCCCCAACCCTTTGCCCCCAACAGCAGTATTATTCATGAATTCATGACCTAATCTAGTGAAGTCATTTCTGGGTCTCAATGTCTTAAGGATATTAATATTTTCTAATAAATCTCTTGGACTTGGAAAAAAATGGGGATGAGTTTCTTCATGTCCACCCTGGAGATATCTTCCTGCTTTGAATAATCAGAAACTGTTTAGAAGAAAATCTCCCTGAGATTTTCATTAATAGAATTCCAAACATTCTAAGTTCATTATGTTCCAAAAAGCAAACCTTTGATCATCTGCTTGTGCCCATTTTCAATATTTTAAACTATTTATTAACAGCAATTTGGTAAATGACAGGTGATTCAGTAGCTGAATTTCCAGTGTCTGCAGTGCTACCGACTGTGGCAGACCCAACTCTCCACAGGAATTAATTCTGGCTAGTCTTAATTTTACTAGCAACCTCCAGGACCCAAAGCTATGCAAGACTGGTTTTAGACCTCATGATGCCCCAAGCAGAAATACTTGTGGCGCCTGCTCCACCAGTCCCACTGCCCCCTATCTTCCCAACTGCCCCAGCCCATATCCAAAAAGTTGTACACATTCTATGAGAACAAGAGTGAAGACAGCCATTATAACACTTCTGTTCTAAAATCTCAAGAGGCTTCTGCGTTCACTTGTGTCTAACACCAGCTCTAAAGCCATGCTTCATATAGAATATGGTATACAGCATTTGCCCTACATGACAGAAGCCCTGCTGTAAGTCTTATGCAGTTCCCCATACCAGAGGCTCAAAAGTTGGGAGCCCAAAATAATCCCATCCCCCCTCCCCCACTACTGCCGCACTTCTCTCATTTGGCATGGAGGGCTGCCAGGCAAGGAATAGTTAGATAGATAGATAGATAGATAGATAGATAGATAGATAGATAGACAGACAGACAGACAGACAGACAGATAGATAGATCGATAGATATATTGTCATTGCAAAAACTCTATGTTAATGCAGACAATAGGGTTTAAGAATGCAAAGCGCACAAAGTAAGAAAATGAAAAAACATTAGGATTTTGGGTCTCCAGAGTCCTGGCAGATCAGTAGTGGAGTGTTCCTTGGAGTTGTCAACCCAAATTCCCATCCCCTCCAACCCCTCTTGAAGGCACTAAGCTGAGGCGCTAGGGGCTCTCACCAGGTGGAGTACATAAAATACAACTATTGAGTTGATTTAATCGTTGTTTGGTGTTTTTCTTTTGCTTGGTGCGCAGTATAATTTTGTTTGATGTGTTCAGTATTTGGGCTAGCCACCCTTTTACTGCATACCCCTCCTATCAGAGCACAGTCTGAACTCTTTTTGTTGAACCCCAGCACATACCCTCCTGTCCAAAGCACAAGGTACAGTTCCAAGCCAGTGCCTACTAGTTATATACTCTTCGGAGCTAGAAAAGTATGGCTTGCCACATGTTGCCAACAGAATCAGTCATAGCTTTATTTATGTCTGACCTTGTTTGCTCAGGGAAGGGGGTGGGCATTAGGTTTGAAAACCCCATGAAATACCCTACCACTGCTTCACTCCAGGGACCCAAAACCCTAATGTTTTTTCATTTCTGTACTTTGTGCGCTTTGTGTTCTTTAACCCTAATGCAGTCAATCCCACTTTACCACACATCTGTTAAACACATAGGCCTGTTAAGTGTATAAAATCACAAAGTCTCAATTTCTACATGCAATGTTAAAAAACCTGTTTAAGCATAATGCATTCCATTTTAATGCATTGGTTACAGAGGTTTTCAAAGGCACGTCCAGAAGCTGAACAGAATTACTCACAGTCTGCTGTGACATCGGTCTGACTATGCTGTAACCTGATTCCTTACTGAGTGATTGCTAGGTGATTAGTGTTGAATAGTGTTGATTGGGGCTGCTATGTAGAGCACAAGTGTTAATGCCCACGCTATCACCAGAAACCACCTACAATGGCATCTCTCTTTGCTCCTGTGTCTCCAGCGTGTCGTGATGTACCCCCTGCTTCTGTTCCTGTTTCTCTGGTCTCTCCTGCTGTCAAAAAATTGCTACCCCTCCAATCTCTCCTGCTTCTTCTGTGTCTGCCCCAAAGAAAAAGGAGCTTGCCTGTGCTGAGAAGGTGGCCATGCTGGAAGACCTTGTGGTTCCTGGGGTCTTGCAGATTGAAGTTGCCCAGGGCTGGGGGATTTCTCATCACAAATAAGCAGGCTTCAAAAAATAAAAATGCAATTTTGTGAGAGTTCCATAGCAACTCTAATACGGCTTGTAAAAGAAGACAGGAGGGCAAGGATACCGCCATTGATGAGGCTTTATTGTGCTGCTTTTAAAATTCTTGTGTCGCTGACATGCCAATCTCCAGTCCCCTGATGCATGCCAAAGCTAAGACATTAGCAGAGGCATTGGGGTAGCCTGAATTTGAACCCGGCAATGGGTAGTTGTGCCACTCTAAACTGCGTTTATTTCAGGGCCACCACTGATGGCACCTTCTGCACTGCTGCTGCCACAAGAAATATATGGCAGAGTACAATAACTGAAATGTTCCAATTGTCCAAAGCTGATTGATTTTAAGTGGAAAAAGTAAAGAGCCAAATGTTTTAACAGTGAACTGCAAAAAAATTAAGTCAAAATACAAAGCACAGGTTAATTGAAGAAGCACAACACGCCATCATTGGTGGGGAAACTAATGGAAACCCTGCTAAAGGAAACACTGGTTGAGTATTTTCAATCCAATTGGCTGTAAGAGGGCAGGCAGCATGGATTTGGTGGGGGGGACAGGCCATGACAAATGACTCTCATGGATTTCTTTGTCTGGGTGACCAGGGAAACACAGTGGGCATGGTCCATCTGGACTTCAGTGAGGCCTTCAACACTTTGCTGCACAGGAGACTGATAGTAAACTGAGCAGCCTGGGTATGGGATCCCAAGTGATGAATTTGATTAGAAACTGGTTAATGGATAGGAGACAGAGGGTGGTGGTCAACAGCACTTACTCAAATGATGGGGGAGTGACCAACAGGATGCCACAGAGTACAGTACTGGGACTGGTCCTCTTCTGTGTCTTCAAAAGTGAATTGCTGAGAAATGGGAAGGTAAGGTATGCCTTTTTGCAGATGATAACAAAATCTGTAATAGGTTGGAGGCTCAGGATAGGATGGAGAGAACAAGCAGGGAAACTCAAGGAGTGGTCAAGAATGTTGGCGTTCAATACCAGAAAGTGCAAAATCATGCACCTAGGACACAGGAACCTAGGCACTGAGTATAGGATAGAAGGAGAGGTAGTGACAGTCCATAAACAGGAATGAGGCCTTAGGGTTATCATATCTGACAGCCTCAAGGTGGCTGGGTGATGTGAAAAAACAGAGGGTAGGGTTAGTGGGATGCTGGGGTGCATAGACAGGGGTATATCCAGCAGGAAGAGGGAGGTGATTTTCCACTATATCGCTCACTGCTGAGACCCCACTTGGATTTCTGTGTCCTGTTTTGGAGGCCACACTTCAGAAAGGACATAGACATAGTGGAGGCAGTCAAAAGCAGGGCAACTAACAAAGCAGTGAAATTACATGAGAAGCCTTACAAGGGGAGACTGAGGAATCTCAACAATGTACAACCTGAAAGAGAGGAGGGTGAGAGGTGACATGCTAGAGACCAATAAATACCTCATAGGGGTGAACAGGGTGTAGGAGGGAGGTCTCTTTCAAATGAGAAGTGACAACAGGACCAGGTGGTGTGCAATAAAGCTGGATGGAATTTTAAGAGAGATGTGAGGAAATATTTCTTCACTGAAAGGAGGGGTTGATGTCTTAACAGAATGTCAGCAGAAGTGGTGGAGGCAAAAGCAATTGGTTGGCTTCAAGCATGCGTGGGATAGACATAGGGGTGTATTAGAAAACAGGCAAGGAGAATGGAGGGTCGTTGGAGACCAGTTAGGGTCTTCGGAGACAGATTAGGCAGCGAACACCTGGGCAGACTGGGTGGGCCAAGAGGTCCATGTCTGCTGACAAATTCACTGTTTCTCTGGGCCCAATTTTAAAAAGACTTGTGGATGCCTCAAGCCCCTGGTGCACTGAACATAAGGCCGCAGGGGTTAGCGATATTTCTGCTGGCACCAATCGCTATTCTCTCTCAGTTGTGCCAAATGCCGCAAGTTAGACCAGCTCCCCACCGGTCTAACTTATGCCACTTGGGGAACCATTTTTACAGGGCTTGCACCAAATATTTGGCACAAGCTGCTGTAAATTGCGGAAATGATCACAACTGCACCCAAGGTACTAAAATTGGGCACAGTTGCACCAAACATCAGGGCTGACAAAGGGCTTGATGCAAGCCCAGTGTCAACCTTTGAAAATTGGGCCCCCTGTTTCTAGATGGGAATAAATTTGCCAAGATAAACATGTCACCTTCGGCAACATGAGAAAAATAAGTGAAGCTGGCCACTGAACATGCTCAGAAATTTATTTTACTCATTTTAGCAACACTGAGGATGCTCGGATATTTTTTCTCATGTGTGACATGAGATGCCATTTTTTTTTGACAGTTTGATTGACCCACAATTACATGTTTTTCATTTTGTAGATTTTTACCATTTCTATTACAAAACCATCTAAACACCTGGGGCTGGATTTTCAATTGTTCAGGGACTAAGTCCCACTCTGCAGCCACCGCTGCATGATGAAATATCCGCACCTCTGGAAATTCCTATTCTCAGCCTGTGCTCTGCACAGGTGGAAGTTGCAGCTACCTACAGGAAAAGTTACACCTGGTCCCACCAGGCACAACATTTCAGTGCAGCTGCAACAAAAAAAAAAAAACAGCCACAAGTTGCCATAAATCGGAGAGACCATCATAAATCGGTTTCCTCTTTGAAAATCCGGTGCATATGGGAAAAAATGAGGCTCCGCAAGTGAAACTCCACTTGCAGAAGTTTTTCCCCACACCTGCACCAGTTTCTGGGGTTTTGAAAATCTAGCCCCACTATATAAAGTGAATATAACACGGCCTGACTTAAGATATCATTCTTATCTTCATTTGATGGTATTGGTCTATTGCTATCTCATTTATGTCTTCGCCACCCATTAGATATCAAGAGACCAATACCCTCACATGAAGATAGAAATATATATAAGTATATATATATATATATATATATATATATATAAAATATAGTTATATATATTCAAGTTTCAGTTTGTTTAAAAGAGGATATGGCAGTCCATGCAGACTGCTATATCCTACATCAGGAAAAGAAAAGGCCGCACAGAAAGGAGGTGGTGCTAGCCCATATGAACCAATATCAAAGCAGAAAAAGTAAGGGCGCCACTCACCAACATTTTAAAAGGCAGAAATGTACTGGACTCATGGTTTTTGTTTCAAAGGCCCATTTCTTTATTTCCACATAAAAACATAAAACGACCCGGAGCTCAGCATGCACCCACAGGTCGCATCATTTCACGCACATGCGCTTTAACTAGAGACTCTAGTTAAAGCGAATGTGCATAAAACGTTGAGATCTGCAGGTACACGCCTGAGCTCTGGGTCATTTAATGTTTTTATGTGGAAATAAAGAAATGGACCTTTGAAACAAAAGACAAGAGTCCAGTACATTTCTGCTTTTTAAAACATTGGTGAGTGGTGCCCTTACCATATCCTACATCACTCTGTTAATGTACAGCAGGTTATCCATTCTCTGACTGACCCAGGCTTCCAATTGGATGCATAGTGTCCAGCCCAGCTCAGCCCCCTCAAAAAAGTCCCCTTCTCTAGTCTATCACCCCAGGTATGTGGAAATGGGTGGCTGGAGGCTTAGAATCCTGCAACGCACAGAAAGAGATTGGGACAGTTCTGTGCCAGCCAACAAAACATATTTTTTTGCATACCATATATACTTGCATATAATTTGGTCCATGTATAAATCGGGAGATGAGGTTCGGCATCTGATTAAGAAAGGTTTTATGTTTGACCTGCGTATAAGTCGGAAGCACAATCAAGGGAGCAATTCTTCAACAATCATTCAGCTGTACTAATTTATGCAATGTAGGCAATACCAGTGTTGTCAGTATGACAGCTTTCTTTTTATTTTCTCCCCTCGCACCACTTCTCTAATGGCCCACCCCCATAACTGCCAGCACTACAGAACTACTGCTGATAAAGTCTTATGCTCTCTAAAACTCAGACTAGCAGCTTGACCCAGGACCAGTATGTCAGCTTTCTTTTTATTGTATTTAATCGTGAGCGTTACAGACTTACTACTTTCAAATATAGCAACCAGGACTCGCCAAGTTCAGTTTGATTTTTTAAATTAACTCTGAGCAAGCAGCTATAGTACAGGCAGTACAGCAGTACAGGTGATTCTGACATCAGAGGGCTTAACACCAATACCAGTACCATTGACACAGGCACGTTTTGTTATGTTTTTGCGCCCTCCTAGCCCGTATTTTTTCCAGTGTAGCACAGTAACTTGCATTTAAGTCGGGACCCTTAACCTCTCAATCATAATCCAGTCCCAAAAATCCAACTTATATGTCAGTATGTTGGCCATACTATTTTAACCCAGGCACCATGTACCAATGGGATACTACCCCTGCCTGTTGGGTTTCACACAGGTTAAGGGGCCTCAGCTCTGTTTGATGATGGTTGGGGGTTCTTTCCCAAGTAGAAATAAGTAATAGTGTGGTGTCTCCACCCAGAGTTGGTATAATGGCTCAGATATTTATAGGGTACAACCCCCTGAGATGTCGTATCTACCCACCTCCCCTTTCAGTCACCCCACATACGGATCACAATATATCAGACTTAATACTCTATGGTATATGCAATTAATAGCTATTGCTAATACTATGCTAACAGTCAGATTTAAACATAACATCAACAGTTTTTTTACTGGGAAAGGGGAATGGGAAATGTAAGTAAATAACTGTTAGTTTTTGCAAATGGAAACCCTGGTGCCTACCTCCCAACCACAGCATATAAGCCCCACCCCTTACTGGTACTAGTTTCCCTAGAGTCTTTCTGGGTACCCAGACTAAGGATGATACAGGCCTGTAACGTTGCCACAGGTTGGCTGGCATTGGGGCCCTGTGGAAGAATTATTTGAAACTCTCAGAACTTAGAACTGGCTTTAACCCAGACAGGGCAATCTCTGCCTGTACTCACGGTTTTGCAGTCTACCCAGACCAGGACTGGACAAGGTCAGTAACTGTGGATTCTCTCTGCTGGGCCATGTTTCATAATTGCTGCTGTAATAAGGGCTGGCTGTTTGCAGCTTGTCACCTTCTGCCTTGATCGCTGGATGGACCAGGCCTGAGGACCAGGGCTGACATGACTCCAAGAGGAGTTGACTGGCAGTGTCCAGCATTAACGCCACCCAGTCGATTCCCCAGACTGTACCTCTGATTGTGGCTCCTATAAGTAGCACAGGAGTCACACAGTACCTGTGGTTTATTTGTAATGCAACCATCACACCCTTGCAGGTTAAGCTGGGCTTCTCCAGGCTGAACGACAACAGTCTCTGTGGGTACAACTTCAGCTTGCAGGATGGGAACCTCCATGGCTTGATTTGGTTCCCCAAGCAATAGGCACTAGCAACTTCTCCAACTTTTGATTCTGAATACAGGCAACTGGTTTGGCTCTGGCAGAGTTCAACATCAAATCTAGCAGCATGGAGGATTTCTTTCACAAATGCCACAGGCTCAATTACTTCAGACAAATCTGATCACTGAGCTGGCGCTCTCAGAACATGGGAGACAGATCTCTACTTTCACAGGAGACAGTCAGCTCTCCTCATGGCTGAACACAACCTCTCCACGGAGAGTCCCTTATTACACAGCATGTCCAAACTTCCCACTAGTGCACTGGGATCCAAGAACTTGAAGCACTTTAGGCTGCAGGACCTAAAATGTTTACTTAGTGTCTAAGGGCTCCTCCACCTTTATGCTGAAACAGCACACAAAGGCTGGCAGAAATGGGGGCAGGTGCTGTTTAGCGGCAACATGGCAGACAGACTTGGAGATCGCTCTTCATTATACAACAGCATTTCAACAAAAAGTCCATTTTTTATTCAATCCACTGAGCCTACAGTAGTAAAAATAAATTTTGAAGACATTCTGGTACACAATGAGGCCAAAAAAGGACTCAAAACACACACCCCAAAGCCTGGATGTCACCAGCGGGCTCCTCTAAGGGATCAGGGCCGAGTGGTCTGGGTGGAGCCGTGGCTCCCGAGTTGCTGATAGCACAGATACTGGCAATGCTAACAAAAATTCAAGCCACTTGGGAGGACACCAACAAGCACCTGACAGCTGTGGAAACTAAGCTCCTTGACAATGAAACTAAGATCCAAGAACATATAGGGGCCATAAAGGAACTCGCCGAGGTGGACACTTAGCAAACAGAATGTAATGCGGCCTATGTAAGAGACCTTACTTTTTTGAAAATGAAGATGGAAGCTTTAGAAAATACCTAACAGCAAGCAAATGTGAGGATCATGGGGTTCCCACCCTGAATGGCAGGCAAAGAAGAGATCCTTACCGAAATGAACTACATGAGCTTCCAAGATCTTCAACTCTTGCCACAGGACATGGACGCCAAGGTGACTTAAGTTTTTGTGATCCCCAAAGGCCTAGCCCTTGAGAAGATCCCATTCAGAGGCCTTTAACTGCCATAGCCACACTGTCACCTGCAGAAGCGCAGATCCCGCTGCTTCAGTCTGCAAGATCTAAAGGCGAGATAGTCTGGGAGGGGAGCTGTTTGGTTTTATTTCTGGACCTCTTGGCACAGACTCAATCCAGAAAGAAGGAGCTCCAGAAAGTCAAAAAAGAGCTCCTGAAAAATGGGATCGAAGCACGACTCAGTTTCCAGGCACTGCTGAAAATCTACTATAAATCCCGAACTCATATCTTTGTTGACCCTGTTTCGGCAGCTACCTCCTCAGAAAAAATAATCGGCATTCCCAGAGCTCTCCGGGCCCCCTGTGCACTCATTGTTTTTCAGTGCAATACGGTACTTACATGGACATCTTCATGTAGATGCTTGCACCTGTTATCACTGAAATGCACTGTATTGCCCTTCTAAATCAGTACACTGCAATGAAACAGAAATAAAGGAGACATTTTATTGCACACACAGGCATCATCCCTTCCCCGCGGTTTTGTCTTATTTTCTCACTTTTCTCATTTGCCTCATTTGTCTCATTTTTCCCATTTTTCTCTTTCAGTTGGGGGTGTCCCCCCCCCCCCATTTTAGCTATGATGTTTTTATGGTTATTATTGGGAGACATGTTCCAAACAATGAGTCTTTCCATTTATAGGTACTCGTGCCCTGTTTCTCTCTTATTGGTAGTCTTTTAGTTGGGGGTACTCTACCACCCGCAACCCCGCTTTCGGCTGTCAGAAGCTCTTATTTATTTACTGACTTATTTATTGTCAGAACAGAGATTGTAACAGCAACCCATCAGTTATGTATTCTCTTTATTTATTCTCAGATCTGCACATTGTCCGTAATTGTAACCCATCCCAAAACCCATCAGTTATGTAGTCTCTTTATTTATTCTCTTTGCATTCCCCATTGTGTGTAATACAGTATCCTAACAGTCTTTTAGTTGAGGGGCTCCACCCCCATACCCACCATTTCATCACTTATGTATTCTCTCAGATTTGGCAGTGTGCTTTGCGAGTGATGTCATTCTACCATAATACCAGATGTCTGAAATTAAGCACATTGGGAACCGGTATCACCAAATAATCATGCAACTGAATCCTCCGGAGGTAGATGCAGATGTCGAAGGTTGAATAAACTGTATCTTTGGGTGGTTTTCCTATCTTTGGCTGATTGTGGGAGCTGATTCTGGGCTATAAGATACATCCTGACTATCGGCTAGTGCCTGTTGTACCTTTACTTACATGTTAGTCAATGATGCTGCTCCATATACGAAGTTTAATTCTGTCTAAGTGATATGTGGCCAGTGTAAGAGTAGACCTATTCTCTTGGTGAGAAGTTTCACCACTCAGTTTGTGAACGTTTAATAATGATGTATGTCAAAATCCTGTTACCTTACAGGGCAGACTTTCTGTCCATATGTTGTGGGGATGCTCAGCTACTCATCTGAGCCCAGACTTTCTAGCATATTATTTGTCTCTCTGCACTGTTCCAACCAGCCCTCCCACATACATGCAGTCCTGCAAGGGACCTGATATTCTGGTGTTTTTGAATAATGTAAATGTTTAAGGTGAGAGTGTTAATTGCCTACAGGATGATCAGTTCAGACTTTACTCCTTATACTTAGCCACCTGGCAGTTCCTTATACTGCATGGACTTGATGTTCTTATATTGTTGAGTTAAGTATTATCTATACCTGTACATTCAGTCTGAGGGTCTGCGTACCCTATCCTTTATTTTATGTATTATGGTATGTGCTGTAATTTCATAAAATCTATAAATAAAAAGTTAAAAAAAAAAGGCTGGCAGGAACAAGTTCTGGCAAAGGGGACCCAGGGACAGGTGGTACCAGGTGGTGGAGACTATTACCTGGTAAGCCCACCTGGGGGAGTATACTATGGATAAGGCCCTTTATGATTTTTTGTAATAGATGGACATTTTTAAAATGCATGTTTTATTATTGTGAAGTGAAAACTTGAAACAATCCACAGTCTCATACAAGTGTATAAGCAATTAACAGCAATGTGACTTGCTAACTAGGTGAAATTTGATATACACTCTTGGCAACCTTGTAATCTGATACAGTAGGAGTAAGGGTGCAACCACAATAATATCAAATGGTACATAAAGTCTCTCCAAGAAATTTCCAGTCTCTTCAGCGACTTCAGTGTAGTCCATTAGTGAGAAAAAGAAACAGGTATTGTATCACAAACCCTTCCAGTTGCTACTTATCCAATGTTACTAAATGTGCACAGGGATATTAGACCTCCATCAGGAGCCCACCCCCAGCAGTAACTGTAAACATTACAGACAGCACCAAAGGAACAGCATGCAAGAACAACACTTGGTAACAAGAAAAGAGGAAGCAGAAATCCCCACTCTGAATCAACTTTTATAACTTCTGTCTCCAGTCAACAGTGACAGATCATACAGACTAAGAGGAGATAAGTAAGTGGCAGCGATAGCTGCCATCGCCATGTGGCTGGCTCCATTATCAAAAACATTATTCCTTTTGTTTACCCCTACAGCCATATAAAGGCATACCTAGAAAAAATACAGTAATGCAAAACATGCATAGCTACCCCTTATCCTCCCCAAAACAAGGGAGGCAAGGGAACAGGCAAATTGGAGTCCAGAATCATAGAAACATGTTATCGTGATTCACTTAGAAAACAATGCTCAATCTTTATCCGAGTTCTCTCCCAGTGGGTCCATCTCAGTAGCAGATCTAGCTGCAGACCTGACCATTGTTTTTTCAAGCAACCGGCCTGTGTTCTTTGAGTCTGATTACTGCCATGCCTGCCAGTCATATGTGATGCATAGGTGAACCTGCAGCATGAAGGAGTGCACTACTTCCAGGGCACAAAGGCAGTGATGCACCACATCAATTTTTTTCCCCCTCCAGGCCCTGGTTTGAAATGACAAGTCCAGGAAAATTATGACATCAGCACTATTTATTGCTATAGGGCATGCTGCATGAGCTGTAGCCAGTACCAAGTTACATACATCTGACCACCATGTACATAGTAGCACTATCCAGGGCTGGTGTGATGAGAAGGGCTATACATGTGGATTCACACAATATTTTAAAGATGACCAGTCAAATGGGTCAGGTAGAGCAACTGACTTCTTAAGCCACTGTCTCAGATAGACAAGTTGCAACACACAGAGACCAGACATTGGGGTTCCACGTCATAATAGCGATCACAAAACAGCAATTGCTATTATGGTGAGTGTATATCGCTGAAAAGCAAATCGGTGATATATACTTCAAGGCGACCCACATCTGGATTGTAAAAAAGTGGCTTTGTGGAGGTCTGTGCCCCCCCCCGCACCACCCCCTCACGGGGGGCTTTACACCCTGCACCCCCCTGAATTAAGATTCTCAACTCCAGGGGGTGCATGTCAGGAAGGGGGCAAAATCCAGATTTTGGCAAAATTTTAAGTCCCACAGCTTGCAGCTGTGGCAAAATACACTCGCTCCTGGTCCCAAACCCAGAGCTAGCCACCCACACCACCACTCCACACTGCTGGCTCAGTGACAGCAGGTACTCCAGTCCCTTAAAACCCCTTCCCTGTCCTTCCCCTCGCTATTCCCCCCTTCCTGTCGCCCTTCCCCACGGTCGCTTTCCCATACCCTCGCTATTCTGCAGGGTAGCCCAGAATAATAGCACCCAAAATGAGTTGCTATTTTTGTAGTCGCTTATGTTGGGTCACTTTTATCACTGGATACAGACATGGGTACTCCAATGCTACAGGGTTTTCTAACTTGTCATGTCCACTCACAGCTGCTGAGTTGGGTACAAAATGGGAGGGTATGCTTGGCTAGATTTCTCAATCAGACAGTTGTGGAAAACCATGTGAGAGAGAGGACACTGCACTGGACTGACTCTAGACAACAGGAATTGTGAGTCTCGGACAACCTTGAAGCCAGACTCGGACGCAGTTTTCAAGTGAAACAAAAGGTAAAACTTTAGTAAATTGTTTTGCTGTTGGAGACCAAAACTCAGGAAGAATATAGACAGAATGGAGGCCATCCAAAGGAGGGCTTCCAAACTGGTACAAGTTCTACATCCAATGTCCTATAAGGAGAGGCTAAAGGAAATAAATGTGTGCACCCTAGAGGAGAGGAAGGAGAGGGGGGATTTGACTGAGGCCTTTACTGTAAATACCTCATAGGGTGAATAAGGTACAAGTGGGAGGTATTCTTCAGAGGAAAGAGTACTCCAGAACAAGGAGCTATGATATGAAGCTGGAGGGGGTAGGTTTAGGAGAGATGTGAGGAAATACTTCACAGAAAGGGTGGCAAAGCCTGGAACAGTCTTCCAGTGGAGGTAATGGTGGCAAAAACAGTGGTGGAATTCAAAACAGCCTGGGATAAGCACAAGGGAATCATAAGAGATATGTAAGGGGGTGGCTGTGAAAGTGTCATAGACCTGGAGGGGTCTACAGCGTAAGCGATGCAACAAGAAAGGAAAGACTGGATGGGCCATGCGGCCCTTATCTGCCATCAGCATTTTTTGTTTCGATGTTTCTATGCTAGCTTGACAGACACAGCAGCAGTAATAAAATGGTAATATCTTTAGTAATAACACCTCAATAACCATTCTTATCTTAGACTCTACCTATTCAGTTATTAACACACACTATGCTTTCCTTCTACCCACAGGTCCAAACCTGCTAACCCTTGGAGGGCTATACCTCTACCCACTAGCCGTTCAGATAATATTAGAACCACAAGACCACCCCTGGGCCTCAGCCACTTCATATTAACTTGACTTGCCTTAAGGGTATGCAGTGGCTATTAAGCCTATCCCACAGTCCACTTCAGTTGCCCCCTCACCCTTTTGACCCAGATACCGTCCCCTTGTACATATAATCTCTATGTAGATACTTGTACTCCAGGCAGTTACTTAAACTTCCATAGCATTCTTATATCTCTGTGCATGCATTGCTTTAAATCACTGTATTGTTTCAATAACACTGGCTAACAGACAGATCTAAACATTTTAGATAGGCAACTTCCAGTTCCCCCTCAGTCATAGGCCCTGTATACATTACCACATTTTGCCATGTTTTAAACTGTTTTAACTCTGTTAAAATGGTTTAAAAGACTTGCGTCCACACTGTAGCATGGTAAAACCATGCTTCAAACCGTGCTTAAAAACCGTGCTAAAACTCTGCTCAGAGCAAGACTTTAGGACAGTTTTTGACCAACATGGTTGCTTTAAACTGTGTTAACAGCAATGCGGATGCAAACCGTGCTATAATATGGCTTAAGGCAACTTCCGTCATTGTTGTCAGCTTGAAGAAAGAAATCTACTCGCACTGTTGAGCTCACAATGAGCTCTGGAATAAAATGCTATCTTTTTCTCCCAAATCGGTTCTCAGGCCCAAACTTGAATATCCTGGCATGCATTGCAGCACCCAGTTCTGCTGCTACTGCCTGGGAACTTCAGTTGGTAAGCACGGTATCAGAGCACAATATGGACGCTCCTATAAACCGTGCTTAAGTACTGAAAGAAAAACTATTTTAAAAATGTTTTTAAACACTGATGACAGTGTGTACAGGGCCTTAGAAAGAATCACTTTTAACATTCTGGATGAGTTTCCTTTGCAGTTAATGGGCCATAAGTCCTTTTTAGTCTAGATGAGTGTCCCTCTTGAACTAGTCCTGAATAAAATAAATCACTGTGCCATGTTCCTTAAAATCGAGCACTGTGGAAATTACTGGACATCTGGAACTCCTAGGGAACAGCAGTGGATTCTGAATGGTGATGATCCTTGGAGACAACCTCTGGTGCTGGAAAGTGGTTGCCAGATTTTCTGGATTAAGGCTGAAAATAACTTGGCTAAATACTGGGTACAATTACAGTGCTGCAAAGCAGAAGGCATAAGCTGTGCTTTTCCTAGGCTCACTTACTGCCCTACTGTACCAAACCATATGTTCCTGGTGCTTGCAGCCTTCAAGTAGTACTTCCTCAGATCCTTTATAAACTCTCTCCCTCCAGCTTCATTGCATGCCCCCTGGTCCTGGTGCTCTTTATCATTTGAAAGAGACTCCCCTCCTGCACCCTGTTCACCCCTGTCAGGTACTTGTAGGTCTTTATCGTGTTACCTCTTGCTCCCTTTCTTCCAGGGTGTACAAGTTGGGATCACTCAGTGTCTCCTCGCAGGGCTTCTCGTGCAACCCTTGTAAATTTTATTTCCCTTCTCTGGACTGCCTCCACCCTGTCCTTTCTGAGATGTGGCCTTCAAAACTGGGCACAGTACTCCAGGTGGGCTCTCACCAATGAGCGATATACTAGCAATACTACTTCCCTCCTCCTATTGGAGATACCCCTCCCTATGCACTCCAGCATCCCACTAGCCCCACCCACTGCTTTGTCACACTGCCCTGCCACTTTGAGGTCATCATTTATGATAACCCCAAGGTCTCTTTCCTGCTTAGTAACTGTCACTAATTCCTGCCCCATCCTGTACCCCACTTCTGGGTTCCTATGCACTATGTGTATGATTTTGCACTTTTTAGCATTAAACTGAAACTGCCATGCCCTTGACCACTCTTCAAATTTCCCAAGATCCCTGCATTCTCTTCACCGCCTCCTAAGTGTGCACCATATTACAGATTTTGGTATCATCTGCAAAAAGGCATGCCTTCCCTTCCAGTTCTTCTGCAGTGTCACTTATGAAGACATTGAAAAGGACCAGCTCCAGTATTGAGCCCTGCGGCACCCAGCTGGTCACTCCCCCATCATTTGAGTGAGTGCTGTTTACCACCACCCTCTGTTTCCTATCCATTAACCAGTTTGTAACCCAATTCACCACTTAGGATCCCACACCTAGGCTGTCCAAATTCTTAATCAGTCTCCTGTGAGGCACAGTGTCAAAGGCCTTGCTCTCCTGCTGTATTTCCCTGGTCACCCAATCAATCAAGTCAATCAGATTCATCTGGCATGACCCCCTGCCCCAGAATCTATGCTGCTTGTGATATTGCAGTCCACTGGATTCGAGATACTCTACCAACTCTTCTTTTAATAGGGTTTTCATTAATTTCTCCACCACTGAAGTGAGACTGATTGGCCTATAGTTGCTAGCCTACTCCCTGCTGCTGCACTTATTGAGCAGCTAGCACTTCCCTGAGTTCCTTTAGTACCCTTGGGTATCTCCCATTTAGTCCCATAGCCTTGTCCACATCAGCGCTGTAACTCCTTTCAGGACCATTTCCTCTGAAAAGGAACTTGTGTCCATCTCACCCCCCCATGCCTGCTACTCGCTGGTGATCTGTCCCCCCCCCCACACACACACACACTGTGAAGACTGGAAGTACCTGTTCAGGATGGCAGCTTCCCCATGGTCTTGTTGTGCACAGTCTCCTGCTGCTGCCCTCCTAATCCTTACTATCCCTCCCCTTGCTTTCCTCTTCTCACTTATATATCCGAAGAAGCTAAGTATTATCACCCTTTAGCTACCCCATCAGCTAGTCTTTCTTTTGTCTGTGCCTTTGTTCCCCTCACTGCCTTACCTGCTTCCCTCAGTTTTACTTGGTATACCTCCTTGTCCTCCCCCCTCTTTATTTGCTTATACCTCCTGAATGCCACCTTTTTATCCTTCACCACCTTTGCCACGTCCCTAGAGAACCTTTAACAGCCTCTTTTTCCTTCTGCTTTTAGTCACTTCCTTCATGCAGAGGCTGGTTGCCTTAATTATGCCCTCCCTTACTGTTCCCCACTATGCCTCTACCCCAACAAAATAAAAAGAACTCTGCCCGGCACTCACAAAAAGTAGCTGCTGCACCAAAAATGGAACCAACAACAAAGAGCGATAGTGGTTCGCAAACAAAGGCAAGTAAATCCAGTAGATGCTCAGTGATCTTATTGTGATCGAAATAGCAGCTGAATAGATACCCCAGTGCTTTGAGCCTCTCACAGGTTCTTCATCAGGGGAGGGGTGATCCAGAGCATACCATTACAATTTATGTGGTCAGTCTTACAGGGACATGACCTACAGTGCAACAAGTGTCATTATAAGTAATGAAATCAAAATCAATGAATACTGATTGTACACTAAAAATGGTAAAATAAGGTATGTACAGGCTGGGTTAATCAAATAAGGTCAAAAATATACAATGGAAATAAACGTATTTCATTAGAGTAATCTGTTAACAGTCCCTTATTGAAGTTAATCTTTTAAGATTCTCAATATATATAACATGTTTAGATCATGAGTTGGACCAAGTTCAGAGCCCAAAGTAGAAGCTGAAGGCAAATTCCAAGGTCTCCTGAAAAATAAAACAAACAATAAAGGGGATCAATAAATAAAACTGAATAAAGTTCAATAGGATCCTGTAGAAAAAATGCAATAATTATAAATCAGGCAAAAAGTTCCAACCATCATTTAAGCCCAAAATGGTAAATGGCTCCCAAATTAAAAATGAGTCTATTTCCCCTTTGTAACACTGTCACATCTGTTACCTCCTCTTACATTGGCTGCAAATGGTCAATACCCATAAACCTGAAGTTTTGTAAGGATGCCCTGTGTTAAACGCACCAGTGACTGCCAACAGTATATCACTCCTTTGATTTGTGATAGAGTGGACATGCTCTTATATCCTTTCTTTTAAGGGACGTGTAGTCATACCAATATACAGCGATGGGTAGTCACACCAGTGCATACACTACGTATGGGGTTCGACAGGTAATAAACTGACAGACTTCGAAGCTGGCTCCATTTGTGGAACTGTGGAATTGGTTTCTTTGTATCATATATTTGCAAATATTGCAATTCCTACAATGATGTGAGCCATTGTTTCTTGCTATAAAGAAGGAGGGTGTAGATCTAGTAGGGTTAGCAAAGTAGTGACTTTTAACCAGCCTATCTCTGATGCTTTTTGCTCTTTTATAGACCCCTCTGGGGGATGCACCCACATTCCCCTTAAGGTTGGGATCTGCTTCCAAAATATGCCAGAACCTTTTTAATGTCCCTGCTATCTTAGGGGTCACCGAGTTGTATTTGGTGATACAAGTAACCTTAGTATTTTGGTATATAGTCCATTCCCTAGGGGTGAAAAGGGTCTGTCTGTCTATAGAGCATACATAACTTTCTGCTTCCTGCAGTAACTTGTGGTTGTATCCTCTCTCTACAAGTGTGTCAGTGAGCATCCTGGCGTGTTTATTAAAACTCTCTGTGGTGGAGTAGTTTATGCATATTGTAAGGAACTGCCATTTCAGGATTCTGCATTTTAAATGAGGGTGATGACAACTGTCAGAGTGTAACAAAGTATTGCTTGCAGTTGGTTTATGGAAATTTGCAGTGTCAGTACTGCCATCTCTGTTGATACATAGTTTGACATCTAAAAAGTTACAGAAGTAAGATCCACCATATGGGTGAAATGCAAATTCTGGTTGTTCTCCCTCAGATAAATCATAAAATCCTCTATTTCTGCTCTGGTACCCTTCCAGATATAGAGTACATCATCTATGTACCTTCCTCAAAATTGTATGTTTTCCCAATACTTATTGGGTCTGGAATCGTATATGGCAACCTCTTCCCACCACCCCAGAAACAAGTTGGCATAGGATGGTGTCATCACTGACCCCATCTCCATACCACATGTTTGCAAGTAAAACTAAGAGTTACAAATAAACACACTGGCCGGCCCAGTGGCACTGAGGGTTGAGGTGCTGGACGCCACACCTCACACCATGCTGATGACCTGGGTTTGGGTGATAGCCCAGGCTGTCAGGGGTCAGCAGGGGAGAGATAGGATTGAGCATCCAGAGGACTACTCTCCTATCCTGGGAGGGTTCAAGGGTGCCACCGCTCTGCAGTGGCCCCTGTTGATGACCGGGGGCACTGCTAGAGCTGGTGCAAAGTTAGAAGTGCAGCAGGTGTCAGCACACAGTGCTCTGATGCCATTGCATGCTCACACTCCCAGGGTTAAAGAACAGCAGAAAATGGCAGCACTCGACACAGCAGCTTGATGACTGCTACTTCATCGTCTGGCGATGCCTGGATTAGGTGCATGCCAGTACTGGATCCTGGCCTGGTGCAGGGACAAGGGGGTGGTCCCTCTTGAAGGTACAGCTGCATATGCCAGCTGGGCATGCAATACTGGGGTCGGCGGTGAAGGTGGAGCAGTGGCTGGAGGAATAGCAGGTTAATGGCTGCAGGGTGAATAAATACAGATAAAAAAATAAATAAACACATTGCTGTTATGTATCAGTTCAAGTGCTTCTAAGACAAATTATGGATTAATAACAGATTCAGTTTGGTACGAATCCATGAAAAATCTAACGGCATTTAACCCCAAATGATGTTTGATGCTGGTATATAGTGACTCCACATCAATAGTGAGCCACAAACAATCAGCATTAAAAGTTCAGTGTTGGAGTGCCTCTAAGACCACTATGGTGTCTGACAGATGAGAAGGCAGATGTTCTACTATACTTTGTAGGAACCCATTAATAAATTTAGAGACATTTTCAATTAAGAATCCAATTCCTGAAATTATTGGATAACCAGACAGTCTCAGAGGATCCTTGTGTATCTTGAGTAGTAAATAAAACATAGGGATTGTCAGAAAGTCCTGAGATAGGAGCTACTGTACACCTCCTGCTCAAAAATCACTCCCCTCAACCTGAAAAGAAGCAAACAAAATCATAAATATTTTTCTGATAAATTGGTATTGGATTTTCTTCTAAAGCTTGATAGTTCTCTGCATTGTTCAATTGATGTATTGCTTTTTGTAGATACTCAGATGAGTTCAAAACTACCACTTGTCCATCTTGTCAGCCTGTTTGATTGTCAACTGGTCCATTTTTGCCAGTTCTTTTAACGCTGTCGCTTTCTCGGATTTTACATTTTGATAAACTCCAATGTGCTCCTCTGTGAAGATTCTTTCGACATCTTGTTGAACCAGTTTTTCAAAGATCATGATGACTGGTGAGGTATATTTTGAGGGGCAAAAGAGGGATTTAGGTTGATAGGAGTTCCGGTTCCAGTTACAGTTCATGTCCACAGTGTCAAAATTACTGAGCACCCATTCAAGGTCCCAGCTATCAGGTGAAGTGTCATATCTCATATTGTTAGTCCAATCTAGTTCAGAGTTGTTATTAGACAGAGTCACATCCATTGTATTAATGTCCACAGCAATGAGATTGGTGGATTTGGCCGAGAAAGAAGTGGCAGATGAAAGACAAGATGCTCCTTCATGACTAGAGGATGGCAGGAGTGAGATTTCTTCATGCCCCATCTTTCTTTTGTAAAGAAATAATTTTCTTAACTGCAACTTTTGAAAGGTTTTCCCAAAGTCCACTTGTGTAAAAAATCTATCTGCATTTGGTTCAGGTACAAATGAGAGGCCACGAGATAAAACAGAAATATGTGCTTCCGTGAGGTTCGTATTAGACAAGTTGATTGCCTATCTCATGGCCGTAGTTGATGTTGCTTTGGTTGATTGGCTGCAGTGTGCTTTTTTGCTGCTTGTCCCCCCTTCCCCCCCAGGGTCCCTCTTCTTGTCTTCCTATGGATTTTGCCACTCCTTTTAGATTTCTCTTGTGATTGTGGTATGTCGTTATTCTGAGATGCAAAAGTAACTCTATTTGGTACTGGGGAGGTTGGTCCCTTTTATTCTCTGGAATTCCAGAGTTGTTTTTGTTCTGCTGCCTATTTCTGTTTGATGCACAGCCTCTAGAATGCCCTACCCCATCAAATCAGACACTCCTCTTCCCCCCCCTCCCTCTAATCTGCTGCCCTACATAACTTATTCTCCTCTAACTGTACCTGCTTCTAGTCACTACTTAGATTGCTATTCTAGTTAGTAGGTTCATATTCAGGTTATGGTTACTGCTTTTCATCCCTACTATATGTCCAATATACTATACATATGGGTGATATAACACTATATCACCCATATGTCCAAGAGGTACTGTACAAATACTACAGGTACTTTAATACATTTAATCCATTCTGCCCATATTTAACACATTTTTGGACAAAAATTATTTACACACTTTCAAAAGCTATGGGAAATAAATCCTGTAACTGATAATAATTCATCTAATTGTAGTCAAACAAATAATTGAAAATGTAAATTGTACTTCCCTAGATGCAGCATTTCATTTATAAGTATAGCACTGATTATATTGTACTTGCTATTGAACCAATTGTATTGATGTATCCTGTTGCTGGTAATTGTATGCTGTATCACTGTTCCCCTTACTTTCCTCCCCGAATGCATCAGGAGACAAGAAACTCAGTTGTTCAGTGTGCCTTCCTGGAGAAACTTTTCAATAAATAAAAATAAAAAATAAATAAATAGATTGTGATCTGCCACCTGACCTGGAATGCTGTTGTTCTTTGTCTCACTTGTAGATCTGATTGTTTTTGTAGACGTTTATATCTCAATTAAGTTTATGCTGCTTTCTACTTATCACTTGTTTTTCATGGACTGCAGTTTTGTTTTGCAGTCTAGTATTTAGTTCATCAAATTCCTCTTTTGCTCAGAAACACACAATTCACCTTCAAGATCTGCTATTTAAGTGAACAGATCCTTGTGTTTAAATGAATTTTGGTCAATCAGTATGTTAATTAATGCTGTGGAGCATGTATCCAGTGCTTTTTCCCACCTTTTCTGGAATTCCTCAACCCCACCCTGGCAATCATCCCATGAAGTAGTTTTTGAGGCAGTCTCCCATTTCTTTAAAGTCCACCATCCTAAAGTCCAGGATCCTCATCTTCATGTGGTTTGCCTCTGCTTCCATCTTTATGTTAAACCACACGGTACAGTGGTCACCGATTGTGACGTCTGCAGTGCTGCCCCTGTTTGTAAGCACCAGGTCCAGCACAGCCCCATCCCTAGTGAGTCCTTTGGCTAGTTGCCTGAGAAATGCCTCCTGCAGGGAGTCAAGGATGACCCTGCTCCTTCCTGTCTGCCAGGGGTGCTCCATAGTAGAACTCAGACTGCCAGGTCCAGTGCCACCCAAGGATTCTAATGCCTTCCATCTTTGATGTAGATCTGACTTCTGCGCTCCTGACTGTCATTTTTTGAGTCATACCATGTTGAAATATTATATCATTCCAGGCTCTTTCAGGAATACAATGCCGCAGGTTTGGAGACAGAGTTTGTAAAAATATTTGCCTTATTTCTAGATTTGCAGAGCAGTGTTTAAAGAGGAACTTTCATGATGGTCCAAAAAGTTACAGCTTGTAGTCATTATATGCAGTACTAGACCTGAAAAGGTGTGTGCTTTTGTTATTTTTGGACAAGGTTTACTCTGTCTTCTTTAATTTGGATTTGTTTTTGAGCCCTGCTACACTTGCCACTGCTGTTCAGCTGCTGGGCTGCTAGCTCCTGATGATATCACTATAGGGTAGAGGAGTGACTCACACTGTGCAGTACCATGCAGTTGCAACAATGCTGCAAGGGAAACCTATCAGTACTCAGTGTATATACTGTGTTCTCCCTTCCCCAAGACACCCTGTTAGCAATGCATTATGCCAAAATCCAAGTGCTTTGTCAGTATGTTTTTTGGGGGGGTTTTTTGTGTGCAATTGGTTCTGCCCTACAGTAATGTCAGCAGTACAACCCTGGGTCCACAACAATGCCAGGCTTGCTATAGAAGCACTGGTACACCCTTCAGTTTTTAGCAGCTCAAAATGCAAAAACTAACTGCAGCAGACAGCAATGAAATACAATTCCAGAATCAATGCAAGAAGGGGTAATTTATGCATGAAAGTCAAAAGGACTGGTGAAGGTTCTCTTTAAAGAACTCATGGAAGGTGCATCCCTTCAGGAAGTTGGCTTTTCTTTGTCCCCTGGAAATAGCATTCAATGCATTTCAAAGACCTCAGGATTGCTGGGACAACAGCACAGCATCAACCCCAAAGAGGGAATTGTTCTCTTCTTCAGTTCAGTGTGTGGTAGACAGAACTCCTCACCATCCAAGGCAGTACCTAGATCCTGGTGTAGATGTTAAATGTGGGGTGGTGGATGTGACACATCCTTGACACATCGCTCTAACATACCTCTCAACTGTCCAGGATTTTCTGGGACATCTCTTATTTTGACCCAAAAATGTCCTCCATCCCTCCTAAAATTGTCACATCCTTCACTGAACAGTAGGGTTTTGAAGCACGGAATATTGCTAGACATTAATGCTAGTCTAGTTCTCCTTCAGAAAACACGTTTCACTTTAAGCCCACAACGTTACATGCTTTTGGAGCTGATATTTCCATTTTGTAAGATATGTTGCTGGTTTTGGTCATCTGTCATTGATACTGTTAAGTCTTGTCCCTGATTTGTTAGGTAGGTGGTTGAGAGGTAAGCCCCTCTAGCTGTCTCAAACTTTCTTTATCTTCCATAATGTATTTTGTTACAGACAGGTTGGGTTGGAGATCATAAATGTCTGGTTGCTCTAAAGTTAATAAACACTAAGCACAGGATTATTTTACTTTACCGACAACCTTTGAATATACACACAAAAGACTGAAAAAAAGCCCTTGACCAAAATAACACACTTATTCATGGGTTAAAAAGGTATAGATTCCAAGGCTTATATCTCATGCAGTTGACAATCTAGGGAAATGTTACCATAGCAACTATAAAGCAGGTCACTTACACTATACCTATCTCCCTAGGCATTTAGCTACCTGCAGTAACTGTAATTAGAGCATGAAACAAGATAAGCTTAATTCTATACATCTATTAAAATGCACATTACAGGCTTGGTTGGTAATATACAAGCTTTCAGTTATATTCATTTTTTAATGTTGCAGATTATATCTGCAAAAGGCAGCTAAGCTTTTGTGGTTAGTGCCCCAAGAATTGTGCTGATCCAGTTATGTTTATGTTATGGCCCAGTCATGCCATTTAATCATTTGTTCAAATGGATAACCAAAAAGGAAGGTAGTCTGCATGTGTGCTGTTTGCAGACTCAGTAATGGGGCACAATTTCTGATAAGTTGACACGGAATGGTGAAAGTATTTATAACATAACCTATTAACAGCACCTTATCTTGGTTTGTCTATGAAATACATTTTTATATATATATATATAGAATACATTTTAATTATAATAATGTCATTTGTACATGAAGGATGTCCTTGAAAATTAGCTTTAGCTCAAATGGCAGTACCGTCATCCTGGTTTATGCACTTTGTAACTAACAACATTCGAAATTAAAAGAAAATGAAATTATTTCTACACATACAAGCATATTATTTTTTCAGTTTGTTAGCAGGAATTATAAAAATACATTTCCTTTCTGCAGTGTATTTTCACTGAAACAGCATAATTGAGATACAATATCTCATTTTCAGTGGAGTCCTGCTTCTAACAATTTAACAGCTGAGAGGACTGAAGTATGGGGAGGACACATGACTTGCTCAAGGTCACACAGTGAGCCATTGGCCATTGTAGGGTTCAACTAGTTAAAGGCAATGTGGCCCAGTGGTTAGAGCACTAGCTTGGGAATCAAGACATCACAGGTTCAAACCTCACTAGAGTTATATACTCACTATGTGACCTTGGGCAAGTCATTTAACCTTCCAGTACTTCTGTCTACCCAGCTGCGGGAATGGGTAGAAGCAAGACCCCACTGGACATGAGCTGTTGCGTTTCAGCTGGGCTTCCCTAAGTAAATAAATTGTCAAATAAAAAGAACTGTGATTTCCTGGTTCATTGTTTGGTATACTACCACTGGACTACACTGTCTTCCCCAGTTCTTTGTTGAGACTGTTTTAGCATAGGGGTGCCTTCATAAGTCCATACTATGTGATTCTAGCCATACTCAATAAAGATAATGCGTGAAGAAAAAGCGTAATTCCACTCAAAGACCAATGCTCTTTTGCGCTCTGCCCACACCAGTTTTCCCCCGTTACTGTTTATATCCTCTGAACCCCCATCCAGTTTAACACTCTTGTGCCAGTGTGCAGTCACCACTCTACCAACGATGGGACTGACACTGCTGAAAATCTCCATTCCAACAATGTGCAGCTAATGCTAGCTATGACTGCAGTTCACCACCACTAAGAGGGTCCCAGCTCAGATAATTATCCTGTGGTGCACTGCCATATAGAACCCAGAAACTATTGCAAAAGGAAAGCAGGTGGGTAATTACCTTAGATGCACTGAAATGAAAAGCTTTGCAATAACAAGGATTTGGTTCCCTTTCTGTAACTTTAGAAATACTGTGTAGTCCAGGTGCCGTAAGCCAATGGGCTACTAACCCTGCCTGTTGATCTTCACACAGGTTAAGGGGCCTGGGTCCTGCTACAGTGGTATTCAGGGGTTCTATCCCAGAGAAATAAATGAAATACTGTGGTGCCTCCACCCAGAGTAAGTTGCAGTGGGCCAGGTGTGTAACTGGTGCAACCTCCAGGGATGCTGTACCTCCCCACCTCCCCCCACACTAGATGCCAGTTTTCTAATACCATATACCAAGTGCATTTTACAGTTGATTCTCACAAAATACCCTTCACACAGCAATTTCAAACAACAAGACACAGTTTTATTATGTGGAAGGACTAGGGTCAGGGTACCTGGAAAAAAGGTAGCTGTGGAAGAAAAGATGGTCAGAAGATTGGTTCACAACAAGTAATAACATATAGGCCCATAGGCCGAACCACCCCAGATGCCCACCCCCACTGGTACCAGTGGCTACCCTCTGTCCTTTCTGGGTACCCAAGAGTAGCAGGCCTGCTCGGTGCTATAGATTGGCCAGCATTGGGGCCCTAGGAACAATGTAACTGGCTCTAACAATTAAACAATTACTCCCACTGATTGCCAGAGCAAACCCTGGGTACTCACAGTCCTGGAGATCTGGAGAGTTCCTGCTGCAGAGGGCTTCCACCAGTCCAAATTCAGGGCATCTCAGTCCAAAGGAGGGCAAAAACAAGTGGGCAGCAGAAGTTATCCTGAGGACTTGAGCTTGATTGAAGGTCTGGCTGCTTGTCCCCATGATTAAAGATCTGTCCGCTTGTCACCTTCAAAGAAAAAATAAAGTCCAGTGTGCACCCCCCAAAAACTGCCTCAACAGGCCTGTAATGGAGAATGTTTCTGCTTCTCATATTTTAAATAGGAGCTCTTAGTTATTAAACTTTGGCCAAAATATGAAAAAGCCAAACCACTCCGTCAAAGTGGCCCCTTTTGGCTTGGACCTACACTTTAAATGATTTTAAATTTACCTTGCTGATCTGAGTTGAAGTCCTGCTGTTTCATTCTCTCTGTTTGCAAAGACAACCCTCCTGCTTCCTTATCTCACATTTATAAAGTGCAGCCGACTGAGTGTGGCTGGGAACAAATCACTGGGAAACCAGGAGCACTCTTGAAAATAATTTATAAAGCCAGGGTTGAGCAGTTCACACTTTGAATTAGTATATGATTAGGGAAAGAAGTGACTCTTTCCCAGTGATTTGCTCCCAGCCACACCCAGTAGGCTGCACTTCATAAATGTGAGACAAGGACGCTGGATGGTTGTTTTTGCAGACAGAGAGAATGAAACAGCAGGACTTCAACTCAGATCAGCAAGGTAAATTTAAAATCATTTAAAGTGTAAGAGCAAACCAATAGGTGCCACTTTGACAGAGTGGTTTGGTCTTTTCATATTTTTGCCAAAGTTTGATAATTAAGAGCCCCTATTCAGGCCCTATAGTGGAGGCCATGACTCCGGCCGGGTACTCAGTAATACACCGCCCAAGATTGGACCGCAGGGAAGGGGGGGTTGCAGTCTATTTTAAGATAGAATTGGGCCTCACGAATGTAGTAGTAGGTGAGGCTGAGTCCTTCGAGTGTACAGTTGTAGCAGGTGTAGGTGTTTGAATCGTTCTCATCTACCGTCCACCCAAGATGGGAAACGTTTCCTACAGGAAGTAGCAGACTTCCTCGTCGACATGTCGTTTGAGTCGCCCAGATTGATGGTGCTGGGTGACTTCAACGCCTGGGTCGACGATGAACTCTCACAATTTGGTAACTACTTCCTCCAATTAATGTCTTCTTTGGTCCTTACACATGTAGTTTCCACTGCTACGCACAAATCTGAACATTCTCTGGACTTAGTCTTCCTTCTAGGGATTGATGCATCCGACGTGGGGGTGGAACCAGTCACCTGGTCTGACCACTACACTGTGAGGTTCAATTTTTGCACCCCCCTTAGAAGGCCATCCCCTGTGGAGATGGTCAGGTACTGCCCATTAAGGAATGTTACTTCACAAGGCCTAGTGGCGGTCCTTGACCTATCATCCCCCGTGTTGGTGAGCAGTAATCCAGGGGCACTGGTGTTGGCCTATAATGAGGCCATCATGGTTGCCCTGGATTCTATTGCTCCTGTTCATGAGCGCCCCCCATCCCTTCACCCCAGGTCCCCTTGGTTTGATGGGACTCTGAGGGAGATGCGGAGACAGGGGCGAAGGTTAGAGCATTGTTGGCGCAAGTCCGCCCTTGAAGCCGACCGCCTTAGATTGATAGAACATTATGTTAGCTATCAATCTGCAATCACCCATAAGAAGGCAGAATTCCTGTCCAGGGAGATTGCAGTTGATCAGAATCGACCGGCTCAGCTGTTTCGAACTGTAGATAGACTGTGCAACCCAGCCTGTCTGCAAGTTCGAAAAGCCTTTTTGCAAATAGAATGCAACAAGCTCGCTCGATACTTTGCAACTAAGGTGGCTGACATCAGGGAGGACTTGGATCTGACAACCTCTAAGGGTGATGTTGTAGGATCATGCAAGAACACAGTGCCTCAGTTCTCTTGGAGTTCCTTTTGTCGACCTGAGTTTGTGGATATTATGAGGATCATCCATAGTGTGCACCCCATAAGCTGTGGTTTGGACCCTGGACCGACTACCCTAATCTTGGGTTGTTCTGATATCATTGGTCCAGTCTTGGTGCAAATAGTCTGGTGCTCCTTGGAGTCAGGTGAGTTTCCTAGCTCCCTGAAAGAGGCGGTGGTGACACCTCTCTTGAAGAAAGCTTCCTTGGACCCAGACTGTTTTTCAAACTACAGACCTATCTCTAACCTTCCCTTTATTGGGAAGGTTATTGAGAAGGTTGTGGCTGCCCAATTGGATGACCATTTAACCATCCATAGTATCTACGAATCCTTCCACTCTGGTTTCCGTAAAAGACATAGCACCAAGACTGCGCTGGTTTGGGTGCTTAATGATCTTCTGAGGGCGAGGGATCAGAAGAGACGTTCCATCTTGGTTCTCCTTGATATCTCTTCAGCTTTTGACACTGTGGATCACATGGTGTTGTTAGCATGCCTGAGGCAAATCTGTGGAATGTCAGGAACAGTTCTTCAATGGTTCACTTCATTCCTTACTGGGAGATCACAAAGAGTTGTGTCGAGGATTTTTTCCTCCGGCCCAATCTCTTTGTTGTGTGGAGTGCCTCAGGGTTCTGTGCTGTCACCCATGTTATTTGCAGTGTATATGCTGCCCCTCGGAAACATTATAAGATGGTATGGGCTGAGGTTTCATACGCAGATGATACCCAGCTATGCCTGTCTTTCGCACCCAACCAGGATGAAGCTCTCTCGGTGTTTAACAACTGTCTGGGGGAAATCCAAGACTGGATGGATTCTAGTTGGCTAAAGTTGAACTCAGAGAAGACTGAGGTTTTGGTGGTGACCCGGTGGTCACATCGAGAGGTCGACAATGCACGCTCTGGAATTTTTCTTGGCGCCGTGTCACTACCGACCTCTGAATGGGTGAGTAACCTTGGAGTGATCCTAGAGGATAGGCTGACTCTTCAATCCCAGGTGTCAGCCATCGTCAGGACTTCCTTTTACCATCTTAGGAATATTGCCAGGGTTAAGCACCTTGTTCTATCTGACTCTTTGCCAACGTTGGTCCACGCCTTTGTGTCCTCGCGCCTAGACTACTGCAACGCCCTTTACTTTGGGCTTTCTGGGGTTGAAATCCGTCGCCTACAGCTGGTGCAGAATGCTGCAGTCCAGGTTTTGACTGGAACAAGTAGGTCCTGTCATATTACCCCGGTGCTGTGTGAACTGCACTGGCTTCCTATACGGTGGCGGATCACCTTCAAAGTCATTTTATTGACTTTCAAAGCCCTTCGCAATCAGGGTCCGTCCAATCTGAAAGACCTCCTAGTACCTTACTGCCCTGGCCGATCGCTCCACTCGGCCGACATGGGGTTGTTGGAGATTCCAAGAATGAGTTTAAAATCCTCAGGCAGCAGAGCATTTTCTCATGCTGCATCCACTCTTTGGAATTCTCTACCATGCCGGTTACGGGAGTGCACCTCCGTGGAGATATTTAAGAAAGACTTGAAATCATATTTATAGAAAATGGCCTTCTTGGATAGCTAAGTTAATTTTAATATGATTGGAATTTTATCATAATTTATTATGCTTTTATGATGTATTTTTATATGTTTTGAAGTTTTGTATTGGAATTTGAATCTATGATTTTAATTTGTTCAGCCTTTGATACATTGAAAGGCTATATAAATAAAATTATTATTATTATTTAAAGTATGAGAAGTAGAAAAATTGTCCATTACATGACTGTTATGGTAGTTTGGGGGGGGGGGCACACTGAACTTTATTTTTTCATTGATACTAGTCACAACCAGGAGCACCCTTGAAAATAATTTATAAAGCCAGGGTTGAGCAGATTGCGCTTGTCACCTTCAGCCTATTCAGGCCCGTTGCAGAGCTACTGCACAGGGCCCACCAACTACAGATGGCCTAGACCTAGAAGTGACTCCACAACCAGGCTCCCTCACAGGTCACAGGTACCCTAGCACCTCAGCACATGCCAGTGGCCCCTGTAGCTAGCAGATCCCACTGGATGGGGGTTAACAAGTTCCCCACCTGGCTCTGAGGTAAGCTGGGTCTCTCTTGGATTCTCTTTTTCTCCTCAACAAAAGATCAGCTCCACTGTGCAGCCAGAACAGTTCCTCCACACTTTCTGCTTTCCAAGTCTTTTAGCAGCAGGCTCCAAACTCCACCTCTAGATCAGCAGTTCCAGTTCTTAGCCAGATCTCAGCAACAACCACAGATCCCTAAAGTCTAGGGCACCTGCTCACTCTTTCTCTCTTAAAAGATCTCTCTCTGCTTTAAATCAGCTTCCACCTTTTATCTGGCTTACTCAGAGTTCCTGGAGAGCACTTTCCCAGCTCAAATTGCTCTCTCTCAGTCCCAAACGGTTGCAGGGTAGCTGAAGCAAAAGTCTCCACTTTACACAACAAGCTCCAAACAGATGCCTGGAATGGTTGGCTCAAAATGCCCAGCTTCCCCAAACAGCAAGAATACTTCTCCATTATTTCTCTGACAATGGGAGGGCTTTAAGCTTGAGGTTTGATGGGCAGAGCAACAACACTCCCCTATCGGGCATAAAAGATCACTCATCCTGGGCCCCTCCAGGATTCGTTTTTCATTGCAGCCGGAGGCACTGCTCTCCAACCCCTCTCTCTGGCTTTATGCCGCATTGCTTTTCCCCATATTCAGCAGCTGCCTCTGGCTGCTTCTTCATTTCTCTCCAACCCTGTCGCTCCTCCCCGACATTCGAATTCTATGCCTTTTGGTCCCCCCTTCCTCCCCTGCTGCTCAGTTCAGCAGCTGTTCTCCGTCCCTCTCCTCAGTTTTCCTCCCCTTTTCCTCTGCTGCTTTTTCCATCTCCGCAGCCGTGTCTGCCTTTCTCCTCTGAGCAGCCACCGCTCCATGCAGCTGCTCAGTCTATCATGTTCACTGCAGCCCTGGCGTCACACTGCTCACTGTTTGCCGGACTTACTCACTGTTCCCTGGGTCAGGAGCACTTCTCGCTCTGCGTCCAATTGAAGTGTTCACCATCTCTAAGTTTGAACTGGGCTGAGTATAACATATGACAGCTGTTGCTCACCAGGTGCATTGTGTTTAATCTGTTTCAATCATACACCTTGCTCACCGGTGGACTAGTGAATGCATACTCAGTCTCTGAGAGCCTCAGCTCTGTCTGGGGCAGGATTTTTCAATCATGCTGCACCAATTACCCTGCAGCATCCACCTCCTCAGTGCCTCTGCTCCACGCTTGCCCCTGCCTCCTTGGTGTGGGGGTGCTAATCAGGGCATGCTCTCCGGTGCTGGCATATAAGCCTGGGGCAGTACGTCACGTGCCTCTCTACTGTTATGAATTTCGCATTCTGCTTTGCTTTTCACACTCAATTTTGCCACACAGATTGTATGGTTCATACCTCTAACTCTCCTGCCTCATAGCGGGGTCCTGGTTCAAGGATCTCCAGGATCCAGGCCCCAAATCAGGGCCACATCTTGATCGCTTGGTACTATCCCCTCAGGAAGCTTGTTGCAGCAGGGGTTTTGTATTCAATTCCTTTTCTTCAGTACATTCCTGTAGCTCTACTGTTTGCAATTCTTTTGTGCTTCTCACTCCTTCTGCTATGTCATGAATATGTATGTATTAGGAGGGTGAGAGATACGTTTTAAGGCTCAATCGCAGACGTCTCATCTTCCTGGTCTGTCGTGTCACTGCCTTCCTTCCAGTGGCATTCCCACCATGTGGGGCTCTGCTGACTTCGATTTGAGGGGGAGCCCTTCTCTGACCTTTTCTTTCTCCTCTGCATCGGGGGGTGTCTATCCCCATCAAATCTCCTTCTTTTTCCCCATAGGAGTCTTTGCACTTCCTCACTCCTTGCTCCTGGTTCCACCATGCTGCACCTTCTCTATCTCATCCTGCCTGTGCCCTTTCCCTCATTCCTCCCTATCATGGGTGCTCACCTCCCTTCCTCATCCAATACTTTCTTTTGGGGTTTTCCCCTATCATGCATTACCTTCCCTATTCACGTCCTCCTCTTATTCAAGTCCATCTGGTGTCTCGGTGCCACAGTCTGGTTCTCTTTTGCTTGGTCCGACCTCTGGGTCTCATCCTTCACATCGCTTCAGCGAGCATACCGCTCATTGTGTCTTCTGCTACTTCATAGTCAGCGCTCTGGTTATTCTCATTCTCAGTCCTTTCCTGACCGTATCTGGATATCCTCGCTCATCTGACCTTCATGTGGGTCTATTCCATTGCATCAACTACTATCCCTCCTCAAACCGCTGCCCATAGCTGGTATCCCACACTCTTCTGACCTCTACATGGCTCTACTCTTTCGCATCAACTACTCGAACACCTATCGTTCTACCAGCTGCCTTTTCTCATACCAGCCATCAGGATTCAATCCACTCATGGCGCCACTCCTTTTTATCCATCGTCCATTGTTTCCCTGCTACCTCGATTCAATTCTATCTCCACTCAAGGCCATGCCTTCCTGTCTGTTGCCCTTTGATAAGGGCTAGCTGGCTGCTCTCTACCATCATCCAAAGTTCCTTTTCCAGTTCATTTCCTATCTCTTCTCTATAGAAACATAGAAACATAGAATTTGATGGCAGATAAGGACCGCTTGGCCGACCCAGTCTGCCCATTTCCCTACCTAATGGATAAGCTGCAGATCCTAGTTAACCAGCAGCCTACTTCTTTCTACCCCCACCCCCTAGAATTGCCTTATGGCTGTCCCATGCATGATTGAATTCAACCACTGTTTTTGACTCCACAACCTCCTCCGGAAGGCCGTTCCATGCATCCACAACCCTCTCTGTGAAAAAATACTTCCTTACATTATCTCTGAGCTGCCCCCCCATCTTCAAATTGTGCCCCCTTGTTCTTGCACACCTCTTTTTTTGAAAGATGCTACCCTCTTAGACTTTGTTGATTCCCTTGAGGTACTTGAACGTTTCTATCATGTCCTCCTTCTCCCTCCTTTCCTCGAGGCTATACATATTAAGCTCCTTTAGTCTCTCTTCATATGTCTTCCAGTGCAGACTCTGCACCATTTTAGTTGCCCTCCTCTGGACAGCTTCCATCTTGTCTATGTCCTTGCGGAGATTGGGTCTCCAGAACTGCACGCAGTACTCCAGATGGGGTATCACCAGCTGTCTGTACAGAGGGATAACAACTTCCTGTTTTCTACTGGTGATGCCTCTCCCTATGCACCCCAGTATCCCCCCAGCCCTCCTTACTGCCCTCTCACATTGCTTGCCCACCTTTAAGTCATCTGATATGACTACCCCCAGGTCCCTTTCCATTTTTGTTGTTGTTAGTATCTCACCCCCCATTGTGTACTCTTCCCCGGGGTTTTTGTTTCCCAGGTGCATTACCTTGCACTTCTTAGCATTAAATCTAAACTGCCATACATTTGACCATTCCTTTAACCTTGCCAAGTCCCTTCTCATCCTTTCCACCCCACCTTGTGCATCAACTCTGTTGCAGATCTTTGTGTCATCTGCAAAGAGACATACTTTTCCTTTCAGTCCCTCTGCAATGTCGTTTACAAAGACATTGAAGAGGACGGTCTAATACTGAACTACTAGTAACCCCCTTTCTTCAGAGTGGACTCCATTTACTATTACCCTCTGTGTCCTATTCTCCAGCCAATTCTTTACCCAGGCTATCATCTTGGGACCCACTCCCAGGCTGGCTAACTTGTATATTAATCTTTATGTGGGACTGAGTCAAATGCCTTGCTAAAGTCTAGGTAGGCCATGTCCACAGCCCTTCCCCGATCTACTACTTTGGTCACCCAGTCAAAGAAATCTATTAGATTCATCTGGCATGACCTTTCTGCTGTGAATCCACGCTGCCTTGGGTCCTGTGCCCCTCTGGCCTCTAGGTACTCGACAGTTCTTTCCTTCAGAAGTGATTCCATCATTTTCCCTATCACTGAGGCTAAACTAACTGGTCTGTAGTTTCCCGCTTCTGCCCTGCTCCCACTTTTGTGAAGGGGAATCACATCTACCCTCCTCCAGTCCTCAGGTACCACCCTATCCTCCCATGATTTGTTAAGAGGGTAGTCAGTGGTGTCACTAGTTCTCTAGTTCTTTTAGAATTCTGGGATGAATCCCATCAGGCCCCATTGCTTTGTCCACCTTCAGTTTTAAGAGTTCTTTCAGAACCCTTTCTTCTGTAAATGGGCTGGTATCAACTTCTGTATCCAGAGTGTTTCTATTGTTTGTTTTAGGTACCTCCCCTCTTCATTTGTAAATACTGAGCAAAATATTTGTTTAGTATCTCCGCCTTTTCACAGTCACCCTCTGCTCACCCCCGCCCTTATTATAGCCTCACTATCCCTCATGATAGCTTTGCTTCATCCTGATGTACCTAAAAAGGTTTATCCCCTAACATACTAACATGCTAAAATGCCAGCAGAATAGGCCTAACGGTCTTTAGTGTCTGCTGTTTGGTCAGCCCCACCTGGGTGCTGACCTGCTGTCCTCGCCTCCTCTGGCTTCTCCTTCCCAGTTCGGATATTCTTGCTGTATTGGATTTTGCTTCCAGAACCCTTCCTGTACCTGTTCCATCCCTCTTGAACCCCTCCACTGTCTCGCCTCCACCAGCCCCTAGGCAGTGCATTCCATGAGCTCCACCACCCTCTCAGTGAAGTAGCACCTCTTCCTTTCTCCTGAATCTTCCCCTCCAGCTTCCACCCATGCCCTCTAGTGGCCCTTCCTCCTTCCTTCAAAGCACCCTGACTGTTCCTCTCCTATTTACCCCTCTTCATGTACCTGAAGACCTCTATCATGTCCCCGGTCCCTTCTCTCTTCGATGTGTACATATTTAGCTCTTGAGCCTCTCCTCTTAGTCCTGTCCCCAAGCCCCAAACCATTTTGGTTGCCTCCTCTGGACCCTCTCCAGGAGGTTAATGTCCTCTTTAAGTGTGGCTCTCCAAACTGCACGGTGTACTCAAGGTGCGGCCTCACCAAGCAGTTATACAGAGGGAGTATCACTTCCCTCCTTCTGAGGTGATCCCCAGTGGGATCCCAGCATCCTGTTGGCCTTGGCTGCCCTCCTACAAGTCTCAGAGTTGTTCATCTTGACATCCACCACCACCCCAGGTCCCTCTCAGCCATCGAGACTTGCAGCATTCCCCCAGGGTGTACACTTGGCCTGGGTTTCTGGCCCCCAGGTGGAGTACCTTGCATTTCCCTGCATTGAACCTCAGCTTCCACTTTCTAGACCATCTTTCCAGAGCCTCCAGGTCCCCCTGTAGGGCCACCCTCCCCTCCTTCCCATCCACCACCGCCCCCCAGTTTTGAGTCATCTGCAAAGAGACTCATCTCACTCCTGATTCCTGTCCTTATGTCAGATACGTAGGCGTTGAACAGAAGGGGCCCAAGGACTGATCCCTGTGGGACCCCACTAATGACCCTCCTTGGGGATGAGACTATCCCACCAACTATGACCCTCTGGGTCCGGTCCTGAAGCCAATTGCCTATCCATCTGATCATCTGGTTCCCCACCCCCATTTCTCCCAGCTTATCCAACAGGCCCACGTGAGGAACAGAGTCAAATGCCTTACTGAAGTCTAGAAAGAGGACAGCCACTGGTCTACCCAGGTCCAAGGCACTTGTCACCCAGTCATAGAACTCCACCAGGTTTGTCTGACACGATTTCCCCGGGATGGATCCATGCTGTCTATCGTTCAGGCACCCTGACTTATCCAGGTCCCCCCCTAGCCTCTCCTTGACAATGCCCTCCATCACCTTTCCCACCACCGATGTCAGGTTGACAGGCCTGTAGTTCCCTGCCACCTCCCTTGATCCCCCCTTGTGGATAGGCACTATATGCACCACCTTCCAGTCTTGGGGCACCCACTCTGTCCTCAGAGAGATGGTGAAAAGCTCTGCCAGGGGTTTCACAGGACATCTGTGAAGTTCCTTCAGCACTCTGGGTTGTAATTTATCTGGCCCCGGTGCTTTCTCTGTCTTAAGGGAGCTGAGGGCTCTCTCACTCTCTCTGCTGTGATTTCCACTTCCGTACCTCTTCTCCTGCTTAGCCCTCCCCACCTGCCAGTGATGCCTTCCTCTCCCAGACTCATGGATCGGTAAGGGTCCCCCTCCTCAGTATCTCTGTCTCCTCCCATGTATGATGCAACACCCCATTTTCCCTGGTGATAACTGGAGGTGAAGTACTCATTTAGTACCTCAGCCTGCTCCCTGGGTCTTGTGCCCATCTCTCCCGATTTAATCCTGCTAATCTGCCCTTCACCTTCGTTTTCCCCAATGTATCTAAAGAACCCCTTGTTCCCTCTCCTAATTTCCCTGGCCAGGTTCTGCTCCTTCCTTGCCTTAGCCGCCCTCCACCACTCTAGTGGCCCTTCTAGCCATCAGCTCGTGCTCCTCGATCCCTTTCCTCCTTGAGCACTTGAATTGCTTATAGGCTGCTTTCTTTCCCACACCACCTCCTGGACCTCCCTGGTCCACCAACAGGGTTTTTGGGCCCTACCGCATTTTCATCTTACTCTTGCACAGGTGCTGGTAGCATCCTGCACCCTCTCTGATGATTTCCACCTACTATCAGCGTCATGTCTGACCCAATCCCATCCAAATGCTCCTTAGGATCCTTCCCATTTCCTTAAAATCTCCCCTGAAGTGGTTACTTCCGTCTTTGTGCAGCCTTCTACCCCTCCTAGGTCCAGGCAGGAACCAGACCGTGTGGTCACTCCGCCAATGGGTCCCTTACCTCCAGGCCCCAATCTGGTCACTGTCTGCCAGGACCACATCCAGTACCCGTGCCTCCCTGGTGGTTCCCTCACCTGCTGAGTTAGGAACGTCTTGAAAGACATCCAACAACCTCTGTTCCCTGGTCACAGAGGATGTCATAGTCTCCCAGTCTGTTCCTGGCATGTTTAAGTCCCCAACACCACCACCGTCTCCTCTTCCCAGTCTGCAGTGTCTCCTAACATCTGCCACCAGACTGTCCTCCAGCTCCTCCGCCAGGGCCGGGGGTCTATACACCACTCCTATTTTTACTCTCTTGCCCCCCCTTGTTATCAAGGTGACCCAAATTGCCTCCACGGTTCCCTCCGCCTCCTCTACTCCCCCTATGCCAATGCAGTTTTTGACTATCATTGCTACCCCTCCTCCCCTTCCCTCCTCCCTGTCCTTCCTGAACATAGTGTAACCCTCCAGGTTCAGGTCCCAGTCATGTCTTGCAGTGGCCCAAGTCTCAGTGACTGCTGCCACATCCACTGCTCCCTCAGTTAGCATCGCCTGGAGCTCAGGCATTTTATTGCCCAAGCTCCTGGCATTTAGCAGGACTACCTTCCCACCTTTCCTATAGTTCCATTTCCTGCTCGTGTTCCTATGGGGATTCTGTTTTCCCCTGGTCTGCACTTTGTCAGTTGGCCTTTTCCTGCAATCCTCCTGGTCTCCAGGGGGGTGGAGACAGAGTCCCTCCTTTATCGGCACCACCTTGACAGCCTTTTCTCCCATCCCACCCCACTTCACAAGTTTAAACCCCACTTTTCACCAATGAACCCCTCTATTTTCAACTTAAACCCTTCTTAACTGAGTTGGCTCTCTTTTCCTCAGTTCAGGCCTTTGCTGTTCTGACTGCCTTCCCAGCTTCCTTTTGCTTTAACTGATACAATTCTCTGTCCTGCTCCTTCTGTGATTCCTTGTACTTTCTGAATGCTTTCTTTTTCTCTTGAACCTTCACTGCCACCTCCTTTGAGAACCATAGTGGTTTCTTACATCGTTTTGTTTTGTTTATTTGCTTCACACAAAGGCTTGTTACCTCTGTGATGGCAGTTTTTATTATTCCCCATTGTTCTTCCACCCCTCCTTCCTGCCCATTTGCTAGTGCATTCCTTAGGCACTCACCCATTTTGGCAAAGTCAGCCCTCCCGAAGCCCAGTACTTTTGCCTTTGTATGGCTTGACTCTATTGCTGTGTTTATTGTGAACCATACTGTTCAATGGTCGCTAGTTCCCAGATGGCAACCCACTTCTACATCTGTGATCCTCTCTCCATCTCCATTTGAGAGGACCAGGTCTAAGATTGCTCCCTCTCGAGTGGGTTCCAATACTAGTTGTCTAAGGCATGCCCCCTGTAGAGCATGTAGAATAACCCCACTCTTAGAAGTGGCTGCTGCAGCTGCACTCCAGTTAATATCTGGCATATTCAGATCACCCATCAGCAATATCTCCCCTTTATCTGCCATTCTAAGTATACTTTCTATCATTTCCTTGTCCATTTCCTCCCCCTGAGAGGGGGTCTGTATACAACCCCTGTGTGGATTGTGGTGCCATTGCTTGCTTCCAAATTGACCCACAGTGCTTCTTCTCCTCCCTGTTTACCCTTTTGTTCTGTTGCTTTGATTCCTTCTCTTATGTAGAGAGCTACTCCTCCTCCTCTTTTACCCTCCTTGTCCCTCCTGTAGATAGTGTATCCTGGTATGTTTACATCCCAGTCATGGTTCTGTACGTACCATGTTTCTGTGACTGCCACGATATCCAGATGTTCCTCCTCCATCAAGGCCACTAATTCAGGAAGCTTGTTACCCAGACTGTGAGCATTGGTACTCATTGCTCTCCATTTTTTGATGGCTTTACCTTCTGTAGCAGCTTCCCCCACTGACCTTTCTACCTTGCTCTTTTTCTCATTTAGTACCCTGTTTTGTAGGGGGAGGCTCTCTCACACGCACATTGATCAATCGTGCATACCTCTCATGGGATCTTATGCTTCTTGGCTTCAGAGTCTGCTTACTCACATCGATCAATCAAGCTCATCAACCTGCTCCTCTAGCTCCACGATGCCTCGCCTCGACCTGCTCATCTATTCCATTGCTCGAGCGGCCTGCCTCAGCTGCCCACTCAGTATACCTCAGTGGACTCCATCTGGCCTGCACTTGATCTTCCTTTGGGCATCCCTATCCTTAATCATATGCTCTGGCTGACTTCGTCTGGCCTCATCCGACTCGCCTTCCTGCAGTTCTTTATCTTTTTTTTTTTTTTTTTAGTCTTTGGGTAACCGTACTGGCTGGGTCCTACGCTACCCCATTGACCATCCTTCATCCTTCATCCTTTCATATCTTGCTTTCCCATACCAGCCTCCATGGTTTCAATCCATCATTGTACCTCATTCGTTCCTATGTTACCTTCCTCAGCCTAGCACCTATTCTCGTCCTAGCCATCATGGATTCTCTCCACTCATGGCTTCACTCCTCATCTTTCATCATCCAATTTGGCTCCTCTCATCGCTCGTCCTGAGCGTACCCTCTGGTTCGCATACCCTCTGGTTCATATACCCTCTGGTTCCAGACATGCCTTCTTGGCCTCAGAGTCTACCTCCTTTTACAGAGCCTCAGTACTCATATCGCTCTATTGAGCATGCTACCTTCGTACAAGTTCATTATTAAATTCACTCCCATCTCCTCTCATTCACATTCCGTATCGGCCATCAAGGATTCCCTCCAATCAAGGCCTGCAATTGATATTTCTTTTGGGCATACCCATCATGACTAATCGACCCACGGCCATCCCACCACATGTATCAGGTTCATAACTCCGGTCACATTCACTCATCCTTACCTCAAGGTTTCTCTATCTACATCGCTTATTCGAGCATTCCTATCACTGAATCCTATGCTACCTCATCGACTCCAACCTCAGGGTCTAATTGTTCACATCATATACTCAAGCATGCCTTATCTGCCTTAGTGTCCATTCACTTGTATCGCTCAATCAAGCCAGTCAGCATTATCCTCAGTCTCCTCGTGTGCATGTCTGGATAACCCTTGCTGCCCTGACTTCTACATGGATCTACTCCTTCCCATTGCCTACTCAAGCATACCCGTCTCGGGTCCCTGCAGCATCATGTTCCCTCTTCGACTTGTGCTTTCTTTTGGGGGTTTTCCCTATGTTATCATCATCCTCCCTACTCAAATCCCTCTCGTTAATGAACCCTTCTCTTTAACGATATACGTCCTCAAATCAAACGTCGTCAACCTGGAGGGACAGCGACCTAGGCCTTGGATCCCCAGAGGTTTCCTCCTCAAAGGGGGTTTTCCTTTCCTCTGTGCCAATGGTCATAATATTAGTTAGAGTTAGTGCTTTCTTTGGTTAATTAGTTAGGTTTAGGAAGTCAACCCTTATCATCTTCGCAGAATTCATTCATTCATTATCCTCATCTCTTCAATGCTCGACACCTTTAGGTATTCTTTTTGGGCTTCTTCCTAACCTATCTTTAGCCAATGCAATCCTTCCTGCAGCACCTGTGGGGAGGAACCCTCCTCTAGGGTTCCTTGCGTCATACCCCTACGGGGTGGTATATCCCATGGGTAGAGAGGTGGAAAGCCACAAAGCAAATCAAGTTACACAAGCATCATCTCATCTCACCTCATCCAGTTGCATAAGCACATTAAATGGGAGGGCTTTAAGCCCAAGGTTCGATGGGCAGAGCAATAATATCACTCCCCCATCGGGCTTAAAAGATCACTCATTCTGTGCCCCTCCAGGATGCGTTTTTCATTGCCCACCATCCACCCCTCCTCCTCCAGTGGCTCATCTCTCTTCCCCGTGGGCTTCATCCTAACCTACCTTTAGCCAACGCAATCATTCCCACGGCACATGTAGGGGGAGACCCCTCCTCTAGGATTCCTTGCATCGTACCCCTACAGGGTGGTATATCCCACAAATAGAGAGGTGGAAAGCCACAAAGCAAATCAAGGTACACAAGCATCATCTCATCTCATCTCATCTCGTCCAGTTACATAAGCATGTTGAAACTCCACTTTTCTCCAGATTAAGCCCTATGAAAGGTCTTAGAAGTTTTCTCATGTAGCATAGAGCCCTCCTGACTCAATCAGAGCCCAGCCACAGACTGACTCAACTGCCCAAAGTCTCTCCAATTTCTCATGAGAATCCTGCCCTCAGATTGGCTACCTCCAGGTTATCAATCACAATATTGAGCCCTCTTTCATTTTGGATTTATCACTTTTGGCGCCTCAAAATAGTTAGCACCTCCTCCCATCAGCCCTCTCAAACAGTCTTTGGGTGCCCAGTTATCTGATTGGCTGTCTTTAGGGGGTCAAAGTATCAGAAAATGGCTGCATACACATAGTCTAACACAGTTTCACAGCAGTCCCACTTTGAGTATCTATAGCAGCCAAAGCATAGTTTTCAACTATGGTTGCCATAGTATGCCATAGAGACCCCGTCCCCTCTCAAGCGACTGCAAAATTAAAATCCAGTAGTCCTCCAGCAGCCCGTCACTAACTCCAACAACACTGCCCCCCAGGAGTAGTGATCAGCTCGTTAATATTCATAAGACCCCTAATGAATATTTAAATGGGTGCCAATCTTTCAGTGCTTATATGCTCTGTGTAAATCTATTTGGCCACTTCTCTAGTGCATCCTTTATGTGCCCAGCCCCCTATTAGCTGAAAGAAGGAACCAGGGCACCCAAACGGCATCCATTCAGCCATAGAAATGGCCAGACCCAAGAAAAGCTGCCACACATGCGTGGGCGCCTGACCACACAAAAGTGCAACAACGGGTCGGTGCTCTGCGATTTGACTCCTCTCTCCCCAGTTTGAGCAGCAAGAATGAGAAAGGGGCCGGATGGAGACTTGAAAAACAAATGGGGACCCGGGCCAGTATCAGGGAGATGGGAGAATCAGGGGAGCATCAGGGCAGGAGGTAAGCCCCCTACAGGGGTGTTGCAACTGTGTTATGCATTTTAATGTGATTCTCTACAGATCTGTATTGTGAATCTGCTCCATTGGTCATGGCAACTATCATTTTATGCCATATCTTATAGTTGCCTCTTTGCAAAGCAGTTGGAACTTATTAATTTTATTGCACCTTATTATTCAGAGTTGGATTATACTACCCACCCACCACCACCACCCCACCTCCCCCCAGACGCTTGGATATGAGCTCTTACCAGCTCAGCATGTCTTTCCTGGTAATACTTTTGAGATAAATACCTTACTGAAATTATTTTACTAGGTGAGCAATACAATGAGTCATACAAGTCTCATTTGCAGATGTGACCTTGGGGAAGGAATAAAGGTAGACTAGAGGGAGGTTTAAGGAGACTAGGGAGCAATTGCATCAAATTCATCACAGCAGTGATAATAACATAGTATAATATAATGTGCAGTCAAGAACTACACAGCATATGACAGTCTACATGATTATAGGCATTGGGAGTGAGAAATCAATTAACATTTGATTTTAATTCAACACTACCTTGCTCTGTTCTCTTTTTTTTTCTCCAGATATTTGATAATGATGGCCTTTTAGTATACTGGACCATTAACTCTGTCTGGCCTAATCTTCTAAGGCCACATCTGTGCTGTTTTCTTTTTCTGATTTAACTAAGTGGTGAAAAAAATGCAGTTGATGACGTGAGGATTAAAATGTATATATGCTCTGTAATGGCATTTAAAAGTATTTTTGCACTCTATAGCAACAATGAATGAACTTTTGTGTTTTGCACTAATTCACTTGATGCATATGTATCACTTTTAGTTTATACATGACATGATTAGCAATGGTATTAAAAGAAAGATTTAAGCCGGCCCGGTCATGTAGAGGGCTGAGCTGCTGGCACCTTACCTCAACCCACGCCGGCCACCTGGGTTTGGGAACGGACTCAGGGCACTGAGGGTCGGCAGGGGCGAAGAGGATTGAGCGTCCGGTGGACTGCTCTCCTCTCCAGGGGTGGGATCTGGGAATGCATCACTCAGCAGCTGCCCCCAGTGGAGACTGGAAGCACTGCCTGAGAATGCAGTAATGGGGACAGAAAACCAGGGAAAAATGGCACATAAAGCTAGCGGCTTGATGCCCATCCACAGTTTCGCCATGGCACCCACCTGGATCCATGTTCCATGGGGAGTTGGGGGCTCCCTGCAGTCCCGCTGCGGGTGGAAAGACGTAGGAGTCTAGGAGTCCGCGGTAGAGGTGGTTGGTGGCTGGATGTCCCTGAAGGGGAGAAGCTCAGGCAGCCAAAGGAGATAAAAATAGATACAATAAAAAAAAGAAGGATTTAATAAATACAATATATGAAGTGGGAACACAGACAGACAGATAGATATTCCATTGTTTGTTAGCCCAGAATTTTGCACTATTATCTCCCTATAGTTTGGCCACTTATTTTTTGTTGATCTTCAGTCCCTTGCCACTGATGCTGCTTTACAATCGATGTTGCTTTACAAAAAAGTATTTTGTGGGAGATATTGAGCAGGTATGTCCCTTTAAATGTCAGGTACTTAAGGATAACTACAGAAACCAAACCCTACCCACTAACAAAGAGCTGTTGAGCTCAAAGCACTGGGGAATTTGGCCTGGTGCTTGCTCTTGACACTTGCTTTGCCCCCAACTTCTTGTATGCTGCAACTTGCAAAATAAATCCTCATTTGGATTGTTTCTTATCTGAGACTTGGTACTTGCATGCATGCGCTCTTAGTTCTCTGTCGAACACTGCTACTGCCTAGTGCATCAAGATGTACAGTACAGTCAATATTCATTGACTGCAGTCTCATGTATTATTTACTAATCCTGACCTGATAGTACCAATCCTCAGACTCAGCTCCAACATGCAACAGCCAAAGTGAAACATATATAGCAATTACAATTTAATACACGTTGCTTTAATATTTCAAAAGGATGAAAAATCCTTGGAACAGAGAAAAACATGACTTCCTAATATGTCACATTTTTTGCATTGTCTGCCAGCTCCATAGATTACCAGTTTTACCCTTGCAGTTATCCTATGCCCCTCTTTGTTATTAGCTTCTGCTATCATGTACCCATAGCAACACCATCCAGAGGTAAAACACTTGGAAGCCATTGGAAGCTTCCTCATGTTGAGGACTACTTAATCCCAGTTCTGAGTGTTCATGGGATTTCGTGAATATTGCTCCCCCCCCACTTCTGAGTATGAAGGACATGGGTTCAAGTCTCACATTTAGGGTTTGAGATTATACCAAATGCTGAGACTAATGTGAAATACTGGGTGTTGCTGTCCTGTTAAGGTACTAGCCTTCCAATGAGAGGGTAAAGAAGTTTCCTTGGCCCATTTTTAATGCTCTTCAACCAAAGAACATTTTGAAACAGGTGTGTAGTTAGGAAAATAAAGTTTGCACACCATTTTGTACACTGTGACCTTATCTGTTGCCCCAACCCTGTTTGTAGCTCCCCAGTCATATATGCAACCCATTTTGTTAGTACTACAGTTGCAAACATAACTGTTTGTTGCCTTAATTGTATACATAGACCTGTGCATTCTCCCAGTTGTATGCACAACTGTGTTTGCTGCCTCAGTTGTAGTGTATATACAGTATCATCCTGTGTGTTACTCTACAGTTGTGTACATTACCCAGTTGTACTGTATATACAGTATCATCATGTGTGTTACTCTACAGTTGTGTACATTACCCATTTATTGCTCCACTGTTGTAGACCCACTCCTGTGCTGAGCATGGGAGAAAATCAAATCAGTAAAGTGTAGGATATTACACTGGGGTGTGCAAGTAATGAATACTAATTCTCAAGTACCAAGAAGCTGGGGTACTCTGGACTGAATACTGAGTAATTTCAACTTGGGTGTACGGATACCTTTTTATCACATACCCAGGGTGCGTTCACACTCAGCAACCCTGCATGTGCTCGGTACTCTGGATTTGTTATCTAGTACTCTGAGCCATATAAAATAAAATAAAAACTATATTCCCTCCCTAGGTAGCAACAGCTAGTCCTGGGACCACCCCATGCCCAGCCCAATCATCTCTCACCCTCCTTCCCACTCACCCTCCTCCTCAGCCATGATTTAAAAAATAAAATCTCTTGGTTCTTTGCCAGGAGATAACAGCAAACTAGAATCACACAACTCTCCCTAGCCTGACCTCCCCCCAACCCACAGATGTTTATTAATAATTCAGTATGGGCACACCTCCTGACCCCAAATCTACAATTTTGGGGGTACTATGCAGCAGCAATGCCTGACTAGTCCAACCGCCTCCTCACACTCTGCATTATCTCCCATTAGTTCATTAATTAATCATAATAACCATGCACAAGGAGCGCATGACTGAGAAGTAGGGAGAGGAATGATGTGCATCATTTATGATGCAGACTGATTGGCTAGTCTCTGTCTAGCTTCATCAGCACATGGTGATATGTCAGTTTGTCCCGGTCAATGTGCTCTCATCAATTCATACAAGGCTATTTGCTCCAGTGTCAATTGGCTGCCTGCATAATTAGTTCCTGAATTACGTCCCCCTAGAGTTTATTTTATTAAATGTATATGGGGGGAGCGAATTGTCCAGGAACAATTTGTACAGGGGGCTGACTGACGCCAGAGCTAATAGTATGGTGCAAGTTGTCACGGAGCACATTGACTGAAATGAGTTGACATGGAGCCCCCATTGCAATTACCCTGAGCACATGCAACAGATGCACATTCATTACATATAGAATAATACATGGGGTGGTGCGTTTGATGAGATTTTACACACACCCGAGGTGTTGGATGCTACATAAATCCTGAGAGTGAAGTTCGAGGGGTTTATTTAAGCATTCAATACTGAGGGTGTGTGTAAAGTCTCAAGTTAAACACACCACCCCATGTTTTATTTTATATAATTGCTGGGGAGCATTTTTTCACCCCAGTAATTATATAAAATATACTGGAAATGCATCGCTGTTTGTTGAACTGCAGTCTGGTCGGGAGCACTGCCGAAAAGTTTCCAGTTTTGGTTTTTTTGTCCATAACTGCCCTGTATCAGATGCCACATCATGCACAGATGCCAAAAACTGCACTGATGAAAGGCAAGTTTGTCTTTTTAAAATGTACTTATCACCAAGTGGTAGTGGTGGCGAAGTGTCCTGTCCAGCACTGAGGAAGGTAAGAGCAGTGACTGGCGTATGCATGGCCCAAGGGAAACCCGGCGCATGTTCGCCGTTATAACCCATGAGTTATAACGGTGAATTATAATGGGGGTTCCCTTAGGGAAAAAACATTAGCCAGTTATAATTAAATTATGAACTAAGTTGAAATGCACTGCAGGATAGGAACAACTGGGCTAGTCAGGCATTGTTGCTTCTGGCTTCCCCACCAAATCTTGGTATTCAGGTGGACTCCACAGGAAATTAATATATATCTGTGTGTTGGGGGGTTGGGCTAGGGAAGGGGGTGAGATTAAAGTTACACTGTTGGCTTCTAGCAAATTGCAAGGAGGTTGCAATTTCTTTTTTTAAATCGTGGCTTGGGAGAACAGTGGAGTGGGGTAGAAGGCAAGAGATGACTAAGTTGGGTGAGGGAGTGTCCATAGGACAAGCCCTGGTCACCCGGGCAGGAAATAGATTTTTTTTTATTTCTTTTTTTTTTTTTGTTCAGTGTCCTGAGTTTTTTTCTCTGAATCCTACCAAATAAGGAAAAGTGCTCAATATTCCCACTCCCCCACCTCCGTACTCATCAATCCCTATTTACTCGAGGGTAGTTGGAAAACAATATTCCTGGTCTGCACACCTTTCATTTCCATTATTTGATGGTATTCAGAAAATAATACTCAGTGAGATTTCAAAATCATACTAAAGCTCCCTGGTCAGCCAGAGGCCTTCCCTGAAGCTTACCAGATCGTCATGTGATTCTGTCACTCTGTCAGGAATAAGAAGACAAACACAATACTGTGTGCTCTATAGTCTAAAACCCAAAACTACTTAAACTTGAGATTTTGCCCACAAGCTTTTCTTGTCAGGCTTCTGTCTGATATCAGAGGTGCAGATATCTTTTGGTTATCTGTTCCCAGGTTTGGGTGTGTAAGCAACCAAAGGGCAGTCAGTTGTCTCCCTTCTCACTCCGCTCCCTACACATGACCATTCAGTGCCTGTGCATTCATTGTGAGGTGAATGGGGTACAGTATTGTTTTGGTGTCATCAAGTTCTGAGCTTGATTTGGTGGGTGACTGAGGAGGGTAACAGAGATGTAGCAGTATATAAAAACTTTGCCAGCACAGCTGCTGTGAAGCTGGAAACTTCACGTTACAATAGCAGGGGAAATATTTTCTGAAATCAACCAACCTCACCACTGAAGTTCTTTAAAAAAAAAGACTTTACACATAAAAACCCACCCCACACACATCCTTATCTTATCCCATGCCCCTCTTACCAGCCCAGCCTAATAAAGTAAACCCCAACCCCCCCAGTTCTCATAGCAACCATATATCCTTCTTCTACCTGAGATAGTACAGTAATCAGTCATGTATAATGATTGAAACCAATGATGCAAATCCTATAGTAACACCTAACTGGACAGTGATCAGCCAATCAGGTGTTACTATAGGATTGCATCACTGGTTTTATTCTGGTTTCTCCATGCCAGTGGCAACTTGAGAAATGTTTCCACTCTCATGAGGGGGACTGGGAAACTTGCTAATGCTGGTGCCAACTTGAGCAGTGTATACCCCTCTCATGAGCTGAGGTGGACCAGGAGACCTGCCATGACAGCAGCAACTTAAGAAGTATATCCCTCCTCTTATCAAGGGGACCAGGACACCTGCCATACTAGCTCCCTGGTGTCTTGCAGCACGCCCCTTCTCACCTGAACCTATGCCAACCTCCCAGATGTCTATAGGCACCTTTTCACTGAACCTGTGCCGAGTTCCCTGTTGTCTAGCAGATCTCCCCTCCCTCACCCAAACCCATACCAAGCTCTCTGTTGTCTAGTGGCATCCTCTCCCTCACCTGAACCTGTACTAAGTTCTCTGGTGTATAGGAGCACTCCCTACCCTCAGCTGTGACAAGCACCATGGGCAACCCCCCACCTCAACCTATACAAAAAAAAAGTCCATGGTGTCCAGTGGAAACCTCCCCTCCCCCTTAATGGAAACTGGCACAGCCCTCTGCTCACCTCCTCAGCTGACCACCATCTAGCCAAAAGTAAAGGAAACTTATACTGATAAATTCTCATATAGTGGTTTTCATTATTAGATGGTTCACATCACAACCAAGAAGGTGAGCAGACTGCTGTACTGGTCACCTCTGGAGGTGGATAGGGATTCCTGCTGGACAACAGGAACTCCTTTCTAGTATAGGTAGGGGTGTGGGTGTCACTAGACACCAGGAAACCTGACACAAGTAGGCTTCTTTAAAATCGGTCTTGGCTGAGAGGGTTTCCTCCTTGTCCTCCCCCCCCCCCAGAGAACGGGCCCTTCCATTGTTACCAGCTGGGGGTATCTTCCAGTTCCTCTCAAGAGAGAGGAGTGTTGTTATCAGTAACACCTGCTCTGGGGCGGTCTTCCAGTTATAACTCAGGAGAGGAGAATGCTATAGGGTCTGTGTGTGGGTGCAGGTGGGTCTGTGTGTGGGTGCTGTGGGGTCTGTGTATGGGTGCTGTGGGTTCTATGCATGAGTGCAGTGGGGTCTGTGTGTGGGTGCAGTAGGATCTGTGTGTGGGAGTTGCAGGGTCTGTGTATGGGTGTGGTGGGGTTTGTGTGTGGGTGCTGTGAGATCTGTGTGGGGGTGCAGTGGCATCTGTGTATACATGCAGTGAGGTCTGTCTGTGTGTGCAGTTGGGTCTGTGTGTAGGTGTGGTGGTGACTGTGTGTTTGTGCAGTGGGGTCTGTGTGTGAGTGCAGTTGGTTTTATGCATGGGTGCAGTAGGGTCTGTGTGTGTAGGTGTGGAGGGAGCTATGCGTGAGTGCAGTGGGATCTCCGCAGGAGCAGCAGGGTCTGTGTGTGGGTGCAGTGGCAGCTGAGTGGATACAGCAGATGCCACTGCACCCACACACAGATCCTGCTGCATGTGGATGTGAGTGTGGGTGTGGGTGTGGGTGCAGTGGCAACTGAGTGGATACAGCAGGGCCTCTGTGTGGAAGCAGAGGTAAGGTCTGTGTGTAGGTGCTGCATGGTCTGTGTGCTGGTGTGAAAAGATCTGTGCTTTTACATGGGAGTTTCGTGTACTTGCAGGGATCTGTGTGCAGTTGTGGTGGTTGCCTGTGTGTGTTGTGCTTTTTTTGTGAGTGTGCACATCAGGGTCTGTGTATGAGTGTATGTGTGTATGTACGTGCATACATGCAGGAGTACTCATGTGCTTGCATGTGTGTGCATCATTCTATGTGAGCATGTTGAGGTTTGTAAGCATGAACTGTGACCTTTCTGTCTTACGTATACATCAGGATAGGTGTGCATGTATTTGCACACTTTGGGTCTTAAATATGCCTGAGGCACAGTGTGTGAATGCTTTAGGGTCTGTGGATGCACATGTGTGTACATTAGGGTGTGTTCAGTCCTGCATGCATATCAAAACTGAGAGTAGGGGTGTGTGTGTGTGTGTGTGTGTGTGTGTGTTTCCTACCCACTCTACTACCATGAGTACCCTGCATTTTTGTTGATAAGTAGAAATGTGTTTGAGATTAAATAGAAGGCCTATACTGTCTTCATGTGCACCATTGGTGTCAGAAAGCTGTTCCAAAGGATTACTGCCCTCTTGAGGATGTGCCTACTAACATTACCCTGAATTTACCACCTTTTAGCTATAGGGTGCATTTCCTGGTCCTGCTGGAGCACATTAGATCAAACATCTCCATCTGTTCAACTTTGTTGATGCCCTTCAGCATGTAAAACACTGAAATCATGCCCCCCCCCTCTTCTTTTCTCCAGGGTGAACATGTTAAGGGATTTGAGTCCTCGTAGTTTTTGTGCTCCATACCATTGATAATTTTGGTCGCTCTGCAAAGTACCCTCTCAGCTACTTTAATGACCTTTTTATATTGAGGGCACCAAAACTGCCCAAACTACTCCAGGTGGAGCCTGACGAGGTACTGTACTAGGATACAAGCCCAGCAGTAATACTGACAGGATGAGGCTTTTTGGGCAGTGCTTTGGCTGGCATTTTCTGTACTGGGTGACATAGGTGACAAGAGGGGCTTTTAAGGACTGGGTAGGAGGGTGAGAGGGCTGGATCAGGATAGGTTTACTACAAAACTGGCACTGGAAAATGAAATGCCAGCAGGGGAGGGGCGGATCCTTCTGCTGTTACCACTGCTACTAGGTTTGGGGACACACTGTATCCCATAATGCTTTATAATCCAGGAAAGAGAGGAAAACATGCTATGCAGTTTATTAGGCCTTGTGGGTGCACCAGATCCCTTAATGTATGCTAGTCCAGGAGAAAGAGGCCAGAATGCTGCCTCTGTTAGACTGGGGGGAGGGAAGTGACCCTGTATCCACAAACGCTTTATAATTCAGGAGAGAGGAGAGAATGTTGCTGCAATAAGCCTTGGTGGGGTGGATAAGAGTCTCCGTATACCAACCAAATGCTTTACAATCCAGGAAAGGCAAAGCAGGGAGCCGTGCTGATATTAGGCTTGACAGTAAGATGTGGACCAATAGCCAAGGCATGGTCTAAAACAATAGAAAGAATGATGACAGAAACTTTTAGACGTGAAAGCAAGAGACAGCTTAGTAAGCAAAATAGGTGGGCAGAAAAATAAAATAAATCTGAAGAGGTGGAAAGAAACATGAAACCAATTAAATATGAAAACTGTAAAGGGGAACAGCCACCTCCAAGGGCCCTCACACTGAAGTTAGGGGCTGGTCCCAATGGGCATTTTGTGTGCAAATCATTTGGGTGTACATACTGTTAACTGCAGTACAGTACATTGTATCAGGCTAATTTTGTTTAGCTGTAGGCTGACATCTTATGTTACTGCAAATCCCAGAATCCCCTGCAGATGACATCAGCGCAGTAGGCAGTAGTGAGAAGATTCAATAGCCTGCAGTGCGTGGTACAGTTTATATAAGGTCTGATTTTTGGTTTTTTGGGCTCGCTGTTTGTTCTCCATGGGTTATGTACAGTCACAAAGGATTGTATTTAGCCCCTGGAGAAAAGCCTTCCCAGAAAATGTCCCATTCCCTTTCCCCAGGAGGCAGTATAGCACAGTGGTCAAAGGCACTGAGCTGCAAACCTGGAGACCTGGGTTTGTATCCCATCAGCCCCCACTTGCATACAGTGTGACCCTGAGCAAACCACTTAACTTTCTTGTGCTCCTAGGTTGCACCTGGAAACAAGCTCTGGCTTAGTGTGCCATTCCTGGTTAAACAATTGCCCCTTCCCTTCCATTCCCAGAAAACATCTAATCGGATATTATAAAAGCTCTAACATGCACTGCAGGGCAGGCTATTGAATCTCCCACTACTGCCTACTACTCTGATGTCAGCTGCAGGGAATTCTAGGATTTGCAGTAAAAGATGTCAGCCTACAGCTAAACAAAATTACTGTGATATAATCTACTATACTAAAGCAAACAGCAAGTAAACCAAAATGCTTTTGCCCACTAAAGTGACATTGGGACCAGCCCCACATTTGAGTGTGGGGTATTTTGTGCTGACTGTTCCACTTTAAAGATTAAAGATTATTTATGTAAAATGTAAATAACCAAATGTTGAAGTCTATAGTTATGCCACTAAGGTATTATTGAGTTGGAAGTCTAATAATGGAGGGGCTGTACATGAATACTTCACCGTGTGGACAGAGTTGAGTTCTACCACAGGAAAAGGAGAGCAGGGCCCAATATAGAGCCTGAGGGGAGGGACAAACAAAACATTTTTTTTTTTTAGCTCGCAGCCTGATCAAAGAGAGTGTTACTTTGGCAAGTACTGAGTTTCAGTTATAGTAACTGAAAATGGTGCTTTCAGTTGTGGCACATGCACCTCAGATGTAGGACTTCCAGTGGCGATGTCCATGACTCCATTAAAGCAGTGGACAGTGCAATCTTGGGTACAGTTGTATGTGACACTCTCCCCACTAGGGTTAACTCCAATGGTTTGGAGGGGGGGAGGGCTGCAAAACCATTTCTGTTTTACATTTGGGACTGGGGGGCAAGCAATAGAAGGGGTCTACACACTAACAGGGGCACCAGAAACACCAAACATTCAATTACCAATGTCCTCTCCCTGAAAATAGTATCATGTAGTAGGTTTTATTCTGTTACAGTTGACACTTAAAATGCCCCAAGGGGGCTGCAGCTACAGACGGTGCAAATGTAGATTTTCAGTGATACTGTACAAGTCTATTAGAGTCCCTAATCTAGGGATCAGAGAAAAGTCTTTTTGTCCATCCCTGTTCTGGGATTAAAGTCAGGATAGAAAATGTACTCACAGATCTGTGACAATTCTGCAGTAACCAAAAGCATAGTTTTCCTCAGAGAAAGAAAGATTTGGGACAGATTATGGCCTTACGCTTCCACACACATTCCTGTAACATGCAACCTTTTTTATTCAGGAGCCTTTCCCATCTTATAGACATAAGCATTTGTGTTATCTTCTAGTCATGGCAATCCTCCCCATCTTCTAGCAGCTCAGTACCCTGAAGGCACCATTTGGACTGTTTACTTAAACAGTCCTTCCAAAACCTGAGGTTTAAACCTCCTAGCCAGACAGGCACACTCATGGGAATTAAACCCTGGTGAATCCAGATACTCAGCAGCATCCCAAAATAAAGTCTCTCACAGCTAGGGGTCAACACACACAATTCACTCATGGTTCCATGACTAAATGCCTTTCAGGACCTCCATCCCACAAAAAGGCACCCCAGGAGATGGCCACTGCCATGACTCGATTGCCCAGACTCACTCCATGACTGAACTAGGGACCAAAATAGGACAGGAGAGTGTTTCCACCTCTCCTGAGGTTCTCCTCAGTCAGACTGCCTGAACACTCTCAGTAAGCAACTTACAACCACTGCAGCATTCCATTGTGGCTTATGCTGCTGCACGGCCCCTCCCACTCAGTAACTTCATCCAGATGACTGACAGGGGTTTCAAAGGAACCCTGAAGGTTAACTATTTGCTTTCCAGACTGGCTGCTACAAAATCTTTTAAACTACATAGGGTTCTAGTAACCAAAAAAGACACAGGGGTTACACAGTATTTTCAACACTTAGGCTTCCTCCTTCTTTGGAGGGCAGGCAGACTGTGAACTAAAGGCTCATCAGTGCTTTCACCTACAACTGTATTTCTGTCACTACAGTCATGCAGTGATCAGTGTTTGGCACCAGAGGTGGCCATTCTGGCACAGCTAACCTCAGGGGCCATTCTATAAAAAAACCTGAGCTGGACACCATTTTGCCAAAGACTGAAAGACTGGCTGAGAATCATTCCAGTAAGCATAAAGGGTTTGGCAAGCTCAACTCCTGCATTTAACATGCATCTTAGTAAAATTTGTGGGGAGGCACCTGGTATGTGACCAAGCAAAAGCATATAGTTAAGGTACCAGTGCCCCCCCCCCCGCTGCTTTAAAGCCTGCAATATTTTCAAATAACTCCAATATTCTTACTCGTTATAAATTATTGAAGGGATTCTTGGTCTCATCATCCAGCTAAATTATGATCAAGCTTGACCACCACAACAAGGTGACCACCTCCATTGGTCAGGAAAAAGCATCATACTTTATCTGAATGATAAGATAAAATGTGATGCTTTGTTCCTGACCAATAGAGGTGGTCACCTTGTTGAGGTTGTAAGGCTTGATCATAATTCAGCTGGATGATGAGACTAAGAACCCCTCCAATAATTTATAACAAATAAGAATATTGGAGTTATTTGAAAAAAATTGCAGGCAGTAAAGCAGCAGAGTGGGGGGAAGAGCATGGGTACCTTAACTATAGGCTTATGTGAGGAACATTTCAGCACAGACCCTTTCCTGGGAGGCTATTCTGGCACAGAACCTGACCCAAATAGCCATTTCATTGCTGATCCTGACTGTGTGGAGGTATTTAAGAGCATAACATGACATATGGATCCATTCCAGCACAACTCCTGACCCTGGGGGAGGCATTCCAGCACAAAATCTAATTTTGGATCTGTTTTCACTCCATCTGATCACAGTAGATACACACACCACAACCATGTTTGGGCAGGCTTACAGATAGGAAGGAGAGATAGTCAACTACAAAGGATTTGGTGCCTTTGTGTTCCAGAATCTGCTCTAGAAGCATGGAGGCAGCCCATTGCGTAGGAGGATTGAGTCCCTTGACAAAGAGGTTGTTGCCTCAGTGCTGAAATAAGGTCCCTGAGAAGCATCTTAGGACAGGACCCTACAAGGAGCTGCAGCTCCATTACCCAAGAGACCCCAGAAGGTCAGCATGGGTGGACAGAATGTGGTGGGTGGGTGGAAAAGCATGGGAGGTGTGGGGAGGATGCGGGGTAACTCCCAGGGTGGAAACCACAAACCAGTCTGTGCCTTTAGCAGAATCAACTCATCTCACTGAGCCCAGTGAGGAAGAAGCACTGGGAATCCAGTGTGAGGTGGCTACACCTGGAAACAGGGTGCCAAGGGTGGTGGGGCATAGTAGGAGGAAGAGAAAGCTAAATGTGTGGGGGGACCCCATAATAAGAAGAATGGGTAGGCTGGTGTGCAACTTTGACTGGGAGGAGAGATCTTTATGCAGTATGCCAGGAGTAGCAGTGAACAGGGTCCTGCCCTAGCTGGACAAGCTCATCAAAGCAGGGCAGGGGAAGCTAGATGAGGTGATTCATCTAGGAAGCAATGATTTGGTGGGGTGCAGTGTAGAGACAGTCAAGGACAGCTATCAAGAACTAGACAGGAAGCTAAGGGTTTAGTAGATGCAAAGAAGGTAATCTGGTCTGAGGTCCTACAGGTACCATGTGAGGTTAAGGACAGACAGGAAAAAGTAAGAGAGTTTAACCTATGGATTAAGCACTGGTGTGGAGAAAAGTGTTTTTTTCCTTTTGAGGGCACCGAAGAGCGTTTAGGGAGGAGCACAAGTTGTTTATCTGGAATGGCTAGCACCTGAGCAGGGATGGCCCGAGTGTGTTAGGGCAAAAGTTTAATGTGGTAAACAGCAATAATTTAAACTTGGAAGGAGGAGGGTTATGCTAGGGCACACAACACTGACACAAACATGGGAAGACTTAAAGGCTCTCTACCACCACATAGTAAATGAGGGAGGACTGAGCAGGCTGAAAACAACAGCACTGGGGAGAGGGTAGTTACTGGATCCAAGGGAGTACTGAGTGATGGGGGGGGGGCAGAATATAGGAACAATAAAGGGATTGGAAAAGGGAATCCAGAACAGAGGGAACAAAAGAAAATGCAGGTGGAAGGGTGAGTCAATCAAGCAGGTAAGGGACTGTAGAGGAGAAAGACGGGGAAGGTGGAAAGTAGGAATTTGGAAGGCAAGGAGCCTGGGAAATAAAATGGGGTCACTCCAGGTGGCAGCAGAAGAGGCAAAATTAGATATGTTGGCAATAACAGAAACATGGACAACACAATGCCATGACTAGGGCTGGGGGAAATATATATTCCACTGGCAAACTTCTGCCAAATTATGATTTTGCTGTCACAAACTTTCATGAAATTTCCACAAAATGTCACTAAAATTGTGATTTCAGTTATTTCTATCTAATTTAAAAAGCATTTGTCCAAACGGCATCAAATCTGGTATGAAGAGTTTACCAAGGTCCATACAGAAGGTTACCAAGCTTCAAATCTGTCTTTAAAAGTGAATGAGTTATAAGCCTCCAAACATTTGGAAATTATGTAATTACATTTTGCAATTACTGTATGTAAACTGCAGAATTTTAAGCAACCATGATTTTAAAACTAGCGAACTGCATATCACTAATTGTGTTAGGTTCAATGACCTTAAATATTAGGCTTTGAGGCCACCGCATGGTCCAGCAGCAGAGTGTCACGCTAACATGCTGACGATCCAGGTTCGGAAACGAGCACGGGAAGTCATGTCGGGAGGTAGACCATGACCAGGACAGCTACCACTTGGCAGTGCATCTTAGTCGACGAGGGTTGGCAGTGGGTTCCACCACCACAGCAACCCTGCAACTGGGCCAGGGAGCTTGCTCTTGCTGCAGGGGAAGCTGTAACTGTGCAAGGCTGGCAGAGGCATTACTCCCATCAGGGATGTGGGAGGAAAAATGTTGGGGAAAAACCTGGTAGCCAACTAAATGATGACTGGGTTTAGTCTGATCAGGGTATATCTCTGTGAATAAGGTATATTCCTGAGAGGTGAGCTGCTGGCCATAGAGAAAAATACAGTATGGAGAAAAAAAAAGAGGCTATGTGTGTCAGCTCTCTAATCTCTTGCTCAAAGGCTGGCCAAGTTATAAGCAGCCAAAGATTCCAAAACAGCATCAGTAATTAAAGTTGAATATCATGAGCATTTGTGAAGTTTTGGAATGTTGTTATACTTTTGTAGAAGCCAAGTCCATACATTTTAACCAGTCATACACTTGAGTTGCCCTTGCATAGGAATGTAAAGACTGGGTAAAGTGGCAATAAGATAGAATTAATAGGAGGCTCCATAGTAAAAGAACAGTGGTGCAAAGTGTCAGGCCACTATTCTGTGTGACAAACCATGAAGAATAGTTATGGACATCGATGTTTATTTATTTATTCCATAAAATCAATCAGATTTACAACCTTTGAGTCAGAGACTCATTTACAAAGGTACCTCGTCGCAGGAAGGGTGGACAAATAAAATTGTGAGGTGAGACATTGGTAACAATACAGGTGAGATACAAGGTGTAAAACAATAAAGCAAAATCAAGATGCAGTAACTATACAATACTTTTTCATACCCTGTGACAGAGACCAGTTCTAAGTAAGCTGGGATGTTCAGGGGTACTCTGGGAGGTACTATTATAAACAAGTACAGCTCCGAGTATCAATGAGGTATTTGCGTAGGGCTATTTTGAACTGGCCAGTTCTGGGGATGTTTGTGATGTGCGCAGGGAGAGAGTTATACCAGGCAGGTGCTCTATGGTGAAAGGATCTTTGGCAGAGTGAGGTCCTGGCTCTAGGTACCTGAAAGGTGGCTTTGGTGGCATTACAGGTGAGTGCCGGGAGGGAGGCCTGTTGCAAGGGTGTAGTGACCCCTGGAGGGCATAGCCCAGATAGGGTCTTTTTTGCCAGTAAGCAGGTGTGATATTGCAGCCATTCATCAAAGGTGAGTATATTAGAGGCAGAGTAGAGTAGGCATGTATGAGTTCTGCTGTGGGCACTGGTCAGGAGCCTACAGGCTTTGTTGATAGAGGTCTGGACTTTGGTGAGGGCAGTAGGGTCAGCGGCTGCATAGGTAGGGAGTCCATAGTCTGCCAAGGACAGAATGGACGAGGTGATGGCAAGTTTTAGGGCGAACTTAGGAAGGCAGTCTTTGTGGCAATAGAGGAGACCAATCTAGGCATTCATGGCTGATAACAGAGCATTAAGATGGGTGTGGAAGGTAAATGTCGAGTCGAATGTGATGCCCAGATACTTGTAGGTTGATACCTGTTCAAGGGGGTGGAGTGCACTGGGGGTGATGTGAAGGGGAGCATCACTGGAGTTATTTTAGCGGAGTGTAAAAAGTATAGATTTCGTTTTTTTCAGGTTCAGGACTAGACGGTGGTTAAGGAACCATTTTTCTGCTTGGCTAAAGGTGAGTTGCAGGGAGCTTTGGAGTGAGAATGGGTCGGTGTGTGAGGCGATGAGGACAGCGTCATCAGCGTATAGAAGTATTTTGCCTGTGCAGGAGCTAGGGAGGGTGTTTAGAAAGAGGCTGAATAGGGTAGCACCAGGATGGAGCCTTGGGGGACCCCAGAGCATACTGGCAGGTTTGTTGACAGGATCCCATTCAGTTTGACCCATTGGGATCTATCCTTGAGGTAGCCGGAGAACCAGTTCAGGGGGCCTGATGAGAATCCCAGTTGGCAAAGTGTCTAGCATTAGTGGGTGACACACAGTATCAAAGGCCTTAGATAGGTCGATGAACACTGCGCCAGCAATTTTCCCAGCATCAAGTGCAGTGTGTATTTGGTGGGAGAACTCCAAAAGGGCTGTGGAAGTGCTGTGACCAGGACAGAAACCATGTTGCTCTGGGCATAGTATGTTGTATTTAGATAGGTAGTCCATGAGTTGCGTGGATACTGTCTTCTCCAGGGCTTTGGGGTGGGGGATGGAGATGGGTCTGTAGTTGTTTGCTAATGTTAGGTCTCCGGTCTTATGGATGGGGGTGATTTCAGCCTGTTTCCATACACTTGGACATTGTCCAAGGCATAGGAATCAGTTCAGGAGATCTGTGAGGGGGGCTAACATGACGTCCAGTGTTAGGCAGAGTATCCTGGAGTCAAGGGGGTCACCGCTCAGGTTGTGGGAGTAGAGGCCTTTTTGGAGGAAAGGTTTGGTGTCGTGGGGTGAAATTGTCCTGAAGTGGAATGGGGCCGAGAGGTAGCAGGGTGGTTTGATGGGAGGATGGGGTCAAAGAAATGGGCAGGAAGAACCACACTTAGGTCAAAGAATGTTGTGTTTAGGCAGTCTGCAATGCATGTTTGGTCCGTACTAACAATGCCATTAATAACCATCTGAGAGGGGGGTGAGGAGCGGGTATTCCCATTAAGTTCTTTTATGTTATCCCAAAAGGCTCGAGCAGAGCTCCAGGATGAGGTCAGGGCTGTTTGGTAATAGCTGGCTTTTGCTTGTTTAATGGCCCAGGTGCACTGGTTACGGGCTGTTTTATAGGCTTGCCTATCCTCTGTCCTGCCGGACTCAACTGCAATGTGCTATAAGTTGTCCCTATGTTTTAGTTGCTGGATCAATGCAGGGGAAATCCAGGCAGCATTCTGCCTCCTTGGATGAGATTTGGTGATGGGGGCAAAGACGTCACAGGCCTTGCTGAAGACACTGGTGAGGTAGGCTAAGGCAGTTTCTATATCTATTGCGAGGGTGACTGGGGACCAGTTGAGCTGGGCAAGGTGCCGCTTAAGATTGTCAAGGCCTCTGGGGTGGAAACAGCGATGGGGGGTGGTATTATACTCAGGACTGAGTGTGGGGGAGTACCAAAAACATAGAACAGGTGAGCGGTCACTGAGGGAGTTTGCTAGGACGTTAACAGACTTTATTTTGTGTGATCGGTTAGAGAGTACTACGTCTAAGAGGGAGCTGGTCCCCCTAGCTTGGTTGAGTCTGGTGGGCTGAGTGACCAATTGTGATAGGTCAAGGGCCGCAGTTGTACTTACTGCAAGTCCTGGAGGTGTGCCGGGAGCCAGTTGCTGCTGAGGTCTCCTAGAATAAGCTGCTCAGCCTTGTGTGGCAGGGTGGAGAGATAGTCTGTGAGGGTGGATAGCTAGGCTTTGCACTCATGGGGGGTATGTAGGTGGTTGTGAGATAAAGCAGGCCCTGACGGTGTGGGGGTAATTTTCAGGGTGGCATTGCTTGTAGCCAGCTCAGGGGTTGGTAATACATGTCCTAGAATGGAGTCACGCAGGTAGGTGGCACAACCACCTCCAGGCTTACCCACCCGATCTTCTCTGAAAAGAGTGAAGCCAGGGAGGGAGACAGCTGAGTCTGGGGTAGATTGGGAGAGCCAGGTTTCTACTATCGTAAGAATGTCGGGTGTGTGCTGTGCTACCCAGCATTGGAGTGCTGCGGTTTTCTTTGGGAGACTGCAGATATTCATAAATGCAATGCAGAGACCATATCCAGTGTGGGGTGGTGGAATTGTTACGATTCCCGGCCAGGGGTTAGGGTGGACATTCCCAGAGAGCAGGAGGTGTAGGATAATAAGACGTAGGGAAAGCCTGCTGTAGTTGTGGTAAAGATGCTTGCGGAGATGCCATGATCTCAGGGGGGTAGTGCAAGGGATGGGAAGTGAGATGAGGGCAGGTATTGCTAGCGAAGAGAGGGACCACTGATTACAGTGTGCAGGGGATAGGAGGTGGGCATTGCCGGTGGATGGGGGGGCAATGGGGTGGTCCAGCATGCAAGATAGATTAGTGGGGAGTGACAATAAGGTGGTCGGGCTGTGAAAAAAGGGGCGATCTGCCTGAAGGGGCTGGGATTCAAGCAGGGGTACAGTTATAGGAGAGTTGTAGGGATCCACAGCAGTGGGTGGGTATAGTATCAAGAGGAGTGATGCAATTGTCCAGAGTGCTATTGGAGGCATGTTTGAGTGTGGGATTTTGTGAAGAGAGAGAGAGTTTGAATGCTGGGTCCCCCTAGTACTGAGGAAATATAACCTGCAGGTGGAAAAGTGGGCTGATTGGTTCTGGCGCCGGTGGGGCCAAACAATGCTCCTAAACAAGCAATGCTCTCCCTCTCTCCAAACAGCCAGGCGCTGCTCCTGAGGGGTAGAAAATGCATACCTATGCAGTCCGGGGGGGTGGGGGGTGATCCCTCTATCAAGGTCCTGAGGAGGGAAGGCTCTTCAGCCCTCATGACCCGGAGTGATCATGAAGATTCCTCGCTGGAACCCCTGGAAGTGAGGAGAGAGAGCAGTTTTAAACCAAAAGCCAGAGGCATGGTTTCGTTAAATATATGCAACAGCACAAAACAAAGACAGTCTAGTTTCACTGCACAGGTCTTAATTTGGTACTGAAGAAATGGCTGTAAAGGGTATTTCAGTTGCAATAATGGCGTGGGTCACAGCACACAGCCTCATACAGGCTGCAGATATTTTTTTGTTGGCAGAAGAACACTGTCTGAGGCTGATCTGCTGTGCAGGTGAGGGGAGAAATGGCTGAATAAGGGTGTTTCAGCTGCAATAATGGCATGGGTCACAGCACTCAGCCTCATACAGGCTGCAGATATTTTTGTAGGCAGAAAACACTGCTTGACCGGCTGCACTGCTATCTAATTAAAGTTAATTTAAATGTGATACTCTGTGCACTAGCCCTGCAATATGCAAGCTAACCACCAGAGCTCACTGACTTAATGACTTCTGGAAGCACATACATGTGCAGTACTGTTTCTGTGCAATGCTACATGTTGATTCTTTAACGACCCTGTAGATAGCAATGTATATTTTTACTATTTGAAAACAGTGGCACCAAGTGATGCCAAGCCTTACAACTACAGAAGTTGTGACTTAGGCTATTGTGACAGAAGTACCTTGATATTTTTAGCCATGATCGAGCATAATGCCGGGCATCACTGTCTCATGAGTGTTGGAGCGGCATTGCAGGGCCATGATAGAAACATAGACATTGATAGCATATAAGGACCACTTGGCCAACCTGGCCCACCCAGTCTGCCCATTTTCCTTTCTATTGCATAAGCTACAAATCCTAGTTAACCAACAGCCTACTTCCTCCTATACCCCACTATAATTGCTTTATGTCTCTCCCATACATTTTTGAATTCCTCCACTGTTTTTGACCCCACGACCACCTCAGGAAGGCCATTCTATACATCCACCAACCTCTCTGTGAAAAAATACTTCCTCACATTGCCCCTGAGCCACCCCCCCATCTTCAAATTGTGTCCCCTTGTTCTTGCACATTGCTTTTTCTGAAAGATGTTACCCTCTTGGACTCTGTTGATTCCCTTGAGGTACTTAGATGTTTGCATCATACCCCCTCTCCTTCCTTTCCTCGAGGGTATACAAATTAAGCTCCTTTAGTCTCTCTTTGTATGGCTTCTGATGCAGACTCTGCACCATTTTAGTTGTCCTCCTCTGGACTGCCTCCATCCTTTCTATGTCCTTGCAGAGATGGGGTCTCCAGAACTGTACTCAGTATTCCAGATTGGGTCTCACCAACTGTCTGTACAGAGGGATAACAACTTCCTGTTTTCTACTGGTGATGCCTCTCCCTATGTATCCCAGTATCCCCCAGCCCTCCTTACTGCCTTCTCACTTTGCTTGCCTACCTTTAGGTCATCTGATATGACTACCACCTGGTCACTTTCCATTTTTGTTGTTGTTACTACCTCCCCCACATTGTGTCCTCTTCCCTTGGGTTTCTGTTTCCCAGGTGCATTAATTTGCACTTCTTTGCATTGAATCTAAGCTGCTATACTTTTGACCATTCCTCCAACCCCCAGGTCCCTTCTTATCTTTTCCACACACACACACACACACCCTTGTGTATCAACCCTGTTGCAGATCTTTGTGTCATCTGCAAAGACTTGCTAGTGCAGGTAAGGTTATTCAGTAGTGATACGTGCTTTGTGAAATTTAAATTCCACAAGTGGAATCTAATAGCATTACCTATTATGTGTCCATGAATTTTTGAGCACATTTTGCCAATTAGTAATTTCTAAAGTATTCACAATACATTTTAACCTACTAAGCCACATTTATTCAGCTTAATTAGATTCCAGGACATATTTACATTAGGTATACGTGTCAGATCTTGAGTGTATACCTACCATAGCAGTGGTGCTATAAAAATATATGCATTCTTAAACCTTTTACAAAATTTAGCAAATTAAATTATGAAATTTTGAATTCCTGTGACTTACAATTTACATAACCAACTACCTCTCTATCTAGCAGTTTCAAAGACTCTTCCAAGGAAGTATGCATATAAATGTTCAATTATTTAGCTCCAAAGGTGGCTAAGCTGAAAGCATAGAAACAGTTTCAGAAATGTTCACATGATTAATAAATTGCCATACTTTGAGCCCCTGTAACTTCCCTGCCCCTGCCCCTGCCCCTCATCCAAATGTCGCTACGCTTGACATCCTTTTAGGGCCTCTTCCACTCAGCATGCACACACATTTTCAAGATTTCTGTCTATATGACTAATTAAAGTATGACCAATTAAAGTCTTTCAGAAAATTTCAAGAAATGTTCACATGATAAATCAATTGCTAGACTGTGAGCCCCATAACTTCCCCTGAACATCATCCAAATACCATGAAACTTGAAATCCTTTTAGGGCATTTTCCAAATAGTATGTTTTCCAAATTTCTGATCTTTAGCTGCAAGACCGGCTGTGTTATAATCAATTAAAACATTTTTTAAATTTTTACAGATTGTCAGGAAATTTCATGAAATTTACAGAATTTCAGGAAAATTCCATGAAATTGCAATTTGTTAATTTCACCCAGATCTAGCTGGAATTTAGCTATTCCTGAGTAATCTCATTCGAAGACAGAACCCAAGGCAGAGGAGATGGGGTGGCTTTGTACATAAAATAGAGCATGGAGGCCACAGAGGCAGTATAGCGCAGTGATTTAAGGCTCTGAGCTGCAAATCTGGAGACCTGGGTTTGAATCCCACAGCCTCCACTTGTATACTGTGTGACCCTGAGCAAGTCACTTAACTTCCCTGCGCTCCCAGGTCGCACCTGTAAACAAGCTTTCAGCTTAGTGTGCCACTCCTGATTAAACAGTTGGGAAAAAAAAGAAGGAAGACCATTAAAGGGGAAGAATAGAGTGGAATTGGTATGGGTGCAGTTAGCAGCAGTTAAGGTGAGGGCGATTAGGTTGAGTTGGTGTACAGGCCACCAGATCAAACAGACAATATGGACAGAGCATTTGGGGAGGAAATAAGGAGGGCCCTTGCAAAAGGGGATGTTGTACTAAATGGGAGATGTCAACCTACCAGAAAAAGCCTGGGAAATCCCATCAGCCAAAAGTGCATGGAGCCTGGTTCTGGTAGAGGTAATGCAAGAGTGCCTACTAGCCCAGTAGGTTAAGGAGCCTACCAGAGAAGGGATTATACTGGACTTAACGTTGTCCAGTGGGGACAGCATAGGGGAGATCAGAGTAGAGGAGTCCCTCAGGACCAGCGACCACAACTCAGTGTGGCTTAGTATCATGCAGGAAACACAATCCTCAAATTCAAGGGCAATGGCCCTGGATTTAATAAGAGCACATTTCAGAAAGGCGGGGCAGTTAATTCAGAAAAACAAACTTGTGGGGGTAAAGGAAGCAGAGGGGTTGAGTCCAACTAGGGCATTTTAAAATCAGGAAATTGCAGAAGCAATCAGCTCTTGTCACAGGCAGGTAAAAAGGAAAAAGAAACACAGAACACCACTTTGGTTTTTGAGTGGAGTGGCAGAAGCAATAAGAATAAAGACGGAAGCTTTCAGGAAGCACAAAGGAGACCATCAAATGGAAAATAGCGACCTCTATGTGGAAAAAGCAACTGAGGCTGACAGAGTGGTTAGAAAGCAAGGTAGGAGGTTGAGATGAAAGCAGTAGAGGGTGTAAAAGAAGGATTAATAGAGGAAGAAAGGAGGGGGAATAGTAAGGTTAGCAGAGGAGATAGGGCGATAGAGGGGAATGGGAAGAAGGCCGCCATCCTTAATGATTACTTTAGCTCAGTTTTCATTAAGGAGAACAGTGGACCCTTGCCAGAAAGTGGTATCAAAGCAGTTACTAAGGGAGCCCAGAGATAAGGCAGCCAAAATTACAAGCAAAAGGATCCAGAAAGGGCTGACAGCAATAAAAAATAGATAAATCCCTGGGCACTGCAGTGAATCGGGGCGCCGGCATTAGGGCGCTGAGTAACTACAGCACCAAACCCGAGTTTGCTGCCCTCCTGAGGTACCCCCGAGTTGAATATAGTTGGGGCAAACCCCCACAAAAGAGAAGTTGGTGACTTTGGCACCATAATGGCTTGGTGTCCTAACACTGATGAAATGCAAGGGTGGAACCATCCCTGGGACCAGATGAGTTGCATCTGAAGTTGCTCAGAGAGCTGGCAGCAGAACTGGCTGAACCTCTGCTGGTTTATTCAACAGCTGTCTAAGGACAATGGTAGTTCCAAAGGATTGGAGGGTGGTGGACATAGCTCCTCTCCGTAAGGGGGGGGGGGCAAGAAGCTTATGGGAAACTACAGACCTGTCAGTCTTACCTCTGTTATAGGGAAGCTAATTAAGTCACTCATCAAAAAGGACCTCATGGACTACTTGCAGAGCAATGGGCTGCAGGCTAGTAATGGGCTCCAGGATAGTAAACAGCATGGAAGTGGATAGGAGCCACACTGTGGATTTGCTCTGCTTTGACTTCAGCAAAGTTTTTGACTCGGTGCCTCACAGGTGCTTACTGAAAAAGATGGAGGATCTGGGTGCAGCTAAGGTGATAGTTAACTGGGTAGGTAACTGGCTTGTTCCTTTGCTGCATCTACTGAGACCTCTGTACTTTCAATCCTGTCTCTAGCTTTCTATTTTTCCTTTCTCCCTGTAATATTTAGCTGCTTTTTTGGACTTCAGGCTGTTTTTTTGTTTTGGACTACAGCCCCTTTGCTCCAGCCCCCTGATATTTTTTTCCCTGTAATCTTGCTGCTCTCTGCCCCTTACCTCCTGAGTCCTGCTATCAATTTTTATTTTTAATTTCTTTTTCTATCTGTAATTCTGCTGCATTCAATCTGATCCCTGTCCTACCGCCCTTACCGCCTGACCGCTACTTTTGCACTCTCTCTGCCACTCTCTCTGATCACCCTTCAGCTAGACCCCCCTCCAATTCACTCATTCTGCCCTTCCTTCTCTTTGCAAACTCCACTGTCGATTCATCCCTGCTTGCCCATTCATTTGACCCTGTCACAGCACGTGGGAATAAATGTCAGATGAGGAAAATTTACAGGTTTCAAACACACCATGGTGTGATATTTATTTTTCAAAAGTTCAAAAAATAATAAACGAAAACAAAAGCCCTGCAAGGTATGCCTACTAGACTCCTAGCTGACCCAGTCTGAATCTGGCACCTTCCACTGCAGAGCCCTGATTGGCTGCTGCTTCTCTTGGTCTCTACTCTGCTTCCTCGGTGCTCCAGTTTTACAGGCTTATTTTTCCCACTTGAATTTTCTCCCACCCCTAGCACTCTTTAAATGCCCTTTTTCCCTGAGTCTCTGCCCCTTAAATACTTCTCCAATAAAAACTATAGCCATTATTATTCAGAGTTCCCATGAGCGAAAGGGTGTGTCTAACTGCCATAGCTCCCTTCTCCTGTTCTTAACCTTCCTTTTGATTGGCAGAGCTGCAGTTCTATCTAACTGAAAAATATCAGTCTTTCTCTCAGGATATGTAAGTTGCTATTATAGCACAACTAGGCTTACCTGTCCTTTCACCCACGTGTGTGTGGCTCCTATTACAGTAGGTTTTGGCTGCCTTACACTTGTCCTATTTCACTATGTAGAACTCACATGTGCACACACCTTGGTCTCTCCCCATTCACTTTGACTGGCAGAGGGACTTCGAATCCTTTCTGTATCCCAACTGCCCTGTTGGCCCACTGTACATTAACCTGGGACTCTGTACACATTCCCTCTACACCCTCTACTAATAAAAAAAAATAATAATAATAATAAATAAATAAATAGTTGCTGGGCATTTCTAGCCATGCTGTACTCTACTGCCCAGCACATCCCTTTATTCATTCTTATACTCATGTCTACTACTCATCTTTCTAACGATATTTCAGATTCTGGGGATCCTTCTGCCACTTGTCCTTTTCTTGTCACGCATGTACAGTACTACAAGACTTTCATACTGGGACTGATCCAATTGGTGCTTCTGTTTGCCTGCTTCACTCCCTGACACCCTCCTACCCTTTTCCTCCCCTTATATTTTCTGTCCACGTGGCTCTGTATACAGTATCACTTTCTTTTTGTTTCTCCTCCTCCCCTCATCCTCTCACATATAAGCTGCACATCCCAAATGGCAACTGCTTAAACTAGCACTCGATGGCCTCAAGAAAGTTAACCTTTTACTAGTAATCTGCTCTGGGGACATAGAGTTAAATCCCAGTCCCACTACTCTAATTGAGTTGCCTTCCGATCTTTCCCAGCTCAAAGGCCTTAGGTTTTTACATATCAATGTATGTAGCTTACTTAAAAAGCAGGCTTTGATTCAGGCCTGGGTCCTTCATAACAAACCTGATGTGATGGTGTTATCTGAAACGTGGCTTAAAGATACCACTCCTGACCACCATATTAACCTTCCCTCATACAAGGTGTTCAGGTCGGACAGATCAACCCGTGGCGGGCGGGGTCGCCATTTTTGTCCTAGGCAAACACACAGGATTGGTTGTTGACTCAACATTGGTTCCTAAAGAATTTGAAAGTCTCACCCTAAGGATTTCTCTGCCCTCTAAAGAAAGCGTATTGGTAATAGGGTGCTATAGACCCCCGTCTGGAGGCCTTCAGTTACTATCTCATCTTCGCAAAGCACTGGAATCAGCAAGTTCTGAAATGATTATCATGGGAGACTTGAACCTTGACAGGAACTCCCCCTCATCCAAACCACTAAAAGAATTTTGTGACACATATAGCCTTTCGCAGCTTACTCCTGATGCTACCTGCCCTAATACTAAAAATCCCACACATAGTTTTCTTCTGGATCTGATTCTAACTAACAAACCACATAACATCTCGCAAACTGGGATATTCCATAATGACATCGGCAACCATAATCCTATAGCATGTGTAAGGCATATGGTTAAGTTAAGCGTTACTTCCTGCTTCAGACTGAAATGGAAATCTTCAGAATTTTAATTTTCAAAATCTCCTTGCCAACCTAAGCCACATTAGATTGCAAGACTTCTACCTAGCCACCTCTGTCACTGAGGTATATTCTGTATTTCAGAACCTTGTCTTGGAGGTGATTGATAAACACGCTCCCATCATTAAAATTAAAACAAGAAAACGATCCTGCCCCTGGTTCACCAATGCCCTTAAATCAGCCCCGCACAACAGAGATTTGCTCTGAAAGAAAGCTCAGAAAAACAAATTAGAACAAGATTGGTTAGCTTTTAGGAAATCCAGACAGCTTTGCACCAAACATAGAAGGGATGCAAAAGCAACTTACTTTCAATCTGCCCTCACCTCATCCAACAATGATGCTGCTAAGTCTTGGCATATTATTAGGGAGGTCGTATGTCACAGTCCTGCCTCAACCCTGCCTTCCAAAATTATTAATGGTGATGTCACCTACACAAACAAGCTATATATCTTGGAACAATTCAATAATCACTTTGCTATTGCCAGCCTAGCCTTTGATTCCTCAACAGCTAGCAAACTCCTCCCCCACTCCAGCACAGATGACTCCTTATGCTCCCACCTACCCACTACCCAGCTAACTTTGTATTCAGCTTAATTTCATTTAAACAAGTCAAAGACCTGCTAAATAACCTTGACACTAGAAAAAGGGCTGGTGCTGATATGGTTGAACCCCACTTCTTAAAAATAGGTTCCTACTTTCTGACCGCTCCTATCACACACCTCTTCAACATTTCCCTTTCCCTAGGAGAACTCCCTGACATCTGGAAAATAGCTGTCATCCCAATTTTCAAATCTGGAGACCCTTGTGATCTCAACAACTATCGTCCCATTTCCCTGCTACCCATCCTGTCAAAACTGTTAGAAAAACTAGTTGACTCTCAATTAAGAAATTATCTTGAAACTCACAATTTGCTAAACCCGATACAGTCTGTCTTTAGGCTTAAACACAGCACCATCTCGACTCTTACCAAGGTCACCAACGATTGACAGCTTGCCCTCGACTCTAAGAAACATATCTGAGCCCTATTTTTTAGACCTAATCTAAGCGTTTGATACTGTTGACCACACACTCCTGATTTCAAAGCTGCAAAATCTTGGCCTTTGTTACTCTGCATTGAAATGGTTCACATGCTAGCTCATGGGTAGGAAACAGCAGGTTAAAGCCCAAGGCAAACTTTCCCCTCTTAAAACTTTACTGAGATGAGTACTCCAAGGTTCAATTTTGGAACCTCTACTTTTCGCAGTTTACGTAAATGATATTAACACCAAGATCAGTGCTGCAAAAGTCCATCTATTTACTGATGACACTGTTCTTTATGTTGCAAAGCCCACCTCTCAGCTTGCATGCAAGGAGTTACAGTCTGAATTCAATATCCTTCAAAGTAATCTGCTGCCGTTGAAGCTACTGCTTAACGCAAAGAAAATCAAGGCTATGCATCTCTCTCTCTCTCTCCTCATGCTCATGCAACTTCTGCAATCTCTCCCAGCACCTATCTGCAGATACTGACAATACTGAGGAAACCTCTAGAAACAGTTGAAAATTTCAAGTATCTGGGGTTCTGGATTGACTGCAAACTGTCTTTCCTGTCCCACATTGAGGAACTATAAAAAAAACTAAGACAGAGGCTCTGTCTATTCTACTGCATCAAATACCTATTAAGCTATGAGGCAAAACCGTGTCTGGTTCAAACCACCTTCCTTCCCCTCATAGACTATGCGGATCTTCTTTATAGCACTGTCCAATAACTGCGCTGTCAGAGCTGGATACATTGTATCACAGAGTGCTAAGGTTCATCACAAATGCTCCTTACAACACTCACCACTGCTCCCTTTATGAGCAGTTAGGCTGGTCCTCACAACTATGAGATGGAAAAATGCCTTCCTCTGGATTTACAGAGTTCTTACAAATAAGCTTCCGCCGTACATCACTGAACTGTTCAAAAGCACTCCTGGGGTTTACTTCCTCCGCAGATACACCTATATCCTATTCGATACCCCCAAAATATACTCTCATTACAGTGCAGCTGCCATAAGCCACACCCTCCCCCTGTTATGGAATAACCTCCAGAAATCATTAAAGCTCACTCATCTAGTTGGCACACACACACACACACACACACCTTTAAATCGCTGCGTAAGAGTGCCTCCAAGGAAACCTGTACCTGCTACTCTTGAATCCTGCTCAGACCGTGACACATCGTTCTACCTTCCCCTTCAAGCACTTGACCTACTGACCACTAGCCTGATTACTGGCTCAGCAAGCCACCCCCCCCACACACACCTCTATGTCATCTCCTTCTTCCCTCTCCCCGCTCACATATAACTATGTCTAACTGTGCATTCGTCTTTCTATGTACCTTACCCATAGTACACTTTACCCTGTAACTATTGCCCTTGTGATACCCTGTACCCAGTGATTGATGTAATCTTGAAATGCATGATATCACTTTTCTGTTTTTTTTTTTCATTTTAAACCATATGTTACTCAGCACTATCAATTTATGTATTGTTGATTTGCGTGTTATTTCGCTATGTATGTATGTTACTCTTTTATGACAAGTGAGGCCTTTCTGATTTTACCTTCTTTTCAGTACCACTTTGTATATTAGGTTTCCTCAATAGTGTTTCTCCTGGTAAAATAAAGATTGATTGTTTGATTGATTGATTAAAAGGGAAGCATCAGAGGGTTGTAGTCAATGGAGTCAAGTCAGCAGAGAGGGAGGTCATGAGCAGGGTACCACAGGGATCTGTCATGGGAGCGGTCCTCTTCAGTATGTTCATTAGCATCATTGGTGAGGTTATCCAGGGCAGGCTGTGTCTCTTCACAGATGACACTAAGCTCTGTGGGAGGGTGGATAGTGACAAGGAAATCAGGGAAATGCAGAGTGATGTACAAAAGCTAAAGGGATGGTCTAAGGGTTGAAAATTGGAATTCATCACCAGAAGGTGCAAGGTAATGCATCTAGGGAACAAGAACCCCAGGGCACTGGATGGATGGGGTGAGACTTGGCATTATGGCTGAGGAACAGGACCTTGGAATTATCACCAGTGACTCCCTCAACAACTGAATCAGTGGAAAGGAAGAAGTAATACTTCCCCTATATGCTGTAGATCCCTAGTGAGATCACACTTGGAGTACTGCACCCAATTCTGGAGTCCTCACTTCAGGAAAGATAGAGACAGGCTACAGACAGTGCAGCACAGGGTAACAAAAATGGTTCTGGGCCAACAGGACAGAGCCTATGCGGAGCGCCTCGAGGCACTGAATATGTACTCACTGGTGACCAGAAGAGAGAGGGGAGATATGACAGAGAACTCCTAGTTCCTAAAAGGAGTTAATAAGATGAACTGTGGGGAAATATTTAGCTTGAATACTAGTTCACAGTCACCTGGACACAAATGGAAACTGACAGGAGGGAGGCTCAGAAGGGACACGATGAAGTATTATCTTACAGAAAGGGTGGTGGGGCCATGGAACAGTCTGCCTCCCAAAGTGGTTGGTGCTAAAACTGTTGATGGGTTCAAGCATGGTTGGAATAAAATTAAAGGGGACAGTGGTTGCTCAGTACGGCAGAAGCTGGGAGAGGAATGGGGGGAAGGATGGGGAGGGCTAAGACCTTGGAGGGACAGTAGGTCCCAGGGTCAAATAAAGAACTCAGGCAGACTGGATGGACCGTTGGTATTTTTCTGCCATCATTGTCTATGTTTCTATGTTTCTACAAAGGAGGGGGACAAAACCTTCTTCCACTATATCAAGGAACAGAGGAGGACAAAGGGGGGAATCATCAGAGTGAACAAAAAAGGGGAAACAGAGGAAGAGGATATGAAGAAGGTGGACATTCTAAACAATATTCTATATTAATACTTCTGCTCAGTCTTCACAAAAAAGGAGATGGGACCACTCCTAGAGTGTGGTTTTCTGGCTGGAGGAGAAGGGGACATGGTGCAGATGGGAGGGATAACAGTGGAGAGGGTACACAAGAAACTGGGGTCTGGTGGGAGCAGGAATGGTGAAAGGCAAAACAAAAACATGGACACATGAGTGAAAGCTGGCGGGGAGAGAGAATTCAGGGGGATATGAGAAAGTTTTATTTTACAGAAAGAATGATTGAGCCATGGAGCAACCTGCCAGCAGAGGTGGTAGGTGCAAGAACTATTAATGGTTTCAAACACAGCTGGGACTGCATAAAAGGCTTAATAGTTACTCAGGGGGACTGCAGTAAGGCAGGGGGCAAGAGATGGTGGGTGAGAGACAAAACCTAGACTAGAAGAATAGCTAACCTGGACACCCTGAGAGATCCAGGTCTCAATGAATGCTTCAAACTAGTGCCCTTCTTGTGAAAACAGTTGTGAATTTTCTCTTTGCTGGTTCTTGCTGCCAGTTTTTATCTAGTTCTCCCAATTCCATAGCTTCTATTTTTTCTTCTTGTCTCACCTTTTCTGGCCTTGTACTTCCTCTTTTGCTATCTAGAACAATTTTGCTTTTCTAAACATAATGTTTACATCCTTAAAGCTGTACTTTACTGTCTTTTCTTTTCTATATTGTACCAGCAACCCTCCCCTGCCCCCTTTCACTTTTCTTGTAATAGAGTGGTTTTTGCAAGACCACCAGTTTTTTTTCTGAGGGAACATTGACTAGGTATCTTCCTTATCTTTATCTTAAAATACAGTAACATAGTTGCAATTCTATAGTGGTGGCTTATTTATTTATTGCTACTATCTATTAATATTAAACCCACAAAAGTTCCCCCTTCACAAAAAAATAAAAATACCAGCAACAGCTTAATCTGGTTCAGTTTCAGTTGGTTACTGTCTGTATAGCTCCCCCCACCCCCCCGGGTCTCCCCAGTAAAAAATGGACTTCTGGTCTCAGTGGGCCTACCCAGTCAACAAAATTCAATACTACAACAAATAAATATCTATGTATTAGTAGCCTAATTAGTCTAAACCTGGCCCACCCCTAAACTCCAACAGCAGTCCCCTCCTATTACCTGAGGGTCTTAAAATCTTCCACGTAAATGTCTGGAGACTCCTACCCAAGACTGACCTAATTATATTCTGGACAATCTTAAACTGACTGAACTTCCTGATCCTGATTAAACCTGGCTGTCTGCCCATGTCCCTTCATTAGCCACTGAAATCCCTGTGAATGCGTCCCAAAGACAGGACTGTTCAAAGAGAGGAGGTAGAGTACTCATCTAGTCAGCTTGCTCCCACAGCTTCTCTGTAAATATCTAAGAAACCTCCCCAAAATCACACAAACTAATTTCAGGGGTTCTCATCAATCAACACTCTATACCATTGCAAATAATGGTAGTCTACTGTGTCCCTGTTAAATGTCCTGATGTGGTGCTGGATATACTGCACAAAGTGCTGGATCCCTTACCCAAAGGCGAACATATCATACTTGGTGACTTCAGTATAAACTGATTCCTGACACCAAGCTATCCACTCACCTCAACCTCAAATCCAAAATCAAAGCCCTGACTCTACACCCATTGATTTCTTTGCCAGCCCAATTCAATACCATCTCCTCCATTCACAGTATGATTGACTGGGTGTTGGCAACCAATCCATGTAGAATTCTGACATCAGGCACTCTCCACCTGATATCTTCAGTGATCACTGCATGACTTACTGTGTGAGGAAAATTAAACCCACAAATGTCCCTCCCCCCCCAAAAAAATAACCTTAATCAGATCTTGCAAAGCTTCCTGTCCAGATAGATTCCTCCAGGACCTCCTTACAACCAACTGGGCCCAATCTCTCTTGGCCTGAGACTTAGAAGTGGCCCTGGCTCACTTCTCCACAACCTTTTTAGCCATTTCTGATAAATACACACCATGCAAGTGGTCTTGAGTCCATGGTCACCACCTCCCCTGGATAACCCCTGACCTAATTGAACTCTTCCAGTGAAGAGACTTGGCCTGTGCTAAGCACAAATATAGTGGGCTACCCTTGGAGAGGCAAGCCTTTGCCTCCCTCCAGAATCAATGCACCAGGAGAATAAGACTAGCAAAAGAAAACTACTTCCAGAATAAGCTAGCCTCACATGCCCTCGACCAATCTAAATTCTTTAGGACAGTCAACACCTAAATCAGCTTCCCCGGCAGTGAGCAGTCCATCCCTGACTCCTCCCTAACTGCTGATGACCTCAATAAATATTTCACTAAAGGGTGTAGACATCTCATTGACAACCCCCTTCACTCTGTGCTGCTGCATCCAACCACCAGCGGCAACTTCCACCTGCAGGCAAGGTCGGCTGATGCAGTCTGCAAAGAACTATTGACTCTAAATACTCCATCCACCTGTGGATCTGCCAGCATCCAGCTCAGATTCCTCAAACTTGGTGCCCTGGCAATAGTCATCCCTCTTATCCACATTTTCAATCAGTCCCTCCATATTGGAACTGCCAAAAAGCTAGAAACATGCACTAGTGCTACTGATCCATAAAGGTGGCCTAGCTGACTCTGCCTCCAACTACTGCTCAATTTCACTTCTACCCATCCTCTCCAAAACACTTGAGAGATTTGTCAGCAGGCAGTTACCTATCTATGACTTGAAATTCAACTTCCTAACACAGTTTCAATCTGGCTTCCACTCAGACCACTCAACCTCCACCTCCCTAATCGGAGTCAGTGACCATAGGCACTCCAACTCTAACAAGGGTCTGGGCACAGGGGTTATATTCATTGACCTTGCAAAGGTCTTTGTCACTGTGGGCCACCCTCAGCTCTTACTAAAATTAGCAGACTCTGGAGTCTGACCAGCAGACTTGGCTTGGTTCCACTCCTACCTGGACAACCACATTCAATCTGTCAAGTTAGGCCTGAACACCTCCCCAGCCTCACTTGTTTCCCTCAGGTCCCCAAGGCTCAGTCCTCGGTCCCCTGCTCTTCACCATTATCCTCAACAATCTCCCCATCCATCTCATCTAGCAGCATACACATGTATGCAGATGATAGCATCATTCACACATCTGGTCCCTCTGCCTCAGCAATAGAGGTGCTCCTTCAACAGGAGTTGGCAGCAATTCAGAAATGGTTCACTGACAACTGGCTTTCAATGAACCAAAAGAAGATGGTGTCTATGGTGTTTGTCTCCAAACAATGGATAAACTCCACCTCCCCCTCGCTGACCTTACTCATCTTGGTTGGGACCTGTCTGGACCTGTACAACACCTACATTTACCTGGACTCCACTTGGACCAAAACCTTGATTATACCTAACAGATTTCCAAATAATAGCCAAGTCCTTTGCTAAACTTGACACTCTTTGCAGAGTAAAGAACTGTCTCCAATTACAAGTAAGGAAACAGGTAGTGGAACAATCAATCCTTCCACTCCTGGACTACAGTAACGTAGTTTACTCAGGCACTAACTCCAGCTCCCTCAACAGAATCACCACTTAGTTCAATGCGCTGTGCAGATTCACATTGGGCTGTCCCACCCCAAACAATCCAAAGATATCAGTGCACCCCCCCCACATACACACGCACAAAACATAGCATATTTAAACTTTCCACTGCCAAAAATGGCTATATTTACTTTAAGCCTCCATGTGAGGAGTGGGCCCTCTTGATTTCGGACTGGAATTCCAATGTTAGTAAGCTAAATCACAATCGTCAAGGTGGGACCCATGATTTAGTCCCTAACTTTCCAATGCCTCGATGGCTAATGTGACTAATTGACTCCCTTTTTGCACTGTGCTCCCATCAAGGATTTTACGCAGGTGTTTCAAAGAGAGCATGCTAAGAAGGAGCACCACAAACTCCTAAAACTCAAACGAATCCAAAATAGCATGCTCAAACCTTTTAAGTTGCTTCACACACTAGAATTCACATTTTATTTTTCTAAGGGGTGCTACTGGGTTGTGGTATACAACAGACAATCCAAAGATTGGTATCTGCAAAAGCCAGCACAGGAGTTTTGCTGAACTGTTTGATGAACTCACAAAAAGCAGCCCTACAGCTGTGATACCATTGGGCACAAAACAGTTCAGCCACCTTTCTAACTCTGTCCCAGGATTGCCCTTCCCTGGGCATGCCTTTCTTTTGTTGGTAGGTGGGTATCTCTGGGTGGGATTATTCAGTGGGTGAACTATAATGCAAAAGTCCTTTACAAACTGCCTAATGTACCCCCAAAATTATAGAAAAGATGGCATGGTTTTAGGTTTTGGGGGCAAGGCCAGGTGGTAACAGCCTCTACCCTGGCAGGATCTGTCTGGACTCTTTCAGCTGAGACTCTGTGCCCTATGTATATTACCAATGGCTGGAAAACCAGCACTTACCAGTAGACACCTTCAGACCAAATTCTTCCTGTTGGTCTTACACCTTCATTAGTCTGGTTTCGTGTTCATACAAGGTCTTTCCAAAAATGATCATGTCATCATGATATACAGTACACCTCTAGCAAATACATGTCCCTGCATATCATTTTTAACAGCCGTTGCAAAGCAGTTGGTCCCCAGATATGCCTTGCACCATCCATTCAATCTGATAGAATCACAAAGGGCATAGAAAAGCAGTCTTCTCTATGCCCTCCTTGATCATGGGGCTTTGAACGTACCTACAGGTCAAAATCTGAAAACCTTTGGCTTATGGTTAGGCTGGCAATGGCATCTTCCACTCTCAGCATCATCCAGCATCATCTTTTTATTCAGGGTCCAGTAGTCTACACACAACCAAACAGTCCCACTTCTCTCCCTAGTCACTACAATTGGAAAAGTGTTGGGACGTTGAGAATCTTTAATGATTCCTGCAGCCAGCAGTGTCTGTAGGTACCATCATACATCCTTTATGATTCCAGGGGCTAGACATCAGGCTCTCTCACTGAATGGTCAACTATCATGGAGGCAAATGTGGGGCTCCTCCCCCTTGGCTCATTCTATGTCACAGTCACTCAGGGAGAAAATATTGTTCTGCTTGATAAGCTTGTTGCTCAGAATCCATCTATAATGGTCAGGTATTGGTGAGTCCCCAAAGTCAAATGATCTGAGGTCAATCACTATGGGTGTGGTAGACTCAGGGGTGACTCCGGTCACAGTATCAGTACTGCAGGTGTGTGGCAAAATCCATTCCTTTCTTGAGATAATCTACTTTTTACTCTCATTCTTTACTCAGCTCAAGAGAAAAGGCCAGCACTCAGCAGTGCAGGATCCCCAGTGCTGCCTCAGGGTAAGGCAACCCCCAAAATGTAAACACAATACAGGAAAAGGTGCACTCAGACAAACAAACTCCAGATAGATTTGGAGCTAATGCAAAAATAGAATTTATTCCATAGTCCAGTATCCACATACAAAGGACACCAGTGCTGTTATATACTGACAAGGTGCCCCAACGCTTCAACCAGTTGGGTCTTAATCGGGAGGTGACCACCTTGAATGTGGAATAATTTGATTGGTTTATCCACTTACATGATCATGGATCAAGAGAGTATATGTGAGCTAAAACAAATTTTGTACAAACATAGCCAAAAGACAAAGAATGAAGCCAGAATGAACAGAAAGCTAGAATAAAAAAAATCAGGAAATGAAGAGAGGTGTGGGATGGGGGGAAGGGAAAGGGGAGAAGGAGGAGGAAAGTATAGGTTTAAGGAATTGATGGGATGGGGGTTAAAAGGTAAAGGCAAAGGGGAATAATACAGGGAAAAATTTACCCTAAACCTAAAGTGCTACTCAATATTTACATGTGAACATACTGAACAAAATATTCAATTAAAATTCATGTAGCAAAACTATGAAAAGACAGCAGGATAGATGTAGTGCTAAATAATTTGTTTTCCTTTCTGTTAGAAGTCTCAAAGGTTTAAGATTTGTAGTCAATTACTGCCGAGGCAACAATTTCAGGCTGCAATCACCCATAGTAGGCTTCAAAAAAATAGAGGGGGGATCTGCTGTGGCATCCATTGAACTGATAGAATCCTAAAGGTCATAGGAAAGCAGTCTCTCTTTGTCCTCCTTGACTATGGGGATCTAATAGTACCCACAGGTCAAAAACTGAGAACCAGTGATTCCTGGTTAGGCTGGCAAGGGCATCCTCCACTCTTGCCATAGTAGTGACCCAGAAGAGAACTAGACTGGTTGTGTGCAAGCTAGTGGACCCTGAATAAGGAGATACTACTTTCAGAAGCAGTGCATTAGGGAGAGCAGAGAGATAAAGCCAGCTAGAGCTCGTGAGGTTTAGTGGGGAGCAAGTCAGAGGAATGGACTGTGGTATGCTCTTCTCCAGAGTTATGCTCTGGAGAAGGGGTCACTGCCCCTTCTGCAGGATCTTAGCAAAGCTCCATGCTCAGCAGGTAGCAGCAAGGGAAGAGATATCTCTTCTGCTGCACTGGTTCAGCTGGAGCCCACACACCCACTTCCCCAGAGGCCCACTAGTCCAGGGGGGTGGAGAGTGATGGGGAGGGGGAAGGAGTTAGCATGGCAGGGGTAACCACAGGGAGGTCAACCAACCCAACACCATCCCAACAGCAAATTGTGTTGTATCACTGGAGGAGTACTTAAGAACACCAGAGGGGACTCTGGGTCAGTCAGGGGAAATGGGAATGCTGAGCTGGTGGCACCCAATGTTGAGAGTAATAAGAAGGCTGCTAGGAGAGTCTTAATGGTCTGGGATTCTATGATCAGTGCCACAGAGACAGTGGTGGGTGATGAGAGGAGGGGTAGTGGTGGTCAGGTGCCTTCTTTCAGCAACAGCCATTCAGGACATAGTCAAAATAGGGAGGCTAGTCAAGAGGGAGTGGGAAACTGAGGGTGCTGTTGTTGGTACACAAGGGTACCAACGATCTGGTGAACCAGCCTGTGCAGCAAGTGAAGCTGAAGATTCAGAGGCTGTGGGACAGATTGCAAGCACACTCAGCCTCTCCAGCCTTTTCTGAGGTCCTCCCTCTGTGGAGTGGGGGAGAGGAGGCAACAATAGAGTAAGGAGGGAAGCGATAGAAGAATTAAATGGGTGGTTAAAGGGACTGTGCCAGGAGAAATGGTACCATTTTGTGGGTGAGTTGAGGGACTTTTGGAACAGGAAGCTCTTCAAAGGTGATGGCCTTCACTTAGCAAGAGAAAGGACCAGCATGCTGGGGCAGATGTTCAATGTCTACATTAGACAGTTTGACTGCAGAGGACACTGAGGATAGGGGAAGCACAGAAAAGGGAGCGAGCAAGGGAGGGAGGGTAACCTAGTTAGTGTTCTCCCTATGCTAGGGACTAGTAGCAGTGAGGTGGATAAAAATAAGATTGAGTTTCAAAAATGAAGTAGTGGAAAAGGCAAAGAGTGGAATGGTCTCAGGGTCTGCAAGCAACAGGAAAAATAAAAAGGTAAGGAGAAAGAGAATGAATGCAGGCACAGGATCACAAAACAGCAAAAGAGGATCTGGACCTTGTTGGAAGGGAGTCTGCCCTAATGCCAGGAGTCGGGGTAATACAATTGGTGAGCTCCAGGCATTGGTAGCAGGCACTGACATGGACCTCATAGCCATCACAGAAACTTGAGCCACAGAGAATAAGGACTGGGACTTGTCAGTCCAAAGTTACACAGTGTATAGACAGGATAGAGGGAAATGCAAAGGGGGGACATAGCCCTATATGTCAGGAAGTGCACAGAAGTGGTGGAAGATGGAGACATCAAAGAAAGCAAAGGATTAAACAGAGCTGCTCTTGGTTCACCTCACAGCACTCTCAGGCAAGAAAATAAGGGTGGGATAATCTATAAACCACCAGGACAAGGGGAAAAGAGAGAGACAAGGAGCTCAGAGAAGAGCTGGCAAGGGAAGTGAAGAAGGGGGAAGTGGTGGTGATGGGTGATCTGAACCTGTTGGATATCAACTGAGACGTGCTAGTGGCAAGGTGCACCAGAAGTCATCCCCTGTTGGATACATTGCAGGACTGCCTGCTGCTGCAGCTGGTTAAGGAACCCACTAGCCAGGCAGTCATTCTTAATTTGATGCTCACTAACTTGGAGGTGGTGAGTGGAGTGAGGGTAGTGTTGCCACTGGGGTCCAGAAACCACAAATCCATTTGGTTCAGGCTGGCCCTCAGGACCAAAATGCCAAGATCAAAAATGGAAGTTCTACATTTTAGAAGAGCAGACTTCAACCAGATGAGGGAGCTGGTCTGAGACAAACTGACCATGGTAGGCAGCATAGGAGGTGTTAAGGAAAGATGGATGACAATCAAGGGGACCATTCTTGAGTCAACAAATCATGCATGAGAACTGTTACAAAACAAAAAAGGTACAAGGGACCAATACAGTTCACGGAAAAGGTCAGCGAAGCAGTGAGGTATAATAAAAATGTAGGATGCCACTGCCAACTGAACTTTAATGAATCAGGTCAAGGTGATGGTCCACTCAGCTATCACTTGGAGGAAAAGAGAATTCCGACTACACCAAACAACTGGAGATGGATTTTTGTGTAACACCCAGCCAGCGGGTGTTGGGGAATCTAGGGGAAGGAAACCCAGGTCAATTGCCACTAACTGTTACCTACAAGAGAGAGACATGAAGCTGACTCAAATGCAACAAAAGTTTTATTAAACATTTCTAAAATAACAATATCTATACAAAGTATCTAATGTGAACAACTGTAACATAGCTCTAACATGTATAAAATACCCTAAATAAATTATAGTGTATGTTAGAATGCTATAATCACCAAAAATCTAACATTTACCAGTGTTGTTGTACCATTGATGTGACATAATTTTGCTGTTGTACCATCACAAGTACGTCACATCGATGGTACAACAACATGGAACATCCTCGCACATGAGCGTTAGGAAATGCTCAGCTCCTGCGGAAATGGCTGTGGTGGTGAGATCTATTCTGATCCTGATGCAGAAACGGCCACGGCGGTGAGATCTCTTCTGAAAGACATCAGCACTGCTAAAAAGACACAGCCCAGATGTTCAGCTTAGGTGCATGTTGCTGTATTTTATTTTAAAAAAAAGCTAGTCTGTGAGAGGGAGAATGTGGATCGAGCAGAGCTTCTTTTTCTGTTTGGGGTTGGGGGACATAAGCAGCAGTGAAGTGTTCATTAAGTTTGCGTTGTATTTACAGCAGCACTCAAGAAATGTTCACTGTTGTTTAGTTGATGCCCATACACTATAGAAGACAATGGATGGGTATTAGTTAAACAACAACGTTGTATTCACTTCTCAAGGTTACATGACAACTGTAAACCTCTCAAGCTTCGCTCTCGAGGTTTACTATGTTGTCATGGCAACCTCTCAAAGTGAATACAATGTTGTTGTTAACTGATGCCCATCCATTATCCTCTATATAACATACGGTAGAACATTGTTATCAAGCAAAATCTAACATTTCACAGGGTTGTTATACCGTCGATGTGACCTCACTATGTTGTTAACCCATCGATGGTATGTCACATTGATGGTATAACAACTTAGAACTCCCACATGCTGCAATCAACTTGGCAGCACAGCCGCACATTCCTCCAGTTTGAAATGCGCTAATCTAGTCTGTTTCTTGTTCTATTTGACTGCTAAGGCTGTAAGAGCTTTACTATTATTATTAAGTGTGCTACAAAAAGTAAGGAATGTTTTTTTGTGTTTTATTTTTTGCCCGGTACCTTGAACATCCCTGAATCCAGAAGTGTTTCCGTCTGAACTGAAGATTGACCTCTGAGACACTTCCTGGTGATGCACGGTGCAATGTTGACCCACAGTGACATCCGACCGCATCCCGTTTTAGTCAGACTATGAATCTATTGAAAACATTTAATTGTTTACTTTAGTAAAGGTATAACTTACTCAGATGGTCCCCGATTCTGCTTTAATAAATAGCAATTTGTTGTTTAAAATCAACAGTGTCCACATCTTCACTTGCAGGTATGAACAATTACTATCAAGCGATGGTGCTTTCTCTGGAAATTGCCTCATTTTGTGCTTTGTGATTTTTCACTGGTGCCCATACACTATACAAGGCCATGTATGGGCATCAGTTAACTACCTCAATGAATTCACTTCCTGAGGTTACCATGGCTACTATAAACCTCTCGAGCTTCGCTCTCGAGGTTTACCCAGTTTCCATGGTAACCTCTCAAAGTAAATACGGCATGGTTGTTAACTGATGCCCATACATTATCCTCTATGTTAACACTACTACATTTGTCCTCAGCACTGTCAATGGAAACACAGTATTAAAACAAGCATTCATTCCACGTTAGAGTCCAGCCACTACTGGGGGTATTGAAACAGGGGAAAGCTGGGTCAGGAGAACGCTTGAAGCACCAAGACATTTCCCCCTCCAGGAGGAACACACAAGCAGCAGAAAAGGAATGAAAGTTTGAAATGATTCTTATTGTTGGCTGCAAGTCTATTGTAGACCACCGGTACACATTAACCCTCCTGGGTGGAAGAAACGGAACACAACTGAGGCAGTAAAAATCATGGGCTGCAGATCATACGATGACCACCTGAAATGGGTCACCCCTCCTGGAAGAAGACACAACAGAAGAAACCAAAGAAAGTAATCAACCTTTTGGACCACACCTGAATCGTCAGGATGGAAGATGCAGAAGACGATGAGGAACCTCCTGGAAGAACTGTCATTGAAAGGCTGGTCTAGAACACATGGAACCTGGAAGGCACAGTTGTATGATAGAGGATTACTGTCCCTTTGACTTCATCTGCTGTTTCTGATTGCCTGTGCCTACACCTGACATCAAAATCCCATGTTTATGACATCATAATTCTTTCCACAGCAACAGACTGTGATGTCATAAACAGAGCTGTGATGTCAGATGTAGGCAAGCAGCCACAAGAAATAAGGCAGGGATCCTGTCTACATGTAAATGTCCTTAGTAATAAAGAAGTAAAGGTGAGAATTACAGACAAAAATATTTAATATAAGGAGAATTGTGTCTAAATATAGCATTTTTATGTTTGCTTGCACGCATGTGCAAGAAACATATTGCCATCATCCGAGTTTTCGGAGGTGTGTCATCCCCTCTTCCAATTCAGTCAGTGTGTTGGCAGACGCGGCCCCAGTCCACCAATGCATGCTGGAGCTGTCTATGACAAGCTCCAAAATGCAGTGGCATACAGTTGAAAGGGGGAGCTACGCTTCAGTGAGCAGCAATAAGATATCGCCTGGTCATGCGCAGCTCCCCCTACACACACACACACAGAAATGCACACACGCATACCACGTGCTGCCCCCAGGCACACACACGCATACGACGGGGTGCCCAACTTCGCCGGCTGTGCTGCGCCCCTCAAAGTTTTCACATGCCACGCCTGGGTGCCTAGCCCAGCGTGGCACCTCATAGAATAGCCGACGGGGTGCCCAATCCCCGCTGGCTCCACTGTCCTCACCCCCAGGTACTGGGTGCCACGCTGGGAGCCCACCCAAGCGTGGTAGCAGATGTTTGGCCGACGGGTGCCCAATCCCCATTGGCTCCATCGCCTCTAGCTGTCCTTGTGCTACGCCGGGGAGCCCACCCCAACCCAGTGTGGCAAACGTCCCTGCGTCACAAATTAAAAACACCTGTAAAAAAACGGTCCCACGCAGTCTTCCTGCCCCCAACCCGCACTCACCCACTGCACACCCTGCCTCCCCACACCCCCCTCACCCCATACTTACCTCCGGATTCTGGTGTGATGATCATCGGTGGAGCGGGAACACGTCTGCACTCTTCAAAGCCGACCGCGAACTGAGGAAATGCCGGTAAGCTGTATAATGGGATAGATAGGGTTTTTTCAACTTTGTTGCATATCTCAGGAATTTTTTGGAATTTTTGCACCAAATTTTCAACATGGGGTTTTTGGGACCCTTTCTCATGAATGCTGTTACTGTCATGGCGTTATTCGGGCCCGAAGGGTGATTTTGCAGTCACTGCGTGAAATCACCTTTCAGGACTGATTAACAAAATGACACTGCCAGTGTTCATAAGGCGGCTCTCAAGAAGCCTATTTTGAAAATTTGCGTGAAAAAATTCCTAAAAACAACTGTTTTATTTAGCGCAGCGTTATGCAGTTCCTACGCGCGACGTCAGAAGTTCGCGAATTTCAATATTTTCACCAGATTTTCAACATTGCCATTTACCACACCTTCTTATGAGTAGTACAGCTGTCATTTTCACGTCTCACCCAAAATGTGTTTCTGCCCATGTAGCGCACAATGGCGCGGTCGGTGTCAAAGTCAAATCTGTGGACAAATTAAGAAAACCACAGTGACACTGTTCATGAGCAGAGGTCTTAAAATGGCTATGTTGAAAATTTGGTGAAAAATTCTAAAAATAACTGTTTTACGAGTGTGCGTTGTGCATTTCCTATGCATGCTCGTAAGTTTGTGAATTTAATATTTTCACTCCAGATTTTCGACACTGCCATTTTATTACACTTCCTTATGAACAGTACAGCTGCCATTTTTCATATGCCGCCCAAAATGTGTTTTCACACATACATAGAAACATAGAATTTGACGGCAGATAAGGACTGCTTGGCCCACCCAGTCTGCCCATTTCCCTACCTAATGGATAATGTAACGCACAATGGTGCTGTTGGTGTGCGAAAGCAATGTTTGGGACAGATTAAGAAAATCACAGTTACACTGTTCATGAGCAGAGGTCTTAAAATGGCTATGTTGAAAATTTGGTGACAAAAGTCCATAAAATGACTGTGTTACGAGTGAGAATTGAGCAGTTTCCATGCACCCTCGTAAATTCATGACTTTGTAATATTTTAAGTCCAGATTTTCACCAGTGTCATTTTTCCACACTTCCTTATTTACAGTACAACTGTCATTTTTCACAACATGGCCGAAGTGTGTTTTCACACTTTCATCGCAGAGATGCATGGTCGCTGTGGGAAATCATTGTTCGGGACAGATAAAGAAAATCACAGTGACACTGTTCATGATCGGAGGCACCAAAATGCCTGAGTTGACAATCTGCTGTAAAAAAAATCCCCAGCCTAATTATATTACGGGTGTGCCTTGCCACTGCAGATTTGCAATATTGCCATTTTTTACACCTCCCCATGAACAGTACAGCTGTCATTTTTTACATCCTGTTCGGAATGTTTTTGCACCTGTGGTGCTAAATGCCGTAGTCACTGTGCATAAGCAGCTTTCGGCTAACAAACTGATATTCCCCCTGTTCATGAGGTGGGGTCACAAAAAAACCATGTTGAACATTTGGAGTGAAAATACCAACGAATGCCTGAGGTATTAGGGTTTACAACCATAACGTCCAACCCTGTAGAGAATGACAGGCATCAGGGGTGTGACTTGGGATTCTTGCCTGTAATGCTCATACCATTCCACACCCTGCAGCCAGTGAGAGGCATCGAGGTATGCCTTGGACTCTTCAGCCCCAAAGTTCACCCCATTCTCCTATATCGCACCCATCTGACCATACTTCCTAATGGAATGGGGTGCGTATAAGGGCCAAAGACCCCAAGGAACACCATGACACTTGTCAGTGTCTGCAGGGTGGGGTGTGGTGTAATGGCGTGGCCGTTATGCCTGACGACACAAAGGCACACCCCAATGCCTGTCACTCTCTGCAGGGTGGTGGTGGGGTTGGCTTCAGTTCAATATTTCACTGCCATTCCTATTACGCAGCTCTGTAACTTCTACGCTACCACTGCCAATGCCAGCAAGCAAACATTCAACATTGACAAATGCTTGTTTTAAAGTTGTCACAAACAGTGTCAGGGACTCTTTAAGAACTGCACTGCTCACCATCTCTCCTATGTGGAATACAGCATATCTACAAAGATCCTGGAAGACCTGATTAGTAGATAACTGGTTAGTTGATTACAGGAAAAACATACTAACATACTAAAATGCCAGCAGAATAGGCCTAATGGTCTTCCGTGTCTGCTCGTTCGGTCAGCCCTCACCCTGGGAGCTGACCTTGCTGCCCCCCTCACCTTCTCTGGCTTCTCCCTTCCCAGTTCCGGATATTCTCGCTGCATTGGATTTTGCTTCCAGAACCCTTCCCCTGTACCTGTCCCACCCCCTCTTGAACTCCTCCACCGTTTCTGCCTCCACCAGCCCCCTAGACAGCGCATTCCATGACTCCACCACCCTCTCAGTGAAGTAGCACCTCCTCCTCCTTTCTCCCCTGAATCTTCCCCCCTTCAGCTTCCACCCATGCCCTCTAGTGGCCCCCTCCTCCTTCCTTCGAAGCACCCTGACTGTTCCTCCCCTATTTATCTCCTTCATGTACTTGAAGACCTCTATCATGTCCCCAGTCCCTTCTCTTTCCAATGTGTACATATTTAGCTCTTGAGCTCTCCTCATAGGTCGTGTCCCCAAGCTCCAAATCATTTTGGTTTGCCCTCCTCTGGACCCTCTCCAGGAGTTTAATGTCCCTCTTTAGTGTGGCCTCCAAAACTGCACATGGTACTGAGTGCGGCCTCAACAAAGTTATACAGAGGGAGTATCACTTCCCTCCTTCTGAGGTGATCCCCCTAGCGATGCATCCCAGCATCCTGTTGGCCTTGGCTGCTGCCCTCCTACAAATCTCCGAGTTGTTCATCTTGACATCCACCACCACCCCCAGGTCCCTCTAAGCCATCAAGACTTGTAGCATCCCCCCCAGGGTGTACACTTGGCCCGGATTTCTGGCCCCCAGGAGCAGTACACAGTAACATCTGAGAATTTATTCCCAAGATCAGACTGAAATCATAGAAACAGATAATTATGGCAGAAAAAGACCAGTGGTCCATCAGGTCTTATCAGAGTTACCTATCTGGCCCAGGACCTACTGTCCACATGGGGTTTTATCCCTCCTAGTCCACCCCTGCTCCCCTACCTACTGCTACTGACCTGAGCATCAACCAGACCCTTCACTCAGTCCCAGCCATGCTTGAAACCATTTACAGTCTTGGTGACCACCACCTCTGCTGGCAGACTGTTCCACAGCTCCACCACCCTATCAGTAAAATAGAACTTCCTCACATCCCTCTTAAACCTTCTTCTCCAGTTCCCACTCATGGCCTTGGTTCTTACATATGAACATATGAAGATGTATCCCTTCAGCTGTATCTACCCTCCCACAGAGCTTGGTATCACTCGCAAACAGGCAAATCTTGCCTTTTGTGCCCTCTCCAATGTCATTAATGAATACATTGAACAACACTGGACCAAGCACTGAGCCCTATGGAACCCCACTAGTCACTTTCATAGATCCTGAGAGCTCCACCCCACCACCACCACCACTGTCTGAGTCTTGTCCTTCAGTCAGTTTGCCACCAATCAAGCAAGTTTTTCCCCCTACCCCCAGTGTCTCCAGTTTCCTGATCAACCTCCTATGGGGCACAGAGTCAAAGGCCTTGCTGAAGTCCAAGTAACGGGTATTAACCGGGGCACATGCACAAGCCACTGATGGGAAGGCCACTTATTTATTTGTTTATTTATTTATCTATTAGCTTTTGGTAACCGGGTAAATGCGTTAGGCAACAAACCTGCCTATTTTCAGGCACAACCCAGGAGAGTACAAAATGACAATACAGTAATGACAAACAGTAAGGTACAGCAATTACAGCAATTAGGCATGTAAAGAACATACCTGCCAGGACAACAATATCACAGAAACTAAATATACAAACAGAGATAATAGTAGGCAATAAACACACAATTAGGGTAGGATACAATATTGGCATAATTCACTGGAACAGTCAAAAATAGCCTAGCTAGGAGAGAGAAAAGATAAAGAAAACACACAAAATAGACAAAAAATAAACTTTAGGTCATTTGTAAACTTTAGGTCACTTAACTTGGAGCATATAACTGCCTGTGTACAATTCTGAGAAATCCCTCCTCTGGACCCTGCTGGAAATAATAGAGAACAGCATCATTCATTAAATCTAAGTTCAGTCTGACAAAAACTGAAATTGGTTTGCTGATAGCTGCCTCCACCTCCAACACATCATTGAAACAAATCCACCATCAGACTGTTTGAATTGTGGCTTCAGCATGGCAATGGCAGTGGCAGCTCCAACATCCACAATGACAGCGACAGATGTGGTTGTCTTAAAAAATATGCTTCAGCAAGTGTTAACAGAAATCTCATCTTTTAAATCAAAGGTTGTTGACCTACAGGAGAAGGTAGAAACACTGCAGCACAAGCAGAGATATACAGACCCATATCTCTCCTACATTGATGAAAAGGATTCTCACTGTGAAGTGAGAAAGCAAGAAGTAGAGAGGCTGGCATGGCTCCTATGGTATCAAGCTGAAGATGCCGAAAATAGGAGCAAATGAAACAACATCAGGATCATTGGTTTTCCAGAAGGGGCTAAAAGGGGAAATGTGTCTGCTTCCTTACAAAAAGAACAGCCTAAGATTATCAAGTATTCCTGAAAAACCCCTTTGGGGACTGAGACAGCGCACAAGACATTGGCACCCCCCTCCCCAAAGCTGGGGGTCACCCATGTCCCATCTTAGCTCAGCTCCTCAGATTTCCAGTAAAAGAATAAATACTAGCCCTAGCCAGGGAAAAAGGTCTGATCAGCTGGGAGGGGAATAGGATCTTGATATTCAATGACTACTCCATTTAGTCAGCAATTAATTAGCAGTGAGAAGAATACACCCACAAAGTGAAGGATTTCAGGAGCTGGACATACAATATCAGCTCCAGTACCCTGCAAAACTCAGAACAGTGAGAAATGGGGTGAGCAACATGTTTGAGACCCTCAAAGAAGCTTTTAACTATCTAGTTAGACACTGGCCTGAGCAAGGGAAAAACTGTAAACCACCTGGGGACCTCCAGGTGCAAGCAATTTCCAATCACAGCAGCAATACGATAGCCATAACCCCTCAACAATCCAGAAGAATTGGGCAGCCCCCCAAAGCACCGAACATGGACAGGAAGACCACCTGATCGAAATGGTCAACAGGGAAAGGCCGCACAACTCCACATTGTCAATGGGAAGTCTTTACATATAGGGTATTATACAATGGGGTCTGAGAATTGTGAAATCTGATAGGCTGACTAGTACCTTTTACCCATGGTAAATTCTCCAATATACTAATGGGAAAAGGTGCCAGCTGCCAGTCAGCCACATCAGGAACCCCTTTCTGAAATTACACCAAACCCCCCGAAGATCAAACAGTAAAACTACAGGATTCACTGGCACGGAAAGTGTAAAATTCAAACAGTACTTTTTTACCATAAACCGTTCACTCCAGTTACAGCTCCCTTCTGCATTAAAAAAAAAAAGGTCTGATAACCCTGTTCGTGACAACAGAATTTTTCCGGTACTCCACATTTTGCCCCAAATAACAAAAGCAACCAATTCATTTTATTTACATAAAAAAAGATGCTGGAGTGAACCGCATGCAGACCACCCAGTAGCGAACCGCCACACTTCCTTGTTACTATATGGAGCACACATAGAGTCAGAATACAGCAGCATCTGTGAACCAAAAGCATGGCATTTGGTTTGTTTGCCATTAATTAAGAAACCCTGCCATATGAAACTTTTACTCCTTCCCTTACCTCAAAATACAACCAGCATCACTATTTTAAATATATTTAAACCAGCTGTGGATGTCAATGCTGCTGTAGCTGGGATCTCTACCAACCCAAGATGCAGCTCTAGCAACACGGGGACTATTTTACCTGGCACAGCAATAAATTCAACAAAATAATTTAAAATGGGGAGAAAAGCTTCTTCTTATTTTTTTTCTCACCAAAATAAAAGGGGCCATTGTATAATCATAATTCATAACTCCAGGGTGTAGGTTAAGCTGGTATTTACCACTCCTGGTGTGGTTTATTCACTCGACCTGTGGCCTCGTGACCAAACTACACCAGGCGTGGTAAATCCCAGCATAACCCACACTCTGTCATTGTATATTGCTTAAGTGACCACCCCCCATTGGGGTAGTAGCACAACCCAAAGTTGTCAATCAGCATAGAATCCTGGGCACATGAACATTCTGAAAGCTGAGATTCTCCAATCTTTGCTGTGCCACTCTAGGGGTAGGCAGCATAGGAGATCTCTAGAAGACCTATCTAAGCTGATATTGATGACCAATGCAAGCCTATTGGGCTGGGACACAGTCCTGGACCACGTTCTGGCCCAGGGCATCTGGAACCCTCAAGAGCAGTGGCTACAGGTAAACGTATTGGAAATGAGGGCAGTATGTCTTGCTCTTCTTGACTTCCACACTCAAGAGTGATCCAAGGCAGTGAAGGTAAGGTTAGACAATGCCACCACTGTGTGGATATATAAACAACCAAGGAAGCACAAGAAGCAAAGAGATGCTGGCAGAAGCCACCCAAGTTCTTCGGTGGGCAGAGAAACACCTCCTGATGCTCTTGGCTGTTCATCTGGCAGGAGAACTGAACATCCAGGCCAATTGGCTGAGTCAAGAGACAGTTCACCCAGGGGAATGGATGTTGAACCTGGAGGTGTTAGGCCTCCTGTACAGAAGGTTTAGTCACCCACAGATCATCCTATTCACATCAAAGGAATATGCTCAGGTAGCACGGTTCTTCAGTCAGCACTGGTTTCCTCAAGCAGATGTGGTGGATGCCCTATCTCAGATATGAGATTTTGTCAGAGAGTACTTGTTCCATCTGCTACCACTCCCTCACAAAGTTCTTTGCAAGGTAAGGTGGTCAAGAAGAAGCTTCCTTCTGATAGCCCCAGAATGGCCTAGAAGACCGTGGTTCTCAGATCTAGTGAATCTAGCCCAGCAGGTACCGTTCCAGCTCCCACTTTGGGGAGACCTTCTCTTCAAAGAGTCCATTTTGCATTCAAACCTAGAAGCAATGCAGCTGGTGGCTTGGCTACTGAGAGGAGGAGATTGTTAATGCAGGGGTTTTCCAAGAAAGCCATGGATACCCTAATGGCCATCAGGAAGATATCTACATCCACTGCCTATAATCATGTGTGGAATACTTTTTCTGCTTGGCCCAGAGAGACAGAGAAGTATTAGACACTCAAAAGCTACAGATATTGGATTTTTTTTGCAGGCAGGAGTAGACAAAGGGCTTACGCTAAGCACTCTTAAAGGTCAGGTGTCTGCACTAGGAGCAGCCCAGGGAAAGTCCATGTGTGGACCAATCGGGAGGTTATACGTTTTCTAAAAGTGGTTAGCAGAAGCAGGTCATTGTTCTGTCTCCGGTTCCCCCGTGGGACATTAATCTAGTACTGAATGCTCTTTTTAAGGCTCCTTTTGAACCTCTTTCTTTAGTGCTATTGGATATCCTGTTGTACAAGGTGTGTCTCCTAACTGCAATCTGATCTGCCAGAAGGACTGATCAACTTCAGGCATTGTTGACACACGAAGAACCTTACCTTATTATTCATAAGGAGAAGGTGGTATTGAAGACAGTCTCATCCTTTGTTCCCAGATGCTTACAGCCTTTCATGTACTGTAAATCAAGACATCTGCTTACCATCCTTCTGTCCTAATCTGGTAAATCCAAAGGAACATGAAATGCACAAGCTAGATTTGTACACAGCAGTCAGGGCATACCTCAAGAGGACAACAGAATCCAGGAGCTCTGAAACTCTGTTCTTTTTAGAGCAGAAAAAAAAAGGGTCAGAAAGCTTCCAAGGCCACCTTGGCTAGGTGGGCGAAGGCTTGCATCACCAAGGCCTATGTGGCAGAGAAGAAGAAAGCTCCAGCCCTCATCAAAGCTCGCTCCACCAGGGCTCTGGCTACTTTTTGGGTGGAGAGGGGGAGGCATCCCTGTTAGAATTGTGCAAAGCAGCAACGTGGTCCTCTGTTCATACATTCACTAAGTACTACAGATTGGATGCTCAAAGTTCCACCGATGTGGCCTTTGGCCACAGAATTTTGCAGGCAGTGGTTAGTGGATAATTATTATTTTTTGCCCATATGGGTTATATATGGGACAATATTCTCCCCCACCTGGTTGGGAGATGAGTACTGCTTCTTAGAACCCATCTGTATGACAATGTGGAGTGATACACAGAAAGGAGAAATTCCTTCATACTTACTGTAATTTCCTTTTCTGTTAGCTTTAATGTCATCAATGGGGCCTCTCCCAGAGCCCATGCATCCTCTTAAAGAATATTGTCTGATATATCTTAGTATTTTGTATTTCAGCAATAATGGTAATTGTTTACAGTTTATCCAGACTTATCTGCTAACCAGGAAAATATTCACAGTTTATTCAGTTACAGGCACACAAATTAACAGGTGGAGACTTTTTGGACATGGATTGGTGTTTTTGCCCTGTTACATTAGTGTTTATTCTGGTTTTGCAGTCATGTTTACTGTTATTACTGTTTATACATCTTTATTTTGCAAATGTTCAACAGAAGATCAAGCATGTTAAGGAACCAGTGGTTGGATGCCTTCAGGGAAGGACAGGACTTCACCAGACAGCAGTCCTGAGTAAGGTAGGGCATCAGTTATCCTTCCTATAAATGTCAGATTATTTGTAGGTGCAGCGTTAGTGTTAGCTTAAGGAGAGAACTTGTTGTTCTGGGCGTTTTGCAGATTATTGGCTACATAGGAGTCTATACATACTGCAAGGACAAGGGGTGACTGGAGAATCTCAGTTTTCAGAATGTTCATGTGCCCAGAATTCTATGCTGATTGACAGCTTTGGGCTGTGCCACTACCCCAGTGGGGGTGGCCATTACCCCATGTGTGAAGACTTCCCGTTGACAACATTGAAGCTAACAGAAAAGGAAATTATAGTAAGTATGAAAGAATTTCTCCTTTTCTTCAAAACTGGGAGACCAGAGACAACAGCCAAGACTCGGGCATCTTCTCTCTGGGCTCCGATGTGGCTGGAGTACTAGTACCCAAGAGGTGTAACCAGCAAAAGACAGCAGCACCCCTGCCTCCAAGCATACCACATTCACCCAAGTTTGCCCCGCTTCAAGTCCAGTTAACAGAAGGTGATTCTAAAGCTTCCTGGGCTGACATTGTCTCAGACTCACTACTGCAACCAGCTAGCCAGCAGAAAACTCCAAGCTCTCAACCACCAGATTGGGCTTGAGAGGTTTTTCTGAAATACACTGACACTTGAGCATTTTACTAATAACTTTGGTGTGACTGCATCTGAACCGCTTCATGTTTGAGCAGCTTTGCTGTGTACAAACACTGGTCAGAACTAGCATCCGCAGTTGTGGGTGATATCCTTTTTCTTTGTGTATGTGAGTTCCCCCTTTCCTTCCCTCTCTCTCCATCCCCATCTCCCATCCTCCAGCACTCCTCTCCATCACCTCAGTCCCCCCATGTACTTATAGAAAATGTCAAACTTTGCTGTGTTGAATAGTAACAGAATTTTTGGGAAGGGAGTTGCACTGATGACCCAGACTGGCCCTCAGGCTGGGGGAGCAGGGGTCACAGTGGAGCAGGATGGCACCTGTGTGTTTCCTCACTTCTGTCCTAACATATCCATCCAGAGGCCAGGTGAGAGAAGATGAGGCATAAATCAGCTACATAGGGAAAGAGGAAATTGTTTAACCAGGAACAGCACACTAAGCTGGAGCTTGTTTCCAGGTGTGACCTATGAGCACAAGGAAGTTAAGTGACTTGCTCAGGGTTATGCAGTATGCAAGTGGGGGTTGATGGGATTCAAACCCAGATCTCCAGGTTTGCAGCTCAGTGCCCTTACCACTACCCTATATTGCCTCTTATATGTATCTACTGATGAACAAAAAGTAATACAGTGCTCCCTCGCTATAACAAACGAAAAGGGAGCCATAACCTGTGTTCATTATCGTGCCCTCTTTTGTTACATCGAGGGATGCTAGAATACAGCATACAGCACTACTGTATCTGCCAGTGTGCCTCACATATCCAGTCTTCATTCACATAAACCCACTCCATAATGATTTGCTTAGCTGTTTTCTGTTACTTTACTTACTTAATCATTTGAAATAAAAAAGTAAGACTGTAGGCTCCTCTTTGTCTAGCTGCTGACTGATTCCAACCGAGGCTACCAGCTGTTTTCACCCTTGTGCTCTCCCTGTGAGCTGATGCCAACGTCACTGTAGCCTATCAGATATTGATGAGAAGGAGAAGTAAAATAGAAAGCATTTGACTTGGTGAATTAAATCATCACTGATTCTTACTGCTTCTGTTTCCAATGACAGCTCTCGAACAGTTAGGATGGGTTAGCATCTGTTTTGGCCCCTTGCACTCCCTGAACTCATTGCTGTCCTCTCTCTCCCAACTCATTGATTGCTGTACTGTCTCCCTCCCAATTCATGGAATCACAATGCTGTATTTTCATTTTATTTTATGTTATTTACTACACTACTGCTGACACGCTGTCAGGTACATAAAAGCAGGCAGAAGTAAAAGCGATACTGACAACAGTACAATGCCAGTCAGGAAGTCGAATGATGATAATCAAAATTATACTGTACAGTATTCTACACCATATACTGGTATGTTCTGTACATTCTATACAGAATTCTCTACATAAAGGCAGGCAAGGCATATAATTGGAGCAGTCTTAAGAAAAACTTGCGATTACAGTTTTGATTTGAGTTTTCTCATTCTGTGCTCTGAGGAATAGCTGATTCACATTGGGAACAATGTGGCTCATTTGTTATACCCGAGTTTTCATTATAGCAGGGCTCACTATAGTGAGGGAGCACTTTATTGAATGCTGCTGTAGTTCACTTAGTAACTACTGGGCATCAGCTCTCCTTGCCTGCCTGCTATATCGGCTAGTTGCTGCTCCCCACATGCCATGGTGTGTAAGGCTTTCCCAGCTCCCCTCATCCTGGCTTCAATCTGCGGGGGGATTCATCCGCTAACTTAATGCACATCTGGCATTTTTCTCAGAACTCATAGCGCACCTCAATGCAACCCATTTTGATGTGGCAGAAACAGGATGTGGGTTTAAGTAAAGGAGCTTAATTTATCCTGTTGTTTTCCTTCCCCATATTTTATTGAAGTAATGGATCATCATTCCCGGGATCCTCAGTACTTGAGGTGAGGAAACATGGGACTCCCAGCAGGTGACAAGGGGCAAGCACCTTAGACCCATGTCCTGTGAACAGAGTGGTGACTAATCTGTCCTAGGACTCACTGACTGGCTGGGGCAGGGCTTTATTCTTTTACAGGAGAGTCTGTCCACAAAGCAGTCCCTTGGATCTTTGGCACCAAAACCACTTAGCAGTTGCCAACTGCTGAACACTGATGATTGGTCACTATGATCTTGCCCCCCACACCACCACCACCATCCCTCCGTGATTGTGCAGCACTGCGAGTATTTAGAACACTCATGAAGGCATTAGTCTGACACTCACCACAATTCACTCCCCACTTCCCTGTAGCAAAGGAGGTCCAAAAAGAATCCTCCAGCAATTCATTCACTTCCTCAGGGTACCTGTCCACCCCACTAGTAGGCATGAGACACCTGATACCATGAGACCTAGCTGTTGGTATCACACCCTAATTCCATTAGGGCCACTAACAGGATGCAGGTATGTCCCTAACACTGGATCAATTACATGCAATATAAACCAGGGTTGGCATGTGGGTCACATAGTGGGTTCTCTTTTAAACCCGCTGTCGAGAGGTTGTTTTGTCAGTTGGTCTACACTGTCTATAATTTGGGGGGGCTTCTTGAACACAGGCATTCCTGGAAGTAACCCAGATCAAAAATATAAGTTTCTATACAGGTCAAACTTCTGCAACTTCTGATAGAGTTATGGGGGTGCAAGTATTCTCCCAGTATCAGGGATTCACAGACAGGCCAAAGTGCCCCACTATGATCTCATTGGTGCAGGTGGACTTGGACAGTTCAGCAACATTATCTGTCCCACCATTCCTATCAGCACTCACTAACCAACCACACATGGTGGTGATCAGACTTCCCCGCCTAACCCCCTCCCCCATATTCAGCATAGTTGCATCAGGGCCCATTAGCATCCACCCAAGCAGGTGGGTCTTTTCCTTTTCCAATGGATTCTGTGCAAGTCAGGACCCAGGGAGATATGGTCCGGGGTCTGCACACCCTGCTTGATGCAATGATCAGCCTTATCCTCTTACCCCCTTACCCCAGCACCATATATGTATCATGAGCTAGTAATGATTGTAGTGTGTTTTGGAAAAAAATTAAGCTGCAATCATGTATGGTAAAGTAAAATAATATAATGGATTAAGATAAACTTTTATCATGTTTAATTGTTCTTTACAGAGCTGCCATTGAATGGGGCCAATAAAAGTATTTCAAATACAAATGTGCTGGAAATAAGATTTATCACAGGTAATAAATATAAACATTTAAAATATGTATAAGAAATGGTTTTGACATTTAATTAAAATGGGGAATAAAAGAAAGAGTGTACTGTTTTAAACACATATGAATTCAAACATAAATGAATAAGAAGAGCTACATTATGATTACTTAAGATGGATAAGTTGGAATAACGATTGAACAGGTTATATTTATGACTCTTTTTTGGATTTTAGAATTTGTTGTGGTAACAGCTAATTTAAAGAAGAAGATATTTATTTGCAGTACTAATGATGTAAGTGATCGTCATTACCTAATAGAACTGAATATTGATGGTAAAATAATTATAGAGGAGTAGACAAGATATTTATATATATTTATGTTTTTAAAGGTTTTAAAAAGGCACCTCCTGAGGAAGCCAATAATTTATTGGTGAAACATAGAGGATTTGAGCCAGAATTCACAATAAAAGAATAAGAAAACTGGAACATAGAAGAACTGTGTCTACTTGTGTGGATTTTGTATTGCGCCCCCCCCAATTTGTAGGGGATTAAAGACTTGCCTACAGGAACACCTCTGTAGAAGCAGCATAATTAAGGACTATAAGAATAAAACATTACATTTCCCGTGTTTACCAGGACTTTGTCCTGGAACATTTTTAGTGCATGAAGATACAGGTATAAGTGATGTGTTGTACCATTCCCATGGAAGTTGTAATATTGAAAATGTTTTGAAAAGCAAGATTAAGATTTGTATCGATTGTTTATTAAATGTGGAAGGAATAAAGGGTTCTTTCCTAGAAATATAAATCTTGATAGGAATCTATGAATTTTTGTGGGTAATGAGGGTCACTGTTTTCAATAAAAGACAGAAATTGTAAATTACAACAGGTTGATAGATTAAAGTGTAAATTGTATCTAAAAATTGATGCATTTAGCGAAATAGGGGCTAGTATGAAAGTTAAATATCATTTCACAACTTTCACAGAAGCAGAGAAAGATAGACTATTGGGACAAATAAGAGGTGATAGGGATTTAACTACCACAGCATTTGACAATATGAAACACCTGATGCATAAAGTGGAAAATCAACAATTTAAAGATTGCAGACTTGACTGGCATGCAATTACATTGGGTCAACATCTAGGACATAATCTGATACCACGAGGTCTGAGAATATATGTAGAACATAATATTGGAATAAAATCAGCTAAACTGGATAACAAATGGGATGGAATCAGAACAAGGTGCTCTGTAGATTTCATGTATGCATTAATTGAGGCCATAATAGAAGAAAGAGGAAAGTTAATTGAATAGTTAAATCAAGAAAAAGAGGCTTTAAAACTTAAAATGCAATTAGAAGATTTCAATACAACATTGGAACAGATTAAAAAGAAGTTAGAAAGTTATGAAAAAAATTTAAAACAGCAAAAAATTAAAAAATTCAATAGAGATGCAAATGACTATAAGGAAAATAAAATATATACCCATTCAAAAAAAAATTTCAACCAAATGTTGTATATAGATCAAGATTCGAAGAAAGTGGATCAGACAATGATGGTAGTTATGGCAGAATTAGTTCAAAACCCCAAAGAGGGCCTAGATCAGACACAATGGGAGGTAACAGGACTAACAGGATGGGGCAAGCAGCTCAAAGTATGATGAGGGTTGAACAAGAACAGGCCCCAAGAGAGAATTTTTCCAGGCAAGAAGGATTCAACAAAAAATCTCCAGGACAGAGCAGAATGGAAGTCAGAACAGATAGAGAGAGAGAGCAGATACAATACACGAGTCAGAGGTATTTCAGAAGAGGTCACAGAGCAGGTAAGGGGAGATATAGGAATAGGAACAGGCAGAGGCAAAGGAGACACCAGGCCCAAACAGAAATATTACCAGAGGTGATACCTATATTTAACTTGAGTCATAGAAATCTGACAGAAATAGAGACTAAAACTCTGTCGAGAGGTTTGTCTTTTGCACCAGTCATGTCAGTAAATAATTTCGACTTAGAATATGACTTTCAAAATTTTTTCAGAAAATTATGGCTACAAGCACAATATGGCAATCAAATTTCTGAGGAAAACTATAAGAAAATACTAATGAAGGATTTAAAGGTTAGGTCAACCTATAATCCTCCCTCAGGAATATTTCCAACAGTTGAAACTTATGCAGAAATTGTTAAAAAGGAGATACACAGTTTGTTTTCAACAGAAAAGGAAATGAGGCTAGTTAAGGATAACTTGAATCAACTAGAAAGGACAGCTCTGAATTCCTTAGATAGGGATGAGTCAATTACAATAAAACCAGCAGACAAGGGTGGGGGCATAGTAGTGATGGATTATGATCATTATCAAAAGATGTGTCTTAATCTATTACTAAATGAAGACAACTATGTTAAACTTACATCAGATCCAATGTTAAGTTTACAAAGAGAGTTATTAGTTATGATAGAAGAATTGATATTAATGAACCAATTAGGAGATTGGGAAGGAACTTTACTGTTACAGAAACATCCAAGCACACCAGTATTTTATGCAATTCCAAAAATACATAAGAACTTGATTGACCCTCCTGGGTGTCCCATAGTATCAGGGATTGGCAGTCTGTTTGAGACAGTATCAAATTATATAAACTTTCATGTACAACCTCTAGTGGAATTAATACCTACATATGTAAGAGACACAATGCATTTCATAGAAATATTAAGGGAAATTAGATTGACAAAAACTGAAAGAGAAAAAGCATTGTTGGTTACCATGGATGTTTCTGATCTTTATACTAGCATTCCCCATGATGAAGGAATTTTAGCAATGGGAAGTTTATTAGATCAAAGGCATTCTGGAGAACATCCCAATACTAGAACGATACAGAAGTTAGCAGAATTCATTTTGACAAAGAATTATTTTAGATTTGAAAAAGTCTTTTATGAACAGAGGAAAGGGTCAGCAATGGGGTCAACTATGGCCCCAGCATATGCTAATGCTTTTATGCATGTATTTGAAAAAGAGTATGTAAAAGATCAGGAAAGAAATCCCTATTTTGAGTGGATTACCATGTACAAAAGATATATAGATGATTTATTCATTATATGGACAGGTACAGTAGAAAAACTTAGAGAATTTCATACATATTTGAATTCATGTTCACGACATATAAAATGTACCATGGAGTTCAATGGGGAATATATCCCATATTTAGATGTGAAAATAATGAAGGAAGAAAATGGTCTATATACTTCATTGTATAGAAAAGAAACAGCACGTGATACGATTTTGCATACTAAAAGTTTTCATTCAGAAAATCTTATTGCAAGTATTCCTTATTCTCAGTTTCTCTGGGTTCGTAGAAACTGTGGACAAGAAACGGATTTTAGGAAAGAAATGGATGAGGCAACTATAAGATTTAAACAGAGGGGATATGAGAAAAAAACATTAATACAAGCTAAAAGACGAATAGAATCAGTAACACAGGATATAGCATTACAAGGAAAACAAAAAGAAGAAAACGAAAAGAGGATAGTATTTAGTATAAAACATAATCATAAGTCTAAAGAAATTCAACAGATTAATAACAAACATTGGACAATTCTACAGAATTTCCCATCGGAAAATAATGTGTTTCAACAACCCCCTTTGGTGGCAGAAAGAAAAGTAAAAACTTTGAGAGATAAATTGATACATACAGATCATTTACAAGGGAAACAAGAGATTAGTACACAATTGCTATTAGGGCCTTTGAATCCGGGAATGACACAATGTGGACACTGTTCAGTGTGTGGCCATACAAGTAAAAAAACTGTCTATAAACATCCATGGACAAATAAAGAATATCCGATTAGACGGTTTATTACCTGTGAAACCACAGGTGTTATATACATATTACAATGTACATGTGATAAAATCTATATAGGTATGACTACTCGCCAACTTAAACAAAGGATTCAGGAACATAAATCCAATATTAGAAATAAAGTAAAAACTCCAGTTGCAGAACACTTCATAACAGCTGGCCACATGGGGGCATCTATTAGATTTTGGGGTTTGGAAGTTGTACAAAAATTAGATAGAGGTGGAGATTATACAAAAATATTAGAAAGGGCAGAAACCAAGTGGATATATGAAATGGGAACATTAAATTCCAGGGTTGGTATGAATAAAGATATCAACTGGAATTGTTGCCAGAGATAAGAAAGATGATATGTAACAGTTAACCGATCAGAGTTTTAGTATATAAAAGACATACGAAAATAAAAGAATGAATCTTAAATACAAGTACAGGGGGAATGACGTCATAACATAAAGCATTACATATAAAAATGGTTTGGAACATTAATACGTTCTTGGAAATGAGACTGGTGATGGACTATAAGCATAAATAAAGAAGTAGGAATAGGTTAGAATGCAACTTTAAAATGGGGGCATTCCCATTTACAATTCCTTAAAAAAAAGTAGAACATTTTATTAGTAGGGAGTTACTTAAAAGGTAATATCATGTGAAAAAGTAGTAGTCAGAATAGGCAATAACAATAAGAGAGGGTTGTAAAGGGATTGTTCTCCTTTCTTTAAAAAAATGTTTAAAAAAAAAAGGATTTCAAATAGATCAAATGAGTCCAGTTAGTGACGTCACTTTATGAGGTCTGGGGCATAAAAACAAAGTGTAACGCCTTAAGTGACTTTGAGACTTAAGCAGTATTGTAGTGCGAGTTAGAATGAAAAACGAGTATGTAAGAAAGTTATTCTAATATGTCCCTCACATATATTCACTTTTTAAAGATAAATATATTACAAGTAGGCTATTAGTCAGGTGCTAATGCCGTTTAAGTTATACGATAGGCAGCTAAAATTAACTGCTGTAGATTATGTTAGTACAGAGAAAAAGATAAGGTATTCTCTGTTCTCCTCTTTGACCCGGACACTGGAAGGTACAACAGGGCTACCTGCAGACATCCACAGGGATACAGATCCCATGGGTAGGGCTGCAATAGTGAGTTTCTATGCCTAGTTGGGCATTCATATCCTACACTTCACAGCATATTCCCAGTCCAGTCTATCAGACCTGAACCACTTGTTTATTTATTTATTTAAACATTTGGTAACCGGCCAAGGCACACTGAGCCGAGGCTCATTTCCAGGTGTGACCCGGGGGAAAACTGGGGAGAAGGTACAAAGAACATAACAAATTTCTTAGCAATACAATTACAATTTCAAATCATAAGCAGTACAAACTTACAGAGTCAACAGAGAACAGTATGCAAAAACACATTAAATGATTACAGTGTAGATTAGCAGCATGTATGTGCTGTCAGTTAACATGGGAGCATGTCAACTGACAGTACTTACTTGTCCTCCCCCTTCTGCGCATAACAAACAAACACCCTCCTCATGGAATGTAACTCTCTGCAATGGCTAGCACACTTGCAAAATTCACATCATGGAATGTGAAGAGCATAAATTCACCCAGTTCATCACAAGAAACACACTTATTGAAACCAGAGGCTGACAAACTAGAGAAAGGGTGGATAGGGCAAGGATACTCTATCTCCTATAACTCCAAGAGCTGGGAAGTGGCCATCTTATTCCATAAAGTCATAGAATTCCAGGCCACAGGCACCCATAAGGACCTGGACAGGTGATTTATAATTGTCACTGGGAAACTGTGGGGCAAAAACGTCACCCTTTGCTGTGTGTATGGACCAAATCAATCAGATGCACTGTTCTACATGTCCCTGACACAAGTGCTTGCAGAAAAGGGGGTGGGTCATGTACTAGTGGGAGGGGATTTGAATATAGTAATGGATGAACTCCTGGACAGGAATGAAGCCCCAAAGCCCCCCCCCAATATTGGTTGCATTGCAGGCACTAGCCAAGGAGACTGGCACCTCTGACATCTGGAGCCTGATAAAGCCCAAAAGAATGGATTGCTCCTTCTACTCTATTCTGAACAACACCTGTTGCAGAATAAACCTCTGACTCACCCAGCGACTTGGACTGAGGATGTAACAGGGACCACAATTGACACAAAGTTATATCAGACCACAGCCTAGTCTTCTTCTCATGGCTACCCCAATACCAAATAATTCCCAAAACCAACCACTGGAGGCTCAACACCTCCACCCTGAGGGATGAAAGCATTTTGTTACCAACTTACTCTGGACATCCAAGATTTCCTGGTGCATAAAAAACCCACAGATGCCTCAGCTGCACTGTAGACTTTCATCAGAGGGAGGTGTATTAAAATTCCTCCAAAATTAAAAAGGCCAAAGAGGGGGGCATGGCTTGGCACCCACTAGATGGCTGCCTGTTTTTTTCTTTCCATTAACCCCTTAATACAGTCCATCTAAATCCACCCTAAAAACTGCGGTTCCGGTTATGTAGATTAACAGAGCTACTTTCTCTGAATTGTCTGCTACTTGAATTGTAAAAATTGGTAGTGGTTTGGCTGGGATGTTGTTGACTGAAGTCCAGAGAATCCTTTTTCTGTCAGGTGATGCATGACGGCAATGGTAGAAAACAATTCCTCTCCAGTGGCCCTGTTGGAGTTAAAAGGGATGTTTGAGCAACGAACGAGTAAAATCAATAACCTGGAGATCACTGCCCAAAGAACAAATGCTGATGTTGTGCAGCTGGGGGACAGGATCAATGCTGCAGAGCTAAGAATAGCCTTCACAGAAGACAATTCAGAGAGAGTAACAGCGCACCTCCATGAGCAAGGCAAAGTGCTCCACCTCCTCTGGGAATGGGTGGAAGACCTCGAAAATAACAGCCGGAGGAACAACCTCCATTTTTGAGGGATTTCCCAAAGGATGTGAAGGGCAAAATGCAGTGCCCTTTTTACAGAAGGCTTTGATTGATGTACTTGGCTCAAAATGCCCTCACACCCTCAAAATAGACAGGGAACATCGTTCTCTTGCCCCTCCTCCAAATGGGGAGAATGGCCCCAGCCCCTCCTAGCAAGACTTCTTTGGTATAGGGACAGAGAAAACATATCACTCAGTGGGCCAGACAAAAAGGGACATTGAACTGGAAAGGACATATCATTCAAATCTTTCCAGACTTCTCGCTGGAGCTCTCCAATCATCACAAGGCAAACACTCCAGCCAGGAGGACTGTCATGGAGCTAGAGGTTCCCTATGCCATGTGGTATCCAGCTACACTATGAATCAGCAAAACTGGCACCACTCAACAATTCTATGCACCAGAGGGAGCCAAAGCCTTTATACACAGACACTGACCCCAAGTGAACTTTAGCAAGTTCCAACCAAAACCTCGCCATAGGCAAAGTGACCAACACCCTCAGGAAACGGACATAACTCTGGCATACATCCTCCCAGCTCAAGATATGGCCCCCCTCTACAGCACCTTCCTGAGCTGGTGGAACCCTGGCTACCTACATCACACCCTAAGAGGCATAATAAACAAAAAACTTTAAAAGAGAATGGCTAGCCAGACAGAGAAGCAGGAGCAAGAGCAGGAGGGAAGGCTCACCTGCCTGCTCAGCCACTCGCTCACTTCTTTTGAGGACTAACATGTTTGTCTCACTGCTCAACGCTTCTCCAGAGGACCAGCACTAACTGCCATCACCTCAGCACCTTCTTCCCAGCCCAGTCCCAGTGACCAGACCAAAGTCCTAGATGGATGCAGTAAACTTGGTTGCAGTGGTTAGTAGCCTTCCCACTAGTGAGTCATCTGGGTATGGAGCAGTCTCCCTACACCCCTACAAGGTACCAGAGGGGGTTAAGCAGACCATGCAGGAGGAGCTCAGAGACATGCTTCCTCTCAGAGTAATCCAGGAGTCCAGTAGCCCCTAGGTATCACCTATGGTCTTGATCCCAGAGAAGGACGGTACCACAAGGTTCTGCGTCGACTACTGGATGCTTAACAGCTGCACAGAATCAGACGTCTACCCCATGCCCAGAATGGATGAGACCTTAGAACATCTGGGGAGCATTTTGTACGCAATCCAGCACAGAGCATTTTGTATGCAATCCAGCACAGACTACCTGCCTATGCCAATAGGTGGAACAGGTGGGACTTTTATCAAGTAGAACTCCCTGCTAGTGAGGACTAAATAACACCTTGGTTTTTAAAGTTGTTCACTTTGAAACTTAGTATAAATACAGGCTATGGACCTTGCTTCTGCTTCAGATTCTTTTTATTTTACTTCATCTCATTTACCCTATTAATCCAGAACTGTGTAGACCTTATGGTTTACAAATGCCATGTTTATTTATCTTGCTTGTCTTAGACAGGTAAATTAATTCAGAGACCATAGTTGTTAAATTATTCTTGTTATTTTTAACAATTTTATTCTTGACTACATAAATTATAGGTTGTGCAACTTAGTTTTTACTTTCTATTGGTTATGTGTTACAGGGCTGCAACCAGCATGAACATTTGGGAGGGGCTAGATATGTTGCAAGGTGGGAATCTTCTTCATAAATGCCGGGGATCTAGGGGCCGCCCAGAAGTTATGGGGTACTAGATGCTCTGTAGTACATTTTAGGGCCTATTTTGAAGCTAAATAACTAACCCTAAGCTCTCGTTCACCATAGGCAGAAGAGCTCAGAGATGAGTTATTTAGCTTCAAAGTAATCTACAAACACCAGTTGTCTTTAACTGGATACTTAGTATTGATTCTTGACCAGGTCCAAGGGTCTGGCTGGGTACCGTTAGGCGCACTGACTGAGGCTCTAGGGTGCTGGATGCTCTCTTTGGTGCATTATTTAGATTATTTTTAAGCTAAGTAACACATCTCTTCTGAGCTCTGTTTCACCATGGAGAACAGCTCACAGATGAGCTGTTTAGCTTTATAATAAGCTACAAAATGCCTTACTGTAAGGAAAATATTGCTATCTTGCTGGCTCCAGCTTTAGTGAATACTACATATGGTGACTGTGACACATATTGTATTCTGAACCTGAGGCTAGCAAGATGCTGATACCTGTCTGATGAGGACAGTTATCACCAACTCTCTTTAGCTGGATAGTTGCTGCTGTGCCTGTTTGTTTGTATAACAGGTGTCTGGGGGCCTTTTAGGCTTTCTGAAGCTCTGGGATGTTACGTGCTCTCCTCTATGAGACATTTTGTGAAAAAGTACCTGTTTGTTTTACAGGTGGCCTTGACTTGTTGTGCGAAATAAGAGTAGTAGCATATTTATTCTACAGAAGAAAAAAATAGAAACAAACATGAAATCAGTGACATGACTCATAATAAATCTAAATGATGCTTCTTCTTCACCAGCTCATCTATAATGTCTTGTACTCCTGGACACTCATTTCTAGAAAGGTTCATCATTGCAAGCCCCGAAAGCCGATCCTGTGCTATTGTTGTACGTAAATATGTCTTGAGCCTGTGTAGACAACTGAAAGATCTTTCAGCGGATGCTGTTGTGATGGGTATAGTAGCGAAGATTTTCAATAGATAGTAAATTTTTAGATAGAACATTATGTCAGGTGCTGCAAGAGCTTCATTGACATTCTTCAGTCTGTTATCCATGGACATTTCGTTCCATTTTGCTAGCTATCTATCATACTCGTTCTTCAAGTCATCCCGGGTATCAGGAATGTCATCCTCATACATTTGTATGGTACTACTTATGTTCTTGAACCCACCCTCAGCCACATATTTTGGAATCAGATGCTGAATCATGCAAAATGTTCTGACATGTTCACCAAATCGATTCTGTAGTTCCAGTAAGAGGTTATCGAGAAATGGAAGAAAAATGGAAAGCTTGTAGTACTGTTTTGGATCTGACTTTGGATAATTAGCACGTTTTGTTTGCCTACCAGCCAGACGAGGTATTTGAAGAGGAACTCCTGTAAGGCTTTCTGCTTTTTGAAATATGTCGTCAAACTCCTCCTCAGAGTTCTGCCTTATTCTCTGAAGAGATCATGAACATCTTCAATCTGATGCAAGCACTGCAAAATGTCAGCATCTGGTTTTTGAAGAGAGACGGACATGGGAAGAAGCAGTCCTGAGAACCTAGCTAGTGTATGTAATGAGACAAGGAAGCCATGTGTGTGAATGCAAGTGAGAAATTGTTTAGCCTTTGCAGGAGCAACGCAATCTGGCCAGTCAGTTATGTCTGACAATGCCTCTGTCCCAGCAGGATACATATCAACAAAATGAACAATCATTTCATTCGTTTCAACCCACTGTGTTGCATACAGTCCAGTGAGTTTCTTCTTTTTTATGTCTGGTAGCACACTGATTTTCTCTTTCAGAAGCATCATTCTCTTCGCTGATCCTCAGACAAAGTTTAACACCTCCTTTGTCGTCTCAAAACAGTTACTGATTTCACGTAACTGACACATATGTGCTATGACGAGATTCAGTGAATAGCTGGAACAGTGCACGTACAGTGCTTTAGGTATTCGCCTCACAGTTACTGACTGTGCACCTTTTGCAGTACATCTCATTGCTGCACAACCATCATATCCTTGGCCACACAGCTTATCAAGATTGAGACTGTACTGCTCTATGCTTTGTATAATTTTCTGTCCAATTCCTTCTCCTGTTCCATCAGTAAGCTGTTTGAAACCTAGAAACTGTTCGTGAATATTGTTGTTCTTGATGAACTGGACAATTATTGACAACTGTTCCACTGTGGCACTGTCAGTAGTGCTGCCTGCAAGAATTGAATAAAACACTGCATTATTTACATGCTTTACAAGTGTTTCCCACATCAGTTTGCTGCTTGCAGTAATTATTTCATTCTGAATTTTCCAGCTTATGTAAGTTGCATTGCTACCACACATTTTCAAATGGTGTGCCAAAACATCATCACCAGCTTGCAAACATAATCTCAATGCTGCACGGAAATTACCATTGTTATCTTCTGGTTCTTCAAGACTAAGTGGTGTTTTGGTGTCACGGTGACCCTGTAGTGCTAATCCTTGCCTAGCACAGAAAAGCACTGTTTCTATTATTGGCACCAATCTCTTTCTGTTTTCTTGTATTTTTTTCACATAAGAATCCATCATATCTATGACATCTGACTTTTTATCATCATAATATGCAGAGAAATCTGCTGCTGCACTCATACTGTCTTGATGGTACTTAGACAGTGCATGTGCTCGAAACCTGTCAAGAGCGGCTTTCCATTTAACGAGAGGTTCGGTAAAAAGTTGTCCTGCATTTGGATGCTTTCCCTGTCTAACTTCAGTATTTTCAGTACTTTCAAAAAGAACACAAAATTTACAAAGAACACCCTCAACTTCAGAAGTGTACACCAGCCATGGGTATGTTTTTAACCAGGAGAACTGAAAACGATGTGATTGTTTTCCTTGTTGCACAGAAGGAAAATTATATTATTCTTCTTCTGGAATCCAACAAGAATGAAGAAGTTTATAGTAAACCTCTTCAGAAAAACCTGATGAACCTTTTGATAGCAAATTCATAAATCTGCCAATGTCATATTGGTCTGACTTTTGCAATGGCGATTGAGTGTGTGTTGATGATGTCAACACAACAACATACTCAAAGCTCTGAGGTCTGTTTTGACACTTAACCAACATGACTGAAGATAAAGGCAATGTGCCAGAGAGAGACCTCTGATGCTGGCAACAGGTTAACGAAGAAGCAGTTGATGTTGCTGGCAGCCTGACTTTTTCAAAAAAAATTAGATAACTACTCACTGTATTGATTTGCTGGAACACACAGTGCAATTGCTGGCATCAGAACAATTACATATGGTCCTTAGACAGGAAGACGCGGAGAACAGGGGCAAGCAAGGCTCCAGATAAGGGGATTACCAACCTATTTTACTCACCTCATTTTAGGAAATACTCTTAAGAAAAAAATTTTAATGAGTACCAGTACTCACTCAGAATTTGTAAATACTCCACATGCCAAAGAATAGTGCTTCATAACATAACTGGTGATTCAAAAGGAGCATTTTTTTTCCATATTTACAGCACTTGTACCCATCCCAGTTTTGTTTTATTCACTATATTTCAAAACTGGTGAATAAAGTACTCCTAACTGCCAACATTATCTGGAATATTGTTGGCACTTGATCAATACTTATCGAGAAAAAAACATTGTTCTAAAAAACATACTCTTCACTCCACTCCGTCCAAACATTTGTACACATCTGAATTTGGTTTTACTCACCTCACTTTCAAATTGAGGAGTACAGTACTCATCCCAAAAAATCTTATCTGAAGCCCTGGGGGCAGGAGAAAAAATATCCGCTTTTTCGGCCTCCCAGAGAACGAGGAAGGCACTGACCCCGTGGCTTTTGCAGACTACCTCCTCCGATTGCTTCTTGATCTAGGCCCAAAATATCAGCTCGATGTAGAGAGGGCCCACAGGTCTCTGGGCTCAAAACCTACCAGATCAGATGCCAGACCAAGATCCTTCGTAATGTGATTCCTTAACTATAATCAAAAGGAACAATTACTTTTGAAGGCTTAGCGTATGCAGAAATTAATTTATGGCTCCCAGAGGTTGATTTTCGATAATGATTACACCCCTGTGACACAACGTATGCGTAGGGAATACTCCCCAATACACCTCAGAGCTCAAAACCTCAAATTTAGAACACCCTATCCTCTCAGACTAGTGGTTTTATTCCCAAATGGCTCCAAAACTTACTCCACAGCAGCTGAGGCAAGAATGGACCTACTGGCAAGAGGGAATATCCCAAATGGAGGAGTGAAACAAGCCTCCCAAAACACCGTGGACATATTGAAGAATGGGCAGGGGGAACTAACCTCGGAAGCAGATATGGACCCTCATCTGAGAGACACACTACAGAAAATAAAACTATAGCACAACCCTACGCTACAGACCTGAGGATTCTGAAGACTGGAACTTTTTAAATGCTCCTGTCACAGGTTAGTGCGTGGGGGGGCCAAGGTGGGGGGAGGATTTTCGTCCTTGCACTGTAAGTGGGTTGAGGGGAGGGCCTCTAGCATTCTGCACCCCCCCAACTATAATACATTTAAGCCTCTATCCTATGTATGGCTCTAGGGGGATCAAACATTTATTTAGGGGCCCCCTCTCCACCTGACACAGCAGTGGGCCTTCCTCTTCCATAGACACATTTGCTGGGGGGACCTCCCTCCTTCTGGCCTCTAATTACCCCACTGCCTCCTGTAGTCTGAACAAGGAGAGACCGGGTCTATCAAGCAAGAATATGGCATTCCATAACGGCCTTAATAAATTACATTGCTCGACCCTTTTCTCCCTCGGACTGCTGGTTGCTCATCTCTTTCCCCCTCTTTACCTTTGAGAGTTAAAGTACGAGGTTGCCTTTCCTTCCCTGACAATAAGGGAACCAGGCATCCTATACAGGCTTTGGAGAACATTAGACAAATTAACTCTCACCTCTTTATTGAAAGAAGACTACAAATCTGGCACCCTTAAGGGTTGTCTGGGGAAGGGAGAGGGGAAGGGTATCATTTCAGTTTAAATACAATGAATATAGTCTTCTCATATTTTTGGGTTAGATAAAAATTTATTTTGGGGGAAATCTGGAAGTTAACCTTAACTCTAACCAACAATAGCGCCACCCTGTGCAAAACCTCTTTATAAGATCTTTGGGGTGAGCTCCACGTTTGGCACTAAGTTTTTTACTTACGCAGGGAAACCTGATGCATACACCTCACCACTCTTGGTAGGCTTTGGTACATCTTACCTTTGGGGGTCTTAGGCCCCCATGAGTGGGTGAACCTCATTACTCAGTGGTTGATACCCCACCCACCATGGAAGGATAGGTGCTTGCACTCCCTTCTCATGGGCTCTGGGTTGGAGACTGGTTGTCTCCCCCATTTGTGGAAGTACATCTGTATATAGTTCTCTCCATTTGGAGAGTGTTATATAAGTTTAAGGACATAATACTGAAATTTGAGCTTATAGCCCCTTTACAAATTATGGTTGTGACTAAGGTCAATGCTTGGGATATTGCTTATGTTACTAGTGATATGGTTATTTTGGTTAAAGTTATTACTTTTTTCTTTCCTATTTTAGTTATGGTTTTCTTAATGAAAATGGTGAGACAAACTCACAGTAAAACTTCCTGGGGATGGCACAGTGGGGGGTGGCATCTGGGGAGGGGAATGTACCGAGGCCCTTTGACCAAATATTATGTCAGGTCTACTGCACTGGGTCCATTAGAACAACCTGACTTTCTTGAGATCACTTGGGAAGATATACCCACCTTAATTCAGTTTTTCTATCTGGTGCCTTCCCTCCTGTTTGGGGCCTGCCTTCCCATATACCTAATACTATTAAAGATTGGAGATGGATACCATTCCAGTTAGTATCTATTCACTGAATGTGAGCGGACTACATGCCCCAATAAAACATACCAGAATAATGCAATATTTAGGGAAACAAAAATCAGATTTATACTTTTTACAGAAAACACACTTATCACCTGGGGAACATCAAAAATTGCAATGGGGTCACCGATACCAAGTTATTGCATCATCCCATAGTAGTGGCCATAAGAGAGAAGTGGCAGTCTTGATTCCCTCTACCAGCCCGATAGAGATACAGGAAACTTATACAGATTCACAAGGTAGATTTATCATCTTGAGGGGTATTCTTTATTCTCAGACAATAACTCTGGTCAATACATACCTTCCCTCTCAGTCTACACTCCCAGTAATCCGCAACTTTCTTCAGAGGGTGATGGAGAGGATGCAGGGGGTGTTGATTATGGGAGGAGACTTTAATATAGCCCTTTCCCCACAGGTGGACTCTTCTAATCCCCACTCCCATCAACTTTCTAATGCGGCGAGATACCTGAAGGGGAACTGGTCGCACTTGGGAATTCAGGATGTATGGAGGAGATTATTTCCCTCATCCCCAGATTTGACCTTTTTCTCAGGATGACATCACACATATTCCAGGTTGGATTATTTTCGTATAACATGCGAACATTTAACCCTTGTCCAAGACCTAATTATAGAACCCCGGGTTCTTTCCGATCATAACCCTCTTCTACTTAAAATTAATTTGGATAAAGCTAAAAAGCTAAAATGTTGGTGCTTCAATACATCCCTTCTTCGAGGCTCTGAATTTTTGGACACCATTAGAAAACTAATTCCTCAGGTGATTCAAGAAAATCTAACCCCAGAAATATCATACCCCATTCAGTGGAGCACATTAAAAGCAGTAATTCTAGGTAAGATTATTTCTTATGCCTCTAACAAAAAGATGAAAATGGAGGCTTCCTATACCTATTTACAAGACCAACTTTTTTCATATCAACAACTTTATAGAGAGGGAGACAAGGAACTACAGAGGAAAATAAGAGGAATAAAACAAGAAATCCAAAAGATACTAGATTATAAAGTCCTCCAGAACTTAAATTTTTTTAAAACAAAACAATTGGGGGAAAGAGGCTTAAGACTATTGGCATGTAAGCTACGAGCCAATAGACAGGCTTCAACCATATTAAAAATTAAAAATCCAGTCTCAAATGAACCTACACATAAAAAGGAGCAGATAAGGGCAGCCTTTTTTCAATATTATCAATCCCTATATTCAGCCCCCCTGCCCTCCCAAAATTCTCTCCAAATGCGGGAGAGATTCTTAGCTAATCTCTCCCTCCCTCCCCAAATTATCTGACAACCAAAAAAAAAAACATTAGAAGCCCCAACTGGAACAGCAGAGGTACTATTCCAGTTCAAAAATCTTAAATCTTTGAAATGTCCAGGCCCCAATGGTTATGGTGCAGAATGGTACAAAATGTTTGTGCCTCAACTTCTCCCAGGCCTCTTACCGGCACTCTATGCAGTGGCAGCAGGGGAGTCTCCTCCTCCATCCTGAAACTATGCCATACTCTCACCATTATTAAAACCCAATTAAGACCCTACCTTAACCATCTCCCATCACCCCATTTCCATATTGAATACCGACTACAAGATCTACATGGCCATATGAGCTAAAAGACTAGAATCCATACTTATGACCTTAATCAATCCAGACCAATCGGGCTTTATTAAACAACGTAATACTTCAGATAATGTACATCATCTCTCGATCTTGTTAGAACGTATCCATGCAAGACAGATCCCAAAGATCTTGTTAAGCCTTGATGCCGATAAGGCACTCGACAGGGTGACATGGGATTTTCTATGGTCAGCCCTGTTGAGGTTTTCATTCCTGGAAACCTTCTTAAAATGGTTAAGAAACATATATTCCCACCTTAAGGTGTATACACGTGTCAATGGGGCACTTTCTCCCCCTATTCAACTCCAACGAGGCACAAGGCAGGATTGTCCCTTGTCTCCATTGCTGCTTGTCCTGTTTGTGGAACCTTTGGCATCTGTGATCAGGAAAAACAGTTGAATTAAGGGAATCCCAATAGGCCAACAGATATATAAAGTGGCATTATTCACAGAAGATATAATGTTTACCATCTTATCACCAGAACAATCATCCCTTGCAATATGGGCCACCCTCCGAAATTTGAGGAGTTGGCCAGACTTAAACTTAACATACCAAAAAACAAAGTTCTCTCTCTATTTTTTACCCCCAGCTCAGACTTTAAAAAAAGTTACCCCTTAAAGTGGTCTTGTACCAAACTAAAATATTTAGGAATTAATATACCCATGCATCTAGATCATTTTGAGCTGATCAACTATGAGCCACTCTCACTCCAAATTCAATCAGACCTATCAAGATGGGGAAGACTCCAGCTTACCTTTTTCCAAAGGGTGGAGTCAATTGGTATGAATATTCTCCCACATCTCCTCTATTTATTCCAAAATATCCCAGTTTTTCCCTGTCCATTTTACTTTACATCATGGGATAAAATGATCTCAAATTTTATATGTGGGAAAACAGACCCAGAATCCGACTTTCTCTCCTCCAATTATCTTGGTCACAAGGGGGTGCTAACCTTCCAAATTTGAAACATTATGCAATGGCATCTTTCCTTAAAACCCTATTTTTATGGCTATCCCCCACTTATAAAGCCCCTTGGAAAGATATAGAGTTCTCAATAAATGACTTATATGATACTAAGAAAATAATTTTTGCTTCAAAAGGCTGGGGACCTCCACTTCGAAACTTCTCTCAATATACAGCACAAGTACTAAAAAATATGGAATAGAATCAAACAGGAGAAATCTTTTCAGGAAACAACTTTCTTTTTTTCACTAATATCTGAAGATGAACATTTCTTCCCAATAACTTTTGATATGACCTTTGCCCTTTGGAGGTGGTTAGGCCTGGAATTTTTTTACCAATTCCTTACCAATAGATGCCTGACATCCTTTGAGCAATTAAGGGAAAGCTATGGTCTTCCCAAGAAAGACGTTTATAGGTATCTATAAGTTAAGAATCCTGTCCTACAACAAAAAGATGTAACTGCCTGCCTTCCCAATCCAACATCTAAAATATGGAAACTCTTGAGTGACACCCTGAGTGGAACTTCCTTGGGTCATTTAATCGATCATCTTTATAAAATGCTTAGAGATCACCTGGGAGATACAATCAGTTTTAAATAGCAGGAACAAGGATCTGGATCTCAAAATCCCATTTCTTTCTTCGTGACAGGCCTCTCCTTCTGCATTGAAGTTAACTTACTCAAACGTGTGGAGGGAGTTTGCATAGAAATGCAGGATAAGATTTTTCCGGTCCCCTCATATACTTGCTAAATATCTCCCTCCTTCATATGGCCGATGATGGCGCAATTGCTCCTGCCGACTGGCTGACTTGGGGCATATCTTTTGGTTGTCCCCACTATTGACTCCCTTTTGGTGCAACTTCCAACAAGAAATAACTGAATGCTTAGGAGAACATATTGACCTTATGCCAGATATGATTCTATTATCTACATTTCCCCCACGTCGTCCAGCATGGTATAAGACTCTACTCCCAATATCTGTAGTAGCAGCAGAAAAAGCCATCACAAGATGATGGATGTCAACAATAATTCCCACAATTCCAGAATGGAGAAAAGTGGTAATAGAAATTTATCAAATGGAGAGCCTAATGGCAAAACTACATAATAAAAATGCTTACTTTAGAGAGAAATGGCCACCTTGGATAATGTATATTTTCCATCATGATACAGATTTTGTTCCTTAGTTTTATCATAGATAGAGGGAATACAAGTTGTGAGGGCTCCGGATTTAAAGCGAATGAGGGGCATGGTGTGGTCCGTTTCCAAGGGCATATTTTAGTTACATACCTTCATATTAATCCACTCCAGTAAAAGCTCAAAGGTTCAATTTAGGCTCTTTGTTGTCTCCAGTCATGAGTAATGAAGGATCTTTTTTAATCTATACCTAAACATAAGTAAATAATTATGTATTTTATATATAATCCTTCTACAGTGTAATGTACTGTGTCTCAATATCTGATAAAAGGAAATTTAAAAAAAAAGAGAACTTTCACTGCTTTGGCTTACTTTTGCCAGTGACAGTGTCATCTTTTTCAGGCATCATAGTAGTCAAAGTGTGTGAGCCTCTCTTTTTTTGGGGAGGTTTGGTTATTATTAGTTAGTTCAGGAGGTGGAAGTGCCAAGACAAGGGTGCCGTGAGTTGGGGTTGATAACAGTTATGACAGTAGGAACTACAAGGTTTAAATTCTGGTTTTCTAGTTCAAATGACAAGACAAGAGTGGAGTGCCGTCAGGTAGGGATGATAACACTTATGACGATAGGAACTACAAGATGTAAATATTTTTTTTGTCAGGTCACTGCTTATTAAGTGCAAGCCCAGCAGGACTCTACCTGCCTGCGTCTCTTCTGGTTTTGTTTTCTAGTTCAAAGGACAAGACAAGAGTGCCGTCATGTGGGTTGATAACACTTATGACAGTAGGAACAGCAAGTTACAGTATTTTTTTTTTCAGGTCACTGCTCTCTCACTGTAAGCCCAGAAAGACCTCTACCTGCCTGGCTCTGTTGCTCTCTCTCTCTCTGTCTCTGGGTTTTATTTTCTAGTAGTTCAAGGAGGAACAAGTGTGCTGTGAGGTGGGGTTGATAACAGTGCCCTGACAGTATGGAACTAAAAAGATCTTAATAATACATGTATTATATCTGCAGGTAGGTAGTACTAAGACACTCTCAACTCAGTCAGTCAGTCACAGGCAGCAGACTGCTGTATAGCTCTTAAAAGAGCTTTTTTACACAATGTTTTTTTCTTCTTTTTTTAACTTCCTCTCTCCTTCTCCTAGTCTGTCTCTCTGCAAGTGCAATTCTGCACACTAGTCAAAGTGTATCAACAGTACAGCTTTTAAAAGAGCTTTTTTTCACAATCTCCATTTTTTTTAAAACTGCGTCTCTCCTTCTCCTAGTTTCCTTGTTTGCAATTATGTATCCTGTAGCTAGCTCTTAAAAGAGCTTTTTTACACAGTAACCTTTTTTGTATTTTTAAACTGTCTGCCTCTCCTAGTCTATCTTTCTGCAGACTGAGCCATCCCTCTACCCTTCCTCCTGTGGCTCAGCCTCAGCTGTACAGCTCTAGCCTGCACTGTATTAGCTCTTAAAATATCTTTTTTTATTGATTCTCCTTCTCCTTCTTTTCTTTATAACTGGGAACTGTCTGTCTGTCTCTCTCTCTCTCTCCTTCTCCTAGTCTCCCACTCCCAGGATCACTAGATCAGCTGCCTGGCCTGCAGTGCAAGAAAACACAGACAGTCACAGTGCCTGGCCTGTCTGTGCTATTTCAAACTGCGACTGTACTGTCTGTCTGCCTGCTTGTCTGTCTCTCTCTCTCTCTCTCTCTCTCTCTCCAACTTGCAGCTGCTGTATATCTTTTTTAATCAAAATTAATTATCAATCACACAGACAGAGACTCAGTCACTGAGTTAACTCAGAGACTCTCTCAGTCGAGAATGATTAGACCGATTGCCGAGACGCAGAAGAACTGAAGTCACTAAACAAGAAGAGCTCTCCTCTACTCAAGACAAGTGTCTCTCTCTAACTGAAGCATGTGCTTGCTGCTGACTGAGAGAGAGAGACACTGAGTCGAGGGCCGGGATTAAGGAACAGCAGGAGCCACCATTGGCTGGCCTTAGCCAGAAACACCACTAATTGGTCTGACCAGTTGTCACTCAAGTCAGGAGGCTGGGTCAGACCACCAGATACTCCCATCCACACCGGCTAGCATAAGGGGAGGATCCGGGGATCACCTGACCTGTACAGCAGTGTCCCTGTGATTAGAGCATGGGAATGCACAGCCGCCAGCAGCAGACTGCCAGTCACTCTTGCTCCACAGTACCTCTGATGGCAGATGGCTGCATAAGTTTAGTAAATAAAGTAAAATTGAAAAAAATACACTCTTGCACATGCGCAGTGCGCTTGGTCACCGCGAGGGGGGTGGGGGCTTTGGGGGGACTATAGCCCTCTTAGCCCCCCTCATTGCGCCACTGATGTGCTATGTCTTGATTAACAGTGATGATAGGAGACAAGAACTATGGTGAACTCAAGATATTATTGTACACATTTTTTCTCGGTCAATAAAATAAGTATAAAAACAAAATCTGTGGGGGGGGCCAGTATCTGAGCACAAAAGACTTGAAAAAGGGCTACTGGCAGGTACCTCTAACCCCTACAGCCAGGAAGAGGTTGGCCTTTGTCACCCCATTTGGCTTATTTGAATTCCGAGTAAGGCTATTTGGGATGAACAATGCACCCAGCAGCTTGTGGATTGCATTCTGTCTGGGGTAGGTGACTTTGCACTGGTGTACATGGATAATATAGTCATTTATAGCCAGATATTGGAGGATCACGTCAGGCGTGTAAAGGAGGTGTTCCATTGACCGAAGGCTACAAGGCTGACAGGGTAGAAAAATGCCAGATAAGCATGGCAAAGGTGTCCTACCTTGGGCACCAGGTGGGCAGTGGATGCATCTGTCCACAGCCTGCAAAGGTTGATACCATCCAGGCCTGTGCACTTCTACCATGAGGAGATAAGTAAGGGCATTTCTGGGGACAGCCCAGCACTACATGAGGTTTGTTCCTCACTATAGTGATGTGACAAAGCCCCTGATAGACCTGACAAAAAGGAAACTGACAGAGAAAGTTATCTGGATGGAGGACTGTGAATCCGCTTTCCAGAAGCTGATCAAGGCATTATGTGGGTCACCCATGCTTGCTAGCCCTAATTACGCCCTAAAGTTCATTGTGCAAATGGATGCCTCAGACCATGGGCTGGGCACTGTTCTGAGCCAGGTTACATCAAAGGGGCAGGTGCACTGCATAGTGTATCTGAACTGCAATCTGCTGGCCAGGGAAGAGGCATATGCCACAACTGAGAAGGAGTGTCTCAGGATAGTGTGGGTACTTCAGAAGCTGCAGCCTTATTTGTATGGATGAGAGTTCACTGTGGTCATGGATCATAATCCCCTGACCTGGCTTTGTAGGACTAGTGGGAAAAATAAAAAAAATATTGGGCTGGAGTTTGGTATTGCAGTCGTATAACATGACCATCCAGCATTGCAGTGGTTTGTAAAATGCCAATGTGGATGGGTTGTTTAGGCAGCGCTAGGTGTATGGCATGATAACTTAGGCACTTCCCAGTCCCTACATGACTGGCAGTGTCTCTTGGGGGTTGCCCAAAAGAGACATGTCTTAATTTACCAGGGAGGGTAGATGTGACAGGGATGTAACTGTGTTAATGTAATTTCCTTTTGTCATTGTAATCATTTTCTGTTCTACTTATTTTCATAACTTCTTTCTGTGATTGGACTGGCATAGGGTGAACAAAATGAAGTTCAAGTCACATGTCCCAGCAGCTATCCTTGAAAATCTACAAAGGAAAACAGCTTGTCAGGTGTGATGGTATTACTTTTCCCACAGAGACATCTGAGCAGCTAGGAAGTAAACGAAGTAATAAAAGAATGTGAGGAAGCTTGCAAAGATGGGGTTCCCACTCTCAAACAGTAAGACAAGAGGATGTCATAAAACTTTAGGGAGAGTTTTTAGAGGTACAGTCATGCAGTGAGGATGCTGGTAGGTGGAAAAGGTCAATTCAGCCTGTCTGCTATAATCACACACACACACACGCGCACACACATGCACCACTCACTCACATGGGTAGGGGATACTGGAAGGGGCTGTCACTCTGGAGTGGTCCCATCCTACTGCCCTGATCCATAAACAGAAGAGTTAAGAACATAAGAAAATGGCTAGCAGAAGAAGACGTCTCAGTCTATTAGGTCTGCTCATAATAATAAACTCACAACTCGCTGTCTCTGACTTCCTGCAACTTCCGAAGAGGATTTGGGGTTCTGTCTCTTGGTGAGTGTTCCCTAATATGAAGGAGCGCCCTGCTCCCATAGCTAGCTTATCTGCATAAGGAAAGAACAGACTTACTGAATGTTTCTTTCAAGTTAACTGGCAGATAAATATAGAACCTAGTGTGAGAGTATTGTGAATTTATTCTATAAGCTATCTATCGGTTTTATATTCCTTTCCTGTAAACGTGTATATATTTTTGTTTGCTGTATATATCCTATTTGTAATATCTTGTAGCATTATAATAACAAAGATGTATTTTTTATAGTACAAGTGACTGGGCATCCTTATTGCAAAGGTAAATTTAATATTTCTGCTGGCAAAGTGAACATTCTCTGTTTAAAGTCCAAAGTCAGAAGTACCATCTATTAACTATTAGTGTATTTGACTTTCCACATCCCTGAGCAGGACAGAGATATATTTCTGGTACAACTAGGCGGTGGCAGCAGGAGAAGTGAATCAAACAAAACTCCCTATTAGCTGGTACAGCCCAAAGGAGTTTTTGCCACATATCCTCATACTGAAGGTAGTAGGGTAAGTGGGGCGAGAACAGAGATGTGTAAGCAGTGTTTGGGGAATTTAACATGTCTTATAATTATATCAGGTGGTGTGGGGGGAACTAGCTCAGAAGACTAATCTTGGGCTGAGTAGATAGATTCAGGAAGCCTGTGAAGCAGGTGTGTAACTGCGGGGCAGAGCTGATAGAAGCTTAGTGCCTTCTAATGTAACCCCTACCCAGTCTGCCGTTGCCATCTGATAGCAATACCAGGTGGGCTGGGTTCGGGGAGGAATAGGTCACTCGGCACAAAGGCTAGGTTTGGCTACTCTGCACAGGGGCACTCAAGTAACTCTGAACACAGGAAGCAGTAACTGTAATGTCTAATACCAGAAGTGGGATTCTAAAGTGTGGCTTTTATTCACATCCAAACAGAATAAACAAAGCATAGATGGACCCCCATGGGACTACACTCCTGGTAATGCAGATTAAAAGAGACCAGAACACGTCCTCATCACTTTAGCCCTCAGGCTCTGAACCCACTGGGCACACAGCCCGGACTTGCATGAAGCTTTGGGTAACACAGCCCAAACTTGTACATTGTTCTGGGTTTTCCCTGGCTCGGCTCCCTTGCCAGCCACTTGGACAGCTTCCATACTTCATGGAAACATTTGCTGGTGGCTCTCTAAACCACCTAAGAGCACCTCGGCTCCATCAGGGAATCTTCCTTTCAATACCATGTCTGGGTACTTTCCTCAGGCACTGGTCAAGTACCTGAGAGAAAGCAAAAGGTGTCTCAGAACAAATCTGTAGAGGTGAATTTGGTTACTGCTGATGGGGGGTCTCCCACCTCTCGCTCCCACAATTCATACCCAGCCATTTCTCTGGACAGAAACACCTCATCCTGTAACACTTTGCAATGTAGATTCTTGCTAAATGTATTTCACATGCCATCTACTTGTCTTGCTTCCCATTTGTCCTGGACTTGAACATACTTATACGTGGCTTTGTCCATTACTCTAGACCCCCCACAAAGTTAAGCAGTCCAATCCCCACTTTCTTTCTCTCCCTTTGTGCTGGACTTGAACATACTTATAAGTGGCTTTGTCCATTACTCTAGACCCCCCCCCACTGAGTTAAGCAGTCCAATCCCCACATCTTCCAACTGTACTTGGCTGTCTTTTCCTGACTCCACAGTAAAAGTCCCTTTAGTTTCCTTCTGTTCAGGTGAAAACACTTGGCCCTTTTTCAGAGCGAACTCACCCTTTGGTTGCAGGTGCCCCACAGGCATTTTCTCCACAAGGAATCTTCCTCTCAGAGCTTCTGGTGCCTCAGCACAACTTGAACAGGCAGCTTCTTTCCCTTAGCTGGACCCAGGGGGGTTGCTCCTGGAAAACAGGCAAACACCTTCCCCCCATCCCCTCAGAGATGGGGCTCTGAACCATAGAAAGTGGTCTCCACCACTTCAGTTACCAGTTCCTGTGTTCCTCTTCAGGTAGAAACACATACCTTACACAAAAGTAGCTCTGAAACACAGCTTAAAGCTCTGAGAGCCTGCACACACTCTGCTGCACTACAGTCTCTCACTCAGACTGCACACAGACTGGCTTCAAATTCCCCAATGTTCTACTCTAACCTCCAACTGCAACATTCCAGTGTGGCTTATGCAGCTGCAACAGTTCTAAAATGATGTCATCCCTCAGTCTCAGCTGAGACTGAGAACAGAGTGAGACAGTGTAAAATCCATTTAACTGGAGTTTCACAAGCTGCCTTCCCTGCCTACCTTACTGGGATTCTAGTAACCCCGGGTAACAGGGGGGGTTACACTCACCCTGGGCCAGGAAAATGACTGTCTGTAGTCATTAATCACCCGGCTTAGGCCATCTCACCCCATGTGTTGACTACGGGGAGGTAGCGCTACCTTCTCCCCTACCATGTGCCAGCACAGGTAGACAACACTAAGGGCTTAGAGGCCTTTGGCTGATGCATCAGCCTCTACTCTACCCACTGACTATGGGCACCTAGTGGCTCTGGTAGAATTGTCAAGAGCATAGCCCTAATAGATCAGTACTGCAACCCCTACTGCAGGTCAGGGCCACAGCCTGTCTATCCCCCTAGCCCTCTAGGAAAAATCTGTCTGCCTCTAACTCAAATCCCAAAACAATACAAACAGGGGACCTCCCCGACCCTGGACACCATGCAATCACACACCAGGAGCTAATACCATACACTATGCATTACTCCCACTCTTCCCCACAACCATACCTGTGGAAGAAAAAGGTTACACACAGTAACAACAACAACAGGACTTTAAACACTACACTCTAAAGCACTAGTGAGGAACTCCGATGAGTCCCTCCTCCTCTTCTTGTCTTCTCTTCTATCTTCTTCAGGAACACCTGCAAGAAAAAGAAAGACAATGCACACTCCTAATCTGCATACACAGTCTATCTAACATCAAAACACTGGAGAATCCCAAAAATATATATATTTTTTTTTAGAAAAGTAGAAAACAGTATAAACATTAGAAAACAGTAGAAAACAATTACATTATTTACAATACACCATATTTGGGGGATGGAGTGCCCTAAAAGTCCCATCTAGTGACCACAGTGCCCGAAGGCAAGTCCATTAAAGAGTCTCTCCTGGGCCGGAGCCAGGAGAAGCACAGTTCTAGCAGGCCAAAGTCCCGAAGGGGAGAGTCTTTGAGGACAGTTCAAACATCTGGAGTCTGCTAGTGTAGGGTGTGTACTGCAATGTCATAAAAATAGAAAAGTCTGGACTTACCAGTCCCTTGTAGAATGACAACGGCACCAACCTGGTCCTCAGCCAAAGACTCTCCCTGGCAGCGCTCTTCCGATACAGCTGGGTGGATATCTTCTGGAAACGACGGGAGGGCACATCTGGAAACTGCTGGGTTGATGTCATCTCTGAAGATGGAACCTTGGAACAGGAACAAAAAGGAAAACAGCTGGTCTGAAGTCATCCGATTACCAGGCAATGAATCAGGATACAGCTGGGCTGGTGTCCTCTCTGGATCTGAAGTCATCTGGTGGGCCAGTCGATGGATTCTGGAAAGTCAGTAGACTGTAGAACTGATGAATGTGGGGTACCTGAGTCCTGGATGTCCATACTGGTGGAACAACATAGGTACTGCAATGGCTGGAGTGGCAGCACTGACTACCACTGCTCTGCTTTCCATTTGGTAGGCATGGGCACATTCGCAGGGAGGTCTTTGCATTGTGGCCAATAGCACAACAGATCATATACTTGAATCATTATCCCATCTGGGCGCTCATAATTCACACTGTGAAAGGTTTCACGTCCCTCTCCATCCACAATTTGAACAGTGTCTATTAACAGTGTCCTGCCTCTTTTTCCTGGCTGTATTTGTCATGAAACATTCTGTGCTTGACATGCTTGTTTGCACCAGGATGCACACATTTCATTGCTTCTGCCCAAATCCAGGACTTCCTGTTTTGTTCAATCTCCTCCCAGACTCTCTGAGGAAAGGTAGGAAAGGACATCCCATAGATTTAATTTGCCTTCCTACAAACCAGTCTCTCCTCTTTACTAGCTTTGGTCGACCTGAGACCTCTGGCCTGGCTTGGAGGTGGCCAGTCCTGGGTCTGCCAGCTACGCATTCTCAAAGACACAAAAAATGGATCCCTAGCTTCTTCTTGCACAGCCAGGGCAGTGGCATCACCACTCTCTTCCATGCATTCCTCTGAGGCAAGAGCTTGAGGCTGTGTACCAGTTCCTTTTTTCACAAGGCCACATAGGTTCCCCCTCTTCTTCTTCCTCACTGAGAATCTGTGCCCAGGAGTGAGCAGTCGTCCGCACTCCTGAGACTATCCACTCTTCGCTGGGCGTGGAGATTGAAACCTCATATTCAAAGGCCATCCTTATCTCGTCTTCTCCTATGAGACTTGGGCTAGCCCCCCCCCCTCCACGGGCCTACTGATGCTCTTCCTGATTTGTCTCTCTGCGATCCAGAATCTGAAACATCAGCACATTGTTCTGTCTGTAAATCTGCACCCTCTAGCTTTGTGTCACACTCCCCTGAGGGGCCTTCTCCAACAGGCTCCATCTGATGCTGTGTGCTGCCAACTGCAGATTCTTGAACTTTTGTCCATGTGGGAGCCAAATGAATCTTGGGCGCTTTAAATAAACCGTATTTCTCTAAGCACCCAGAACAGTGAGGTACCATGAAGACGTCCCTTCCAGCATTTAAGCACATTAAACATACTTGCACTGGATATCCAGGAATCGCCACATGAGGAGGCAGTCATCCTCCGTAGTCACATCTCTCAATGTCCCTTAACTTGTTAACTTCTACTGCTATCACAGCCTGGGTATGATCCGGGTAGCGGGCTGGTCCTGAGGCCATGACTGCAGAGAAAACAAACGCTCACTGTTATTTCAAGTACCACATCACTGAAAACTTTTTCTCTCTTTCAAAATGGCTCCTCTGCTGCTGTGTTTACATTACTACCCCACCCTGTAATGGCGGCGGCAGCACTCCTACGCATCAACATTCTGAAATTGGGTCAAGCCACTGCGCATCCAATTTACACACTCAACTTATAACTTTGCTCAAACTGCACAAACTTGCACTGTTCTTTTTCCTAGCACATTTATATGATTTACCATGGACTTTTCACTTGCTGAAGACATTGCTCTAGCTCACAGTCCCTTAAAGCCTCAGTATTTCAAGCACAGGATTGCCTGTAACTCTTGCTGCATATCGGATACAACTCACAGTCTCTCTCATGGCTATGAAACTTACACTGACACTGAACCTATAATTATGCTCACAGTTGATGGCTTAAAAATCTTGCTTTTGCTGGTAAAACTTAACACAATCCTTGTTTGCAAAGCGACTACACTGCTACACACAGATTCAGCTGGCTTTCGGCAAAATCACTTAGTTTGAGCAATTATTTCTGTTGGCACTCACTGTTATCAGTAGCTGTTTGCTGCGATGGAAAACAGCCTGCAGCCAGTCTTGGAGGCCTCTGGAAAGAAGCGGGTTGGCAGTTCTGCCGATTGTCCCTCTGAACACCACGCTCACAGTCCAGTTGATCGAGATGCGGGTTGAGCCCGAATTTAGACAGAAAAGTCAATTTTTTAACTTTTTACAGTGCTTTCAGTCACTGCGACTCTCCTTCTGATAAGCCAGTATGCACACTCTACTCACTCTCGCTCTCGAATGCTGGGCAGTCACTGTAGAGCTATCTTGGGGGCGGGACTGATTGCAGTCACACCAATCACACAATGCCATGCAAATGAGCCTCTTTCCTCTCGAGTGCTCTTCTCCTCACGGCGATCATCAAGCAGGCAAATTTAAACTGCAATTCCACACTTTTTTTTCTCTCTGACTCCACGGCGGCCGGCGGGAGCCAATTTCAACCATTTTTCATGGCCATTAACACAACAAGTCTCTCAGTTCACAAGAAAGCATTTCCAACATCCAGGGCACAATTTTCCTTTTGCTACCCCTAGTTTTCCACACTTTTCTTTGTCACAACAGTTTTAAAAGCTGTCAAATGCTATAATTTGATGCAGGACAAGGGCATACACTCCTAGGCTTTACTGCTCCTTGACAAACAGTTGGCATTTTAACAGCAGCACATGGACAACAGCACACAGCGGCATATTAGTTAACATTGCTTCAGCTTTTTGGGCTACCCACTGCCAGATAACCAAAACGCTAGCTCTTTGCCCGAGCACCTTTCTTACATTCCTTCCTAAATTCCAAACCCAAATCCTCAGCGGTGCCTCCATTTTTGTAACCCCAGGCTGGTATGCTATTTGTATCTGACAGCAGTACCAGATGGTCCCTTTCGGGGAGGAATAGGTCACTCGGCACAAAGGCTAGGTTTGGCTAATCTGCACAGGGGCACCCAAGTAACTCCGAACACAGGAAGCAATAACTGTAATGTCCAATACCAGAAGTGGGATTCTAAAGCGTGGCTTTTATTCACATCCAAACAGAATAAACAAAGCATAGATATACCCCCACGGGGCTACATTCCTGGTAATGCAGATTGAAAGAGACCAGAACACTTCCTCATCACTTTATCCCTCAGGCTCTGAACCCACTGGGCACACAGCCCAGACTTGCATGCTGCTTTGGGTCACACTCTTCTGGGTTTTCCCCTGGCTCGGCTCCCTTGCCAGCCACTTGGACAGCTTCCATACTTCATGGAAACATTTTCTGGTGGTTCCCTAAACCACCTAAGAACACCTAGGCTCCATCAGGGAATCTTCCTTTCAATACCATGTCTGGGTACTTTCCTCAGGCACTGGCCAAGCACCTGAGAGAAAGCAAAAGGTGTCTCAGAGCAAATCCGTAGAGGTGGAATTTGGTTAATACTGATGGGGGTCTCCCACCTCTCGCTCCCACAATTCATACCCGGCCATTTCTCTGAACAGAAACACCTCATCCTGTAACACTTCACAATGTAGATTCTTGCTAAATGTATTTCACATGCCATCTACTTGTCTTGCTTCCCATTTGTGCTGGACTTGAACATACTTATACGTGGCTTTGTCCATTGCTCTAGACCCCCCACAAAGTTAAGCAGTCCAATCCCCACTTTCTTTCTCTCCCTTTGTGCTGGACTTGAACATACTTATAAGTGGCTTTGTCCATTACTCTAGACCCCCCCACTGAGTTAAGCAGTCCAATCCCCACATCTTCCAACTGTACTTGGCTGTCTTTTCCTGACTCCACAGTAACAATCCCTTTAGTTTCCTTCTGTTCAGGTGAAAACACTTGGCCCTTTTTCAGAGCGAACTCACCCTTTGGTTGCAGGTGCCCCACAGGCATTTCCTCCACAAGGAATCTTCCTCTCAGAGCTTCTGGTGCCTCAGCACAACTTGAACAGGTAGCTTCTTTCCCTTAGCTGGACCCAGGGGGGTTGCTCCTGGAAAACAGGCAAACACCTTCCCCCCATCCCCTCAGAGATGGGGCTCTGAACCATAGAAAGCGGTCTCCACCACTTCAGTTACCAGTTCCTGTGTTCCTCTTCAGATGGAAACACACACCTTACACAAAAGTAGCTCTGAGACACAGCTTAAAGCTCTGAGAGCCTGCACACACTCTGCTGCACTACAGTCTCTCACTCAGACTGCACACAGACTGGCTTCAAATTCCCCAACGTTCTACTCTAACCTCCAACTGCAACATTCCAGTGTGGCTTATGCAGCTGCGACAGTTCTAAAATTATGTCATCCCTCAGTCTCAGCTGAGACTGAGAACAGAGTGAGACAGTGTAAAATCCATTTAACTGGAGTTTCACAAGCTGCCTTCCCTGCCTACCACTAGGTCTTACTGGGATTCTAGTAACCCCGGGTAACAGGGAGGTTACACTAATAAAAGGCATCAGATTTAAAAGGTCAAGATAGTTTGGGTCCTGAGCTGAAAGAACAAACTTTGTTGACAGAGGGCAGTGAAAGCACCTCGCTTTACCTTAAAGGTATATTGAGATTTATTTATATTTCTCTGGATACTGAAGGTAGCAGGGTGAGTGTCGAGAAAAAAAGAAATTTGTAAGCAGTGTTTGGGGAACTTAACTTATCTTTAAAATTGTAACAGGTGGTGTGGGAGAAACTGGCTTAGAAGATTAATATTGTGCTGAGTAGCTTCAGGAAGCCCAGTGAAGTAGGTGTATAACTGGGGGGTGGAGTTTACAGAGGCTTAGTGCCTTTATAGAAGAGCACTATAAAAGCACATCCATTCTAATGTGTTACTTGGTATTACTTTGGTAGAGTGGGTTGCAAGAAGGCAATGTGCCCATCGAGAGTACCCCCCCCCCCACACAATTTTGTGGATCATTATTTGTTAGCAATTTCTAACCATAAATCTAGTTTGGTTTTAAATGTTTCAAAATTGGTGGTGTTGACAAGGTCATTGGGTAACTTATTCCATGTTCTGGGAGCCCTAATTGTAAAATAATGTAATCTTTTATTGGTGTTTGCTTTTGGGATAGTTAGTTGTTTAGTATGTAGTCTGGGAACTAGTTTCCTTATTGTGTGGTTTAGTCCACATTGTTGCATTAAGTTTGGTTGTTTTAAAATTTTGTGAAGAAACATAAGATCTCCCCTCAACTGCCTAGTTTCTAGTGAGTGGAGATTTCGTTTTTTTAACCTGTCTTCATATGGTAAGTGTGCCAAGTGCGTTATCATCCTTGTTACTGTTCTTTGGATGCTCTCAATGGTAGTTATATTCTTCTTGAGATTTGGGCTCCAAAATGGTGACCCGTAGTCAAAATATGGTCTGACATATGTCCTGTACAGGGGAATAATGCAATTTTTGAGTTTTGATACAAACGTGCGATTTATTCTTCTGAGCAATCCATTTGAATTTAAGCATGTTCATGTCCCGGCTAGTAAGTGGAACAGTAATGATGTGGAACAGGTAACTGGTGTCTTAGACGAAAACAGTGGTGGGATTCAAGCATATTTGCAGGGTGGTTGTCACCTGATTTTCATGTCTACTGTGCATTTGTAGACAGATAATGCCCAATAGATAAGCAGTCTGATAGGTTGAGACTATCTCAACTTGCTGTAGTTAAGCAATAAGTCATGACTGGATGGGCCTTGTTGGCTATCAGCATACCTCAGGTGTATTGTGAGGCATGAGGCATTGCCTATGACAGATTTTATATACCCAGTGAATTTATTTAAATTAGCCATTAGCTCCTCGATTTTCCTCATTTCCATTTACTGTACCTGTGTTTTTCAACCTGCCCTTCTCTTTGTGTTTGTACTCCTATCTGTCAGTGTCGATACTAATGTAATGAGTTTGCCTCCTATTTGTAAATACTGAAGCCAGTGTAACAATTTAATCACAGGGCAGCTTTGAAAATAGGCCCATGGTGGTCTTTATCCTGTCTAAAAAGAAAGATTTGTGATCTATTCTTTTTTTCTAATTATTTCTTCCAGTTCCGGCCCTGTTTTTCCTTCCCCATTTTCTCCACATAAAGTAGATGAAATGTTTACCATAAAATACACCAGTTCAAAATTATGGATAATACCACTGGAGGAATGCCCCCCCCACACACACACACACACACACACACACTGTCTCATACCACAGAAGGCCTCATATGGAGCCAGAGTTTGAATTTAAACTCTGCTTAGCTTTTGAAATGAGGCAAGATTAAATGTATTCAGGGTGCAGCGGTCACAACCCATGGTCAAAAGAAACAAAAGTAGTGAAATAAGTAATGAGCTGTTGTAGCTCAGTTGGGCTTTTGTGGATAAACAGCAAAAAAAAATCCTGGTTCTTCCACACCTCCTGTAACCATTTCTGCTTGTTGTTTCACTCTCCCTTTTAATATCGATCTATGACTCATTATTTCCCTGTGCTATCAATTTTGCAGGACTCCACTGCAAAATACCTTCAGAAAGCTAAAGAGTAGTTCAATGCTTGTGAAAATGTGCACAGAGTCAAAATATTCTGATCTGTTTTTAATATACTGAAGACAACTCAGAGCACCAGCTTGGCGTGAATATTTTGTGTGGAAAATAAATTAAGGATAGACTGTTGCAATGAAACCTAATCTCTGTCTCTTACCTGGAAAACAGATTTTGTCGATGACCTGTAATTTGACCTCCCCTTCAATTTTCCAATAATCTTCTTCGGCTTGAGCAGCTAAGACTAGGTCAGCACTTTAATGTATTATCCCTCCCTGAATCTGTGCACAAAGTATGGCTCCATTCCAGAAATTGTCAGAAGGAATTACTTTGGAAGGGCTTCACAATTTTCTACTAGAAAGGAAGAAATAAACTGGCAAGAACAAATTCCAAGCACGATTCTCAGACAGCAAAAATGTGCATATTATGATGCAACCACTGCTAACTTCATTATGATAGCTTTCTCTACACCACCTATATCAAAATTTAACAAAAAAGTAAGATTGCAGATGTTTTGGGACTTCCACAGTAATTTTTTGGAAAAACTTTGAACAATATAGCTAGATGCAGTTTAAGCTTATATTGTTCAGACTTTCTGTCTTTATACTACTTTTGTTCTTCATTACTTGGTTCATTTACATGAAAACAGGATCCTTGTCACCTACACCTGATCTACTTCGGCTGTTTAACCGTTTGCTTAAGTCACAGTCCTGTTTGTGACATCATAATAATTTTCTCAACAACAAACTCTTCACCCAGGCCATATTTCTAACTGATGATGTAGCAAAGATCTCCATTAAAATCTTACTAACCAAATCGAAAGCTTGGATCAAAGAAAATGACATCTTAAAGAGCTAGTTGCACAAAAATAGCAAGCAGAAAATGTTTTTCATGTTTTAAAAGTTGTAAGTTGGTACTTTTTATTTTTGACATATTTTTCTTTTTCTGTTTGCCCATTAGAAAGAATTCTACCTAATATTATTAGGTGCGATGTAAAGAGTACTACTTACATTTAATTCTATTCCTCCTTATAACTCATCCACTCTATGGCCTCACTTACTGTGACATTGCAAGAGACTAGTCTTGTAACAGGTACTTGGCCCTTCTTGGTCATTTGTGATGTCAATGTGAGGTCATCTAGCTGATCATACACAAGGACTGAGAGAACTAGCTATGTCAGCTTCCAGGTAGAGTACTCTTCCAGAAAGTACACTAAGTCTTGTCAGGTAGAAAATCATCTAATTACCCAAAAGGAAAAGTACAAAAATACTTCAGAAATAATAAGTAATAGTTCACTGCTTTTGTAAGTTACTTTTAATTTCAGGCAGCACACTGCTCTTTTTCTTCCAGGTAGGATTCAGGGAAGGTTTTCCAACAACTGACTGTTATTGTACAAAAATTCACTTAGTTGAAAAGCATGCCATGGTTAGGAAACATAAAGTATATGTCTCATTCATGAACTTAATTCAGCCTTTGATTCCCTCTCCAGAACTACATTATGGAAACATTTTACAGAGCGAGGGGTAAATAAATAAATTTGACTTATGTTTATTCATTTTTTATTTGAATACATAGTCACAAGCTTCATGTGGCCTACAGGGTAAGCCTACGGAGAGATTTAAATCCAATAGAGGAGTCAAGTAGGACAACCAGTCCAGTGTAGGAATTACAGGGAGACTTGCCTGGGTCCCCCCCAGCTCTGAAGTAAGCCCCAGTAGCTCACTCCTCACTGCCATTGACATATAATAGTAAGAGGGGCTCAATTTAAAGATAAAGCTCTTATGGGCCCCCCACTCCAAAAGTATGATTCCAACAGTGGCTACCCCACTACTTAACTTATACATCAGTAATATTCTTAAAAACAGACAATGATGACTATCATTTTTCAAGTATTGTGGACTTTAATTCTCCTATTCTGGCCTACGCTGATGATCTAGCACTCGTACCATTGTCACCAACAGGGCTCCAACATAAACTGACTGACTAAGCTCTCTAAAATATTTAGTGAACACTGGCCCAGTATGCCTCAGTGAAATCCCTCACGCGACCATCTCGACAGGTTTCAAGATTGTCACTGTGAGGGACCCGTGGGTGAAATTTCACCCTTTAGCCATCTTTGGCCCCCCTTAGAAACAACTCCGACTCTGAGTTAGATATGTTAAGAAGGGGGGGCCATGAGGGTGCTGGCACACAATGTCTGACAGGCAAAATTTCACCTGTCGACATTGGGGATCTCGCCATGCTGAACTTCGACAAGACTGTTGTCGTTTGAGCATGGTAGAACCCATTGGCCCAATGGTACAGAGGGCTGAGGTGCTTCAAGTGCTTTACTTCTTCCATGCCGATAACCCAGGTTCAGGAGGAGCCCGGGCCACTGGGGGTTGGCCAGTGGGGGACTGAGAGAGGACTGAATGGCCTATAGGCAGCTCTCCCCTCCCAACTGGGAGAGGGGGAGAGAGAGAGAGAGAGAGATGCAGTGACAGTGACCAAGCTGTTTGCAAAGATTATCTCCAACCATCGTTAACACATCAATTAGTCTGGCGAGAGGGGCCAAGGAGTCGGGATTATATGTTGTGATACAAAACAATCGCTGGTGTGTCATATCATATCTGCCCAGGCTCCTTATGAGAAATGTATCCCAATACTATTTAGTTTAAAATGTTTTTTAGATCTGCCTTCTGCAAAGAATCATGCAGCAGTGGCTGTCACAGCTGCACAATAGAGAATCAGTATGTGTAGAGCAGTCTATATCACTGAGGGGAAAAGTGTTCATTATGAGAGAGATGTGCAGGGGTCAGTAAAGAGATGTTTGACAAAGAGGCAGTGTCACAGATGACATCCGTAGCAACAGTAGTGGCTGTCCCAGTATGCATTGTACAGCATGTGAGTCTGTTTGGGGGGGAGACATGTCATATGCAGTGAACCAGAGCATATTATGCATCAGAAATGTCACATGTCATGTCAGTACTGCATGTTATGTTTCTGTGTGCATAAGAGCAAGGAGAGGTACAGATTTTCTTAGGGACTATTTTGCAAGGTGGCAGGATACAGTATATTTTGGAGGTTTAAACTTGAGATAAAACACTTTTTGTGGGTTTTCTCATGTTTTTGACATAACCCACATTATGAGTGAAATGACCTACTTCTGGATGTGGGTTTATAGGCATTTAATGCACGCCTGGGGTGCTGTAAGGACACTCAGCCTGCAGCCTTGTTCCTCACAACACACCCCCTGGCATGCATTAAATGCCAATAAACCAACACCCTGTCATGGTTATTGCTTACTTGAAAGTAGTATTCATAGTTCCCTTGGTTACATCCATGATAGTTGCATAATATGCAGTGATAAGTACAGTGAAAAGTGTCTATATTGCTGTTTCTTTCTACATGCAATACTTTGATTTCTCTGCTGATTAAAATAAACTGGTTACAGTTCAAGTGGGCTCTTACAGGGGTGCCAGGCTATATGTGCAAGCTGTGAGCGTTACATATCTTGTCCCATCAAGACATTTGTCATGCCATAATCCTCTGAAAAAATGATTTCAGGTCATCTGTGATGATGATGATGATGCCCAAGTTTCTTTCTTCCCTTGTGATTTCAATGAAATGGCAAGGGTGCCAGACTGTATGTACAGTCAGTGAGCGCAACATATCTTGACCCATGTAGACCTTTTTCATGGCATAATCATCCAAAAAACTGCAATAGCATCTTGCCATTAGTACAGTGAAAAGTATTTCTTTTGTTGTTTCTTTCTACGTGTAATGCCTCGATTGCTCTACTGATTAAAATAAACTAGTTACAGCTCAAGGGCTCTTGCAAGGGTGCCAGGCTGTATGTACAATCGGTAAGCATAACATATCTTGGCTCATGTAGTCCTTTTCCATGGTGTACTTCTTGGAAATATTGCACAGTACTTTCAGTTCAGATGTATGCCTAATATTATAAGTCAATGCTGTACAAGTTACCATGTCTTTCAAGCTGCACCATGCCTGGATGTAGTTAATTGTAGTAAATTGTGTATTTGATCAGTCATAAACCTTTACAATATCAAAAATAGACAAACAGAATGACATATAAAAATGTTTCCTAGTGGACATTTACATAGGAACTTAGAAACATAGACGTTAACGGCAGATAAGGACCGCAAGGCCCATCCAGTCTGTTCATTTTTTCTACCTTATAAATGTGCCGTAGGCCTGTACTCTGTCAATTGCCTCTCTATTAATACTCATCTCTATTGCTCCCTTACGCCTATCCCATGCCTGTTTGAAACCCTGCACTGTATTCATATCCACTACTTCCTGAGGTAGGCCGTTCCATGCAACCACCACCCTTTCTGTGAAAAAGAACTTTCTCACATTACCCCTTAATCGGCCTCCCTCTAATCTCCTGCTGTGTCCTCTTGTCCTGTTATTTTTCTTACATTGAAACATGTTAGACTCTTTCACCTTGTTAATGCCCTTATGATGTTTGAATGTTTCGATCATATCACCTCTCTCCCTCCTTTGCTCTAAGGTATACACATTGAGCTCCATTAATCTGTCCTCATATGTTTTCTGATGCAGTCCCTGCACCATTTTGGTTGTCCTTCTCTGGACTGCCTCAGTTTTGTTAATGTCCTTGTGCAGGTGCGGCTTCCAGTGCTGCACACAGTACTCCAGATGGGGCCTAACCAGTGTCTTCTAAAGAGGGATTATTAACTCCCTCTTACGACTTGTGATACCCCTATTAATACACCTCAACATCCCTCTAACCTTACCTACTGCTTTAGCGGTCTGCTTGGATGATTTCAGGTCATCTGTGATGATGATGATGCCCAAGTCTCTTTCTTCCCTCGTGATTGCCAGCAGCTCCCCTCCTAACCTATAGGTGGCTTCAGGGTTTCTGTTCCCTATGTGCATGGTCTTGCTCTTCTTTGTGTTAAACCCCAGTTGCCACTCTTCCAACCATTTTGCCAGTTTATCCAGTTCTCTTCTCATTCTGCCCACCCCATCTGGATCATCTACTCTGTTGCAGATCTTGGTGTCATCTGCAAACAGACAAACCTTACCCTCCAGTCCATCTGCAATGTCACTGATGAAGAGATTGAAGAGGACTGGTCCCAGGACTGATCCCTGAGGTACCCCACTTGTGACTTGCATCTCTTCTGATTGTATACCATTTACCACCACTCTCTGTTTTCTACCCATTAACCAGTTAACCAACTTCTGACCCAGCCCGAGCCTACCCAGCTTATTAATCAATCTTCTATGTGGAACAGTATCAAAAGCTTTGCTGAAGTCAAGGTAGACGACATCAACTGCACCCCCTTGGTCCACCACTCTGGTTACCCAGTCAAAGAAATCTATGAGATTAGTTTGACAGGACCTTCCTTTTGTAAACCCATGCTGTCTTGGATCCTGTTCTCCTATGGATTCCAGGTGTTGCACTATCCTTTCCTTAAGGGGTGCCTCCATAATCTTGCCCACTACTGAGGTAAGACTGACTGGTCTGTAGTTCTCTGCCTCCTCCCTACTGCCACTGTTGCAGAGTGGAATCACATGAGCCCTTCTCCAGTCTTCTGGGACCTCTCCTGTGCTCAGAGACTCACAAAACAGTTCTGATAATTGCTCTGCTAGTTCCACCCTTAGCTCCTTTAGTACCCTGGGATGTATGCCATCAGGTCCCATTGCCTTGTCCACCCTGCGCACAGTGAGCTCTTGTAGGACCCTTTCTTTTGTGAAGGGACTAGTGCACACCTCCTTCCCTCCCTGTGTCCATGGTGCTGAGCTGTGGGCCCTGCCCTACCCTACCGCCTCCTCAGTAAATACTGAGCAGAAGTATCTATTTAGGATAGATGCTTTTCCTTGGTCCTCCTCCACACACTCTCCCTTATCCCCTTTGATCTTAGCAATACCCGCTCTGGACTTTCTCCTTTCTCTAATGTATCTATAGAACATCTTGTCCCCTTCTTTTACTGTTCATGCTAGTGTTTCCTCGGGTTGGGCCTTTGCCTGCCTTACTGCCTTCCCTGCTTCCATTAGGGAAGTTTGGTATGCCTCTCTATCTTCATCCCACTGCGTTCCCTTATATTTCCTGAAGGCCAGCCTTTTGCCACTGACCTTTTCCGCTACTGTTTTTGAGAACCAAAGTGGTTCCCTCCTTCTTCTGCTCTTGCTTTTCTCTCTAACCCAGTGGGATGTTGCTTTAAGTATTGCATCCTTAACGCTTGCCCACTTTGCCTGTACCCCCTCACCTGTATTTCTTCTTGCCAGGGCTAACTTAACCCTGTTGACCATCTTATCAAAGTCAGCTCCTCTGAAGTCCCATATTTTTGCCTTGGAATGGGATGATTTAGTTCTAGTGGCCAAATTGAACCTACCATGAGATGGTCACTGGCCCCATGTGACCTTCTACCCTGTCTCTTGTTGGTTGTTGTACCAGTTGTTTGAGGCCTTCCCCCTGCAGGGAAGCCACTGTGTGTCTAGTTCTAGCAGATGTTCCTGCTGGTATTGACCAATTTGTATCTGGCATTTTGAAGTCTCCCATTATCAGAACCTCCCCTTTAGCTGTCATGTTTTGTATATCTTCTGACAGTAATGTGTCTATATCCTCCCCCTGGTATGGAGGCCTGTAGACCAGGGGGAGGACAAATTAGTAAGTATATAGATCAAAAACAAATAAATACAATCATAATAAAGTATTAAAATTCAAGACATTTACAGACTCACAAGAAAGAGAAAATAGATACATTAGCTGCAAACATTCAAATCCAGATGTAAAAAGATCTATGCATTCTAAACGTTGTGTTCCCTGAGAATATTTAGCAACAACACTGGGTCAGTAGTAGCAATGATGTTCAAGATAGGAGTTAGCCAAGTTTCCCCTAGGGATTCTATACCAGGGACATATCAGAATGACATGATACAGATCTTCCACATTCTCATTAGTACATGGACAGTAGGAGGAGCTTATTACCCTATCTTTATTGTATTTGGCCAACAGCACATTGCTTGGAAACATTTCCAGTCTGAATTTAATAAATAATTGCCTTTGTTTTGGGTCTGTTAACACATCCAGGTATTCTCTATATTGAAAGGAAATATCATTGGAGTGTATCAAGGGTGCTATTTTGAGCTTAGATATAATTGCCAGATCAGAAGATTTGAAATGGTTAACAATCTTCCTTGTGATATATGGCTTATATTTTAAGCTTACAATAATGTTTTTATCCCAATAGCTTCTTAAAAAAGTTAAGCCTACTGTTTCCAGAATGGAATATAACTCTAATAGCCATTTGTACTTTGTACAGCCCATACTTTCCTTGTGATACTTCTCTTTCAGTGAGAGAGCTGGTAATCTATGTTGTTCCAATGACAATAATTTAACCCAATAATTCACTTTCCTAGCTTGGGCATATGCTGAAGGACTAACTAGGCCAATCTCTGCTCCCATCAATGCAGCAGGAGTACAGTTGTTTAGGATAAGATGAGATCTTATCAGTTTATTTAAGGGAGTTTCAACTGCATGATGGTTATCAAAATCCTAGACCTCTCCATGATGTAAGGCTTGAGCATAATACTTTGCCTTGATTGCAGTTGTTAATGGTTTAACGGAGTTCCCCCATATTTATAATTAAAGGATCTGAGGGAATTAGCAGTTTGTTTTAGTTTAGGTAGAACAGTATCAAAATGTTTTACCCATTTACCATCGTTAGAAAGGTGGAGGCCCAGGTAAACATTTCACAGAATTGAGTTTTTTATTGCCAAGCCTCCACTTTTTAATTGTTTTATTTGAGCCCATAATCATAACCTGACTCTTCTCTTCATTAATAGTAAGATTATGTTTGATGGCATATTCCATCAAGAGGTCAAGTTTGCCCTGTAGACCACCCTGTCTTAGTGACAATAAGACAAGATCGTCTGCATAAGCCAGTATGGGGCAAAATGTTTTAAGTATTTTAGGTGAGTCAGGTAATGAATTTTCTAACAGTAATACTAATTTATTTATATAGATGCAAAACAGAGTGGGAGCCAACATGCAGCCCTGTCTGACCCCATGGTTTGTTACAATTGGAAGTGAAAGTTGGCCATTAGTCCCAATTTTAATCTGGGCCCAAATGTTATAAAATTCTCTAAAGACAGCAATGAGTTCTTCAGCTAGACCCCAATCCTTCATTATAGCCCATAATGTACAACGTGAAATAGAGTCAAAGACTGAAGAGAAGTCGTTAATGCAAGAAATAGCTTCTGTTTACACAAGTTAACATATTTTTTGAAAAGATGCAGCAAGACAAAATAGTTGTCAGTGGTACAATGTCTGTCACGAAAAACAGCTTGATACTTGGACAGGACGCCGAGGGCCAGATATTCAAAACTTTGCCCCGGGGCTAAATTAGCACTGCCCGGTGGGCAAACTTAGCCCAGAGCAGAAAGCAAGCTATATTCAAAAGGAATAGCCCAGTGCAAAACCAGCTGAATATAGCAAGCAAAGAAAGCCGGGCAAACAGGGCCTGGAGTGCAGGGCAAAAATTGCCCAGGAATAAGACAGCACTGAATAATAGCAACAGGGAAGTGCACACTGCAACTACAGCTCATTAGACTCTGTAGCAAGCCAGTGTTGCAAGTGGAGAACATTGTGTGTAATTGCACAGAGATGTCTCACATCAACTGCAAACAACAATGTAAGCCACACACTGATGAACTGTGCTATGCTGAAGTGTTGTTTGCCCGGGGCTAACCCGATAGCACAGTGCTAACACAATAGCCCGGTGCAAACTGGTTAGCCCGGGGCAAACATGAGCTATATTCAAAGCTCCGATGCAAATGAGCCTAATTAGATAATCCGTGGGCAAACAGGCACATTTAAATCTCATTATATGCTGCTTAGCATACATTACCATGCAGTTTGCCTGGTGCTAATGCATGGAGCAGTCAGTTCCACCTTTTGGTCAGAATGGAAGTACAGGCTGGACGCTGCAGGCCAAGGCATGCCCACAGCATCCACTGTTGGTCGGAATGGACTACAGAGCAACATAGCCATATATATACAGGCATACACACACACACTCACATATATACATGTATATGTGTATATGTGTGTGTGTGTGTGTGTGTGTGTATATAGGTATATATCTATAGATATTTATCTACACTGCCTGAGTCCAAACACATCCTGGAGGACAGCCCCCATACCTCTCCAGTGTCCCTCGTTATGAGGGACAGCCCTCATTTGGCCTCTTAAAACTGCTCTGTCCTTCAGCCATGCCTCATGGAAAAGGTGCCACCCACACAGTGAACATGCTGTACATCAGACCTTCAAGCAGAAACACTGAAGTGTAAAATACTAGCTCCAAAATATATTCTGTACAGGGTAAACACTATGGTTTTCACAGTGGTCTGGGCTTGTATCCCCATGTTTGAGGATATGTCCCTCATTGTGAAGATCAGTGTCCCTCGTTGTCCCTCAGTTTGAGTGTCCAAAAAGGTCCATGTCCCACATTTCAGTGACAAATGATTGGGAGGTATGATGCCCCCCCCATTGCAATCCTCAACCCCCGGTAGCCACTCCAAACATTAATTTCCCTGGTAGTCTAGTGGTCCCTCCACCCCCCAGCACAATCCCCGATCCATGGTAGCCCTGAAAATCACATAAATCCATGGTGGTTTAGTGGTCCCCACCTCCCCAGCATGATCCCGACCCCAGTAGCCCCAAAAAATCACTTAAATACCCGATGGTGTAGTAGTCCCCCCACACCCAAAGTGCGACACCGTTGGCCCATAAAGTGCATATGTATGGAGCCAGTGACCAGCTCAGACCTCTCTCACCACCATGGCCGCCATCTGCGGTATGCATGAGTGCTACTGAATTCATTTCAGTAGCACTCATGCATACCATAGTCGGCGGCCAGCCATGGTGGTGAAAGGAGGGCTGAGCTGGTTGCCAGCTCCATACATATGCACTTTATGGGCTAACGGGCATCGCACTTCCAGGTGGAGGGACCACTAAACCACCATGGATTTGTGATATTTGGGGCTACCAGGGGTCAGGAATCATGCTGGGAGGTGGGGGGACCACTAAACCACCAGGTATTTAAGTGATGTTTGGGGCTACCGGGGTTTGGGGATCATGCTGGGGGGTAGGGGGACCAATAAACCACCATGGATTTATGTGATATTCAGGGCTACCGGGGGTCGGCGATCATGCTGGGGGATGGGGGGACCACTAAACCGCCAGGTATTTAAGTGATTTTCGGGGCTACCGGGAGTCGGGGATCATACTGAGGAGGTGGGGAGACCCCTAAACCACCATGGATTTATGTGATTTTTGGGGCTACCAGGGGTCAGGGATCATGATTGGGGGGGGTTGACACTGCAGCATTACTGCCAGCTTTTTGCCAGCGGTATTTGGTGCTGCACTACAGGTCACGCTAATGCCTGTAGCGTGGCACTTTCTGTTTGAATATGCTGTATTGCCAGCATTCCTGACCACTCCCCAAACTCCTGCCCCTGCATACATTTACTTTTAGCGTCGGCACTATCACACAGCACCAGCGCTATTAGGGCTTCTAAATATTGTAGCCTGGCACAAATCCAGCACTATTCCAGCGCTATGGCTTTGTGCCAGGTGCAAAGCTTTGAATATCTGGCTCCCAGTGTTTTAATTTGCTCCTGTAATTTAGACAGTACAATTTTGGGAAAAAATGTTACAGCAATTATCTAGAAAGGAGATAGGCTGGTACATCTTGGGGTCTGACTTATCCCCTTTTTTGTGAATTGAAATTATTGTGGCCCTTTCCATGAATCAGGAAAGTTTAGATTCCTAGCAAAGGCATTAAAAATTGGCATATGAATAGAGGAACAGCATGATGGTGAGTCTAAAAAACCTCTGCTGGAATCTGGTCCGGGCTTGGTGCCTTATGCTTTTTCATAGATATTACAGCAAAGTACACATCAGAGTAATTACAGAGAACAAATTGTGACATTTCCACAATCATATTGTACAGATCTACAGGATAATTTGGATCACAAAATATTTCTGAATAATATTCCTGCCAAGTATCTAGGGAGATATAGGAATCTATACATGTCTTATAGATATTAGTACCCTGGGCGACCATCTGCCAATACGCATAATGATCATTACTGTCAACAGTTTTCAACATCTTTTCCCATTGTAAATGATAGTTTAGTTGTTTGCTCTTCAGTAGTTTTTTATATTAATACCTGGCCTGATTCAATAGCTTAAATTGTTCTATATGATTACTAACTTTGATTTGTCTAATTAACTTATTTACCTGTTTTTTAGCATGACAGCATTCTTTGTCCAACCATGTGTTATTAGTGGACCTATGTTTGTTGGTTCTTGCCACTAGCTTTCCTCTAAAGGCTTCAAAACAGGTTCCAGGTGTTTAAACTGGGGCCATTTAATGAAAAATAATCACAGTCAAAAAAGAATTCGCTAAGTATGCTTCCTATCATGGCACTACAAGAGTGGTTCCACTTAATTCTAGAGTTATTTCTTATTTCTAGATTGACATCTTGACAAACCATAGGCTTCTAACCCCATAATTTACAGCATAAAATCAAGGGAAATGGTCACTATTGGCTCTGGAAGAGACTATGAGTGAGTCCCAAATGTCCATGCTGTCATTCCAAAACATGTAATCAATAACTGAAGGCCCAACCTTATTGAAAAGTGTAAAGTTATCCTTAGTATCGCCTTTTACTCTTCCACTAAGGGGATCTAGGTTATAGGGTATTAGAAAATCTATTTGTTTCATTCCTCTCTTATTGGTCTTCTATCTAATGAAAATCTGGGACATTTGTGGGCATTATTAAATTTTGAACTTCACTATAAAAAAAACATCGAATAATCTCACTCTAGCATTAAAATCACCGCATACAAATACATTTTCACGTGCAGTCATTGCCCATGTTCTATGTATGATGTCATCAAGTTCCTCCCACATGTTGGAGTTAAAGAATTTAGTGATACCCGGGGGGGGAACATAAACAATAATAAGACAGAATTCAAGAGTACACAATTTAATGAAAAAAGCCTGAGAGAAGGAATTTGAGAATATCATATCGGCCGATAGACCCTTCATGATCTTAACCCAAGTAACCAAGCCACCAGAAGGTCTGCCCAGTTTGGAGTGCTTGTTACCAGGGAGTTGAAAAGTGACATAACCATTAAGTGTGATATCATTTACTGACATATGCCAGGTTTCTTGCAAACAGAGAATGGAAGCTTGACTCAGAAATTCTATACAATCTTTATCTGCAAATGTTGTTAATAATCCTGCAATATTCCAAGATATAAGCAGGAAATCATAGTTTTTGGATGAGTCAGGAGTACCCTTATCTGAAGCTGGGCTCATTAGTCAATCATCCAAATCATTTAGTGGGCCAAAGCGATTTGCTGTTCAAATATTGTATACAGTTTCATCTGTATCTGACTGGTGACTATTTTTGTCCTGGGAGTCCAAGTTATTGTGCTTAGAAACTAGTTTCATAGCTAAAAAGGAAATTTCCGCCGGCCCGGTGGCGCTGAGGGTTGAGGCGCTGGACACCACACCTCGCGCTACGCCGGCGACCCGGGTTCGGGAACGAGCCTGGGTCATCAGGGGTCGGCAGGGAAGGAGAAGGATCGAGCGTCTGTAAGACTGCTCTCTTTCTCCGGGAAGGGGGGTGAGTTGTCTCGGTGGCCTGGTGGCTCCTAGCAGTGGCTGGGGGCTTGGCAGGCCATGGGGCAGAACCAGAGGGATGTACTGAGGTGGACGCTGGGATGGGGCGTGCGGTGGCGTCGCTCTGATCCTAGGCGTCGTGCATGCCTAAGGCGTATGGGGAGAAAAAAGTGGAAAACCTTGTGGGCTACATGAAGGCCGGACAGGCACTGCTTTGGAGTCCCTGGATGCTCCTTCCCGTTAAAACCCCCCGTTCCCCGTGGCGGTGGTCGCATGCCCACCATGGCAGATCGCTGTGCAGGTGGAGGTAAGGAGGAGAGCTTGGGGATTGGGAGGGCAGATCAGGGGCTGAAGGTCGGGCCGGACTGGGGGGAACCATTGGTAACACCCCCCAGCCGCAGAGGAGGAGTGAAAAAGTATAAAAAGTATAACACAAAAAAAAGGAAATTTCCTTCCTTCCTTTCTCATGCTCAAGGATAACAACATAAAAACCCATAGTATCCAGGGAATGAAGATTTTGTAAAATGTTTTCATATAAACTAATATATTTAGCCATAATTTGAATTTGATCTGTCTCAGGGTTGCTGCTCATTCTGTGTACTATTAAAGCATTTGAGTCAGTAATTGATATATTGAGCAGTTGCTCAAATAAGTATGTTATAATCAATTTAAGTTTCTATCATTTTCTTTTTCTGTATGACATAGTCCAAACAGAAAGAGCTTCTTTGAAACCAGAAATTCATGATTAGCTAGTGTTAATGGGAGGACTTACTGGATTTAGTACATCATTCTCTACAATATGTACACCAGCTGGATCCAGTACAGGAGCTTTTAGGAGAATTTTATTCAAAGCTCTCCTACCTGGCAGCATAACAGCAACCTGGCCTATACCATTTTGTACTTTTTGCCTAGCTATTTTAGTTTATTTAATCTCTGATGATGTCATTTTTAAAGTATGGGTAAAGAGGTTAGATACCACATTTTTCAGCTTTCCCTGATTTTCATTTGGTATGGGTTTTAGATCAAAAATGCTGATGTAACCAACTTCTTCCTTGGACTAAGTCTGATTCAGCTGCTTCCAATTAATTAAATCAATGGAAAAACCCTGAGACTGGAGAGATTTATTGTTAAGCCAGAAATAATTGTCTACCCCACTGTTAGAAATGAATAGCAGGACACAATTATGGCCATCATAATCCTTGTCATCCTATAGATTAATAATATAATTATCAACAATGTCGGAACTGATAGCTGCCCTTAATAGGTGCACAATCTGTTCTTTATTCTGCTCCTGAAGGATGGCCTTGTTACAGTGACAGCCATAAAGATTCGGTAGTGCACACTCTAGTAAACCTATCATAATCCTTCCATCTGAAGGCTTAGTAGTAAGAGGAGGGCTATTTAGATCTATATTTTTTTATCAGACTACCCATGGCAGCCTGTGCTTCATCATGCCAGGTTTGCCAGTCTTCTTTAAAAAAATTTTAAATCGGTCCTAAAGAGCTCCATTTGCTGATTAATTAATTGTATGGAGCCCAATATTTCGCAACTGACTACATTATTGGGCAGCATATGTGCCAGATTAAGAGTTGGCATATTTTCTACAGTATGACAAAATTCCAGCATAGCTTTAGTAGACAAAGAATTAGCTTCAATATCACTAATGGTCACAGCTAGCTCAGTGTTAGTCTTCAGTTCCCCATTCTTAGGACAAGATGTCATAGGTTGGCTAGTATCTAAGATATAAGAATATGGTGTAGTTTTCTTTTTCTTTCTCATAATTTTATCAGTTGGTTTCATTTGCTTCCTTTTTCCCTTAACAGGGGGAATCTGGGATGCAAACTGTAGGAAAGTCCGGCCTTAGTTGAGAAGTGTCTGTGTGCAAGATGGAAGGGAATCTAATGTCAGGAGCTAGTTTTTCAAGTTTATTAAGGACATCGTCCATTCTGCAGCCATTAATAGCAATACCTGGATGGTTTAATACCGTCTACCAAATTATGACTCAGACTTGTAAAGATGTATATATGGCTGAAAATGTCTTTATCAGTAAATATACTGCATTGCCATTGCTGTTATTATATATTTTGAACAGTAGTGCAGTTGACATTTGTTTTCAATGTTGTATATATTAAATGTTTAGTTTGTCAGCACACAGTATAGATTGTTAAATTAATAAATGCTTCAGCTCTTAAGTAATGATATGTCACTCAAATTTCTGAATTGGTTCTAAAAATGTAAAGGGAAAGGGTAAATTGTTTAACCAGGAAAGGCAGACTAAGTTGAAGCTTCTTTCCAGGTGTGACCTGGGAGCACAAGGAAGTTAAGTGACTTGCTCAGGGTCACACAGTATGCAAGTGGAGGCTATGGGACTCAAACCCGGTTCTCCAGGTTTGCAGCTCAGTGCCTTTAGCCACTATGCTATACTGCCTCCTATCAGATGTAAATCTTTGACAACCTGAAAACTAAATGTTGTATTGTTTTTCACTGATGCATCTGGTATGCTACTCATGATGTGTTTCTGCTTTTTCATAGGATTGCCTTCATTAGGGGTCGAGTATGGAATTTTCCAAGTACTGTCTTGTAAATAGTTGTATATAGTTTCTAAAGGCCATTATGTACAGTACACATGTTGTTAACAGTCATCTATGATTTAGTACTCTGAGATGTCTCACTTGTTTGTGTAGCAGAACATTACTTTTCCTTTTTTAAAGTACTTGGTTTTTCACCCTCTCCAGGAGCACAGCTACAATTTGGGACTAACTTAATTGTCATTTTTCAAATTTTTTTTAAACTTATATTCTGTGTTGTGTCTCTTTCTTCATACATAATGATGAAATGTTCTGGGATTGTATTACAATCAACTCAAATACAGTTTACGAAAGCTATTTCAGCTGTGAATATGGTATGTCAAGTGGTTTACAAACACAAATTCAATTACAAGCTGTAAAACGTAAATACACTTCTTTATGGTTTCTTGTTGAAGGGAACTCTCAAACTTGACACAATACATAGTAATGATAACACTTTATTTGATACGGAGATTTCATTAAGTACTGTAATAAGTATTGGACAGGGTTTGTACTGGTACAGTGGTGTGAAAAGGTAGATATCAAACAAAAAAAGGCTGTATTGTGAATACATTCTCAAAAAGTAAAGAAATTGTTTGCAAAAAACATCATTAATGCATTAGTTAGTTTCAGATTACTCCCCAAAAAAAAAAACAAGCAGCAAAAGAGCAAAGGCAACACAAGCAACCAGAGACAGCCATCATCAGGTAAGACAAACAACATACATCTCTCTTCGGATAACACAAGAGAGCTCCATCATCATGGTCCACCACTTCTGTAGCCATGTATACATAATGCACACTGCAACACATACACACCCACTTCAGTCTGCAGAAATACACCACGTTTGAAATGGTAAACATAAAGGAAACATGAAGAAGATAAAAGGATAATAAAATTATTAGCCTACCATTTTGTTAGCCTATCCATCAGAAAAAAGTTGCTTCTTTTGAGTGTACCTTTCTGTTGCTGACACTACTTTTTTTTTTTAACCAGGAGGGGCACACTAAGCTGAAAGCTTGTTTCCAGGTGTGACCTGGGAGCACAAGGAAGTTAAGTGACTTGCTCAGGGTCACACAGCATGCAAGTGGGGGCCTGTGGGATTAAAACCAGGTATCCAGGTTTACAGCTCAGAGCCTTAAACCACTGTGCTATACTGCCACCTCAAACTTGAAAAAGTATCTGTCACATGCTATTACACTTTGATAAAAATAAACTAAAAACTGAACACAGCTGCATCAGGTTGGAATATCTCTGGTGCTGTGTTACTAATAGATAAGACTGTGTCCTATGGTAACACTACATTGCTATGGGAAGCTCATTCTTCATATTTCAATTATTGACTTGCTGTTTCTGTAGCATACTATAGCAACAATATAAAAAAAGCCTGTGTGTATAAAGACAGAAATTATCACAAGAGAATAAGAATTACTCCAACACTGTAGTGAGCTAGTGATGTCACGAAATGCCACTCGCTCTGTGCTGCACAGTCAGATGATATCATAACTTAATGGAACCATCACTACAAAGAAAAAAAATAGAAGTTACACACTACAAGCTATTTTGATTTCAGAACACTGCTACTAATAGTGACTGACTGTAAAATTCTAATTATCTTTGATTGTGTATTATTGTCTTACAATGTATGGGAGAGGCTTATTATTAACTGAATTCACACACTTTACAATGTTGTTATACCATCGATATGACATTAGATTGTTGTTATACCCTCTTGACTATGTCATAACAATGATATAACAAAACGGAATGTTCACTCTGTGTAACATTCTGTACTGTGAATTCAACACAAACTGGTGCCCATACACTATAAAACTTAATGGATGTTCTTCGGGTAACAACCACTCCGCAATCACTTCTTGAGGTTGCCATGACAACATTAAATCTCTCAAGCTTCGCTCTTGAGGTTTACAATGTCATGACAACCTCTTGAAGTGATTATAGCATAGTTATTACCCGAAGACCATCCATTATCCTCTGTGTAATTGTCACTGTTTTGTGCATATGACCCATCTGTAAACAAGAACCAAAAATCATGTAGCACTGGATTTTCAGATTAAACTGATAGAAAACAATTACAGTATAGTGATAGTGTAGAAGTGTTTTCTCACAATACTCACATATCTTCAATCCATTTCTAACAACCTTGTTCACAAAGAAATGTCTTACTGAGCAAAAAAGACAAACAACTGATGAGCACAGTTTCATAGTTACTCGGCAATGACATTGATTTCTTCTACAATACTATACAAACTTAAATATTCAAATTATAATGTAATGATTACATTACTTCATGAGTAGGCAACATTGCATCTTTCATATGCTACAGAAAAAAAAATTCTGCAACCTGAAGTAGGTGTGTATGTGTTGAAGTGTGCATGTGTATCCATGGCTACAAAAGTAATGGATCATGATGATGGGTTTCTGTTGTGTTATCTGCAGAGAGTTGTATGTTGTTTTGTCTTACTGGATGATGGCTGTCGCTGGTTTCGTGTGTTGCCTTGCCCCCTTTGCTGCTTGTTTGGGGGGATGCAGAGTTAGGGTTGGAAACCCTAACATCACATTTATCAACTTTTGTTGCTTTAACCTGAACCCTAACGGATGCATTAATAAAGGTTTTTGATATATACATATATACAGTATATATATATATATATATATATATATATATATATATATATATATATATGACTCAGTTATGATTTAATACAGTCATTTTCTTGGAATATTTACACAAAAGTAGATTATTGACCTATATTTGTTTTTGGATTTTAAGTACAATGTTAAAGGAAATTAACTATATGAAAGCAAGTAAATAGCACTTTTTTATGTCTAAAATAATTTTCATTCATGTGTGTGAAGGTCAGAAAGAAATTTATTCTAAAGTAATAATTGTTCTATGCTTATGGTGCTACACAATGTATATAAATTAACTTATAAATATAGCTTACTGGATCTGTTGGGTCCAGACTATTTAGCTTAATTAAATTGATTTTTAATTTTAATTACTTTTACTATTTCTTTTTCCTTTTTCTTACTGTAAGGAAGGTATATGATGAATATTTTATGGAGATGTATAAAACAACGATTTCATACATTTTAAATGAAAGAAAACTCAAAATATAATTATAAAAAAAAGGTGATTTAGTGAAAGGCTTTATGATAAACCCTTTCATCTTCTCTTTAGCTAACAATATTTAGGTCATATGTAGGGTGGACAAAGCAGACTGTAGATTAGAACATTCCATAGATGCACTGGGCACAGCATGTATGCCAGTATGGAAACCATGCTGTTGAGACTGTTGAGCAGGTCATTGATGGAGGAAGGATTAGGATGCTCTAAAAGGAGATCTGTGAGTCATTTATTGTTTATGGGGGTACACAGATATGCCAATAGTCATTTGGAAGATGAGGATCCTGTAGGGTGTCAATGGCATATAGACTTCGATTGAGCACATTACAATAGCTACATAGATGCCAAAATTTACTCCTAGATATGGCATGAAGAGAATCATTCAAGTTATTGCATACATAACATTCAGCAAACATTATGTGATGCCCCGGCTATCTAGAATTTTTTTTATTTGAAAAATACTCGAGTTTGAGTTTAGGAATAAATAGAATAGGATAAAGCTTTTTGGCCTGCAAAGTATACGCAAAATAGTTCATTGTCCAATGATGCCCAATTTATTTATAGGTTGAACTCCTAATGTATATCATCTTCTTTAGCTGTAAATGCCTGGTGGTAGTTGAATAATGGAGTCTTGCATAACATATGGCTAGGCAGTATAGCCTGGAGGTTAGAGGAACGAGGTGTGAATGAGCTTGATACATCCAGCAGACCAGACCTGAGTTTGATTCTCACAACCTCCACTTGCATACTGTGACTCTGAGAAAGTCACTTAACTGCCCAGTGCTCCCTGGTCACCCCTGAAAACAGGCACTTGTGCCTAGTGGGCCTTACCCAGTTACCAAAGACTAAAATAAAAAAAAGGTCTACTATCAGATAGATATATGCTTCTAGTTCTTCTTGTTTGGCTGGAAGCATCTTGCACAGACTGTTACAGAATATGCTGAAGGTTGCTACAAATTTTAAGATGGTAAGTTTCTTCCAAAGATGACCTTCTTTTGCTTTTAATATAATGGAGACATCTCCACAAGACACCTTATAGTTCTTGACAGTGTCATGAGAGCATACCAGCAAGGCATCAAGGTTGATCCCTTTTCCTTCTATAATGTCCCTTCAGTTGTGTGGAGGAATCAGATGAGTAGGACATAAAGACTGGGGAATGAGACAGACTATAGCAGTAGATGGTTTTAGAAAGAACTAGAGTACCTGGCTCTGGTGGCAATGGGTTAGGCAGTGGCTGCTGGGAATGTGTTGATCATGGGGAGTTAATAGTAGGAGTAGGTTGATATTTGGATTTGAGTAAGATCATGCATGCTTCCAAGAAAGTGATAGATGAATGCATTTGCAGCATGAGATGCTTTAGTCCTTCTATAGGTTTTTCTGAAGGTGAAGGAGATGGACATTTAGTGGAACCACCCTTTAGCCTGGGTGTCAGCTATAAGGAGAGTGAACAGTTGGTTTTTGGTAGGCTTGAAAGGAAAGGGGCTCTTTTGAGGTTTATGTTCCTCAACCAGGTAAGGAATTGTCCAGTCTTTGTTAGTGGAAACAGAAGGATCCAATCTTGTGCAGCAATGGCACTTAGGGCTTTTATGAGACAGACAAGGTTTAGTTTCTTTGAGTTTGATGCCCCGGGTTTGTTCTCAGCAGAAGATGAGGACATGGGGAAGTGAATCAGGAAATAGAGCCAAAACTCAGGGGGAGTAGGCTCAGTAAGCAAATGACAGTCCTGCAACTGACAGGATGAATAGTGAGATGTCTGCTATTGAGCAGAAAGTGATACATAGGGATAGGCAGAGATAGCACTGTTCTCATATCCCTAAAGTAGCTCTACTGGTCAACAGAAATGCAAGCCATCAAATAGAAGTGAAGCAAAATGGTAGTGAACTTAGGATGGTTCTGCTGTGAGCAGAAGGACCGTTCATGTCAGTATGGTACAACAGATTGCATGATGTTAATGGGAAGTGGCTCTACTGAAATGTAAAAAAACTAGACTGTGGGGGATCCCACAAATAGTATCATAATAATGGAGCGGCTTGCCAGCCCGGTGGTGCTGAGGGTTGAGGCACTGGATGCCACACCTCATGCCACACCGGCAACCCAGGTTCTGGAACAGACCCAGGCCTTTTGAAGGCCGGTAGGGGAGGGAGAGGATCAGGTGTCCAGAGGACTGCTCTCATCTCCTCTCCTGGGGTGGGTTGCAGGGGTTCCTGGCACAGTAGCAGCCTCTGTTGGAGATCAGAGGCAGCACAGACATCGGGGACGTAGACGGGGTGGGACGTCAGCTGGCTCCAGTGGCATGAGGCACAGAAGGTACAAGCTGCACAGGAGCCATTGCATGCCATGTTCCGAGGGGGAAACAATAAGAAAAAAAAAACTACCACAGCGGTAGGTGATGGTGGGATCAGTGGCTGGGCCCCATGCCCAGTGCCAGGCTCTACCGGCAAGTGCTTCTAGTCTGCCTCCTCCTCCTCTCAGGTTGTTCCACTTGATTCTAGATAGAGTGCCAGAGGAGATGGTGGCCCCACCCTGGGGGGCTCAGAGCCGGTGGGGTCGAGTGGCTGGGTGAGGCTGGAAGGAAGGTCTGGACCGGAGAGCGTGTGTCAGAGGCATCGGTTCACAGAAAGTGGACTTTACATCTAAGTCTCTTGTCCTGGTTTTAACTTCAAAAACTATTTTTTCCCATGGTTCAGAATAAACAGAATAAGGTATATGTCCCAATCCAAAGGGGGAAATAACTTGATTAATCACCTGAATAGAAGGAAGGACAAATCCCATCAAGGAATATCTAATTTTCTCCTTGAGGCACATTCTGGGGAGTCTATTATCAGGAAGGATCAAGGTCTTGAGAAGGAAAAAAATCTGTCTTTTGCTAATCAAGGACTGCACGGAGTACTGTCCAAGTTCCAATTTTACAATACTGATTAGAGTCCCGGCAGGAACCATTAAAATATGTCTGTAAAGTTTGTTAAGAATTATGTCTGGTAGTTTAGATTTTACCATACCCCAAGGGCCAGATATTCAGAGCTGTCACACATGGCTCAACTGAGTTGCCCTGGCGCAACAACAGACTTGCACCGCCGAGCGATATTCAAACACCGTGGCTGCACAGCACAAGTCCCACTGTGCCATGGCACAAAAGTAATGTATGCAACGCAAGTGCAGGGGGACGTTCCCATGAATAAGTGGTGCAATGGCATATTCAAACCAAAACCATGATGCAAGTCCAGAGCAAAACACAGGATGCACCAGCCAGACTTGAGCCTATAAAAACCAGCTCAAACACACAGACAGCAGATGCGCAACCTTGCACCAGCAGCAAAGAGAGACGGACAGTGCACCATTCTTAATGAATGAGGAAATGAGTGGTGCGAGGAGGCTGGAGGAACACCAACGTGGCTGACGAAGGGCTTGGTGGCGGTATGTCCAACACAGATGGTACTGTGCCCGCATCACATTTGAGAACTTCAGTGATACAGAGATAGTGGGCCAGTACCGCCTGAATAGGGCAATTCTGAGGCAGCTCTGTGAGCTGTGCAGTGAGGAGATGCAGGCACCCACCAGACGTAGCCATGCCATGTCAGTGGAGACCAAGGTGACTGCCGTAATATGATTGCTCACCAGGGGCACCTTCCAAAGACTAACATGTGACACCATGGACATCACCCAGTCTGCCATGTCCCGCCTCCTCACACAGTTCCTCAATGCTCTGCTGCCACTAGCTTCAGAGTACATACGTTTCCCAAGCACACAGGCAGAGCGTACAGCAAACATGCAGGACTTCCACAGGGTGGCATGCATGCCAGGTGTTATTAGGGCCATAGACTGCACCCACATGGGCATTCACATTACAACCTGGCCCCCGAGGGGCCAACATACATAAATCAAAAAGGGTACGCATCCATCAACTGCCAGCTGGTGTGCGATGCCATAGGGCACATAACCAATGTCTGCACTACACACCCTGGGAGTGCAAATGACACATTCATCTGACACAGTTCTATACTGTGCCACAGATTTGAACATGGGGAGATCCCATAGGTCACTTGGTGGATGAGTAGGACATGGGCCAGGGGGCGGGCACAGCATAGCTGTGGGAGGTGAGAGGGCAGACAGGGTGGGTTTGGTGGAGTGGGCATTGGGTGTCAGGGACAGGGTGGTCACCACAACACAGTGCATTTCTCACCATGCCCTTCCCCACATAGGTGACAGTGCATATCTGCTCAGGTACTGGTTGCTCACCCCCTACCGGCGACTTGCGTCCCCCGCGAAGAGAGATATAATGAGGCACATGCCAGCACATGCAGCATCATCAAGCATGTCTCTGGCATGCTACAGATGCGATTCCATTGCCTAGACAGGTCACATGGTGACCTACAATACAGCCCATCGAAAGCCTGTGGCCTATTCCTGGCATGCTGCATTCTGCACAACATGGTCATTGACTGTGGGATAGCTGTCCAGGTGGATGAGGGTGACAGCAGCAGGGATGATGGTAACAATGGGCCGGAGGGTGGTGGGCAGCCACCACTGGGGAGGTGGGACCCTGTCAGGCAGCGAAGGCCAGGAGGCATCGGGACACACTAGCACAGGAGCATTATGGAGAATGCAGGTAAGTCCACTGACACACATGCATGGGTCACACAGACCACCACACCACACACTGGCCTGTACGTGCACAGTGGGATGCATGCAGGGAATGGGGTGCACAGCAGACATGGCTGAGGCAGTGGCACACAGACACACACAACAGAGGCATAGACACACACAGGCCGAGGAACATGGCATGGATCAGAAGCGTGACACCAGTGCACAGGCACAACCGGCGCAGAGCTGCCCTCATCACACCCATGCTACATAGCCCAGCAGCCTGGCCAGAATACACAGGGGGCATACACCACAACACACATGCACACCACCACATGCATGCTGCACCACCAATGCCCATGTGTGCACAGGACAGCAGCAGCGGACAACAGGTAAGACCAGCACACACATCAGGTCAACCGCGCAGTCCGTCAGCTGCCACGGCCCTGTGGGCAGCTGTGCTGGGGCTGGTCAGTGGCCGCAGGCTGTGCATCAGCCAAAGGGGTGTGTCTGATGCACCCCCAGGGGTTGAAGTCTGGGACCGTGACCGTGTCCTCGCTGGGGTGGAGAGGCAGCTAAACAGGCTAGCGCCGGGGTGTCCAGGATGCCAACATCAGAGCCTGGTGTCCACTGTGAGGGTGTCACCAGATGCCGGGACCATGGGGTGGAAAGAGCACTGTGGGAGGTCCTCTGCGCATGGCCAAGCCCAGTGGCTGCCACCGATGCAAGTCCAGCCACAATGGCACCAGTCATGCAGTCCATTGACGCAGTCGTGGCCTCCCGCATCTGGTGGAGCTCATCAAGAAGCCGCACATTACCCCTGTCCTGCTGCTCCGCCAGCTGATGCACCTCTGCCTGTCAGTGCACGCACCTCTGTGGCAAGCAGCACCTGGTGTTTAACAGATGCCCACAGCAACCGGATGTGCTCTGCCAGCCATTCGGCATCCTGCACCTCCTGGGCAGGATGCCGAGCTGTTAGGGGTGACATGGCATGCTGCCCAGTGTCCTGCTCAGGTAGATGCTGCACAGGGGCCATACTGGGGATACAGTGTCCTCGGGTGCACCGGCAGTGGACCCTGTGTTATGCTGCCCGGTGGTATCTGCATCCTGCTGCCACTGCCCGACTGTCTGCTGGGCAGTGCCCTGCACTGCCATGGCCACAACAGCACCACCACCCATGCCGTACACAGCAGTGGCACCATACACCACTGTGCCGGTGGAGATGGGTGGCAGCTGCACAGCCGCAGGTGCAGCACTGGGCCCTGATGTTGCCTGTGATACTCCCTGGGATATGTCCGGCACCACAGTCCCTACGCTGTCCAAGATCAGTGTCAGATCATCATTGGAGTCAGACTTGGTCCCCAGCTAAGTCTCAACACACAACATGGGCAGGCTGGCATCCCACAGGAACTCAGCCAGGGCATCATCCAACACCAGGTCAAGAACATCTACATGCCCTGCACTGCTGAGCTGCAGCCTGTCCCTGAGGAGGTGGACAGTTTTATTTTTGCATTTATTACTCATAACATACTCTTAATTGTAGTTTTTCCCATCTTGGCATTAAAGATCTTTATGGCGTTTGTTGCAGATTTCATTTTAGTTATATATTTCTTGTGTGTTTGCCAGGATAGATTTTGTGCAAATCTGACCCCTAAATAATCGTAATATGGTACCGCTTCAATTTTTTCTCTTTCTATCCAAAATGTTGGGATCCTTTGAGTATTATTTCCAAAAATAATTACTTTAGTTTTATTTAGATTAATTTTCAGCTGTTTATCTTTACATAATCCAGAAAAATACTCAAGTTTCCTCCTCAGTCCGAGGGTTTAGGTAGAAATAAGGACACTACCATCTGCATATGCCAGGCAATCAATTCTGTGGTCAATAACCTTTGGAGAGTAAAAAATCAGGGTTCGATAGACTGATCAGTTTAATTTATATATATATATTAAATAGGGTGGGTGCCAAAAGGCAACCTTGTCTCACACCCTGATTGGTTTTGAAAGAGGAGGTAGTATGACCAAATTGGTCGTACTGAACATTGGCCCATGTGTTCTCATGGATTCAGATCAATATATCTAATAAAGTTGGATCCAGCCACAAACTTTCCAAAGTCTGACACAAAATTTTCCAATTAATGCTATCAAAAACAGCTGTAAAGTCAACAAAGCAACAATATAATTTCCCCCTTTTAATTTTAATATATTTCCACAAAAGATAATATAATCGTGTATGGTGGTAATGTCCCCGGACAAATCATCGTGGATATAATATTGTGGTGTAATTGCCGTCCGGACAAAATAACACTGCTAACTAAGTCGCAAGCTATGCTGGTCGTGGGTAGTAAATGCCGCAATCACTAATATGTCGCCGGACAAGTAGTCGTACTTGTAGCCACAGTAACTAGAAACGGAAAGTGCAATTATTTAACTTGCAGACTTTGGTCAAATGAAACGGAAAGTGCAATTAATTAACTTACTGTGAAACGTAGAGTAATGTTAAAAGTAAATCTTTATTGAAATACTTCACCATATAGAAAGGCAAAGTGCAATGCTTAAGTACATAATTTAACATTTAAAATTGCCCAAACAAATTAATTGCTGTTTGATTGTGCAATCGAAATGGAAAGTGCAATGCTTTAGTTGTATAAAGGAAAGTGCAATACTTTAGTGGTAGAAAGGGAAAGTGCAATGCTTTACTACTTCACAGTCCCAAACAATTAATTTGTGTTCAGCAGTGCAATACAAATTTAAACTCCAATTAAGAGAATAATTTAAATATCAAATAATTTAAAATCGACGTTACTTCACAGTTTAAAAACAACATTAGACAACATTAATTTCAATGACTGTTGCTGTGTCCATTATGTACTGCTTTGGCTCTCGAGATGAAAAATTACTGCAAATGGACTTAAAAACTTTATTGACACGTATATATTTTGCATTCTTTCTCGGTGGTTGTCCCCCTTAGTGTGTAAGCGCGCTTTGCATGTTCGGTTCTCACATCGCCAAATTGTCTTTTGATCGGAACCATCTTTTTCTTTCGTGTACAAAAAATTATCCAAAGCAAGCTTCAGCTTGCCCTTCTGTGTCGGTACGTACTCCATTGATGCAGTTCTGAAATGCCTTTGGAAAAGCTTGCTTAAATACCCCTGTAAGTGCTCAGGTAAATTCCTGTTCTACTCACCTGCAAATAATAAAGTTATGCCTAATTCGAACACCAGAGGGCAGTAGAGAAATGGGCAAACATGCACCATAATTAAATCCATTACTTTGCAGTGTAACTTGGTCGCCGTACATTACTGGACAGAATGTTGCGGAGAAATAGTTGCGGCGGCTGTTTAGTGTCCGCGACTTATTGTAACAGCGGCAACATTAAATATCGACTCAGTGACTGGAACTAATTGCCCGCGACCTTTAAAACCGCGACGAATTGACCGTATGCCAATATAATACATAACAATGTTGAATGGTCAATCTGCCCTTATGAAAACCATTTTGGAATTCACTAATTATGGAATTAGTATCCAGCCAATCTGTTACTCTGTCAAGAATGATTTTTGTGAATACCTTTTGAGACATATTAATCAGACTGATTGGCCGATACATTTTTGGATCATTTAGTAGTAGTAGTAGTAGTAGATAAAATGTATTTATACAGTGATACCACTATTAGGGCTGTATATGCCCCTTTCGCAAGGTGCACCTGTTTAAAGTGTCAAGTGTATTTATCGGGACCCGGGGCTTTATTAGAGGATAGTGAGGTCAACGCGATTCCTATTTCTAAATCAGAGATGAGGATTACGAGGGGAAAGAAAACTGGTAGAGAATGCAAAACACATATCAGGTCTCTCCTGTAAAAAAGCTTTCAGCTTAGTGTGTTACTCCTGGTTAAACAACTAAATAAAAAAAAAGTTACAGTAGCATATAATACATATACATAAGTACAAAAATACAATGGCAAACATATTTCAAATCAAACAGATTACATTCAAGGGAAAATGGACAAATACAGGGAGCAAATACACACTATTACATTGCCATGCATTCTGTCCAACTAATCACCTCATATACTCCTGTACAATTTAGACTATCTATTACATGTGCAACAATGCTCAAAGTTTCTGTAAACAGCAATTTTAAAAACATCTAATTTCATATGTGGGTCTTTAGGATATAGGAGAAGTTGATTCCAACAAACAGCTGCTTTATGCTGGAAGGTCATAGATGTAAATTTGTTTTTGTATTTAGGAATTACTAACTCTCTAGCCATTTTTGTTTCTCAAATTACAACCATGTTTTGTTTTTTCTAACTTTTCTACCAACCCACATATCCAATTATGTTTAGAATCCCGTGAACTTGTATGGCCCATGCCCATTTTCTTCTGGTCTCTAGTGGGCTCCAGTCAAGGGGGCAAAACATAACACAGTGATGGGTGTTAAAATCACACTTCAATACAAATCTGACAAGCCTATTTTGGGTCAAATCTAGTTTTACCATTTGCTGTTTATTTGCATGACAATAAACATGGCTTCCATAGTCCAAAATGGGCAACATTAATTGATTTACCATAGTTGGATGTACTTTCCTAGTTGTACAGTGCGATAACCATTTTGCTGCCCCAATCTCATATTAACTTTTTTTCCCAAATTCATTTATATGGTGATCAAATTTTAAATTTGGATTTTCTTTTTTAAGGGAAAATAATTGATCCTTGCCAACTTTCTTGGTATTCCCATCTCTGAATAAATGAATTAAATGCAACACATAAAATAGGTATCCACCAGTCCTGAAAGGATTTAAGTAAATCACCTATTATTCTGTCGGGACCTGGAGCTTTATTAGAAGATAGTGAGGTCAATACAATTCCTATTTCTAAATCAGAGATGAGGATTGCGAGGGGAAAGGAAACTGATAGAGAATGCAAAACACGTACCAGGTCATCCTCTTCCTTGAAGAAATATAAACCAGAAAAATGAGAAGTCCAGTGATCGGGGAAATAAAGGCCTCTACCTTTGTGATCATTTTATGATATCCTGAAGCCACTAAGAGCCAGAATGACTTCCCATCCTTTCTGAGGATTGATTTTCTTAATTTTTTCCATAGGAAGACAGCATGTTTCTGTTTTTCCGTTTTCAATACCCTTTTATAATTTTCCCTTTCCTTGCTTATTAAAATTCGATGATCTTTACTAATTGGGTTACATTTTCTACATTGTCTAAGCAATTTATTTAAATCACATTTTGCCTTCCAACATCTTTCATTATACCATGTTTTGGTTTCTTTTCTCACTTTTATGGAAATTAGCTGCTTTGTTTTACAGTGCAGTCGTAATAATGTACCCAACTTTTACCAATATCCAAGGATTTCAGAAGATTTAAATATCCCCGTAAACAAACTCCAAAGCTCGTAAATCTCTCCTGTATTGAGAATTACTTTAAATTGCTCAAAATAAGATGCACCCCATTTAATTCTGTTTTTCATTTATAATCTCTAAACCTTCATCAATGTGTATTGAATTATTATGAATCAGCTTACTGAGACCCACTTTTAAAATTACTGGAAAATGAGCCGATTCTGAACTTTCTAAAATATACAAGTCAATAATTTTCCTAATAGCTTCCAAGTTAGTGCAAACCAAGTTTCCCAGAGGGTGGCAGATAAGAGTTTATAAGGAAAAATTGGTTACACATCAGAGCACAAAACAAAATTACTATCAAAAAATCCTCCAAGGAGGAATAAATTTGAGTCATTTTAAAATTTAGGGAAGTGTGGACATGGATTGACAAGCCTCCTTTTAATCACCCAAATTTCTTTCCCTTAGTAGCAGAGGTAACATAACCAGTAAATCCTGGAAGTTGAGGGATTATGGGTTCGGTACACCACGTCTCCTGGAGGCAGATGACATCAAATGTCTCCAAGAAACCCACTATCTCAGGATCTGCAATTTTAAGATGTAATCCCTCAATATTCCAGGACAAAATGCTAAACTGATCTGTGTCAAAATTATCCAGTGCCTTCTCTTTTAATAGACCCACAGGATCTTGTAGTCAATCTGTACAAGATGTGTCCAAAGGAGCAAATTTATTAATATCTGCCAGATTTGCAAAATTAGACTTCATTGTGTTGAGATTAGAATATGATCTTATATTAATATTAGCCCTGTTATTTTCCAAGATCAGTGGGTGTACAATATGTATTCCTAACATACCAAGTTTGTGAGCTGACTGGAGAAGTGATTTGGCTAGTGTCGAATTTTTGAAAGTAAGATCAATTTGAGAGGAAGAGAAAGTAAGCCCATGGACCTTAACTGAGTCTAGAGAACTCCTAGTTAGATTTAATTTCAGTGAACGGGATAGGAACAAAAGAAGTTCTTTCTGTACGTTCTTAATAGAGTCTGATTTAGACGTTTCCCATCCAAAAATAGAAATCATCTTACATTCCCAAACATTTTGCTGTTTCCTTTCAAAATTATCTATAACCCCAATTATTTTGTCCAGGGCCTGCTCACCCCTCCCCTCCTTTCTGTCTGATAATGGTTGGTCTTAGTCTCCCTCATTCACTTTAGGACTACTAGAACTTGGAGGATAGTCAGAGATTCTAATCACAGGAACTAACTGAGGGGGTTGCATTGCTATTCCTCTAAGCATTCATGTAGATTCCTTCTGTCGGATTATTTTAGCACTTTCTTCTGTCTTACAGTAAAGAAGTACTGTGTCATAGTAATAAGGATTCGGAGGCCTCATAGCATAGATCTCATCCTGGATTTCATGGAGATGTAATAAATGGGTCAACCATTTTGTCAGTGTTTCCTGTGTTTCCTTACCCAATCTTTCAAGACCCCATATTTCTATAAAATATTCTGTCTCCATAGAATCTTGCTGCTGTCCAGTTTTTATATACTTGTTAAGGAAACTAGCTTATACAAATCTTCTTTCTCTTTGAGCTCTATATCCCTCTCCTCAGGTTTGTTTGGAATATTGAATTTAGATTTAGAGGAGTCTCTGAACTCAGAAGAAGTAGCCTGAGTATGATACCCATTGGTGAAATGGGGATTACAGTCCTGTAGTATATGGTCCTGGGGGATTAAGGTGGTCTCGGTCTCCCCTTTCTTTGTACCCTTTGTTCCAAGCATCAGGGGGTTCCCCTCCAGAATCAGCTGCCTTGACTAGAGCTTTGGAGGGAGATGTTAAAGTCTTTTCTCTAATGTAGCTATCTTTATCACTTTGAACCTGAGATAACAGCATACCATCCATCTCCTTTGAGTTGTTAAGCAAGGATCCATTCTGTATCTCTTTACATAGGGCCTTAGTGTGAGCCTGATTACTTATACGAGTATTGATGGTTTTAATTTTATTAGAGCTGGGGTTTTTGTTCTTATTTTTATTTTTAGCTCTATTCTTGTTATGATTTTTATTTTTAACCAATTTGTTAATTTGTTTTCCTCTTTCCGGGAGCAATTTAGTGTAACAGTCACATGTTAGGTCCTCATGAAAAGGAGATGGTAGGTTACCCTGTACAGCTTTATTCACCCCCAGCATATCTAGGGGCACTGTCTCTGTGGATACTAAAGTTGAATGTTGAACATTTTTCTTATTCTTGTGCAATCCTTCTACCAATTGATTCAATAGTGCACGATTATTTTTTTAATTTTTTTATTTTAGTCTTTGGTAACTGGATAAGGCCCACTAGACACAATTGCCTGTTTTCAGAGGCTACCTGGGAGCACTGGGCGGTTAAGTGACTTGCTCAGAGTCACACAGTATGCAAGTGGAGGTTGTGAGAATCAAACCCTGGTCTGGTCTGCTGGATGTACCAAGCTCGTTCACAGCTCATTACTCTACCCTCTTGGTTATACTGCTAGCCATTATAGAAAACATCTGATCTTAAATTACTAATCTCATCTTGTATAACAGTTAAGTTCTCCATTGTTACTACATCTGCATAGTATCTATTCTTTAAAATCTCTAACGTTTGTTTAGAGAGGTTTGAGCTTTGAACAAAATTTCCCTTGTTTACATAGTGTTCTTCAATAGTCACAATATCTTGACCATGATCTTCCACTACTAAATCTTCCAATCTTCCTTCAGGATGCTCCTTTACAGAGCCAGCTCTGCCCTTACTGTCAAGCTTCCTAAGACTCTCTGTGGTAACATTTATCTCCTGAATTATACTCTGCTATTCTGTTCTTTCTGAATTCCCCTGTTTCAGGGGTAACCTAGGTGACTAAAAGACAGACCTTGAGTCAGCTAATAAGTTACTATTCTGGGCTTCCAGATCTGAAGTCCTGTCCTCTATCTGACTAGGGCCTGCTACAGCTGAACATGGGCAATATGAGGAATATGAGGAAAAGACTGCCAATGAATAACTTCTGAAATCCTCCAGGCTGTCTCCCAGGTTTCTAGTCTCCCAATCATATGTATCAAAAGAGATACCATCTTGTATATCCAGTTCTTCAGAGGATATACTGACTGGGAGAATTGGGTTATTTAAGGGGGTCAGAAGGTCAAGAGACTCTGGTCTTTCCATCACAGGTACTTGAATCTTCAAGCTACCCGATCAGATTTTTGGGGTAGATAGATTATGTGGGCCTTCAAAAGTATCTGCCCATATATCAGTGATTTTTTGTTACTTCCCCCATTTAGATCTAACAGGGGTAGCTTCATTAGGTAATTCATTAGATAATTTATTTTCCTTACTATGCATGATACCTGTAAATGTTTTTTTATCATTTGTCTTAACCTCCCTTACCTTCTTTGTTGTTTTTTTAGTTCTATTAGGTCTATTAATAGACTGCTTAGATGGAATAGTTACAGTAGTTTGAATATCCCCAGCAGATAAAGCAGTCTGTTCCATATTCCCTTGACAGGGTGAGCTATTCTTCCCAATTCTTGTAAGAACCATCATGCTCTAACAGTCAGCTAAATTAGGAGGTAACAGATCCCAGCTAAAATTAGCTTATCAGATATGAGCTAGGGTCAGATCTATCCACAAAAACTGATAAATATGGTAAATACTGGTAGATGTAGATAATTTACCAAGACCCCTGTCATTCTTTATAATTCCTAAGTATAAATTTACCAAGGATACATCAGAACTCCAGAGGCTGGGTCTTAAATACCTTAAATACCTTATACAAATATATAACTGTAAATATAATGTATTAGAGCACACTTTCCTATTTAAAATACAGGCAAATCCAGGCAAACTCTGGAAAACTCCTTAAAAATCAATCAAGGGCATTCCACTATAATTAAGAAAATACAGCTGTTATTAGGAACACTCAGGAATGCCACATAGAAAACTGCTAAATAAGATACAATGTTCAGCAGCGTAATCTCATATGCTAGCTTTGTAGCTGGTACAAAATCTAGAATGTCCCATTGAATGGTGTTTAACATCAGCCAAAGCACAGGTGTCCTTATTCACTTTCAAGACCAATTCGTTCCAGTCTCTAAATTGTTTGTGCTGACTTCTTAGTCTTCCTCTTCATTTCTTAAACTCCACTAGAGACAAACAAACCAAAAGAAAAAAGTAAAACTGCAGTTTAAATAACTTAGTATACTGAAGAATACCCCAATACCTTAGTACTAAGCAAATTCCAACTGCTAGACAGATTGCCAGACAGGTTTCTACAAAAATAAATCAGGGGATTACTAACTAAGAGTCTTTAAGAGTCACTAAGAGTCACTAATGCTATCAATTAGCAAGTGGGTTGCAATAATGATAAACAAGTATAATAAGGAAGCAACAGTGACACCGGCAATGCAAAGGCTAAATGCAAATGTGCAGAATAACAAGAAATACACAGAAATACACAATTAAATAACTAACCACGACAGCTGTAGCTGCATCAGTACAAAGCAGAGAAATAGCAACAAATAACAAAAGTAGTGAAGGAACCTACTTCTCCTTCCTATTGGGACTGCTTTAAAAGCCCTTCTTAGAACCTTTTAAAATCTCCGTCTGTTGCAATTTTCAAAATTCGAGTAAATAGTGGTGTCCAATAAATTCAGCAAGCAACCTCTGCGAAAGTAAAATTGACAGCACATAAATAAAATGCGCAATAACAGAATCTAAAACTGGCGGCTTAGCTCAGAATACTAAAATACTAAACTGTTGTAACTTACTCATGTAACTTGCTCATATGAACTAAAGCTCTAGATAGCTCTGGGAAAATCAAGCCCAACACAACTGAGATCTCTAGCATTCACTATCCTGATCTCCTGATCTCTCAAAAAAATGGTGACTATGCTACTCAGTACACCACCCCTGCGCACTTATACCAGAGGGTCACATGACATTCAAAGGGTGGGATATTCAAAGTGGTTGCGCATGGAGCAACTGAGATGTGCCAGCACAATAGCGGGAAATGCGCCAAAGAGTGATATACAGTGGGAGACAATGTACGGCGCAAATCGCAGTCCGCCAATGCACAGCCCTAATGAATGCATGCGCAAGTGCGGGGGCGTAGCCATGAATAAGCTGTGAAATGTGATATTCAACAGCAAGCCGATTGCACAAGTGCGGAGCAACAGGGACATGCATGGAGCAAAGTTGAGCCCATAAAAAGATGGAGCAAGCAAGGGACGGTGGCTTGCACCTTGGGGAGTAGGGGTGAGAGACAGAGACAGAGAGAGCCAGTGGCCAGGCAGGACAGCAGCAGGGGTGCAAGATAGGCACAGAGGCAGGAGGTCAAACAGGCAGTGGGACAGGGAGTGTGACCCGGTCTGTGCCTGTGTGCATGAGCAGCCCAGTGTGTGTGTGTGTGTGTGTGTGTGTGTGTGTGTGTGAGAGAGATATCTGTGGGAGCAGTGATTGCAGCATGAGCCTGCGAGCCAGGACAGAGGAGTGGCCATGGGAGAACCCAGATGGGTGGGAGGCAGTGTCCACCACCAGCAGAGTCCCCATCACAGGGGTGCGCCCAGTGCAGGAGCACAAGCAGCAGCACACAGCTGGGGTAGCCCAGGGAGCCATCTGCATGGAGGGTATAGGACAGGCCAGGCCATGGCCAGAGCAATCTTCCAGATGGAGGCAGTAATGAGGGGTGTGAGGAGGCAGGAGGCAGAGCGGCGCGGCCGTGGAAGGGCCCAGCAGCGGTATGCCCAGAACAGGTGGTACCATGCCCGCACCAGCTTCGAACAGTACAGTGATACCGAGATTGTAGGCTGGTACCGCCTGAACCGGGAAATTCTGAGGCAGCTCTGTGAGCTGTGCAGTGATGAGATGCAGGCACCCAAAAGACAGAGCCATGCCCTGTCAGTGCAGACCAAGGTCATGGCCGTTATGTGCCTGCTCGCCACAGGTACCTTCCAGAGACCAACAGGGGACACCACAGGCATAACCCAGTCGGCCGTATCACGGCTCCTCACACAATTCCTCAATGCACTGCTGCCACATGCTGCGGAATACATCCATTTCCCCAGCACACAGGTGCAGCGTACAGCAAACATGCAGGAGTTCCACAGGGTTGCACGCATGCCTGGCATGCTAGAGGCCATCGACTGCACCCACATAGGCATCCGCACACCACTGGGGCCAGAGGGGGAATCCTACATCAACAGGAAGGGCTACCCCAGCGTCTACTGCCAGGTGGTGTGCAATGCCAAGGGGCACATAATCAATGTCTGTGCCACACACCCTGGTGAAGCACATAATGCCTTCATCTGGCACCAGTAAGCACTGTGCCACAGGTTTGAGAGTGGGGACATCCCCACCAGCCACCTAGGAGGTGAGTATGCAGCTGGAATGGGCAGCCTGGCACAACAGGGCAGGGTGTGGGGGGGATGCTATGCTGGGGGCATCAGAGGGTCTGGCTGGGTAGGCGGGGGGCCAGCCACACAGACCACCATGCTAACCCAACATGTCCCCACACAGGTGACATCACATACCTACTCAGGCCCTGGCTGCTCACCCCATACTGGCACCTGTCAACCCCAGCGCAGGAGAGGTACAACGAGACACATGCCAGCACACGGAACATCATCGAGTGTGTGTTTGGACTGCTGAAGGGATGGTTCTGTTGCCTGCACAGGTCTGGTGGTGCCCTACAGTACAGCCCCTCGAAGGCCTGTGGCCTATTCCTGGCCTGCTGTGTGCTACACAACATGGCCACTGAGTGTGGGATAGCTGTCGAGGTCGAAGAGGGGAACAGCAGTGGGGATGACGTGGATGCTGGGCCAGGCAGTGGTGGGCAGCCCCCCTGGCGATGGGAGCCCCAGCTGCACAGGTTGGCCCAGCAGCACCGGGACACGATTGCAGAGGAGCACTACGGTGCATGCAGGTAGGTGAACATGACAACACACAGGGACCAGGGCACAGTATACAGACATGCATGGCTGGGCCCCACAACAGACACGGCCAGAGGGCAGTGTGGATGGGCATGGGATAGGACTCCGTGGAAGCACCCTGGACGGCACTGTAGACCCCACCCACACACACATGCACACGGGCACCCACGTGCACACCCAGATGCTGCCAATGGGCATGTGTCAGACACTGAACACCAGTGCACAGTGGTGGACGGTGTTGTGTGGGCATCGTCATGCACATGCCACAGCGGTCAGTGGCCAGGTGGGTGTGCACGAGGTGGGCATGTTGAGTGGACCATGGATGGCATGACCCTGGTACACACACACACACCAGCGGACAGGGAGGGTGGCAGATCATGACTGCTGTGCAGTCACACGGCCTCAGAGGACATGTGGACGGCCCTGCCGAGACTGCCCAGCAGACGTAGGCTGTGTGACAGCCACAGGGGGTGTCTCAGATGTTACCCCAGGTGTGTCACTGCGGGAATGCGACCGGTCCCTCGCAGGTGTCTGCAGGCTCCCGAACAGGCCCGCTCCAGGCGTGCCCAGAATGCCCACAGCGGATCCTGGTGTCGACAGCGACAGGGTCGCATGACGCTGGGACTGAGGGGTTGAGAATGCACTCCACGATGACTGTGGCAGATGGCCATGCACCAGGGTGGCCATTGGTGCTAGGCCAGCTGTGACCGCAGTGGTAAGCCGATCCAGGGCTGCAGTCGTGTCCTCCCACATGCGTGTGGCCTCAGCCAGGAGCTGCTCATAGTCCTGGTCACACCTCCCTGCAGACTGGCACAGCTCTGTGTGGAGTGCACGCACCCCTGCCACAACCAGCATCTGTTGCTCCATGGATGCCGGGAGCAGCCGGGTGTGCTCGGTCAGAAGGTCGGCGCCCTGTGGGGCATGGGCATTGCGCCGACCCGTGGGAGTTGCGTGACCCCGCAGCATGGCCCCATGCATGTGGGGGCTGCACAGTGGGGCCCCCTTGGGCCTGTACAGTCTGCGGTGCAATGGCAGCGGCCACTGCACCAGGCGCCCCCATCCCTATCCTGCTGCCACTGAAGCCCCTCCGGCCGCTGTGTGCATAACGTTACTGGGGTGGTTGCACCACCACCACCACCACCACCACACATTATGGACTGTGCTGCACTGATGTCACCCACTGCCTCACAGTGGCGATGGGCTGGCAGTGGTCTGGACCCCAGACACCGGTGGAAGTGGATGGATGGTCCTCCAGGTCCAGGACCACCCCCATGGTGGTCACCCCCACCCCTGCTGCAGCATGCAGGTGTTCCGGATCTGTAAAGGAACACATACATGTTAGTGCTGCTGCCACACACCCTGGCCCCCCTGCCCCCTTCCCCGTATGCCGCTGTACCTACCATGTAGTGATGGACTGCCCCCCATCTGGAATCCACTGCCGGGAACACCCTCAATGGCACTGCACCACATGGACGCCACCACCAGTTCCTCCTGCGGTGTCAGCTGTGGCACTTCAGGCTGTCCACCACCCATGGCGACACGTGTGGTCCCGATGGCAGCCACTTTCTTTTATCCTCCTCCAGCCCATGCCCACCTTCTTTTTGCACTCCTATGCTGACCTCTTCTGGCTGCCCTGCTGGTTCGCAGCCCTGGCCACTCCCTCCCATGCAGCCGCCCTGGCCTGTGGGGTGCCTGTTGAGCCACTCAGGAGGGGCTCCTGGTCCAGGTATGCATCGAAGAGGGCATTGCTCTCTGCCCTCATGAAGTTGGCCCCTGCTCCTCAACCTCCTCGTGTTCCGACATGCTCAATCCTGTGGGTATGGACATGTGGTTAGTGATGGCTGCCACACACAGCGCCCCCCCAATCCACTGTCCCGACATGCCCACTGCCTGATGTCTTACCTCTGTAGGATGCAATACCGGTCTGGTGCCTGTGCAGTCCCATGGCGCCTTTATAGCACATCACATGCAAATTAGGGAATGTGCAACTGTAATGAGATGCAAATACCTCTGATGCGCCGCTGCTATGCTGATCAGTCCATCTGCATATTCCTGCTGAATATCATGGAATTGCACATGGTGCATTGGGGATGAGCATGCACAAGCCATGGTGCAACTGTATGATGTGCGCAGTAGGCCTGACGGTGTGCATGCACACACTGACATTGCGTACATCGGTGGCGCATTTGACGCACAGTGCACCATACATGGTACAGTGCTCTGCCACTATTGGGCATGTGGCGCTCGTCCGCTGTATGCCCTATGGCACCTGTGCACCATTGGCACATGCACCATGGGGCCCACGAGACCCTATTGTGCACCATGCATGGCGTGCCCTATCACACTGTCGCGCATGGTGCGCATGCTGACTTTTGACCTTACGAGTGTCCTTTGACCCTCTGTGTGCCTGCAGCACATGCCAGTACCACCCCAGCTGTATCGTGCAGCACCGAGGCATGCGCGATTGGGGATGGCAGCGCATCACAGAGCGAGTCGCGCACCCATAGCACATGTGACTTGTGTGCTACCAGTCGCCATTTTGGATTACCCATGCAGATAGGAGCATGCCATGCAGTAGCACAGCAAGGGCACCAAACTGGAACCAGGTTGAGTTGGTGAACCTGGTGGCACTGATAGAGCCATATGTTGGCTCACTGCATGGGCAGGTGCCCCTGGACCGGCCTCGCACCAAGGTGTGGCAGAAGGTGGCTGAGGGGTTGGAGAAGGCCACAGGGGAACAGCAAAGTGGGGAGCAGTGCCACCACAGATATTGGGACCTGCAGCGGAGGAATCCCGACCGGCTGAGGTCACTGCTGGCATGCATCTGAAGGGGCGCCATTCCATGGCCAGGTGAGTGCACTTTTCAACATCTGTGCCAAGTCGGTGTTCTGTGGGGGGCCAGTGGGGTGTCACACTGTGCTGCGGGGGGGCTGTGGCTGCACACTCTGCTGGCCGTAGCAGTGCACCATGGGTGTGCTGTGCCACGGCAATGCCACTGCGCAGGGCCATGGGGTATACTGAGCTGGAGGGGGGTGGGGCACATGGGTTGTTGCCAGGTGCTAATGTCTGCCTCTCACTGTCTCCCTACTAGGCCCTGAGGATGGGTGAAGAGCCAGGATGGTGGGTGCCGCTGCCAGACGTGAGCAGGCCAACGGTGGTGCACAGGCATGGGATGCTGGCCGTGAGGGAGGTGCTGCTGGTCAGGCACCGGTTGTACCACAGCATGCAGGTAGGCAGTCTGTCAGTGATTGTTGTTGTGTGGGGTTGAAGTGGGCCACAGCCCCCTGTGCACATGGCCATTACAGCCATGCATAGCCAGCGGGGTCCATTGCGCCATGCCGTGCCCTTTGCATGTGTGTGTGTAACTGCTGCGGGTGGGCTGTGGGTGCACCCAGGTTCCAGCCATGCCACTGCCATCCAGCTGCATAGCCATGTTGCCTGGTCACCATGGTTGTGGTGTGCCGCGCACGGGTGGTGTTGGTGTGCAGTGCTGTGCGTGGTTGTGGACGGTCGGGGTGGTGGTTCCTGTGGCACACACACTGTGGCTGACTATGTGCCTTCTACAGGGCACATGTCACCGCTGTCCGCTGCGCATGGTGGATGAGCTACAGTCGTATGGGCACGCACTCATCCATGTCCCCTCCTTTGTCCTAGGCGTCCAGCGGGTGGATGTGAACACCAGGCTCCTGGAGTGTATTCTGAAGGTCACCACGGTCACACTTCAGGTGGCGTGCATCATCAGGCAGGTCTTGTGCAGGCCGCGGAGGATACAGAAGAACAGACACCAGTAGGACGTAGACACACCTGGGTCCCATTGGCCTGCATCACCTTTCCTTCCCCTGACCCCTCCTCCCCTTCCTCCCTTGAACCCTAACCCAGCCATGTCCCCTGTCCCCCTGCCTCCCTTCCCTGGCCTACCATCTTGTTTGTGGCCTCCATGTTCCCTGCTCCCTATCCTTGTTCATCTGTAAATAGTTGTTGGTTTATTTTAATACACATTTATGTTGTTAGCCATCCATGTCTGTGTCTGCTTTGCAACTGGCGTATGGAGCCATGCTGCAGTGGTGTGCACGGTGGCCATGTGGTACATCTGGGGTCGACTGGGGTATATGCCTGGTGGTCTGTGCCCATTGGCCGGTGTGTGTGCCCTGGGGTATATGTGTGCACCCAGCTAGGGTTGTGCAACCTGTGTGTTGTGTGCTGTTGGCATGTGTGTTGTCAGTTTGGTCCAGGTGGCATGTCCCGTACCATCCTGTGGGTGTTACCCATGTCTGATTGCCAGTGGTCATTGGTGCCACACCGCCTCCATGCACTGCTGTGGTGCGCGTGGTCAAGGCCTGCGGGCATGCGCCTGCAATGCCTCCCTCCTGTCATCCCCTGCACTCTGGTGGTGGTCTGTCCTGCTCTTGTGGCATGCTCCCCACTGTTTCTGTTGCCCTGTGTCATGGCCCATGTGCCTCTGACCCTTGCGCCACCCATGTTGTGCTCTTGCGCTTGCTGACTTGCTCCCTTGCGCAGCCCAGGTTGCGTGATGGCGCCTGCTGATTTGCTCCCTGGCGCAGCCCTTGTTGCACTATGGCGCATCCTTGCGATATTCAGCCATCTTGCTCTGTCACTTGCCATTGTGCTCAACCTTTGAATATCGCATTAGGAGCGCACTGGTGCAGTGTACTTGCGCTGCACAGCTGTTGCGCCTGCCTCTGGCGCATTTCTGAATATCTCACCCAAAGTGTAAAATGTTCCTGAATTACAAAATTCTAAAACTCTAAAGTATCAGACAAACTGAGAACTCTCACACCATCTACAGCTTGAGTGTATGCTAATAAGTTTTAACTAGAGCAACCTAGGAGTTATTCACAATCAAGGAAGACGCACGGCAAAATAACCGGCTTCCTTATTCTGAACAGCTTACACCAACCCCCAATCTCACAAGTATTTTACTCTTCCAAAAGTGTTCAGAGGTGTGCAAAACAGCTGACGCAGCAGAGCATATCAGTAAATGCAAATTGCCAGTCACAGAAAAAACTAACAATGTAAGTAAAATAAATAAGTAAAATAAAATATAAAATAATAATTGAGAGCTCAGAGTCTTGGGCTTTTCCTATCGGACGTGAGTTAGTTGGCCTTGAACCTTCAACTCAGGTACACTTACAGTTGTATGAAAAGGAAATTCCAGATTAGGCCTGAGGTATTCCTCAGTAAGGGGCCCGTGACCCAAAGAAAATATGTAGATAAATGAACAAGGAGCTCCTGCTCCAGATACAATCACCCGCTTCTCAGTCTTCCCAACTCTTCCCAACGTGACCACCATTCTGTGGTTATTCTGCTATTATTCCAGGTTTCAAATCTTCCTAGGGTCGCAAGTCTCTCTGTGAACCCCGCTCCAGACCCCACAGTCTATGCTGCTCTCTTATATCGATTCTGATGGCACGCTGCACTGCTGAGCTCCGGGGCTATATGCCCAGGCTTTCCGAAGGCCTTTCTCTGCACACAAGGATCCTGCCGGTTGCCACCTCTAATGGCGTTCCTCCCTAAAAATGGTAGAAAAAGAGAACAGCAGGAGCAGACTATACGCCAGAAAAGGTAAAAGATTTACTGGTAAGGCCACATTTCAGGCGATGTTGGCATACCTGTTAAAAATTAAAATTTTGCATAGCAGTCCGGCATCTGCTGCTACTTTTCAGCAAAACAGAGTGTGATCCTCCTCCGATGTCTGAGAGACCTCTGGCAGTGATCCACAGCTCAGTATCAGAATGCACTGTGGACTGCTGTGCTATAGAGCTCAGTATCAGAATGCAATGTGGAAAGCTGTGCCTACCTGGGGAAACTTTGGATTGAAGTGTCAGGTGTTTTGGCAGTTGATGCAGCAGGCATGGATTTCTTTTTACTATATAGAAGCATTATTAGCTATGAATGCCGTGCCGTGCCTGAAAAAGGTCCTTGGATCTGTGCACCAACCCGGTTAACATATGAATAAATAAATTCAAAATCTGGATAGCCATATGCAGATTGGTTATATGCTAATCTAAATACAAACTGCCAGGTAATAGAACTCTGAGTGCATGATTAATGAGGACTCCTTGAATGAGAAAGGAATAGCAGCCCAACTACATACCTGCTATCTGAGAAAGAATGGTCTACTTGTTTGACTATAAGGTGGGTTGTCACAAAAGGAATGCAACAGTATCTAGTTGCAGGATGAAGTAGGTCCAGCACATGAAACACTGAAGCCCAAAGCAGAGCATGTTGGAAAATCCAAGTGGGCAAGGCTCAAAGGTGCTGCAGTGTGCAGAAGATGAAAGGAGCCACAGCTCCCAGAGGGTGCATGGAGCATAAGCTGCACAGATGAACAGAACTGGAGCCAGGCTGTCGTTGTTGTGCCAGTCAGAGAAAGATGAGAGGCAGCTGAGGCACACAATAAAAAATGGAGGCAGATTTAAACAGAGGATGACACAGGCAGAGAAACGAGTTGCCAGAACAGCTGACAGGCCAAACGTGAAAGAGTGGGACAGCAGCTGAAGGCAATGCAGCAGCTAGCAGTGGCATGCCCCTGAAAGGGGGAGCCCGATGGTGGGGACTGAGGCTGGATGAGCCTGGAATTGGCAACAAGCAGGATGGGGACTCCATGAGGTAGAAACAAATGAGTATATAGCCAGAACAGTTAGGCAACAAAAACAAGAAAAGGGGCCAAAACAAGAAACACAAATGGTTAAGCACATACACCGATGCGAGCACTAGGGCACAAAGGACAGGGCGAGCCAAGAATCAATAGGGGATATGGGAAGAGCCTGATTCTACTCCCCCACTGAACCCCGGACATAGTCTTAGAATTTCATGGTATAAAAAAACTCACAGATGTTAGGCTGGGAGATATGGAGGATTGTGTATGAGCACTCATACACTACAAGATTATTTTCTGATCAAGTGGTTTCTGTGTGACAAGAGACTTCGAGAGCACAGCTCGAGAGGTCTTGTTACCATGGAAACCATGAGATCAGAAAATAACCTTGTCTGTGTATGAGTTGCTCATCCATAATCTTTTATAGTGTTTGGGCACTCATTCCTGGCAAACAATGTCCCCCAAATAATTTTTAAATTCCTTATTGTGGTGCTTTGCTCCAGCACCAGTAACTTATGTGTGGTCTCTCACTGCCACATGCATGACTACATTCGATGTTGTTATGCTGCGCTGGTGACGTACTCAGTGCAGCATAACAACACCCTGATGTAGTCAAGACAGCATAACAGCGCTGTTCTGAGCATGGATTTTGATGCTCAACAACGTTCCACAATACACTATATTGCATTCTATCCAGGTTTAAAAACCTTCTGGAGAAATTATTAATATCTATTAAAGTCTTCCTTCAAAATATGTTTTAGAGAGCTATGCCTTATGTAAAAGAAAGTTAAATAACAAGTTATAAAGAGTCATTTGAATAAGAACAAGCGTATCAAAGTATAGCATGCAATTCATTTTCACCCTGTTATAATGTAAATATACTAAGGCTGTCAAAGTGTAGACTACTGTCCATTTCTACCTGTGATAATGTCAATCTTTTTTGTACCACTACAATGACTGCTCCTTCCTAAATGTTCAATAATGGGTTTAATAAATTCATAATTGTTTATGTATTTTGTTTAAATAAGGCCGAGTTGGCTATCTTTGGAAAAGATAGCCAACTTGGTTAAGAAGGAGGATAAAACCTTTTATAGGTACACCAGGGAGTATAGAAAGACAAAGGAAGGGATAGTGAGGCTGAATAGAATGGACGGTGGGTGGACAGAGAGGGATAGTGAAAAGGCAGGAATACTGAACGAATACTTCTGCTCAGTATTCACAAAAGAGGAGGAGGGGGAGATGCCCAATCCAATTAACAGAAGCACTCTGGATAGGGGATCGATCCCAGTCCTTTCACAGAAGAAAGGGTTCTGAAAGAACTCCTAAAACTGAAGGTGGACAAAGCAATGGGGCCTGACGGAATTTACCCCAGAATTTTAAAAGAATTAAGGGGAGAACTAGTGACACCAGTGACTACCCTTTTTTAATAAATCATGGGAGGATGGTGTGGTACCTGAGGACTGGAGGAAGGCAGATATAATTCCCCTTCACAAAAGTGGGAGCAAGACAAAGGCAGGAAACTACAGACCTGTCAGTTTGACCTCTGTGGTAAGGAAAGTGATGGAATCACTTCTGAAGGAAAGAACTATTGAGTACCTAGAGGCCAGTGGTGCACAGGACCCAAGGCAGCATGGGTTCACAGTGGGAAGGTCATGTCAGATGAATCTAATTAATTTCTTTGACTGGGTGACCCAAGTAGTAGACCCAGGGAGGGGCTGTGGACATGGCCTACCTAGACTTTAGCAAGGCATTTGACACAGTCCCACACAAAAGATTAATAATAAAATTAACCAGCCTGGGAGTGGGTCCCAGGGTAGTAGCCTGGGTAAAACATTGGCTGGACAACAGGACACAGAAGGCAATTGTAAATGGTGTCCACTCTGAAGAAAGAGGTGTTACTAGTGGGGTACCGCAGGGTTCAGTACTGGGTCCAGTCCTTTTTAATGTCTTTGTAAATGATATTGCAGAGGGACTAGAAGAAAAAGTATGTCTCTTTGCAGATGACACAAAGATCTGCAACAGGGTTGATACACAAGAAGGCGTGGAAAGGATGATAAGGGACTTGGCAAGGTTGGAGGAATGGTCAGAAGTATGGCAGCTTGGATTCAATGCAAAGAAGTACAAAATAATGCACCTGGGAAACAGAAACCCTGGGGAAGAATACACAATGAGAGGGGTAGTAACAACAACGAAAATGGAAATGGACCTGGGGGTAATCATATCAGATGACCTTAAGGTTAGCAAGCAATGTGAAAAGGCAGAAGGGAGGGCTGGGGGATGCTGGGATGTATAGGGAGAGGCATCACCAGCAGAAAACAGGAAGTTGTTATCCCTCTGTACAGACAGTTGGTGAGACCCGATCTGGAGTATTACGTCCAGTTCTGGATGCCCCATCTCCACAAGGACATAGACAGGATGGAGGCAGTCCAGAGGAGGGCAACTAAAATGGTGCAGGGTCTGCAAGAGAAGCCATATGAGGAGAGAGACTAAAGGAGCTTAATATGTATACCCTTGAGAAAAGGAGGGAGGGAGAGGGTGGACATGACAGAAACTTTTAAGTACCTCAGTGGGATCAACAAAGTCCAAGAGGGTAGCATCTTTCAGAAAAAGAGATGTGCAAGAACAATGGGACACAATGTGAAGATAGAGGGGGGACGGCTCAGGGGCAATGTGAAGAAGTATTTTTTCACAGAGAGGGTGGTGGACGCATGGAACAGCCTTCCTGAGGAGGTTGTGGAGTCTAAAACTGTGGGAGAATTCAAGAATGCTTAGGACAGACATAAGGCAATTCTTGTTGGGGGGGAGGAAGAAATAGGTTGTTGGTTAACTAGGATCTGCAGCTTATCCTGTAGGTAGGGGAATGTGCAGACTAGGTGGGCCAATAGGTCATTATCTGCCATCAAAGTCTATGTTTCCATGTAAATACAGATTTTACTTTTTTTTTATTTCTTCTGTAAAAGACTGTGACATTTTGGCAAACAATAAAGCGTTGATTGACTGAACAGCAAATTGTGAAGTCACATAGAAACATAGATGATGCTGACAAAAAAAAAAAGACTTACGGTCCATCCAGTCTGACCTTATTGCCCTGTCTTCCTCCAGGATCTATTGTCTCTTTGGGGTCTTTGTTTACACTATTCCCCTGGTTACACTTTAGTGTCATTAACTACACTGTAGCTGCTATATAACTACACTGTAACTGCATTGTAAATACTGTTCATTTACACGTAACTACCATGGAGCTGTTATTACATTCACATTTGCAAATTGTTTTGTTATATAATTTGTCTGAAGGAATAGTTACACACGTTACTACTGTCTCCATTTCAGCACTATTCAAGTATTTTTAACAAGTATAACTACACATGAAATAGCTGTTGCAAAGTGTAACAGCCAGTCTATTGTACAACTACTACTGTATCTCTTCAGGCATTATGTAATATGCTCTTGAAAGGGTAACTACATGTGTAATAGCTATTGCAAATTGTAACAGCAAATCTATTGTGCAGTTACTACATTGTCTCTTTTTGGCGGTTGTTCTGGCAAGTGTAACTACATATAAATGAATGTATTGTATGCAAGTGTTGTGCATTGGTTCATTGGTTCAACAGCTAATAGCTATCTGACATGTATTTGAAAGGTAATCAAATAGAAAACTTAAAGTCTAATCAGAATGGTAACTAATATATGATTGCATTGTAACTTCAGTCAACTACACTTAAATGGATTGACTGACAGCTATGTAGATAATGATCTTCCACCTCTGTAAATCTGTTCCTCATGAACTTACAGGTTAATAAACAGCAATCGAATAATGCTAACTGATATTTGAGCATACACTAAACTATTTAATTTGCGTAATTATTATCTGGTTTTGTTAAAATGTTGCAATTAAGAAACAACAACATCGAAGGCTAAAAATGACTACTCTCTTGTCAATTTCATGTTTAAGTCTAGTATTAATAGACTGTTGGCAGTCAGTGTGATTATTACAGATGAATCATGTTAGTTAGAGTATGAAGTAATGTGTATCCATAAATCTTTGTAATTGTAACTGTGTAATTGTAATTGTCTAATTGTCTAACTGTGTGATATGTACAATTGTTTTATATTTTTTACACATTGGATGCACTTGTAAAAGAGAGTTTACTCTCAATTTGTTTTCCAATAAACACTGATTAATGATGATGATGATGTTTCCATAGTTAATATGTAACAACTGTTTATTTGCAAGGTACTGTAAGTGAATAGAAACTGACACTTAAAGTATAGGAAGAATGGTAACTAAGGTAGGGCTACAATGTAACTGCAAGTAACTACAATACACTTACATTTATCAACTGTCAGTGCTATATGTGTGATGTATTTTCACATTTTGACATCAGTCTCTCATGAACATACTGCATAACACACATGGGGCCTGATTTTCAAAACTTTGCCTGAGTGCAAACTCAGATTTGCTTGGGCAAACCGGACTTTGCCCAAAAGTTGCTATTTACAGAAGCCCGGTTTGTGTGCTCAAACCGGGTTTGCACCAGGGCAAAGAGTGGAGAGGGGTGCAATACAAATGAAGGGGAGAAGACCTGAATATCAGTGCCACAGAGTATTTGCACCACTCAAGGGCCTGTTGTGTGGTCCCCTTGCACGGCACAAATACTGCCGACCGAGACCTTGCCATAATCTGTGCAACCCTAGTGGTCGGCAGAGTTAGTGCGGTGGCCCCCCGACCCTCAACTCAGTAGTCCCTGGTGTCTAGTCATCCCCCCACCTGATGCCCACCTGAAGTACACATAGATGTTTCCTGGTGTCTAGCTGTCCCACCCCACCCAATCCCCGCCCAAAGTACACATTTATGTTTCCTTGGTGTCTAGTGGTCCACCCCCACCTAATATCCATCCCTGTAATGGAGAAGGACGAATATATTGTGTCATGCCCCCCCACAGCAATCACCATCCTGCCAGTGCTGTCTGGTATGCCCTCTGCAAGTAAGCCCCCCCCAGCAACACAGCCTCATTCCCAAACATTGCTCTTCAGCCTCCCCCAGCCTGACCCTCATTGGTGGTTAGTGTGCCCACCTCCCACACGTGGCACTGACAACCTGACTATTGGTGCTACAGTTAATCGATGGTGAGTGACACAGCCCTCCACACACCACCTTGACCACCGTCCATCTCACAGGAGCAGGGAAAACGCTGCTTATTTATAGGGGATGGGGCTGTGTTGTTGGGAGGGACTTACTTGCAGACAGCATACCAGACAGCACTGGCAGGATGGCAATAACTGTTGAGAGGGACATGACAAAACATGGTGGACTTTTCCTGTCATGGGGACAGATACTGGGTCGGGGTGGGATCACTAGGCACCCACACCAAGGAAACATAACTGTGTACTTCAGGTGGGTATCGGGTGGAGGTGGGACTGTGACAGGGAGCTCCTGCCAGTCTTAAGGACTGACCTTTTCTTAAATCTTTTGCAATAGTTCTTCTATTTTTTGGCCTAATCTGTCCTTTACAATTTCAAGTCCATAATGTTGGCCACCTATGGGCACCACCTCCCCTTTCTTGACTATACTATAGTGTCCTCTTTAATTTTCCTTTTTCTTTCAGGTCCTCGTACAGGGAGGTTATTGTTGTGACCTCTGAGCTAATGTAAAACAACAGGCTGTGTTTATCGTTGTTGGATTTAGTATGCAATAGCACTAGGTCATAAAATACCTTGATGTGTATATACTTATGTTTATGAAACCTGTAAATGTTGAAAATACCATGGCACTAGGTGTTTTTGATAAAGGTAAAAAGTACTAGGTCACTGTATTATAGAAATTAAGTTACAGGGGTAGGTATATCAGAAAAAAACCCTATTGTGTTGTTAAATGCATGTAAATTGCAAATTGCTTGAGAACCCTTTGGTACCATGCATTACTGCTGTAAACTGAGCCAGTCTGAAATTTCATCGTGATTTGCATATACATCCCATGATGCTTTGCATTATTGCGGTATGTATGATGTTGTGTTTCCTTGAAACTTGGCTTTATTGCCAATGCCCTTTGGAGCAACCCTTGCTGCAGTGCTTCTGTATGGAGGTTCTTTGTCTTTAGCTTGTTTTTTTTATTATTTTATTAGCACCCCACCACCCAAGCAAACAACGCCCACATAGGGAAAGCTGAATCTCAACTGAAAAGTTAGATCACTAGATCAGTGGGTTAGTAGGTGCTGACTAAGTGCAGAGATCGGACATGCATAGTTTGTTGCTGCAAAATGATGTTTTGAAGAAGGGATATACCATTGCTGAAGGTTATTTCCTGTATTTTAAATACACATCACACAGAGATTGTGTGTTGAACCTGATGTTCTGTGTCTGGTCTGTCTGTCATCCCACAACCCCTCCACAGGGACCACTAGACACCAGAGAAACAGAAATGTGTACTTCAGGCGGCATTGGCTTGGGGTGGGACCACTAGACCCAAGGCAAACATAAATGTGTACTTTTTGTGGACATCAGGTGGTGAGAGGGACCCCTAGAAACTAGGAAAACATATCTGTTAATGTCGGGTGGGCATCAGGTGGTGGGAGGGACCACTAGACACCAGGGAAACAGAGCTGTGTATGGGGCAAGGGCTAGAGGGGGCACGCTAAGCTCTGGCACAGCCTATGTAAATGGGCCCATAATGGACATGCAAATGGCCACATAGAGCCTTGCATGCACAATGGGCTAATAATTACATGGCTGCTTTTTTGGATATCAAATAGCACAGTTGCGCTATCCATTGGGGAGTTATACTCCTGGCTCCATGTCAGGGCAGCACTAGTGGAGTTAGAGATGACTCAACCTGGCCTTATGGTCAGTCGTATAGCACAGGTGCACTATCTGACTGAACATAGCAACCTCAGACACCTGAACAAGTGCAAAGTGCAGCACAAAATTTGGCCCTGCACTTTGTGCCACTTTGAGAATTGGGCCCATGTAATCTAATATTGTTAAATGATACGTAACTACATTGGTTACTTATACAGTAAAAATCTTTCATTTACATAATTACTTAGTGGCTTTAAAACAATGCCAAAGATGTTAAGAAATGGTGCTGCTTCTGTGGCATTCTGCTATAGTTAATGCCTATCTAACCCTTACCGAAAAAAGGCAAGAACTTTGTAGGAGTTCTGACTGCATGATATGCAAGGATATATGCTGGCATATGCAAACTACGTGCAGGTTTTTGTGTAAGTTTTTATATAAGAATCATATGTAAGGAATGTGTAAGGATTGTGACCTTTTCCCTTGCATGAAAATTTCATGCAAGAAAAATTCATTGCTTCATGCAAGAAAATTCCATGCCAACATCCTGAGATGCAAGAAAAATTGTGTCAGGGTTGTGATGCGCTGCCACATGCTTATTGTTATATTGTATAATATTTGTGTTATAAATAAAATGTATATGGTATGTGAAGGTCTTCTTAGACAAGAAACCAGCCTAGCAGTGATAATTGACCTTTGACCTCAGAGGTGACAGTGTTGAAGAGCTGGCTGTTATAAAAACTGACTAAGGGGAAACTGATCAAAGGTTTCCTGTTCTCTTTAACAGAGGGCTCTGGCCATCTGCCAGGCGATAGGACCTAATAAAATGTTATGATTCCTACAGGAACAGATCATTTGGTCTCAGAACCTTGTTACCAGTCATAAACCTGAGATCACTCTAGCAATACAGGAAACCAGCAGGGAGACATCAAACGGGATGTTTTGATGAAAGACTCATATTTTAAAAATTGCTGACTGTTGATTTTCACAGTAGAAATTAAATTCATGGGAGGATCTAACTGTGATCTCATCAAAAGGGGTGGGGCAATGGAGTTTGAAAGGGTCAGGCATCTAAGGGAAATAAAGCTTTTGAAATTCTGGATCTGTCGAGGAGGAGACATTCGGTCTCTCTGAAACAGGCACTTTACGGTAACATCTAGCTAGTCAAGAGCTTTTAAGTATTGGTGGTAGGCGTATTTGTGTTCTGTAACTTCCCATTTCTTTTATGTGACTGTAAGTTATTGATACATTTCTTCCGTGTTTGATATTTTACAACTTTTTTTAGTAAACAATATTTTCCTTGAAATACTGCCTGTGTCTTCTCAGGTTTTTAATCTTGCAAAAAGGTAAGAATATACCTAGGTCTCATATTGAGTCTAAGGGTACATTTTGGGAACCTGGCTGGGTGCCACTGGGTGAAAGATTATATTGCATCCCCCGGAAGAGAATATTATCTGAGCCTGTTAACTGGGTATGCTAGCATAAAGTTCACATTTGACTAACAGGACTCAAGGCTAGTGGGTGATTCAGACCCAAAACAGACAGGAGGATTGCCCTGTTTGTCACCTGTTCACACTATTGCACTTCGAGGTTGGCACTGTGGGAGCAGAGGGCCTGACCTGCAGAGCACGGTTGTGATGGGGTTACTGTACTACAATATTGGTGTTACATCCTGATAATTCACACTGTAATAACCAAATAATAAAAGCTAAAAAAGTATTATGGACCATAAAACAACATTTTCGAAGTAGAAGTGAGGAAGACATAATGCCACTGTATAGATCATACATTAGACCATTACTGAACTGTGGAAGTCTTGTGTGGGGTCCCATCACAAGGGGCGGTATCAAAAAAATTGAAAACATTCAGAGACATACTACTAAATTGATTGATAAGCTAAAAACTATACTGTACAACGATAGCCTCCAGAAATTAAACCTTATGGCCCGGATATTCAGACTGCGCCTGGCAGGGGCGCAAGTCTGGGCGCAGTGCAACTGGAATGTGCAGGGGCCAGGACCAGGTGATATTCAGCGGTGATGCGCTATGGCACAACACTGTTGAATATGGCACAGACTGCGCATGGCACAGTGGCACTGCGCCGGCACAAGCCATGGACAGGGAGCAAGGGGATGTGCCAGTACAACTGCAGTTGCATGAGGTGCATCACCCACAATATTCAGCGGAGGGCATGCAAGTGAGGTCATAATATATGCAAGGCACAAATGGGGCAATCTGCATGTCATTATGGCCCCATTTGCATGCCTTGCGCAGGGCAGCCCAGTGACTTGTGCCTGGCAAACTGCACAGCATGATGTGTGTGGTGGGGATCCCGGGGCATCCCCCACCCATAGCTGTAAATGCGGCAATGTATGAGGAACACTCCCTGGTAGTCTAGTGGCTCCCCTCCCTCCTGAGTCCCCGATGAATGTAATGGTAAACATTCTCTGGTAGTCTAGTGGCCCCCTCCCTCCCGTGTCCCTGATTGCCAGAATAAGACCTGCATGTAATTCCCTGGTAGTCTAGTGGTACCCCAGTTGCCACGATCGTGGTACAGTGCCATATCACATTTCCCTGGTAATCAAGTGGCACTCCCCACCCACACTGCACCCCTTGCCCATCTCACTCTCCCGCAGTCATCGGCAGGCAACTGCAATCCGCCCGCATACAGCCTGGCCGCCTGCCGAATGACAGGTACAGTATGGGCTTGCAGGGCGTACTGTACTAGATAGTCCCACATATGTGAATGAAGTTATTCACATATTTGGGACTGTCTAGTACAGTATGTTCTGCAAGCCCATTGGTCCACACTGTGGACCAATGGGCTTACAGCCCATACTATACCTGTCATTCGGGCGGCAGCTGGCGGTATGTGGGAGGGTTGCAGCCACCATGACGCAGGGAGCAAGGGAAGCGGGTGCTGTGTGGGTGGGAGGGTGGGGGCCACCGGGATCACCAGGAAAGACTATATGGCGCTGTACTGTGATCGTGGCAACAGGTGGGGGGGTACCACTAGACTACCAGGGACTTACATGTAGGTCTTATTCTGGTGATCAGAGACACGGGAGGGAAGAGGGGCCACTAGACTACCAGGGAATGACTACCATTACATTCATCAGGGACTTGGGAGGAGGAGAGGTCACTAGACTACCAGGGAATGTCTACCATTACATTCATCGGGGCATCGAGGACTCAGGAGGGGGGTCCACTGGACTACCAGGGATATGTGTGTGCTTGTGGATGGTGTTCTGGGTGGGCGGGTGACCACCCATGGCTGGCAGCTGCTGTGTTGTGCCCTGCAACACAGTGGCCAGCCTTTGGGTGGCTGGGAGTTGTTCCCACTCCTCACGGGCTCAACTCTGAGCCCCCCTATGTGGCGCACTGCAGGGTTGTGACAGTATATGCACCGCACATCCTGGGCTGAATATCAGGATGTGCCACATATGCATGGGCATGCCCCCTGCATCTGTGCCGCATGCAATTACATTGCGCCCTGGTGCATCGGGTTTTGTGCTGTACCTGGTAGCCCATTCAGTATTCCACCAGGGCACACTGTGGGGTTACGCCAGTGCAACTCTGTTGCGCCATGCACAACCCCTTTGAATATCCGGTCCTATGACTCTTGAAAGCAGAAGAATGCAGGAAGACCTACTTCTATGCTTTGATATAATGCAAGACAAAAACTTGCTAATTGAATTAAACCTAGAATTCAAAAGTGATAGAATGAGCACCAGGCGGCACCCACAGCAACTAAGACCAAAGAAATTTAACACAAATAAAAGAAGGCATTTTACATGCAGAGGGAGGTGAATCCTTGGAACAAATTTCCATTGGAGGTCATAACTAGCAGAAACAAGACACAATTCAAGAGAAGACAAGACTCGTACATCTTGGGTGGTAACAGTATGACATATTATGGGTGAAAGGATAGGCGCTAACGTGGGCTCACCACTTCCTTAGCTCCTTACACCTTAACATGAACCTTAGTATGTGGGACTAGAACCTACAACCATCTGGCTTTAGAGGTAGGCATGCAGCCTAGTGACCCACTGACAGTGAGCTGTTCAAATGTGCAAAAAAAATATATAAACAGCTATGCAAGCCATAATCTTGATAAAGTTTTACATATTTCTTGCATTTTTAAAAGGAAATGTCTTCATTCTGCTCCCAGTTATTTTTGATTTGAATACACAAGACCACTCTTACAACTCTTAGGGTGGTGTCCAGATCTGCATTTATCATTGCAGTCATAACCACAATTAATTTTGATGTAGCTGTAGAGGGGCATGAATTCAAGACGGGAGTAAGAAACAAGGTTAGATAGACCGTGAAGGATTAAGAAACTGTTTTCATTCCTCAATAATGACACGAAAATCTAAGATTCATGTAGTATTAACTGAATAGTAACTAAATAGTACATTTTTAAAAAGTTTTTATTGAAGTGCCTGTAGCTTTTTCCAGCTTAGATTGTACCTGACAATTTCTACCAGCACTACGTAGACTTGCATTCTTAGCTATGTGTGCAGTCTAGAGTAAGCCTCCATGCATAATTTGTACAAGGTGTTATTCATCCCTAAACACTACGGCCCGGATATTCAAACTGCGCCATTCTGAGGCGCAAGCCCTTGCGCTGCTCAAAATAGTTGTACAGGGGTGTGTCCGGGGTGATATTCAAAGCAGTTGCGCTATTGAGCAACTCCTTTGAATATCACCCCCCAGTCACAGCCACTGTGCATGGCGCAGTGGAACTTGCGCCACCGCAAGTTGTCAGAGTGGAGCATTCAACTTGCTGTGGCGCAAGTACCATTGCGCCATGTGCAAATTTCCGATATTCAAAAGGTGACATGCAAATGGGGCCATAATTCATGCAAGGCGAGGGGGACCATTTGCATCTGATTATGGCCCAATTTGCATGCCATTAGCATGTAGGTGCGCCGATCCCCGAGGACTTGCGCCTGGCCGCCCTGCCAGGCAGCAGCCATCGGGGACCGACGCACCCTGCAGCCCGATCGGCAGAACGTGAAAACAACCCCCAAACATCTCCCAATGCCCGATCATGGGCAGAATGTATAATGACAACCCCCAGTGCCTGATCACGGGCAGAATGTAAAAGACCCCCAAACCGAATATCTCCCTGGTGGTCCAGTGGACCATAATGCCCGATCGCGGGCAGAATGTATAATGACAACCCCCAAACATCTCCCTGATGTCTAGTGTCCCCACCCCACCCACCCATGAAGCTTCACCTGTCTGGCGGTCGGTAGTGCATCCGCCGTCAGCTGGGCTATCGTTGACTGATCGTCCGGTTGCACGCTTATTATGTAGAGCGATACGTGTGTAGTTTGCTGTATACGACAGTCCAGATGGTGACGAATTGACTGGAGTCATGTACGGTATGGGCTGCACACCCATTGGCTCTAGCTCGCACCAATGGCATACAGCCCCACCGGACAGTCAGTCGGCGGCGGCGGGGCGGCAGGCGGGATGCCGCGCCCGCCGCTGCCAGGGGGGGAGCGGGGTGGTGAGCTTGTGGGGGGGACACTAGACACCAGGGAGATGTTTGGGGGTTGTTATTATACATTCTGCCTGCGATCGACATTACGGTCCACTGGACCACCAGGGATGTGAACGGGAGGGGGCTACATTGATGCCCGCAATCGGGCTGGTGGGGGGCACAGGACTGAGTTGGGCCAGCCACGGTGGCAGCTGCTGTGTTGCTCCTGCAATACAGCAGCTCACCTGTGGGTGGCCCTCAACTTGATCCTTTTTTGGCTCAAAGTTGTGCAGGCAGGCTGGGGTTGCGCCAGACTCTGCACAACCCGACTGAATATCGGGCTGTGCAGTTTATGCATGGTTCCTCCCCCTCCTGTTGAGCATGCATTCATTTGCATTGCACTGTTGCTCAACCTGTTTTCAGTGGCGCAACTGCCTCCTGCTGAATATCGCAGAATGGCGCAATGTAGGGCTTGAGCATGCTCAACCCTGTTGAGCATGGAGCAACCCTTTTGAATATCCCACCCTACATTTTATACATGCATGTTCCTTCACTAGTGTAAGCACAGGATTTTTCTCTTGTACTATTCTCACACGCACATGTACACGTTTGTAAGATAGTGCAAGCAAAACATCTTGTGCTTAAGCTAGTCAAGAAACACGCAGGTGTAATAATTTTGTTACACACTACATTTTAAACCTGCAGAGTTCTTGACTAGTGTTTAAAACCTATTGTGGCTTGCAAAAACTTCTGGGTCATCCCTGAAAATAGGCAGTTGTATGCCTAGTGCATCCTACCCGGTTACCAAAAACGAAATAAATAAATAACATTTAAATCTTGTGTGTGCTTGTAGTAAACTCGAATTTGTTCAAGCAAGAAAAATGCCAGCTTGTGTTTCTGATAAAATTCTTGCAGTCATACAAAGCACTTATAGTAATTTTAACATAGTGCATTTTCTTATGTTGTTCTTACAAATCATGCATGATCAGTCATAAACCTTGCATTTTTTAGTAAAGAAGCATTTATTTGCAAGGTAAAAGCAGACACAGAGCTGCATATTGTGGAGGGGGATAAAGAGTGGGGAATAGCAGTGTTTCGGGTATGTTAGGGGGAAAAGAAAGGAGGGGGAATTTTTAGGCTATTTGAGGGTGTTGGGGTAATAGAGAAGAATGTGCAAAAGGCAGTTGTCCTTAATGGTTACTTTTGCTCTGTCTTCTCAAGGAAAGACAGCAGACATCTCCTAGAGAGTGGCATCAAGGCAGCTGTATGGGGGTCCTGGAGATGAGGCAGCCAACACTTACCAGCAAAAGGGTCCACAAAGGGTTAGCAGCCTTAAAGATAGATAAGGTCCTGGCACCTGATGGAATGCATCCAAGGGTACACAAGGAACTGGCCATGGAACTGACTTAACCCCTTGTAGGGCTATTTAATAGTTCATTATAGAAGAGGTAGCTCTGAAAGAGTGGAGAGTAGTGGATGTAGTTCCGCTCCAAAAGGCAGAGAATAGCATGCAAGACAGGGACTACAGACATATCAGTCTTATGTCTGTTGTTGGTAAACTGATGGAGTTATGGGTCAAAAAGGACATCGTAGACTACTTGGAAAGCAAGAGACTCCAGGATAGTAATTGGCATAGGTTTGTGGCAAGTAGGTCTTGTCAGACCAACACGCTAGTTTTCTTTGACTGGTTGATGAGAGTATTGAATAGGGGCCATGCCATGAACTTACTCTACTTCGATTTCAGCAAGACTTTCTACTTGCTGCCTCAGAGAAGATTGTTGAAGAAGATTGAGGCTCTGAGTGTGGCAAGGGACATAGTCATTTATTTATTTAGTTGTGGTTATTTATCACTTTAACTGGTCAGCACACTGGGCCAAGGCCTGTTTTCAGGAACAACCCGGAGCTGCTACATATGTAGCTTAGATGAAATTACATTGAGTACATACAATAATTTACAAATAATGCACACCATATCAACAACATGCAGTATAATACAGCCTTAAAAACATTTACAAATGGCTTGTTGCTGAAAGTAGTATTTTATCTCTGTTTTAAAATCAGCATGATTGTTAGCATCCATGCAATACTGAAGCAACATGTTTCACAACTTGGGTGCCTGTGCTGAGAATGCCCGCTCTCCCATACAGGTTAAAGTGTTATGTAAAACAAGTGGGAAATTGATAAGGACCTTGATATTCTTACTTCTCCCTTAAATTCAATTAAATTAAATAGTGGGGATTGATGTCCAAGCTCAATTATGTTATTAAGAAAAAATCCAAATTATATAATAAATTCAACTTGGGTGGTAACCACCCAAGGTCATTGTATAGTGTGCAATGATGGATGTTGTAAGGTTTAGCTGTTTCAAATCTACATACTGTGTTAAAAGTCTTATTAACTAAAAATAGGTGTATCATCCTTTTACTGTAGGGTGACGATGCTATGGTATAGTATCCCAATTCATCTTAGACTGACAAAACAGTCTATCAAACCATATCTTATCAAAAAATGCTTTTTTGAAAAATCAATGCAAACACATCATTGCTGCAATGTACTGTAAAGCTTGACATTTGCCATATCTGGTTTTTATCATTATTTATGAACATGTATTTTTGTACCTGCTGATATTATATGTCGTTTATCTTTTGTACTTGAGATGGAGTTATTTATTTATTTATTTATTTTGTATCTTGAAACTGTTTATACAATTGCACATTGGGATCTCCTTGGAAATTAACTTCTGCTCAATGGAGCATTATTACATCAATCCTGTTCATTCTTATGAATATCATTTTATAAATGAATGAATGAAAACTAAATTTTAATCATTAGCTGTTAACTTTGTGAACAAAAATGAATTATAGCATAACATAGGCAAAAGTACACTTTTTGATACAGATTCCCCAGCTTCTTTAAGATGGATAAGAAGCAGACTGAAGGAGAGATAGCAGAGAACTGGGGAAGGGGGGTGTTTAAGCAGGACAGGCACACTAAGCCAGAGCCTGTTTCCAGGTGCGGTCTAGGAGCACAAGGAAGTTAAGAGGGGATGGGACAGATTCAAGGTGAGGATACAAACAGGGATGGGGTGCGAGATGGGGGGAGGGCATATGAGGGAGGTGGCAGCTGCAGTCTAATAGACTGAAGTGCTGCACACTCGAGCAGACTAGATAGACCGAATGGCCTGTATCTGCTGGCAATTTTGTAATGGTCTTAAGTTCATAATGACTTGCTCCAGGTCACACAGTATGCAAATGGGGGCTGATGAGATTCAAACTCAGGTCTCCAGGTTTGCAGCTCAGTGCCCTTAATCACTACCCTATACTGCCTCCAACTATGGAACTGTGATTAATGGTGTCAAATCTGAAGAGAGAGATTATGATTGGGATGCTACAGGGATTTGTCCTGGGTTTTGTCCTCTTCAATCTGTTCACCAGAGACACTGAAGAAGGAATCCCAGGCAAGCTGTGTCTCTTTACAGATGACACTAAGCTCTGTGGGAGGGAAGATAGCAACAAGGGAATTAGGGAGCTGCAGAGTGACCTGCCAAGTCTAGAGAAGTGGTCTAATGTTTGGCAATTAAAATTCAATGCCAACAAGTGCAAGATGATGCACCTAGGAAACAAGAACCTCAGGACAGAGTGCCGGGGAAAGCTGAGCACTACGGCTGAGGAAAGAGATCTAGCAGTCATCATTAGTGACTCCCTTAATCAATGACACCAGTGCAACGAGGCCTATAGTAAGGCAAATAATGCTGGGATGTATCAGAAGAGATACTGACAGTAGAAGAAAAGAGGTAGATCAATGGTGAGGCCATACCTGGAGTGCTGTGCCCAGTTCTGAGTCCTTACCATGGGAAAGAAAAGAATAGGTTAGAGACTGTGCTATGAATGGTAACCAAGATGATTTAGGGCCAGCAGGCCAGATCTTACGAGAATTGTCTCAAGGCACTGAACCTGTACTCACTGGAGAACAGATATGAGAGGGCTGATAGGATACAGACCTTCAAGTTCCTGTAAAGAATAACAAGGTGAACTGTGATGAGTTATTTAAAGTGAGTAACAGTTCAAGGAAACAAGCATGAGTGGAAACTGATTGGAGAGAGGTTCAAGAGGGATGTGAGAAAGTTTTATGTTACAGAAAGGGTGGCGGAACCATAGAATAGTCTGCCAGCCAAGGCGGTGGCCACCAAAACTATAAATAGTTTCAAGCATGGCTTGGACAGAATGAAGGGAACAGCGATTACTCAGGGTGGTGGGAGAAGGAAGGGGAAGGGGGAAAGATAGTGAGGGCTAGTACTCTGTATGGACAATAGGTCCCGTGGTTTGATAGTGAACTGTGGGCAAACTGTATGGACCATTGACCTTTTTCTGCTGTCATTGTCACATCTTTTTATGTAAGTACAAAGGAACTGACACTTAAAATAACGTGTAAGAAGATAGGTAATTTGCCACTTACAGTAATACACATGCAATTTAACATTTATTAATTAATATTCAAATACTGTATATTAAAGGAATAATGCCCAACAGGGTGGGTGTTGTGCTGGGATAACATCCCGCCTCGGGTGGTTGAATGACGAGCCCACAGGCAGTGTCAGCACACGAAGGATGTTATCCCAGCATAACACCCACCCTGGAGGGCATTATTCCTATTATACAATGGTTCATGAGTGTAAAAAAAAAAATGAAAAAATATAAAAAAATACATTAAAAGTATAATGTTTTTGTGTTTAATACATAGGTTTACTTTGTAATAAAATAGTGCTGGTTTAGAGTTTAGAGTAGTAGGTGTAGCTTGAGTTGGAGCTGCTGTTATGGTGGCTCTGCACTCCCGCATACGTTTATTATTGTTCCTAACCCCCCCCCACTTTAAATGCAGCGTTTATTTGTATTTCCCTCTCTGTGTCTCCTCTTTTCATGTTTCGGCAATGGCAGAGGTCGTCTCTCACTACATGTCAGAACGCAGCCACCTGCCACTGTGTGGAAGTGAGAGGTTGTTTTCTAGTTGTGCCAGAATGTGGCCACCTGCAATGGCAGAGGTAATCTCCCATTCATGTTTGATTGCGGTGACCTGAACCCCATCTCACCATGAAAGCTGTCTTTTCTCGGTACAGCTTTTACCGTTGCTGGGAGAAAGGACTGACAGTAGAAAAATGGCAAAATGGTATGGAAGTTTAATGCATGGTTATGCTCATGCTCAGCTGTGACACTGAATTGCTGATCAGGGAACTGTTATGAAGCCAAACACGGCTTTCAGTTCACTCCTGTTTGTGTTTTTTTTTTAACCAAAGTGGGTACGGGTAGGGTTTGTGTCGGGGTGTAGGCAGGTGGGGATGCCGATTCTGACTTTGGCCAAGAGCGCTGATTCTCATGGGGGAAGCACAGATTTTCAGCTTGGTGGAAATTGTTGTATTCAAGCAGAGCGGGACCGCTGATGCTGCTGGTGGGAATAGTTGTGGAGGGATTGTGTTTTAATGGTATACCTGGTTAAACAACTAAATTAAAAAAAAAAAATAAATAATGTTTGATGTGGTCGACAGTATGCTGGAACTAGAGCCGGGATGTTATGCTGGGATAACATCCCTGCTCCAGTCCCAGTTTGACCAATCAGGGAGCAGCATTCTTTCTTGCCATTGTGTAATGTTTGTTTATACAGCAAAAACATCATTTACATAATTACTTATTGGCTTTGTAACAATGCTGAAGTTATTAAGAAATGTGCAGCTTCTGTGTCATTATTTCCATAGTTAATGCTTATCATGTTTTTGCAAGATTAGTTCACAGGAACTGACACTTAAAGTGTAAGAAGAAGGGTACAGTAGGACCACCCTGTAACTTCAGATAGCTACTATACACTTACATTTATCAGCTGTCAATGCTGTACCTGAATATATAATGTATTTTCACATTGGGACATAAGGCTCTCATTAACCTATTGCTTAATACACATGCAGTCTAATTACTGTTGTGCAGATACGTTGTTTTCTTATACAGTAAAAATGCTTCACTTACATAATGACATAGTCACTTTGAAACAGTGCTGTAGTTAATAAGAAATGTGCAATTTTGGTGACATTGTTTCCACAGTTAATGCCTATCTCACATGTACTGTATTGCAAGGTACTGTAAGTATTCATGCCAGAAACTGAGACTTGAAGTGTAAGAAGAAGGGTAACTATGTTATGATTACAACGTAATTTCTGGTACCTATTATGCACTTACATTTATCAACTTTCAATGTTGTCATTGTGTTGTACATTCTCTTTCAGAAATTAGTCCCTCATGAACACGCTGCTTAATAAACATGCAATTTAATATTGTTAATTGATATGCAGCTACATTGTTTACTAATATAATAAAAATCATTCATTTACATAAGTATTTAGTGGCTTTATAACTACAATATTTTAATGTATAGTTATATACCAGTTATCAGTATTAGATTGTATGTGTATTAACCTGTAGGTTCATGAGAAACTGATTTACAGAGGTAGAAGAATAGCATCTACAGAGGTGTCACTCAATTCATCTAAAACATTAGTATTTGTTAGAGGGCAAAAAAGTTCATCATATAGATTTATTAGCAAAAATGTATTTCTGACATCCTACGATTCACGTTCAGGGCATTTTCCGTGTTCTCAGATATTGCTAAAACTGTTTTTACTGCTAATATTGTAGTTAATGACTCACGTAATTAAAGATGGCCACCACGTGCAATTTTTAAAAATCTCTTCAGCTGAAGTTACCTGTTAAATGTACCTGCTAGATTCATACTGTGTAAAATAAAATGAAGCTCAGCACACCGATTCTTGTGTTTAGAGGGACACTGTCAACTTGTTTTTCATCATATTATTTCTAGATTAAACCACACATTTCATGATTGTTTACCCTCTCTAAAATTCACTGATGTTGCTGTTTGTTATGTCTGTCTCCTTGTTTAGTAGAACTGAAATGCATGACAATGTATATTATAAACAACCTTGTTTTGTCTACAATCCTGGTTCTGTCCTTACTGCATACTTCCTGAGCTTTAGAAACACACCCAAACAGCGCAGTCACTCATAAGAAAGAAGCTTCCGAAACTCCCACTGAATCATAAGGGGCTAGACTGTTTTGTGGGTGTTCCCAAGTCCAGGAAAGATGTGTTTGGGGTTTCTCAAGGGATGTAAACAAACCTGATTTGGTGTAATAACACCAGTATGTTGGGCAGTCTGTTTTTCACTTTTTTAAAGAAAGTAAGTGTCAGAATCAAACTACCAGCTACATCAGTAATCTTTACTGAATATTGGCAGTCATAAAATATTTTTTTTTTAAACTAGAGACACTTTGAGACCTAAGGGGGCTGACAGTGTCCCTTTAAAGCAAATGCAGATTTAGTTCAGCAGGGTGCCTATCGAGACCAAGCCCTGCGCTTCAACCCTCAAGCGGGTCTTTCTTAGGTGTGGATCTGCCCCTAAGGAAGACCCACTTGAGGGTTGAAGTGCAGGGCTTGGTCTCGATAGGCACCCTGTTGAAATAAACCTGCACTAGCTTTAAACACAAGAACTGGTGTGATGAGCTTCATTTTATTTTGTCTTTTTTGAGCTGGCAAGCTCTGCTCAAGCACCACCAAACTGCCTGAGCGCACCTTACAGTTTATTTTTTAGATTCATACTGTGGTTGTATTAGGATGGTGCTGCCACATGTTTCTGATGGTAAACAACACAGCACTGCACCATAAATATTTCTTTTCATGGAGTGCATGGCATAGGATTGGGAACATTTAAAAATGTCAAAATCCATATCTTTGTTCAGGAATGAAAGAAAACAAAAGGAAAAATGTGACTCTTGATATTTTTGCTAGACAAACATTATTGTAGAAAAAAACTATATGGTTACTAATCAAGTGTAGCCAACTGAAGTTACATTCTACTCATATCTTAGTTACCATTCTGCTTACACTTTATGTTTTCCATGTAATTACCTTTCAAATACATGTCAGATAACCATTACCTGTTGAACCAATGCACGAGACTTGCATACATATGTGCTGTAGTTACACATGTCAGAACAAATTTAAAGGGGAACTGTCAGCATTCCTGGAGAAAAAAACACAGGTCCATTAAGTCCCAATTAGCTAAAACACAAGAATTATAACATTTTTTAATAACTTACACAGCTGAAATCTGTAAGTTTATCTGGTTGATCCTGCAACCCACCCGCCAGCCATTATTTTGCCAGAGTCCCCAGCAGCCAGCCCTCTGATAACATGACTGGCAAGCTAAGCCATGGTAGACTCCTATGTTCTGGTATAGTTGTCAGAAAATATAAAAAGATATACAGAGCATGTCTGTGCTTCTAACACTGGTACCAATCAACCGAGGAAAGCACATAGGAGTCCCCCATAGCTTACCCCATCACTCGCGTCATCAGAGGGCTGGTCATGGAGAACTCTGGGAAAATAATATGTACCTTTTGCACCAATAAATGTTTCATAAATAAATAGTGGACATTCTGTTGTGCTGTTTTCTGTTTTTCTCCAGTTTGTATGTGGACAGAAGCACATTTGGGGAGCAGGCGTGTTCTTTTTCATCCATTTTTAGCATTCTATAAACAAGTTTTCATGGGCTACAACCCCCTATTATATGCCCTGCCCCTTCGCAGGCACAGAAAATTCCTGGAAAATTCCTGGCCAATCGACAATTGTTATACAGTGCACAGAGACATTTAGTCACCAAGCTGAGAAACACAGGCATCAGCAGGAAATACCATGTTAACCTTGCCCGGACATTCAGAAAAGAGGGCTAGCTTAGTCCCTTAAGTGCAAATACTGTACCTTAAAGCACATACATTTCATATTTAGGGTCACATCATGATCCTTAGAGACAGGTGGGTTACAAATGGGACACTAGGAACTACTTTTGATATGATTGCAACATAGCTGGGGACCAGCTTTTGAAAGAATTGGAAAGTTTTGGGGGTTTTTTTTGTTACTGGAGATGCACCACAACTTGTTAGGAACACTAATGTTAAAGAGAGACTGGCTAGTTTTGGTAACTGTCAATTCCATAAATGAGAAGAAAACTGAGGTTGCAATTTTGTAAAACAAGGCTCATTGGTTGAGGATGCAATAGCCAGATTACATAATAGCTGAGGACTGGCACGAGGAGTCATGTGATGCTGTTCAGCTAGGCTAGATGCACCATTCTGAGCTCCTCGGGATCCACCAGTTTTACTATAACTAAAAAACTTATTTTTTGGCATTACAAGAGAAAACAATTGACAGTGCAACATCAGTTTTCTGCCGAACACAATCAGAGAAGATTTGAAACGGACTGAATGATCCATTGTTGCAGGATGGCAGATATGGATCTCAGCGTGGATCAACTGCTACTCAACACCTTGCTGCCTCCGCTGGAGTACTCCCAGGCCATGAATGAACACAAGACCTCAACTTGTCCCTTAGCCCTCCTATGACATCAGAGGAGGAGGATTGCACTGAACTGTTCTTCACTAGAAGGCCTTTTTCCTTGGTACTCACTGCTTCCCTGACTCTTGTCAAGAACCATAATGGTCTCTGGAATCTGTTCTTTTTGGTTTCCATTCACATACATAACAAATCACCCCCTTTTCCCATTGGGTTGCATAGCCCTAAATAAAACTGTTGGGAGCGGGGGAGGGGGGGGAGCAGAGCTAGCAGCCAAACATGGAAGACGCACTTTCAGGAGCTCTGCATAATTCCAACTATTTTTTTGCTTAAAACTATTCCCCAAGTGAGATTTATAGTACCTTCTGGTCAGCTTACCGGCTTCCTTCACTTTGTGCCAGACTATTGCTGTCAAGAGACATGTGAAGATCGCAAAATACCCCCAAAAACTGACCAGACAGGAGCAGGGCCATCAAATGCAGCTGGGCCTGTTTTGCCACCATCTGCGCATGGAAATCTGCCTGCCACACTGGAGTTCCTGCAGGAAGCAATTAACGCACTGACCCAGTCTATTTGTTCACTTGATAAAAAGCTGGACTCTTATTCTGAATGTCTGGTTAAAGTGGAGGCTACTGTGGAGGTTTAGGGACCGACGATGGAGGAGTCCAACAAAACAGCAGGGAAAGCCCTTTCGGCAGTGGCGGCTTCCATCAAGGAGCAAGGTACTCTCTGAGCGAGGATAGAACAGTTAGAAAATACTGTCAGATCCTCTAATATCTGGCTTCTTGGTATACCAGAAGAAACTGAAGGGGATGATCTACTTATGTCTCTTGAACACTGGATGCCAGAGGCGCGTGGTCTTGGCTTTGCCCCAGTCTTTATAAGAGCTTACCAGATTTCTCCATGACGTACTCACACTATTACTGAAGGTCCCCGCACCATTCTCATAGTCACCCAGTCCTCAGGTATGTGGGACAAGATTCTGAAAGCAGTCAGAGACCAAGGATCAATTTATATGGTTTTCTTCCCAGACTACTCTTTTGAAACACGGAAAAGACACAAAGACTTTGAGGTAGTCACTCGGAAACTTAACAAGATTGGAATGCAGTACAGACTGAGTTTCCCTGCCCAATTACACTTTACTCTGCAGGACAAAATGTATTCATTTACAGACCCAAAAGCAGCTGGTACTTGTGTCACCAAATTTCTGGCACAAAAGAGTGACATGGAAAAAGAAGGCTGTTCATCCTTAGATGAGGAAACCTGATTTTGGACTCGGAACTGTGAGTATTTGCTGCTCCCCTTTTCTCCATACCACAGCTGCTGTTTTAGCAGTATCCAGTGTTAGTTTCCCAGCCAAGATTCAGTCTAAAGCCTTTTGCTGAGACTTTGATTTATGTTTTTCTAAATCTGGACTACACCCTTAGACTGTTTGTGGGTATTAAAAACTAAAAGTTTGCTTGGTCAATTACTGTAATTTACAGTTTTACTGTACTATGTTTCTTTTTTTATTAGCCAGAGTTATTTCAACCTAATGTTATGCACACATGTATGTTCTTAAATTGAGGGAGGAGTGTGCTGTATATAGGAACTTGGGTTATCCATTATTTGAAACATTGTTGTGGTTCAGAGATAGGGCAGTTCCTTGCACAATGGTGCCAATAGGAAGATTTTTCACACGCCCGAACACGCCACAATACTCTGGGAGTGGTTGGGAATATGCGTGGCACAGTGGTGCCTTTTGGACTGCTACGATCCTTGTTTTTAGCTCCCCTCACCACCCCACTTCCTAGTGGGGTGTCCATCGTGTTACTGCTGGTGGATCTATAAGGTTTCTATTAAACCTACCTAACCAGCAGAAGAGAACAGGTGTTTTTCCATGCATGATGTACATCAGGTTTCAACACTGATGTCTGCCATGGGGAACTGAGTTTTGCTTTTTCAGCTTGTGGAAGTCCTACATTGTGTTACACTAGTTCTGATATGTAAATATAGGCTTTTTGTAGCCTGGTTAATTTATCTTGTTATATTTATTTTGATAATGTACTTAAGCACTGGTGCAATATTAGCTCATATTGTGTATTGCTTTGGAGCTGTTACCTAGTTCTGTGGCCCTCATAGAGGTACCAGTCAGAATAGCACAACTCTTATCCTGCCATGATATTTGGTTATTGTTATGGCTCTGGTGTCTGCCTATTCTCGGATACAACTTAGTTTTGCAAATTGTTTCAAAACTTGATAAAAATAAAATTAAAACTGTTGTTCATCTGTTTGAGTTCGTGATCTGTTGCTATTCATTTTAAAACTATTAAGTGCATGCTGCATGGGACCTAGTACTGGACTGGGATGGTCCAAAGGAGGAGTGCCTTAGTGGAAAAGTGGGTAGGCACTACTTCCTAGGGCACTGTACCGTACTGTCACCAGGCACACTTAAATCTTTTCTCTGAGTAGAAACCCCTGGTAACTTTCTATCTGAACTACTAGATACAACCCCCCCTTTCAACCAGGGGGCACCTCACAAGACAATGATAGTAACTACAACATCAATGGTGACCTGGTTACATACCCATTTTCAATCGCCCTGTTCCCCACCCCAATGTTTGGGTCACCTGGTAGCACCCTTCCTCTGGCTATGAGTGCAGGCAAGTGGCTGTCTTCACAAAGACAATGCCTCACCAAAGCCAACCAGCAGGTAGTCAGAATGAAATATGGTCCTATGCCACCCTGCCTTCCTCATCTTTCTGCAGTGTTGGATGCTGGAACTGCACATAAAGTCCGGTCTGGTAGTGTCAGTGCCTCCTGTTGACCCAGAGGAGAAAGTTATATGAGCAGGAATACACAGCACAAGATGGGAGAAATTCTTTAGGAAACAATGATATCATAAAGTCCAGTTCTGTGCTACTGAATGCCAGTTGGAATGTATTGGGTGCAACAGGTCCCAGCCTACTTCTGACTGGCTGCAAAGGTCTTTCATCACATCACAGTCCTTGCCCCAGTAGAGTGGGGTGAGACACAGGGAGAATGAAAAACAAGTGAAAATGACTGTGGTGCTCACTTAGATGTTACCACTACAGTCTCTCTGTAAAGTTGCAATGCCCAGACTTCTGGGTCTCCTGCTCCCACCACCCATTCCCTCACCACCAACACCACTGGGTCAGCAAAGTTGCAGATGGCTCTGACCCAGACTAGACAGTCCCCACTAGGAAAGGGTAAGTCTGGGGCAGTATATGAGAGAACAGGCATGGGGTGTCAGGGGATCAGTGGTAACCATTCCAGTAGGTGTGAGATCCAAAGGCACATCTGGACAGGCCGAAGGAAAACTTGGCCTATTGGGTAAGGAGAGAAAATAGGAAAAAAAGTAGTGTGTGTAACCTCCCACCAAAAAGAGAGGGGTTTACCTAGGCTCAAGGGAGACCCCAACAGGACTGCTGTCATGCTGTTTTTGCTCACTCTGATACCCAAATCAAAGTCTACCATTCTCTACCAGAGGAGTGAGCAATTATGCTCAAAACAGGATAGGAATTCCTCCCCTCATACAGTGCCTCAACTAACAACAGCCTTAAGCATGACCCATACTCAGGTGACCAAGGGGCTCAACAAGTTGATTAGAGGGCAGCAGCCCTATTTTGCAGAACTTGTAGGGACAAAGCCCCTGATCAACATGGCCTCCACCATGTTGGTGCTTTCTGGCTCTGCATCTCCAATGCTGGACCTGCAAGTGGAAATGAAAAGTCTCTTGGACTGCTGGAGAACTTATGAATGCAGGAAAAAAATGTACAGTACGTTGTTGTTAAAGGTCACTCTCAGACATACAGTGCTACTGTAGGCCCTGTAACAGGTTAGGTTTGCAGTCTGCTGTGTTTCTATTCCTGAATATAAAAAAGGCTGCTCTGATCTTATATCGCAGGTAGTGTACAGTATAAAGACACACTACAAATCAGTTCCTCTGCTGCCCCGCTATCAGTGATATCTCCTCCTGAAGCTATTATTTGCTTTCAACCTTGTTATGATCAATGTGGAGCCTGTGTATCAGTGTTGTGTATACCTGTTTGTTACTGATGTGGAACCCTTGGAAAAGAGTATGTGTGCTCAAAGATGCTATCTGAATTTCAAATACATAAATAAACCTTTAAGGGTCCCTGTCAACCCCATTAGGCCTCAAAATGTACTTAGTTAAAAAAAAACACTTTTAATGATTGGTCACATTCTGTAGAGATTGATGAAGTAGCTGGTAGTTTGATTCTGATTCCTTTTTTTCTTTTAAAAAGGGAAAAGCAGACTGCCCACCATATTGATGTTACCACACAAAAACAGACTGCCCACCATATTGATGTTACCACACAAAAACAGACCGCCCACCATATTGATGTTACCACACAAAAACAGACTTCCCACCATACTGATGTTACCACACAAACACAAGTTTGTTTTACATTCCTGGATCAGCTCCAACTGCATTTTTCCAGGACTTGGGGAACACCCCAAAAGAGCCTAGCTACGTGTGATGCAGCAGGAGGAGAGGAGACTATTGCATCATGAATGACTGCACTGTCCAGGAGTATTTCCTAACGTTCAAGAAGTATGCAAGCAGAGCAAATCAAAGATTTGAAACAAAATAGGTTTGGGTATAATTAGACCATAAGCATGCATTTCAGCTACTTAGAAAATAAGCAGATAAAACAACAAGATTCACCAATGAATTTTAGAGAAGGTAAGCAATCATAAAATGTGGGTTTTTAACTAGAAATAATATAATGGAAAAATGGTTGGCAGTGCCCCTTTAACACCTTCACAGATACTAACTCCTTCACCAAAACTATGCACAGTGCAAATGCTTTGTCTCCCTGTGTGTAGAGGAACAGCATGGTTTGAAAACAAGTATTTACATTTGCTGCCATCTACTGGTAGGCTTCCCAGGTTTAAAATAGTTGATTATCCTGTAACAAAATATGTAAGTCAAGCCACAGAAAAACAAGTCTCTGATGAATAATCAGCCATGGCAAAGGAGGAAAATCATCCATTTCTATGCCATATTTAATCATTTACAAAGTTGTATGCTACATATAAAATTGGATCTCCTATATATAGACACAGGAGATGCATCCCATTGGAAGCAAAGTAACAAATTGTTAGCACTACGATAATCACAATTTTTGACTACAGGGCCATGGTGTGTTGGGGGGGGAGGATATCCAGGAGGGAGCCTGGCAAAACTAGATGTTATATACAATAGGTTTGCCCATTCATCTTGGATGCCTCCCAGGAGATGCAGCACTGTTTTCTGTTTAGAAACCTATGCTGGATGGGCATAGCAGATTGCAGGCTCCTACATCCTGTAGGTTATGTTTTGTACATAACTGTCCTCTTCAGAAAATGCCAAATTATATATTAGACTTTCTGAAAGCAAGGACAATTAAAGAGGGCCTAACAGCTGCAAGAAACACTGAATTTCATATACCGGTTTTTAAAACTATACGGGGATGCTCCTTCTTTCCATACAGGGGCAAACTTGGAACAATCTACCCTGTTGTCCGAAAATAACACAACTGTTAAGCTGTTCATACCTTGGAATCCTGTGAAAGAGTGGATCACTGAATGCACAATGCTGCCTAAAACATATTGTACTTCTACAGATAAGGATAAGCTACATTTTGATGACAAGTTAGCCTCCCACTGTGTGTATTTGGTTCACAAAGCACTGCCTGATAAGGGATAAGCTATTTACTTGATAATTACTTGACTTCTTATACAAAATTATTATCTGTGTATTGGACTTACAAAGAATCGCACTGCAAAATGTTGTACTAATGCAAAGTTACTGTATAAGGACTTGAGATATATGTATGTTAGTATATGGTTATAATTTTCTATATTGTGTATTTGATAATTTATTTGAAACTGTAATGGAGAATGGTTTGGACCCCACTGAATATGACCTTTGGCTCAACTGGGCAATCCTTTTCTGGATTTTTATTAATAAGCTTACGTACTACTGTACTTATGACATCATTTTGTATGACTACCACAACATGACAGGTGAGGAGCACAAGATAGTTTATGAAGACATATTTAATATATGGAGGATATATGATGGGAGATACAGGGACTTCATGCATAGCAATATAGTAGTTAGAGGTCAGAAGGAACATTAGGTCCATTAGGTCTGCCCCCTTGCTTGTACTTTATAAGCAGGGATGAATAAGTATGCTGAACAAAAATTTACTAATTTACAGGTATATTCTACCCACTCCACTACCCTGGAAACCCTGAGGTAGGTAGACATTTGTCTGCAAACCTTGAAGGACTGTACTGTCTTGATAGTCACTGTCTCCATTGGTAGGCTATGCCATAGGTTCAACACCCTCTGGGGAAAAATGTGTCTGCTAATTTTATCCCTGAATTTACCACCTCTGAGCTTCAGAACAAGTTCCCGCATCCTGCTGGAGCCTAGGATACCGGATCAATCATCACAGACTGCTCGAGCTTGTTGATGTCCTTGAGTATACAGAAGACTGAGATCATGGCCCCTCTCAGTCTACTTTTCTACAACCTGAACATTTAAGGGGCCACCAGCCTCTCCTCTTAGTTTTTGTCCCAATACCCCCTGATCATTTTGGTGGCCTTGTGTTGTACCCTCTAAACTGCCTCAGTTTCTTTTTGTATGGAGAAGCCAGAACTACATACAGTAGTTTAGGTGGGGTCTGACTACACCCTTGCAAAGAGGCAGGATTACTTCCACTGCTCTGCTGGTCACCCCTTTTTTGGGCAGCCCAGAATTCAGCTGGCCCACTTGACAACAGCTACAGTATCATACTTAAGCCTCTTCTCTATTATGAACCCCTTCTTTTCCTCCTCCACTGAAACAAGAGGTGCCCCACACAGTGTATAGGTCCTGTTTCTCTTTTTCCTCACCAGGGGCAGGATATTCAGAGACTCGTGTAAGCGCAGTGCAAATGTTTGCACTCCACTTGTGCCTGCATTCACCCCGACTGCTGCTATATTTAGTCAGATAGTGAGCATCCGACTGAATAACAGGCAGTGTCAGTGCAGCTCTATCTGCAACTTCACTGCCCCAGCACAGACCTGGGCTGACTATAGCCCACAGGGATAGTGCTGCCCAAAATGGGATAGCACAAACACCCCTGTGGGCTATATTCTACCCAAACATGAAAATGAGCCCATTGAACATGCAATATGCTAGGGGCAATTTGCATGCTAATTACGGGCTCATTTGCATGGAGCACAGCAACCTCATCGTGCCATTGCCACAGATGAAATGTTAGCACTGGCGGTCTACTGTCCTCACCCCCGTTGCTCCCTTCCAAGTGTTATGTATACATCCCTGTGGCCTAGTGTGTTCTCCACCCCAATCACTCCATGATCTTTGTTGTGAATGTAAATGCTGTTTGTAATCCTCCCTGGTGTCAGTGGTTCCCCCTCCACCCCAATCACCCATTCACATGCGTTACAATGAGTCCCTGGTTGTCTTGTGGCCCCCAATAGCCCCACCCAACCCACCCACTGACATCCCACTTCCCTACACTTCCCCTCACCCTGGTGGCCAGCACTCTTCTCAGCATGAGTCAGCAACCCGCATAGCCTTCCTTTCACCTCCACACCAGCTGTCAGTGAGCCGGTATACAATAGAAAGCTGTTTCTACTGTACATGTGCTCACAGACAGCTCATACAGCTGCTGGCAGCAGAGGTGAGAGGAGAGCTGTGCTGGTCACTGTATCATGCTGAGCGAAGTGCCGGACACCAGGGTGAGGGGCGGTGCATGAAGGTGGGATGCCAATGGGGGAGTTGGGTGGGAGGCTGTTGGGGGGGGTCAATGGACCACCAGGGACTTCTTGTAATATGCAAGTTTGGGTGATCAGGGTTGGGTGGGGGGAACCACTGGACACCAGGGCATCATTATGCTTTTGATATGGGTGATCAGGGGAAACCACTGGACACCAGGGAGGATTACAAACAGCATTTACATTCATAACAATGCTTGGTGAAGCAATCAGGGGGTGGGTGGGACACACTAGATCAGCAGGGATGTGTACATAACACTCCAAGGAGAGACTAGGCGTGTGGAGACACACTAGACCATGAGGGATGTGTACATTATGTTCAGAGGAGTAATTGGGGGTGGGGGCACACAAGACCGCCAGGGAAGTTACGTAACGCTTGGAGGAGGGATCGGGGTGGGGGGACATACTAAACTACCTAAGATGTGTGCATAATGCTCAGAGGAGTGATTGAGGGTGAGGGGGACACACTGGGCTACCAGAGACTGTGTAGCACAGCTAGAATGGGTGCAGGCAGCTGCAGTACTGCTGGCCTGCCTTTGGAGGGTGCGAGCACAGGCTTAGCGCCTAGTTAAGAGGTGATTTGAAGCAGCAGTAAACAGCATCATTTGGGTGGGGGTTTGCTTCCACTGCAAACATTTGAATATATCGCTGCGCTGGTATGCATGATGGGATCCCTTCATTTGCACAGGAACAGTTGTACTGTACTGTACTGTACTGCTTTGGTGCTGCTGGATTTCTGGGGCTCCTGAATATGGACTGTTCAGGAGCAGTAGCACGAATGTGGGTTAGCGCACATGCTAACCTTTGAATATCTGGTCAAAAGTGTAACAACCTGTATTTGGCTACTAAATTAAAAATTCCAGGAGTGTGACCAATCACCCAGCTTGTTCAGGTCCTCCTGAAGGGAGTCCCCATCCTGAAGGGAGTCCACTATCCTGGACAGTTTAGAGTCATCTGCAGATGTAAACAGTCTGCAGAAGCCCCAAGATTACAGATCATTGATAAAGATGTTGAACAGCAGTGGCCAAAACAGTGACCCCTGAGGGACACCGCTGAGTACCACTGTCCATATGGAGTAGCACCCATCTATCACAGTCCTCTGCTTCCTTCCAAGTCAGTTAGCAACCCACCTTGTTTATCCCTCATGTATGTCACACTGATATACTGTATGTTGCCCACAATATCAAAGGCCATGCTGTAATTCAAATAGACTATGCAGTCCACATGTGCATTTAGAGGTTAATAGGCCTGAGGCCTTAACACCTTGGAGCCTGATTGCATCAGCTCTTAGAAGCTGAGAAGGGTGGGGCCTGCTCAGTAGCAGGATGGGAGGCCTCCAGTGAACACCAGATGACGCAGGATGTGGTGTTGGTAGCCCTACAGGTGGCACTCTCCCCTTGGTTGAATGTATCCATACCAATGCTTTCCTGGAGGTCATGAACAGGCATTGTGCACAGGGGTTGAACCCCAAGAGGATGCTGTTTGTAAAGACTGTTCCCAAGGGGGGTAGTGTAATCAACATTGTGAAAGTTTTGCAAGTTAAACTTGATTTAGTAGGAAAAGTGAAGGCCCACCAGTTCCACCACTTGTCTTCTGATCCTGCCACTAATTCAGCGGCTTCAATATGGGATAATGATAAAGATATGTATGCAGTGCAATTGCCTTCTAAATTTGCTCCTGTAGGTACTTCAGAAGACTGGCATCTGATTAGCAGGGGGAACTCCGTGGACCCTTCCCCAAACCAGCCTCAGATGGAGGACTGGCTATCAAAGTTGCAGAAATTGCTCCTTGGTGAAGGCAAGCTGGTACAGGACTTTCATGCATTCAAAGTGCCTAGCAGGAGCGTGGTGTCGGCAGCTGAGTTCCTACTGCAGATAGTGGGATCTTTGGTGGAAAAAGCCAAGAAGTATCAAGAGATTACAAGGAGTTTAAGAGGCTCTGCACTTTTTCAGGACTCAAGCCCACCCCCAGTGGGGGGGAAGAGGAATTCGACACTTGGGTTGAAAAGGCTACACAGATGGTACGGAACCTGAATGTGTTCTAATGAGAAAAAGAAAGCTCAGATGGATGAGTGCCTTAGAGAACCAGCACTGGATGCCATCCAGGCCTTTAAGGTTACCAGACCTGATGCTACCCCACTCGACTATTTATCCATGTTGGAAACATAGAAACATAGAATTTACTGGATGATTTCCATTAGACCCATGAGCTCTGATCCCTGGAGTTTTAAAATTCATAAAAATGACCATGGTTCTGCAGTTTTCTCTCTCTCTCATCAGCTCACACCCAGCAGGCTCGGACATCTAGGAAAAAGATGCTGCCAAAAGACACTATGCTAGAGTATCAAAAGCCAAATATACCAGTGGCGCTGAGAGAAATGAGGGCCCTTAACAAGGGCCAGGCTGCCTCAACCACGGGCTCTGATAACACTGAGGAGGAGGGGAATAGAACTATACTATTACATCCAAGCGACTCTATCAGGAGCTCAGTCGCTTCAGTAAAACTATGGACAAAACTGAAAAAAAAGTGGAAGAGACCAGTAAAGGGCTATTGGAGGTCTCCCAGCGCACATCCAACCTGGAGCAAGGGCTTTCCAACACCACCACCACAGCTGTCAACCGGCAAGTCTCAGCCATCCGCTACCTACTCAAATGAGAGCGGGAGCTTGCGGAGAAACTCGATGACCTGGAGCTGTGCTCCCGCTGAGAGAACCTCCGTATATATGGAATGTTAGCGGGAACAGAGACAGGGAAAATGGAGGATTTTTTGGACACTTTTTTGAAGGAACTCCTGGGCCTCCCACAAGATATCCCTCTAAACATTGTCCGCGCTCATCGGGCCCTGGCACTAAAACCGATGGATCCCAAGGCTCCACCAAGATCGATAGTCTTCAAACTCCTGGACTACAGGATGAAAACTACAATACTGCAGGAGCATGGGCAAAGAAGGAACATGTGTTTGGAGACTGGAGGATTTACATGGACGACAATTACACCCCAGCCACCCAGCAAAAATGAAGGGTTTTGCTTGAAGTTAAAAAACTCCTGGCTGCTAAAGGGGTAAAAATGTACCTGGTCACCCCAGACCAATTAAAAATATTTCTGAAGGAGGAACCAGTTTTTTTATCAAACCCTGGCAGAGGCAAAGAAGGCACTGCTAAAGATGGAGGTACCTGTGGCCTGGCTATCATGACCAGCGACTGTTACCACAGAATACCTTACCTCAGTGGATCCTTGGCACAGAGTCAACAACTCTAGAAAGAGGGGCAGGTTGAGCAGACCATACAGGAACCCAGGAATCACGGACCAAGTGGAGCAGTAAGAACCAACACAGGCAAAGCAGCAATCAGTGGAGGTGGAGGGGGAATCCTGAGTCTCTTCATCGCCGAACAGTTCTGGTGGCAAGATGATTGGCTACGCAGTGGGTCTCAAAAGAGCTAGGCAAAAGGAACAGGTAGGGTTGGAAAACAGAATTTTTGATCTGGAGGTTGACCATAAAATTGTCTTAAATGAGGAGGTTAAAGCACAACTGGAGAAGACCCAGGCTAAACTAAACAAGTTACTAGAGAACAGCATAGAGGGGCAAATTAGGTACTCCCACCAGTGATTCTATGAGGGAGATAACAGAGCGGGGAACTTGTTAGCCTGGCAGCTATGTAAGGAGGCGGTGGGCAGTAGGGTCCTCAGACTTTGTGGAACGAGGGGCCAACCCCACCAGATAACAGACCCACAAGATATCACTAGGGAATTCCTGTATTTTTATAGCAACCTCTACAACCAAGATCTGGGGAAGGGGAAACAAAAGGAGAATGGACCAGTTTTTCAATAAAATATGAGTGAAAAAACTAATAAAGTAAATTAGGGAAACACTGGAGGCCCCTCTCACCACAGAGGAAATACTCGTGTCAATGGCAAACCTAAAAGCAGGTAAGGCACCAGGTCCTGACTGTGTGCCAGTGGAGTTCTATAAAGTGTTTAAAGAGGGTCTGGTCCCTATCATGGCCCAGGTGAGCGGTGAGGTCCTTGAAGGAAAGAGAGCTTCACCCTCCTGGCAGTATACCCAGATCTTCATGATACATAAAACGGGAAAATACCCCACTGCATGCGGGTCCTACAGACCCATCTCCCTCCTAAATGTAGACCAAAAGATTTTTACATCAGCCACGGCAAAATGCCTGCAGGGATGTGTCGGCACCCTAGTTCACCCTGACCAACCTGGATTCATTAATGGAAGGCTGATTCATGATAATAGCAGACTTCTCCTTAATTTAATATCCCACCAGAAAAAATACAACACTCCCTCCCTTGCCCTTTTTATGGACATGGAGAAGGTGTTTGATAGGGTGGACTGGCAGTTCCTCCACAGGACCCTGGAGGAGATGGGATTCAGGCTGAAGTTTAAAGCTAGCATCAAGGCACTGTATGCCTCTCCCCAGCCACAGTAAGGATGAATGGCTTCACTTCGGATAGGTTCCACCTGAGTAGGGGTACCAGACAGGGGTGCCCACTGTCCCCACTGCTGTTCGCCCTCACAATTGAACCATTGGCTGAGGCTATCAGATCAAATGAGTCTATAATGTGTATTGTCGTAGATGATGATACAAATTTTATTTTTATCCAGGTACATACATTTAGAGATAAAATCCCTGTTTTCAAAATATGAACTGTACAAAATACATAAATACACGTGAAACACACATATTAAAAATACATGTAACTGCTGGCCCGGTGGCACTGAGGACTGAGGTGCTGGACACCACACCTCGAACCACACTGGCAACCCAGGTTCAGGAATGATCTCAGGTTGTCGAGGGTCAGCCGGGGGGGTGGATCGAGCATCCCATGGACTGTTCTCCTCCTCCGGTGTGGTTGGGGAGGGACACCCGCGCATGTGCTGGCTCCTAGTGGTGGCTGAAGGCTAGGCCGAGACATCATAGAAAAGGGTCGGCAAGGCAGACGTCCGACATGTGGTGCTCGGGAGCACACACCACAGCATCACTGGTGTCATTGCATGCCTGTGCTGTGAATGGAGTAAGGGAAGAAAAACATAGCCCAATCCTCCGGCGTGTGATGGTCCGCCCCCACACTGCTACACTGACTGCCCCTATGAAGCTCCCTCCAGTCCCGACTCCCCGAGTGGTCTTCCAAGCTACAGGGGGCATGAAGCAGCCAAGAAAGAGGATGAGAGGGCAAAAGGGTTGCAGTTCGGGCATGGCGGCCCATGTAGGAGCCGCTGGGGTTGGACTGGATGAAGGGGGGAACCAAAGGACCACCCCCACTGCTGAGGAGGTAATGGCACCAAAAAGATGACCAACAAATAAAAAAAAAATACATACAACATATAGCTTACATGTTGCTCATAAAATACAATTCTTAAAAATTAATATTTCATGTGAAGCAGTTACAAGGGGTTTGCAATGATTTCCTTAAAGCATTTTGAAACTCTTTTATGGAGTTTTTAGCTTTAGTTCTGTTGATATTCCATTCCACATCTTTGCCATAGATAAGGGGTTTTCAACCTTATTGTGTCCAGCGCCCCCTTGACCAAAAGTCCGTAGTGGTGGGGACCCCCTACTCATCACGGCAAGCAGTCTTTGCGGCAGTGCGGGGAGGGACGCAGAGAGGGGGTCCAAATTTATGCAGCAATGTATGAACAAAATAAAACAAAACAAACAAAACAACACACCATTATAAACCAATATAACAATGCTTTTTATTGCAATTTCCATATACCTGTATTATACAGGTATATGAAAATTACAATTCGAAACATTTTTATACTAGTTTATAGTGGATTGTTAGCTGTATTTAAAATGAAGAAAAATAGTGCATAAATGCCACTACAAGCATTAATGACAGAGACAGGGGGAGACAGCAACTCCATTGATCTGAGGATAGAGAAGGTTCCAGAGACAGAGGCAGCAAGGTACAGCAAGGTACAGCAGCGTGGTGCAAGAGGGGTTTGGCGGTGCGATCCCCGATAGAGATAGAAAGGGTTCTGAGGTGTATTTCAAACTAGTTACAATGGTTTGATTTTAAATTTAGCCAATCGTGCCTTCCAGATATAATATTTTATTCATCTGAGAGGGTCCTCCCCACCTTGAGACAAAGGCAGCCAGCATAGGTGATTGCAGCATGGCTTCCCCAAATCTATTGTAGACTTGTGGGTATGTCAGGTTTATATCTCTCAATCTCAAATTATGCTTACTGCTACTAGATGACACTAAGGTCACAAGATATTCTAAAGGATGTTCAGTCATAGAAACATAGAAACATAGACTTTGACGGCAGATAAGGACAGCTCGGCCCACCTAGTCTGCCCATTTCCCTACCTAGAGGATAAGCTGCAGATCCTATTTAACCAACAGCCTATTTCTTCCTACCCCCCCACAAAAATCGATTTATGTCTGTCCCATGCATTCTTGAATTCTCTCACAGTTTTAGACCCCACAACCTCCTCAGGAAGGCTGTTCCATGCGTCCACCACCCTCTCTGTGAAAAAAATACTTCCTCACATTGCCCCTGAGCCGTCCCCCCTCTATCTTCAAATTGTGTCCCTTTGTTCTTGCACATCTGTTTTTCTGAAAGATGCTACCCTCTTGGACTTTGTTGATTCCACTGAGGTACTTAAACATTTCTATTATGTCCCCCCTCTCTCTCCTTTCCTCAAGGGTATACATATTAAGCTCCTTTAGTCTCTCCTCATATGGCTTCTCTTGCAGACCCTGCACCATTTTAGTTGCCCTCCTCTGAACTGCCTCCATCCTATCTATGTTCTTGCAGAGATGGGGTCTCCAGAACTGTACGCAGTACTCCAGATGGGGTCTCACCAATTGTCTGTACAGGGGGATAACAACTTCCTGTTTTCTGCTGGTGATGCCTCTCCCTATACATCCCAGTATTCCCCCAGCCCTCCCTACCACCTTCTCACATTGCTTGCCAACCTTAAGGTCATCTGATATGATTACCCCCAGGTCCCTTTCCATTTTTGTTGTTGTTACTACCTCCCCCCCCCACTGTGTAATCTTCCCCTGGGTTTTTGTTTCCCAGGTGCATTATTTTGCACTTCTTTGCATTGAATCCAAGCTGCCATACTTCTGACCATTCCTCCAACCTTGCCAAGTCCCTTCTCATCCTTTCCACGCCTCCTTGTGTATCAACCCTGTTGCAGATCTTTGTGTCATCTGCAAAGAGGCATACTTTTCCTTCCAGTCCCTCTGCAATGTCACTTATAAAGCATTAAAAGGACTGGACCTGCACGAACCCTCATGCGGTACCCCACTAGTAACCCCGCTTTCTTCAGAGTGGACTCCATTTACAATTACCTTCTGTGTCCTGTTGTCCAGCCAATGTTTTACCCAGACTACCACCCTGGGACCTACTCCCAGGCTAGCTAATTTGACTATAAACCTTTTGTGTGGGACTGTGTCAAATGCCTTGCTAAAGTCTAGGTAGACCATGTCCACAGCCCCTCCCTGGTCTACTACTTTGGTCGCCCAGTCAAAGAAATCAATTAGACTCGTCTGACGTGACCTTCCCGCTGTGAACCCATGCTGCCTTGGGTCCTATGCCCCACTGGCCTCTAGGTACTCAACAATTCTTTCCTTCAGAAGTGATTCCATCACTTTCCCTACCACAGAGGTCAAACTGACAGGTCTGTAGTTTCCTGCCTCTGTCTTGGTCCCACTTTTGTGAAGGGGAATCACATCTGCTTTCCTCCAGTCCTCAGGTACCACACCATTCTCCCATGATTTGTTAAAAAGGGTAGTCAGTGGTGTCACTAGTTCTCTGCTTAATTCTTTTAGAATTCTGGGGTGAATTCCATCTGGCCCCATTGCTTTGTCCACCTTCAGTTTTAGGAGTTCTTTCAGTACCATTCCTTCCATGAAAGGACTGGGATTGACCCCCATCCAGAGTGCTTCTGTTAATTGGATTAGGCACCTACCCCACCTCCTCTTTTGTGAATACTGAATAGAAGTATTCATTCAGTATCCCTGCTTTTTCAATGTCCCTCTCTGTCCACCCACCATCCATTCTATTCAGCCTCATTATCCCTCCCTTTGTCTTTCTATACTCCCTGATATACCTATAAAAGGTTTTATCACCCTTCTTAACTGAGTTGGCTATCTTTTCCTCAGTTTGGGCCTTTGCTATTCTGACTACCCTCCCTGCTTCCTTCTGCCTTAACTGGTACAGTTCTCTGTCCTGCTTCTTCCCTGTTTCACTGTCTTGGACTTAATTAATTTAAAACCCCGTAACAGCCACTTACACATTCTCTTTTCCTTTGGTCCAAAGCCAATCCAATTTCTGGTATATTGAACAATGGTGGGTACCATAAGGACTGCAACCTGCAAACCTGGTGAGTCTATAATAAGTCTGATCGACCTTCTTTAACAGCTGTTTATTTGCATTCATATATATCATAGGACCATATTCCAGTATTGGAATTGGTAATTGTATTATTTTCTTTCTAGTAGTTTTAGTAAAACAGTTTGAGATTCTCCACAAAGCTCCCAACCTTTGATTTACTTTTTTTGGTCTTTGACTCAATATGCTCTTTAAAGGACAATGTGTTGTCTACTAAGATTCCTAAATATTTATAGCATACTGTGTCAATCACCTGCTGACCATTGTTAAATTTTAGGTTTCAGCTTTTTACCTTCTGTTTACCTCCCATAGACACAAAAACCATGCCCTGCATTTTCTTGCTGTTCATTAGGAGACCCCGAATCTACAAACCACAGGCTGCCAGCAGATGCCATTAAAACTGTGTCATCTGTGTACAGCCTGACCCCACTGTGTCTCATCAAACTAGGTAGCTGCTTAACATATATGTTGAAAAGCAAGGGGCCCAAAATGGACCCCTGTAGAACTCCTCTCTGTACTGTTCTCAAAGTTGATGTTATATTTCCTTACGACACACATTGTTTCCTGTCCGTCTTATAGGGCCTGAACCATCCAAGTGGTTCCACATGGACTCCCATTGTGTACAGTCATTCCAGTAAGATCTTATGATTAATCAAATCTAAAGCTTTGCTGAGGTCCACAAACACAGCCCCTGTGTCCTTCCCTTCATTCATTGGTGCAGCCATTAAGTTTGTGACGTCCACTAGGGCTGTGCTCGTGGACCTCCTCATCCTAAATCCATGTTGGCTATTTGTTAGTAGGTTATGGTATTCCAGATAATGCATTAATTGTCTCTGTACAAACTTCTCTAAAATTTTGGATAGAAGTGGAAGAAGAACAATGGCTCGATAATTGGTAGGAGTCAAGGAGTCTCCCCCCCCTTTAAAGATGGAAATTATCTTCTTTAGCTTCCAGATTTTTGGGAAGGTAGAAGAACAGAGGCTCCAGTTAAATAGATACATCACTGTTGGAGCAATTATGTCTGCTCCCAGCTTTAAAAATCTAGCCTCCAATCCATCCAGACCCCCTGCTTTATTCACCTTTAAACATCTTAATCCTTTCTCAACTTCTTGTACTGCAAGAGTTCTAAAGCGAAAACTAGGTCTTGAACTCTCTACTTCCAAATCTCCCAATATCTCTGGAAGCAATGTATTGGCTTTCAATGGTTCCATTTTTATTGTACCCAGTTCTGGTAAGTCTGTAAAATAATCATTAAGAATGTTTACCACTCTTTGTTGGTCCCCTATTATGACATAATTTTGAATTAAGTTTACTGGGAGGCCTAGAGCATCCTGGATTAATGAAGCCAATTTATTTGTTGCCAAAATTGTCTGGAGTCCCTGGGTTGCTCAATGTATGATTTACAGTATAGTATCTACTTTTTGCAACCCTTACCATTTTGGTAAATTTATTTCTCCATTCCTTAAAGTTGTTCCAGTCCTGTGTTTCCCTAGTTCTTCTAAATTTTTTCCATACGCGGCTTTTAATTCTGATGTTTTTCCTAATTTTAGCATTATTCCTAATTTTATCATTAATCCAAGGCAACAGATTTATAGTCTTGATTTTCTGGACCTTAGGAGCAGGTATATTTATAACTTCTTACATCATATTGATAACATTTTGGACTGCCATTTCTAATCTGGGAATTAATACTATTCTATCCCATTTGGCACTACACAGTGAATTTCTAAAAGCCTCCACATTAAATTTCTTCCAGTCTATTGTCCAATATGCTAAGGGTTCAGGTTTCTGAGTGTTATTTACCTCTACATGACATTTTATGGGAAAGTGATCCCCTATATTTAGAAGTATTACCTCAATTTTACTTTCTACCAGTTCTGAAGAAATAAAAACTAAATCCAAAATGGATCCCTTATTTATATCTTTTGTGCCTCTAGTTGGTTCACCTTCAATTTGCTTTAATCTTAGAGTATCCATGCTTTCCCCCAATTTATTTCCTTGTTTTTGTGACCACGTAGCATTAAAATCTCCTACCAAAATTAAAGTCCTATTATTTACTTTATCTGATATTTTCCCTACTAACAGTTCAAAATGTATTGTCTTTGACTTTGGTGGGGCATAAACTACACCAACCACTACTTTATGTAACATTAATTTTATCAGCAGGCATTCAATTCCTTCAATGTTATCTGAATATACAGTACGACGTGACCCTAAAGTATGTTTCAGAAACAGCATAACTTCCTTCTCCTGCCCCTATCTTTTCTCGTCATTGTATAACCCACAATCTGCAGCTCGCTATCACTAATGCCAGTATGTAGCCATGTTTCTGATATGCCCATTATATCTGGTTGCTTGCTCTCCACCCAGACGCTGAAAGCATCCATTTTGTTAACCAAGCTCCTTGCATTTTCTTGGATTATGCATATGCCACTCACCAATGTGGGTCCAGGGTTTACCTCCACATCTCCACTAATAGCCAACACCAATGCAAGTATTTGGCTATTCGCCCTTAATCTGTGGCTATATAAACCTGTGGTTATTGTTATTGGCTCATTTGTGTACATTTTCAATTCCTTCTGCCACTTTGCCCTGGATGCCCCCCCTCGCACCCATCACTGCGATCTTTATTGTGCCCTATCCTTCCCCTCTCTTACAAACAGGTGACTTTCCCACTGTGCTAAATTCACCTCCAAGCACTGGTTGGGTGAGTTCCCTTCCTACCTCACCTCCTCCTTTATAACACCCACCCCACCTCCCATTCCCTTCGATAAACCAACTCCTGTACCCTTGTTGTTCCCCACAGATCCACCCAAATCAGCCAATCCAGTTACTCTCACCACCTCCCAAAAATTTGGAATTCCCTCCCCGCTCAAATCCGGCACTCATCCTCTGCCTACTCCATCAGCTCTGCCCTCAATAATTACCTTGCACCTAGCTGCTCCTGCCATGGCCCTCCCTAATTCCCTCCTCTAAGCCCTGGACAAACCCTACCCCCCTACCCTCACCTTCATTTTTCCCTGTACACACCAACCCACAAATCTCTAGCCCTCCTCCCCTTCACACTAATTTCTCCCCCTTACTGGCCACTCTTGATCTCTCGCAGAATGTAAAGGACACCAAATGTTCTCCATGGGTCCCTCTCCTACCCCCAAGAGGCTTGTATCTCTCATTTACTCCCTTTCCCCACCATCTTAAAGGGGTCTCTCTGGGACACTGCCTTATCCCCTTATATCTGGTCCCCCCAGTCCCCTTGCAAGGTTCCTTGCATCCTGAAGGGGTATCCAGGGACACGACTATTCCCTCTCCCCCCACCTCAACCCTCCCTTCCCTTTCCCCCTTTTCTTTCATGTAAGCACTTGTTTAATTATTAACACGGCACTTATTATTGTTCACTCTTTCTTCATGTTATGCGCAACATTGTTGTAACACTGTTTGTAACATCTGCCTTACAACTGTTTGTTAATGTTGATCTTGTAACTTGAATGTTTAATGTCTCATTTCAGTTGCACCCCTTCCCCCCAGGTCAAACCGGGAGACGAGCAACTTGTTGCTCAGTGTGCCTTTCTGGTGAAATATTTCAATAAATAAATAAATAAAATGTTCCATTCCTTCATGAAAGCATTTCTCCTGCATATCTTACTTTGTGATTTTTTTTTCTTTTTATTTATAGTATTTAATTAAATACAGCAATCACTATATTCATATAATACCAATAGTATAGAGTACATACAGACCCGAGAAGCAGGATACATGGTAGAAACATGAACAAGCGTTTCGAAGAGTAATAAATGTCCATGGTTGCATTCGGACTGCCAGATATTTAAAGGGGTCAAAGTTCAACAAGATAATGGTGAAGGAGTGTCCACTCTCACCGTTTCTATGACTTGCAGGATATCAGCCATAATCTCTTGCCCCTCGTAGGATAGACAAATTAGGTGGGAGGCTGCACTTCTAATGATAGAGGCCAAAAAATACTATTTAACAGATATCCTGGGCTCAACTATGTTGAATTTGTCCCCTACCATAAAGCACATGCCAGATGGCTGGTAGGGATACATATTAGGAATCAAGTATTTTTATAAACAGTTCACAAATTGAGTAGAGCAAATTCGCTCTTATAATGAGCTGGACCTCAACACTAATAATAATAATATGGAAAAGGAGATCATAAGAGCTTATCAACATTGATTATTAATTGTTAACACCTTAGCTTATAAACAGCAGTTATAATGTGGTAAAAGGCACCATAACAACAGTGGAAAAGAAATTGTTAAGCAGGCCACAACGCCCCAAATATGGGCTACAAAGTTCAGCGCAGGATAATGTTCAGTCATTGGGATCTAAGTCCGAATCTTCTGTCTCTTGTCCGTCCTTATTCCCCTGGCGGTCTTCTAGGAGTTTTGATGCAAAAGCCACAGCAGCATCGGGATCTGTTAGAATGTGGGTTTTATTCACACGTCGAATTTGTAGCCAAGCAGAAAACTGGAGTTGTGCAGAGATACCGTTTTCTAAAAGGAGTTTCTTTGTCTCCTGTAGAGCTTTTTCTCTAGTTTGGGTTTGGGTGGAGATGTCAGGAAACATAGCGATCTTACTGCCCTCCCAGACAAGATCTTCTCACTGGCGAGCCACCTGTAACAATAGGATCCGAGTCTCCGGGTTAGAGAGTGTCACTATGGCTGTGAGAGGGTGCTCCCCAGCAGAGCTCTGTGGCCTGGCCCTGATTGGAATGACAAAGGCCTTTGTAACAGAAACCCTGGAGTCTTCAGGTAACAAGCCCAAATCATTAAAGATCAGTCAGTGAACCGCCGGTAAAAGTTCTGTTTTCCCCACCAAACAAGGCGGAAATCCAACAATGCGGACATTTGCCTGTCTTTGAGCACTTTCTAGCGACTCTATTTTAGAGCGCAAAAAGTAAAAGTCCTTAACAAATGTCGCATTCGTCTCTCGCTGGCGATCCCTTTCTGAATTAATCTCAGTTATGTGGGAGGCATTTGCCCGTGCCTGAGTCTCTAGCTCTGTTATACGAGACCCCATTGCTACAAGCCGTCGCTTTGTGTCTTCTCCAGTTGTCTAGATTTTTTCAAGGACAGCCATGAGTTGAGGATTCAGGGTCTCCACTGGCCTAGTATCTGACAGCGTGGCAGCCTACCTCTTGGGCCCGAAGCAGATGAAAGGTAAGAATCGATATGGTGCGCTGAATGTTTGTCTTTTTTAGGACCCATCCTTTGATTAGGAAAGTATTCAGCAATCAGTCACCATCAAATTTGCCAGGTTAACTTTCACCAGTTCAGTAAAAATTATTGTTGATTGCCCACTTGAACTGCTGCTTACAGAAAGACGTCCACCATGTTGAAAGCTCCACAGCACCCCCCCTTACTTTGTGATTTTTGTAATGCAATTTGATTTATACAATACAGTAATTTGTTCTGCTGTATGTACTACCATCTGATTCCCACCCTCTTTGAATCCCACATACAATTCCCCACAGGGCCAACCCAAACAGTCCTAGCTATATTTGCGTTTTGAATACTGTACCCTCTCATGTAATCTTCTCAATGTTAAATAATTCTCACCCCTTCCCCCACTTCCCTGGCTGACTCCAGCAGACTCCTCCATACTCTGCCAGTGTACTGAGTCAGAAGAATCAGCTGGACACTTGCAGCAGCCACTACAAAGATACCGCCATGTCTTGGGAGGTTTAGGTAAATAGCAGGTGAGCACACTATTGGCTGATCTGCCATCACAGCTTAATGAGTGCTCCTGCTTCAGCCAGTTACTTATGTTCCCCAGATGTAAACTGTTGAGGTATTTAACTTTCTTTGTGTAGCGCTGCATTGCAATAGTCACCAATTAGCAGCAGTCACTGATAAAATGTCCATAAGACATGCATATGAAGTTCACGCAGAAAACCAAACCACCAATTAACTGCAGAACAATTGCATAAGATCTCTATATATGCTGATGATACCCTCTTCTACATTACTTCCCCAAAAACTTTCATCCCAGTGCTCCTCACCAAACTGGACAGTTATGCCCAGGTATCAAGCTATAAAATAAACCCAGAAAAATCAGAGGTACTATGATTCAGGGGTACCTTTCAGAGGGGGGACCTGGAGGGCTTCCCATTTCGATGGACAGCTAATAACACGGTTCGATACCTGGGGGTAAAAATATCCCCTGAACTACGAAGCTTATTCAGACTTAACTATGATAAGCTTTGGACAGAGATCAAGACAGATATTTCCAGATGGGAACTACTACCCCTTACTTTGGCAGGGAAAGGAGGCACAATAAAAATGAATGTATTGCCCAGATTTCTGTTTCTTTTTCAGGCCCTACCTATTGGTATACCAGAACATTTTTGGAGACAGATAAACAAGACCCTTCTGGTCTTCCTGTGGGGGAAAGGGAGGAGATGGGTGAGACAGATGACCCTTACACTGCCCCAGAAAAGGGGAGACCTGGCATTACCAGACCTAAAAGCATACTACTTGGCCACACAGATGGCTCCCATAGTGACCTGGGTTAAGCAAAGAAGAGAAACAGGGTGGCAGGAGATAGAGGCGAGCCAACTCAGAGTGGTCCCACTGTTTGCTATCCCACACACTTCCCTGACCTAGCAGGTCTGGAAAGATCTCACCAACCCCAGGTCTAGACATACCCTCAGAATGTGGACTAAAGCCCGCAGACTCACAGGGATGTCAATGGACATATGTCCAGTAGAAGCTATAGTGGCAGATGCCAATTTCCCACAGGCAAGGGCAGACCCAGGGTTCACTAGGTGTAATCAGAGAGGCCTCACATTATACAGATCTCTTATTGCCAATGACACCATCCTCCCCTTTTCAGAGCTGCAGAGAAAATATGCATTCCATAAAAATGATTTTCACCGCTATCTCCAGGTGAGGCACTATCTAACCTCTAATCAGCTTGTCTCCAAAATTAACAGGGAACTGGAGGTCTTTATTTACTGGGTGGTCAGACTGAGAGATGGAGGTGGACTAATAGCAGGGGCATACAAAGCTATTAGGGGAGACCAAACCATGGCACTGGAGCAGCTGAGGTTGGTCTGGGAGGAGGAATCGGGCAGCCCCATACCTGATGACTTTTGGAAAGGAACTTGGCTCTATGGTTGGAGGACTTCAGCCTCCACAGGGTGGAAGAAATTCAGATGGAAGTGCTTGTCCAGGTTCTTTCACACCCCCTTGATCACTAAACACTTTAAAATAGGAAACACAGATCGTTGTTGGAGGGGTTGCGACAGTGTCGGAATGCATTTTCATATATTCTGGCAGTGTCCAGGGATAGCAGACTTTTGGTCCAAAATTCACAAACGTCTCAGGGAAATGTGGGGAGAGGGCATCTCATTTACATTTACTATCATGATCCTGGGGTTAAAATAACTGGTAACACCCTATATGGGCCAGTATTATTGAGCAACTCAATAATACCGCTCGTGTTAAGGGCGACTGTTCTAACAGAGCGAAGGATTCTGTATAGCAAGTGTAGCAGTGAACTACACTCGCTATGACAGGATATAGGCAGGTGTGTGGCCAAACTCTGCTGAGCTGGCTGTTTGGCATTGTGGCTAGAGCCACTGCCTACAGAGCCAGCGGACCTGGGTTCAGTCCTACAGTAGAAAACAACATTTTCTTTTTTCGTTAAGTCCGCTCTCCCCCTCCCCCGAGTTGATTATATTATTTTCAGGGGGTGTAGTCCCCTGCAAAAAAAGAAGTAATTTAATTTGTTCTTCTTTTGTGGCTGATGACCGTCGCTGTTTATGGCAGTCTCTTTGCTGTGGTCATCCCTTTTGCTTCGGGTGATATTAGCATCATTTTTTTTGTGTGTGCAGTGAGATAAGGGACTCGCCCTTATCACATAGATCCCAAATCACCTACATTTTGGGACAAGAAAAGAGTGGCTCTCCTGAGGGTTCTTATCATAGTGGCCCTAAAGGAAATAACAGTAAATTGGATGAGGACTCCTTCACTCCTTTGACACCTGGGTAAGGGTGGGAAATATCCGCAGAATGGAGGAGCTCACCTCAACTCTTAGACTCGCTAAAGACAAACACCAACAAGAAGGCCCAGACATAGGGCCCCAGGTGAGGCCTGAACCCACCCAGGTGAGTGGACCTTGATGAGGGTCCATGCAACAGTTAGTTCGCCTGGAGGCTATGAAAGGTTAGTGCATGGACATCTCTTCCACACAGAAAGGCCACTAATCTGATAGTGGGATACCGAAATAAGAGTACCCAGATCTAAAAGACCTACTGACATAAGCATATGTTACAGAATAAAAAAAAGCCATCTTAGTTAGAAGTTTTTTAGTTGTTAAAATAGTTTGACTTAGTTTAGAAAGACAATGTTGTAGTTATATTCATATATTTACCATCATTTGTAAAATGTGATAAATGAAGGATGGGAGGCATTATTGTAAGACCCCATACAGTAAATAATAGATTGTGTGTAATGTAAACAAATTCAGAGCATTCATATGTAATGTATGTTGGCTGATACCGTCCTATAATAAAAAGAAGTCTAAAAAACAGAATTTACTGGCATATAAAGACCGCTTGCCCACCTAGTCTGCCATTTTTCCCTGTTTATTGTTTATTGATAAATATCGGATAACACCTTTGAGTTAAAGACTCCTTTACAAAGGTTACACGTCGTACATAAGATAGAGACAACCGTGAACAAAGTAACAACTAACATAGTAATTAAAGACAATGGTTACAGAATGGTTGCAAATGAATACAGAAAATACAAAACAGCAGCAGGGAATACATGGTAACAGAGAGCTGCTAACAAGGTACAAAGTGCAAAAAGTTACAGGTACAAACATAACATTTCAGGGCGATGGTGCTAGCCATGCCCAGGAGTTCATTCGTTGTCCAAGGCAGGATACTGGGGTCCATTGTCACGGTATAGGCATGCCCAGAGGTGGCGAACCAGTGTTAGGTCCATGATCAAGGGGGGAGGGGGAGGTGGGGTGGTAGAAATGGAAGGTCAGGTTTAGGGGCAGTCACATACTGATCCCTGGGTGATAAGGTCCCTTAGTTGGGACTTGAACCAACCAAGTTTGGGTTCAGTGAGGAGGGAATTTGGGAGTGAGTTGAGCCAGGGTGGGGCCAGATATTGAAACGTTCTTTGGCCTGAGGTGATCTTGCAGTGAGGTACCCTAAAGTGGGTAGTCACTGATTGCCGTGTGAGGCGGGTAGACAGTGGGGACTGAAGTAGTGGGGAGAGGACTGGTGGGAGTAATCCTGAGGTGATTTTCTTAGCAAAGAGGCAGGCCTGGTACTTTAGCCTCCCATCGAAGTTGAGCCAGTTTGCTGAGGCGTAGCGGGTGCAGGTGTGTGTAAGTCTAGGACAGCCTGTAGCAAGTCTGCAAGCCTTATTGAGGGTCAGTCTAATCTTGTGTAGGTGGGTGGTGTCGGCTGCACCATAGATGATGATTCCATAATCAATTAGAGATAGAATAGATGCAGAGATAGCTAGGCAGAGAGATTCAGGGGGAGGCAGTGCTTATAGTGGTGAAGGAGACCAATACGTGTATTGACGGCAGTGCTGAGCATCCGGATATGGTTGTGGAAAGTGAGACCAGTGTCTAGGGTGATGCCAAGGTACTGGAAAGTGGTAACCTGCTCAAGGGGGTCTTTTAGTGAGTTCAGAATGAGCAAGGGTTGTCCTAGGTTCTTGTTTTGGGGGTGTGCAAACATCATGGATTTAGTTTGTTTGTAATTTAGTACTAACCTATGCTAAATGAACCAGGATTCAGCTTCAGAGTAGGATTTCTGGAGTACCAAGTGGAGGGCTGCAGGATCAATGTGTGAGTTGTAGAGTACTGCATCATCTGCATACAATAGAATTTTTCCCAAGCAGGCATTGGGCAGGGTGTTGAGGAATAGGGAGAAAAGAAGTGGGCCAAGAATAGAGCCTTGAGGGACCCCAGACCTGACTTGGTGGGGGGATGACAGAGAGTGGGCAACCCGGACTGTCTGAGTTCTCTCAGACAGATAGCTGGCAAACCAGTCAATGGTCTCATGGGAGAGGCCTATCAGAGTGAGGGAGTCCAGGAGAAGCGAGTGGTACACGGTATCGAATTCCTTTGAGAGGTCTATAAAGACAGTTCCAGCAGTGTAGCCAGTGTCCAGGGATGTATGGAGGGCGTTTGTAAATTCCAAGAGGGCAGTGGTGGTGCTATGGTTCTGGTGGAAGCCATGTTGTTCAGGACACAGGATACTATATTTAGTGAGGTGGTCTGTTAGTTGGGTGTCCACGATTTTCTCCAGGGTTTTAGAGAGGGGAGGTAAGATTGATACTGGGTAGTAGTTACCAGGCAGGGTGCGGTCACCACTTTTAAGGATAGGAGCGATGAGGGCAGATTTCCATTTGGTGGGGAACTGGTCCAGAGAAAGGGAGTGGTTCAAAAGCGTGGTAAGGGGGGCAGAACCTCATTGAATGTGAGTCTAAGCAGTTTCAGGTCCAGTGTGTCACTGCTGAAACGAGATTTACTGAGGACTTTGAGTAGGAGAGGGGCAGCTTCACGCTGGGAAACTGCTTTAAAGTGAAAAGAGGGTTGTGGAGGGGGCAGTGTGGTGTAGGGTGGGTGGGGGAGAAAAATTTGGGGGGAGAACACCAGTGAGGTCAGAGAAGGAGTCATTTAATGTGTCTGCGATAAGGGCTGGGTCTGAGGTGACAGATCCGTTGGCCCTGATATGGGTAGGCGGGGCAGTGGAGGCTTTGCCACTTAGCGTTTTGAGAGAGTCCCAAAACTTGCGACCTGATCCCCATGTGTTGGTGAGCAAGGTTTTATAGTACTCAGCCTTTGCTTTTTGAATATCCCATGTGCATTTATTGTGCGCTTCCTGGTAGCGCTGCCTGTCAGAGGGTTTTCTGGTATCCTGTGCAATGTGCCACAGATTGTCTCGTTCGAGCATCTAGTCCAAAAGGGCTTGAGATAGCCAAGGTGTGTTGGCACCTTTCATTTTTTGTTTGGTTAGGGGTGCAAACAGGTTACAGGCAGTGTTGAACGTATGAATGAAATAGTTGAGGGCATAGTCAATGTTCTGAGCATTTCTTATGGGGGACTAGTCAGTAACTAGGAGGTACTGTTTAAGGGACTGTAGTTTGCCAGGTTTCAGGCGGCGTTGTAAGACAGTTTTGGGGGGGGGCTTGTTAATACAGTACGACCAGTGACATAGCACTGGGGTGGTCACACAGAGCATCAGGTAGTACCCTGATCTGTGTAGCTTTATGTGGGGTGTTAGTGAGCACTAGATCTAGGAGGATGGCAGTACCAGTCCTCTGGTTTATTCTAGTGGCAGTAGTCACAAGCTGGGTCAAGTTTTGAGCAGTTGCAGCACCCCTAACAGGGGCTGAAGTGTCAGCCAGCCAGTTTGTATTGAAGTCTCCAAGGGCAATGATGTCAGCATTGTCAGGGAGATGGTTGAAGACAGAGAGGAAAGCAGTCTTCTGATTTCGGGGGGGGGGGATGTATACAGAGGAGAGGAACAAGGGGGCTCTGTTACGTGCAAGAGTGATCTTCAATGTGAGAAATTGGGCCCCGTGTTCAACTGATGGGAAGGGTAGGGTGAGACACTGTAGTGATTCCTGGACATGCAGTGCACAACCACCCCCTTTCTTTGAGGTTCTATCTGCCCGGTATAGTGTGAAGCCAGGAAGTGAGACCGCAGAGTCGGGGGTGTGGTTGTTGAGCCAGGTTTCAACTACTGAGATGACACTGGGGCGATTCTGAGCAACCCATCCCTGAAAGGAATCAAATTTCTTGAGTAGGCTACATATACTGAGGGAGACGATAGTGAGGCTCTTGGATGTATTAACCCTGGGGGAGAGGGTGGGTCCTGGGTTGGGGTGAATGTCTCCGGAAAGAAGGAGTAGTAGTAGGAGGATGCGCAGGGCAGCCAACTTTAAACGTTTTATTCATGAGCTTAGGCACCATTAGGGAGGGGGAACAGCACCATGTGGAGGTGGGAGTAGATAGGTCATGTAGGGAGGGAGAGGCCAGGCAGAGTAGTGTCCATTGCAGTAACTCAGTAGTACCGGTAGGGTGACTGGAGCTTAGGGGAAGTATGGTCCATTGGTGGAGTGAGAGATCTTACTTGACCTCTGGCCCATTCACCCACCCACTCCCTCCCTTTCCCTTACCCAAGATTTCCCTTATGCCTATGCCATGCATTCTTGAACCTCACCAATGTTTTTACCTCCACCGCCTCTGCTGGATGACTGTTCCAGGAATCTACCATTCTTTCTGTGAAGTACTTCCTCACATCTCTCCTGAATCTACCCCCCTGCAGCTTCTTATCATACCCCCCTTGTCCTTGAGCACCTTTTTTCTGAAAAATACTTCCCTCCTGTACCTTATTTACCCCTGTGAGGTAATTAAAGGTCTCTTATCATATCCTCCCTCCTGTCTTCCAGTGTGTACATATTTAGGTCCTTAAGTCTCTCCCCTTGTAGGGTTACTGATGCAGAGCCTGCACCATTTTAGTTGCCCTCCTCTGGACCGCCTCCACTCTATGTCCTTCCGGAGATGTGGTTTCCAGAACTGGACACAATACTCTAGGTAGGGTCTTACTACTGATCTATACAGAGGAAATACCACCTCCCTCTTTCTGCTGGTGATACTCCACCCTGTGCACCCCAGTATCCCACTAGTCTTCCCAACTGCCTTGTCACACTGCCGTGTCACCTTTAGGTCATCCTATTTGATCACCTCCAGGTCTCTTTCCTGATTGATGGTCATCAGCACCACTCCTCCCATTTTGTACTCTTCCCCTGGGTTTCTGTGCCCCAAGCGCATTACTTTGCACGTTTTCACGTTGAAACCCTGCTGCCATATCCTTGACCACTCCTCAAGTTTTCCCAGGTTTCTGATCATCTTTTCCACCCCCTACCCCCCACTCCCCGGAAGATGTGTTTGAGAGTGTGGAGAAATATAGATGAGTTAAGACTCAGCCTTAACATATCAGAGAGAGTGAGATAGGCTTGCCCACTTCCTGATAAGGATGGGGAAAGTGGTACTGAGGACGTACCGGAAAGGAAGCTTACTGGCTACCAATATAGACTGGGGGGGCAACAGTTCGATGCCCAGTAATGCTACCTCAGATCAAGTAAGTGGGACAACCATCCATCATCTGCAAGGACAGATGGAAACTTTGACAGAGCTTGTGATGAGATTCTGCCAACACAACAGCAGCTCCCAGTCTATGAGGTCACCTTTGGAGGAACACACTTTGCAAAATGTACCATGGTGAGGTACCTCACCAAGATGTCTCATGATAGTGCCCCTTTTAAGAGACTTTCTGCCCTTTATAGCTCATACCTTTCAACTGTGGAGACTCCTCTATGTACATCCATGCATGGCTCCAGTCTTTTGCTTTACACGGGTGTTATCAGAGGATAGTGACTTTCTCCCCACTCAGACAGATTTTACTTTCCATAGGTGGCAACAACTGGGCCTTATTTATATCTTTCAGTTTCTGGATACTAGGGGAGTTCTTCCTTTTGAAATCCTTCAATCGTGATATGGACTGATGGGCAGGGAACATTTTCAGCATCTACAGATTCAGACCTAACTTTTCCATAAAAGAAAAGAATATACTAACCTACCACACCTCTCTTCATTACTCATGAGCATGTTCCTAGGTGTCATAAGATCATATGAACATATGAATTTGCCAGCAGAAATAGGCCGCCTGGTCTATCAAGTCTGCTCAAGTGTGCAGCTAGCACCCTCACCTTGCAGCTGCCCCACCCCCTCCCCTTCCCAATTACCCCCCTCTCACCTTGTCCCATCCCCTTTTGAAACTACCCACTGTCTTACAGGCTACCACCACCTATGGTAGAGCATTCTATTCTGCCACAACCCTTTCCATGAAAAAGTGTCTCCTCATTTCCATCCTAAATCTTCCCCCCTCCTCCAGTCTAAGGCCATGTCCTCTCATGCCCCTCTCCCTTCTCAGCCTTAGTATCCCTTTAGTGCCTGCCTTGTTTATCCACTTTATGTACTTAAAGGTCTCAATCATATCCCCTGGTCCCTTCTCTTCTCCAAGGAGTACATGTTCCACTCTCTCAGCCTCTCCTCGTGTGGTCTGTCCTCCAATTCCTGGATCATCCTTGTTGCCCCGTGTTGTACCGCTTCCAGTAATTTCACATCCTTCTTCAGATATGGCCACCAGAATTGCACACAGTACTCCAGATGCGGCCTGAACAGTGCCCTGTAAGAGAGACAGGATCACCTCCCTGCTCCTGGAGGAGATCCCTATCGCGATACAACCCAGCACCCTGTTGGCTTTCACTGCCACCCTCCTACACCGCTCTGTATTGTTCATCTTCCCCATTACAACCACCCCTAGATCCTTCTCCTCCTCGGTGGAACCTAGCTGCACCCCTCCCAGCTGGTAACCCCTCCCTGAGTTCTTTGCTCCAAAGTGCAGGACTTTGCACTTTTTTGTATTGAACTCTAACTGCCACACTTCTGACCACTTCACCGGTTTGGTCAGGTCATCCTTCAGCCCCTGGCAACCTGCTATATCATCCACCACCGCCCCCAATTTGGTATTGTCAGCGAACAGACTGATCTTATTTTGACACCATACAAAATGTCCACTATGAATATTCCAACCAGCACTGGCCCCAGTACCGTTCCCAGTAGCACCCCACTCATCACAGCTCTTGGAGATGAGAGTCCCCCACCACCACCACTACTGTCTGCCTACTCCCCTGCAGTCAGTTCTCAGTCCATTTAATCATCTTAGTCCCCATCCCCTCATATCTCATGTAACCCCCCTGCAAATGGGGGTTCCCAAAAAGTCTTCCAGGAGCTTGCTTGAATGCTCCAAGCCTGAATGGTGTTTGGCATTTAAGCCGTTTATCTGTGAGTGCTTTTAGAGCCTCTGGTACTGTCTCTTTAAGAGCTGTCTGCTTGCAGACGTAATTCGTTTCTATGGGGGGACTGTGTGTTTCCCTGCTTGAGTCCCACTCGAGCTGCTGCCAAATCACTCCGTTTCTGCAGTCGCTAAGTGGACAGAGTGAGTACTTTTCAAAGATGTAACTGTTTGCCAGAAATCATTTAGAGTAATAATGAAAATACATTTGTCTAACCTGCTTTTCTTTGCAGTCTGAACTGTGTTTGCCTAGCCCTCCATTCTGGTTTTGAACTGCTGAACTGGACCAATCAGTGTGGGGGGAACTTTGAAATGGAGCCTGCTGCTGGCAAATCAGAACTTGGACTCTCATTGTGGAGCCAGCCACCTATGTACTGTATGGCCAGTGACTCTGGGAAATGTAGTTTTGACCTTGGCGCCTTTTTCCACCAACAGGGGGAGTTTATTGTGAGTGACAGCCAGACCAGCCAACAGAATAGTGTGGAGCTAAAGGAAATGCACTGCTCTGGGACTGGAGAGATTAGATCAGTTTTGGCAGTGAAGAGACAAGGAGCTCTGTGCTTCTGCAGTGTGTAGTTTTAATGCAGGAAGTGCGTGTAAGGCCCTGAGCTTCGGTCTGCAGCCTGTGCAAGTGTCCGTTCAGACTGAATCTGACCTGTGAGGAGAATCAAGGAGATCTGAAGAGTAGAAACCAGGTTCACCATGTAGAAGACTGGAGAAACTGTTGAATGGCTCTTGGTCTGTCAGGAACTGAAGCTGCTGTGTGTTCTCCCGGGTATCGTGCAGTAATTGCAGTTGGGATCGAGAAGCAGCCTGCCTGGTATAGTACTTTCCTTTTACATATAAATGTGTGTAGTGCTTGTGGGGAATCGCATTTCAAATCCCCTGTACAGTGAATTGTGTGCATGAAGCTGGAAGTAAACCCCAGCTTAATCCAGACTACATCTATTTGCTCTAAACTGCAGTGGGGTCAGTCACAAGGACCTTGTCCACATGGTCTGCTCCTCCTGGCAATCCCGGACAATCTGCTTTCCATCTAGTTTTCAGCATTGAGTTAGTTAGTATAAGCAGGGTAGCTCCCTGCCATCTGTTTAGCAAATTGCAAGTGTGTCATCTAATTGTTGCTGTTTCATTTCTTCACAAACTGAGCCATCTGGCTCCGGATTACAGTTGAGTATTGTGCAAGTATTTTTTCCATCACAGGGCCCCAACCAGCTGCACCGATCCTGGCTAGCCCCGCCCCCATCCTGGGTACCCAGTGAAAGTGACAATTTGGGACTCTGAATACGTGCACAGTACAGTGATTATTAAAGTGGCTAACCTAATTAACCTGATTTCCCCCTGTCCTTGTTATATCCCCCTAAATAAATCAGATCTGTTTGTTTCAGCAAAGTTATATTGTCTGAGGTATTCGCTTATGTTAAAGTATTGTACTCTGGCTTTTGCACTGTATCATCTTGTTTTACAGGGTTCCCCAGAGTCTAGTCGACAGAGCCAGTCCTGGGGGTAAGTGTATATTGTGAAGATATCCCTGATGCATTGTGTGGGTCACTAGTGGGAAGGAAAGGGGGTTACAGTGTCCCAGAGGGCTGTGACCAAGTCAGAATAGACAGTACCAACCCTGACCTCTGGGTGGAGGCACCCGCCATTGGATCTAGGCCCCTCAACCTGTCAGTAGTCAGTCAGGTAGGGGTACTAGCCCTTGGGATAGCGCCACCTGGGGGTTACACTCAACTTTCCTCCCAACCTCCCATGTGGCACCGAATAAAAGGCCTTACTGAAGTCCAAGTATATGACATCCACTGCATGACCCTTGCCCAATTCTCTCATGACCCAGTCGTAATACTCAACTAGGTTCATTTGGCAGGATTTTCCGGAGACAAACCCATGCTGTTGACTGTCCTGGAGCCCATTGTCTTCCATAAAGGTCACCAGCTTTTCTTTAAGTATTGTCTCCATCAGCTTCCCCATGATGGAAGTTAAGCTTACGAGCCTGTAATTACCCGGCTCATCCTTTGGTCCACTTTTATAGATGGGTACCATGTAGGCCATCCTCTAGTCATGAGGTACGCACCCTGTGTCCAGGGAGGTATTGAATAGTTCCACCAGCAGTCCAGCCAGGATCTTGGCCATTTCCTTTAACACCCTGGGGTGTATGCCATCCAGTCTTGGTGCCTTATCCACCCTCAGAGCCCTTAACCCCTCCAATACGCTACCCTCAGTGATCCTCCCCATCCATTACCCCCTCTCCCCCTCCTGCCCACCCCCTGCGGTAGCTGCTCTCCTTTCTCCCTCGTGAATACAGAACAAAAGTACTCATTCAGTTCTTCTGCCTCATTCACCCCTTTCTCTACCCCCCCCCATCATCTTTCCTGATCTTCACTATCTGGTTCTTGCAGCTTCTTCTCTCCAATATGTATCTGAAGAAGTCCATTTCCCCATCCCTGATGCCCTCTGCCAGCCTCTATTTCCTGGAGGCCTTAGTTGCTCTGACTCCCCTGGTAACTTCCTTGGACCTCTTCACATACTCCTTCCTATCCTCCCCCTTCCTAGATTTCTTGTATTTCTTGAATGCTGCTTTTTTAGCCCTCACCATTTCTAAGATCCCTCTACTTAACCAGCTTGGTTTTTTAGCCCTTCCCTTTATGCTGTGCAATCTGGTACATGTTTTAGTAGTCTACAATATCCCCGATTTGATCTATTCCCATTTCTGATTTGCATCCCAGTGTGGCTGGATTCCATCCAGATGCCCCCTTAAGATTTCACCCATCCTGCTAAAGTCAGCCTGTCTGAAGTCCGCCTCCCTGGTCCCTGTACCCACTGTTTCTCTGCTCATATTAAGTGTGAACCATACCTCGTGGTGGTCACTCCCAGCAAGCGGGTCCTCCATCCCCACCTCCCTTACAGCCTCCCCCATTGGCCAGAACTAGATCCAGTGTATTCCCCAGTCTAGTCAGCTCAGTGACCATCTGTGCCAGGAAGCAGTTCTGAAAGGCATCCAGGAGTATTTGCTCCCTAGTACTTGAGATGGCTGGGGTACTCAATCCACTCCTGGTAGACTGAAGTCCCCCAAGATCACTGTGTTACCTTTCCCACACATCTTCCTAATTTGCTCTACCAGCTCCCTGTCCAGGTCTTCCCCTTGAGTCGGTGGCCTGTATACCACCCCCATCCTGAGAATCCTATTCCTCGTGCCCTGGAATTGCATCCACAAGGCCTCTGTCCTACCCTCCTCCCCCTTTTTCCCTTGCACACTTTATCCCTTCCCTTATGTACATCGCTACCCCTCCCCTTTCCCTTTGCCCCTATTCTTCCTGTAAATTCTATAGCCTGGGATCATCAGGTCCCAGTCCTGGTATTGGTTGGCCCATGTTTCTGTGATGGCAGCTATGTCCACCATCCACTCTGCCAACAGAGCTTATAGTTCTGCAGTTTTGTTCCCCAGACTCCTTGCATTCAAGGAGACAACCCTCCAAGATGTTCCCTTACACTCCTTACCCAATTTCACACCCTTCTCAGCCCCACCCTTTGATCCCTCTCAGCTTCCAACCCACTTTGTACAGGGTTCATGAACACATTTAATCGGAAAATTTTATTGAGGATTACAGGACATTCTGGGGGACTCCACTCAGACTGTCCTTGAACAGTGGAATTGGGAATTGGATACAGCGATTGACATGAGGGTGTGGTTAAAGCATGCTCTCCCAGCTGTTCAGGTTACCTCTTCTACGGTTTGGAGAGAGTTTGCATGGAAATGCCACTAAAGGTATTTTAGAACCCCTGCAATTTTAATAATTCCAACTGTAAATCTGATAGTACTTCCAGTAGGGTGGACTTTGAAATATATAAAACAGTGTCGTCAGCAAAGAGGTGAATGGATGCCTTTTTAATATTTCTCTTTAGGTCATTTGTGTATATCATAAATAACAGGGGCCCTAGGATGGACCCTTGAAGTGCTCCCTTTACTGTTGTTGATCAGGAAGAAAACAAGCCCTCAGTTTTTATTTGCTGTTGTCTTCCGGTGAGGTAGTTTGCAAACTATAGTCGAGCAACATCGTCGATTCCTATGCCTTGTAGTTTATGTAGTGGTATATTATGCTCTACAGTATCAAATGCTTTGCTGAGGTTCAGAAATATTTATTAATTAATTTATTTAAAAAGGATTCACCAGGAAAGACAACATGAGCTGTAAAAAGCTTGTTTCCAGAAGTATCCTGGGGGTTACAAAATGAGGGGGATCAAGAAGAAGCATAAGAAAATCAAATACATACAGTGCAATTCAAATACATAAAGTGTAGTACTAATGCAATTCAAATCTAGACAGCAGACAGTATCGTACAGAAAGAAAGTGGTATATATCAAAATAAAAGTCAGAAACATTGGATGAGACATACCTGGGTAAACAGAACAATTTGCAGATAAAGCATATGTAGTAGTATGACAGGAACAGGTAAACCATAAGGTATGGGCCCAATGGAGAATGATAAGCAGCAGGCAGAGCACAGGGCTACTAAATGCTAATTCAGATCTGAAAAGTTACTAAGTGCTAAAATGGATTTAGAGAGGGGAAGTTATAACACGAGTAGGGCTGGAGGGACAGGGGGTGGGAGGAAGGGTAGGAGTGAGAGAGGAGGGGCAAGCCAAGAACTAATCTCCTTCAGGATGCTGAGAATGCTGCAAGGGGACAGGACCTGGTAGAAAAGGAGGAGAGGGAAGGGGAAGGGGAGTAGTGGAGGGAGTGGAGTGGGGGGGCAGGAGGTAGGGTGATGGGGGCAGGAGGTAGGGTGATGGGGGCAGGAGGTAGGGTGATGGGGGGGCAGAGGCTCCAGCTAGAGTTAACTTAGAAAGGCATGGGGAAGAACGGGCAGTGAGGGGGGAAGAGAGGGTGGTGGGGGGAGGCAGAGGGAAATTATTTGGGAAAGAAAGGTATTAGGTGCAGTTCAATAATGAACAGAGTGCTTGTGGAGGAGGAGTGAGAGTGAGTGACAGGACTGTGCAGAACGAATTTCTAGCAAGAGGGAGTTCCAGATTTCAGGGAACTTATATGAGAAGGCAGCACGGCCAGACGAAGTGTGCCATGGTGGAAGGGCGAGAGTTCTGTGGGTGGAGGTGCGGAGTCTATAGCAGAATGGGAGAGGGGTTGATAAGAGGGAGGACAAACAGGGTGGCAGAGAACTGAGACAGAACTTCCCAATTAAATTTGCTATGTGAGACGACAGGTGCCTGGCATGCAGAGAGGGAAACTAGAGGGAGGAATAAAGGTCACAGTGATGAGTATGTGGGGGGCATCCAAGAATGTAGCGGCAGAAGGAGTTGAAAAGAGTGTCCAGTCTGGATAGGGTGGTTTTAGGGGCAGAACTGTAGACTATATTCCTGAAATCAAAGACAGGGAAAATCATCTTTTGCATGATTTCTCTCCTAACTTGCTGTGGGAGGCAGCTGCGGTGTCTGTACAGAGCACCAAGTTTAGGGAGTACTTTTTTATGGATGGCATCAATGTGTACCCTGAAGTCAAGATTCTTGTCTAGCCATAGTCCAAGGTACTCAAATGTGGCTACATCATCCAGCGTGGAGCCAGAGAAGATGTGGAAGGTGGGAGTGGAATCAAGCCTGGCCAGTTTTTGTCTGGAGCCGAAGGTCATGGATACTTTTTTTGACATTCATGGAAAGCTGGTTTGCATTAAACCAGTGTTGGACATTGTTAAAATCCAGCTGAAGGCTGGTGACCACCTCAGAGGGTGAGTTCCCGGAGGAAAATAACACAGTATCGTCTGGGTACATGTGTATACATGATGATGTGCAGGCATTAGGAAGATCATTCAGAAATATGGAAAATAATATAAGACCAGTTACCGAGCCTTGGGGAACATCGGTGTTGGTTGGGAGAGGAGGAGAGAGGGAGTTGCCTACTCTGACAGACTGAGATTGGCCTACGAGGTAGGACCCGAACCAGTTGGTGGCAGAATCAGAGAGGCCAGCTGCAGTAAGCTTGCTGAGGAGAAGAGAGTGGAGACAGTGTCGAAGGCTTTGGCCAAGTCGACAACGATGTCAGAGGTGATGCGTCCCTGATCCATGCCTGAGAGAATGGAGTCAGTGAGTCGAAGGAGGGAGGAGGTGGTGGTGGAGTGGTCTTTGCAAAACCCAGACTGGAAAGGGTTAAAAAAGGAGGATGAGCTGAGGAAGGAGGAGAGTTGTTCCAGGGCCAGATGTTCCTGAAATTTAGTCAGACTGAGGAGTAGAGAGATGGGGCAGAAGTTACAAGGATTGGAGGTATCCCCACCTTTGGGGAGTGGGATCACAGTAGCAGACTTCCAAGCATCAGGCACTGTAGCATGAAGAAAGGAGAGGTTCAGAGGATTTGTCATGGGAGAAGCTATAGAGTATGCAGAAAGGTGGAGTAACTTGAGGTCAAGACCATCAGGGCTTTTTCCCTTGAATGGGTTCAGAGCAAGTAGTACGTGTAGGGTGTCATCCGGGAAGACAGGCTTAAAAGAGAAGGTTGGTGAAGAAGGGGATTTGAGGGGGAATATGGGGGCATAGGGAGGAACTGTGGAGTCCCTGGAAGCAGTACAGGGAAGAGATGCAAGATGGGAGGAGGCACAAGTAGTGAAGTAATTGTTGAATTCAGCAGCAACTGAGGGAGGGTGTTCAAATATGCGGGTACCAATTTTTAGGACAGGAGATTAGGAGTGGGTGGGGGGAGGAGAACATGGCATGGATAACTTTCCAGAATTTGGATGGAGTATTGATTTTTTTCCTGGAAAGAGGTTTGGAAGTACTCCACCTTACCGAGGCGGATGGCCTTGGTACATCTGTTGAGGAGCGAGCAATAGCACTGGAGGTCAAGGGGGGAGCCAGAAGTTTTATACACAGCCCATGCTTGATCTCTTGCACATTGACATGCTATGAGTTCAGCAGTGACCAGGAGGAAGTGATTCCCGTGGACTCTCACCTTTCTGAACTGTGCATGACGGTCCCAGACGTTAAGGAACTGTGAGCTAAAAAATGGTCAGGACTGAGTTAATGGTGAAGGCAGTGGTAATTGGTGTCCAATCACTGTTGGACATTTCATTACGTAATGAGGATAAGTCTAGGGAGCGGAAGGAGTGGAAGTTTAGAATGACTGGAGGGGACTTTGTACGGTGAACTTTTCACACACAGTAGACCATATGATGGTCACTGACAGCGTTGGGGAGAATATAAGAGTTTATGACACAGCGGGGGTGAGAGGTTAGCACCCAGTCGATTAGGGTATGTGTCCCTGATTTGTGATCTGTATGTGTAGGGTCACAGATAAGTTGTGCTAAGTTTAATGAAGAGACATGGTTGCAGATTTTTGACTGCGAGCCAGACAGCCAGTTTATGTTGAAGTCCCCTAGGATAAATAATTCACCAGGGGTGGCACGGGAGGAGATGGTGGAGATAAGGTCAGTAAGGGAGGAAAGGGAAGAAGCAGGGAGGTTTGGGCAGCAATAAACACTGCCTACAAAGATGGGAAGGGAGAAGAGGCAGGATAATTTTACTAGCAGCATTTCATAGGCAGAGAGAGAGAGAGAAGTCGTGGAGAGACAGACAGAGTCTTTAATAGATGTGGATATATATATGGCAACACCACCTCCATTGGACATACAATCCTGGTGAATGAGGGACTGTCCAGGGATGGCAATGTCAGAGTCTGTGATTTTGGAGCTGAGCCATGTCTCCATTAAGGTGAGGACAGATGGTTTAAGTTGAGATATGAGCAGCTGCAAAAGGTCAGTTTTGGGGAGTAGACTTCTAATATTCAGATGTAGAAATCTTAGTCCTTTTGGCAATTCAGGTGATGGGATGGGGGGATGGGGTTAGGCTCGATGTCACCAGATGTGAGTAGCAGTAGTGAGATAAGTAATCTTGTAAGGACAGACAGCCCTCTTTTAGACGGGTGAGAGGTCGATGTCATTATGAAAATTAGGGCACCGGGGGGCAGGGATCCAAATCTAAAGAGGATGCCGGCCACAGCACGCCAGGGGAAGCGAAGGGGTTGACAGGAGATGGGAGGGAGGGAAGGTGGAGGGGCAAAGAGAGGGGAAGGGGCAAGGACAGAAGAGAAGAGGGGAAGGAATGTCAGGAGAAAATGAGGGGATGCAGACCAGGGGAGGGGGGGTATGGTGAATGGCTGGTGGTAGAGAAAAGAGAAAGAGGATTTAGAGGAGAGAAGAGTATTAATAAGGGGGGGCAGGGGTGGACTTGGAATCAGATGAGAGGGAGCGATGGCAGAGGGAGGGACGAAGACTAAATAGAAGTCCTGCTCTTACAATATGTAAGGTAAGTCCAGGCCTACCCAGGGCAGCCCAATGTTAAAAGTAGGGGAGGAGAGGGCAAAGAGTTAGAGTAGGAGGTATCACTAAAATGTGGCTGAGTATATATGTGGCAGAGAACTGCAGCCTGGAATCACTGTAAGGGTGACAGGCAAAGAGGACCAGGGGGCAGAGAGAGCAGTAGCGTGGACCTACTAGACAGGAGAGTAGATTATAGGAAGGAGCCAATGAGAGAGGGAGGGAAGGAGCTCAATTGTATTTAATAGAGGCCAGGGTCGGGGTGGGAGGGCAGGAGAAAAATATATAGTAGAAAATTGCAGGCTGAAAATTGCAGAGAGCTAAATCAAGCTAAGAGAGGACAGAGAGGCAGACAATGGTAGCTGAGGAGCAAGCAGGAACCACCAATGGCACGCTGTAGAGACAGAGCAAGGACCAATAGAGGAGGAGGAATCAGTGGTCTGTAGCTTCCAGTGTATCTTACTTATGGCTGAAGATCAGTGCACTCACCTCTTCAAAAGATACCACAGATGCTGCTAAATTCAGTGCAAAAGCATATTTATTGCAGCCACAGCCCCAGATTAGTAGCCGCCAAGGAACGTCTTATGTTTCACTCCCTTCGGAGCTTCATCAGCGTATCTTGTCCAGGGTCTGGTGTTGTGGGCAGGTGATGTGGCACGGCTGGCCATGGAGCACTGAGCCATTGCTGTTTCTGGGCGTGGGTCACCTGATCAAGGGCTAAGCTGAAAGAGGGAGAGAGGGAAGGGTTAGCTGTGATTAAAAATAGCCACAGAGCCAGCCAACTAGTTAATACAGGGGGTGGGTCAGGGCTAACAAAAGACAAGATTGCAGGATGAGAGGGGGTTACAGAAAGCTATCAGGGGGTGTCTGGCCTCTGGTACCAGTGAGGGAAATGGGTCTTCAACAAGATTTAAGTGTTGAGAACAGCAGGGAGGGGAGAGAGAAATTTAGCTAGGGAGTTACAGAGGCCAAAAAATTAAGTTTCCAGCAGAAAAGAGGGAGGAAAAATAGCCAGTGCAGATGGCAGAGAAGCGAGGGGAAGATTAGGTAGCAAAATCACAGTACAAACAGCACAGAAGCAAGGAGAAAACTAAGCTGTAAAACTAAGTAGTAAAATCCCTCTATAATTTTTTGGCGGTAGCAGGTTGTCCACACAAGGTAACTAAAACAGTCTAATTCATCAGACATTAAATACAGTGCATAGCAGATTTAAAATTAGGCGGGTATATTCAAAATATATAGTACAAAATTGCAGGCTGAAAATTGCAGAGAACTAAATCAAGCTAAGAGAGGACAGAGAGGCAACCAATGATAGCTGAGGAGCAAGCAGGAACCACTAATGGCAGGCCACAGAGATAGAGCAGGGACCAGTAAAGGAGGAGGAATCAGTAGTCTGGAGCTTCCAGCGTACCTTGTCCAGGGTCTGGTGTTGCAGGCGGGTGTGTGGTGTGGCGCAGCTGGCCGTGGAGCGCTGAGCCACTGCCACTTCCAGACATGGGTCCCCCAATCAAGGGCTAAGCTTTTCCAGGGTCTGGTGTTACTGGCAGGCAGGTGGTGTGGTGCAGCTAGCAGTGGAGCACTGAGCCACTATTGCTTCCAGGCATGGGTCACCCGATCAAAGGCTAAGCTTGTCCAGGGTCTGGTGTTGCAGGTGGGAGGGTGGTGTGGCGTGGCTTGCTGTGGAGTGCAAAGTCTCTGTCGCTTCCAGATGTGGATTGCCCCTTCAAGGGCTAGGCTTGTCCAGGGTCTAGTGTTACAGGTGGGTGGGTGGTGTGGCATGACTGGCCATGGAGCGCTAAGCCGCTTCCAGGCGTGGGTCGCCCAATGAAGGGCTAAGCTGAAAGATATATAGTGCCTGTAATATGTGTTTTGACTAGAGCTGAAAGTCAATCATTTGTGACTTTTGCCAATGCTGTACTTGTGCTATGTTTTGGTCTAAACCCTGACTACAGTGGTGTAATGAGGTCGTTCTGCTCTAGATGGTCCCGCAGCTGAGCATTTACTAATTTCTCAAGGTAGTTAACCAAAACTGGTAATATGGATATTGGTCTGTAGTTATTTATTATACATGTATCACCAGACATATAATGGGATGATATGAGCTGATTTCCAAATCAGAGGGACGTCCCCAGTGGATAACGATAAGTTAAATAGGTGAGTAGTGGGCACCACTAATTGTCTCTAGCTGATTTTTAGGAATAAGGGGTCTAGATCATCTGCTCCAGCAGCTTTATTTATGTTGCTGCCTAGAAGAAGATCTTCAGCCTCTTTATAGGTAATTGGTTGAAAAGTAAACTGGTTTGTAGAGTTGCTTGTTGCGGAAAAACTTTCATGGGGGGGATAAGAAGCTGCTGCTGAGTTGTTCAAGGCTAGGCTGGCCTTGGCAAAATGGGTGTTTAACTCTTCTAGAATGAGTTGTTTATCATTTAATGTTTTGCCCTGAATTTCAAGTTTTATTGGCAGTGTAGGTGATGTCTTATGTCCCTCAATGGATTTTACTACTTTCCAAAATGTTGATGATTTGTTTGTGGAGTTCTCTATCATATTGTTGGGGGTGAGGATATAGCATGCACCAAGCAGGAAAGGGATCTTGGGGTTATCATCTCTGATGACCTCAAGGTAGGGAAACAGTGTGACAAGGCAGCAGGTAAAGCAAATAGGATGCTGGGATGTATAGGCAGGGGCATCACCAGCAGGAAAAGGGAGGTCATAATTCCGCTATACAAGACACTAGTGAGGCCCCACCTGGAGTACAGTGTACAGTTCTGGAGACCATACCTACGTAAGGACATAGACAGGGTAGAGAAGGTTCAGAGGAGAGCAACAAATATGGTGCATGGATTGCATCACAAGTCCTATGAAGACAGGTTGAAGGAACTGAACATGTACTCCCTGGAGGAGAGGAGGAGAGGGATATGATAGAGACATACAAGTATCTTACAGGGAGGAACAGGGTGCAGGAAAACACTATTTTTAGAGAAAAGATGTTCTAGGACTAGAGGGCATGGGATGAAGTTGGAGGAGGGCGATTCAGAGGAAACATGAGAAAGAATTTCTTCACAGAACGGGTGGTGGACAGGTGGAACACCCTGCCAGAGGAAGTGGTGGGGGCTGAAACAATCACGGGATTTAAGAATGCATGGGATAGACATAAAGGAATTCTGAAGGTCAGGGGTAAGGTGCAACAGACTTCTAGGAAAACAAACTGAACTTACAAGCTCAAATGGGCAGACTGGGTGGGCCATAGGCCCTTATCTGCCGACACTGTCTATGTATCTATGTATTAAGGTAAAACTTAGCTTTGGTACTGCATCTCTTCTGAAATTAGTGCAAGCATTTCTCGATGATTTAAACGAGGTCCGATCAGTCTCAGTTTTTGTTTCCCTTGCTTTGGACCAAAGTCTGTCCCTCTCTCTTAAGGCCATTTTTATGTCACGACTGAACCAGGGACAAGGTAGTTCTTTCGGTCTGTGTTTTTGTATTGGTGAATGTTCATTTATAACTCCCAGAATCATTTGGTTGAAAGGCACAATCACTTCCTGCAACATGGGGGAAAGATAAAATTGTTACCAGTTCAGGATGTCTAAATCTGCTATGAATTCTGCAGCATGAAATGTTGTCACTCTTCTTTTGATACTGAACTTTTGTTTTATGCCCTTGTTTGACACATACTCTGATACAAGATACTATGGTATGGTCACTGAGATCGTTGTGGAATATGTTTGCATGGGTGAATTTGTTGTTTTTTTGCAAACTTTTAGTTCTCATCTAGTGTACAAACTTCTGAACTGACATATAATTATACATCTGTTCCATACAAGGAGAAAGTGTCAATCTTAACGTATCATTTTAATTCCATGGTGCATTATGAGGTCTATTTGTTAGGATGAGGTCTAGTGTGGTGGCATTTGCATGTTTTTTGGGGTTTGGCCTTGAAGGTGAAGTAGTTAATTGAGTCAGTCCTAGATCATCACACAGACTTTTGAGGTGATCTACTTTATTGGGGTACTAGTCTAGATTTAAATCCCCAAAGATTATGGACTCGGAGTGTGAGTTTATCAGGACAGAGATGTGATTCAACAATTCAAATCCACTATTTAGTGGTTGATAACAACCTATAACATTAATGGTTTCAGCTTCTGATAGTTTTAAGTTTTACTGCTAGGCCTTCGAATTCATTGGGTTTTGAAAAGGAGCTGATTCAGTCGCATGAAATTTGTTGCTACCATAGAGAACAATATTGCCTCCTCTGGTTTGCCTATCTAGATGAAAATGATTATAGGTGGGTATGGCTATTTGACTTTGGGTTACTGACCCATTTAACCATGTTTCTGTCAGTATAAATGCAACTTGGCTTGTCTGGGCAATCCATGCTTTTGCCCCATCTTGTTTTTTAGTAGGCTACAGACATTTAACAGTAGGAATTTTTGGCCTTTGAAAGATGCGAACTCTGTGGGTGAGTAATTAGTGCAAGGAAGGCCAGAGTTGACCTCAACACTACCAGAGTAAATTAAAAGTAGTGGAATCAGCCAGATAGTTCTTTTTGTCATTATTAGTAAAGTGATTAAACTGAGAAAGGATGTGAAGAATCAGATCCCCATGACTGATGCCCCACAAGAACATAGACTACCAAAAGGGTTATAGGAGATGCCCAATGGGTTGCCCATGTGCACAAATATATATGCAAAAAGAATCATGGTTCAAGTGAAAAATGACTGCACGTGATATCACTGTGAGAAAGGGATGGACTTTGGCCTGGGTGTACTGTCCAGACTTGGCAGTACAGCCCAAATCCACTTCAGAGGGAGCCAAGCCAGGAATTGACCCTATGTCTTTCAGTTTTGGAGTCTCCCCTCAGCCTGAGAAATGGAGGTTGAGAGTGAGCCAAAATTTGACCAAGTGGACCAATATGTTCCAACTGAGCAACTAGGACACTGGATGCATGACAGAGGAAGTGCATCATAGTCACCTGCATGACTAACAGCCCTTCTGAGAGAGGTCTAAGCATCTGGCATCAGCAAATGTTAACAACATGTGTCGACAACTGCAGGAGCTACTCACTGCCAGGATTATTCAAGAAGCCAGGAGCCCATATGCATTGCCCATGGTGGCCATCTACACGAATACACACGTATGAATTACTGGATGCTCAGCAAGAGAACAGTGCCAGACCAGTACATGAGGCTGATAATCCAGGAAGTCCTGCACTGTCTAAATGAAAGTTGCTGTTTCTCTGTGCTTGCTCTGAAGAGTGGGTATTATCAAATACCAATGGCCCACAGAGACTGGAAGAAAACAGTATTCATCTGTCTTCTCAGATTCTATGAGTTTCTACATACTGTATGCTCCAAGGTATCTCTGGTGCTCCCCCACCCTCCGCTGCCTTATGGAATGTGCCATGGTAATTAAGAATTTACTGGAGTGCTTAATCTTCCTAGCTGCTGCCATTTTTGGGAAAACATTGGAGGAAAACAAATCACCTGTTCAAAGTCCTCGACCTTCTGGAAGAGTTTTGGCTCAGATTCACAACAAATAAGTGTCAGTTCTTCTGAAGCTCCATAAACTGCCTGTGACATAACATTTATGGATGAGGAATTTAAACTATTGACCACCTGGTCTCCACCATGGGATGTGAAAGACATACAGAAGTTCCTAGGATTCTGCAGGTATCACCGACAGTTAATCAAGACTGTACCCATATATAGGGATGTAAGTTTGTGATGGCAGTCATAAACATCATGGATTCCATGATGTTTGGTCTTTATTCAGGACTTCCATGACTTTCACTATTGTCATGAAAATGTAGGAATGATGACAGTGCCACGTTTACTAATGTTTACTAATGATTTCATGAACAACCGATGTGTTATTAAAACCTCATCCATGACAAATTTACATCCCTACCCATATGGTAAGATCACTCTTGAATTTAACACAGGTATACCCACAAGTGAATAAATCCAAGAAAGCAACAGTGAAAGATAAACCCAAACTAAAAGCTTACTTCAAGGTTCCACAAATCATTTGGACTCCGGTGGGATGCAGTCTGTGAGACAGTGTTTTCACAAGATTATCATTTGACTGACCAATGTGCCCATTTGGCATATGCAGGTCCAGCAATGTCATATACTCTGCATACAAACATTAACCTTAGTGGACTTTGAGCGTTTCTCCACCTAGCCTACCTTGAATGACTGAGACCTGTGGCTTTCACTGGTAGGAGCCTGATGCCATCAAAACAGAACTACCCTATCCACAAGCTAGAATTTCTAGCACTCCAATGGGCCATTGTGGGCTAGTACCATGAATATCTTCATGGAGAACTAATCAACTGTCAAAACAGACAACAACCGCTTGACCTACATAAATACCATGGGGGCATTGGATGCTGCCTGACACAGATGGTTATCTGTATCGTCAACATATGACTACTGCTTGAAGTACAGATCAGAACTGAATCACGTGTACCTAGAAGTGCTTTCACAATGCCCAACTACAACTACCATTGACAACTAGGAATCAATACATATTCCCAAGAATATCAAGAAAGTACTGTCTAGATGTCTGAGACCAATTAACATCCATCACCTGCCAGTGCTCATCATCTCGTGGGTAGTCTCAGAGATTCTAACCAGGTCAAGTCAAGTTTAATTAAAGCAAGCCATAGGGTATATGCCAAACACATAACACAAACAAACAAGACTATAAAAATACATATATATGTACAGTATGACAGTAAGACAACACAGGAGTCCATTAAACCTCCTCTTCAGGATTTGGAATAGTCTGATGGGTAGCAAAGTCTGCTTTGATCTGCTCAAGCTTTTTACCCGCATGTCAGGTCAGAGTAGAAATAGGTACGCCTGACATCGTTTAGTCTCAGTTTGGCTGGGAATTGAAGGGTATGTGCCACTCTCAGTGCTCTCAGCCCAGCCCGCACTACATCAAAACTTTTCCATCGCTGTCTCATTTCATAACTAAGATCTGGGAAGCAACAGATTTGTGGACTATCCAGCAAGAACATTTTATCTTTATCTTTCACTGCTTGCAGAATTGTGTCTTGTACATGTGGTCCCCGGGTCATCAACAATATTGTACGGGGTTGATTGAAGTCTCATGCTAGTCTCCAAGGCATAATTATGTACCCCTTGTAGAACTGCTCTGAAAGATCCAATTGTAAGACAGTAGAGAACAGTCCTGTGACAAATCCCAGCAGATCGTATCACACAGTCTCATCTGGTTTTCCCAATAATCGAATGTTGGACATCCTCAAGGCATTTTACAAATATTCTAGTCTCAGGTGTAGTAATTTATTCTCTTTTACTACACCAGCTGCAACTGCAACTGATTTATTGGCTGATTCATTTGCGGTCTTTGCATCAATTATCACAACTTCCACTTTATTTTCAACTGTTGTAAGTCTGGTGTTAAAACTCTCGACTTTCCTATCCAGCTCTCGAATGGCCTGTAGTAATGCCACGCTGGTATATGGCAGCACAATGCTCAATTCTGTTCCTGTGCTGCTGATCCCAGGCAGTTTCTGTAGTTTTGCTGATGTGGGCCCCTGTTCCGGAAGTTGGTGGGTCTTTCCCAGCGAGACTTATGGAATAAAAATTAGATCCCTCGGTATAGCTCAATAGACCCCAATCAGTATTGTAAAAATTATATTTTATTTATGATTTTAAAGTACTTTTTTAACTGTTTGAAGTTGTTCCCCTTCAGAGCTCCTCCGAAGCACGTCTTAAGCTGTTGACTACTAGCTCTACCCCACTCTTAGGGTTTATGTAGCATCTAACACCTCGGGTGTGTGTTAACTTCTCATTACACACACCACCCCATACTTTATTCTATATTTAATACAAGCCCCAGGGTTGTTGTAAGGCATGAGGCCAAAGGCCAAGTGTCCTTATGCCTCTGGGAAGTGCATTAAAATCCTGTGATGCACAACCTGAAGGGGCTTATTACACTTATAAAATGGCTCTAAGTAAGTTTTTGGCACCTGACTGTGTGATTATAGAGAATTAATTAATGCATGTTCAGGTAACATCTCTCGGCCAATGGAATTTCTAGATTTTTTTCTTGCCATTTTATAAATGTATATGTGTGTGTGTGTGTGTGTGTGTGTGTGTGTGTGTATACACATATATGACAAAAACTATGTATACAGATATAGTTTTCATCATACATATAGTATTCAAAAACAGAAATTAAAAATATAATTTTTCTATTTAAAAACATGATAGATCACAGTGCAAATAACACTAATGCATACAGAGAAACTCCTTTAGTTTTGTTTAATAATGTCAGAAACTTAATCTCAAACGTCATATCTGCTTTCCGTACATCTAGTGGTTCCAGCCACTTAACTCTGGAAATGTCATTTATTGGCCATTAATACACATAGTGATATACTTAACATATCCCCCTGAATTACACATGCAAATAAAACTGACCCTCTTATACAGCTGCTCAAGAGACAAAGTACTAACTTGAAAGTGTAACCTTGCCTGGCATTTTCTATGTACATAGAAACATAGAATTTGATGGCAGATAAGGACCACTTGGCCCACCTAGTCTGCCCATTTCCCTACCTAATAGATGAGCTGCAGATCCTAGTTAACCAACTGCCTACTTTCTCCTACACCCACCCCCTAGAATTGCCTTATGACTGTCCCATGTATTCTTGAAATCCACCACTGTTTTTGACTCCACAACCTCCTCAGGAAGGCTGTTCCATGCATCCACAACCCTCTCCGTGAAAAAATACTTCCTCACATTTCCTCTGAGCCATCCCCCCTCAATCTTCAAATTGTGCCCCCTTGTTCTTGCACACCTCTTTTTCTGAAAGATGCTACCCTCTTGGACTTTGTTGATTCCCTTGAGGTACTTAAAAGTTTCTATCATGTCTCCCCTCTCCCTCCTTTCCTCAAGGCTATACATATTAATCTCCTCAAGTCTCTCTTCATATGTCCTCTGGTGCAGACCCTGCACCATTTTAGTTGCCCTCCTCTGGACTGCCTCCATCCTGTCTATGTCTTTGTGGAGATTGGGTCTCCAGAACTGCACACAGTACTCCAGATGGGATCTCACCAGCTGTCGGTACAGAGGGATAACAACTTTCTGTTTTCTACTGGTGATGCCTCTCCCTATGCATCCCAGTATCCCCTCAGCCCTCCTTACTGCCCTCTCACATTGCTTGCCCATCTTTAGGTCATCTGATATGACTACCCCCAGGTCCCTTTCCATTTTTGTTATTGTTAGTGTCTGACCCCCCATTGTGTACTCTTCCCCTGGGTTTTTATTTCCCAGGTGCATTACTTTGCACTTCTTAGCATTGAATCTAAGCTGCCATATATTTGACCATTCCTCCAGCCTTGCCAAGTCCCTTCTCATCCTTTCCACCCGACCTTGTGTATCAGCTCTGTTGCTGATCTTTGTGTCATCTGCAAAGAGACACACTTTTCCTTCCAATCCTTCTGCAATGTCATTTATAAAGACATTAAAGAGGACTGGTCCTAGCACTGAACCCTGCGGTACCCCACTAGTAACCCCCTTTCTTCAGAGTGGATTTCGTTTACTATTACCCTCTGTGTCCTATTCTCCAGCCAATTCTTTACCCAGGCTATCATCTTGGGACCCACTCCCAGGCTGGCCAGCTTGTATATTAATCTTTTGTGTGGCACTGTGTCAAATGCCTTGCTAAAGTCTAGGTAGGCCATGTCCCACAGCCACTCCTTGATCTATTACTTTGGTCACCCAGTCAAAGAAATCTATTAGATTCATCTGACATGACCTTCCTGCTGCGAATCCATGCTGCCTTGGGTCCTGTGCCCTTCTGGCCTCTAGGTACTCAACAATTCATTCCTTCAGAAGTGATTCCAGCATTTTCCCAATCACGGAGGTTAAACTAACAGGTCTGTAGTTTCCTGCTTCTGCCCTGCTCCCACTTTTGTGAAGTGGAATAACATCTGCCCTCCTCCAGTCCTCAGGTACCACCCCATCCTCTCATGATTTGTTAAAGAGGGTAGTCAGTGGTGTCACTAGTTCTACCCTTAGTTCTTTTAGAATTCTGGGATGAATCCCATCAGGCCCCATTGCTTTGTCCACCTTCAGTTTTAAGAGTTCTTTCAGAACCTTTTCTTCTGTGAATGGGCTGGTATCAACCTCCATATCTAGAATGTGTTTCTATAGTTTGGTTTCCGGTACTTCCCCCTCTTCATTTGTGAATACTGAGCAAAAATATTTGTTTAGTATCTCTGCCTTTTCACAGCCACCCTCTATCCTCCCCCTCCCCTTTATTAAGCCTCACTATCCCTCCCTTGGTCTTTCTTTGCTCCCTGATTTACCTATAAAAAGGTTTTATCTCCCTTCTTAACTGAGTTGGCTATCTTTTCCTCAGTTTGGGCCTTTGCTGTTCTGACTGCCTTCCCTGCTTCCTTTTCCTTTAATTGATACAATTCTCTGTCCTGCTTCTTCTGTGATTCCTTGTACTTCCTGAATGCATAATGCATGTACATAATTATTACAGAACTGAAGATAGGCTTTTTGACCCCAGGGACTTTTAAATTTCTGATACTCCAAAACAAACTGGGATTCATGAATCCTTGCCATATCCGCCTGTCTCTTCACATCCACTACATGTTGGAGAGCCTGACATACATACCAATTAACATTCTGTTGATTAATTTCAACCACATTTGATGGATGTGGAAGCCCCAGTGAGCTAAGTTTGATATACAATTTATCCAGCTAACATCTGTTTATTTTTGAGCTACTCATTATCTCTTGTAATGCCAACTTTGGGAGCTGATTTTTGGTAAAACAGCTACTCAGCCCCGAACTTTCAAGTCCCTAATACATGCTATGGATTGTAGTGACCACATGTTATTCTCTGCACTAAGGTGTACACCTGGGATATAGTTTAGTACTGTATGGATAGAAGAATTTTGTATACTTTCCAAGTCTTGATAGCCAGTGTCAACTCCCCAAACATCTGCATTGTAAAAAATACTTGTTCTTCTTGCTCAGGTCTTTATCTCATAAGTGCTCCTCATCACTATAAATAAGTTTCAACCAAAATGACCCCCCCCCAAAAAAAAAAGAACTAATCCCTTCCGCTCTTGTATTATAACTTGTTTGGAGATATCCCAATGACTGTTCCACCTACCATTTCTTTTGAATGTAGTGCTGAGGTATTTGCAAGAATCTACAATTTCCAGTTTTTGCCTTCTATAAACCAACAGTTTCGACTTTTTTGTTATTTTCCAAATACAATTACTTCACATTTTCTATATTCAGTATTAGTTTTAACTTTCTTAATTCTTGACTTCCATTTTCTAGGACCCTCTGTAGCCCTATTTGCATTTGTGACAGTATGACCATGTTGTCTACATACAACATAATGGTAATTGGTGTGCAAAAATAGTCCACCTTTGACAGAAACATAGAACACAGATGGTAACAGCAGAAAACGACCAATAGTCCATCCAGTCTGCCCGAGTTCTCTATCTAACCCTGGGACCTACTGTCCATCCAGGGTCCTAGCACTCCCCCCTCCTGCCCCTGTTCTCCTTCCCAATTCTGTCACCCCAAGTAACCACTATACCCTTCACTTACCCTAACTGTGCTTGAAACCATGAGCTGTTTTAGCAACCACCACTTCAGCTGGTGGACTGTTCCACAGCTTCACCAGCCTTTCTATAAAATACTTCCTCATGTCCCTCTTTAGCCTCATAGAAACACAGAAAGTGATGGCAGAAGGAGACCATATGGTCCACCTAGTCTGTGCATAGGCCTACCCCCCCCAACTGCTAGTCAGTGTGGTGGTGCCTTTGCACCTGTCCCAAGTGTTCTTGAAACCTGCCACTGTTTTTGCCCCACCACTACCTGAGGAAGGCTGTTCCAGGCATCCACCACCCTCTCAGTAAAGAAAAATGTGCGTGTGTTACCTCTGAATTTGCACCCCTCCAGCTTCATGTTGTGCCCCCTAGTTCTTGTGTGCTTTCTGACTTGGAATAGTTCCTGAACCTGCACCTTGTTTATTCCATTTAGGAACTTGTAGATCTCAGTCATGTCTCCCCTCTCTCTCCGCTGCTCCAGGGAGTACATGTTCAGGTTTTGCAGATGCTCTTCATAGTTTATGTTCTGTAGACCGTGTATCACTTTTGTAGCTCTCCTTTGCACTGTCTCCAGTCTGTAGATATCCTTTTTTAGGTGTGGTCTCAAGAACTGTACGCTGTACTACAGGTGTGGCCTCACCAGAGATCTATAGAGTGGCAGGATGACCTCCTTTTTTCTGCTGGTTATCCCCCTGCCTATGCAGCCCAACATGCCATTCGCCTGTAGTGCCACTTTCTCACACTGTTTGGACATCTTTAGGTCATCCGTTATAATTATTCCCAGATCCTTTTCCTGTTTGGAAGATTCCAGTTCTACTCCTCCCAGGTAGTAGTCCTCTTCTGGGCTGGCCCTTTCTAGGTGCATGACCTTGCATTTTTTGCTTTAAACTTTAGTTGCTATGTTTCTGATCATTTTTCCAGAGCCTTAAGGTCAGCTTTCATCTTTTCTACCCCACCTGCAGTGTCTACCCTATTTCTTATTTTTGTGTCATCTGTGAATAAGCTCACCTTCCCCTCTAGTCACTCAGTCATGTCACTAATAAAAATATTGAATAGGATCAGACCGAGTACTGATCCTTGTGGCACTCCACTATCTACTCCTCTGTCTTCTGAAAGTGAGCCATTTACAAGTACCCTCTGTGTCCTTCCAGTGAGCCCATTCCTTACCTATTTCACTACTTGCTGTCCTACTCCCATTCTGTCCAGTTTGTTGAGTAACCTTCTTAGTGGGACTGAGTCGAAGGTTTTGCTGAAATACAGGTATACTATGTCTACTGCTCCTCCCTGGTCTATTATTTTAGTCACCCAGTTAAAGAAGTCTATCAGATTAGTTTGGCATGACCTTCCTGTTGTAAAGCCATGCTGTTTTGTGTCTATTTTGTTGTTTTCTTCTAGAAAGGATATAATCCTCACCTTGAGCAGGGTTTCCATTATTTTGCCCACAATTGAGGTTAGGCTTACTGGTCTATAATTGTTTGCACTTTCCCTGCTTCCACTTTTGTGCAGAGGACTAACTGTTGCCTTCTTCCAGTCTTGGGGGACCTCCTCCAGCTTGAATGATAGGTTGAAAAGATCAGCCAGGGGCGCTGCCAGCTCATCCCTTAGTTCTCTTAGTAATCTAGGATGAATTTCATCTGGTCCCGTCACCTTGTTTGTATTAAGTTTCTCTAGTTCTTTTAGGACCCTTTCTTTTGTAAAGGGACCCGAATGTATTCTGACTCCTTCCTTGTTGTGTGTTGCATTGCTGGGTCCACATCCTTCCTATTCCTTGGTGAATACAGAGCAGAAGTAACTGTTGAGGATTTCAGCCTTGTCCTTGTCATTTTCTGTGATCTCCCCATCCACCCTTGTGAGTCTAACAATACCTCCTGATGTCTTTCTCTTCTCACTGACATATCTATAAAATGTCTTGTCACCCTTTTTGACCTCCTTTGTTATCCTCTTCTCAGTTTCTGCCTTTGCTGTCTCGATCACTTTGTTTGCTTCCTTCTGAGTCTCCTAGTATTCTTCTCTGTCCTTGTCAGATCCAGTTTGTTTGTATTTCCTGAAAGCCATTCATTTCTCCCTGACCTTAGTGGCTACTTCCTTAGAAAACCAGAGTGGTTTTCTTTTCTTTTTAGCTTTGCTCACCCTTCTTATGCAGTGGTTTGCAGTATTGAGTATAGCCCTTTTGAGCTGTATCCAGTAGTCTTCAACATCTATCCCCCACGTAATGTTAGCCAGACTCAGCTTAAAACTTTAATTTTTGTGAAGTCTGCTCATCTAAAGTCCATGACTTTTGTTTTGGAGTGCTTTGTGTCTGTTTTTTTTCTTGACTTGGCACCACACCATACAGTGGTCACTGGTCTCCAGGTGACTCCCAACCTCTACCTCTGTAAAATTGTCCCCATTTGTTAGTAGCAGGTCAAGGACCGCTTCCCCCTTGTTTTGTCCTTTACAAGCTGTTTCAGGCCCAATATGTGCAGGGCCTCTAGAAAGTCTTTGCTTCTGGTTGAACTCGCTGTATGTGTAGCCCAGTTTATGTCAAGTAAATTGAAGTCACCCAGTACAATCACCTCCCCTTTGTCACTCATTTCATGTATGTTTTCCAATATTTCCTTGTCCCCTTCCACACTTGTTGATGGGGGCCAGTAGAAGACTCCTACCCAAGTTGCTGCTCCATTGTTTGCCTCTAGAGTGACCCAAAGTGATGTACTGTCATTTTGAGTCATAGTAGCTTTTATTCCCTCTCTTACATACATAGCTATGCCCCCCCTTCTACCAGTTCTGTCTTTCTGAAATAGACAGTATCATGGTATAGTCATGTCCCAGTCATGGTTATTGCTTGAACCATGTTTCTGTGATGGTGACCCAGTCCAGATGAACTTCGGCCACCCTCCTGTCAGTTTTCACTTATTCCCTCATGATCTCTAGAGTGACCCAAAGTGACTCTGTTTCGGTACTGTCATTTTGAGTCATAGTAGATTTTATTCCCTCTCTTACATACATAGCCATGCCCCCCCTTCTACCAGTTCTGTCTTTCTGAAATAGACAGTATCATGGTATAATCATGTCCCAGTCATGGTTATTGCTTGAACCATGTTTCTGTGATGGCGACCCAGTCCAGATCAGCTTCGGCCTCCCTCCTGTCATTTTCCACTTATGCCCTCATGACCTCAAACTCACATTCAGGCTAAATAGTTACTAGTCGTTAAACTTGTTTAATCCTTTAAGGAACTTGAAGGTCTCTATCATATCTCCCCTCTCCCTTCTGGTCTCCATCAAGTATGTGTTCAGTGTCTTGAAGCACTCCTCATAAGACCTGCCCTGTTGGCCCAGAACCATTTTTTTTACCCTGCACTGCACCATCTTCAGCCTATCCCTATCCTTCCAGAGATGCGGCTCCAGAATTAGGCACAGTATTCAAGGTGTGGCCTCACTAAAGCTCTAAAAAGGGGTAGTATTACCTCCTTCCTCCTGCTATAAGTACCCCTCCCTGTACAACCCAGCATCCTACTTGCCTTACCCTAAGCCTTGTTGCACTGGCTTGATTGCTTGAGGTGTCACTGATAACTTCTAGGTCATGTTGCTCAGTCATAGAGCTAAGTCTCACCCCACCCACCTTATTCCCTAAGTGCATCACTTTGTACCTTTTGGCATTGAAATTCAACTGCCAAACCTTAGACTACCCCACTAGCTTTTGTAAGTCACTCTGCATTTCTCTGATTCCCTCATCACTATCCATCCTCCCACAGAGCTTAGTGTCATCTGCAAAGAGACACAACCTGCCCCAGATACCTTCTCCAGTGTCTTCTGATAAACATATTGAAGAGGGCCAGGCTTGGATAGATCCTTGTGGCACCTCGCTTTGTCCCCCTTGAGCACAACCCTCAACTGCCTACTCTTTAGCCTGTCTCCAATCCAGTTAACTATGTCCTTAGCTGCACCAAGATCCTCCATCTTCTTCAGCAAGCATCTGTTGGGCACTGAGTTGAAAGCCTTGCTGAAGCTGAGCTAGAGCAAATACATGGCATGGCTTCTATCCAATTCCCTCATCACCTAATCAAAGGAAACTATTCAGGTTTGTCTGACAGGATCTCTCTGCCATGAACCCATGATGTTTACTGTCCTTGAGACTGTTGCTCTCCAGGTAGTCCATGAGGTCTTCTTTGATCAGTGACTCCATCAGCTTCCCTACAATGAAGGTCAGACTGACAGGTTTGTAGTGCCTCCCTTGTTCCTTGTCCCTCTCCCCATGGAGTAGAATGATGTCCGCCACACTCCAGTCCCTCAGAACTACCCCATCCTTAGTGAGTGGTTGAATAGCCCTACCAGGGGTTCCACTAGTTCTGCTGCCAGTGCACTCTGCATATCCTCAGATGCAGCCCATCTCATCCCAAGGCCTTATCTATCTTTATGGCCACTAGCCCTTTCTTGACCCAGTCATTTGTAAATATTGGCTGCCTCATCTCCAGGACCCCCTTATCAGCTACTTTGATGCCACTTTCAGGTAAGGGCCCGCCTTTCTCCCTGGTGAAAACTCAACAAAATTAATCATTAAGGTTGGCAACCTTTTGCCTGTCCTCTTCTAGCACCCTACCACTTTCCAATAGTCTAAATATTCCCCCTCCTTTCTTTATTTTTTCCCTAATATATCAGAAGAAATCTTTTTCTCCACCCTTGACCCCTTTTGCAATATACAGCTCTGTGTCTGCTTTTGCTTTCCTAACCACCCTCTTTGCCTCCTTCTATCTCAGTAAATATTCTCCTCATTCTTCCTCCCCTGCTTTTCTTTGTACTTGTAGAAGACCTTTTTCTTAGCCCCCACCACTTCCATGATTTTTGCCAAGAACCATAATGGTCTGTTGAACTTAATCCTTTCAGTTGTCATTCTCATGCATAACTTTGATGCCTTGAGAATGGCCACCTTTATTACCCACATCCCTCTTCCACCCCATCTAAATTGTCTACCCTGATTAACTTTTCCCTGACCAGTTCCCTCAGCCTGCTGAAGTCAGCCCTCCTAAAGTCAAGGACTTCAGTTCTCAATTGGGGCTTTCTAGTCTCAAGGGCCAGTTCAAACCAAATGGAGTTATGGTCACTATTCCCTAGTGGCTCCCTACTCTCACCGCTTCTATCAACTCCAAGTTGGTAAGCACCACATCAAGTATGGCAGTCTGCCTGGTTGTTCCTTAAGTAGCTGTCCTGGAGTACATCCAGCAAGGCCTGACTTCTGGAGCTCCTGGCACCAGAACATCCCATTCAATGTCCAGCAAGTTCAGATCATGCACTACCACTACTTTCCTGCCTTGCAACCCCGGCCCCTTTCAAGTTCCCTCAACTCTCTGTCCCTCTCTTCCACTTACCCCAGAGGCCTAGATAGCACCCCAAGTGTAGTTTCTTGCCTGAGGCTGTTGTGAGTTGCACCCACAATGATTCTGACTCCCTGTTATTACCCCAATGCACCCATCCTCCACCACCTCAATGGCATCACTGACACGGAGAGCTACTCCTCTCCCTCTACCTTTTCCTCTACCGGCCCCCGAACAATGAGTACCCAAGAATTATCAGGTCCCATTCGTTACTTTCTGTAGCCCACTTTTCCATGATGGTACAAGGTCTATCTCAGTATCTGCCATCAGCGCCTGTAGCTCACTGATTTTATTACAGAGGCTCCTGGCAATAAGTCATACTCCCTTTCATCTGACCCCTGGTTCCACTTTGCTATTCTCCTGTGTATGACCCTGGTAGAAAACAGTTTTCATATAGTGCATCTTCTCTTAGACTATTTCTATAAGCATGGAAGAGAAAAGGTGCTAACAAGTATCCTTGTTTTACTCGGAAGCATGACAATATACTCCTGACAATTCACTCCATGAAATTTCGCTCCCACCAGTTCATCCCCCTGTCAATTCACTCCTTTTGCAATCCACTCCAGACAAATACACTCCCTGACTAACCAGCAGCAGTAAACTAAACAAAATAATATCACCCTGACTGACCAGCAGCAGTAAAGTAAACAAAATAGTAGCACCAGCAGTAAAATAAATCATTAGCAGCATGATTTTAGCAGCATGTATAACTACGTTCCCTGACTGACCAGCAGCAGTAAAGTAAATGAAATAGTAGCACCAGTAGTAAAATAAATAATTAGCCACAGGATTTAAGCAGCATGTAGCATCAGTAAACAAAACAAATGGAATGTATTAGCAGCACTGAGCAAAATGAAACAATAGCAGTAGCAGTAAAATAAATCAGTAGCAACACCAGTTAGCAGCATGTAGTAAGAAATAACAAATGACAGCAATATGAAAACCACAGCTTGCCTTACCTTGCCCCTGCCATGAGTTGAGTATCCCATGTTGCATTAAAATTCATGCTCTTTATTAAATCAATTTTAAAAACACAGTTAAAAGTAATTCAGGTAGTTAGTAGTCGAAGCAGTGTGCAACACCATGGAGAAACTCCTCTGTTGTTCAACCGCTGCAGGGTCGAGGACATGAGAGTGTGCGCTGAATCTATAAATTATTGTTGGTTCATCATAACTGGTGGTGTGCACTCTGGCATTACAACCTTTGGGTTTCTGCACTGCTTTCTCACTCTGCCAGATTGCTTTCCCTTGGAAGCTGTGCTTGTGATGAGTGTAAATAAAATTACACTCATCGACCTGCTTCTTCTGTCTCTCCAAGGTAAGAAAATGGCAAGCCATACTAGCAGAAGATAACAACTAAGCAAACCTGAAGGTAGCAGGGAGGAGGATTAAAAGCAGAAACTAACTGCTGATAGCTGTCACATTACAGTTGATTGGGAACATTGCAATTAAGTAGTTACAGTGCTGCTGCTGTAGCTGTTACATTACAGTTGATTGAGTACATTGCAGTTCATGCAATTAAGCAATTACAATGATTCTGTAAGCTTCGGCTGCATGTAATGCGTGGTTAGCGGACTATCAGAGCGGGAGCTGGAGTGAATTTGTGAAGGAGTGAGTTTGAAAGAGTGCGAGTTTAATGGGAGCGAGTTGTCAGGAGCAAATCTGGAGGGAGCGAACTGACGGGAGTGAGTTGTCATGTACCCGTTTTACTCCCTTCATAGTTTCAAGTGATTCCAACAGTCTTCCATCCTTCCCAGCTCTAATCTTCATAAATGTATTTGTGTGCAGATTCCTTAAAATACTCACCAAAAACTTCTGTAGTCCAGCAAGTAAAATTTGTCATAATAAGGACCTAGCTACAGTGTCAAACATGCTTTTCATGTCTAAGAAAATAGCATATAGACCCAAGCCCCTATTAGCTGTATATTTCTCAAGAAGAAACTTCAGTATAAATATATGATCATTTATAGCTCTTCCCACCTGACAGAAACCTGGTCAAAATTCAGAAAAGCAATAATCCTCTTGTTCCCATAATTCCATAAGTGATAAAATATATATTGGGAACAGTTTATTTATTTATTTATTGAATTTTGATGACCAGGTTGGCCCACTGGGCTCACGAAGGTCCCTTTTTCAGGGGTGACCAGGGGAACAGAAGCAATACAGTACATACAATCAGGTGATCCAGAAGCAATACAATACATACAGTCAGGTGATACAGGCTTACGAGAAGTAGACAAGATAATGAGAATAACAGTACAGGCAATTATTCAAATCGTAGACCATAAGTGCAACACTTGAAAGATTTAAGGATTTAAGGCATGATTTAATGTAGGTTAAGGTGAGAAGAGAGGGGGATGGGTGCTGTGATTAGGATCGGGGGTGATTATCCTATACCCTCACAGTGACATGAACCTGTCCCAAGCAAATGGGACTTAAGCCTAGTGTAAAAGATTGGTATTGAGGGGGTTTCCTGTACTAGAGGTGGGAGAGTGTTCCACAGTTTAGGGGCTGTAAGAGCAAAGGAATTGCCTCCCTTGTGAGTCTTGATTCTGGGGATTGCCAGTTGGGACCAACCCGAGGTCCTGAGCATTCTAGGGTTAGGCTTAGGCATGATTATTCCTGTTAGGCTTGGTGGGGCCACTGGACTCTGCAATTTGTATGCATGGCAGAGCAGGGGATACTGTAGACAAGCCTCAAAAAAAGGCCATTGCAGCTGGGCTAGTGAGATGCAGGGGTGGCTTCTTTGTTGACACATTGTTGCAAACCTCATGACCTTGTTGTACAGGACCTGAAGCCTGCTAACCTCACCCTTTGCCATGCCCTAGATTACCGGGGCAGCATGGGTTAATGTGGGTAGGAGGACACTGGAGGCGATTGCTCATCTAGCCTCTGGGATAAGTTGATTTTTTAGCCTGTACATGGTGCCAAGTTTGATGTGGATAGACCTTGTTACCTGGTCAATGTGGGGCTTAAAGGTAAGACCCTGGTCAATAGTTAGCCGTAGGTATTTTATGTTGTCAACTAAATCTATTCGTTTATTCCCCAAGGGTAGTAGGTTTTAGGGAATTAGTCCAATTCTGGACAAGGGATCTAGGACCAAACAGCATGGCTTTTGTTTTTGTTGCATTGAGGATCATTCTGTGTGATGTGGGCCAGGTCTCGAGTGTGATTAGATCCCCTTGTAGGAGAGGGCTCAGATCATGTGGTGTGGACCTGGCTCGGAAGATGACAGTATCGTCTGCATATTGAACTACTGAGCTATCCCCATAGTGCTGGTTTAGGTCATTTGTGAAGAGAGAGAGAACAGGAGGGGGCCATAAATTGAGCCCTGAGGCACACCCTCCTTGATGGGTAAAGGGGCGGAAAGCTCTCCCTTCTAAATGACCCTCTGGGAGCAGCCTGAGAGGTAGCTCTTGAACCAGTTTAGGGCCTGGGCATCAAGCCCAATGCCTTGAGCTTAGTAAGAAGAAGGTTGTGGTCCACAAGGTCAAATGCCTTGGACAGGTCTATGAAGATAGCACCCATCGATATGCCCTCATCCATTGCCCTGAATACATCCACTGTGAGTTTGATGAGTGCCGTGTCTGTTCCATGGTTTGCCCAAAAGCCATGCTGTGAAGGGGCTAGGATTTGGTGGAGCTCCAGGTAGTCTCTCAGTTGCCCATAAACTAGCCTTTCTTGCAATTTGGCCAGGGTACACAGCAGGGAGATGCACCTGTAATTGCCAATTTGTTCACGAGAGCCACCCTTGTAAATGGGAACCACGTTATCAGCCTTCCACTGGTGTGGAATGTACCCTTCAAGTAAAGACCTGTTGATGATCCAGGTCAGTGGTTTGGCCAGGGACAGTGCACCTTCCTGGAGTAGCCTCAGGCTGATTCCATCTGGACCACCAGAGTCTTTGTGTTTGAGGGCTATCAGAAGTTTACAGATCTCACTCACCTTGACCATTCTCAGGTGAAATTGGGGTCTGTTCAGACTGTGGGATTCATCAAAGGTCTGTACAGGCATGGGTGTTATTAGCCCTACCTTGTATGCATCAAGGTTGGTGAAGTGGTGGTTGATTGCTGAGGCTATAAGCTGGCAATCACTGATAAACTGTCCTTGTACCTCAATTTGACCTTGTGCCTCCTTGGAGTTGCCCTTAAGCAGTTCGTTGATTTGTGCCCAGAAAAGCTTAGGGTTCCCCAGTGTGGACTGTTGGAGGTGGGTTACATACTCCTTTTTGGCAAGTTTGATGTCTAGCTTACATTTATTTCTTAGGGTTTTGTAAGTAACCAGGTCTGCAGGAAGGTGGGAGAGCCAGAATTTCTTCCAAGCCTTGTCCCTTCTTTTCATCTGAGATTTCACAGAGTGGGAGATCCATTTATGACAGCCTCCTTTTGTATGAAGTTTTTTGAAGGGGACAAAGAGAGATGCCGCATTGAGGAGTGAGTTTTGGAAGTAGGCAAGGGCCTCATCCAATGTCGGGAGGAGCCTAATCGGGCTCCAGTCCAGGCTACTTAGGTAGTCATTAAATTTTGCTGGCATGAAATTGGAGAAGTCACGTACTGTGAGTATCCTGGGGGGAGTCTTTGGTGCTCTGTTCTTCCAAATACAGAATACTGGGGAGTGATCACTAATGGTGTCAGCCAATATACCTGCTTTCTGTATGTTGAGGGAGTTAGATACAAGAGCCCAGTCAAAAGTAGTATGGTTCCCTGTTTTATAATTAAGCCTGGTAGGTACAGAGATGACCTGTTCCAGGTTTGCATCTTGGATCGCACCCTTGAGGACCTTGTTGGGGCCAGTGGCCCAGTTCAGGTTGAAATCTCCCATTATTAGGAGTTCATTGGTTAATTCACTGCCAACCAATTTGGTGATACCCTCAAGAGCAAGTTGGGCATTCTTAGGAGGGTTATAGACACAGCCGATGGTGAGATGCTTAGCATTACCAAGGGTTAGACAGATGAAGATAGACTCCCCGTCATGGCAGCTACCAAGGTTGGGCTTTAGTAGACTCACATTTAGAGTATCTTTCATGTAGATTAGCACCCTTCCCCTCTCTTTCCTGCCCTGTCCTGTCTGAAGGTATTGTACCCAAGGATCATGATCTCGTGGCCATGAATATGGGTCTTGAGCCAGGTCTCTGAGTTTGCAAGGACATCTGGCTTGTAGAGGGTAAGCCAGGCTTGGACCTCATGGATTTTAGGTTTAAGGCTGCATACGTTCATGTGCACTATCCTTAAGCCTTTCGATGATGCCGAGTGAGGATCCTGGGGGGTGGATACAAGGAAATTGTCTAGAGGGGGCCCCGGGTTAGGCTGAACGTCTCCTCCACAGAGCAGAAGAAGAGCAAGTAGTCAAGCTAACACTTGCCCAATTGAAGGTTTTGAGAGGCTGTGGAGCCTTCTGTGTGCATTGTGGATCACCACATAATAGGAGCCACACTTTGCCAACTCATGTGCAATGAGGCTTTCATTTTTAGTTGTGGGAGAGGTCCAGTAGTAATGACCACAAGGCTCAGGGTCACTGAGATTTTGCCTCATGGGGTCAAGAAGTCCTTCCCCTAAGCACATTTCCACCCAGAGGAGAGACAGTATGCATACGAGGGCCAGGAGTACACCCCTATTTGGGAGAGAGGTCGGTGAGTTACTAGTCCAGTAGGACTTAAGGCAAGTGGTGCCATAGTTGTATAAAGAGTATGCTGGGGCCAGGTTAGAAGACCAGTATATCTCCTGGTGGAATCAGTTATTAAGTTGAAAATTTGGGGTAGGTGCCTGTGGGAGAAACCCCTTGTTTTATATTAGTGGCTGTTTTCCCTGGCCGTTGGCCTTGTCCTAGTGGAAGATTTGGGGAAAAAGATCACAGTTGCCAGCGTCAATCAGGTGTTGCTATTGGAGTGTAAATTGGGACCTGGCCACACAATACCTAGCTTAATGTCCTTTCTTAGATCCCATGCAACAATATTGGGGCACTTAAGGATAAAATGAGTGGCAGGCACAGGTCGATGTACTGCACAATAAGCCAAAATATGCAGGTTAAACAGAATCTCAGCACTGCCTGTATTCAAGTAAAGCAGCTCTGCATGTTAATATTCAGGTTATCACTTTGTAAATATACCTAAAGTATCCAGTGACTGAAAGTAAAAAGAAAAAAAAACTAATTAAGGGACTGACTGGACAAGTGGGAAGGTATGTTTTAAAATAATTATGGGAGAGAGTAGAAGAAACGCTGAGTCCTGGTTCAAGTTCAACCTAGGAATAGGAAGAGAATCAAGAAACACCCTTTTGAAATTAGATTATGGCATGAGTTTTGTGCAGTTCTAAAATCAGAGGCATATAGGTTTGAGTGGTGAGAGGAGTGGCAGGTTTGCCTAGCCCAATGAATATCAGGCAGAGAGCAGCAGAAGGTGGAGACAGAATGTGCACTGGCAGGGAGCCACAATGGGTGGAGTCAGATGGTGCATTTAATACTGTGAGGGGGTGGGGGATGGGTGGGCGGGCAAAAAAATCCAGCAAGCAGCAGCAGGTCCAAGTCAGCTGCAGTGTCTGCTTCAATAAATTACACTTAGCAGACAGGATTTTCTTTAAAAACTAACAGGCTGCAACAAGAGTTGTATTTAGTGATATTAACCAGCCAGGATTTAGTAACAAAGTTGCAGGCTGCACGACTGTACTATTAGCTATAAAAACCACACAGTCTTTCAGTAGAGTGCCCAGGATGAGCAGGAAAAAGGCGTCAAGATTTAAACTGATGCAGTTCTCTCTCTGGTAGCTTCCGATGGCCAGCTGGGGAACTTCGGACTGGGGGTGCAGCAAGGGGAACCTGGGGAGGGCTTCTTTCAGTTTAGCCCTCACAACCCTGGGGAAAGAGGAAGAAAACAAGGCTTAAGTAGGTTTAGAGAAAAAGGGATGGGCCAGTAAAAGATTAGGCAAACTAGGTAATTCACGAGGGGGCAATAGGGGAGGGAGTTACAGGAAGGGGAAGGAGACAGAAAATTTACAGAGATCAGTTGAAATCAGGTATATTTTGCAAGGTTATAGGCTTATAGTAGGCTTGGTCCTTCTTATTACATTTTTTAAACAAAATGACTACATTTGCCAAATTTCATCCCTTGAGCAGAACACCAGTTTCCCAAATTACAGTAAAAACTGAAGCAAGTAGAGCTGCCCATTTTTCAGATTTTTTAGATACTGCATGAACATTTTCAGATGAAACATATAGGATAGTGTATGAGCTGTGATGCACAACCAGGCTATTCTCCAACCAAGTGGTTGCTATGCCGATTGTTGACCTCGAGAGTGCAGCTCAAGAGGTCAACAAATGGCATAGCAACCGCAAGGTTGGAGAGTAGCCCGGTTGTGCTTCACAGCTCATATACTTTTCTGTATAGTGTATATTAGAATGTCATTTTTTTGCAGATCTAGTTTGAATAGGAAAAACACACACATCTACAAATTGACCACAGCCGTCGGAGTTTAATAAATACATTCCAAATATACAGGCAACAAAAAAGAAAAAAATGAAATGAAGTTGAGCAAATTAAATGCTTAGCATGCTGTTTTCCTTCACTGCATCATCATGCTGACATCTGTGGAGACACAAATTGGGAACGGGGTGAAAAAGGAGAAATAAAAGTTCAAACACTTACTTTTAAAGCCAGATTCTGCTGTTTGCTGTACCAACTAACATTATCGGCAGGGAAGCCCCCCCCCCCTTTCCCCAAGCCATCACACTACAAGGACGAACAGAAAATGAACGGTGGATGTTTACTGAGCTAACCTGTCACCCTTGACACTGGTTCTGGTAACTCCCAGATGCTAAGTGATGGGAAAAAAAAAGGTTCCGTTTGTCTTTCAAACACAGGTAGTGACACGAGCGATGTGTTTTCTTTTGCTTTAATGTTCAGCTCATGCTACCCACTGTGTGCTGTCCTCAGTGCAACAGAATGACTTTTGTTCTGCTGTACTGTGAATGACACTAGTACAGCAGAACCACATTTGAGAGGGATAGAAATCAGATGGCAACGACGCTCTAATATACACTATGTATATCTATCCCAGGTGCTGTAGTTCTTTATAGTGAATGGTGAAATGCTGTTATGATTGGAATTCCATGCCTGGAATATGCTTGTTCTGCTGCAGTAGCGATGTCATTATGTTGTTCTGCTGCAGTAGTGCTGTCACTACTGCAGCAGAACAACTTGGAATGCTGCCACATACTTAATTTCCCCTATCCAATTAACCTGGTAGTTACTGTTTTTAAAACCTGAACTTGCAGAAACTTCTGCAGCACACCATGTCAGTAATCTGAGCCTACCACCAACCCTCAAGTGCCCCCCAGCCATCAGTTCACTGAAACAAAGTGCAATGTTTGAAATAGGCATGTATGCCCATACACTATATAGAATAGCAGATGGGCTCTATGCACAATCAGTGGCAGACCTCTCGGGACCTGATTCATGGACCCCCCGAGCCTCACTCGGCGCGTCACAGAATCAGAACCCCTCGGTGGTACAACACACTGGTTGTGCATAGTTGCCCATCCACTATCCTATATGTTGGGCTTTAAACAATGGAACTAGAACCTGCAGGGATATCTTTTGCCACCATACAGACCCTTCTATTTTGATTTCCTCCTGACCAAAAAATAATACTTTCCTTACCAATAACTACAGCCCCATATACTTTTGCAAAGTGAATAAGATGATTCAGGGCCAACAGAACAGGTCTTACGGGGAGCGACTCAAGTCACTGAACATGTACTCATCGGATACCAGAAGGGGAGTATGATAGAGACCTTCAGGTTCCTGAAAGTAATCAACAAGTCGTACTGTGGGGAATTATTAGGCATTAGTAACAGTTTGAGGTCATGTAGGCATGAGTGGAAACTGACAGGAGGGAGGTTCAGGAAGGACGTGAGGAAATAGTATTTTACAGAAAGGGTGGTGGAACCATGGAACAGTTTACCAGACAAGCTTATGGGTGCTACAACTATTAATGGTTTCAAGTACAGCTGGTACAGAGTAAAGGGTATAGTGGTTGCTTGAGATGACAAAAACTGGGAGGGGAATAGGGGAGAATTGGGAAGGGGTAAGACTGTGGATGGACAATAGGTCCCAGCATTAGATAGGGTACCACAGGCAGATTTGATGGACCATTGGTCTTTTTCTGCCATCATTGTATAAGTTTCTATATTTCTAAATTGGCCAAGCCATTTGAATTTAGTCACTGTGTGTGATTACAGGTATTGGCTTGATCTGACATTAGACCAAAAGTCACAAGACTCCAAAAAGCTTTTGTGTCTCTTTTTACAAATTGCATCCGCTAATTGGGTCCACATTGCCTACTGATGGCTATATTTCTTATGCTGCAAGAGATAACTGTATACTCTCCTAAACTCACAAAGAGCCCTATGATTTCCTACACAGGGATTATCTTTAGTGTAAAGAATTTGTTTTTTTAAAAGCTGTACATTCCTTGTCATGCCATGCTTTATATGCAGGATGCTATTCATTCCACACAGATCTATTTGTAGAAAGGTTGTCTCCCAAATACATTACTATATTGTCAAATTTGCTAATTAGTTTTACATTAGCCAATAATTTTGATCCATTTTTGACAGGCATCTCAGTTTCCAGTATTTGTCCAATCAAATTTCCCTCCAAAATTTCACTCAGTTTGTTTTCTACAACATGGCACCATTTCATTATTTTTTCTTCCATAACCATCATGAATTTACCAGCCTTCCTTTCACCACTACTATTTATAGGCAAAGGCAGATTCATATTTAGGGGCATGGATACATTTAAGTGGCATGTGATCTCTATCACATCTAGAAACAATTTTGAAGTTGTCACATTTACTGTAGTGCATGGGCATGGCATCTATTAATATTAAATCAATTACACTTCCTTCACCACTGCATAGAAATGTGATTTTTCTCATGTGATCTTCCTTTGCTGTCTCATTTAAAATCTTAAAATTCAAGAAAGATGTTCCTTGTGCACTAAACTTAGTATCCTGTGAGTGTCTATTTGGTGTCAAGAGATAATTATCCATATTCAGATGGTTTGGCTCTATTTCAATTAATGCTCAGGTTCTTGCATTTGCATCCCCACATCATGTCGCTAACATACCTGGATGTCCTATCCTTACATTATTAATAGTACCACATAATGCCTTAGTTATTGTATTAAAATCTTCAGTTTTTAGAATAGGTGGAAAAGAAAGCAATAAGACATGGCTGGATGTTGGTAGTACTGAGATACCCACACACCCAGAGGCATAGTGAGGGTGAGTGCCTTCAGTCTCTGGGTGTGTGGGTGTCTCAGTACTACCAACACCCAGCCATGTCTTATTGCTTATATAAAATGGGCCCATAGGCAACTTTAAAAAAAGAACATTCTAAAAGTTTTCAACGCTACAAAAATATTCTAAACTGTTGCTAAACAATGTAAAATAGTCCCTCCATAGATGTTTTTCATCTGTCAGTCATCTGTCTTTCTTCACACCCAATACATTGTGTGATTTGTTTTTTACCATGGAATAGAAGAATTCAAAGCTCTGCATTATTCCAGTAGTAGAATGACCCTTCCCCCCCACACACATAGAATGGTAACATGGAATACACAATTTCAACATTCTTCAGAGTTCCACTGGCATGCACAAAGACACACACAGGCCTCAAGTGGGTCCAGAACTTCAATTTTATCTGTTACCATGTAAGGAGCAGGGATAGAAGGGGGGGTTTTCATGGTTATCAAAGAAATACCATCAATGGAAACTCTGACTGGTACTTGATTTTTAAAACGTGTGTATGTTTGTAAGGGGAGCTCATGAGAAATGACATTAAATTCAATCAGTCAGTCAATCAAAATCCTTATTTTGCCAGGTGGAACATCATTGAGACAAGCTCATTTACGAGATGAACCTGGGGCAAAACAATTGCCAACAGGGTTAAGACATCACAGGTTGAGTGAACGTACATAACAACTACATAGTAATAATAACAACATAATAACATATAACCATCACATGTGACAAGATACTTGCACCAGAACATAGCAATAGGTTCAACAGGAGGTAGTGCTATTTAAATACAATTGCATGGATGCAGATATATGGAAGTAAGGTAATGAGCTAAAGTTTATACAGTAAACATCATAGTGAGCAGGAGTGGCAGTTCCTCTAGCGTCAAAGTGCGAAGAAGATTGAGATGTAAGAGTCCTTTGATAGTACTGTAGGCATGGCGTGGCAAGTGAGGTGAGAAGGGGAGGGGCCAAAAGGGAGTGGGGAGGGACGGTCAGCCAAGATAGAAGAGGGTTGGACATAATGGCCTAGGGAGGAAGGACTTACTTTATTCAATTGAATGGCCTTTTATTGTTAGGGCCTAGTTGAGTTTTTTTATATACGAGTAAAGGCTGCAGCTATGTTTGTGATGGAAATTAGGAATTGAGGGCTTATGAATTGTATGAGTTGCCCTGGTTGGCAGGGACTTGTTTTTAGCCATTGGTGGTAATCTCTTACTGCCATGGCTAGAATCAAGTCTCAGCCAATCAGGACACAGGTATTTCCTTGCCCATTTTATATGAAAAATTAACCATACAATGTACCAGTATCATTTGCTGTTTAAATATCACTATCAGAAAATATATCAATATTAATTTTGTTATATGCCCTTTCCAATGTAGTGCACAATATCAAAAGTCCACCCTTATGTCCTCCAAACCTCATCTCTTTAACAGCAGGTAAAACATATTCTCTATAACCATTAAATTCAAATTTAGTAGCATCCAATATCCAGGTTTCTTGAATGAGAGAATATCAAAAGATTTTACAGACTCTGTCCCCGAAGGTAGCATGTCAAATGCGCATGTCAATTACAGCACAGTAAAAACCATGCCATAAAAACAGCATGAGTGAAAAGAGCTCTGAGGAATTATAACGTGACCATTACAGTGCCATAGAGGGAACTCTTTTCACTCAGGCCTAGCATTTTAACAATCATATTGTGCAGGGACTGAACCAGCTGGCTCTGTGGCATGGTGATGAGAGTGACAGGCCATGAGTATGTGAGACAGCCATTGGACCAGGTTTGAGTTTCTTGTTTTTTTTTACCTGTGGTGCATCTCAGAGGATGTATATGTATTTTATGGGGGGTGCGCCCTGCACAAAACATTGTGAAAAGGACATGTCTGTTTTTTTTTCTGCCACAGGGAACTGGGATGGGGAGACATTCGGGCTGGTGAGTGTGACTCTGTCAGCCCCCCTGCCTGAGTTCATGCTCCACCGTTAGGCAATGTATTTAGCACTCACTGTTTTTATGGAGCACTGTGTTGTTTGTAGCTTGACATAATAGCAATAACAGAGACATGGTACTCTACTAATCATGGCTGGGAAGTCAATGTTCCAGGCTAAACACTGTTCAGGAGGGACAGGGACAGTAAAAAGGGTGGGGTGTGGCCCTGTACATCAGAGATGGTATAAAGGCTACAGAAGTTCAGGGAAGACAGGGGGAGACCAAGGCAATGTGGGTCACTCTGGAGCCAGGGAACTGAACAGCAATATGCACAGGGGTGTTCTGCAGACCTCCGACACAGAGGGAGGAAGTTGAAAGGGAACTAGTGGGGGACATACACAACTTGGCAGCTAAAAGCAAAATCCTGCTACTGGGGGATTTCAATATACTAGACGTGGATTGGACCACACAGGTGGCTGCTTCAGCCAGAAGTACAGTCATCCTAGAATCCCTGCAGGGGGTTGGACTCAGGTAACTGGTGTATGAACCAACCAGGGACAAGTCGATTCAGGAGCTAGTGTGGACAAATGAGAACAGAGTCAAAGAAATACAAGTAGAAGGGCAGCTGGAGTCCAGTGACCACCGCATATTGTGGTTCAGCATGGCAACATGGACTAAAGTATGCCACACAAGGGCAAAAGTATTAGGTTTTAGGAGGGCAGATTTCACTGAAATGGGTAGATGTATCCAAGCTGTCCTGGGAAAGGGAAAGCGAGAGGTAATAGAGGGGGTGGAGGAACAATGGGAGAAACTGAAAGGAGCCATTGTGGGGTTAACAAACCAATGCATTAGGATAGTGGCCAAAGGGAAAAGAAGAAGGAAACCACTATGATTCTATATGGAGGTAGGGGACAAAGTCAGGCTAAAAGACTGAGTTTCAGGAAATGTAAGGGGACCCAAAGGGAGGAGAACAGGGAGGTGTACCTTGAATGTCTATGGGAAGCATGGAAGGCTGTTTGGAGAGCTAAGGGGCAGACAGAGGAGGGTTTAGCATAGTCTGTGAAAAAGGGACACAAGGCATTTTATAGGTACATCAGTGAAAGAAGAAAAACTGGGAGAGGGGATTGTGAGGCTCAAAGGGGAGGAGGGAGAGTGTAAAGAGGGGGATCTGGACAAGGTAGAAATACTGAACAAATGCTTCTGCTCAGTATTCACTAGGGAAGGGGAGAGTCAAGGACCACAGGTGGGTGGCAGAGGCAATGGAGGGGGAGAAGTGGACACCAGTCCATTCACAGTGGAGAGAGAGTTCTGAAAGAACTCACAAAGCTGAAGGTGGATAAGGCCATGGGGCCAGATGGCATCCACCCCAGGATACTAAGGGAACTGCAAAGGTAACTAGCAGTGCCTTTGGCAGCCTTGTACATGGAGTCACTCAACATGGGTGTGGTTCTAGGGGACTGGAGGAGGGCACATGTAGTCCCACTGCACAAAAGTGGCAGTAGGGGAGCCGGCCCAGTGGTGCTGAGGATTGAGGTGCTGGATGCAACACCTCATGCCACACTGGTGACCCAGGTTCATGAACAGACTTGGGTCACTCAGGGGTCAGCCAGGGGGGGAGGATGGATCAAGCATTCACCAACAGCTCACCTTCCATGGGGTGGGGGGGTTACAGCATTGTGCTGTAGACTCACACCCAAAAAAATCTGGGGGTCAGCACAGGCACAATGTTTGGCAGAGGATGGACCCATGCACAGGGCATAAGACTGCCTCTGTGGAGGTGGAGACAGTCACCCTGCCCATTACATGTGTGTGGGTCAGGGAGAAAACTGGAGGAAAAAGGACAGAGCTGGCAGGTTCTATGATGGCTAACTGCACCCACATGCCCCCCCGGCAATCTGGATGTTGGCTTCCAGGGATGGGGGGAGCCGGCACCCCTCAGCAATGACCCTGTCATGCGGAGGGTAACCCATGGGGGATGGGCAGGTGGGATGAGTGTGGGAGATGCCAGCTGGAGAGATAAGTCCCTTCCAAGGGAGGGGCCAGAGCTGCCTGCATGCTCCAAGAAGTAGTAAAATGTCAATGAAAAAAACAAAAGCAGCAGTAGGGAGGAGGCAGGAAACTACAGGCCAGTCAGCCTCACCTCAGTGGTGGGAAAGATCATGGAGACACTGCTGAAAGAAAAGATAGTGGCACACCTGGAATCCAAGGGTGCCCAGGATCTGGAGCAACATGGATTCACAGCAGGAAGGTCATGTCACACAAATCTAAAAGATTTTTTTGATTGGGTGACTAGGGAAGTAAATCAGGGAGGGGCAGTAGATGTCGCCTACCTAGATTTCAGCAAAGCCTTTGACACTGTCCCACATAGAAGGCTGGTTAACAAGATGGGTAGCCTGGGCATGGGAGACAAGGTGGTGAACTGGGTTAAGAACTGATTAACAGACAGGAGACAGAGGGTGTTGGTAAATGGGGTACAATCTGGGGAGAGAGGATGACCAAAGGGGTATCACAGGGATCAATAATGGGACAATTCCTGTTCAATGTCTTCATTATTGACATTGCAGAGGGGCTGGAAGGAAAGATATGCTTGTTTGCAGATGACACCAAGATCTGCAACAGGGTGGATACTCCAGAAAGGGTGCAGAAAATGAAGAGGGACCTGGAGAAGCTTGAAAGATGGTCAGAGATGTGGCAACTGAGGTTCAATGCAAAAAAAGTGCAAAATAATGCACTTGGGTAGAGGGAACCCTGGGGAGAGCTAGAGGTTGGGGGGAGGAGCTGACTGTCACCAAGGAGGAAAGGGACCTAGGGGTTATCATTTCTGATGACCTTAAGGTATCAAAGCAGTGTACAAAGGTGGCAGGGAGGGCCAGTGGCATGCTGGAGTGCATAGCAGGGGTATCACTAGCAGGAGGTGGGAAGTGGTGATGCCATTGTATAAAACATTGGTAAGGCCTCACCTGGAGTACTGCATGCAGTTTTGGAGGTCACACCAGTGCAGGGACATAAACAAGGTGGAGACTATCTAGAGAAAGGCGACAAAGATGGTGCAGGGCTTGCACCACAAAACATATGAGGAGAGACTAAGGGACCTCAGTTTGTACTCACTGGAGGAGAGGAGAGTGTGGGAGACATGCTTGACACTTTCAAGTACCTCAAGAGCATAAACAAGGTGCAGATGGGGGATCTTTTCCAATGTAGAAAAAGTACTAGAACAAGGGGGCACAATATGAAATTGGAGGGGGTAGATTAAGAGGTAATGTGAGGAGGTTTTTCTACACATAAAGGGTAGTTGATGCTTGGAATAGTCTGCCACAGGAGGTAGTGGGGGCAAGCACAGTGGAGGGGTTTAAGCACGCCGGGGACAGACACAAGGTAACCTTGAGAGGGGAGGGAGTGATGAAAAGCCATTGATCACATAGGGTCAGTGGCCACATACAATGTATAAGGCCTACGAACAGACTGGATGGGCTTGGCAGTCATTATGTGCTTACAATTTCTGTGTGTCTATGTTTAGCTGTTTTTCCTGTGAGGATTTTGACCGCACTGTATTGTCTGCGATGTATTGACCTGGAGCCTCCACTGACAATCATTTGTCTTAGTTGTGAGCTCAGCAATATTCCATGTCAGTACACTTAAGTTTCTATAAGTCTCAAGATCATTTAATGAGATATGTAGTCAGTTTAGCTCCTGACTGCTGACCAAGATTTCATATCTAATTGAGGTTGAAATTTCAATCTGGGGATCCAAGTTAGAATCATCTACTTTTCACACTACATTCTTCCATAGCATTGTTATTTATTCTAGCCCCTCTATGCTTTTTATCTCTTACCCATACTACTGATTCATCCCTTTATCCAGATAACTCACAAACCTTGGGTTCAAACTGGTTAAGAGAAAAGGAATCTTAAATGTGCAGAACTGAGGAAAGATTAACATGTAATTCATTTTTCTAAAGAAGCTGGACATAATAATATAGAAAAAATTAAGCAGAAGGGTAAAAACGTAGCAACCCAAACAAAGCAACAGGAAAAACACAAAGATAGTAACATGAAAATTAAATTTAAACGTAGTTCCAAAGCTAGTACGAGATCTGACACAAAGAAGGATGGTACACTACCTACAGTTACCTAAAGGGGTGCCAACTGAAATAAATATGAACTTAATGACCCTTAGGATTATAGTTTATAATATTTTAAAAGGTGCCCTGCAAAATTCACTGAAGTGGGATGGAATGTCTTCAGCATACAGATTTAAAATTTAACTAAATAAGGGATGGATTTGTGCAGCCATAAAAATGTGAGAAATAAGGGATGGGATATTTGAAAAGGATGGCCTATTCCGATGATTGTAATATTGTAGCTTCTGAGGAGTACTTGCATTCAAAATGAGCCTGAACTGTGAGGAACTGAAGCACGAGCATGTGTCCTTAAACAGAGTATAATGAATTGTGGGGGAATAATATGAACTATCATTGAACCCTACACCCCTTAGTAAAAGGACTGCATAGGAACTATCATTCTGGTGTGCTGTGTGATTATTTGGTGGCTTACTGTCTCTGAAGTCTGATGTAAATGGAGGAGAAGGCTGTGTATGTTCAAGTGTTTGCAAGGGGGCTCCCAGCAAGCTGTAACATCCTATACCCCTGGACATGGGAGTTACCCTAGGCCATACCCACCAGCATCTGGGCAGAAGAAACACTTAGCAGCACTGGCTGAAGGGGGGCTGCATCTACAAGAATCGAAAGACAAACTACTAGTCCCAAAAATCCAACTTTGCAAATACTTTCAGATTAAACAATCCATCTCCCAGTTTTTCAGTATGTAATGAAGATACAGTAACTCTCAGTTATCCTCCAGCTAGAACAAATTCTTTCCTTTGGTCTTGTGGAAGGGAGGAATAGTGAAAATGTATAGAATATTATAGCATCTCATTTCCTCTGAACCAAGTTAGATCAAAAGTGGGACGTAACAATTTCTTGTCATATCTCCAAAGAAGAATGTACTAAAATTTGGTACGATGCATATTATGCTTACGGGGTGGTACAAGGTAAACTAACACAGTTTAAGATGTTACATTTTTTTGGCATTATACCCCTTACAGACTGAAAAATGTGGGTATCAAATACTATCAGGATCCCTGTTTTCTTAATGTTACTCTTTATCCATAGGGCACTTACTAAAGAATTATTGTGACATCTAGTGTTGTTCATATTAGCACTTAAGTGAAATTCACATTGTTTCGGGGTTTTACTTCATATAAGGAAGACTAAACAATAACAGTTGTTAATTTGAGACTGAAATAATTAATGAAGAGAAATCAGAACATTTCTTAAAATGTAATTGCAGAATGAATACCAATTCATCTAATGAATATTCATAAATATAAAGTGATTCTGGTGATAGGGAGAAGACTTAACCAAATGCCCAAAGTATGCAGCTGCAGGTGCCAGTTCCAACAATATTTATAATGAAAAGCCCTCTCAACAAGGGCTCATTGTTGGCTAAAGCAACAAGAGCTTAACCCCGCACTTACAACAGAATATATGGTACTGAATAGCTATGCTATGCCATGAATTCTACACAGAGTACAACTTTGGTGATACAGCTATCCTCTTTCTACCACCCAAAAATAATTATAAACCACCATTAGAAAGTTAAAAGAAAATTCTCAGTCAGAGTGGTAGGGCAAGAAAGCAAACTGTAAAATAATAAACTTATGAAAGAGGAAAAAAGGGGAGATGGAAATAATCCTGTCAGCAAGTGTCCTTGTCACCCAAGCCCTCTGGGGCAAGGAGAGTTGGGGCTCTGTTGTGGAGGAACCAAACAGGGGCCCCCAGACACCTCTTAGGGGGTGTACACTGGTTACGGTAGTCCTCTAGCTGGCATAACCTAAGCCCTCCATGACACAGGGCCAGGAGAGTGCTGATGGTTAATGTATGCAGCACTCTCAAAGCCCAGCAACTGGTATGTCTCCTACTTACCACTGGCCCTGATGAGCAGCACAACTTCACGTACGATCACAGGATGGGAGGGCAATGTGACATGGGAGGTCTGTTGTTGCATCTGCATGTGTCCACGGGACACCTCAGATGCACCAAATTTGGTCCTTCATGTTGTATATCATTATGGGTAGGGCCAAAATCCATTAGTGCAAAGGACCCTCAATCCTTGTCAATACAGTATTAGGAGAAATGCTGTAAGCAAAATGCTGAAAATGCCTGGATGACAGAAAGTGAACACTAGGGAAGCCAAGGCAAGTTTATTTGTTAGGTGCCCATCCAAGGCTTTAGGCACCATAAGGAACCATAAAGCATAATGCAAATGTTTAAAACCACACAATATACAGTAAAACAAGAAATATACATAATAACAGAGCTTCAAGAACATTTAGCACTAAATCCGTACCCCTGATGGATTAAAACTTAAGTCTTAAGTGGTCCCAAAAGCCTGATTAAAAAAGAGTTTTAAAGCATAATACCAGCTTCCGCCGATGACATGTTTGCAGATCACCTTCCCTTCATTGAGTGATGCAAAGCTCAGCTGCCATGAAGTTAAGTATTAAATATATTGAGATGCTTAGTTTTTTAACATTTTTGTGCCACAGTTGTCTCTGCATGTTTTTTTTCTTTGTTTGAAGTTTGCACATGAGCAGTGCATCCACATGCATGAGTGACATCAGCACAGGGAAGGTGTTCCCACTGCACCTTTCTCACTGCTCGTTCATTCATCTTTCCTGGACCCAGCCTCAGTGAGTGCAGATCCAAAACCGAACTGGCCAAAATTACAGCACTGATGACTGAAACTGTTTATTGGCAACTGAGGCAGATACTTGCTTTTGGGATTACAGAAGTGGTAATTTCTCCTGGTTTTCAATTTTACTCATCTGACAAAGCTCTGTGTCCTAGGTCCATCGGTTCTAGGAACATCACAATCTACACTGCTTGAGTACAGTGTTGCAGTTTTAGTAAGTGCTGCAAGTACTAAATTATAACAACAAGTCTGTATAAAAAAGACATTTTTTTAACTGAGTGGAGCTGTAATCTGTAGCGTATTGGGATACAAAAGGATGACTTTTGAACTGGGCAGATCTATAAATTGCAGTGAGCTTTTCAGTATTGGTACATAGAGGTCTGTGTTAAATGGATGACTTTTTCAACAGTTCAGAATTGTAATGTGCAGTAAGAGTATAAGCACTGAGCTGCACAATCTAATCCCAGGAGAACAGTGCAATAAGATGTGTCTTTTTGGCAAGTGCTGCTTCCAGTGTGATTGCTTCAGTAAACTGCCTTTGCTATTGCATTTCTGATTGTCACCATCATTATAAACATTTTATATTGTTTCCTGTGCTCCTGTGTTTTCTTGGGCTCATTTGGTGCTCTCATGCAAACACCATAACACTGATCACCAAAGTATGCTTAGATGTGCATGAATAAAGGGGCATGGTGCACTGAATTGTTTCTCCAGCTTGCCAGCACCTCGCTAAGTTCATAAATGAATGAAATAAAATCAGCTATATACTGTACATAGTTTACAGTGTATCTCAAAATTATACACTTAGTTTTTTAACATTTTAACATAAAGACAGTCTTTATTTATAATTAGGATTGTAGCATCATTGCATGTGCTCCAGAGCATCAGCAAAAGAAGAGACTGCAGTTGCCATCATCTCCTGACACTGTGGTACCAATGTACGGCTTCTATGGTGTTATATTGCAAAGTGTGCTAGTCAGTTTGGCATACTTCGGAATAATGTCTGAACCAAAATATGGGCTACACAGCAACGAATGCAGGGAGTCTACACAATGCACCATGACATCAGTAAGTCATGGGAGACAGCATAGTGCAGTATCTTATTTGCTGTAAACTTTATGTATGTGCACCAGAGATCCACTGTAATGGAAAAAATGGGAAAATACAAACAGCTTGACACAGACCGAAGTGGTAATGAAGTATGGTGACATAAGTGAGGAAAGGTGGTTCAAATACAGTCTAACCCTTGAGTACCTGCCACAAGGATATGTCCCTTTTTGTAGTGGACCAATCAAACAGTACTTAGGCTATCTAAACATAAATGCAATCTCTTTCTCCATGAGAAGGGTATTGGCAGTGTCATTTTTAACCTTGGGGGTTGGGGGACAATCACCGACTGTACTGTGTATTTTTTTGCTCAATTCATAATGCACCTGGAGGCACACATGTAGCAGAAATAAGCCAATGCCATGATGGTATTACAGATGCTTATGCAGACACTAATGACAGCTGCAGTCTGTATAGTTCCTGAGCGCTTACAGCTAACACAAAGCTGGTGCAATAATTTGTAGTTTTAAATTCATAACATGCCATAAACAGGGGAACCGGTGACTTCAACACGTTATTCAATCACTGATACATCTAAGGGGAAAAGTACAAGCAGGACCCCCACCCCCAAACACACACATACACACATACACACAGAAGAAAGCTATAGTGTAGACCAGTTGGCACTAGGGCAAAGACAGACCCAAACAGTATAAATAATTTACAGATAATAAAAGTTCTATGCTGCAGCATTTTTCTAAGTGTATGTGTGCAGCTGGGGGATTTGTAGTGGTTGGGGTACAAGGTGCCTGCTTGTAATTTTCACCCTGTGCTCCATCAGAGTGATTGACTGATAAATCAATTGGTGGGAGGTCACTACTAACTAGTACCAGGTGAGGAATTTGGACAAATTGGATTTGGACAAACTGAGAGCCATTTATCCTGCTCAAGCAATGCCACCAGATCGAGCCGTGCTCTCAGTGTCAAGCTGGAGCGGCCAACAACTCATTTGCATACAGAAAGCAATCCTCCCACTCCCCAAAAAAAGAAATATAAAAACCCAGGGTATTATTACTAGCATTTGTGTGGCAGATCAATGCCAGGAGTAACAGAACACACACCATACCTCAATTTTGCACAGTAAAATGACAGCAAAGACGGGAACCAAACCGTAGCACTAAGCAGCAAAATATAATAGTAACAGTCCATGTTGCTAAGTCTGCTCTAGCTGCTGTACTGGAATGGATCAGGACTACTGCTGTGACTGCCTGAGCTACTGCCCACATCATTCTCGCTGCTGTCATAGGGTCATCCCTATGGGGATCTACTATGCAGCGACTGTCAAATTGTGGCACTATGTCAGTGTCTGAAAGATCACTGTTAGTGCAGGACAACATAATGCTTTCATCATCGGACCCTGAAAATGAACTGTTTGACATTACCATTGTCGTGCTGCATGCTGTGACCAAGAGCTCTGTTATCAAAACAGAATTGCTGTGACGAAGAAATAATTTTATTTGCAGAGCACAGATCTCCCTGTGGTGACATTGCAAGGGTAATGGGTGTCAAAGGTCACCAAATACAGGCTCCAATACACAAAATGACACTTCCTGGTTTGCAAGGGTGAAAACCGGATTTAATTTGCTAAAATAGGCTATGCAGCTACAAAATACATTGCAAATCAGTTCTATATGCAGTCACCTTGCAGTACATGCGTTCATATATCAAAACTTTGTAAATCGCTTTAAGTAAACTCCTAAAATGTCACACACAGGGGTCTCTCGAACAGAAGGTGGAAGTGAGTTCCACATCATAAGAGCTGCAACACTGAAGGCTCTGTCTCTTGATGACTTAAGTCGGGAGTGAGGAACCAACAGGAGACCTGCCTGTGATGAACGAAGAGGGCAAATGGAAGTGTATACAGTCAAGAGGCCTTTAAAGTAGTTTGGATCAAAATTGTGCAGGGCCTTGTATACCAACATGCAAATCTTGAAGCTGATGCATCACCTCACCGGCAACCAGTGCATTTCCCGAAGCACCGGCATGATATGCCCCGATTGTGAGGTCCCAGCTATCAGCTGGGCTGATGAGTTCTGCACAAACTGCAAGTGATGCACCATTCCCACAGATAGCACTAGGTAAAGAGTATTACAGTAATCCAAGCGGGAGGAGACAAAAGTGTGCTCTAGTGTTGACAGGTTAGAGCAGACAAGATCGATCCAAATATGAGTGATATTTCATAGATGGTAGAAACTACTGCAAACCACTGTGTATACCTTATGTTCCACTGTCAATCTATCATCTACAACAATGCCGAAGTTCTTAACTCTATCCACAGCTTATAGTGTGATGCCACTTATCAAAGGCAACAAGGTATCATCGCTATTCACTGCCACAGCCACCTGACCTAGTTTCAACAGTAGCAGCACCGTCTTCAATGAAATAAGCCTAAGCCAGCTTGAAGCCATCCAGTTCTGGATCTCAGTACGACACTCATCCAGCCCAGCTACTGCATTTTCCCCATCAGGTGCATGTGACAGATAGATCTGGGTATCATCTGCATAATAGTAAAAACCCAGACTGTACCATCTGATGATCTCCTCAAATGGCAATAAGTACACGGCAAGCAACATGGCCACGAGAATTGACCCCTTAGGCACTCCACTACCAAGCGCAACTGCATTTGAGATGTTACCTCTGGTTCCATGTCATTTCAGCAAAAGCAAAAAGGTGAAAGTGAAAATGGCACCGGCTTTACAGTGACTGGAAAGACAGCAACTGTTGTATTTGTGGGAGGTTATGCTTCCCACACACCCCATTGTGAGGAGCTTTGCCCCCACACTTCCTTTCTAAAGATACCAACCCAAAGTCGTAGCACCTCAGGAAGGGGGGAATGTGAATGTTTCTGTCATTCTGGTCACTGTAAAGCCGGCACCATTTTCACTTTCACCTTTTTGCTTTTGCTGAAATGATATGCTACCGTTACCTTCCATTGCTATGTGCTGCACTCTGCCAGATAGGTAAGACGTAAATCACCACATCACAATACTTGAGAGTCCTATATAGTGTCTCAGACAGAATAACAGCACTCCATGGTCTACTGTGTTAAATGGCAAGGCAAGGCAATTTTATTTATATGGCGCCCAATCCCAGAGGCTCTGGGCACCAAACATGAGTAAAATATACAGCAATAAATTAAAACATGTAATAAAACCTCATTGAAACCATGACCAAATTAATATTCTACACTAATAAAAAGTTTCCAGAGGGCGAAAACTTCAAGGGACTGGTCGATAATAAGGATGACATCAGCTGTCAAAGGCCAGACTGAAGAGGTGGGCCTTTAGCCTCCCCTTAAACACCTCAATCGAAGGAGCTTTCTGGACTACAGATGGAAGTGAGTTCCACAGGTTTGGCCCAAAGACACTAAAAGCACAATCTCCCGAGGTCTTGAGTCAAACCTTGGGAACATCCAGGTGGCCCCTCAAGGAGGAGCAGAGGGAGCGAGCAAAGGACACCAGTGTAAGGAGGTCAGACAGGTAACCAGGACCCAGCCCATATAGGGCCTTAAAGGTGAGAAGACCCACTTTGAAAAGGACCCTCCACCTGACTGGCAGCCAGTGCAGGGCATGCAGGACCAGAGTCACATGACTGGACCTTGAAAGGCCCGTCAGCAACCTGGCCACTGCGTTCTGCACTAGCTGCAGTCTGCAGATGGTCCCTCCCATGACCCTGAAGTACAGAGCATTGCAGTAGTTGAGCATAGAGGTCACAAAGGCATGCACTAGTGTTGGCAGGTCCTCAGGTGGAATGAGAGGCTTAATCTGGGCAATGTTCTGCAAGTGGTAAAAACCACTGCTGAGTATAGATGACACCTGATCTTCAAAGGTCAATCTGCAGTCAAGGATCACGCCCAGATTTCACACCCTCGGAGAAACCACCAGTGGCACAGACCCCAGAACAAGTCCAAAGTTTGCCCCCAATGGCAACCCATCATGCCCGGGACCAGGCTCAATCACCAGCACCTCAGTCTTAGCCAGACTGAGTCACAGCCAGCTGGAAGTCATCCAGTCATTGATTTTAGCCAGACAGCTGCTAAGCACATCGACTGCTCCCGATGTTCCGGGTGCAAAAGACAAATACAGTTGGTGTGATCTGTGTAGCAGTGAAACTCCACATTGTTTTGTTGAATGATCTCACCCAGGGGCAGCATATACACTGTGAACAACACTGGTGACAGGATCAAACCCTGAGGCACTCTGTAGGACAGAGGCATTGGGGAGGAGGAGAAATTCCCCATCACCACCCACTGCACTCTGTTCAAGAGACAGGACTCAAACCATTTGCTGATAGTACCGGCAAGTCCACAAAACTCACAGAGCCAATTAAGAAGCACAACATGATCCACAGTGTCAAAAGCTGAGGAGAGACTGAGGAGCACAAGAACCGACCTGTCTCCTCTATCTCTAGCCCTGAGCAGATCATTATGTACTCTCACTAGAGCAGTTTCAGTGCTATGTCTGGCCTGAATACCTGACTGGAAAGGCTCATAGATCTCCAAGGACACCAGGCAATCCTCAAGCTGTTGTGCCACCAGTTTTTCAACAACCTTGTTCAGAAAAGGCAGGTTGAAGATCAGATGGCAATTCACCAGGACGTCTGGGTTGAGAGAAGATTTCTTTAGGAGAGGCTTCACCAATGTTTCTTTCAAAGCAACTAGGAAGACCCCCTCCACCATTGAGCACCCAGCAATCCTGGAAAACACCGGGCCGACGGCACCGATACATCCCATTAGGAAACGCGTTGGTGCCAGGTCCAGTTCACAATAGGTGTGCTTCAGCTCTAAGATCACCTTAGTCACTTCAGACACCTCCACTGGCCTAAACTCCTCCCAGGCAGGCTGAGTGCCTCTGACACTCCCAACTCAATCATTGTGAGGCAAAAGCCTCACTGGCAGAATCCCCAATCAGATGGCTGACACTCTGTTGGAGAAAAAGAGAGCAAACTCTTCACATAAAGTAGATGAAAAAGCTTTTTTCAGCCGAAGACAGCCAGGATGTAAAAGCCTGTCCATGGTCCAAAACAGCTGAGATGGTCTGTTTCTCCCTGTAGCAATTTCCATGGACAGAAATTCTGCCTTCTTATGGGAAATTGCCCCTTAGTACTCAACATAGTGAGTACGTACGGCCAGCCTGTCAGCCTCCAGCAGGGTCTTCCACCAGCAATGCTCCAACTTCTGACCCCTGATCTTCATTGCCTTGAAATCTCCATCAAACCAAGGGGATCTCAAGTGAGAGGATCTCCAACAATACCAAGCTGGAATAATGGCTGCTTTCTCCAGCCTGGAAAAGGTCATTGAACACCTTGACTAGAGCAGGCTCCAAACTGCAATGAGGCCTGAAGCAAGAATGAAATGGCTCAAGGATTTCACAACATTCCAAGCAGTTCTGAAACTGCACTGCCACCATTTTCTTAATAACCTTCCCTAAGAATGAGAGGTTCGAGACAGGATTGTAATTCATCAGATCATCAGGGTTACTCAGTTGATGGACAAAAGAAGGCCGAAGCCCATCGAGGATGTCCTCCACACATTGTGGATCATTGTTAAATTATGTTCTTATTTAAAAGCCATTTGTCAAGTTTAGCTTTAAAAATATTTATGGTCTGGCTATCAATGATATCCTGTGGCAGGGAATTCCAAATTCTAGGGGTTCTAACAGTAAAATATTGTTGCCTTTTGTTCGATTTTGCTCTATCAACTCCAATTTGTTTGTTGTGAATCCTAGCCACGGTTTTCTTGATGTAAAGAGAGTCCACATGAATTCATCAATGTTGCTGAATGAGAGATCTTGTATAACTGGAGGAGATCTCCTCTTAATCTTCTAAATTTAAGTGAATAAAGCCCCATTTTCTGTAATCTGGATTCATAATCAAGTGATGAGAGATGTGGTATAATTTTTGTGGCCTTCCTCTGGACCTTTTCAATTCTGGCTATGTCCGCAACCAAGTAGGGACTCCAAAAGGACGAACCATAATCCAAGTGAGGTCTGATATGAGTTTTATAAAGGGCCATAATACACTCCTCAGATTTAAGGACAAATGTGTTATTGATTCTACGTAAAAGGGCATTAGCATGTTTAGCAACCTTGTTACAATGGTCAGTGGTTGATAGATTGTTGTTAACCAATATGCCCAAATCTTTTTCCATAATTGATTCCCTGACCATAGTATTGTTAAGATAATAAGTTTGTTTATGATTATTTTTTCCCATATGTAATACAGAACATTTAGACACATTAAATGACATTTTATTGGTTATTGCCCATGTTTCAATTATTTTTAGATCATTTATAAGGATATTCCTATTAGTATCACTATCAATTCATCCCCCCAGCTTGGTGTCATCTGCAAACTTTGATATAATATTATTGGATGTGATGGTTAGGTCGCTAATAAAAATACCAAACAGTGTGGGGCCCAACACCGAGCTCTGGGGCACACCACTAGACACCAACCCCTCATCAGAGAGTTTTCCATTCACCCTTACAACCTGGGATCTATCATAAAGCCAGCTTTGGACCCATGACACACTATAGTTAGAAAATCCTAGGTTTACAAGTTTGTTTATCAATATGGAATGAGAAACCTTGTCAAAGGCTTTACTGTAGTCAAGCAGAATTACATCTACTGGGATATTTGAATCAAGGTTTATGCTGACTGAGTTATAGAAGGATAACAGATTAGTTGTACAGGAATGACCCATTTTAAATCCATGTTGTGTAATGTCATTTAAATTCAAAGACAGCATCTCTTCTTCAATTAAATATTTAATCTTTTTCCTCCAGCAGTTTACAAGCTATGGACGTGAGACTAATGGGTCTGTAGTTTTCCGCTTTATAATGTAACCCTTTTTTAAAGATTGGTGTGACAATAGCTGTCTTCCAATCCAGTGGAACATTAGATTTGCTAATGGATTTATTGAAAATAATGGTGAGGGGGATAGCGATGCTATTAGATGTTCCCATGAGGAATTTAGATGTTATGTTGTCAGGTCCAGGACTTGATGTTTTTTTTTTGGTGTGTTTAGGAGCTTAAGGGTATCAGAAAGGGAAATGGGGTGACCAGGTGGTATACCAGGATTGACAAGTGATGAGGGTTCTAAATCTTGTTCAAAAACTGAACAGAAGTATTTATTAAATTCCATAGCAATGACCTTGTCAGAGAGAATGGTGGTATTATCTATAATCAGTGGATCTATCTTTTTAGTATCTCCCTTTTTGTTATTTAGATAGGAATATAAACTTTTATGCGAATCCTTGGTATGGGCAATTTTAAATTCTAGATTTCGTTTTGCTAGGACAATTGATGTTTTTAAGTCCTTAACTACCTTCCTGTATCTTAGTAGTATATATTCTTTCTGCTTGGGCTGGCACTGTTTTAAGTTGGTAAATAACTTCCGTTTACATGTGCTGAGTTTTTTGATTGAGTTGTTATACCAAGCGGAAACTTTACCTTTGATGTTATATTTTCTTCTCTCGGGAACATATTGTTTTTCTAGACTATGAATAATATCCTTAAAGGTGTTCCATGCGTCGCTGATGTTAAGCGGTGAGAGTAATGAATCCAATGATATGGCTGAAAGCTGCTCATTAATTTTTGAAAAATTTGCTTTCTCATATAATTTAATCATAAGTTTATTGGTAGGTGTTTTATGTATCAATGGAATAGAAAAGAAAATTGACATATGGTCATTATTACTTAGTGGATCCATAATTTGTAAATTGTGTAAAGATGCCTCCATATTGGTGATAAGTAGGTCCAGTATATTAGTCCCACGAGTGGGCTCTCTAATTAGTTGTGTAAGGCCAAGATCAATGATTGTTGAGATAAACTGTAGGTCATGCTGGTTTGTACCTGATAGAGTGTCCCAATTTATAGTGGGGAGATTAAAGTCACCCAAAATGATTACTGATCCCTTGTCAGCAATTTGGGTGATTTCTGAAGATAGTTGTTTGATGTAACTGATATCAGAAGAGGGGGAGGCGCTAGCACATGCCTACCAACATTTTGGGGTAGCCATTAGGTTGTAGATAGACCCAGATACTTTCCATCTGAGTTGATAACGAGGATTCAAAAGATGGAATGCTATTAGCAACGTATAGGCTCACTCCTCCACCTTTCTGGTTGCCAGGTCTATTTTTGTTATAAAGTTTGAATCCTTGAATATTCATTATCCACTGTTTATCAGAATTACCCCAAGTTTCTGTTATGGCAATTAGTCCTATGTTAAGCTCATGGATCTTTAGTTCTAATTCTGCCATTTTTATCTTATTAAGAGACCTTGCGTTGAATGATAAAACATTTAAGTTGTGTGCTGTTGAGATATTAAGAGATGGCATTAGTGGCCTAGTCTCCCCCTTAGATGTCAGTTTAAATGGTTATTAATAAATAATAAAAACTGTCGACCGAGAAGAGAGTTCCCCCTTCTGCTGAGGTGCAGGCCATCCCAGCAGAAGAGAGAAGTATTATCGTTAAACTCTTCCCAATGTGTGAGACAGGTAATACCCTGCCTGTAGCACCATTTATGAAGCCATTCATTAAGTGCCTTAATTTTTTTCAGAATTTGATAAGAGGCTCGGGTTACAGGGAGGATTTCAGAGATACCAATACTACATCCTCTTTCAATTAGAATGTTACATAGTGCCACAATGTCCTGTTTTAGTTGTAGTAGTGGGGCTTTGGTAATATCATTGGTCCCAGCATGAATGATCACCAGTGGGTTGCTACTTGCAGCTGAAAGTGCAGCTTTTGTCATAGATGTTATATCAGAGATTCTAGCCCCCCTATAACTTGAGCAAGTTCTGTTCTCTTTGTCCGGGTTACATATTGTACGATCAATGAATTTAATCATGGAATCGCCCAGTACAAAAACCTCCTTGGTATTAAATGATGGTGGGAGGTGACCAACTTGAGCATTGTCTGATTCATATTTGCTACCGTATTGAGTAAATGGTTGAAGATTAGTGTTAGCTAAGAGGAAGGAATCTGGGTTGACTACGATATTCTCCTTCTGACTAGAGCTGATTTCATCAATTGGGGAAGGGTCAAGTGGTTTGAAGGAATTAAATAATGAAACTGGATGGGGATTATTAGGACATAGATCAATTTTCTGGTTCAGTGATGTTTTCTTCAGAAGGGGTTTCACCACTGCCCTCTTCAGTTTGGTAGGGAACACACCCTCCCAAAGTGAACATCTGATGATCTCGGCTATAACTGCAGCCAGGGTGGACCAGCAACTTGAGAGAAAGCTGGTGGGCCCTGCATCCAAAATGCAGTATGTGGGTACAACCCCAAGACCACCCAGGAGATCTCCTCAACTGGGATGGGATAAAACTCCTCCCAAGGTGACAGAGTGCTCAGATCCCTCACCACCTGAGCACTACCTTCCCGTGACAGGCCACCTAAGGAGACTTCAGCCCGGATGGTGGACACCTTGTTAAGGAACAATCGATTCAACTTATTGCACTTTTCTGCAGTAAAAAACTCTCCCAGACTGCAGACAATGAGGATTTAACAGTCTGTCTACAGTGCTGAAGAGCTGAGCTGGTTGATTTCTACCTTCAACTATCACACATGTTAAGAATGCTGTCTTTTTTAGTGTGATAGCCTGCTGATACTCCCTGTAGTGAGCAAACAACACCAATACATCCTCCTCAGAGCCCGTCTTCCTCCAGAAATGCTCCAACCTTCACCCCTTAGTCTTCAACAGCCTCAGATCAACATCAAATCAATGAGATCTGGGATGGGACATCAAGGGATGAACATGATAAGGCATCAGACTCTGCTAGGTGGTAGGCTTGAGAACCCCAAGGCACACCCCATAACTGCTGTGCTGCCTGGAGGGGGTGTTAGGGTTGGAAACCCTAATGCCATGTTTCCTATATAGATATATACATACATATATATATATATATATAGTATATACAGTAATTGCTACAGATAAGTTGTGCGGCGCCGAGATATACCTCGGTGGATGTGGTGTATCACTCGGTATACCAAGTGGCACCGAGAAATACCTCATTACCGCTCAGTAATGTGGTATGTGATGGCCAAGCACTTAATTAGTGAATTGGTTTAATTACCCATCAGCTGCAGCTTAAAGTCACCAGATGGCACTGTTTGTAGTATGTAGTTTACTTTATATTAGTCCGAATCAATTTTCCTGCAGGTGTCCCCACAGTCCACATTCCATGTTGGGACCTTGCTGTTTGAGCCATTGTTTTATTTAATTTTTTATTTCTGGGTGTGAGGGATACTGTAGTGAATCCCCACCTGCAAGCCTCATCCCTGTTTTCAATCTGGATAGTCTTCCCTGGTGGTTTATTGGACCCCCACCCGCAAGCCCTGGTCCCCGTTTCATAATTATAAATGTGGATCCCCACCCGCAAACCCCAATCCCATTGTTTAAAATTTAAATTAAACATTTTTCCCTGGTGGTTTAATGGACCCCCACCCACAAGCTCTGATCCCCCTGTTGAAAATTAAACAATTTTCCCTGATTGTTTAGTGGTTTCCCCACCTGCAAGCCTCTATCCCCCTGTTGTAACCCTGCCTGCAAGCCCCAGAGCCCCCTATTTAAATTTAAACAATTTTTCCTGGTTGTTTAGTGGATCCTTGCCCACAAGCTCTGATCTCCCTGTTTAAAAAAATGTTTTTCCTGGTAGTTTGATGGGCCTCCAACCCGCAAGCCCCAATACCCCTGTTTTAACCCTGCCTCCGAGCCCCGATCCCCCTGTTTCAAATTAAACCTTTTTTCACTGCTAGTTTAGTGGTTTGTGTTTATATGTAACATTACAGGTTGTAACAATATACAGTATTTATACATGGAATCAATTATGTGTTATAGTTACGGGTTATTTGATTTACTGCCTTCTATATTTCTTTTTTTTTTTTTTTTTTGCTTTGCCTCTCTGTTCAAACACAACAGTTTGATAATCATTACAAAATGTCTGGCATATCTTAGATTGGATTGTCTTGAGTGTCCAGTGTCAGTAGCCTATTAAATGTTAAAAACAGCACGTCTTTAAAGTGAGGAAGTTGCAAAAGAATATAGAGTGTTTAAGAAATATGTTGTGAATGCCATGCTAATGAGAAAATTAGTTGTAAACACTGAATACATTTATAAACCTGTCTTTTACACGTACTGTAGCATCCCCACTATCTAGAATTGTTAACATTGTATGCCGTGTCTGATGATATGCTTGACATATAAGTTGATGCATTTTATGCAGGAATTAAAACAGTACTACAATATTGTTACTTGCTTGCAGAAATGTAAGCTGTTTGTTGAAAAGAATTTATTGCCACAACAAGTCTGCCATAAAATTCCCTATACCTACTGTGCTACTGCAGTCCCTACTCAATCCTTCCCTGTTACTAACACCACGATTTTTTTTTCTCCACAACACAGGATGTCATCAAACCTGCCTTATTATTCTAATGCATTTACCTACTGCAAATCACTGTAAAAACAGCCATATTTATGTGCGCTATGTGTAGAGACCAGCTAAAAACTACTTGCACTGTTTGGTGCTGCATTAGTCTTTTGAATGACTTTATATGCATATACAAACTTTTTTTCCACTTTAACAAGAGCTTCATCAGGGTCAGGTACCGTGGTGAGTAGCACATTAACATTTCCACATGGCTTTATACCCTGATTGCTGTCTCCACTTGTTGTGTTATATTTATGTTTTTATTATTATTATTTTAGAGAGATTTTTTTATCTGCAATACTAATAGGCATACTGGTAATTGTCCACATAGTTTAAATTAATTGCTAATGAGGTTTAAAGTATGGGAGGAAAACATCTTTATGTATAAATGCATTGCATGCATAATGATGGCTGCTGACAGTTATTATTTTCACAAAGACAATTACTCACTCGTCACTAGTAGCCAAGGTCGATACAGTGACAGTGCAGATGTGTTTTGGGTAAAGGGACAACAGTAGAGAAAAAGATGATTAAAAAAACCCTAAATAAATAGGCAGATAAATGTACAGTATACAGTACATATAAACATAAATAAATCATTATATAAAAAGCAGAAAAGGTATATTTGGATCTGACCACATTCCAGCATAAATAGTGGAGTGGGTTGGAAAGAGATAGGGGTGGCTAATGCCAAGAAGATGGGTGGTGCAACAGTGTTTTTATAAAGCAATAAACAGCAGGGAAAAAAAAACTTTACCAATAGTTTATCACATTAAGCTACTGTATAACAACACTTCCTCCTTGCCACAGTATCTTTAAGGTACCACATTAGCCAAAGTGTTACTATTGTGCATAATCAGCAAAATAAGGTAATACTTCAGCTGATGTGGCACATACTGTAATACGTTAACAGTAGTGCTGTACAGAATGCAGAATTCTGCCGGCGGAATTAGGGTGGAATGACCATTCAGCCGACAGAATTTCTGCCAGAATTTCACTGGTTCTTCTGCGGAATTCTGCCTACTGTGATCTGTGGAATAATATTCCACAGAACAGCAATTTATTCTGCAGAAAATTATTCCGCAACAATCTCTGTGGAAAATATTGAGATCCGCGAAATATTGCATTTTTTCTGTGGAAAATTATTTCGCAACTATTTTCGTCTGTGGAATTGCACCATTCCATTTCTGGTGGAATTTCATTCCACTAGAATTTGAAAATTCTGCACAGCACTAGTTAACAGTTCTGTGTAAAGCAAACTTGTATTTAATTTTCAATATAAAGATCTGTATTTTGCTTCTGAGTATTGTTATTTAGGAGATATGTTTCTTTACAAAAAAATACGCATACAGTAGTTGAACAAAATGTTTGTTTTGCTTTTTAGCAGGGTAACTGTCATCAGCATGTAATTTTTGATGTGTGGGGGGCAGGAATCATACCTGGCTATCATATGAAAAAATCCCCAGTCCCGATTCCCTGCTCTCCCACCCCATAATGTAAAAAATATTTTTTCCATATCGTAGGGTCCTTCCCCAGTCTCCAATCCCCTGCTCCACAACCTGTTACTGAAATGAAATATTTTTCCATAGTGTAGGGTCTATCCCCCATCCCCTGCTCTCCCACCTGTTAATAAAAAAAATATGTTTCCATAGCATAGGGTCCCTCCCCAGTCTCTGACCCCCTGCTCTCCCACCCCTTAATGTAAAAAAACAAATCTATAGCATAGGATCCTTCCCTGATCCCCTGTTCTCCCACCCATTAATGAGAAAACTATTTTTCCATCCAGACTCATTATGCAGACCATGCATAAATGTGTATGCCTCCTACACAGCAATGCTTCTATAGCAACATACATCGATGCCAACAACATCGACATGTCACTGTGGAAGTCCGCCTGGGACCCAGCATCACTTTTCCCCATCCTGCACCCCCTCCCTGAACCAACTCAGACTCAGAGTTGGAATCTAATAGTGTGGGGGCAGAGCCCCAGTTCGGGGTGACACCCCCAAAAAAAAACCACTATCTAATGTGCACAGATCCCTGCCAACTGCAAATCGCAGTTGACATGGAGCCTGTCACTGTGATGCCAGTTGGCGAAATAGTTGTTGAACCAGCATCATAACTGATTGCAAGCAGAAATTTGTGGAAAAACATTCATATTGCTACTGTTTTGCAGTGTGTTTCTATTGGATTAGAACTCCCTATACAAAGAGGTTGTATGCAGTGAAAAATGCCAGGATACAGAAGAATGATTGCTACAGTAAGTGTGATCAGTTAGAAAGCACAATTGGGAACAAAAGAATACAGTGTTTTTTTTTAATCCCTTAACTAGTCACAAATATAGTTCAATGGCCTACGCAGCCAGTATAGTGTTATGCTTGTGCAACTGTGTTACTTTGGTTTTGGCCATTCGCACTCTCTATTCCAGAAGAATTACCACCCTGTAGGGGTACCAAAGGCAAGGAACCCTCAAAGAGGGTTCCACCCCTAGAGGTGTTGTGGGACAATTCCCTTGGCTAAAGGTACATTAGGAAGGAACCCCAAGGAGAGAGGCACTGCCACTGGAGGAGGAGGGGAGGATGGTGGGGAAAAGAAAAAATGCTTCAGAAGGAGGCCGAGAGGAACTGTTTATATAGGTCAGGAAGTGGGAGTGGCTGGCTGCTTGTCCATTGAACTACAGGCCCAGGCTTCCAATTCAATGGCCTACGCAGACAGTATAGTGTTATGCTTGTGCAACTGTGTTACTTTGGTTTTGGCCGTACGCACTCTCTATTCCAGAGGAATTATCACCCTGTAGGGGTACCAAAGGCAAGGAACCCTCAAAGAGGGTTCTACCCATAGAGGTGCCACAGGATGATTCCCTTGGCTAAAGTTACCTTAGGAAGAAATCCCATAAAGAATTTTAGTAGTATGAAGCATGTTAGCAATCAGTAGCTGTGAGGCATAGTAGTAGATAAGGCATAGAAACATAGAAACATAGAAGTTGATGGCAGATAAGAACCACAAGGCCCATCCAGTCTGCCCATTTCTTTTTCTACCTTATAAATGTGCCATCGGCCTTTGCTCTGTCAGTGGCCTATCTATTCATACTCATTTGTATTGCTCCCTTATGCCTATCCCATGCCTGTTTGAAGCCCTGCACTGTATTCATAGCCACCACTTCTTGAGGTAGGCCATTCCATGCATCCACCACCCTTTCTGTGAAAAAGAATTTCCTCACATTCCCAGGCATCAGGCAGCATGATAACATAATGAGATGTGCAGGTTAGCAATGGCATGAGTGTGATGGGCTGTGCTAGAGATTGAGGGGACCTCCTATGGAGAGAGAGGGAATGGCAAGTAGGGACACCATCCACCTCCATCCAACAGTGGAACCTACCTAAAGGAACTAGGAAACACTAACTATGGCTAACTAACAGTTATGACCTGAGGCACAGAGGAGAGAAAAAAACCCTTTGAGGAGAAAATCTCTGGGGATCCAAGGCCTAGGTCGCCTTCCCTCCAGGCTTGGGATGCTGATTTTGTGACAGCTCTGCTGCTGCAATTTAGAAACCCAATAAAAAGGGTGGTGGAAAATATTCCAATTTAGAGGAAAGCTCTCGCTCGATCCCTCTAACCGGAATGCCTGGAAGGTTCCGAGAGTGCTCTTCAACATCGGGGGCAACCAAGGCTGGAGGAGAAGAGCAACAACTTCTGAGGCAATCGCCTGACCTACTCACCCTAAAAACAAACCAGGTGAACCAGAGGTAGTCATGGGGAGAATAGCTTTGAAGGGTGCCTCTGAACCCACTTGGGCAGCTAAAGGGGCCCTGTAAGAGCCCCACCCCTTTGCTGTTGGGTCATAAATTCTTCAACGTGAGGTGCCATCGGTATGGTTGATGACTGAAGGTCCACCCGGAGTGAGGACATTCCCAGCTATGGGCCAGGTGAGAAGGACACCGCCCCAAGCTTTGCATGCTAAAGCTGCGGACTCTGGGTGCAGAGCGAGACCATCGGCTGCAGGGAGGCCCTACATCAGGAATGGTATGGCTGGCATGCCCCAGAAAACTGAAGAGGAGCTAAATGAGCAGATTTCTGGGACCTCACGGAGGTCACATGGTAGTAGTGAGCACTGAGGAATGATTGAGTAAGCAATGAGTGGACCTGCATGTAGGTCATTAAGCAGAGTAGCAATAGTTGGACCTGCACGTAGGTCTGTAACACAGAGTGGCAATGGTTGGAGCCAGCACGGAGGTTGGAGGAGCAGCAAATATGAATAGTGGGGCAAGCCAGCCAGACATTCAAGGAAGCCAATGAAAGTGACAAATACTCTGAGGATTTTAGGTGGTGGAGGCAGGACTAGAACATAAAGTAAGTATGCCACACAGGGCCATGACTCCCCCAATATCTCCAAGTTCCCCGCCGTAGGAAAAACAAGAAAATGATGGAAGGTACTGAGACCCACATGCAGATATAAAACTGGTTTACAGCATCAGCGGTAGGTTAGCTGACCTCAAGAGTATAATAGCAGTGTACAAACACAGAGAGCAGCATCTGTATGGAGTAACTGAGTTGTAGGATTTGATGAACATAGATTGAAGAATGGCAATGCTGAAAGCAGTTAATACCAGGCAGTGCAGTGAAACTACAACAATGAGGCGTGTGGTAGGAGTTGAGGAAGCAGGATTAAGCTGCATAGCTAGGGTTCAGTGTGAGCCTGAACCATGTGAAAATAATTAAGGGTGCAGAACATGGAGAGCAGCTATGTGGTTTGAGTTGAAACACACAGATAATGATTGCAGCTGCATTATGAGTACATGAGAACAAGTAGCATGAGCTCTGGATTAGTAATATACAAAGTGTTTTAGAAACAGAAGCCCCCCAAAAAGGCAAAATGAAAGGCACACAAACACAGAGGAACAAGAAACAAACAACACAAAGAAGCACACAGCCAGAGGCAAAAACACAAACCAAATGCAGGAGAACAGACAACAGAAGTCCAGCAGAAACAAGCAGAATCCAAATAAGCGGGGGGGGGGGTAAGCCCCAGCCAGCAGCAGAGGACAGACCGACAGAGCCTCTGGTTGCAAAAAAAAAAAATGCTTCAGAAGGAGGCTGAGAGGAACTGCTTATATAGGTCAGGAGGTGGGAGTGGCCGGCTGCTTGTCCACTGAACTACAGGCCCAGCCTTCCAATTATGTTATTGACACCTTTTTATTCATTCTAGTGGGTGGGCAGAGACAACTCACACAGTGACACACTATATATATATATAAAGATACAGTAAAAGTACACATCAACTGTTTGATCAATCTGCCTCCTGGATCAGTTGGTGGTTCTTTTTTGGAGCTGAGTTGCAGTTAGTTAGTCCACAATACTCGCAGAATCACTGTGGGTAATCCACACTAGGGGTAATTTCAATGGAGCAAGTTTTAGGTGATGGTACAGTAGCTTGCATCAACATCCTGTGAACATTTGGCTTTGTGCCAGAGCAAAGCATTATGTTTCACAACAATGTGCATAAAAGTGGTGGTGGTGTTGCTGTTAGCCATTCATGGTTCTCTTATATTGACTTTTTCAATTCCAGGTAGGTCGTGGTGTTGATGTTTTAGTTTCTGAGACAGCATACTACTATAATAAAATGTTACTGTAATTTTGTTGTAATAGGGCTCTAATTGATACTGATTTTTGATTGGATGGAAGCCTTCTATAATCCTTTTACTAGTCTAAGGTCTTCACCAGAAGACATACGAGGAGAGACTAAAGCAACTTAATATGTATACCCTTGAGGAAAGGAGGCAGAGGGGGAACATGATAGAAACTTTCAAGTATCTCAAGGGAATTAACAAAGTACAAGAGGGTAGCATCTTTCAGAAAAAGAGATGTGCAAGAACAAGGGGGCACAATTTGAAGATAGAGGGGGGACGGCTCAGAGGTAATGTTAGAAAGTATTTTTTCAACGAATGGATTGTGGATGCATGGAACAGCCTTCCTGAGGAGGTTGTGGAGTTGGGAACAGTGGGAGAATTCAAGAATGCATGGGACAGACATAAGGCAATTCTAGTGGGGGGTAGGAGGAAGTAAGCTGTTGATTAACTAGAATCTGCAGCTTATCCATCAGGTAGGGAAATGGGCAGACTAGGTGGGCCAAGCAGTCCTTATCTGCCGTCAAATTCTATGTTTCTATGTCCCACTAAATGAATGAATTAAAAATAGATATTTACGGAATGAACAGCTTGCAAATTTAAATCCCCAGTATATGTACTGTATAGTCTCAGACTTGAATGTTTGCATTTTTATTTTTCCTGTTGTACCTACACATGTTTTCCTATGATGCTTTCTTCCTTCTTTTAATATTGCACCCATCTGAGCCCCACCATCATCCAAGATGATCTGGCCACTTCCTGCTGTGTACTGCCTATCTGTTGCTGATTCCCAAGGTCTCCGTCAAATGGACAGCAGAAGAATTATGACACATAAAAGAGCTTTCCTGTTCTAGTCACCAAATGTGAATGCCTACATTACAGTGTTATTGGACTATCAAAAACTAAATCACTGAAAGTTATTATTTATTTTTTTATTTCAAGTTTGATGATAGGAGAGGCACATTGGTCCAAGGCTCATGTCCAGGTGCGACCCTAGGAAAATGGAATAGGAGGCAATAGAGCAATTAAACAAGTCAGGAGCAAAATACTGTACACTATAATGTACAATATTTACACAGTTCAACTTGCAGTTTAAATATTCTTTACATTTTTACTTCCCCTTAACCTTTACTATTAAAAGGAACATAAACACTTAAGTCTGCGCATATGTGAAGTTATTTACTGTATCTATGTGTCTAATTTCTCTTTCAAGACACAAGGCGGCTGTACAAAACAAAGGAAAATAAACCAAGGGTACAAGAAAATAAATGCCTCGAATATCAAACTTTACAACACTGTACTTCTCTTTGTATTTCAAAGTAGGCATTTGTAGTATAAGCAAACTTTTAATCCCATTTACAAAAAGAAAGGGAAATGCTTACAAATCAGGGACAAGTGGTTTAAAATAGGGGGCACATCATAAGAAATTGTAATAATACTTATTTATTGGCTTTTGGTAACTGGGTAAGTGCGCTAGGCAACAATCCTGCCTATTTTCAGGCACGACCCAGGAGAGTACAAAATTAAGAAATACAGACAATGAACAATGGTACAATTCAACAATAGCATAGGTACATTCAATTACAGTACAGGTTGTAATACATCAGAGGATTGGGCATGCAGACATTTATACATGCCCAGAAAGATGGTAGACAATAAAATAAGAAGTGAAATTGGCCAGGGAAGGAGCATGCTCATGTAGGTGCTTAGCCAATCTTAGTGGAAAATGAAGCACATAAATAAGATGCAAAAAAGTAAGTTATAAAATGGGCAAAGGATTTCAAGCAATTTGATTGGTTGTTAGCCATGCATTAGATGTGTCTAATGCACAGCTAAAACTAGAACCCCCATTTAGAATACACAGGCCCATTTTATAAGCGCAATAAGCCACTCCGGGGATGTGCATTAGACAGTTCTAATGCACGGCCAGGGGACTGGACGCACTTGGCCTGTGGCCTCGTGCTTCACTACAGCCCCCTAGCCATGCATTAGAACTGTCTAATGCACACCCCATCATGTCTTATTGCTTACTTATACAATGGCAGTTACATATCATGAAAGTAAATTATACAATGGTGGTTACATAGCATGGAGACTAAGTGGCAACTCTTAAATACATGCAATTACATATACCTAGGGCTTTGAGGTGAGAGAACAGAGAATGCTTAAAAGAAAGGTGGGAGGTGGAGTTTTTAACATGAGGGGGGAACGAGTTCCAGATCTTAGGAGCAAAACAGGAAAATGCCTGTTCTCCCATTTTGGTAGCACAGGGCTGTACAGAGAGCATTGGGATGGACGAGGACCTAAGGGAGTGGGGGTGAGAGACCGGGGTAAGCCAGTCAGCCAGAGAGGCCGGACGAGGAGGTCTAGTAAGGGAGTTAACAAAACACCCTAGGGGATATGTCCGGAGGTCTTTGGGAGACAACCAGTTTAAGCCAGAGTAGAGTGAGCAGTGATGAGTTAGTCTAGGAGCTGATAAGGCGAACCTGCAGATATTATTATAGGAAGTGTCCCACTTGTGGAGCACACTGGCATTGGCAGGGTAGAGAACTGGAAGGGCGTACAGGAGTTGAGGGAGTAGTACACCTCTGCTACTGATAACCTGGCTGACGGGGTGAATGAGTGATGCATGCAGTAGGCTGAGCCAATTTTAGCATTGACAGATTGACAAACCTCATTGACATGCACCAAAAAATTAAAAGCTGGGTCAAGCATAACCCCGAGGTATTTGAAAGTAGAGGTGTTAGTGACAGTAGTACCATCACAGCAATGGACAAGGAGATTAGGAGACTCTGAGGGTGCTTTTTTAGCGGATCCAAACAGCATGGCATGGGTCTTACCTATGTTGAGGATCTGATGGTTACCTGAGAGCCAGGATTGCAGAGATTGAAAGTCATGTGAGAGGTTGAGGCTTATAGTGGCAATAGACTTGGAAGAATAATAAAGTACAAGATCATCAGCGTACATGAGTAGGCTACTGTGACGAGAAGGACTGGGAATATCATTAAGGAAGAGAGAAAACAGTAGAGGACTAAGTATAGAACCCTGCAGAACACCACGGGTGATATGAATGGGGGAGGAGAGAGCCTTACAGAAGGCAACAGCCTGAGAGTGGGTTTCCAGGTAACTAGGTAACTACCAAACCAGGATAAGGTAGAGTATCATGCAGCTTTCAAAAATGGCATAGACAGCCTCCACATAATCTAACATGTTTGTGATTTGCCAGGTTGCTACCACAAAAGCTAACATCATTGTGCATTTCTGGTGACATGCTAGTGTATCAGAGTATAGGGCGAAGAATGAAAATGTAACATTGTTGTCTTTGGAGACAAATGCATAGAATATTTTACAAATAGCATTTTTTTGATCCACTAAGTACTACAGGAGGCAATGTGATATGCTGTACTGTAGTTGTTGGAGCACCAGTACTGCTGGCATTGTTTCAAGCAGTTATTCACCTAGACATCACCTTATGGTTGCTTCGTAGCTGTAATGAAACATTGCCTATCTAATATAAAAATAAACAAATCCTAATGTTCAATCAGCTGCCTCCTCACCTCCTACAGTGTGTTAAACTTAAAGAGAGGGAAAAGAGGGAGAAGACTGTTTCAGTATGAACGAAACATTTTTATCTTCAAGTGGCATTTATTGCATTGCTGTGTATTTGCTAGTATCTCACAAACCTATAAACATTAGCAATTCTTCATACAAAATAGGTGGTCTCCTTTGAAAGTAAACTATCCCAAACTAAAAAAAAAAATTGAAAAGTGCAGGAAACATTTTCCATGATTTTGTTACCACTGGAAACAGAAGATGATCCTGTTTCTAGGGAAAAGGGTGGGAGGTGCTCAAAAAATATATCCATAGACAGTCTTTTCCATATTCAAATATCCTTTTAATTTTTAAAATGGAAAGCTTCAATGTTTCACCTAGTAAATAGGCTTTATCAAGAGATGCCCTTCTAGATAAATATACAAATATATATGATTAGATAACTGTCCACGTCCACATATAAAATCCATAATAAAATTTCAAACATAAAAAGACAGACACTGATGCTACTTACTTAATTGTATAACTCTAAAGTTCCCTCATTCAATAAATGTATTAACTCCTAATTCTGAAAAAATATAAAATACAAAATCTTAAACATAATACATCTTTACAATTATTCTCATATGAGAATTAAATATTGGACTAAGGGACCCAACACCAAACACCAAATCTTAGTGAACCAGACACCAAATAATTAAATACATATTCATTTATACCTGTATCACCTGTAGTACTGTAGTACTATATATCTTAATTTTTACTTCTTGCAACCTTACTCTTTATTGGATTCACCTTATAATTCATTCCATCCAATTCATGGCTATAATCAAGCAAGAGAAACCATCTATAAGAGATCTAACAATCATGTATTAACAACATATACCTTAAAGGTCTGAAAATCATAATTTTCTTCAGGGAATGTTTTTCCAAAAAATTGAAGAAAAAACAGTTGTTATACTCATTTGAATAAGACCTTATACTTGTATGTTAGCACCATGTATTTTAAACGCTTCGGCGTTTACTTCCAAAAAATAGTTACAATAGCTAGCTACAAAGTATCATTAGTCACAAAGGCATTTCTGATGCAGTGACACCATGTACTTTAAAAGTTCCAGCATTTGCCTCAAAACAAATAGAAAGGTTGATAAAGCCACTTAACTTGGCTACAATCATACAATTTTCTTCAAGGAATATATTTTCAAAAAATTAGAGGAAACGGTTGTTATATGCATTTAAATGAGACCTTATGCTTCTTTATTAGCACCACGTGCTTTAAACGCTTCAGCATTTACTTCCAAAAAACATTTACAATAATGCTCTACAAGGTATCATTATTCATAAAGGTAGTTCTGATACAGTGACACCATGCATTTTAGAAGTTCCAACATTTACCCCAAAACAGGTAGAAGAGTTAGTAAGGCCGTCTAACTTGGCTGCAGTCGTGCATTTATCATTCTTTACTTCGAACATTCACTTGCAACAGTGTTTACAATGACTCGTAAAGAGACAATTCCTATTTTCATATATCATTGCACAGCTTATTGTATTTCTTCTAAACCATCAAAAACTCCATCATTTGCTTTTATCAAATACCATTAATCGCGAAAGCATATTCAATATATTAGCACCACATGCTTAATAATTTCAACATTAGCCTCAAAAGATGAAAAAGTTTGTAAAGCCAATATAAGCTACAGCCATGTGTTTATTATTACTCACTATCATTACTTATATCATTTTATCTATATCAACTTCAAATCTCAGGAATTACCATATAACAGTCTCTCTCTCCTGTTTTCAAACAATATAACGATAAATGAAAAGAAAAGTGAAGTTTTTATTAAAGTTCCAACCTTGTTATCATAGTCCTTCTACCTGCGTAAGACTCCGAAATGAATATCACCTAGGTTTTTTTGGCCGTCGCTTTAGTAGGTCTTAAAAGTGCTCTAGTCATGACGTAATCCCTGTCTGCTCTTAAAGTCACAGTACCAGAAAGGTTACAGCTGAACTCTATTCTGTATCATTCATTACTGATAGATGCTCCTGTTTACAACATATTATTCGTTACGGATGTTTCATCTCATTTTTCTTATTTGTCTCCTCTAAATTTACCATCCATTTGATAAAAACAACAAGTGTTTCTGATATTTAAAACTTACATATTTCAATAACCACGATGTCCCTGACTATTCTCATTTGAGATATATTATGTTATTCAGTACGAAAAAACACTGCTCCTTACATCACATTATTCATTACATTAGTCTAAGATGATATACATTACATACATACTAAACTTATCACATCTTATTTTTACTGACCAAGACAGCAGAACTATACAATTCTCTATGTCACCTGTATCATTAGGAAAGATGGGGAAGGGGGCGAGAAGGAAAGGGGAAAATAAATACAGATACACATACAAACTGAAGTATTAAGTCACATTAAACTGTTGATACATCCATAATGTACATAAAGGAAGTTTTCAACAGGGACAAAAGTGCAGCATCCCTCCATACTGCACCACAATGTATTGAGAGCACTAATTTTGATTTCACTTATGGCTCCCACAATAATGTCCCTGATATTCATATCCTATTGTGGAGATCCATAAACAACAGCTTCTGTCCCATGCCTCTCAAAGACACATCCGAAATTCTTTTTTATCTATGACAGCAATTCCAGTTAATATCTTTATTCAGGCCAATCCTCAGTTCCAAATCTCTCATTTCAAATATCCACTTAGTCTCTGTTCTTTCTACCATTTTATTAAAGTCTCCTCCTCTAGCAGGTGGATTTATTGCTTCTATTCCCCAAAATCTTAAAGAAGCCCCTGTATGTCCTACTTCTAAGAAATGTTCTACTACTGGTGTAGGTTTTTTTATTTCTAGTATTTGATTTATGTTCCTGAATACGCTGTTTAAGGGGTCTAACAGTCTTTCCTATATAAATTTTGTCACATGGACACTGCAATACATATATTACTCCTGCAATGTCACAAATGATAAATTGTTTAATCTCATACTCCTTATTTGTACATGGATGTTTAAATTTCTGTTTTTTACTGGTATGTCCACAAACTGAGCATCTGCCACATGGCAACATGCCCGGTTGTAAAGGACCCAGTAATAGCTGTCTATTTTCATTTGTCTTCCCCTGTAAATGATCTGTATGTACCAACCTATCTTTTAAGGTAGGTACCTTCCTTTCTGATATTCTAGGTGGTATTTGGAAAACATTATTTTCCATAGGATAGTCTTTCAAGATAGACCAATGTTTGTATATCACCTTATTTCTCTCATTTTGTGATTATGTTTAATACTAAATACTATCTGTCTGTCTGTTTGTATTCTTCTATTCCCACTTAATGCCTCTACCTGTGTAATATTTTGCACTCGTCCCCTTGCTTGATATAGATTTTTTCTACTATATCCACGTTCTTTAAATCTGTCAGATGCTGTTCTAATTTCATCTTTGAAAATCTGTTCATCTCCACAGTTCCTGTGAATTCACAGAAACTGTGAGAAAGGAATGCTCTCAACCAACCGCTCAGCATGAAAACTCTGTGCATGTAATATAGTGTTACGAGCAGTATCTTTTCGGTATAATGTCGTAGTAAGCCCACTCTCTCCCATCAAAACCCTAACATGTAAGTATGGTATTGAGACTGTACTAGAGTCCATAGTGAAATTCAAATTAATGTCACACATATTTACGTACCCCACAAAAGCCATGAGGTCATCATTTGAACCCAACCACAATATGAACAAATCATCTATGTATCTCTTATAGATTTTAATATATTGGAAAAAATGTTTATTCTGTTCATCCAAGATAAAGGTGTTTTCAAACTCAGACATTTGCATACCTGAGTGCCATAGTGGCCCCCATTGCTGTCCCTCTTATTTGTTTAAAAAAGGTTTTTTCAAACCTAAAATAACTATTTGTAAGAATGAATTCCATTAACATTAGTAATGTTCCTGTTTTGGGATGCGCTCCCAACTCTCTATGATCTAATAATTTCCCCATAGTCATTATTCCCTCCTGATGAGGTATTGAAGTATATAAATCTGAAACATCCAATGTGACTAAAACTGCAGACTTCCTTTCCTCCTATGTTAAATTAACTTATTTTAAGATATTTATAAAATGGGAGGTATTTCTAACATAAGTAGGTATTTTTGCCATTTTAAAATTAAAAAGGATATTTGAATATGGAAAAGACTGTCTACAGATATATTTTTTGAGCGCCTCCCACCCTTTGCCCTAGAAACAGGATCATCATCTTCTATAAGCAACACATCGGGAATGGCAGCATAAATAACGATAAAAAAAGTGTTCATTTCCTGCAGAACCTTTTCCCAACTTTTCCTCCTCAAATATATTACCACTGGAAACAACCAAACTTATAAGTTATAATGAAATGTGCTGCCAGCTTTGTTTTAGTTATGCTAACCATGTAATGATCAAGGTAGAATAATTACTGTACCTCAGTGAGCATACAGTGCTCAGAAATGGCAGTGTATTGTAATGCTCCAAGTGGTTTGCCTTCCTTCAGGAGAAGATATTTGGAACACATACAACCCCAATGATATATTAAAATAATTGAGGCAAGCAATTTACTTGATACCTGATTTACCTAATATTATCTGAGCCAGAACATGAAGTAGGCAATAAACTGTTATCAACTGTTGAACTTTGCACTACTGTATATCTTAAAGTGACATTTATTGTATTGCTTTTTTTTTCTTGTTTTAAAATACAGTAACTCCCTATTCTGGCCCCCATCCCGTGAACATGATGTCAGCTGCATTTTGGACCAGCATAACATTCTGTGGTGATTTGCATATGCAGCCCATGATGCTTTGCATTGTGGGGGCATGTGTGATTTTGCATTTTCTATGCTTACTACACATCTCTTTTGTTGACAAATGACTCTGACATTATTTATGAGTTTATTTATTGTTGTACTGGCTTTTTTTTTTTGGGTTTTTAGTAAGACAGAGAAAAAAGTCAGATAAAGCTTTGAAAAGATTTGTCCATTTCTCTCATTTCACCAATTTTCATACCTTACTGCCAGTGAGAATATATGCTGCACAGTGAGAGAAGCATGCTTTTCTGTGCTGGTAGTTTTTGAAAGCCACATTATGAACAATGCTTATTGAAACATCATACGGCAGCACCTATTCTAAAACAGTTACAGCACTGTATGTGTATCAAACTTCAGTTTTCCTGAAGCACCAACTCCTGAAATGGCAAAAAGATGAACTGCACTGACCTGATGAGCCTGGGCGGATGCCATCTGTAGGTTACTTTGGGGACTTGGAAGAGGAAAGTTCTGCGGTGATAGATCATGTAGCCACCCAGTGGTTAATTATGGAACAGCACTTAAGGCAGTTAAAAAGCAACTGAAACATACCGCAGAAACCGGTGTACCACATTGCTACCACATGGCAGGTAGCTCTCTAATGCACCAAAGGGGAGGTACCGACCGGTATACCTCAGTGCCATGCAACTTTTCTATAGCAATCACTATACATATATAGATATACACACACACACACACACACACTATACTAATAACTACTTAACTTAGAAATGAAATACATAAATCTCTGGTAAGTCCCCACAGGCTTAGAACATTGATGTCCACCCAGCCTACTAGTTTAGGTTCCATGTGCAGAGTTGTAGTCACATGGTACCTTTTTGGCCATTTTGTTTAAATTAATGAGGGGAGAGGTCAAAAAGTGGTGGGATTCTGGTTTTTGGCCTATTTTTCCTTTCAAATTAACATTACATTATTTTCACCCTAGGTTCCCAGCTTTGGACCTTAGGGAGGGAAGCGGGGGTTAGAGTAGTACTAGATGGAGGGTTTTAAAATAAAACAAAGGTTAATTATCATCCTGATCTGAACCTGTTTGAAAAACAAACTCATATCTTCACATGGTTTACCTTTTTCATTCTCTGGATCAGTCTACTTAGGGACACAGCAATACTGAAATCATGACTAAATTAAATATTATGGCCCCAATTCTAGAAAAGAACCACCTGGCGTAACAGCACTTGCGCCAAGTAGAATGGCACAAGTAGCAACTTACACCAGCAGTTGCAACTTGTGCTATTCTACAAAGTGGCCTGCGACACAGCTGTTATGCCGGTAGTTGTGCCATAAACCCCCTGCGACATGGCACTAGGGGGTTTACAGCAGCAGTTGCACCCCATTCCAGAAGGGCAGCAACAAAGTCCCCAATGTTGGGATTCTACAAGAACCCCCGGAGGAGAACTGGCAACGTAAGTTACACTTGCATTTAACTGGTGTAACTTACATCCATCCTCCGAGGGTCCTGTAGAACCCAGTCCATGTGCCCTCCCATGCCCAGACCACCCCCACTGGGCATCACGTGCAATCCCGCCCAATCCCCATACTGTAGATGCCCCCCCATACAGTAATGGCCCCGCAGAGCTGCCCACACCAACTACCCCCCATGCATATGATAAATGCCTCACAGGGCTGCCCACACCCCCATCATCCCCATTAATATCTGGAGCGCGTCTTTCCAGTAGCACTCCTATGGAACTCAATCGGCGGCTGGCCATGGAGGTGAGAGGTGGGCTGTGCCATTCACCAGCTGGGGATGGGTGGGGGGCTGCTGGGTGGGCTGGCATGGCTGGGTGGGGTTGGGGGCCACTAGACCACCAGGGCATGTCAGGGTGTATGCCACATTTGCGGCAGGTGACTTGGGGTTGGGGCACAGGTGGGGGGGTTGACTGTGCCACCCTGCGGGGCATATCTATGGAGGTTTCAGAGGCCAGTTGGTGTGGCCAGCCCCTGCAGGGCACTAACAGGAGGCTTCAGGGGCAGGGGGTGTGGGCAGCCCTTCGGAGCAGCTATTGTGGCTTGCTGGGCAGGGTGGGTGCACTTGCAACCTGCGGCTGCAGGTTGCGACATGCCCATCAGGTAAGCCCTCTGTTTGGCATACCTGGCTGCAGGACTTTGCTGTGGAGACCTTGCCCCTTCTGGAATAGGGCACAGGGTCAATGTTGCAGTTGTGGTTGGTGCAAGTTGCGTTTGGCGGCGACTTGCACCAACCATCTAGAATCAGGCCCTATGTCTTAAAATGTTAAGGGAGAAAGAGAGTGTGTAAAATTCAGGAAAATAATTGGAATGTGTTAAAGAAAATTCATAGATATATTATTATTACAAGATACACATTTTTTCGGATAGAGACTTTAAATTCTTCAGGAACTTATTTCAAGCTAAAGGCACTTATTCTATATTTTATTTATTTATTTATTATTATTTCATAAGACACCTTTGAGCCAAGGCTCTTTTACAAAGGTTCCGTGTCAGAAAACGAGAACAGAACATAGTGAAGACAATAACAAGTATGACAATTTTCCAGCAGCCATAGTCTTTGTCAGGTACATTAATTTTGCATACAGAATTCAGAACATATGTATAATAATTCACAGTTGTACATTAAGTTACATTCATTTGCGAATACTATTCAAGGACATATGTACAATAATTCACAGTTGTACAATGGTTCACAGTAGAATTAGAAGCTATGAGGAGAGAGAGAGAGAGGGGGCAGATACAGGTGAAGGAAGCTATGGGGAGAGAAGGCGGGTAAAGGTGGGGGAATACATAAGGAAGGAGGAAGGGAAGGAGATAGGAGATAGTGGTGAGTAGTGGGGGAGGGACTTAGGAGGGGGGAAATTAGAGGAGAGGAGGATTGGTTAAGTTATGAGAAGCAGTCACAGGAGGCCCTAGTGACAAGGTGCTGATGAAGGCTACACTTAAAACTGCCTAGGGTACTGTTGTTGGCAACTGCAGGTGGAAGTGAGTTATACCAAGATGAGGCTCTGGATATAGAGGAACATTGTCCTTGGGTAGTGCGGCAGTGTGGAACAAAAAAGTAAGATTTTCTGAGCTTCTGGTTAGGACTGAACCCTTGAGGGTAGGAGATTTAAGGTGATCTTTTTGGCTAGCATACAGGTCTGGTATATATACAACTGATGCCGGGGCACTGCCATACTAATAAAAACTAACACAAATTTTACAATAAGAGACTATTTTTGCAATCCTAATGGTAGGTACACTATAGTTACTAAGAAACATAATAAACATATTTTTATGCTTGCCTCTATGCACTTAATTAAGATTACCCTAATTTTTTCACAAATATTTTATAGATTTAACTCAGTTTTCAGTGCCATATCTCTTAGCTGGGGAGTTCAACGTAATGCTTAACCATCTTGATAGAACCCTGGCTCTCTGAAAGAAAGCATAAAGCAGTTTCTTTTATCTTAAGTATAATGAAGGATCTAAATTTAATCAATCATTTTAGGCAGCTGTACCCAATGCAGGAAGTTTATTCCTTTTATTACATACCCAATATATTGCACTCTCAAACTGATCTCTGCCTAGTCTCAAAAAAATGTACCGCACAACACTGAAGATGTCAAATATGGTACTGCAAATATATCTGATCATGCCCGCTCACTATTTCCTTGCAAACTGAAGAGACCTGCTCTGAAAATGAAATATGGAAGTTAGACCCTGAGTTACTAGGAGATAGGATCATCACAGAATTGATTAAAAAAATAAATCAACAAATTCTTTCTCAAGAACTCTATTCACGATATCTCAATTGGGACTATTTGGGACACATTAAGAGCATATCTACGGTGGGTCTGTATCTCATGCTCTACATATAGAAACAAAACTAAATTAATAACCATTAACTAATTAGAATCTGAATTAGCAGCACCAGAACAAAAGTTCATCATATCTGCACAAGAAGACCTTGCAGCAGTATTACTCGTATGAGATAAACTCATTCAAGTATTAGAAATAAGAATGAGGGGTGCAATGATGAAGGTTATTTCTTTAGATGAGAAAATATTATTTCTTTAGATGAGAAACCAGACTGCTTGCTTGCCTTTTAAATACAATGTGAAAAAGAAAGCAATATTATAAATATAACTAAGGACAAGCAAGGGAATTATCAAAGTGAGTCCAGAGTTATAAATAAAATAAATGTCAGACTTTGATATGAAACTATACTCGCTTTAAACTAGTCCTAGCAAGGAAAATACAATTGAATTCTTTTTTTGGGGGGACCTCCACCTTCCTCTGTTCAGAGGATCGGATCCCCCTGTATGCCACCCCCTCTGCCCAGGCTTACCCCCTTGGGTGGGGCCCCCGAATGGACAATGCTCTCTAGTCCTAGCTTACCCACCAGGGCAGGGCCACAGAAGCAGGCCCCCCTGGTGGATACAGATCACAGGAGGAGCGGTGGCAGGCAAGGTGTCAAGGATGGGGGATGGAATTTTGTGGTTGCTGCAGAGATCCCTGGGGGTGGGGATATGCAATGATGGCCAGCATCCACCCTGCCCTCCAATGTGCGCGCCGGCAGCAGCGGTACCCCCGGCTTCTGCCAGAGGTCTGCAGAGCATCGGACACTCTTCTCCCCCACCCCGGAGAAAGAGAGCAGTCCCTGGGATGCTCAATCCTTCTCCCTCAGCCAGCCCTCTGAATTCCCGAGTTTGTCACCAAACCCAGGGTGTCAGCGCCACAAGCGGACACCTTGCCGCTGCACCAGCAGACTGATAATTGAATTCTTGTCCACTCTGAATCTGCACAAACTAAATGAGGGGGGAAAGGATAATTTAGATTGTGACTTCACTCTACAGGAGATTATAAACTATATCACAAATCTCCCAAATAATAAATCCACAGGTCCAGATGGTTTTGGTGATGAATTTTATAAGTTTTTCAAAGAAGATTTAACACCATATTTATACCAACTTTTCAGTACCTTGTTGACAGAAGGCTCTCTCCTATCCTCCGTTAATGAAGCTATAATAACTTTAAAACCAGACAAGTCACTGGAAACATGTATTTCATATAGTCTAATATTCTCGGTAAACACAGACTACACAATATTTGTTAAAATCTTGGCCACTAGACTCACATAAGTTATACGCCAAATAATCCATCAAGACCAGACAGGCTTCACTGGTGGGAGGAAATCAGTGGATAATATTAGAAGGTCGTTAAATCTGATGGAGATCGCCAAATCAAAAACCTCTGCTGTGATAGCCTAAATGCCAAAAAGGCTTTTGATAGAGTGAATTGGGACTTTCTTTGTGTAGTCTTGGAAAAGTTTGGTTTTGGCATCAAATTTTGTAAATTAATAGCTCTAATTTAGAAAATGCCATCAACAATAAGAACTAATGACCAGATATCTTCCCCCATTAAACTTCAAAGGGTGACAAGATAGGGTTGTCCACTCTCCCCTTTATTGTTTGATATATTTATGGAACCCTTCTTCCATAGTGTCAGACAATGCCAAGAAATTGAAGGAATAATGGTTAATAATCAGTGGCATGCCATTTCACTATATGCAGATGATGTCTTGATTTATCATCGTCTCTTTAACCTCATTACAAAATTACTTTCTGGATATAAAATTAACTGGGATAAAACTGAAATCCTTTAATTACAAAAAGAGGCAGACATACAAAATATCTCACTCCCTGTTAACTTTATATGAATGAAAAACAGGTTGAATGTGGTACAGTGCAACCGTCTGAAATGCATAACCTGTTTGCCCTCTGTCATTATGCAGGTAGACTTGTTTTGTTATGGGAATCACTGGGATTCCATTGTCCTGCTCAGGTTAGTGACTGTGAGTGATTAGGAGTGACTGTGTGTTTTAACACTGTTACTGCATGACTGTGAGTTTGGCACTGCATTTAATACACATCAACACCTGTTAATGTCTTAAACACTCAGGTCTTGAAGTACCAGTTAGAGCACTGCCCTATGGAGCTAGAGTTAAGCATTTAAACAGGCTGTTAAATACAGTAACAGGTCAAATTAACATTAAAGAAATAAAAATGGAATTCATACTTTAAAAACCTAATCATCAAATTGGGCTATGCATTAAAGACGTATACTGTACGTTTAATTGGGCATGACTGTACATCTCATTAACTTGGAAGACACTTAATCATCTGGCATCAATTTTAGACAGTATCACAAGTAAAAAGATGCATAATGTGTTTCAATGGAATGTTCAACAATCCTTTCAGTTCCTGATCATTTTAATGCTTTGAGGTTGACAGTGACTTTAGGCTCATTTATCCATGATATTATCTTTTTTGTTTTGCTGAAGACTTCTGGCCTTGTATTCAATCATTGATTCATTGCTAACAGTTCACACTTTGCTATGTTTAAAATAATTACACATGTAATAGAGAGGGGTCCTGCCTAACTTACGTGAGGACCATCCAAATGTAGGAGTAGGGTAAATAACTGGATGACCAGGAACTAGCTGAAACTGAACCAAGATACAACTGAGGGGTTGCTGGTTGGTAGTTGTAGGCAACCAGGTGAAGTGGAAAGGTCTGACAGGGTCCTATTACTTGGTTTGGAAGGGGCATAAGTCATATGTAGCCTAAGCATCATTCCAGATCAATGGTTGTCTCTGGAACAGCATGTGGTGTCATGGTCCAGAGCAGATAAACTAGTACAGCACATTCATTCATGACTTCACATTTGGATACAGCCGAGCTTGACAGAAATGTTCATCTACTACCTGCAGCTTTTGTGAAATTGTGCAGCCAGGCTCATGAATTAGATGATTATAAAATGGGTAGGGCAAATCCTGCATGCTGATTGGTTGATATCTGTGCATGAGATCTGCCTGCACTAGAATGGATGCTATGGGACAGCTACTATGGGATGTGAGCGAACAAGGAAGTAACAGCGCACACAACAAGAAAGCAAGCATTTATAGCTGCATAAATGTTTGATTCAGCCATATGGTTGTTCTGGCAAACAATTACATGTACCAGGGCTAAAGACTAGAACCCCAGCGCTTCGACCAGTGGTCATCGTCATGGGGTTAGATTCTAGCCATTTCACCCTGCTTAAATATCACAGCTGCTGACGACATCCTTTAACAGGTGAACATCATTGCAATTTACAGGCGGCAGTCATTTATTAAGGAGGTCAGATTTGTGAGCCTGCAAAACACAAATGACTCTTTCTAGTGCATTTCTTTCAGCAATATCATGTACCATATCCCATACTAAATATAAACATATAAAATTTCAAACAGTGCATCAGTGTTTGACCAAATTGTATCTAAAAAATGTTACTTTGTTTCTTTTATTAGAAGAACTTTTTTGCATTAAATTGCTTATCATATGATTCCTAGAATCTGCATATCCCACAGTATCCCAAAAAACTGTAAAGATAAAACATTGGAAAAACAGAGTTAGAAAAGATAGAAGATTGGTACCACTGTCTTCCCACAGTGGACTATTTTCCAGATGTCCACACTAGCGATCTCCTTGCCTCTAGTTGTCTTTGTGCATATTAGGGGATCTGCTCCTGTTAATCCTGGACACAGTGGCTAAATAAGAAATGCTGCTGACTATCAAACAAGGTATCAAGCCCAACAATCACCAGCTAAAGGCTTCTATGGATTCCTTCTATGCAGTAGTTTATTTTACTGCTGCGGGTATCTGCACCAGAAGACATTCCTGGATGTGAACTGCTGGTTTCAACCCAGATGTCCAACATGAGATTATGAAAGTGCACTTCAGTTGCCCCCTATCTGTTTGGATAGCAAATGGAGTCATCTCCTAGAGAGAAAAAAAACCCTAGTACACTACAAGTATCATTTTGCAAGTAAGCATCTGTCCTCAATTAGGAAAGCGCATCATTGTTTTACCCTCTACATTGATGTTTTCTCAAACTTTTATTATCTACCATTATGAATAATCATATTCTCATTATCTTGACACAGTGCACCTCTCGGCCTCTGCCAGTGACTTAAGCTTGCACTAAAGGATGTACTCACACTGTGAGAAATTGACTTGGTAGCTAGCTGTACTCAAGCACAGGGTAGCTGAGACACAGACCTGCTTGCCCATGGTGTCTACTTTGCAAGACTCCTTGCTTGAGGGGTGCACTGTGACCTCCTTGGGCACTGTGACTTTGTCATTCTCAGCCAAAATAACAATCTATGCTCTAGGTTTCTATGACATAGGCTATTGGCTGAATGAAATATATGTGGGTTTAGCCTTTAGGGGCCACATATTTGTTGCCTGACGTTTTGGGGATAGCTGCCACAGTAGCAGGCCTCCTGCAAGCTACATCTGAGAGAGTTTCTAGGGCTGGCTGGATGGGAGGAATGATGGAGACTGGGATGTTAGGCATAGTTAGGAACTCCATCTGGAGTCACCTAGGCTAGTCTATAGCTGGTGTCTCAAAATTTAAAGTGCTGCGCATACTTTTGAGCAGAACTTGGAAGGAGAGATCCTCCTAAGGCACAATAAATGGAAATTACGTAACTACCGTAATTCTTGATCTTCTTGGATGAACTCTCCACCACTCATTCACACTAATGGGACTATGCTGGAGGTGCTACGACCCTGAGGGAGCCAAAAATCTTCATGAGGGCCGGCGCTGGATAGGACCATGCATGCACAGTGCCACAAGACTAGCTCACGCCATATAGGCTATCTCGGAGTCAACCCTCCAACCACCTCAATACCTTTTTAACTGAGGAGTTACAGCATAAACTAACTTAAGAAAACCTAACCTTAACTTACGGGCATCAGATGGCCTGGATGACCCATGTAAGAAGGGTCAATTCAACAACGTCTTCACAGTCCGAACCACAAAGAAGTGAAGACCAAAAACAGAATGAGTGAGCTTGGGTTGGGGGGGCATATGAATGAATGGTGGAGACTTCATCCTAGAAGATCAAGAATTACGGTAGGTATGAAATTTCCATATCTTCCTGGACTAAAAGTCTCCACCACTCATTCACACTAATGGGAGAGTACTGAGCTAAAAACCAATCCCCCAAGTAGGAAGGCAGGAGACAGAGCTCACTCAGGACGGAAGTCCATAAGGATTGTCCTGCCGAAGAAGTGTGCTGTCTGGCATGGACACCCAGAGCTTAGTGCTTCACAAAGGTGTGCACTGAGCTCCAAGTCACCACCTTGCAGCTGTCGGCAAAGGGTACATTACAAGTCTCTGCCAGGGAAGCCACAGCTGCTCTGGTAGAGTGGGTGTGAACCTGACCTTCCAACTTGACCTGCGCCATGGAGTAGCAGTGTTGAAGACATGCTACTAACAATGCAGATATACATCTAATGGCAACAGGCTGACCCAGCCGAGGCATACTGAAAGATACAAGAGTTGTTTGGATTGTGTATCCCTTTCGTTCTGTCAATGTAGAATCGCAGAACCCTCTTTACATCCAGAGAATGAAGGGAGCGCTCTCCTTCATTCTGGAAGTTAACAAAGTAAGTAGGGAGAAGCAAGGGCTGGTTGAGGTGAAAGTCCGAAACCACTTTGGGTAAGAATTTAGGGTGAGTATGGAGTACCACCTTGTCCTTGTGAAAGACGGTGTAAGGGGGTCTGTGACCAAAGCATGGATTTTGGAGACATAGAAACATAGACTTTGCTGGCAGATAAGGACTGCTGGCCCACCCAGTCTGCTCATTTCCCTATTTAATGGATAAGTTGCAGATCCTAGTTAACCAACAGCCTACTTCCTCCTACCCCCCACTAGAATTGCCTTATGTCTGTCCCATGCATTCTTGAATTCTCCCACTGTTTTTGACCCCACTACCTCCTCTGGAAGGCTATTCCATGTGTCCACCAGCCTCTCTGTGAAAAAATACTTCCTCATGTTGCCCCTGATCTGTCCCCCCTTCTATCTTCAAATTGTGCCCCCTTGTTCTTGTACATCTCTTTTTCTAAAAGATGCTACCCTCTTGGACTTTGTTGATTCCCTTGAGATGCTTGAATGTTTCCATCATGTCCCCCCTCTCCCTCCTTTCCACCAGGGTATACATATTAAGCTCCTTTAGTTTCTCTTCATATGGCTTCTGGTGCAGACTCTGCACCATTTTAGTTGCCCTCCTCTGGACTGCCTCCATCCTGTCTATGACCTTGCAGAGATGGGGTCTGCAGAGCTGCACTCGGTATTGTACTCCAGATGGGATCTCACCAACTGTCTGTACAGAGAGATAACTTCCTGTTTTCTACTAGTGATGCCTCTTCCTATGCATTCCAGTATCCCCCCAGCCCGCCTTACTGCCTTCTCACATTGCTTGCCTACCTTTAAGTCATCTGATATGACTATGCCCAGGTCCCATTCCATTTTTGTTGTTAGTACCTCCCTCCCCCATTGTGTACTTTTCCCTGGGTTTTGTTTCCCAGGTGCATTACTTTGCAATTCTTTGCATTTAATCTAAGCTGCCATACTTTTGACCATTCCTCCCACCTTGCCAAGTCCCTTCGCATCCTTTCCACCCCCTTGTGTATCAACCCTGTTGCAGATCTTTGTGTCACCTGCAAAGAGGCATACTTTTCCTTCCAGCCCCTCCACAATGTCACCTATAAAGACATTAAAGATGACAAGTCCCAGTAATGAACACTGCAGTACCCCACTAGTAACCCCCCTTTCCTTGGAGTGAACTCAGTTTACTATTATCTCCTACATCCTGTTGTCTATCCAATTTTTTACCCAGGTTACCACCCTGGGACCCACTCCCAGGCTGGCTAACTTGTTTATTAATCTTTTGTATGGGACTGTGTCAAATGCCTTGCTAAAGTCTAGGTAAGCCACATCCACAGCCCCTCCCTGGTCTACTACTTCGGTCACCCAGTCAAAGAAATCTATTAGATTTGTCTGACATGACCTCCTTGCTGTGAATCCATGCTGCCTTGGGTCCTGTGCCCCACTGACCTCTAGGTACTCAACAGTTCTTTCTTTCAGAAGTGATTCCATAATTTCCCCTACCACTGAGGTCAAACTAACATGTCTGTAGTTTCCTGCATCTGCCTTTCTCCCACTTTTGTGGAGGGAAATAACATCTGCCTTCCTCCAGTCCTCAGGTACCACACCATCCTCCCATGATTTGTTAAAAAAGGTAGTCAGTGGTGTCACTAGTTCTCTCCTTAGTTCTTTTAGAATTCTGGGGTAAATCCCATCAGGCCCCATTGCTTTGTGCACCTTGAGTTTTAGAAGTTATTTCAGGACCCTTTCTCCTGTGAATGGACTGGTATCAACTCCCCTATCCACAGTGCTTCTATTGTTTGGTTTAGGTACCTCCCCTACTCTTCTTTTGTGAATACTGATCAAAAGTATTGATTCAGGATCTCTGCCTTTTCACTGTCACTTTCTGCCCACCTCCCTTTCCTTCCCCTTTATTAAGCCTCATGATCCCTCCCTTGGTCTTTTTTTGCTTCCTAATGTACCTATAAAAGGTGTTATCCCCCTTCTTAACAGAGTTGGCTATCTTTTCCTCTGTTTGGGTCTTTGCTATTTTGACTGCCTTCCCTGCTTCCTTCTGCTTTAACTGATCCAGTTCCCTGTCCTGCTCCCTGTGTGATTCCTTATACTTCCTGAATGTTATCTTTTTCTCCCTAACCTTTCCTGCCACCTCTTTTGAGAACCATAGTGTTTTTCTGCCATTCTAAGGATGCCTTCTATCATTTCCTTGTCCCTTTCCTCCCCCTGAGATGGGGGTCTGTAAACAACACCGGTGCGGATTGTGGTGCCATTTCCTGTCTCAAAAGTGACCCACAGTACCTCCTCTCCTCCCTGTTTACCCTTTAGTTCCATTGCTTTGATCCCTTCCCCTACGTAGAGAGCTCCCTCTTTTACCCTCTCTGTCCCTCCTGTGGATTGTGTACCCTGGTATATTGACATCCCAGACATGGTTCTCTGTGCACCATGTTTCTGTGACTACCACAATATCCAGCAATCCTGCTTCCATCAAGGCCACTAATTCAGGAAGCTTGTTACCCAGACCATGGGCATTGGTACTCATCGCCCTCCATTTTTTGATGGCATTACCCCTTTTAGCCCCATCCCTGCCCTTACTGCCTTTGCCTTTTTCTCCATTGAACCTGTCCTGCTTCCCATCGACTTCTCTACCTTGGTGTTTACTTTGCTAACTACCCCATTTTGTGGGGGGGGGAGGTTGAGAATTTCCTGCTCTTTTCAGTGCCTCCCCCCCTTGGCTAGTTTAAAAGCTTTCCTATGAAGCATGTAAACCTATCACCTAAGACCCTGGTTCCCCTCCTGGACAGATGCAGACCATTGTGCCAGTATAGACTTGTATCCCTCCAGGTGGACACCCAGTCCCCAATGAAGCCAAAACCCTGTGCTCCACACCAGTTTTTCAATCATTCATTGAATCCCATGGTGCAGAGCACCATAGCCTCACTCATGCCATAGACAGGTAGCATCTCTGAGAAAGTTACAGTGCATGCTACTTGTCTAAGACCCTTCCCCAACTCCACAAACTCCTCTTGTACTGCTCTGATCCCATTCCCAGCTAGATCATCTGTCCCTAGGTAGGCAATGACATCCAGCTCTCACTCCCATGCAGCTGCTTCCATGATCCTGAGGATTCGCTTCCTGTCCCTCCAAGTCATGGCACCAGGCAGGCACCTTACCTCCCTCACCCCTCCCTCCCCCAGTTCTACCCCCCTAACAATTGAGTCCCCCACCAGGAGTTGTTTCCTTCCCCTGTGGGGTCCCATGCCACCCTCCTTTGGGTCTCCATTATGGAAGTTCACATCATCCTCCTTGGTCTCCACTGTGGGTGCCTCCATAGAGAAACCATGCTCCACCAGAATGGTTGGACCCCACGAGCAAAAGTGACCGCCACTAAGAAAGCTGTCTTCCAGGTCAGAAATTTCAATTTACAGTTAGCTAGCAGCTCAAAGGGTTTACAGGTGAGCAATCTAGCACCAGGTTAATATCCCATGAAGCCACCAGTCTACTGACCGGGGGTTTAGTTTGTAGGATACCTTTTAGGAATCTCTTGACTAATGGTAACTGAGCCAGTGATGTGTTCTGTACTTGGTCAAGATAAGCTCAAATGGTGCAGAGGTGTATCTTCACTGCCGAGTATTGCAGACCTGCGATCAATACAACTATGCGGCACCTCAACACCTTACTTAGTGGGCAACAGAAAGGGTCCAGATGGGACTTTGCACACCAGATGGAGAAGCATTTCCACTGAGCTGCGTAAGCCTTCCTGGTGGAAGGCTTATGCACAGTTAAGAGGATTTCTGTGATTGTCTGGGAAACCTTAAACCTGCCCACTTTTATCTCCTCAGGAGCCCAGCATGGAGATGAAGGGAGTGCAGGTTGGGATGGCCCAAAGGTCCCTGTGTTAGAAGGTCCACTCATAGAGGGAGCTGCCTCTGAGGAACTTCTGACAGTCTGTAGATCAATGGAAATCACATCTGTTGAGGCCAGTATGGGGCGATGAGAATCATCTTGCCCCCCTGTGCCTCCAACTTGAGCAGCATCCTCTGAGTTAAGGGAAGAGGAGGAAAAGCATACAGGAAGCATCTTGTCCACTGCAGTCTGAATGCATCCTGACAGAAAATGCCAGGTTCTGGATTTCTGAAGCAGGATAGAGGCAGTTTTGCATTGAGTGGGGATGCAAAAAGGTCCAGGTCCGGACTGCCCCACTCATTGAATAGTGACTGCATGACATCTAAACTGATGCATCATGCTCAAGGCACCACTCTCACATCCTCATGGCCTCCCTACACAGAGGGTAGGGGAGCACTCCACCCTGCCTGTTGATGTAATACATCACAGCTTTGTTGTCCATCCAAAGGAGGATCACTTCATGGCAGAGGACATCCTTCAGGACTCGGAAAGAATATAAGACAGCTCTCATCTCTAAGATATTTATGAGAGGATGAGACTCCTCCTGGCTCCTCACCTGAGTATGGAGGTCTTGACAGTGAACTCCCCAACCAATCCAGAATGCATCCATGGTGATGGTGATCTGAGATTTCAATGGGGTAAGGGGTAGATCTTGCAGAAGCTTGTCCAACAGCATCTGCCATGCAAGTAATTTTGTCTGAGGCTCTATCACTTTATGTGGAGGATTGCGGGTGTGTGGTCAGTTACCACTGCTTGCTGTAGATGGTGCCATGAGTCCCAGCATCCGCTGCATCAAAAAGGGCCCGAACAGAAATGTTTTCCGTGATGTAACAAGCCATCTGAAAATGTAATTTGTCCCATCCTCCAGAAGTAAAACCCTCACCTTGGAGGGGTTCTATGTGATAACAGTGATTGCCGAATGGCAATCACCGTTTAGGTAGATTGTACATTGCCGAAAATAAAAATGGTGCAGAAGGCACCCTGGATCCCAATAGGTCCTTGAGAGAGGCCAGACATGTCTAGTTCCCATCCCCAGGGTTCCCACCAGACTGAGTGGGCAAGTTACCAGTAGGACTGCACTATCCACCAAGCCCCTGAGGGTAGTGCTTTGTAATGCCAGATCGATCAGAAACAGGACTGCAATTATAGCAGACTTGGTTTCCTCAGTTGATCTGGCTTGCATCACTGAGACTTGGGTGGGTGACAATGCCAGCCTGGTTTTAGAGGCTGCCATCCCCCTGGTACTCGGTAGTGCACTGCCCCAGAGTGGAGCGCAGGAGTCAGGGAGTGGCCATCTGTTTTAGATCTGAGCTTGGCTTCACTGTGCATCCAGTCAGAAGACCAGGTTCCTTGGAATGTGTGGCCATGCATGGGGGTCTGGGCTCAGGTTGTAGGATTCTCCTGGTTTACCACACCCCTGGGGCAGCGGGTGAATTCCTGCAGGAGGTAGCCGACTTTGTTGGTAAAATGTTGGAGTCCCCTAGATATTTAGCTCTGGGGGACTTCAATGTTTGGGCCTACGATGAATCCTCCAGGCTAGGTTACAACCTCCTCCAGACTATGTCATCTCTGGGCCTGTTGCAAGACATTTCTTCTGTGACCCACCACGCCGGCCACATATTCGACCTGGTTTTCTTGCTGGGGCTTGAGATTAGCAGCCTCAAAACTGATCGGGTCGTTTGATCTGATAATTGCAGAGTGGAGTTCTCATTTGAGGCCCCCTCAAGAGCCCCCCCTGCAGAGATGGTCACCTACTGCCCTTTGAGGGGCTGGACCCTGGAAGGATTTCTGGCAGTGGCTGATCTATCTAGTGTGGGTAGCACATGTGTAGGGGGCATGGGTGACTCTGTCGTAGCCTATAATTGGGTGATGTTGGCTGTGCTTGGCTCCCTTGCACTGGTTCATGTACAACCTAAATACTCTCACCTGAGATCCCCATAGTTTGATGGGGAGCTCAAGGAGATGAAGAGTATGGGTCAGAGGTTAGAGTGCTGCTGGCGGAGGTCTGGGCTGGAGGTGGATAGACTGGCCCTGCGCTCCCATTATGGTGAGTATCAGGGGACAATCACCCGTAAGAATGTAGAGCTCCTGTCCAGGGAGATTGCTGCTGGAAAGAATCGACCAACAGTGCTCTTTCAGACAGTGGACAGGCTGTTAAACCCAGCCTGTCTACAGCTGAAATAAACCTTTTCTGACGTGTTATGTGAAGAGTTTGCTCGATTCTTCTTGGACAGGGTGTCCACCATCTGCCAAGGCGTTTCACCAGTGAGCCTCAACACGGCTGACAGTGGTCACCTTTGGCATCCAGAGAGCACTCCGCCTAGTTGGGAGGAGTTTAAATCAGTGGAGGTGGCCAAGGTCATTGAGGTTACAGTTAAGCTGAAGCACACATACTGTGAACTGGACGCGGTGCCGACTCGTTTCTTAATGGATGTTGACACTGCTGCCCGTGTTCATTTTTGATGAGGGCTACTGCTCTAGCCTCAGAGGGGCCTTCCCAAATGCCTTGAAAGAGGCACTCCAATTAGACCTCTTCTGAAGAAACCATCATTAGACCCTGACGTCAAGTTGAATTACCGTCCAATCTCCAACCTCTCATTTTTAGTTAAGGTTGTCAAGAATGTTGTGGAGCAGCAGCTTGAGGAGCACCTTGTGGCTTTTGATCTTTACAAGCCCCTCCAGTCTGGGTTTTGAGTGAGGCACAACATGGAAACCGCACTAGTTCGGGTGCACAATGACCTCCTCAGGGCTAGAGATCGAGGGAAGGGGACAATTCTCATTCTCCTCGATCTCTCTTCAGCTTTTGACACGGTAGACCACTGTGTGTTATTCAACCACCTGAGGGAATTTTGTGGACTCACCAGCACTGTCATCTGCTGGTTTGAGTCCTACCTCACAAACGGGAGGCAACGGGTATTAATGGAGAACTTCTCCTCCTCCCCTAGCCTCCTGTCATGTGGAGAACCTCAGGCCTCGTTCCTGTCACCAATGTTGTTTGCCATATACATGCTGCCGCTGGGAGAGATCATTCAGAAATACAGGCTGGGTTTTCATTGCTGTGCGGATGATACCCAGCTGTATCTTTCCTTTGCCCCTGGGACATCCAGTGCAGTGGAAGTGTTAAATAACTGCCTTGCCGAGATCAACGCCTGGATGGCTTCCAGCTGGTTGCGACTGAATCCCGATAAGACAGAGGTACTGGTGGTGGAGTCAAACAGGGGGTGTGACAGGTTGGCCTCTGGCACAGAAACAGGTTTATTCCTGGGGACTGTGCCACTGAAGGCCTCCTCTAGGGTGTGTGATCTTGGTGTGACCTTTGACAGTGGATTGGCATTTGAAGTTGAAGTGTCATCCTTTATCTGGACCAGCTTTTACCATCTTAGAAATATCACCAGGATCAGGCCCCTAGTTCCACCTATGGACTGCCCCACCTTGGTACATGCCTTTGTGATGTCAAGACTTGACTACTGTAATGCACTTTACCTCGGGGTCTCAGGAGGTACCCTCTTCTGGCTGAGCTAGTGCAGAATGTGGCTGCTAGGCTGTTGACGGGGAAGTCAAAATACTGCCACATCACCCTGGTGCTGCATGAACTGTACTGGGTGCCGGTCAGGTGGAGGATCCTCTTGATGGTGGGCTTGCTCACCTTTAAGGCCCTACATGGGCTAGGCCCTGGATACTTGTCTGACCTTCTTACACCTGCCACCTCGGTCCGCTCCCTCTATTCTTCCTCTAGGGGCCTCCTTGCAATTCCCAGGATGAGGTTAAAATCTGCCAGCGACAGAGCATTTATTGTCGCCGGCCCCGTCCTGTGGAATTCACTTCCACCATCTGTAAGGGAGGCCCCTTCAGTTGAAGTATTCAAGGTCCACCTCAAGACCCTCTTGTTCAGTCAAGCTTTCCCAGACACTGTCTTTTAAATCTCATTTCTGGGATAGCCCTATTAGTGACTGTTTTTAGCTCAGATTGCTTATTTATATGATCTGTTTACTTTATTAATACTGTTATTTATGTCTTTGTTTTTATTTTATGAATAGTTAGTATTCTATGTATGGTGCCCAGAGCCTCTGGGAGTGGGCACCTTGCACTTCAGCCTGTATATTATCAGAATCCTCCAAAAGGCATTAAGCAAAGTGTTTGGATGCTAACTGTAAAATGGATTTCTGTTTAATCATTAATGCATCATGATCTTGACCATATGCTGGTTGCTTAACCAAGAGAAACATACGCGGGGCTCAGCCAACTTTCTAATGTACCTTGAGGGGGAACTGGTTCCAGTAGATACAGCACATCTAGCTTTAAGAGCACTTGTTTGATACAGATTTCAGCAACCTCCACCTCACTGGCAGTTGGTGAAATCTCTGTTTCCTGTCTAACACAGTGGAACAGATTGGCTTCTCTGTGATGGCGATGTCTCAGCACCAATTCTGACAATGCACCTGGGATATCCAGCTCTTTTAAAACCTCGAGGATGGGCCCAGTGGCATGGAGGGCTAAAGTGCTAGATGCCTTACATACCACCATGCTGGCACCCTGGGTTTGGAAGAGGACTCTGGTTGCCGATGGTTGGGTGGGGAGGGAGAGGATCAAGCATCAAAGGGATGGCTCACTTCTCCTGGGTAGGGAAGACTTGTTTGCCCAGCCTCTGACTTCTACTGGTTGGAGGCCTGGTGGTAGTACAGGCAGTGGGCAGCATGAAGGGAGCGGGTACGGTTATGTGACTCATGTGAACCTCCACATGCACATATCGATTAGGCTGTGGGAGGGGAAAGAGGGAAAATGGAAAAATGGGGGCAGGGGCTTCCTGAAGCCCTGCTAGTCCACCCCTGGATCTGCACTGCCACCTGGGACCATCTGGTCCATTTGTATATGTGTCTCTGGTGGGGCCAGCCCTCCCCTCACTGGCCCTACCATGGGAGAAAATACATTGAGGAAACCTGACCAGGCAAGTCTCAGGGGAGGTAGATGCCTGTGCGGGGGGACAGGGACAAGGCTGATGAGCTGCCCCAGCTACCACAAAAGAAAAACCTTTATTTAAAAGAAAAAAAAAAAAAAAACAATTCAAGGGTATCTGAGGACATTCCAAAATAAGCAGATAGCAAAAAAGTTTTAACTGACTGATGATATCTCTAGAGTGTGACCTAGGAAAACAGCTGCTGCAGCAACACCAGACAGAAGCAGACCTGTATATTATTAAATTTTTTTGTAAAGTTTATTGGTTTTAAAAGACCGGTTTTTAAACATAAACACATGGCAATCCACACAGAAGTTAACATTAGACCAGCACATCTTACAGCAGGATCCTTTACTACAATTGCTCAGGGTATTCCAGTGTCTGTGGGTAACAGAGATATATTAAGAAACAAATATATGTTCAGATCTGCCACAAAGTGCCAGCAATGGAAAGGCTTGGTTATCTAAATATTGTACCACATAGGTTCTTGAGTTGACTACACACAGCCAATAAATCCCTTGTACTAGCCATTATACCATGACATAAATCCAAAGTACCAAATGCTGCATTTTGATTGGGTGGCTGGCACCTTCCTGCCATGGTAAATCCTACGCTATACCCATGGCAAAAGGTGCCAGCCACCCGCATCACCAACAAAATCGATCCGACCCTCCAATTTAAAAACCTACAGTTGTCATGTTTAATTCCTCCATAAACAGCACCCTCCCAGCTGTCTCTCACAGGTCACGAAACATTTGTATAAACATTGCCTCGCATACAGTAAATTCAAATTCCACACTCCCAGCATTTCTCAAAAAAGTAACTGCAGCCTGAAAAACATTATGTCAAACCTTCTAAAAATCATTCCTGTAACGCTCGCTCCCTCTGAATTCCATCGCACCGCTGCAACACAACATAGAAAACTTAGAAACATAGAATTTGACGGCAGATAAGGACCGCTTGGCCCACCTAGTCTGCCTATTTTCCTACCTAACAGATAAGCTGCAGATACTAATTAACCAACAGCTTACTTCCTCCTACCCCCCACTAGGACTGCCTTATGTCTGTCCCATGCATTCTTGAATTCCCCCACTGTTCTTGACTCCACGACCTCCTCAGGGAGGCTGTTCCATGCATCCACAACCCTCTCTGTGAAAAAATGCTTCCTCACATTACCTCTGAGCTGTCCCCCCTCTATCTTCAAATTGTGCCCCCTTGTTCTTGCACATCTCTTTTTCTGAAAGATGCTACCCTCTTGGACTTTGTTGATTCCCTTGAGGTACTTGAAAGTTTCTATCATGTCCCCTCTCTCCCTTCTTTCCTCAAGGGTATACATATTAAGCTACTTTAGTCTTTCTTCATATGTCTTCTGGTGCAGACCCTGCACCATTTTGGTTGCCCTCCTCTGGACAGCCTCCACTCCGTCTATGTCTTTGTGGAGATGGGGTCTCCAGAACTGCACACAGTACTCCAGATGGGGTCTCACCAACTGTCTGTACAGAGGATAACAACTTCCTGTTTTCTACTATTGATGCCTCTTCCTATGCATCCCAGTATCCCCCCAGCCTTCCTTACTGCCTTCTCACATTGCTTGCCCACCTTTAGGTCATCTGATATAATTACCCCAGGTCCCTTTCCATTTTTACTGTTGTCAGTATCTCATCCCCCATTGTGTACTCTTCCCCTGGGTTTTTGTTTCCCATGTGCATTACCTTGCACTTCTTTGCATTGAATCTGAGCTGCCATACATTTGACCATTCCTCCAACCTTGCCAAGTCCCTTCTCATCCTTTCCACTCCATCTTGTGTATCAGCCCTGTTGCAGATCTTTGTGTCATCTGCAAAGAGACATACTTTCCTTCCAGTTCCTCTGCAATGTCACTTACAAAGACATTAAAAGGACTGGTCCCAGTACTGAACCCTCAGTACCCGCTAGTAACCCTCCTTTCTTCACTCTGTACTCCATTTACTACTACCCTTTGCGTCCTGTTGTCTAGCCAATTTTTATCCAGGCTACCCTTGGGACCCACTCCAAGGCTGGCTAACTTGTGTATTAATCTTGTGTGGACTGTATCAAATGCCTTGCTAAAATCTAGGTAGGCCATGTCCACAGCCCCTCCCTGGTCTACTACTTAGGTCACCCAGTCAAAGAGATCTATTAGATTTGTCTGACATGACCTTCCCATCGTGAATCCATGCTGCCTTGGGTCCTGTGCCCCACTGGTCTCTAGGTACTCAACAATTCTTTCCTTCACAAGTGATTCCATCATTTTCCCTACCACTGAGGTCAAACTAACTGGTCTGTAGTTTCCTGCCTCTGTCCTGCTCCCACTTTTGTGAAGAGGATCACATCTGCCCTCCTCCAGTCCTCAGGTACCACCCCATCCTCCCATGATTTGTTAAAGAGTAGTCAGTGGTGTCACTAGTTCTACCCTTAGTTCTTTTAGAATTCTTGGGTGAATCCCATCAGGCCCCATTGCTTTATCCACCTTCAATTTTATTAGTTCTTTCAGACCCTTTCTTCTGTAAATGGACTGGTATTGATCCCGTCTTCAGAGTGTTTCTCTTGTTTGGTTTGGTACCTCCCCTCCTCTTCCTTTGTGAATACTGAGCAGAAATATTCGTTCAGTATCCCTGTTTTCACTGTCACCCTCTACCCACATTCCCTCCCCTTTATTAATCCTCAGTATCCCTCCTTTGGTCTTTCTTCACTCCCTAATGTACCTATAAAAGGTCTTATCCCCCTTCTTAACAGAATTGGCTATCCTTTCCTCGGTTTGGGCCTTTGCTATTCTGACTGCCTTCCTAGCCTCTTTCTGCTTTAACTGATAAAGTTCTTTGTCCTGCTCCTTCTGTGTTTCCTTATATTTCCTGAATGCTATCCTTTTCTCCTTAACTTTCCCTGCCACCTCTTTTGAGAACCATAGCAGTTTTTTCCTTCATTGTGTTTTGTTGATTTGCTTTACACAAAGGCTTGTTGCCTCTGTGATGGCTGTTCTGATTACTCCCCATTGTTCCTCCACCCCTCCTTCTTGCCTGTTTGCTAGTGCTTTTCTGAGGCACTCTCTCATTTTCCCAAAGTCAGCCCTCCTAAAGTCCAATACTCTTGCTTTTGTATAGCTTGATTGTATGGCTGTGTTTATGGTGAACCACACTGTTTGGTGGTCAGTTGTTCCCAGATGGCTACCCACTTCTAAATCTGAGATTCTTTGTCCCCATTTGAGAGTACCAGGTCTAAGATTGCTCCCTCCCGAGTGGGTTTCAGTACTAGCTGTCTGAGGCATGCCCCCTGTAGGGCATCAAGAATGACCCTGCTCTTGGATATGCCTGCAGCAAAGGTGCTCCAGTTAACATCTAGCATATTCAGGTCCCCCATTAACAATATCTCCCCTTTTTCTGCCATTCTAAGGAAGCCTTATATCATTTCCTTGTCCATTCCCTCCCCCTGAGATGGGGGTCTGTATACAACCCCCATGAGGATTGTGGTGCCATTTCCTGTCTCCAGGGTGACCCAGAGTGCCTCATCTGCTCCCTGTTTACTCTTTAGTTCTGTTACTTTGATCCCTTCCTTTACATAGAGAGCTACTCCTCCTCCTCTTTTACCCTCCCTGTCCCTCCTGTAGATTGTGTATCCTGGTATGTTGACATCCCAGTCATGGTTCTCTGTGTACCATGTTTCTGTGACTGCCACAACATCCAGGCAACCCTCTTCTATCAAGGCAACTAGTTCAGGGAGCTTGTTACACAGGCTACGGGCATTGGTACTCATCACCTCCACTTTTGATAGCCTTACCCCTTTAGCCCCATTCCTGTCCTTACTGCCTTTGCCTTTTTTTACATTTACCTCTGTCCTGCTCCCTAATAACTTCTCTACCTTGGTGTTTACCTCACTAATTACCATGTTTTGTGGGGGGAGGCTGGGATTTCCCTGCTCCTTTTCAGTGCCTCCCCCCTTGGCTAGTTTAAATGCTTGCCAATGAAGCATTTAAACCTCTCACCTAGGATCCTGGTTCACCCCATGGACAGATGCAAGCCATTGCACCAGTATAGGTCTGCTCGCTTCCTTTCTCCTGCCTCTTCACTCACACCTCCTAAACATGAAAAGCACACCACTAGCCATTCTTTTGTGTGCAAGAAAAAAATGATAATGTGAAACAAAATAACAGAAAATAAACCCCGATATTCCTTGACTCACACTACTACTTCCTACAGACTGTAAAGTCAAACCGGAAGCATACGCTCACTCACAGATGGCAACCCGTTACTGCTCACACCAAAGCAAGGCTATTTTCTATCATGCACCAAGAATCTAAACAAAAAAACAGTTTAAAATGGAGAATAAAACTATTTTTTATTATTTATATACATATATTTTTTAACAAACTCAAGGTATGATTGCAATAAGCCACTCGGGAAATTGTGGGTTATCGGGGGATTCATGGCTGGCGGATTTACCCACCGGCTGCGCCTCATGGGCAAACCACTCAGCCATGGTAAATCCTCGACAACCCACACCCCTTGTGGCTTATTGCTTAATTATATCACACGTTATGGCAAACCCTATCTCCATTCCCTCCCCCTAGAATTCCATAAAAATGAAAAATATTTGTAAACATATTTTAGAAAATATCCCAGCTTTAAACACCATATAGTGTTTGGTACCCTAAGCCAGTTATTTGCACACTTTATATTAGTACAGTAACTTAACCAGTTATTAAGATCCTTGGAAAAAGACCATACCTGGAAAATCTGGCAGTGATGGAGTCCATAAACAGTCTATGGTAAAGAACTAAGTCCAATCTGGACAAAAAAGTAACAGGGACTGTTAATAAATGAAATTATGTAATGCATAACTTTGTAAGACAGTCTCCAAATAAGAACATGTGTAGATTGTGTCCTCTCACAGTCAGCGACTGCCGACCTAAGAAGGAGGCCAGGGGCCAGAAGGAGGCTATATGCGACTATGGGTTAGGTGCCATTTTAAGAAAATGAGGGTCTATACTACTCTCAGTACGTAAGCCTACAAAGCAGGAATGTACAGTAAGGGAACATTTTTAAATTAAAATAGGATACCTGGATTTACCACACAAATGCATATCACAGTCTCTATTCAGCACAAAGAGCATTCAGCTAACACACACCCTGCCCCCTCCACATCCAATATCCCTGTTTGCACAGATCAAACCAAATAGTTACACTTATTCATCATTCTGCTCAGATGGTTCATCTTGGGTGCCAAAATCAGTTCTGGTCTGGTTTACCACTGTGTTGGCTTCTTTAGGGTCCTGAAAATGTATTGTTTGTCAGCATAAATTATTTTCAGCCTGGCAGGGTACTGAAGAGCATGCAACACTCCAAGGGACTGCAGTGTATCAAAGGCCCTCATGCAGCCCCTGGTAGCAAAACATAAGTTGGGGAAGATTTAGATTTTAGTGTGGATCACCAAAACAACTGGCCCCATTTGCCATTCCACTGGTAGTATTCTGTCTGTCTCATGCAGGCTGGCGAGAACTAGTAGGAGGGTTTGAGAAGTGGAATCCTCATCCCGTCTTTTCCTGGGTGTGATCTGATAGGCACAATAAACCACAGGACCAAACTCTACCTGGAGTTTATTTTTGAGCCCCTGTCCCATTTTTGGGCCCGACTCTCAAAGCTCCTGGCTGGGTGCAAGGGGCGTCTGCCACAGAGAATGGCGAAAGGTGATCCTTGTGCCAAAAAATGCACCAGGAACAATTCACAAAGGCAGCCTGTGTCGCCTGCAGGCTGATTGCCCAAAACCGGGCTTGCACCACCCATGCACCACAAAATGAGCTGTGGCAAGGCACTGGGGGCATGCAGTAGATACAGGCTACCAAAGCTCTACCATCGGTATTCACATAACACACTCAGAAGGCAAATATCTAAGTACCCTTAGACCAGCCAGGGCTGGTTTAAGAGGACTTAGAAACTCACCTTCTGGGTGCGTTGGATACTTTTGTGGCAATGTGCCGCAGTCCTCCCCCCAAGCCCCAATCACTCGTTTTATTAATAAAGAACTCCCTGGTAGTCTAGTGCCCCCCCTCAAGTCCCGATCACCCATATTATTAATAAAGAACTCCCTGGTAGTCTAGTGCCCCCCCTCAAGCCCCGATCACCCACAGTATTAATAACTCCCTGGTAGTCTAGTGCCCCCCCTCCAGCCCTGATTGCCCGTAGTATTAATAAACAACTCCCTGGTAGTCTAGTGCCACCTCCTCAAGCCCCAATCACCCATTTTATTAATAAACAACTTCCTGGTAGTCTAGGGCTCCCCCCATGTCCCGACTGCCAGTATTATTAATAAAGAATAAAGAAGTCCCTGGTAGTCTAGTGTCACCCCTCTAGCCCCAATCACCTGTAGTATTAATAAACTTCCTGGTAGACTAATGCCTTCCCCCAAGCCCAAATCACCCACATTATTAATAAACAACTCCCTGGTAGTCTAGGGCCCCACCATGCCCCAATCACCCATACTATAACATAATAACCCTGGTGGTCTCGTGGACCGTTCCAGCCCTGATCACCTGTTCTGTGCCAATCCCTCATACCTGGTGGTCTAATGAACCCCCCCACCCTGTAGTGCACTACCAACCCACTCCCCCCATCCTGTAACCGATCTGGCAACTGGCACAGCCACTGCTCTCCACCATGGCCAGCCGCTGATGAGCACTGAAGGAGTGCCAGGTGAGGGAGGCACAGGACACAGCAGCTTTTCTGTATCCATTGTGTGCCCCCCAATTGCACCTGTCTGCTGCAGCAGGATGCGGAATCCCTCTACCATGCTGCCACAGCCCTCTGGGCAGACAGGGAGGGCTGGGGGCAGCCATTCGGGCACTTGCCCATAAACTTTATAAGTTTCACTTCCATGCCATTCCAGAATGGAAAAGGGGATCCACTAGAAGACTAGGACGGGCATCTAATTGGATGCCTGGCTGTGTTCTCCAATCCACATCTGCATGGCTGTGCATCAGGAGGCAGTGCCACAGACAGGCAATGGCAGTGGCCAGTGGTCATACATGCCTACTACCGCACGTCTGTCCAGCCATGCAGAGCTACATGGGCTGGCTAAACATTAATTGCATGTAGCTGTGCCAGCATTAGTGCATAGCCCCTATTGTACAATAATAATAATAATAATAATAAAAGTAACAATAAAACTTTATTTCACATAAGAACCTTTCGAGCCATCAAGGCGCTTTACAACAAGATAAAACAACAATAATAAAGTCAGCAACCAACAAATATAATAATAGCTGTCTGAGGATCACACTAATTCAGTACCAATAAATGCCTGATGCCATAGGTAAGTTTTCAACTCCTGTTTGAAACCTCCCACAGTCATGTACTCCTGAAGCCTATGGGGTAGAGAATTTAGGAGGGGCCACTGCACAAATGCACGGCCTCAAGATTTCAATGACAATTCCTTAGAATATCCAGCAACCCTCGTCGGCCGATTGAGCTGTCGCATTGGGCAATAAGGCACAAGAAGCTCTTTCAAGTAGTCAGGGCCAAGTCTATGTAGGACTTTATAAGTCAGTAAACCAACTTTAAAGGTGATCCACCACCTAATCGGCAGCCAGTGCAGATCGCGCAGCACAGAAGTTATATGGGAGGCTCGAGAAGCTCCCGTCAACAATCGTGCTGTAGCATTCCACATGAGCTGCAGGTGGCGGATAGCAACCCCAGGTAGCGCTAAGTACAGGGAATTGCAATAATCCAGGTGTGAGGTCACGAAGGCATGGACCAACGTAGGTAGGTCCCTGGATGGAACAAGGTGCTTAATCCTGGAGATATTCCTAAAATGATAAAAGGAAGACTTGACGACTGCCGACACCTGAGCTTGTAAAGTCAGCCCATCATCAAGCACTATCCCCAGGTTTTGCACCCGTTCAGAGGAAGGGATCTGGGAGCCCCCAAGAAAAAGTCCAGACGGCTGACCAGCCAACAACCCCTCTATCTGGTGATCCGGGTCCACCACCATCACCTTGGTCTTTCTGGCGTTCAGCTTTAACCAGCTCAAATTCATCCAGTCCTGGATTTCAGCAAGGCAGTTATTAAAGACCAGAACAGCTCTATACTGGTCAGGAGCAAAAGACAGGTAGAGCTGGTATCATCAGCATAGCAGTGAAACCTCAGCCCATGCCATCTTACAATGTCTCCGAGGGGCAGCATGTGCACTGCAAACAACATGGGGGACAACACTGAGCCCTGAGGTACCCCACATGGCAGAGAGAATGGGTCCAAGGAAAAAATCCCAGACACCACTCTCTGACTTCTGCCAGTAAGAAAAGATGTAAACCACCTGAGGACCGCACCTGTCAGGCCACAGATGGACCCCAGGTGCCTGAGCAGTACCCAATGGTCTCAGTGTCAAAGGCTGAAGAGAGATCAAGGAGCACCAAGATAGAATGGCTTCTCCGATCTCTCATCATAAGGAGATCATTGAGCACCCGAACCAGTGCAGTCTTGGTACTATGCCTCTTTTGAAAACTGGACTGGAGAGGTTCATAGATGTTATGGATGGTCAAGTGGTCCTCCAGCTGTACCACTACTACTTTCTCAATCACCTTCCCTATAAAGGGAAGGTTTGAGATTGGTCTGTAGTTGGCCAGAGAATCCAGGTCCAAAGAAGCTTTATTTAGGAGGGGTGTCACCACTGCCTCCTTCAGGGAGCTTGGAAACTCACCAGATTCCAGGGAGCACCGGACTATCTGTGCCAGGACCGGGCCGATAATATCACAACAACCCATAATCAAGGTAGTTGGGCCCAGATCCAAACTACAGCATGTAGGGCGCATACTGTACACTGGACAATCCGCATGACATCCGCGAACTCTGGCAGGACAAAGGTACTCCAGGAAGCTCAAGGTGAGGTGACCTAACACCGATCACCCGCACCCCACCCAGAGCGAGTCGTGAGAATTTCCGACCTGATGTCGGCCACTTTATCCACAAAGAACCAAGCAAGTTCATCGCACTCCACTTGCGAAAAAGGTCTTCGGAGCTGAAGACAGGTTGGGTTGCACAACCTATCAATAGTTCAGAAGAGCTGAGCTGGTCGGTTCTGAGCAGCAGCAATCTCCCCGGACAGGAATTCTGCCTTCTTACGGGAGATCACTGATTGGTAAGTCTGATAATGTTCAACCAATCTAAGGTGGTCCATATCTATGGCGGATTTCCACCAACACCGCTCTAACCTACATCCTATTCACCGCAACTCACTCAAAGACCCATCAAGCCAAGGGGCCCGAGGGCGAAGCGAGAAAAGATGAACACAGACAGCAGCAATCAAGTCCAGAGCTACGGAGATGGCTTTATTATAGGCCATGACCAAAGTTTCTGGGCTCGAGCTGGCCACAGGAAACTCCGAGAGGTCAATCATCGCCACTAGGCTTTCAGGAGTTACTCCTCGTAAAGGGTGGTAACTGACCATCTCCACAGGGGCAGGCCTTCGAAGGGGGGCACAAAAGTTAAACCTTACAGTGTAATGATCAGACCAACTGACAGGTTCCACACCCAAGTCGAAGGCCTCAGTCCCCAGGAGGAAGACCAAATCAAGAGAGTGACCATGTTTATGGGTGGCAGAGGTAACAAACTGTGTAAGGCCCAGAGATGTCATAAGCTGGAGGAAGTGTTGTCCAAACTGTGAGAGTTCGTCATTGACCCAGGCATTGAAGTCACCCAGAACCATCCATCTGGGTGACTCCAATGCCATGTCAACCACGAAATCTGCTGCTTCCTGCAGGAATTGCTTCTCATCCCCGGGTGGATGGTAGACGAGAGCTATCCTGCAACCTACACCTGCCACCACAGTACACTCAAATGATTCGGACTCCTCAACTGGTACACTTGTGAGGCCCAACTCAGCCTTAAAACAGAACGCCACCCCCTCCCCCCCCATAATCCAATCTCGAGCGGTGTTTCACCGAGTACCTGTCTGGAATAGCAGCATCCAATATGGGGCCAGCATTTTCATCCAGCCAGGTCTCGGTGATGCAAGCCAGATCAGTTGTTCCAACAAGATCTGCAACAGATCTGGCATTACAAAGCACCGCTCAAGTTGGACGGGTTTCAAGGGCTGCCCCGGCTACTTGCCCACCACAAAAGGCAGTGCCCTTGGGTATGGGGACCAGATATGAGATGCCATATTCCAGGCTCCATTTCACCCCAGGGTATCTTCCAGGCCTAACCACACCAATGTGAGAGGTCCGTTCATTCGTCCTCCAATGTCTGCACCCCCTACCCCCACTCCTCCGAGCAATACCCAATGCATGACAGCGCTGGTAAGTTGACAACGACAGTGGGGGGGGAGGGTGGATGGAGCGGAGGGTGGAGGATGAATAGTGCATGACCAGGGAGGAAAAAGTACAGTTACATAAGAACTTACTGTAACAGTAGATCTTCGAGAACAGCTCTTGCAGCAGGTTACACCATTAGGACTGAAGCCGGCAGGTGTCAGGACCCCACAGAAAATTTTCTAGCTAGTTGTCTTCAGTGGGGACCGCCTCTGACATCGGTCCCACCCCCGACGTCAGGCGTAGTACATAAGGAGGCGGTCCCGCCAGAATCCCCAGTTCTCCTGCTGGAGACTTCCGGTTGCTGGATGACATCAGAAAAGGAGACCGAGGACCCGCCATCAGATGGCCGAGACTAAGAACCGACATTTCCAATCCTAAAGATAGCGTAGGCTGGAACCTACTTCTTCCAAGGGGGAATGGTGGGCGGGAAGGTACCTGCTGCAAGAGCTGTTCTCGAAGATCTACTGTTACGGTAAGTACTTACGTAACTGTACTATCTTCTTCGAGGTACAGCTCTTGCAGCAGGTTACACCATTAGGACTGATTCCCAAGCAATGGCGCCTTGAAAGGCCATCGGGAGGCGGCAATACGGAGATTCAGACCCATCCTAAGCCTAGGACAGGAGGCCCTGAAGAACAGCAAGGCCAAAACCCACTCTTCGCCTTGAGGCGATATCCAGGCTATAATGCCTGATAAAAGTGTGCACCGAACTCCAGGTGGCTGTGGCACATATGGCCGACGTAGAAACGTTCTTCAGAGCCACAAAGGAGGTAGCCACTCCTCTTGTCGAATGGCCCTTGACCACTCCTGGTAAGGGTTTCTGACGCTTGTCATAGCAAAAAGAAATACATTGGATGAGCCAGCGTGAAAGGGTCTGTTTCGAAACTGGGGCCCCTTTCATCCTCTCAGCGAATGAAACGAACAGCTGCTCCACTTTCCGGTGCTGTTTGGTTCTGGTCAAATAATATCTGAGACACCTGAGAACATCCAGGGTGTGAAGCAGTGCTTCTCCTCGATTGGCGTACTTAGGAAAGTACACTAGTAAATCAATGTCCTGGTTAAGAGTAAGGGCTGAAACCACCTTAGGCAGGAACTTAGGATTCGTCCTCAGGGAGGGGGACACCCTGTCCTGATGAAAAATTAAATAAGGCTCCTTGCACATGAGAGCATGTAATTCGGAGATTCTTCTCGCTGAAGTAACAGCAACCAAAAATGTTTTCCACGACAGAAGACGTAGCTCGCAATCTGCGGCAGGTTCAAAGGGTGGCAGCGTAAGCTGCTCCAGGAAGAAGGGTAAATCGAAAGGAGGGATGGGATCCTTGATGGGCGGCCTAAGGTGGAGGACCCCTCTTAAAAAGGCAGGGTAGTATCCAGCTGGGCCACCATGCGTTGGCCTATGGGGGCATGATAAGCTGAGATTACACAAAGGTGCACTTTGATCGAGGAATAAGTTAACCCGGATTGAAAGAGGAAAAGCAGGTACTCCAGAACCAGCTTCTCAGTGCAGTCTAAGGGGCGAGAAACCGCGTGACTGAGATCACAGGCAAAACCTGCGCTATTTCATGGAGTATGTTGCATGTGTCGCCAGTTTTCTGGCGGCAGAAAGTACATCCGCCACCTCTTGCGAGACCCCATGTCACAACATGGCTATGTCTCTAGGAGCCAAGCATGCAGGTTCAGTGAACGTAAGTCCAGGTGGACTAGTGAACCCTCCCTCCTGAGACAACAGGTGGGAGCTGATTGGTAAAGCAAGCGGAGGTTCCCAGGACAACTGATTCAGCAGCGGGAACCAAATTTGCCTGGGCCAAAAAGGCGCTATCAAAATAAGCGTCGCGTGCTCCCTGCGAAGTTTGAGAAGGACTCTCTGGATCAATAGGAAAGGAGGGAAGACGTAGAGGAATCTGCCTGCCCAGGAGAGAGACAACGCGTCTCGCCAGAAAACACCAGGCCCTGGATCTAGCGAGCAAAAATTGGGCAGTTTTGCGTTGGATGGGGAGGCGAATAGATCCAATTCTGTAGTACCCCATCTGTGGAACAGATCCTCTGCCACCTCCTGTAGAAGTTCTCACTCATGGACTCTGGCCCGGGAATGACTCAGGCTGTCCATGACTGTGTTGTCCACCCCGGGAGCGTGAACTGCGATGAGGTTTGCGCTGTGCCGTATTACCCATTCCCACACCCTCATGGCCTCCCTGCAAAGGGGGTAGGAGTGTGTGCCTCCTTGTTTGTTGAGGTAATACATCACCGCAGTATTGTCTGTTTGTAACAGGAGAGTACTGGGTGGACTCTCCGACTGGAAGGCTTGCAGGACATAAAGGACCGCCCTCATCTCTAATATGTTGATATGGAGATGAGATTCCTGGCTAGTCCATGTTCCCTGAGACCTCACCCCATTCAAGTGCGCTCCCCAGCCCTGAGGCGTCTGTGGAGAGTGTTAACACCGGACAGTAAGTGTGAAGGAACCCCCACTGAGAGGGTTCCTGGATCTAGCCACCATTGCCAGTCCTGAACCACGGTCTTCGTGATTCTGACTGGCTGCTGCAGATGGTCTTGCCTTTGGTCCCACTGCACCCTTAACATCCACTGGGTTACCCGCATGTGGAGTCTTGCCATCGGGACCGTTGGAATGGCCGCAGCCATGTGTCCAAGCAGGCGAAGGACCAACCTGGCCGGGACGGTTTTCTTCGCTGACATGTCCCTTATGAGGGATCGTATGCGTTCCGCTCTGTCTTCGGGAAGAAAGGCTTTCCCTTGACTGTGTCCAGAACTGCGCCTATGAACTGCAGTTTCTGGGATGGTACCAGGAGAGACTTCTCGTAGTTGATTAAGATGCCCAGAGACTGAAAGAGAGCCTGGGTGTGCTGAATGGCCAGCAGCAATGCCTCCTTGGAGGAGGCCATGAGAAGCCAGTCATCCAGGTACGGGAACACGTAGTGACCCTGTCTCCTCAGAGACGCTGCCACGACTGCCATGCACTTGGTGAATACCCTTGGTGCTGATGACAGCCTGAAAGGAAGTGCTCGGAACTGGTAGTGGCGACCGAGAAACTCAAAGTGCAGGAACCTCCTGTGTGCCTGAGTGATGGGGATGTGCAGGTAGGCGTCCTGCATGTCTAGGGATGCCAAGAAAGCATCCTTCTTCAGCATGGGGATTAGTCCCGGGAGGGTCACCATGCAGAAGCGCTTGTAGACGACCGATATGTTGAGGTCGCTGAGGTCCAAGATTGGATAGAGGTCCCCTGTCTTCTTTGGAACCAAGAAGAAGTGTGAATAATAGCCTGCTCCTATCTGGTTCCCTGGAACATGCTCCACAGCTTCTTTCTGCAGAAGCGTGAGCACTTCCTGTTTTATGAGCAGAGCGTGCTGACCTGAGTAATGGGAGAGCAGAGGAGGCCTTGTGTGGGGCTTGTCTAGAAATTCTATAAAGTGGCCTTTTTCGACCAACTGTAGCACCCACCTGTTGGTGGTGATCGAGCGCCACCCTGGCAGGTGGTCTGCGATGCGACCCCCGACCTTTGTTTCCTGTTGACCCTGAGGAGGGGCGGGGGCCAGGAAGGAGTCATGCTGTGGCAACAGAGGGTCCTGCAGGTTGGGCCAACTTGGTAGCACATTGGCCCCTACCTGAGAACGTTTTGACCTGGGCTTTCCGGGAGAAGAAGCCCCTCTGTTGCTGACTGGAACAAGGTTGTTGCCTCTGAGTCCAGCTGCAAAAACGACTCTGGTTCCTACGAAAGGAACTGAGTCTAGATCTGTACATGGCCTGGACAGATCTAACAGCCTTCCCAGCTTCCTGTAATTTTGTGATGACTTTTTACGATGCTCCACCAAACAAAACTTCGCCATGAAAGGGGGCGTCCAAAATGTTTTTCTGGACATCTGGGGTAAACCCGGAGACACGGAGCCATGAGTGTCTCCGGAGACATACGCCTGAGGCTGCTGCTCTGGCCGAAGAGTCCGCGGAATCGTACGCGGCTCGGAGCACTTGGGTCCCCACGTCTGAACCTGCGGAGGAGCTGGAGAAGTTCCTCCTTTTGGCCACCATCTGGCAATTTCTCTGCCAGTTCCTGTCCCTGTTCCCACAGCGCGTTCTGGAACTGAACCATGTGGGTCAGGTAATTCAAGGATCTAATGGCGCAAGTCGCGGCCACGTAAGTGCACCTACACAGCACGTCCAGTTGCTTGGACTCCAGGTCTGGTGGCTGCATGCTCAGATGTTGCGGTCTCTGAGACCGGTCATGAGAGGCTGTAATGACCAGGGAGTTGGCCAGAGGATGGTTAGCCAGGTACTGGTCCTCCCTTGGGGCCTTGTACAGGTGGTCAGCCTTCTTCAGCATAGCCGGGGTCAAATGTGGACACTTCCACACTACCTTGGTGATGTCCACGAAGGTGTCCACCAAGGGTGGCACTACCACAGGCTTGGGATCCTTTTGCCGAAGGTAGCGGCCAAGGCGTAGTCTTCCGGGGTTGAGTTCCTCCGCATCCCATCCCATGTTCTCTTGGATGTGTCTCATTATCTCAGAGAATGAGGGGTCATCCGGAGGAGACCTAGGAGGTCGTGGGTCTGGAGAAGGGATGCTGATCGGTGAAGGAGACCTGGAGCATTCAGAGATGTCAGATCTGAGTCCCCGTAGATGCCGATACCGCTGCCTTCTGGGTCTCTTGGGGCTGGGTGACCCTGAAGAAGATCTAGACGGGGCCTTCTCTTGATCTAGATCGCCCAGGAGGTGCTACTAGCTCCTGGGGAGAGAGCTCGGCCTGCTGCCCCTTTTGACGAAGGAGGGGGCGCAGGCGTCGGTGGTGCCACGGGTGCGGGAGGAGAGTGTGTGGTGACCACATCCTTTTTGATGGTGTCCCACCAGAAAGTGAAGAGCTCCTTCACTTCTGCCAAGTTGAGACCCGACGATGGACCAGGTGCCGGTGGTGTGTCGTCGGGGCTGGGCGTCGGCTCGCCGGGGGTCTCCGGTTCTGGGGAGCGTTCCCATGGGAGCTCGATGGGTCCGGAGTCACCCGCCTGGTCTTCGGGCTGAGTAGACTCCTCTTCTGACAACGCCTCCTGACCGACGTCAGTAGGCGGCGGTGTGGTTCTTCTGTCTGCGGTATCTGATGCCGGTTCCCCCGCCGGCGTCCGGGGGGGTGAATGCCTGTCTGGCGATGTGTGACAAACTGCTGCCGGCTCACAGGAGTGTTTGTGGACTTTGGCCGACATCGGATGGGCCGACGTCAGGTCCGACGTCCGCTTAAGGGAGGTCAGCTCCTTGGTCTTGCGTTGGGGTGGCAGCGGCAATGAGACTGACCGGACGTCAGAGGCCGAGTGCTGGGACGAGGACTTGTGGTGCTCCCCTGACCTGGATGAGGCCTTAGCAGAAGAAGCAGGCCTGGAGGTCTTGGCAGGCCGCAGAGTCGAAGAACCGCTGGCTGATTTGACCACAACCGGGGGAGGTTGAGTGTGGGCTCTAGACAGGGAGCGGTCCGACCTGGAGCCGGAGCTGCAGGAGTCCGAGGCCCTAGAGGGGGATCTAGGTCTCACCTTCTCCCGATGCTTCTCGTGGTGCCTGTGTGACTTCCCCGAAGATTCCCCCCTGGAGGAAGGTTCCATGGCCTTGAGCTTTTCTTCTAGGAGGAAAGCCTGGAGAGCCTTCTGTCGGAGGATTCTGGTTTGGCTGTTAAAGCCCTGGCAGAAGGAGCAAGCCTGGGTGTCGTGGTCCAGGCCCAGGCACCGAACGCAGGCCGAATGGGGGTCTTTGAACGGGATCTGCTTCCCACAGGCACATTTTGAAGAATGGCCTGCCACTGAAGTTGGGGAGGACATCAGATGAAGAAAGGTCTTGAAGAAGGATTTCTTCCAAAGTTTAGATTTCGGAAAGGATTTCCTGGTCGTCGCACGCTAGTACTAACCGAAGAGGTCGAGACATGCAAGTCGATGGCGGGAAAGAACTGGGGATTCTGGCGGGACCGCCTCCTTATGTACTACGCCTGACGTCGGGGCCGGGACCGATGTCGGAGGCGGTCCCCGCTGAAGACTGCTAGCTAGAAAAATTTCCGTGGGGTCCTGATGCCTGCCGTCTTCAGTCCTAATGGTGTAACCTGCTGCAAGAGCTGTACCTCGAAGAAGATCTTACACATTCCCCAGATGAATCCAATACCAACATATACAGCACCCAAGCACCCAAGCTGAAAAAAGCCCCCCAAACAGCAATAATAAAATTACCCAACTCAAACAAAACAAGAAATACCCACCCTAACACATAATAAAACAAGTAAAACACCACCCTATCCCACACTGATTGGATAAGTCACTCCCACACTTGGCTCGGGAGCTACTGCAGTCCCCTCTCACAGGCCATGCAGAACACAAAGTTATGGACTATGAATTTACCTCCCCAAGCCCTCTCACGGCCGGGGAAACAGGGAAGTCCAGGTGCTCTCACTGCCCAAATGAAAAGTCACAGTCTACTCAGATGATGTCCACAATAAAATAAAACCACAAAACATTCATTAAAAATTAAAAATAAATGAAAATTAAACTGTGGACATCCAGGTCCTCTCACCACCAGGGAGACCACACAGAAAAATTTAAGCCTTAGGTCCCGAGCAAAGTGAGGATAATCCAAAGTGTCAGTCATCCATAAAGTGTAAGAGCCACAGAAAAAATCCAGAACGGGATAATCCAGGGTGTTACTCGACCATAAAGTAAAGAAGCCACAGGAAAGTCCAATCTGATCAAAGCCAGCTGAAAAATTCAGATCAGCAGCCAGCAACAGACCAGGGCACCTCCGACTCCACATAAAAAGCACAGCCAGAAATAACCGCAGCCCCACCACGACACCCGGGCAATGGCCAATGTTGCAGCAAACTATGGAAACTGAACTTAGTCCATTATTTTTGTATTCGTTTAACATTAGTATAATGAAGACTAAGGGAACCACTAGGGGCTCTGGTGTTGCCCAATAGTTCTGCTTTATGCTGGGCACTAGTCGAAACATTTTGGCTGGGATGATCCATTGAGACCCTGGCTATTAGCCACTTACTGAATTTACTGGCCATTCACCCCTCCCAAAATAAAACATAAGCGTATTTTATGATTAATAAGGTTTAAGTTCAGTGAGCTGGTTCACTTTACCTCTCTAATACTAAGCCAAAGCATTTTCTGTGTTACATATTTTTGTTTGTATTTTGCATTTTGTTAAAACACTGTATTACTTTGGTGCTTGTGTATGGCTTTAAATGGATCAGATAAAATAATGTTTCTCAGTTACGACTCCACTGCCTGATGAAGGCTTAGAGTGAGGTACTGTTAGTAAACTATTTCTGCAACATTCCCTGTTTGATGCCATCCCTTCACACCACACTGCTCTGCCTATGTTTTGCTTAGGAATAATAGCACTGGGCACCATATACTGTGACCTTGGCCTTTGGCCTCAGTCTTTGTCTATGGTGCCCAGTGCCATCATTCCCTTGCATACCTTCCCATTATTTATTTATTTATTTATTTATTTGTACATATCGGATTCACAACCTTTGAGTCAGAGACTCGTTTACAAAGGCACCTCATCACATAGAAGACAAACAGTGATACAGAGTTCAGGATACAAACAGTGTTACATAGTTCAAATACAATAATAAATACAATGGTTATACATGCGTTACAAGGGTAACATACCCCAGTCATACATTGCTGTATAGGTAGAGGAATAAACAGTGGCATGCAGTGTTGGAGCAACTGAAACTGCGAATGAGTCGGGCATAGACAGTAAGGTGACTGGTGTCATCTGGGGTTGTATGTAAATGAGTGTCCTGTGGGGTTAGTGGTCAAGGAGCAGGAGAAGAGGGTTGGGAAGTGGAGGGGGAGAAAGAGTATGCTGTCTGGTGGACATTGTCAAAATCTGGAGTAGCTTGATGGGTTAGGCCCTACAGGGAGAGCCTAGGGAGGCAGGAGATAGCCAGAGTTAGTTACAATTACAGCAGTGAGCGTCGAATAGGTGGTTCCGAAGGGTGGTCTTGAAGGGACCAATTTTGGGAATGCTGGTGATGTTGACTGGGAGGGAGTTGAACCAGGAGGGGGCTCTGTAGCAAAAGGACCTCTGGGCTAGGGAGGTCCTGGTTCTGGGCACCAGTAGGGCAGCCTTACCAGAACTACAGGTGGAAACAGTAGAGGTGGCTCGCTGGAGGGAGACCGACACTCCAGGGGAAGAGAGTCTGAGCAGCGTTTTCTTAGCTAGCAGGCAGGTCTGATAGCGGAGTCTCTCCTCAAAGTTGAGTAGGTTAGCGGTGGAATAGAGCAGACATGTGTGAGTGCATCTGGAGGCTCCAGTCAAGAGCCGACAGGCCTTGTTGATGGAGAGCTGGATTTTAGAGAGTGCGGTATTGTCAGCAGCTGCATAGATAGGCAGACCATAGTCCACTAGGGACAGGACAGAAGAGGTGATGGCCAGCCAAAGGGCATTAGGGGGAAGGCAGTCCCCTTGGCAGTATAGAAGGCCAATCCGAGAGTTAGTGACGGCAGAGAGGGCACTGATGTGGGCTTGGAAGGTGAGCGCAGTGTCGAAGGTGATGCCTAAGTATTTATAGGTGTACACTTGCTCTGGGGGTGCAGAGTACTGGGGAGTATCAGGAGGGGGAGCATTTCTGTCCTTGCTTTGGTGGTGGGTGAAGAGCATTGCCTTGGTCTTCTTTAGATTAATGACATTATTGCTATAAGATTGTTGTTCCTGGACCTCTACTGTGCCACAAGCACAAAATGAAAAGGCTTTAATGCAGTAAAACAGAAGCTACAGGAGTTGGAAGTGCCCCAGTCTGTTGCTCCTGGCCAGACTTCAGGTAATGCTGGGCAAAACTTTTGGCCCAGATATTCAAAAGGTTGTGCATGGGCGCAGCAGTGTTGGAGCCATCATGCAGCCACAGTCACGCCCTGGTAGCGATATTCAAATGGGAATTGCACCTGGCACAAATCCAGATCGCCGGGCGCATCAGTAATGTATGCAGGCGCGGGTGGGCGTGCCCATGCATACTCTGCACAGCCAATATTCAGCCGGGATATGCGAAGCCGTACATCGCAACCCCTACGGCAAGCCGAGCACAAAAAAAAAAAAAAGGAGCAATGGCCGCCACCCACAGGTGAGCTCGTCGCATTGCAGGGCGTTAACACGCAGCTGCCACCTGTGTGGGCGCCACCCAGCCCAGCCCCTCCGTGGTGGCACCCCATGCCGATAAGCGGGCATTAGTAAAATAAAGCACCCTACATCCCTGGTGATCAGTGGATGCGCTGCCCGCCCGATCACAGGCTAAGTAAATAAAATGATTTATCCTCTATCCCTGGTGGTCCAGTGGACCTGTCTGCCCAATCACGGGCTGAAGTAAAATAAAAGTAACCTATTATCCCTGGTGGTCCAGTGGATCAGTCTGCCCAATCGTGGGCTGAATTAAAAAAAACAGAAACCTATTATCCCTGGTGGTCCAGTGGACCCCCCCACCGCACACAATCCCCACCACCCGCTCCCCGGTCAGCGGCGGGCAGCACCCACCTGCCTGATGCTCCAGCCTGACACTGTTGCGATGAGCTATCGCCCATTGGTCGGCGTGAGCCAATGGGCGTGCAACTATACCGATACTACATTCCAGATATGTGTGAATGGATCCATTCACATATCTGGAATGTGCTAATGCTGACTGTAACGCCCAGTAGCTCACGCGTGGAACCAATGGGCACAACAGTGTCAGTCAGCGCGGCGGGGCGGCAGGTGGGTGGAGTGCTGCCGCCCGCTGACCAGGGGGAACGGGGTGGTGGGGATCAGTGGGCGGGTGGAGAGGGGGGCCAATGGACCACCAGGGATAATAGGTTTCTGTTATTTTTTAATTCAGCCCGCGATCAGGCAGACAGGTCCAATGGACCACCAGGGATAATAGGTTACTTTTATTTTACTTCAGCCCACGATCAGGTAGACAGGTCCACACCAGGGATAATAGGTTTCTGTTTTTTTTTACTGCAGCCCGTGATCGGGCAGACAGATCCACTGGACCACCAGGGATAATAGGTTTCTGTTTTTTTTACTGCAGCCCGCGATCGGGTTGACAAATCTACTGGACCACCAGGGATAGAGGTATCTTTTATTTTACTTCAGCCCGTGATCGGGTGGACAGCGGTCCATTGGACCAATAGGGATATAGGATAGATCATTTTATTTACTTAGCCCCCAATCGGGCAGGCAGCGGTCCTCTGGACCACCAGGGATATTGGGGTTTACATTTATTTTACTAATGCCCGCGATTGGGTTGTGGGGCACATTGCTGCACTGCAGGGGGCATCGGTCCCTGACGGCTGCTGCCTGGCAGGGCGCCAGGCGCAAGTCGTCGGGGATCGGCGCACCTGCATGCAAATGGGGCTATAATGACATGCAAATGGCCTCATTTGTGCCTTGCATACATTATGGCCCCATTTGCATTTCAACTTCTGAATATCGCACGGTTTGTTGCACCTGCCAATGGAACTTCGCTGTGCATCCCCATCTCCACTCTGGCCACTGGCGAGGCGCAATGCCACTGCGCCATGCGCACTGCGGGTGGCCAGGGTGCGATATTCAATGCTGCTGAGTCATGGTGCAGTTCCGTTGAATATCGCCCAGTCCACGGCCCTGCACAGCCAAGTTGAGCTGCGCCCAGGCTTGCGCCACAGCCTGCCGCAGTTTGAATATCTGGGCCTTTGTATTTATACAAGCCCTAGGGCAGCCAGCATGTTAGTGACAAGGAAAGAGACTGAGACAGCCACAGAAAAGAGGCAATCAGTTCATCAGGTGAAGAGTCCATTTGATAAGAGGTAAACAATTACACTTTTTTGATAGACATTTTATTTGACTGACTAATTTTGATGGTGGTGATAAATGCAGGCCAGTTATGCCTGCAGTTCACGTAGAAATGTTTTTTCAAAAGGAATTTGCCAATTAAATTGAACTATGGGCACAGGGGCAAAATGTTTAAAAAGTTTGAACATGTGTTCATATTTCTTCACTCAGGCACAGAATTAACAGTAGCACAAAAGGGCAGTTACGTGGACCTCCTTGGAAATGAGTTCTTAACTCAATGGAGTTTATCCCTTATTCTTGTTCATTCCATATGAATTTGAATTAAAATTTTACAACAACAACAACATGTAAGCATTAAGCCACGATGAAGGAGGCTTCTACTGGAGAATTAATGCATGGTTTGGGGGGGGATTGTGGCATGAGGCCGAAGGCCGAGTGCCTACAACCACCCAACCATGCATTAATTCCCCAGTAGAAGTCGACTTCGGATTGGCTTACTGTGCTTGTAACATGACAGTTTTTGCCTACTATTGTTGGTTGCTGTGATACAACATAAAAACATAGATTCCATTTTTTACATTTCGAAACTGTTACTGCATGAAGAAACACTTCTACAGATACACTGCTCATCATTCCAGCGCACGTTAACACATTCAATAACATGCTTATGTGCTTACATATTGCAAACGGTGATTATTTGTCTTTCCATCCACAAATACTATAATCATTGTTTTCTGTACATTTCACTCGGCTACATTGTTTTTATTCGCCCGAGAAACAGTGACATTGCTTCCTGTGATCCACGCAATTTCAGAAATGTATTGCATTGTGGGACTGTTGCCATTGCAGGAAGCAATGTTGTTGTTTGTCGAGCGCATAAAAGCAATGTAGCCCAGTGAAACGTACAGCAAATGAGAATTACACTATTTGTGCATGAAAACGCAAATAATCACCGTTTGAAATATGCAAGCATATATACTCTGAGCTCTGCTACACATTTACTTGTCGTGTTTTTTCGACCATTGGTGACCACTGCATGGGTGGATGGGATACTCAAACTGCTTTTCGTTATGTTTATAACTACAGAATTTTGTGACATTTTACTGCTGTGCTGCGTTTCTTTCTCCGACTCGTACATAGAGCATTTTGTGGTGGCGAAGTCAGGTACTGCTATTTCAAGCAGGGACTATTGCTTTGTTGGAGCAGGCATTACCATTGATTAATCCCCGCTACAACTTTGGTCACCTGCTGCATTTCGTCCAATCACTTTGTGTTACTCTTGCTGCTTGACTGCTGTCATGTAACAAAAGAACTTAATGTAACAGTAGGTATGAAAATTACGTACCTACTGTAATTCCTGATCTTCTCTTGTATCTTCACCATTCATTACTGCTGGGTGTAAGCTGGAGGCACGTGCCCGCTACAGAATTTTTTTTTTTTAATTGGAGGGAGGGGTTGACAGCAACAGCGCCGCCTCTGAGAGCGACACACTACGTGGTGCACAAGGGGTGGCTGTTCGGTGCTGCAGACTCCTCCTCCATCCCAGTTCTGTAAGCCGGAGAGGCAAAATAAAGGAATTAAGAGACAAGAGCCAGGCAAGAGAGCCGAGAGATAGGCAAAGGAAAGGAAGCAAAATGAAAAAGGAATAAGCCGATAGAGGACAGGAAAGAGGAGAACCCTATCCTAAGGGACCGCAGGGCCTCACTCCTGGGGTGGCTCCAAGGGAGGAACAGATAAGGGAGAGGAAGAAAGTAGGAAGAAGAAGAAGAGAGAGGAGGGGGATATTGGGAAGAGGAAAACATTCTGCCAAGTTGTGAGAAAAATTGGCTTAAAGGCTTATCAGCTTGGAAACCAAATGGCAAGAAAGCAAGGATCCTTTCAAACAAAACTGGCCTAAAAAGTTCGACCGAACTTTTTATACAGCTTGATACACAAAAGGCAGATTTCCTACACCTCCCACTATCCCCAAACCCATCACTCAAGCTGAGAGCTCACAGATTGCCAAGGCAAACAATCTGTTCCAGAGGGAGAGCACCCAACTAGAATAGGGGACAAAGGATCCCACTGGCACATTGCCATGTGTTAATACTAGTGGGAGGGAAGGGGGATTTGAAGCCCTAAAGGGGGCACTCCTTTGGGAAGGTGTACAGAGACAGAGAAGGAAACTCATTCTTACATCCTGGGAGGCAGAGGCCAAAGAATCAGACCACCAGTTCCAGAAGGCAATTTTTGAAAATGGGCTAGAATAGACTTTGACTTGCACCAGACTGGCATACACAGGACAAGATCCAGAGGTATCAGCGAGGTCCGAGAACCAAAGGAAGAGAACCATTCAAGAACTAGTCCTGTTAACTGGTGATTGACCTAACTTAGTCCAAAGAAAAAAGGTGCCAGCAAGGACACCTTCAAGATTAATCAGAAAGAGTGCCCTCAGGAGAAAAGACATAGCTCTACTTGCTCTCCTCCCTCTCCAATGTTATGTTACTTCTTCTGAGAGAAGAACGGAGGTCCTGAAGACCAGGGGATTTAGGCTCCAATGGCCACACAAGGGAAAAGGGGAGGGAGAGCAAGCAGGGTGGAGAGGACGCCCAAGAAATGAGGCCCATGAGGGAAAGGTGGGCAGGATTCAGTAATGAATGGTGAAGATACAAGAGAAGATCAGGAATTACGGTAGGTACGTAATTTTCATATCTTCCCTTGTCAATCTTCACCATTCATTACTGCTAGGTGAGTACCAAGCCCCCCCAGATGGGAACTAACATAACTCTGAGGGAACAAGACCCTCAGCCTCCTGCTGGTGAGAAACAGGAAGAAGAGACCCTGGCCATACTAGACTGGACGCCTAAGGCCGAGGAGAGCTAGAAGGTGTCCCCTGAAGATGAGGGGATGGAGGAAGCCCCTGCAGAAGTCTTCTAGCCCTGAAGGAAAAGAGATGGGTCACTCGGTAGGTGGAGCGAATCACCCTATGCCGGGCCAGGGGTGACAACCTTGATAGACAAAGCCATGCTGTCCGCCTAATGCAGATCTCTGTCCCCACAAGCTTGGAAGCCACCTCACTGGCATCACAAGATGACACCCTTGCTTGGTGCCTTGCCAGTTCCAGGCCTATAGCGTAGAGGGCAATGGTCTGTTGAGACTGCTCCGTATCAGGCATCGATGCTAGCACCTGAGCCAGCATCGACCACAAGTGCCTGTTGAAGGCAGCATGGTGTGCCTGATGTGACGCAATGTACAACATCGTACGAGAACAAGAGAACATGCTTCGCCCCCACTGGTCGAATTGTAGGGAATCCAAATCCAATGGTCAGTTGTGCATCAGGCGCTGGAGCCCTGAAGGGGTCTCTAGGAACACCAAGCCTGAGGGAGGGTTAGGGAGAAAACCTAGAGACTCAGATGGGTCACAATACCTCCTCCTGCAGTCTGCCTTGGCTGGGAGAGGGTCGGCTGGAGACTGCCAGGTGCGGAAAGACACCTCCTGGAAGGGAATAGGTCAGGATGGCACCACCAAGTGCTGGGCACTGAATTCACTGAGGAATTTGCACATCTCCCACTCGGTATTGTCTCATCTAACATAGGAAATACGGAGATCCCCAAACATCCTGGAAAGGAAATGCTGATATTCTGTGAAATCAGTGTCGGAAGAGAGGTGAGCAGTAGATTCCTCTCCCTCTGAGAAGGGAGCCAAGAAGGATGGGGAACTCGAATGTCCAGAAGACTCCTGTGGTGGTGGGGACAGGCGAAAAATCCATTCGTGCATGTACCTAACATATGACAGGAAGGCTGCCACAGTGCTTCTGAACATCTCCCAGGATAACGGCCCCATAGGACCCACATGGCCTGGGAGAGAGAGGGGGTGGCTGCAGAGGAATGGGAGAGGGGCAACTACAAGGAGGTGACTGTCCTCTGCCAGGGCTCTGGAATCCAGGAAACAGAGCGTGAGCTGGAGGGATCCCTGAAATTAAACCGGGTCACATGGTGGAACCCTGGGAATGCGAACTCCGGAAGAGCCCAAATGGGGGCTCTCCCCTGTTACGCACCTGGGGTTGCATGAGTCCAGAAAGGCAACCCACGGTGGTACCACCAGAAGGGACCCCTGAACCCAAAAAGTAGAGGCAGGGTTCAGCGTTATGGCTCCTCCCTGCACCCCGAGGGGTGGCAGAGGAGTGCCGATGCCCCTCACCCTGACCCCTCAACCCCTCAGATTCCAAGGACACCCTCCTCCTTGACCCCAGCGAAGGGGTCCCTCAATCCAGGGGCCTCCCGAGGGAGGTCCTCAAGACAGGCTCAATCCCCGGAGTGGCACGCAGCACTTAAGGCTGGGCGGGTTGCCGCCCTCCTCGGGGACAGTCCCCTCCCCAACCCCCAAGCCATCCTCCCCCATGGACCCCAGGCCACCCTCATCCTGGGAGTCCTCAGAGGAAGACCGCTGTGGAGATTCAGGGATGGGGGCACTGGGCCGCCTGACACCGCGTCCCACAGAGGATTATGATTCCGAGGAATCAGGCAGTCAGTCCGGGTTCATATCCGAGACATCTCCCTCCAAAGAGGAGTCGACCAGGAATATCTCGATGCTAGCCACCCCAAGAATCCCCTGAGAAACCGCACCGCAAACAGTGCTAGCATCGCCCACAGCACCGGCCATTCCCAGCACACTGCCCACGGTGCCGGAACCCAGTCCCTGACCCATCTACAGCCCCAGTCCAATCCCCAGCACCTTGTGCGGTTCAGGAACTCGACACAGTGCTGCCAACAGAGTCGACCAGGTCAACGGTGCTGAGAACCAAACTGGCTCCGTATGCAGCACTGCCCCGATCACCGGCACCGCGAATGGCACCAGGATCCGAGACGGCACCAGAAGGTGGCATCAAGGGTCCACCAGTGCTGGACCCAGCAAATGTAAGCCACGACACTGGGGGAGCCTGCACCTCAGGGGAGGTGACTGCTGAGACGGCGTCAACGATGTGACCCTGGGAAGGGCTACGGCATTCCCCCAACACTGCAAAAGAGGCCTCCTCCTCGGCAAGGCTTGAATTTGAGGAGGCCTCCTCCTCACCAGACTGTATAGGCCTGGGAGAGGACCTGGAGGAAGGGTCTAAAGACCTGGCCTGGGAAGCCCGAGAACAACGCCGTCCTCTGAAAGTCGGCGGGGCCTTGCCGACTTTGAACGCTCGGATTTCAAGAACACGGCGATCCATGGAAAAACAAGTATCACATCTATCCATATCATGGTTAGGTTCCAGGCACCGAAGACAGACATCATGTCAGTCAGTCACGGAGAAATGCCGCCACAGGAGCACCGACGATGGGGGCATGGGCTCCACTTTCGACTTTCGCTTTGGGTTCTCAACCGGACATGATGCGAAAACAATTTTTATAAATAGAAAAGCTCCTGGCGCGGTCGAAATATAAAATAAAACATTCTTACTGGTTTCAACGGCATCGGGAAATCGAACCGGGATGAAGGAGATCGAAGCAGATGTCGGAAAATAACACACGGCCTAATGGCACAGCAGCAGATGGTTTCACTCGCGTGTAGCAGGTGTAGCCTCAATGGTGGGAGAAACAGAACTGGGATGGAGGAGGAGGAGTCTTCGGCACCTAAAGGCCACCGCACCATGTAGCGCATCGCCTAGGAGGCAGCGCCTGGTGTCCAATTCTCCCTCCAAAAAAAAATAAACTCCCATAGTGGGTGCACGCCCCCGGCTTACACCCAGCAGTAATGAATGGTGAAGACTGACAAGGGAAGATCTAGGGGATCTCAGTCATCTGGTTACACCATAGAAACCTTCACTGTCGGTGAAGGGGAATCCACATGGAAGATTTTCAGCAGTAGAACTGGGGCCGCGCACGCCATCGACATCCGCCAATGTCAGCAACCCTATATAGAAGTGGGCTGCCCTGCTCCCTCCTCAGTTCTTTATCTCTGGAGATGAAAGGAGCAAGGCTCATGCCCTGGGAAGCTGAGAAGAGAAAGAGGGACCCAGCTGTAAATAAAAGAATGGAAACAGCAGATAACCAGGTCCTGGACAGGAGCCCCAAGAAGGGGGATGATGGGAGGGAAATCATACCTGATGACTGAGATCCCCTCAAAGATCTACTTTTTCGTTAAGTTCTTACGTAACTGTTCTATCTTCGTTGGGGGTATTTCAGACCTTAGGATACACCATAGGAATGAGTACCAAGCAGTGATAAGAGAAAAAGACAGTCTGGGAGGATGGAACTCCATAAACTTAAAACAGGAGTCCTTGTAGCACAGCCCTGCCAAAACCTGCACAGGCTCTTGAAGCAATGTCCAGACTGCAGTGCTTGGTGAAAGTGTGGACTGTACACCAGGTGGCTTCCGCATAAATGTCAGTGGCTAAGACCACTTTGAAACAAGCCACTGAGGTAGCTATGCCCCTGGTGGAATGAGCTTTGACAGCACCAGGCAATTCTTTACCATACTTATTGTAGCAGAACATAATGCAATTTGCCAACTATTTGGATAAACATTGCTTAGAAACTGAAGCACCCTCTCTACCTGGGGCGAAAGACACAAACAACTGCTTTGACTTTCTGGACTCTTTACTTTGAAGCAGATAATACTTCAAAGTTCCGCACACATCCAAAGTATGGAGCAGTGCTTCCCCTGGATTAGCACACTCAGGAAAATAAACAGGAAGGTGGATAGATTGATTAAGTGTGAACTCAGAGACTTTCTTATGCAGAAACTTAAGATTTGTGTACAAAGATAACTTGTCTTTGGGAAAAAACAAATAAGGCTCCTTGCACCAGAGGGCCTGAAGCTCTGAAATTCTTTGAGCAGAAGTAATTGCAACTAAAAACAACACTTTCCGAGAGAGAGCGCAAATCGCAAGTTGTGATTGGCTCAACTGGAGATGGTCAACTTTTACAAAATAAAATTTAAGTCCCAAGCTAGGACCGGGGAACGGACTGGGGGTTTCAGGTGCATGATACCCCTCAGAAAGGTATAGGAGACATCCAGCTGAGCAATAGTGCAGTTACCCATGGGCTCTTGAAAGGCAGAAATAGCGGAAAGGTGGACCTTGAGGGAGGAATACTGGAGGCCTGAGTCAGACAAAGAAATCAGGTAGTCCAGGACATGATTCACAGGGCAAGTGAATGGGTCTAGGGAATGTTTGGCAGCCAGATGGCAAACTGGTTCCACGTCATGGCATAAGTGGCATAGGTGGAAGACTTGCGGGCGGCCATCAGGACATCTGTCACCCTGTTAGAGACCCCAAATCTGGTGATGGCTATGTTCTCAGGAGCCATGCATGCAAATGGAGGGACCTGAGATTGGGAAGGACCAGGGTCAGCAGATTTCTGCAAAGGGGCAGAGGGACCAGAAGTTCCTCTGCCAGCTGCTGAAGCAGAGGGAACCATATCTGGTGAGGCCAGAATGGGGATACCAGAATTATGCAGGCCCCTTCCATTTGCAGCGTGATCAAGACCCTCTAAACTAGAGGAAATGGAGGGAATGTGTGCAGAAATCGCCCGCTCCAACTGAGGGACAGTGTGTCTCACCAGAAAACCCTAGGCCCTGGATCTAGCGAGCAGAAATTGGGCAGTTTTGTGTTGAGTGGGGACGCAAAAAAGTCCAACTCTGGACGACCCCATCTGTCGAACAGATCTTCTGATACAGATGAGAGAAGCCTCCATTCGTGCATGCTGGAATGAGTCCTGCTGAGACTATCTACCAGGGTGTTTAAGACACTTGGCATGTGGACCGCAGAGAGTATCAGACTGTGCTCCAGTGCCCAATACCACACTCTCATGGCCTCCCTGCAAAGGGGGTATGAATGAGTCCCACCCTGTTTGTTGATGTAGTAGAACACACTCAGATTGTCCAACTGCACCAGCAGTTGGCCTGGAGCAAGATGCTCCTGAAATGCCTGCATGGCACTGAGCACCGCTCTCATCTCAACATTGATATGCAGGGTGGCTTACCACTGGGACCGGGAGCCTGGGGTATGAAAGGGACCCAGGTGTGCTCATCAGTCTAGACCCGAAGCATCCGTGGTTAGGATCTGATGCAGGGAAGAAATCTGGAAAGGGACCCCTTGAAGAAGATTCAAGGGGTCCATCCACCACTGCAATACCTTGCAAACTGGGGAGGAGTGTCGTCGAGACACAGGTCAGGAAGCATAGGAAAAACCAGGAGAAATTGTAGAATTCACCAAAAATATTTATTTACAGTAGCAGTAACATAAAAAAAAACTTGATCAGTATAACTATGTACAAAGGAGAAAAAACAGTAGTTTTGCTTGAGTCTCTGTGTCCCTTTTTCTTCTTCTCCTGCAGTTGCAGCTTAGCTCCTTTATGAGTCCTTTCAACCCCCATTCTTAGCAAGCAGCCTGTTTTTGTAAATATCAGGCAGGAGCTGCTAGAATACAGTGTGCTTCTTGAGTAGAGGCCCTCTTTTGCACAGCTTTTGCAAAAGGATCAAAGATTTGCACTAAGGTAACCTCTAGTTTCCAACAGCTTTTTGCAGTCATCTCAAATTATAAATATATACATTTCAACAATAACACTATATATTTTATAAACAAAAGAGATCCCAACATCAGTTACATTTCCACATATCGATTTGCATATATCTTTATATCAGCGGATATGCAAGGGAGGAAAAGACAGACAGCAAGAGAGGACTGAGAGACAGAGAGGGGCAAAGAATTGCGAGACTGTTCGGGTTGATCAAGTCTGAAGTATCACAGGAAAATTTGGTTGCACAACCAGAGAAGAGACAGAAAAGGAAAGATCCTTGCATTTAAACACTTTCTCCAAAACAACTGGGACAGGGTCCTATTCTACCCTGTCACGAGGAGATCAGGACTTGTTGGTCAAACTCATCCATGCGTTGGTTCCACTGCACTCTGAGGGTCCACTGGAGGGTGCACATGTAGAGTCTAGCCAGTGGAATGGTGGGAATGGCTGCTGCCATTTGACCCAATAGCCTGAGGTACAGTCTGGCAGGAATGTACTGACACTGAGTGACTTCTTGAGCCTGGGCCATAAGGCATTCTGCCCTGTTTCAGGGTAAGAAGGCCTTTCCCTGCTTGGAGTCCAGAACTGCTCCAATGTACTGCAGTCTTTGGGACGGTACTAGAACAGACTTGGTCAAGTTGACTATTAGGTCCAGAGAGTGGAATAGCTGGAGCTGCTCCCTGGATGGGGCCTTGAGAAGCCAATCATCTAGGTAAAGGAAGACAAACAGTTCCCCTCTTCTGAGAGCTGCTGCTGCAACCGCTGCTAAGGATTTGGTAAAGACACGTGACGCAGAGGATAAGCAAAAAGGCAGCACTTTGAACTGGTAATACTCACCCTGAAAGGCAAAACGGAGAAACCTCCTGGGAGGAGGAAAGACCAAAATGTGCAGGTTAGTGTCCTGAATGTACAGTGAACAGAGCCAGTCCCCGGTTTTCAAAAGGGGCATGAGGCCTGGCAAAGTTACCATTTGGAACTTTTTGTACTGGACAAAGAGATTGAGGTTCTTTAGGTGTAAAATAGGTCTCAGATCTCCAGTCGTTTTAGGGACCAGGAAGCACCTGGAATAAAACCCCTGGTTTCTCTGTCACCTTGGCATAATTTTCGATTACCTGCTTGTGCAGAAAAGACTGTACTTCCTCCCGGAGAACAGACAAGTGAGCTGGGGGATAGTTGGAGGGTTGGGGAGGGGTATCTGGAGGCTGCTGTATGAGCTCCAGGGTATGACCTGTCTCTATGATCTGCAGGATCCATGGATCTGTAGTTATGGTTCTCCACTGATTCAGATGGAGTGAGAACTGACCTCCGATCACCACCTCCTGGGTCTGGAGCAGAGGAATGGGATCTGGCAAGGAGTCAAGCTGAGGCGAGACCAGCTGTGGAGGCTGGTCCATCATTTCTGGGATGCTTGGCTGCCGCTCCAGTATTGGAGGTGGTGGGCATGCCTCGGCTCTGTGCTTACCCTGGGTATGGGGGGCGGCTGAGCCTGGCCAATTGACCTGTCTATGATATGTAGACCACCCTCTACTATGGAGCTGAGTGTTGTAGAGGAAATGGACAGACTTAATGGCTGTGCCCGAGGCCTGCAGATCATTTATGAGGTCCTGGACATCAGGGCCAAAGAGTTTGGTGCCATTAAAAAGGGCGTTAAGCACCTTATTTTGCACATCGGCTGTAAATCAAGAGAGACCCTAAGTTAGGGGTGCCTACGAAAACATATGCCCATGGCAGCTGCCCTGACCACTGCGTCAGCCATATCCTACAGGGCCCTGAGGAGATGTTTACTGACATCCTCTGCAGTTTGCAAGCATTGAAGCAATTCTTGCTTCTGGGAGACAGGAAGGGCTTGGGTGGAAGCTTTGCCCTTTCTCCAGTTGGCATTCTGGAATTTAACCATGTGTGACAGATAGTTTACAATCCTCAGGCCCAAAGTGGAGGAGTCATAAACCCTTTTACCCCAGAGGTAAATCCTGCAGGATTCCTTGTCTGGGGGAAAGGAACTAATGTGCTTAGGTGCCTTAAATCTGTCATGGGCTGTCTTGGTGACCACAGAGTCAGTTTTGGCCTGAGCAGCAAAGTAAGGAAGGCCCTGAGGGGCATTATAAAGTTTGTCTGCCCTAAGTGGCATAGCTGGCATCATGTCTGGTCTGTGCCAGGCTGTCGTAGTGGCATTCTTCAGGGCTGGCAGCACAGGAGGAATGATTTTAGGGGGAGATTCAGGGACCTCCAGGATGTCTACTAGGTCTTTCCTGGTGACATCCTCCTCCTCAGTCTGGAGGCCCACTGTGGCAGACAACTGCTTCATGACATTAAAAAAGGTGGCATCCTCAGGAGGAGACCTTGGAGTATGCTTGACAGAGTCCTCACTGACAGAAGAGGCAGAGGACTTATCTGATATGAGGATTTCCTTCTCTTCCTCCTCATCCTCTATGTCATCAGGGAGGATGAGATCAGGATGATACTCTTCCTCAACGTCGACCTCCTCATCTGGATCTGACATCGGATGTACCAGCAGTGACCCACGGGAGTCCCCGGGGGTCGATGAGAAGGTGTCGACGATGAAGCAGCCATCAAAGGTTCCGGTGACAAGGGCCTGTTGAAGGCATCAGCTGCTGAACGAGTACATTCCTGAATTTAACAAGTACTTCATTTAGGTCCATAGTGGTCATCAACGGAGGGGGGGTTCGATGGCATGGGAGCGGACAACCCTCTGTCCTGCAAGCCCGATGAGCCCGTAGCCCTTTGAGAAGAAAGGGTAGGTCTCGATGGAGTCATCGTTGATGATGTGCCTGTTGATGATGGAAGTGTCAATGACCCGGAGGTTGATGGTCAGGCACCTGGACAGTTGGTCTCTTCATTGGGGCAGTGACCATCGTTGAAGAGCCCCTCGAAGAAGAGGCTGATGGGAAATGGGATTGTCTCTGTTGGGGAGTAGTCACGATTCCGGTCTTTATTGTGACCCCCCCAGGACCTGTCCCGGGCCTTGGAGGCCTGGGGGCTCAAAGATCTGGTGGGCGACCCCTGCCCAGAGCTGGCTACCTGTTGTTCCATGACTTGTTTCAGAGCCACTTGTGTCGCCTAAGGGTTGTTTGATTAAACTTCTGGCAGAGTTCATAGTTGGAGATGTTTTGGTCAGGCCCAAGACAGCAGACACAGAGTGTTCATCTGTAGAGGCAATCTTTCTGCAGTGATGGAAAAGAGAAGAAGAAGGATTAATTCTTGACAAACAAAAAGGAAAAATCTTTAAAAAGAGATTTAGGTAAGGGTTATAGGAAAAAATGTCCATAGGCCAAAAAAGGCATGAACACTGAGACAAAGCTGCCGCGGAGACTGTGCTTGCAAGACGACAGCAGGAAAGAACTGAGGAGGGATTGGGGCCAGCCATGCCTATATAGGATTGCTGATGTCAATGGACGTCGATGGCATAGACGGCCCCAGATGTACTGCTGAAAATCTTCTATGTGGATTCCCCTTCACCAATGGCGAAGGTTCCTATGGTATAACCTGATGACTGAGATACCCTCGAAAAAGATCTATGATACCTGACTGAAGTGCCAATTGAGGCTGCACTGAAATTTACATTACTCATGGTTCTACAGTATTATGCAAGATAAATGCTTAATTTTTCTGTTTACGGCTACCTGGAGAAGTCAAATGCATGCTTTTGGTTTTTATGTAAGAGAGAGTGTGCGTGTCCTAAACAAGAATAAGGCAAATATGCAGTGATCAAGATACTGAGATTGAACTCAGTAGGATGTTGACTGCACAACAGGCTTACTGCAGTCCTGTAGATCTTGTAGGGATCATTAGGGCTGCTGACAGTGTTTTTCCATTTCCTTCCAGTTGCCAAAGAAGTCCATCCCACTGCTGCAACTCCTGCCTGTGTCCTAACCTGCTCCCCCATCAAACAGGACTCACCCGCAGCTGCAGCTCCCAGCCACCTCCCAATCTATTTCCCCTTACCACCAAAAAGGTCTTACAAGGTGCCAGAAATCCCACCCACTTGTAGCTGTAGTATCATAGCTTCTGCCAACTTTCGAAAATTGCCTTCCCATCCTTGCACTTTTGGCACTTGAAACTGATGTCAGACACGTCAGGGTTGGAAGGATGGGTATACTGCTTTGCTCTACTGAATTTTGTGGTACAGATGACTATGAAGCAAAGCAAGTTATGGCACTTTACAAATTATTTTTCAAGAGGCAGAGCAATGTAGCAGTACTTATAGCATGTAGGTACATTGCTGTGTACAAGCAGAGACTTGCTAGGCTCCCCGCTCTGCCCAACTTCCACACCGTAGATGGAACAATGCTTGAGGACACCTCCTCATTTAGACACCTCAGGGTTTGGCTTCACCAGCACCTCAACTTCTCTGGACACATCGACGCCATTCTGAAAAAACTGCGCCCCAAGCTTGGCTCCTTATACAGGAACCATAATTGTATCCCTCTTACGGCCAGGCGCGAGATTGTCCAAAAGATGATACTCCACATTTTTGACTACTGCGATGTAGTCTACGGTGCTGCTCCCAAATCCTTATCAGATTAGACTCCCTTTTCCACTCTTTCTGTCGTTTTGCTCTGGACTCTCCTGTACACACTCACCACTGTGCCCTTTACCACTCTTTGTCTTTCCCTTCTCATGCAAGTAGGCGCCTCTCCCACTGCGCCAAACTTATCTCAAAATACTGGCTGAGCTCTCTACCTTCTTATCCATCTTCATCTCTCTCACTACTCCCTCTCCCCACTCCTTAACATCCTCTGACTCTCGCATCTTTGTGATCCCCCAATGATCTACTCTTGCAGGACAGTCTGCTTTCGCACATCATTTCCCCAAGCTCTGGAACACCCTTCCTAATCAAATTTGTCACTCCTCCTCTTCCTACTCCCTCTCTTCTGCCCTTTATAACTTCCTCTCCTCTAACTGTACCTGTTATCCACAGTCTTAATGTAACCTCTCTCTTTCTAGCACTTAGCCCCTCTTCTGGACCTAACATGATTATATAATTCCACTTTCTTAGTAAATACTGCACTTAATAATGTTCAATAATTGTGTACCTTCCATATGTTTACCTATTTTCACACCATATGTTGTAAACTATTACTTCTCCTTGCAATGACTGACATAGATGTATTGTACTCCGAACTATCTGTTTGTACTTCAATAGTGTATTTTGTGTATCTTGTGTATGCTTGTATGTATTCTCCCTTACCTGTTTATCCCAGGTCACACCAGGAGATGAGCAATTTGTTGTTCAGTGTGTCTTAGTGGTGAAACAGTTCAATAAATAAATAAAACTGCATAGGCAGAATGGTTGACATTTCATCAGTCAGAGCCCTGGGCCACATTTGGAGTAAATAAAAAAACATTTTTTAAACACCTGTTATACTAGACTAAGAGGGTGCTATCCTTTTACTGTGCAGCAACTAGTCAGCTACCTCACCCCACAGCTGTTTGATGGCTTTATTTTACTATTCACAAATACAAACGTCCAGTGTATGTGCACTGCAGGGTGTAGAATTTGAGAACTACTGGCATCAGGGGGTCATTTTTGAAATTAGGTGACCATCTACTGGCCCAGAAACTGCCAGCTCCTCCCTCAACTGAAGCATTGACAAGCAAGAGCACTGCTTGCATCAATTATTCATAATAAAAATATCAACCATTGTGGCTTTATACCCAAGACAAAAAACAGTTACATACTTACCATAACAGTAGATCTTCGACAGAATCTCTTTCATCAGGCCACACCTATGGAACTATAGCCACCAGCTGCTAGGACCACATGGAAACTTTTTGCAAGCAGTCGACTAGTGGCCACCCATGATGACGTCATACATTGGCACTTCCAACGTTTATATGGAAAGTGCTGATGTCCTATGCTGGCACTTTCCATATAAATGTGGGCGGCCCCTTCCCACCTCAATTCCACAACGGAGATCATGCTCAGAGGCTCTCCTTATAGGGAACCAGGAGAGAACCTGTGGCTCTGCCTGCCAGGTGAGGCAGAAAGCAACAGGTAAACCTTTCTGGAGAAAGAGACAGGATTTACAGAGATCTAAATCCCTAGGGGGATGGAAGGTGGGATGGCATGGCCTGATGAAACAGATTCTCTCAAAGATCTACTGTTACAGTAAGTATGTAACTGTTCTATCTTCTTTGAGAATCTCTCTTTCATCGGGACATACCTATGGAACAAGTACTAAGCAATACTGACAATAAAAACTGTCTAGGTGGCTGGAGCCTACAGGTCTAAGAAAGGAGGCCTTGAAGCACAGCTAAGCCAAAATTTGCCCTTTGTTATGAGGCAATGTCCAGACTGTAGTGCTTAGTAAAGGGTGTAGACAGTACTCTAAGTGGCAGCTGCACAAAACTCAACAGCAGATACATTATTAGCCAACCATTTGGACAGGCACAATTTAGAAACAGGAACACCCTCTTTCCCAGGGGTGAATGAAACAAAAAGCTGTGAGGACTTCCTGCAGTCCTTTGTACGATGTATATAGCACCTGAGTATTCTATGTACATTTAAAGTATGGAGCAATGCTTCCCCTGGATTGGCATGCTCAAAAAAATAAACTGGCAAGTGGATGGTTTGATTCAGAGTAAACTCGGACACCACCTTTGGTACAAACTTAGGACTGGTACACAAAGACACCCTGGGCAGGATTTTAAAAACTGTTAGATCACTGCAAGCCCCAGTGCACCAACGATACGGCTCATGGGGCTTGCAGTGATCTAACAGGAATTTCTATCCCGTGTGATAATTGCCGCAAGCTAGACCAACTTTTTCTGGTCTAACTTGTGGCAATCCTGGGGTCCATTCATACGGAGCTTGTGCCAGATATCTGGTGCAAGCTGCCGTATATCACGGAAACTGTCGCAACTGTGCTTGAGACTATAAAGTCATGCGCAGTTGCGCCAAAGGGTTTGGTGCACCACCAGAACCTAAGTGCCAGGCTGGATGCAAGCCCTGGGCCACACTTCGAAAATTCTGCCACATCTTTGTGAAAAATCAAACAAAGAGGCTCACACATTAGAGCCTGAAGCTCTGAAATTCTTTGAGCAGAAGTAACAGCAACTAAAAATAACGCTTTTCAAGGTAGGAAGCGTAGGCCTCAAATTGCAGCTAGATCAAAAGGAGCCAAAGTAAGCTTTCCCAATGCAAAATTCAGATCCCAAGCCAGGACTGGATTGTGGACAGGAGGCTTTAAAAGCAGAATGCCTCTCAGAAAAGTACGGGCCACCTCCAGCTGAGCAACCGTACAACAATCAATAGGCACATGAAAAGCAGAAACAGCAGCCAAGTGAACTTTGAAAGAAGAGTATTGCAGGCTTGCATCTAGCTAGGACAGCAAATACCCCAGAACCTGATTTACTGGACAGGTAAAAGGATCCAGTTGGTGAGAAATGGCCCATAAAGCAAACCGCTTCCACTTCATGGAATAAGTGGCTCTGGTGGAATTCTGATGGCCACCAAGACATCAGAGACCTTTAGAGACACCCCATAAGGTGCAATGACTATGTCTTCTGCAGCTATGCATGAAGATAGAGTGACTTGAGGACTGGATGGACCAGGGTTCCATTTTACTGTGACAGTAAGCCCCACCCCCAGCATGATGGCAAAGGTACTGGTGGGTCCACTGCCAATTGCTGCAGTACAGGAAACCAAATCTGATGAGGCTACAGAGGAGCAATGAGTATCAGAGTTGCACCCTCCATTTGAAGCTTGATTAGCACTCTCTGAATTAGAGGGAAGGAAGGAAAGGCATACAGGAACCTCCCCTTCCAAGAGAGGGACAATGCTTCTTGCCAGAAAACTCCAGGCCCTGAAACAAGTGAGCAGAAAAGTGGCAGTTTTGCATTGTGTGGGGATGCAAAAAGGTCTAACTCTGGACTACCCCACTGGTTGAACAGGTCTTCTGTGACAGAGATCAGCTGCTCCCACTCATGAATCCTGGACTGTGACCTGCTTAGCTTGTCTGTCAGGACATTTTGGGCTCTTGGAACATGTACTGCTGACAGTTCTAGAGCGTATTCCAGAGCCCAGTACCAGACTCTCATTGCCTCCCTTCACAGGGGGTAGGAATCAGTTCCCCCATTTGTTGACATAATGCATCACACTTATGTTGTCCATTTGAATTAACAAAGGACCCGGAGATAGATAAGTCTGGAAGGCCTGTAGGTCATACAGAACATCTCGTATTTCTAGGACATTTACGTGGAGGGTGCTCTCCACTTTGGTCCATGTACCCAGTGTCTGATGGGGCCCCAAATGTGCCCCCCAGCCCATCCCTGAGGCATCTATAGTGAGAATCTGGTGAAGGGAGGGAATCAGGAAAGGAACCCCCTTCAGTAAATGACTTGGTTCCATTCACCATTGAAGCACTTTTCATACAGGGGAGGTTACAAGAATTTTTTGATCTAGGTCATCTGTATGTTGGTCCCATTGGACTCTCAGTGTCCATTGCGGGATTCTCATATGCAGTCTGGCCAGTGGCACTGTGACAATGGCCACTGTCATCAGGCCTAGGAGTCTCAGGAATGTCCTTGCTGTGACATACCTATTGTCGTAGACCATCTGGACCTGTGCAATCAGACTCTCAGCCCTGTCCTGGGGCAGGAAAGCTATGCCTTGGGCTGTATCCAGGACTGCCCCTATGTACTGTAGGCATTGGCAAGGGGTCAAAACTGACTTTGGCACATCTACAATAGGGTGGACACCCCAGGGGGGGGTTGAGGCCATGAGGCATGATCTGGAGATTTTGGAGGGGTGATCTGAAACATGGCAACTAAGACTCAATGCCAAAAAGTGTGCTGTGATGCACCTGGGGTGTAAAAGCCCAAGAGCAACTTACACCCTAGGAGGGGGAGAAATCAAAAAATAGAGTAGGAGAGGGATCTGGGAAGTATAATATCAAGCAATCTCAAGGTGGGCAGCCAGTGAGCAAGGTGGTGGAGAAGGCAAATGGAATATTGGCATGCATTGGGAGGGGCATAACTAGCAGAAGGAGAGAGGTGCTGATGCTGCTTTACAAGGCCATGGTGAGGCCGCACATGGAATATGGGGTCCACTTCTGCAGACTGAACCTACAAAAAGACATTGAAAGGATGGAGAGGGTTCAGCAAAGAACAACCAAGATGGTGCATGGTATGCAGGGGAAACTGTACAAACAGAGATGTAGGGAATTGGATCTGTACCCATTACAGACCAGAAGGGATAGAGGGGACATGATTGAAACTTTTAAGTACGTGAAGGGGATCAATAAGGTAAAGGAGGGGGCTTGTTCAGAAGGAAGGTGAGAGCTAAAACTAGAGGGTATAGCCTAAGACTGGAAGGAGGGACATAGAGAGACAATGTGAGGGGGCAATTCTTCACAGAGAGGGTGGTGGAGGCCTGGAATAAACTGCCGGAAGAGGTGGTGGGGCCAAAATAGTGGAGGGATTCAAGAGGGCATGCGACAGACATATGGAGTTGAGAAGTGGTTAGAAGGGGTGGACCTGCAAAAGTGAAGAAGAGTAGGGAAGGGGAAAGGGGCAGACTAGATGAGCCAGTAAGGTCCTTTTCTGCTGTCAGATTTCTGTGATGCTGTGTGATTCTGTGACCGTAATCCCTAGAGCATCGAACAGGTGTTTGGTGCATTCTAGGGTGTGAAAAAGCTGTTCCTTGGAATGAGCTTTGAGAAGTCAATCATCCAAGTAGGGGAAGTCATATAGGACTTCCCTGTGGAGGGCTGCTGCCACCACTGCTGAACATTTGACAAAGACCCGTGGTGCAGATGATAAGCCAAAGGGCAATACTCAGAACTTGTAGTGTGCCCCCTGAAACAGGAACCGTAGAAACTTCCTGTGAGGCGGACACATCTTGATAGGCAGATAGGCATCCTGCATATCGGGGGAACAAATCCAGTCTCCTACTTGCAGTAGTGGAAGTAGGCTTTGGAGAGTGACCATTCTGAACTTCTTGTACTTGATGAAAAAGTTCATATCTCTGAGATCTGGAATGGGTCTCATATCTGTCCATTTTGGGTCTAGGAAGTACCATGAGTAGCACCCTGTGTTCCTTTCTTCCCAGGGAACATGCTCTATTGCTGTTTTCTGAAGAAAGGTTTGAATCTCCTCCAGGCTCTGGAGGGTAATGGGAAGGTACTGGTGGATGGTCTAGGGGTAGTTCCAGAAGTTCCATAGTGTGACCTTGTGCTATTATCTGCAGGACACAAGCATCTGATGTTACCCTCCTCCACTGGTCCAGGTGGAGGGAGAGGAGACCCCCCAACAACCACCCCTGGATGTACTGGTGGCGGGGGTTGGAGAAGGAGTCAGGCAGAGTTGGTTGCTGTGGCTGCTGCCACAGTGCCACCTCTAGGGGTTTTTGAGCGGGCATGGGGTGGCTCCTGGTGGAGGTAGGCCTTTTGCTGCTCTACCCTTACCTTGTTGTCTGGCAGTGGAGCGGTGTCTGTTACTAGCTGGATTAAATGGCACCTTCTGTTGACTCTTTGGCGAGTATGGTAGAGGGAATGTATTGATTTCAGGGTTCTGCCTGAGGCTTGTAAATTAAGGAGGATATCTTCTACATCTGCACCAAGCAGTTTATATCCTCTGAAAGGGGCACCGAGAATGAACTGCTCCACATCATTCACAAAGCCAGACACCTGGAGCCAGGAATACCTCCCAAGGTATATTCCAGAGGCTGCTGCCCTGGCAGAAGCATCCCATATGTCATACGTTGAATGTAGGAGATGTTTTCCTACGTTTGCATCTGCCGCCTAGCTGTACCTTCTGGGAGGGCCTGCGTAGCTGTGTTGGCCTTCCTCCAGAGGGTATTTAACCATATGGCCTGGTAGTTTGCAATTCTTAGGACCAGAGAGGCAAAGACAACTGTTCCTTTGCCCAGGACATCAAGCCTCCTGGACTCATCAGGAGGGAAAGAAAGTACAGTTAAAGTAAGAACTTACTGTAACAGTAGATCTTCAAGAGGAGCTCTTGCAGCAGGCTATAACATTCAGGACTATGCCGCAGGCACTAGGACCATCTGGAAAACTTCTCAGCCAGCAATATACAGCAGGGATGCTCCCCCACGCTGGCCCCGTCCCGACTTCGGCCCTGGTACAAAAGGGGGCGGACCCAGCTCCACCTCAGTTCCCCCACCAAGGCCCGCAACAAGCCCTGACAAGAGAAGGAGATGAAGCGACTGTTGGAGATGTAAATGAAGATGGATCTGCACACCTCGAGGGGGAAGGCGGGTGGGAAAGTAAAGCCTGCTGCAAGAGCTCCTCTCAAAGATCTACTGTTATGGTAAGTTCTTTACGTAACTATACTATCTTACTTCGAGTGGGAGCTCTTGCAGCAGGCTATAACATTCAGTACTGAATACCAAGCAGTCCACGCCGAAGAAGTAGACGACCCCGGGAGGTGGAATATGCTGACTCCGGATGCCTCAGGACAGAAGTCCATGCAAAACAGCCAGGCTGAAGCCAGCTCAACGTCTGGAGACGATATCCAAGCTGTAATGCTTGACATAGGTGTGCACCGAGTTCCAGGTCGCGGCCGCACATATGTCCCTGATAGAGACATTTCTCAGGGTGGCGAATGAAGCAGACACTCCTCTAGTGAAGTGACACCTAACCGGGCCTGGTAGGGGCTTATTGTGTTTCTCATAGCAGAAAGAAATGCAGTGGACTAGCCACTTCGCTATTGTCTGCTTGGTCACCGGTTTACCCAAGCATTGTATGGAAAGGCCACAAAAAGTTGTTCATTGACGCGCGCAGTCGTCCGCTTGAGGTAATATCTCAATGTCCTGTGGACATCCAGTGTGTGAAGGAAAGCCTCCCTTGTATTGGATGGGGAAGGAAAATAAACTGGAAGGTCAACCGAATGGTTGAGAATCAACTCTGAGACCACTTTCGGAAGAAACTTAGGATTTGTTCTAAGGGAAACCCTTTCCCTGTGGAAAATTAAATACGGCTTTTTACACATCAGAGCCTGAAGCTCGGAAACTCTTCAAGCTGAAGTAACAGCAACCAAAAAACAAACCTTCCAAGAAAGGTAACGCAGCTCACAATTGGCTGCTGGTTCAAAGGGAGGAAGGGTGAGCTTCTCCAACATAAAAAGGAGATCCCAGGGTGGGATAGGGTCCTGAATGGGAGGTCTCATGTGTAGAATTCCTCTTAAAAAGGTGCGGGCAACATCTAATTGTGCCAACGCCTTATCTCCAATGACAGCATGACAGGCGGAGACAGCCCTCATATGCACCTTGATAGAGGAGTAACTCAGGCCATTTTGATACAAGGAGAGGAGATACTGCAACGCTGAGTTCACTGGACAAGTGATGGGGTCCAAATGCTGTGATGAGGCCCATAGACAAAAACGCTTCCACTTCATAGCATAGGCGGAGCCGGCGGAGGCCTTTCTTGCCGAAACTAGGACTGCAGCCACTTTTGGGGAAACCCCGCATCTCTGTTGAGCTACGTCTGAAGGAGCCAAGCATGTAGGTGCAAGGACTGAAGGTCCGGATGGACCAATGACCCCTGTTCCTGGGACAGCAACTGCGAGCATATGGGCAGCGGAACTGGAGGCTCTGTGGATAACCGCTGCAGGAGTGGGAACCAAATCTGCCGAGGCCATCTGGGGGCTACGAGAATCATTCAGGCCCCTTCTGCCTGTAACTTTAGTAGGACTCTCTGGATGAGAGGGAAGGGTGGGAAGGCATAGAGAAACCTCCCTGCCCAGCAAAGGGATAACGTGTCTGGCCAGAAAACTCCAGGCGCGTGCTCTCGTGAGCAGAACACTGGCAGTTTGGCGTTGCGTGGTGACGCAAAGAGGTCCAGCTCTGGATGACCCCACTTATCGAAGAGCTAATCTGCTAAGGATTGTAGCAGCTCCCACTCGTGCTCTCTGGATCGAGACCTGCTTAGGCTGTCGGCCAGATCGTTGAGGACGCCTGGAACGTGCACTGTGGACAGCAGAATGTGCCACCCCAGCGCCCAGTACCAGACTCTCATCGCCTCCCTGCAAAGGGGATACGAATGAGTACCCCCTTGCTTGTTGATGTAGAAGACGACCGCCATATTGTCTGTTTGGACCAGAAGAGAGCCTGGTACCAGGTCCTCTTGAAAGGCCTGTAAGGCATAGAGAACCACTTGCATCTCCAGTACATTGATATGAAGGAATCGCTCCTCAGGTGACCAAACCCCTTGCGTTTGGTGAGCACCCAGGTGCGCCCCCAACCCCAGGTCCGATGCATCTGTTGTAAGAGTCTGACCTGGTGGCTCCGGATGAAAGCTGACCCCTTTCTCCAAGTTCCGGGGGTCCATCCACCAAAGCAAAGTTCTCCTGACTGGCTCAGTGATCCTGACCATGAATTCTAGATCGCCGTAGCCTTGGTCCCACTGTACTCTGAGCATCCATTGTGGGATCCGCATGTGGAGGCGGGCCAAGGGAGTTACAGGAATGGCCGCCGCCATGTGCCCCAGTAGCCTGAGGAAGTTCCGTGCTGGAACCTGAGGAGTTACTGAGATCCCTTCGGCAATCTCTCACAGGCGAGCGCCCCTGTCCCAATGGAGGAAGGCCATGCCCTGGATAGAATTCAGGGCCGCTCCAATGAAGACAAGCTTTTGACTGGGCTCTGGGGATGACTTTCGTAGATTCAGGGTGATCCCCAGCTCTCAGAATAGAGTATAAGTGGCTCCGAGGGCGTGAAGTAGGCCTACCCTTGAAGGGGCTGTAAGTAGCCAATCGTCTAGGTATGGAAACACGTAGTGTCCCATGCGCCTTAGAGCTGCAGCCACCACTGCCAAGCATTTGCTAAAGACTCGCGGAGCGGAAGAGAGGACGAACGGAAGAACTTGAAACTGGTAGTGCTCCCCTTGGAAGTGGAACCTCAGAAACTTCCTCTGGAGAGGGAAGACCCCAATATGCATATACGCATCTTGCATGTCCAGGGAGCAGAGCCAGTCTCCTTGGTGCAGCAGAGGAAGTAGACCCTGGAGGGTCACCATCCTGAACCTTTTGTACTCTATAAAGAGATTTAGAGAGTTGAGGTCCAGAATGGGACAAAGATCCTGTATCTTTTTTGGGACCAGGAAGAAATGGGAATAATACCTCTTTCCCTGCTGATGCAAGGGGACTACCTCTATTGCCCTTTTCTGCAAGAGGGTCTGAATCTCTCCTTCTATTAGTGGGATGTAAGAAGGAGGATACCGGGAGAGCTTTGACGGAGTATTTGGGGGAAACGCCATGAACTCCAGCGTGTGTCCTCTCCTGATGATATCTAGGACCCATTGGTCCACAGTAATCGACTTCCACCCTTCGAAATGAAGGGAGGAGCGGCCCCTGACCGTCTCCCCTGGGTCTTCCTGAGGATGGGGGGTGGAAGGGAGTCATTGGGCTGAGCTGGGTGTAGGCAGAGAGGCCTGGGAGGACTTGGGCCCATGGGTAGGAGCTCCTCCAGGCTGCTGGTTACCGGATCTCCTACACAAGCCACCTTTCTGCCCCTGCTGGTTACCATGGGCATGACCTTGGCCACCTGAGGGCTTACGAAAAGGCTGTTTACGTTGTCTTCACTGCTCACCACGGTACATCTGACGGACCGAACAGCTAGACTTGCCTGACTCTTGGAGACGAGAAAACAAGGCTTCCGTCTCCTGCCCAAACAGCACGGTACCCTGGAAGGGTAAATCCTTGATACCGGCCTACAGATCCTGGTGAAAGCCCGAGACTCTCAACCAAGCATGGCGCCGTAGGCACACCCGGGAAGTGGCTGCCCTGGCTGCCGTATCTGCAGTGTCATATGAGGCTCTCAGAACATGGGAGCCTACGTCTGAGCCCGACTTCATGATGTCCAGAAGTTCTGTCTTCTGATCAGAATCTGGAATGGCCTTCAAAAGCTCTTGTCCCCTCTCCCATAGCGCATTCTGGTACTGGACCACGGCTCTTCCACGGTCAATCCCCTACCCTTTGCCCATTCAACTGGCATCAGTGGTGGTACTGATGACGGGGTGCCAGAGAGTCCTTGGGCTCCGGAGGCGTGCCTTTAGTAGGTGGCGCTGGTGCCTTGGGAGGGGGGACCGCAGCTTTCACCTCCAAGGGCTTTGTGGTAACCCTTAGCGGGGTTACCTTCGCTTCAGCGGCTTCTCCCCGGGCGAACCGCCTTAGCCTGAGAGGATTTTGGACGCCTCCTGATCCCGGCGGTGGGCCTTCTTGGGAGAGGCCAGAGAGACCGGACCGTGACTGGGACTGGTGCCGGGACCAACTACGGTCTTTACCGTGACGCTTTTTCTCCTTGCGTTTACCCTCGAAGGAGTGCAGATCCATCTTCTGCTCCAGAAGAAAAGCCTTCAGGGCCTTGAGACGATGGATGCGGGTCCGGCTAGTAAAAGCCTGGCAGGTGGAGCAGGCCATGGTGTCGTGGTCTGGCCCAAGGCTGAAAATGCAGCGACGATGGCCGTCCTTGGCCGGGATCTGCCTCCCCCACTCGCACTTGTTTTGGTGATGTCCCGGCGAGGCCGACGACAGGGAAGACATCCGTCGGAATAACTGAAAAAAAACGTCGGAAACGGTCTGACGTTGGTGATACTGGAAAAAAACGTCGAAAAATGGTGAGAAAGCGGGTTTCTTGAAGAAAATCTTGTTGAATCTGGCAAGCCAAGAAGTTGATCTTCTCTCTTCACATGCGGATGCAGCAGGAAAAGAACTGAGGTGGAGCTGGGTCTGCCCCTTGTACCAGGGCTCAACGCGTTAGGCGGGCCGGCCGGGCGGTCCCTGCTGTATACTGCTGGCTGAGAAGTTTTCCGCATGGTCCTAGTGCCTGTGGCATAGTCCTGAATGTTATAGCCTGCTGCAAGAGCTCCCACTCGAAGTAAGATCTAAGGTATTTTGGTGCCTTAAATTTGTCATGGGCAGCATTTATGACCATGAAATCAGCCTCAGGTTGGCCTGCAAAAAAAGGCTTGCCTGAGGGGGCCTGATACATCTTATGTGGGGATCCGTATGATCGCCCGACTTCCAACTGACCGACTCTAAAACGCCCGACTCTAACAGCCCGTCAGTATCGACTGCCCGCAGAATGTATTCCCGACTGCCGTTTTCCCCGACATTAGACATTTGAGTGCCATATGCCATTTTAACTGATAGCGACCGATAGTGACGCTGATCTATCGTATCGCATCAGGGAGACTGAAAACTAACCCATTTTTATATATAAAGTATCCCCTCCCCCTGTCTTCCTGCTGCACTGAGACATATCCTGACCAGTCCCGTTATCAGGGGGTCCAGTCAGGGAAAGAATGACAGGTGGAAGTTCTTCTTTTTATTTTAAAATATAGTAACCCTTGGTGACCCGTCGGTACTATGGCAGTTGGATTCCGTCTACGATGCCGCGACCTAGGGTTCGAGAGCGACTCGGGTCACTGGAGGGCTGGCTGAGGGCAGAAGGAAGGAGCGTCCGGGGACAGCTCTCCTTCTCTGGGGGGAGCGTAGGGGATGCACACCGGTGTAGGCTGACTTCTGGCGGAGGCTGGGAGTGCAGCAATACAGCCGGGCTTGGTGCTCAAGGGGGGTGTGACAGACGTCGGCGTACACCTTGATGTCAGGACGTCACTACCCACAGAAAAAGCGTAAAGAAGCTGCCTGGTCAGCCGGATGATGGCTGCCGACTCCCCGCCGCCTCAGATGCCCCAACACCCCGGAATCCACCTCAGCAGCACCCGGGGACTGATCATAGAGTGTGCTGGTATCCCCTCCTGGCGTCTTCCCCCTCGGAGGAGAGGGACCCATCCAGCGAAGGGTTATGCTGGGCCACCCCGCGGGTCGGCTGCGATCTGAGGTGAGTAGGAAGGGGGTCGGGGCGAGGAGGTCAGGGGGGAGTCATGTGCAGCCGGAAGGAGAGGCAGGCTGGGGGCAAGTAAGGTGGCAAAAAAAAAATATATAGCAACCCTCACTTCCCAATCAAACTGAGCACTGTCAGAGATCGACCCCATTATCAAAGAGAGGGACTATCTGAATGGGGGTCGGAGCATTTTCAGTAAATGTCAGCGTTACACTGTGCTGTCCTGGTCTACATCCTTGAAGGGCTCCAAAAGTGAAAAAGGAAAAACCAACAAGCAGACGGCTGCAGAAGCATCGATTGATGGACCATGGTCTGGGAGTAGCTAAGATAAGTAAAAAGGTTAAAATTTGATGCAAATCCTTTACATTGTTTGGCTCTCAGATCTTGTGGGAGATCTAGTCGGGAAACTGAGTACACGGTAAGATGATAGTCGGGCGACAGTACCAGTCGGGAAATTGGATACGGGGAAATGCACATTGGGCAGTCGGGAGTTGGGCGACCACCATACCAGACCCCTTGTGTGCCTTCCTAGGTATGGCAGGTACCATGTTGGGTCTGTGCCAGACAGCAAGGGTGGCATCCAACAATGCAGGCAGGCTGGGAAGGAATGAAGATGAGTGGGAAATCAGGCAGTTCTAAGAATTCCACTAGGTTTTTCTTATTAATGTCTTGTTCCTCTAAATCAAATCCCACAGAAGTTTTTAGTTCCTGCATCATGGTAATGAAAAAGGGACCGTCAGGGGGGGACCTGGGTGGGTATACCACAGAGTCCTCACTCACAGAGGATAAAATGAAGCCAGTCCTTTCACAGGAGTCCACATAATATTCTTCTTCCTCCTCTTCATCCTGCACAATGAGGTCAGGACTGTATTCCTGGTCCTCATCAACATGTTCGATAGGATATAGAGAAGGAACAGATGAAGCCATTGATGCTGGAAACGGAAGCTGGCGCATTGACCTAGCAGGTGCCGATGCTGGGGTTCACCGTGCAGGCCCCATCAGCATGTCCCCTTGTATAGGAAGAGGTAGCAGGCACTTAAGAATGTCTGTGAAGGACGAGAGTACTGCCTGCACGTCGTCACCTATGTAAGCAACAGGAATGCTGGATGATGCTGACGGGGAAGACACAGTCCCCAACATCGACAGCAAATCACCAGCCATAATAGGCCTGGTGGCACTCATAGCCTGCCCTGATCTGGAAGGGTCGATGCGGTGGGCAGCTGGTGGCACTGATGCTGGAGTAGTCAACGGCACTGAAGTGGTCACACTGGAGTATAGGGGTGACTGTGAGTGAACCGGGGAGCCCTTGTCCTTACTGCACTCCCTCTCCCAGTGCTTATGCTTGTGCTGCCCCAAGGTCTTCTCCCAGGACTTGGAGGAGTGAGAGCCCGAGAAGTAGGCCAGCAACATGGTGGAGCTCTTCTCCTGGAGATTTTTCTCCATCCTGGCTACCTGCTGCTTCAAAAGGTGCATTTCTAAAGCCTTCTCTTGGTGTCCCCGGGTAGCAGTGTTGAATTTTCTGCAGCTCTGGCAGGTATTATGGGCTGAGCCAAGGCAGTATATGTAGACGTCATGCAAGTCACCCAAATATATCTTTTCACCGCATTTGCAGTACTCAAACAGTTTTGATGCCTCTTTAGTTGACATGCATGTTGTTGATAGTTAACTAAGGTGAGAAAAATTAGAAAATAGTCAATAGTAGTGGAGGCATTTCTGTGGAAGGTCCAACAAGTATGGTCAATGGTGGGAAAAGAACTCAGGAGGGACAGGGCCACCCATGTTTATATGGGAAGTACCGACATAGGACATCGTCGTGGGTGGTCCCTAGTGGACTGCTTGCAAAAATTTTCTATGCGGTCCTAGTGCCTCGCGGCTACAGTTCCATTGGTGTGGCTTGATGAAAGAAATATCCACGAAAAAGATCTACTTTTGTTGGTCAGTTCAGTTAAAAATAATTTTTATCTTATTGTAAACAAAAAAATGTAAGAAAGTAAAAATTACACAGAGCTCAGTACACAGGATGTACAGTAATACTTTGGTTTATTCCTTTGCACATGGTAAGGAAAGTACAGTTACATAAGAACTTACCGTCACAGTAGATCTTCGAGAACAGCTCTTGCAGCAGGTTACACCATTAAGACTGAAGCCGGCAGGCGTCAGGACCCCACGGAAAATTTTCTTGCTAGCAGTCTTCAGCGGGGACCGCCTCCGACATCGGTCCCGCCCCTGATGTCAGGCGTAGTACATAAGGAGGCGGTCCCGCCAGAATCCCCAGTTCTCCTGCCGGAGACTTCCGGTTGCTGGATGACATCAGAAAAGGAGACCGAGGACCCGCCATCAGACGGCCAAGACTAAGAACCGACATTTCCAATCCTAAAGATAGCGTAGGCTGGAACCTACTTCCTCCAAGGGGGAATGGTGGGTGGGAAGGTACCTGCTGCAAGAGTTGTTCTCGAAGATCTACTGTTACGGTAAGTTCTTACGTAACTGTACTATCTTCTTCGAGGTACAGCTCTTGCAGCAGGTTACACCATTAGGACTGATTCCCAAGCAATGGCACCTTGAAAGGCCATCGGGAGGAGGCAATACGGAGATTCAGACCCGTCCTGAGCCTAGGACAGGAGGCCCTGAAGAACAGTAAGGCCGAAACCGGCTCTTCGCCTTGAGGCGATATCCAGGCTACAATGCCTGAACAAAGTGTGCACCGAACTCCAGGTGGCTGCGGCACATATGGCCGACGTAGAAACGTTCTTCAGAGCCACAAAGGAGGTAGCCACTCCTCTTGTCGAATGGCCCTTGACCACTCCTGGTAAGGGTTTCTGACGCTTGTCATAGCAAAAAGAAATACATTGGATGAGCCAGCGTGAAAGGGTCTGTTTCGAAACTGGGGCCCCTGTCATTCTCTCAGCGAATGAAACAAACAGCTGCTCCGCTTTCCAGTGCTGTTTGGTGCTGGTCAAATAATATCTGAGACACCGGTGAACATCCAGGGTGTAAAGCAGTGCTTCTCCTCAATTGGCGTACTTAGGAAAGTACACTGGTAAATCAATGTCCTGGTTAAGAGTAAGGGCTGAAACCACCTTAGGCAGGAACTTAGGATTTGTCCTCAGGGACACCCTGTCCTGATGAAAAATTAAATAAGGCTCCTTGCACATGAGAGCATGTAATTCGGAGATTCTTCTCGCCGAAGTAACGGCAACCAAAAACAACGTTTTCCACGACAGAAAACGTAGCTCGCAATCTGCGGCAGGTTCAAAGGGTGGCAGCGTAAGCTGCTCCAGGACGAAGGGTAAATCCCAAGGAGGGACGGGATCCCTGATGGGCGGCCTAAGGTGGAGGACCCCTCTTAAAAAGGCACGGGTAGTATCCAGCTGGGCCACCATGCGTTGGCCTATGGGGGCATGATAAGCTGAGATTGCACAAAGGTGCACTTTGATCTAGGAGTAAGCTAACCCGGATTGAAAGAGGAAAAGCAGGTACTCCAGAACCAGCTTCTCGGGGCAGTCTAAGGGCGAGAAACCGCATGCCTGAGATCACAGACAAAACCTGCGCCATTTCATGGCGTATGTTGCGTGTGTCGCCGGTTTTCTGGCGGCAGAAAGTACATCCGCCACCTCTTGCGGGACCCCGTGTCGCAACATGGCTATGTCTCTAGGAGCCAAGCATGCAGGTTCAGTGAACGTAAGTCCGGGTGGACTAGTGAACCCTCCTCCTGAGACAACAGGTGGGAGCTGATTGGTAAAGCAAGCGGAGGTTCCCGGGACAACTGATTCAGCAGCGGACACCAAATTTGCCTGGGCCAAAAAGGCGCTATCAAAATAAGCGTTGTGTGCACCCTGCGAAGTTTGAGAAGGACTCTCTGGATCAACGGGAAAGGAGGGAAGGCATAGAAGAATCTGCTCGCCCAGGAGAGGGACAACGCATCTGGCCAGAAAACACCAGGCCCTGGATCTAGCAAGCAAAAATTGGGCAGTTTTGCGTTGGATGGGGAGGCGAATAGATCCAATTCTGGAGTACCCCATCTGTGGAACAGATCCTCTGCCACCTCCTGTAGAAGTTCCCACTCGTGGACTCTGGCCTGGGAACGACTCAGGCTGTCCGCGACTGTGTTGTCCACCCCGGGAACATGAACTGCGATGAGGTTTGCGCTGTGTCGTATTACCCATTCCCACACCCTCATGGCCTCCCTGCAAAGGGGGTAGGAGTGTGTGCCTCCTTGTTTTTTGAGGTAATACATCACCGCAGTATTGTCTGTTTGTAACAGGAGAGTACTGGGTGGAATCTCTGACTGGGAGGCTTGCAGGGCATAAAGGACCGCTCTCATCTCCAATATGTTGATATGGAGATGAGATTCCTCGTAGTCCATGTTCCCTGAGACCTCACCCCATTCAAGTGTGCTCCCCACCCCAGCCCTGAGGCGTCTGTGGAGAGTGTTAACACCGGGGATGGCACTGTGAAGGGAACCCCCACTGAGAGGGATCCCGGATCTAGCCACCATTGCCAGTCCTGAACCACGGTCTTCGTGATTCTGACTGGCTGCTGCAGATGGTCTTGCCTTTGGTCCCACTGCACCCTTAACATCCACTGGGTTACCTGCAAGTGGAGTCTTGCCATCGGGACCGTTGGAATGGCCGCAGCCATGTGTCCAAGCAGGCGAAGGACCAACCTGGCCGGGACGGTTTTCTTCGCTGACATGTCCCTTATGAGGGATCGTATGCGTTCCGCTCTGTCTTCGGGAAGAAAGGCTTTCCCCTTGACTGTGTCCAGAACTGCGCCTATGAACTGCAGTTTCTGGGACGGTACCAGGAGAGACTTCCGAGTTGATTAAGATGCCCAGAGACTGAAAGAGAGCCTGGGTGTGCTGAATGGCCAGCAGCAATGCCTCCTTGGAGGAGGCCATGATAAGCCAGTCGTCCAGGTACAGGAACACGTAGTGACCCTGTCTCCTAAGAGACACTGCCACGACTGCCATGCACTTGGTGAATACCCTTGGTGCTGATGACAGCCCGAAAGGAAGTGCTCGTAACTGGTAGTGGCGACCGAGAAACTCGAAGCGCAGGAAACTCCTGTGCGCCTGAGCGATGGGAATGTGCAGGTAGGTGTCCTGCATGTCTAGGGACGCCAATAAAGCATCCTTCTTCAACATGGGGATTAGTCCCGGGAGGGTCACCATGTGGAAGCGCTTGTAGACGACTGATATGTTGAGGTCGCTGAGGTCCAAGATTGGATGGAGGTCCCCTGTCTTCTTTGGAACCAGGAAGAAGTGTGAATAATAGCCTGCTCCTATCTGGTTCCCTGGAACATGCTCCACAGCTTCTTTCTGCAGAAGCGCGAGCACTTCCTGCTTTATGACCAGAGCGTGCTGACCCGAGTAACGGGAGAGCAGAGGAGGCCTTGTGGGGGGCTTGTCTAGGAATTCTATAAAGTGGCCTTTTTCGACCAACTGTAGCACCCACCTGTCGGTGGTGATCGAGCGCCACCCTGGCAGGTGGTCTGCGATGCGACCCCCGACCTTTGTTTCCCGTTGACCCTGAGGAGGGGTGGGGGCCGGGAAGGAGTTGTGCTGTGGCAGCAGAGGGTCCTGCAGGTTGGGCCGACTTGGTAGCACGTTGGCCCCTACCTGAGGACATTTTGACCTGGGCTTTCTGGGAGAAGGAGCCCCTCTGTTGCTGACCGGAATGAGGTTGTTGCCTCTGAGTCCGGCTGCGGAAACGACTCTGGTTCCTACGAAAGGAACTGAGTCTAGATCTGTACATGGCCTGGACAGATCTAACAGCCTTCCCAGCTTCCTGTAATTTGGTGATGACTTTTCCGATGCTCCACCAAACAAAACTTCATGCCATGAAGGGGCATCCAAAATGTTTTCTGGGCGTCCGGGGTAAACCCGGAGACACGGAGCCATGAGTGTCTCCAGAGACATACGCCTGAGGCTGCTGCTCTGGCCAAAGAGTCAGCGGAATCGTACGCGGCTCGGGGCACTTGGGTCCTCACGTCTGAACCTGTGCGGAGGAGCTGGAGAAGTTCCTCCTTTTGGCCACCATCTGGCAATTTCTCTGCCAGTTCCTGTCCCTGTTCCCACAGCGCGTTCTGGAACTGAACCATGTGGGTCAGGTAATTCAGGATCTAATAAGCGCAAGTCGCTGCCGCATGAAGTGCCTGTCCACGTCCAGTTGCTTGGACTCCGGGTCTGGTGGCTGCGTGCTCAGATGTTGCGATCTCTGAGACCGGTCATGAGAGGCTGTAATGACCAGGGAGTCAGCCAGAGGATGGTTAGCCAGGTACTGGTCCTCCCTTGGGGCCTTGTACAGGTGGTCAGCCTTCTTCAGCATAGCTGGGGTCGAATGTGGATGCTTCCACACTGCCTTGGTGACGTCCATGAAGCTGTCCACCAAGGGTGGCACTACCACAGGCTTGGGATCCACGCGGTGAGTGGGCCAGGCAGCGTAGTCTTCGAAGTCGGTTCCTCCGCATCCCATCCCATGTTCTCTTGGATGTGTCTCATTGTCTCAGAGAACAAGGGGTCATCCGGAGGAGACCTAGGGAGGTCGCATGGGTCCGGAGAAGGGATGCTGATCGGTGAAGGAGACCTGGAGCATTCAGAGATGTCAGATCTGGAGTTCCCCGTAGATGGCGAATACCAACGTCTTCTGGGTCTCTTGGGGCTGGGTGACCCTGAAGAAGATCTAGACAGGGGCCTTCTCTTCTCTGTAGATCTGCCCCTAGGAGGTGCTACTGGCTCCTGGGGGGAAGGTGCTCGGCCTGCTGCCCCTTTTGACGAAGGAGGGGGCGCAGGCGTCGGTGGTGCCAGCGGGTGCGGAGGAGGGCGTGGTGACCACATCCTTCTTGATGGTGTCCCACAAGAAGTGAAGAGCTCCTTCACTTCTGCCAGAGTTGAGCCCAGCTTGACAGACCAGGCGCCCGGTGGTATGTCGTCGGGGCTGAAAGCATCGGCTTGCCAGGGTCTCCGGTTCTGGGAAGGGTTCCCGTGGGAGCTCAACGGGTCCGGAATCGCCCGCCTGGTCTTCGGGCTGAGTAGACTCCTCCTCCGACAACGCCTCCTGACCGACGTCAGTAGGCGGCGGTGTGGTTCTTCTGTCTGCGGTATCTGACGCCGGTTCCCCTGCCGGCGTCCTAGAGGGTGAATACCTGACCAGTGACGGGTGACGAACTGCCGCCGGCTCACGGGAGTGTTTGTGGACTTTGGCCGATGTCGGATGGGCCGACGTCGGGTCTGACGTCCGCTTAAGGGAGGTCAGCTCCTTGGTCTTGCGTTGGGGTGGCGGCGGCAAGGGGACTGACCGGACATCGGAGGCCGAGTGCCGGGACGAGGATTTGTGGTGTTCCTCTGACCTGGATGAGGCCTTAGCAGAAGAAGCGGGCCTGGAGGTCTTGGCAGGCCACAGAGTCGAAGAACCGCTGGCTGATTTGACCACAACTGGGGGAGGCTGAGAGTGGGCTCTAGATGGGGAGCGGTCCGACCTGGAGCTGGAGCTGCGGGAGTCCGAGGCCCTAGAGGGGGATCTAGGTCTCACCTTCTCCCGATGCTTCTCGTGGTGCCTGTGCGACTTTCCCGAAGATTCCCCCTGGAGGAAGGTTCCATGGCCTTGAGCTTTTCTTCTAGGAGGAAAGCCTGGAGAGCCTTCTGTCGGCGGATTCTGGTTCGGCTGTTAAAGCCCTGGCAGAAGAAGCAAGCCTGGGTGTCGTGGTCCGGGCCCAGGCACGAGCATGAGCGAATGGGGGTCTTTGACAGGATCTGCTTCCCACAGGCACACTTTGAAGAATGGCCCTCCACTGAAGTTGGGGAGGACATCAGACGAAGAAAGGTCTTGAAGAGGATTTCTTCCAAAGTTTAGATTTCAGAAAAGATTTCCTGGTCGTCGTAGCTAGTACTAATGGAAGAGGTCGAGACATGCAAGTCGGCGGGAAAGAACTGGGGATTCTGGCAGCACCGCCTCTTATGTACTACGCCTGGCGTCGGGGGCGGGACCGACGTCGGAGGCGGTCCCTGCTGAAAACTGCTAGCTAGAAAATTTTACGTGGGGTCCTGACACCTGCCGGCTTCAGTCCTAATGGTGTAACCTGCTGCAAGAGCTGTACCTCGAAGAAGATATAATGTTTCATATACATACACCGAGAAAGATATTCAAATAGATCTGTCATACAGAAGATCTGTCCACTCATATTTTCAAAGTGATAAGATGGTGTACCTGTATTATTATTTGTGATGATGAATGCCGCAACTGCACCAAAAAATGAAGCAAAACCTGATTTATGTCATTTTTTGACAGTGCCACAAATCATGACATGCTGTTGCAAACAGGTGGATCAGTTTGAAAGAGGGTCGGCAGAATCAGATGGATTCAGGCAGACACAGACTCAGCATGCATCTGGCATCTGTGCCTGGCCCGTGAAAATCTAACCCATCCTTTTTTAAGTATAGCATTCTAGTTATACCCCACAAGACAACAAACATAAGTCACATAAACCCAGGCATTGAAAAATGTGGTTGTTTTGGAGCATCATTTCAGTTACTGGCAGCACACCAAAGTCTATTTTTTTTTTTTTTACTGCATCCTTATTTAGCGCCCTTGCTGCGGCGCCTAACGGCGGGGGCATCCAGCCACTGGCCCTGCCCGCGTGGAGAGCAGCAGGCTGACTCGCATGATGGGGAGGGGTCCGGCATGGCCGATCCGCTGGAGGGCACCCCCGTCCATTACCAGCTGGACCAGTGCTGCACCCCCCCAGCGCAATTCCATGACAGTCCTCACCGCACTGCAGGGCGCGGCCATCAAGCTGCTTGGTCGCGCCCTACCCCTTTTTCCACTTTTCTCCCCAATGGGAGCACGGATGTGCAATGATGTCCATTAACAACTGTGCAGACGTTCGCCGTGCCCCCCCCCCTTAGACACGCACGTGTCTGCAGTGCCGCTGGGTGTCCCCAGGGACTGCTAGAGCACGACGTGAGTCCCACCCTATTCCCCAGGACTAGGAGAGCTGTCGTTGGACACTCAATCCTAGTCCTCCCCTGCCGACCCCTGAACCCGGGTCACTGGTGTGAAGCAAGGTGTGGCGTCCAGAGCCTCAACCCTCAGTGCCACCAGGCCGGGCCATACCAAAGTCTATTTGATGAAACTGTTACACTCCTGTCTTTGAACTGTGTTACAACAAGCTCAAGACAACCTCAATACAGTGAAACAAAGCTTTCAGACTTTCTTTCTAGCCCCACATTTTATTTATATACATTATCTTGAAAACAAAAATATACATTTTAAAACACATATATGTGAGAAATTACATTCACTGTTTTAACACTTTCCTTCAAAAGTCAATATATATATTAAGCTCTGAGATGTCTTTGACAAAATGTTTGATGCAAAAATACAATACATGTAATAGGGACAGCGTCGGGACAGAAGTACTGGTTCAGTTAAAATAATCTAAAATATAATACAGTGGTCTCTAAAAATGTTTACAGTTCCAGTTATCTCAGGAATGTTTGGGCACGCCTATGAAAATTCAAACCAGAAGCACCATAATGTGTGCCCTAGCATCTTACCATGGTCATTCCAAGGATACTTAGAAATGGGATGTTTCCATCCAAAGGAGTTTTTTCCTGTTTAAATATTAAAAAAAAAAACATTATCATGAATATAGATGTCACATTAAAGAAAAGCATTAATATAAAATGGGTCATGAAAATCCTGTAACCTCATTGGTCAAAACATCTCACATGACCGTGAGTAAATCCTGCAAAAAATAACTGGTAAAGATCCAAGTAAGCAAATGTTTACTTTTTTTGAACATGATTGATTTTGGTTTTTTTAATTTTTATACAGATTCATTTTATAATCACAATATTGCATAACAGGGTGTGCGTCGTAGTGGGATTTACCCACTTCTTGTGTGGATAAAGTCACTAGGCTGTGTCTCGTGACACACCATGCAAGGTGTGGGTAAATACCACAATACATGCCCTGTTGTGCATTACTGCTTAAGTGACTCATGGATAAAGCAGGGTGTCACGTACTGCATATTTAACAGAATAAGGATTACATCATGTGTAAAACAAGCAAGTGAACAGTGTGCATCTAGGAAACTACAGAATATTTGAAGCTGACCTAGGGGAAATCTACAGGGGCTGAAGGTAACTGTAATCCAGCATCCATAAATACCATGTATAACTCCAAAATTAATTTTCATTGCATTCAGAAAAAAAATGACCGAACAGTGCTTGAGAAACTTCAGAAAAAATCAAGCTCTTTCCCAGATCAGTAATCCCAAATACTTTGTGGGACTAGTAACAAAACGTATCTAATCCTTTTACAGTGCCGTAACTTGCAATTTAGTTTTACAAGTGTCTTTACTCATTTATAAGAACTACTGCAAAAGCAGTACAGGCATTTATTTATTTACAATTTGTGACCAGAAAAGGCACACTAAGCTGTGATAGCTCATTTCCAGAGTGCGTCAGAAGTGTTACATGGACCTGTTTTATTGTTGGGGATGTAGGCCATGACATCAGGGAAACTCCCCTACTCTTTATAGACAAATACCACAGGATCTTTTATTTCCACCTGGAGAGTGACCTGAGATGGTCAGAAGGGACATTTTTGTAACATCTGCCTTACAACTGTATGTTAATGTTGAACTTATAACTTGAATGTTTAATGTCTCATTCCTAATATACCCCTTTCCCCCAGGTTGCACCAGGAGATGAGTGACTTATCGCTCAGTGTGCCTTCCTGGTGAAACATTTCAATAAATAAATAAGGAACCTCAATTTAACATCACATCCGAAGGACAGCAACTCAATTGTGCAGCACCCCCCCCCCCCTTACTGCATTACAGTGTCAGTTATGGGTATTAACCCAACCACCTGGTGTGGGGCTACAACCCATGCCCACCTGATCTAACAGGCCCAGAGGCAAGCATGCTATCTATTGAGCTGCTGACACTGCTATGAAATGATACTACAAAGAATGCAGTAGTACAATGAATGAGCGGGATTCGGATTAAGAAGTGTTCAGAGAAAGGTTGGTGAGTAGCTAGTGAGGCTGACATGTGGAAAAAGGAGATAAGATGCTGTAGCTTGATAATGATACTTTGGCGAGGATGCAAGGGATATGGTTTAATTGCTGATTACCATGGAGAAAAGGTACAGTTTGAGAAGAGATTTGATGTGGTCTAGTGCACAGATATTATTGGGGAGGCAGTTCCACAAAAGAGAAGCATAGATCTCGAAGATCTGTCACACACTTATGTTAAGGAGACTTGGGAGCAGAAGAGGGAGATGGTGGAAGGGAGGTAGAGGTAAAATCATGGATGAGTATGAAGATGACTGGATCAGCCTTCACGCCAACTGTTTGAGTTCTTTTAGGATGACAGTAATTTCTTTATGCCTGTATTTTTGGGCAAGTGGGTAAGAAGTGGAATTTTGAAATTGCTGGAGTTTGGCTATGGAAGAGTTCAGGAAGTCCAGGAGCTATGATAATATAGGGGAACTACAATGCCGGTTCGACAACAATTTTGTCGAATGACGTTACAGCGACAGCTTTATGTCGTTATTATTGACATTGCAGAGGGGCTGGAAGGAAAGGTCTGCCTGTTTGCAGATGACACCAAGATCTGCAACAGGATGGATACTCCAGAAGGGGTGCAGAAAATGAAGAGGGACCTGGAGAAGCTTGAAAGATGGTCAGAGATGTGTCAACTGATGTTCAATGCAAAGAAGTGCAAAATAATGCACCTGGGTAGAGGGAACCCTGGGGAGAGCTACAGGTTGGGGGGTAGGTGCTGACTGTCACCAAAGAGGAAAGGGACCTAGGGGTCATCTCCGATGACCTTAAGGTATCAAAGCAGTGTACAAAGGTGGCAAGGAGGGCCAGTGGCATGCTGGGATGCATAGGCAGGGGTATTACTAGCAGGAGGCGGAAGGTGGTGATGCCATTGTATAAAACATTGGTAAGGCCTCACCTGGAGTACTGCGTGCAGTCCTGGAGGCCACACCTACACAAGGACATAGATAAGGTGGAAACTATCCAGAGAAGGGCAACAAAGATGGTGCAGGGCTTGAACCACAAAACATACGAGGAAAGACTAAGGGACCTCAATATATACTCACTGAAGGAGAGGAGACAGCAGGGGAACATGACTGAAACTTTCAAGTACCTCAAGGGCATAAATAAGGTGCAGGTGGGGGGCCTTTTCTAATGTAGAAAAAATACTAGAACAAGGGGCACAATATAAAATTTGAAGGGGGTAGATTAAGAGGTAATGTGAGGACATTTTTCTACACAGAAAGCGTAGTCGATGCTTGGAATAGTCTGCCACAGGAGGTAGTGGGGCAAGCACAGTGGAGGGGTTTAAGCATGCCTGAGACAGGCACAAGGGAAGCCTGAAGGGGGGGGAGGGAGTGATGAAAAGCCATTGATCATATAGGGTCAGTGGCCACATACAATGTATATGGTCTATGGGCAGACTGGATGGGCCTAGCGGTCCTTATCTGCCAACAATTTCTATGTTTCTATCCAGCTGAGAAATTGTGCAGTCAGCCACGGGCTCATGAAAGGCAAATACAGCTGAAAGGTGCACATTGAGGGAGGAGTACTGGAGAACTGAGTCAGACAGAGAAATCAGGTAGTCCAGGATATGATTCATCAGGCAGGTGAAAGGCTCCAAACTATGTTTGGCAACCCAGATGACAAACCACTTCCACTTCATGGCATACATGGCATGAGTGGAAGGTTTCCGGTTGGCCACTAGGATGTCTGCCACTCTGTTAGAGACCCCAAACCTGACGATGGCTATGTCCTCAGGAGCCAAGCATGCAGATGGTAGGACCTGAGGTTGGGATGGATCAGGGTCCCCTGATCCTGGGTCAGCAGGTTCCTGCAGAGGGGGAGCAGGACTGGAGGTTCCTCCACCAGCTGCTGAAGCAGGGAAACCATATCTGCTGAGGCCAGAATGGAACAACCAGAATCATGCTGCCCCTTCCATTTGTAGCTTGATTAACACCCTCTGAATTGAAGAAAATGGAGGGCAGGCATAGAGGAACATCCCACTCCAGGAGAGGGACAACGCGTCTCGCCAGAAAACTCCAGGCCCTGGATCTAGCAAGTAGTAATTGGGCAGTTTTGCATTGAGTGGGGACACAAAAAGGTCCAAATCTGGACGACCCCATCTGTCGAACAAGTCTGTGACAGATGAGAGAAGCTCCCATTTGTGCATGCTAGACTGAGACCAGCTGAGATTGCCTGCCAGACTGTTTAGTACGCATTAGACTGTGATCCAGTGCTCAGTACCACACTCTCATGGCCTCCCTGCATAGGGGGTACAAATGAGCCTCACCCTTGTTGATGTGGTATATTACACTCAGATTATCTGACTGCACCAGCAGCTGATCTGGAGCAAGGTGTTCCTGAAAGGCCCGTATGGTGTAGAACACCACTCTTATCACCAGAACATTAATATGCAGGGAGGTTTCGAACTAAGACCAAGAGCCCTGGGTCTGGAAAGGACCCAGGTATGCTCCCCAGACCTAAGGCATCCGCAGCGAGGATCTGCTGTGGGGAAGAGATCTGGAATGGGACAGTGTTCCCATTCAAGTAGAGATGTACGTAAATCCTGCAAAGTATTAGAAATTCAAGTTCACTTCTAAGCCTCTGAGGGTACATGCATGCAAGGAAATAATTTTTACCACCAAACCTGAAATTGGAGAGATGACTACAGTCACAGGGCTGGATTCACAAAGCTTTCTGAAGCTGCAAAACGTTCCCTAAGTCCCCAAAACTGCCGTAGTTATGGAAACAAAGGGGAATTTGCACTGAGTGCTATTCACAAAACCCTCTGCAGCTGCGTAAAACAACACTAAGGACTGTGGAAAAAATTGCAGCTGCGGAAGTCCCTGAGGAAAAAAAGGTGTGAGATAAGTAAGGCACAGCCCTTGAAAGGCTATTCACAACCATTTTTTTTTCTGCAGCTGCGGAAAAAAATGTTACACACAGTGGAATGAGGTGTAACTCTCCCTCAGCAAATTGCAGTAGTGCCCCAGCAACTGGAATCAATTAAGGTGGAGGTGAGGCACAGGTAATAGCATCCCAGATAGTATAACTGTGGCTGCTGTAACAGCAACGAAAGCACATATTGCCATGATATGGCAACAGGCAACAACCACCAGACACAGTGCAGCCCATGATGGAGCCCCACAGGCAGTAGAGTCTGGCCAGCCTGCAGTGAGTGCTACCCCTGAAGGCAACAGGAACACCCCAGGAAGAGAGGACCAGCAGTAACAGTTGGCCACTGTGGTGCCATGGTATTAATGGTACCTGTGGTGCTGCAGTGGTCCTAGTTGAGGGACTGGTTGCTGGTCTCTTTGTGGGTGCTTTCAGCTTCATTCTATGGCAGCCCTGTTAAAGTCTGCTGTTCCAGCTAATTAGGTTCACTGTTGCTGTGCCTCCTAAGCTATTTCTGCAGCTGCGGATCCGCAGTTGCGGATTTTCAGCACGTGTGCAATTTCCACAGCTGCTAGGATTTTATGGAATTCCGCACCTGCTTAAAATTTCTTTATGAATATCATGCAACTGCGTTTCCGCAGTGCTGCAGGCCTTTTTCCCGCAGGTGCAGGATTTTTGGCTTTCTTTGTGAATCCTGCCCACAGTCTTTATCCTCCAAAACAGCCATAGAGGGTACAGTGCACTCCCAAATACCAGGACATAATGGGAACTCTGGAATGAGATGCCTTGAAGTAGATTCAAGGGGTCCATCCACTACTGTAGTACCTTGCAGACTGGAGAAGAGACCAGGACTGGGCCATCTAACTAATTTGTGTGCTGGTCCCACTGCATCCGAAGGGTTCACTGGACAATGCGCATATGAAGTCTGACCAGTGGAACAGTGGGTATGGTAGCTGTCATCAGGCCCAGCAATCTCAGGTACACCCTGGCCAGAATATAGCGGCTCTGAGCGACTTCCCGAGCTTGGGATATAAGGCATTACACATTGTTTTGGGGAAAAGAGGTCTTCCCCTGTGCCAAGTCCAGAAACGCCCCTATATACTGCAGTCTCTGGAATGGTACTAGAACTGACTTTGGCAGACTGACAGTGATGCCCAGGGAGTGGAAAAGCTGCAGAGTTCACTCGAGTCTGCAAGAGCTGCTTCTTGGACGGGGCCTTTAGGAGCCAATCGTCCAGATAAGGGAAAACATACAGTCCCTCCCTTCCAAGAGCTGCTGCTACTGCTACTGCTGCTGAGCACCTGGTAAAGACTCATGGCACAGAGGACAAGCCAAAGGGCAGCACCTTGAACTGATAATGCTTGCCCTGGAAAGCAAAACGGAGAAACTTCCTGTGAGGAGGAAAGACTGATATGTGCAGGTAAGTGTCCTGCATATCCAGTGAACAGAGCCAGTCCCATTTTGAGGAGGGGCATCAGGCCTGGTAAAGTTACCATCCGGAACTTTTTGTACTGGATGTACAGACTGAGGTCCTTTAGGTCTAGAATGGGCCTCAAATCGACAGTCTTTTTTAGGACCAGGAAAAACCTGAATAAAACCCTCTGTTTCTCAGATGCCTGGGTACTGTCTCGATAATCCAGGCCCTGGATCTAGCAAGTAGAAATTGGGCAGTTTTGCATTGAGTGGGGACACAAAAAGGTCCAAATCTGGGCGACCCCATCTGTCAAACAAGCCTTCTGTGACAGATGACCTGCTTGTGCAGAAGGGACTGTACCTCCTTCTGGGGAAAAGACAGGTCAGCCGGGGAATAACTGGGTGGGGAGGGGTTTCTGGAGGCTGTTCGGTGAGCTCAAGGGTGTGCCCCCTTTCTGTGATCTGAAAAATCCATGCATCCGAAGTTATGGTTCTCCGTTGATTCAGACTGAGGGAGAACCGTCCTCCAACCACCGCTTCCTGGTCTGGGACCAGAAGAGGTGGGTCTGGCAAGGAGTCAAATGGAGGCAGATCCAGCCACAGGGGCAGATCCCTCACTTCTGGGGAGCTTGGCCGCAGCTCCAGCACTGGAGGGGGTGGGTAAAGCAACTGGGGCTCTGCACTTCTCTTGGGGCTGGGCGGCTGTACAGGGCCTATTGGCTGCTTCATGAAAGGGAGGCTGCCCTCTATCTCTTGGTTGGGTATGGTAGAGAGAGTGGACAGACTTGAGGGCCCTGCCTGAGGCTTGCAGATGATTGATAATGTTCTGGACATCAGGGCCAAACAGCTAAGTGCCATTAAAGGGAGCATTAAGCACTTTTTGCTGAACATCGGCAGCAAAACCGGATACTCTTAGCCAGGAGTGCCTACATAGGCATGTGCCTGTGGCAGCAGCCCTGGAAAAAGTGTCAACCATATCATAGAGGGTTCTGAGGAGGTGCTTGATGGCATTCTTAGTTGTCTGGAAGAACTGAAGCAGCTCCAGCTTTGCATGCCATCTGGAAGAGCCTGGGCAGCTGCCTTGCCCTTCTTCCAAATGGCATTTTAGTACTGAACCATGTGAGACAGGTACTTTGTAATCCTCAAACCCAGTGTGGGCAGATTGGGCATACACCCTTTTACCCTGAGTCACTATGGGTCACCCTGGAGACAGGAAATGGCACCACAATCCGCATGGGGGTTGTGTACAGACCCCCATCTCAGGGGGAGGAAATGGACAAGGAAATTATAGAATGCATCCTTAAAATGGCAGAAAAAGGGGAGCTGTTGTTGATGGGGGACCTGAATATGCCAGATGTTAGCTGGAGTACCTTTGCTGCAGGCACATCCAACAGCAGAGTCATTCTTGATGCCCTACAGGGGGCATGCCTCAGACAGCTAGTGTTGGAAACCACTGGAGGGAGCAATCTTAGACTTGGTACTCTCAAATGGGGAAGGAGAAAGGATCTCAGATTTAGAAGTTGGTAGCCATCTGGGAACAAGTGACCACCAAACAGTGTGGTTCACAATAAACACAGTCACAGAGTCAAGCCATACAAAAACAAGAGTACTGGACTTTAGGAAGGCTGACTCTGGGAAAATGAGAGCGTGCCTCAGAAAAGCACTAGCAAATGGGCGAGAAGGAGGGGTGGAGGAACAATTGGGAATAATCAAAACAGCCATCGCAGAGGCAACAAGCCTTTGTGTGAAGCAAATCAACAAAACAAAACGAAGGAAAAAAACACTATGGTTCTCAAAAGAGGTGGAAGGGAAGGTTAAAGAGAAAAGGATAGCATTCAGGAAATATAAGGAAACATAGAAGGAGCAGGACAGATAACTTTATCAGTTAAAGCAGAAGGAGGTAGGGAAGGAAGTCAGAATAGCAAAGGCACAAACTGAGGAGAAGATAGCCAACTCTGTTAAGAAGGGGGATAAAACCTTTTATAGGTACTATAAGGAGCGAAGAAAGATCAAGGGAGGGATACAGAGACTTAATAAAGGGGAGGGAATGTGGGCAGAGGGTGACAGTGAAAAAGCAGGGATACTGAAAGAATATTTCTGCTCAGTATTCAAAACGGAAGAGGAGAGGGAGGTACCTAAACCAAACAAGAGAAAAACTCTGAATAGGGGGTCGATACCAGTCCATTCACAGAAGAAAGGGTTTTGAAAGAACTCTTGAAACTGAGGGTGGACAAAGCAATGGGGCCTGATGGGATTCACCCAAGAATTCTAAAAGAACTAAGGGTAGAACTAGTAGCACCACTGACTACTCTCTTTAACAAATCATGGGAGGATGGGGTGGTACCTGAGGACTGGAGGAGGGCAAATGTGATTCCACTTCACAAAAGTGGGAGCATTGCAGAGGCAGGAAACTACAGACCAGTTAGTTTGACCTCAGCGGTAGGGGAAAATGATGGAATCACTTCTGAAGGAAATAACTGTTGAGTACCTAGAGGCCAGTGGGGCACAGGACCCAAGGCAGCATGATTTCACAGCAGGAAGGTCATGTCAGATGAACCTAATAGATTTCTTTGACTGGGTGACCAAAGTAGTAGACCAGGGAGGGGCTGTGGATATGGCCTACCTAGATTTTAGCAAGGCATTTGACACAGTCTCACACAAAAGATTAATATACAAGTTAGCCAGCCTTGGAGTGGGTCCCAAGGTGGTAGCCTGGATAAAAAACTGGCTGGACAACAGGACGCAAAGGGTAACAGTAAATGGAGTCCACAGTGACGAAAGGAGGGTAACTAGCGGGGTACCGCAGGGTTTGGTACTGGGACCAGTCCTCTTTAATGTCTTTATAAGTGACATTAACATACTAACATACTAATTGCCAGCAGATTAGGCCTTACGGTCTATCGAGTCTGCTGGAACCTCAGATCCCTACTTGGGTACCGAAGCCCTCCCCCCCACCTTGTGTTCCAGAAACCCCTATCATCCATCCTCCCACCCCCCTGGGCCAGGCCATCATCTGATACATCCACTTTCTGTGTCTGTCCCACCCTCTCTTGAAGCCCTCCACTGTGGATCTCTGAACCAGCTGCCAGGCAGCACGTTCCAGGATCCACCACCCTCTCAGTGAAAAACCTCCTCCTTTTTCCCCCTCACCCTTCCACCTTCCAACTTCAAACCATGCCCTCTGGTGATACCTCCCTGCTTTAGTCTAAAGATCCTCCTGTTTACCTCTTATTTATTCCTTGAGGTACTTGAAGACCCTCAATCATGTCCCCCATCTCTCCTCTCCTCCAATGAAAACAGGCAGAGCTCCTCAAGTCTGTCCTCATACGTCAACTCCCCTAGTCCTCGTATCATCTTAGTTGCCCTCCTCTGTACCCTCTCCAGGAGCTGTATGTCCCTCTTCAAGTGTGATCTCCAGTACTGTACACAGTACTCAAGGTGTAGTCTAACCAGTCCATTGTACAGCGGCAGAATCACTTCTCTGCTCCTAGAGATGATCCCCCTTACGATGCATCCCAACATCCTGCCAGCTTTGCTAGCCGCTCTCCTGCACTGCTCGGAGTTATTCATACATGCATCCACCATGACCCCTAGGCCTTTTTCCCCTGTTGAGGCCTCCAGCGCCTCCCCTCCCAGGGTGTACCGTGCTTAGGGTTTCCCCACCCAAGATGTAACACCTTGCACTTGGTGATATTGAAATTTGATGTCCATGTGTGAGCCCACCTTTCCATGGTGTCCAGGTCCCATTGCAGGGCCCAACCTCCCCTCTTCCTCCTCAACTACTGCTCCCATCTTGGAGTCGTCAGCAAAGAGACTCATTTCACACCCCATACCCTCCCTGATGTCTGAAATGTATGCATTAAACAGGATTGGACCCAGGACCGAGCCCTGCGGTACCCCACTACCGACCTCTCTAGGGTTCAAGAGCTCCCCACCGACCACTACTCTCTGAGTGCATCCAGCTAGCCAGTTTTCAATCCATCTGACCATCAAAGGGTCTACTCCCAACCCCGTCAGTTTCAGACAGGGACAGAGTCGAATGACATTGGAGAGCACCTGGAAGAAAGGTATGTCTCTTTGCAGATGACACAAAGATCTGCAACAGGGTTGATACATAAGGTGGGGTGGAAAGGATGAAAAGGGACTTGGCAAGGTTGGAAGAATGGTCAAATATGTGGCAGCTCAGATTCAATGCAAAGAAGTGCAAGGTAATGCATCTGGGAAACAAAAACCCAGGGCAAGAGTATACAATGGGGGGGTGAGTTAATAACAACAACAAAAATCGAAAAAGACCTAGGAGTAATTATATCAGATCACCTAAAGGTGGGCAAGCAATGTGAGAAGGCAGTAAGGAGGGTTGGGGGGATACTGGGATGCATAGGGAGAGGCATCAACGGTAGAAAACAGGAAGTTGTTATCCCTCTGTACAGACAGTTGGTGAGACCCCATCTGGAGTACTGCGTGCAATTCTGGAGACCCCATCTCCACAAAGACATAGACAGAGTGGAGGCTGTTCAGAGGAGGGCAACCAAAATGGTGCAGGGTCTGCACCAGAAGACATACGAGGAGAGACTAAAGCAGCTTAATATGTATACCCTTGAGGAAAGGAGGGAGAGGGGGGACATGATAGAAACTTTCAAGTATCTCAAGGGAATTAACAAAGTACAAGAAGGTAGCATCTTTCAGAAGAAGAGATGTGCAAGAACAAGGGGACACAATTTGAAGATAGAGGGGGGACGGCTCAGAGGTAATGTTAGAAAGTATTTTTTCACAGAGAAGGTGTGGATGCATGGAACGGCCTTCCTGAGGAGGTTGTGGAGTCAGGAACAGTGGGAGAATTCAAGAATGCATGGGACAGGCATAAGGCAATTCTAGTGGGGGGTAGGAGGAAGTAAGCTGTTGACAGTGGCGGAGCCAGAGGGGGGACTGGGGAGGGCGGTTGCCCCTCCTGGCTGCCCCAATGTGAGTAGTGGTGCCCCGCCACCATCTTTATTCACTGTTTAGTGCCTATTGTGGAGCCTGTGATTGACTGAATGGCCTCCCTTAGCTCCCAAATTATCCCAAACCTGGCTCCGCTACTGGCTGTTAATTAACTAGAATCTGCAGCTTATCCATCAGGTAGGGAAATGGGCAGACTAGGTGGGCCAAGCGGTCCTTATCTATGTTCCTATGTTTACCCCAGAGGTTGATTCTATGAGACTTTTTATCTGGGGAAGGGAATTAAGGTGTTTAGGCACCACAGACCTGTCATGGGCTGCCTTAATGACCACTGAGTCTGTCTCGGGCTGGGCAGCATAGCAGGGGAACCCCTGGGGGGCATGATAGAATTTATCTGCCCTGTGAGGCATATCAGGCACCATGTCTGGTCTGTTCCAGGCTACCATGGCTGCATTCCTCAAGGGAGGCAAGATTGGAGGAATGATTTTAGGGGGAGATTCTGAGATCTCCAGAAGTCCACCAGCTCTTTCCTGGTGGCATCCTCTTCCTTGGTGTGAAAGCCCATGGCTGAGGACAGATACTTCATCACACTGAAAAATGTGGGGTCCTCAGGAAGAGACCCAGGAGTATGCTTTACTAAATCCTCACTGACAAAGGAAGCATTAGACCTGTCAGAGACCAGGATTTCTTCCTCTTCTTCCTCATCCTCAGGAAGAATGAGGTCTGGATGATACTCCTCCTCGACCTCTTCTAAATTTAGGTCCGGCGTCGGGTGCACTAACAACGGCTGTTGGGTAGTTTCCCACGGCCGATGAGTAGGCATCGACGATGAAGCTGCCGTTGATGGCATCGGTGAGGAGGGCCTAAGCATGCCCATCTGCTGCACAACCACGTTAGCGAAGTTTATCAGGACTTTGTTCAAATCAACAGTGTTCATTGATGGAGGGCGGGGGGGGGTCAATGTCACAGGTGTCGATGACCCACCAGCTAGAACCTGAGAACCCGAAGAGCCTGTAGCCCTGGAGGGAGAAGGGGCAAGCCTCTGGGGAGTAGTCGAGAAGGAGGGGCCGATGACCCAGAGGTCGACGGCTGGCTGCCCTGAGAATTGGGTAGAGGTGCTGTCAGTATGGGTCTGGTGGGCACAGAGACCTGGACAGCAGTTTTCTGCATCGGTGCAGCAGCAATGAGGATCCCCCAGAAGAAGGAGAAGAGGCTGTTGGGGAACGAGAGCGACACCAGGGGGTGCGGTCACGATCTTGGTCTTTTTTATGACTTTTCCCTGAGGATTTGTCTTGGGCCTTGGAGGCCTGGGAGCTCGATGATCCTGTGAGCGACTGAGAGGCTGGGACCCTGGAGGACCCCTGCCCAGAACTGGCTACCTGTTGATCCATCAAGAAATTTTTGACAGCCTTTCTGTGTCGCCTGAAGGTTGTTTGGTTGAACTTCTGGCAGAGCTCACAGTTAGCAAATTCATGGTCAGGCCCATGACAACAGACCAGAGAGAATATTCATCTGTGGAGGCAATCTTCCTTCCGCTGCAGCAGCGACGGAAGAGAGAATCTGAAGGATTAACTCTCGACATAAACAAGTTGGAGGAATCTCTTTATTAAAAGAGATTCTGAAAAAAACTAAAAAAAAGCCATAGGTGAAAAAAAGGTGTGAATACTGCATCGGAGCTTCCGCAGAGACTCATGCGAGTGAGTCAACGGCAGGAAAGAACTGAGGAGGAAGTGGGGCTGCTCACACCTTTATAGGGTTGATAATGTTGACGGATGTCGATAGCATGGGCAGCTTCAGTTGTACTGCTGAAAATCTTCCATGTGGATCCTGCTTCACTGACAGTGAAGTTCCTACACTATGACCTGATGACTGAGATACTCCTGAAAAAGATCAGATAGAATTGGGTGCCAGAATAAAAGTGGCTGCCGTAGCTGAAGTGAGAGATGAGGTGGTAAGATGAAACTTCCCACCACAGGCAGTGTTAGTACAGTGGGACACCCAACAGTCTCCCTCCCAAGCTGGCATGCGATGCCTCTGCCTCACGTTCCCGACCCCACCGACCCAGGGCCAGACAGTTGGTATCGGGATCCAATCCCAGGCCTCCTAAGGGGTGTTAAGTTTTAATAAGTCTGATGTGTAACCCCTTTTATGGGTTACTGAATTGGTTAAGGGTAAGGGAATCTATGTGGGACAGAAGGTTGTCAACAGTGGAATCACAGGTGTTCCTGATACGGCTATTGGAAGTAGCCAGCAAAGACAGGAGATTCTAGAAGAAATGAGTCAGAGAGATGAAAATCAATATGAAAGGGGGGCTGGGTATTGGGGGCAACAAATTATAGTAACGTAAAGGGTGATGGAGGGAGGAAATTACAGGGTAAGGTGGTCAAGAAAGGAGAAAAGTGCAGGGAAGCTGAAGGATCACTTGGCTGTTACAGCAACCCCATTGCGATGAGCAGTAGATCAGCACTGCTGATACAATCTGGAACTGGGGAAAATGGAAAAAGGAAAGAGACCAGAAAAGTACAGTAGTGCTACCGCTTGCACCGACAATGACCCAATTTTGGGGACAAGCTCGAGGAGTCGGAGGGTCAGCCAGTGAAAGGAGAACTGAGCATCCACTAGGCTGCTCTTCTTCTTCTCTTGGTGGGGGGGGGGCTCAGCACTTGACTGGCCCCTGGTGGTGTCATTCAATGCCAGATCCTCTGTGATGGGAGGGCAAAACAATGGAAAAAACATGGTTCCCGGCGGCTTGATGGCTTGCAGCCACCCGCAGGTTCTGCACCTGATGAGCACCTAGGCCACACTGTGTTAGCAGGATAAGTCCTGATGGAACATTTGAGTGACAAGGCTGGTGTGGATGACACGATGGATGGACCACCTGGACCAGTAGGAGCATAAAGAAACGAACTGCCCCAAAAAAAAATAATAAGCATCCTGTTTTGGTTAAACACGATATCAAGATAATTTTCCAAGACAACATAAATGAAGAAGTGATTTATTAATGAGTAGGCAGATAGTCTGGAAGGTGACTTTTGATAGGACTGGGTTCAGGGAAGGGATTGGTGGGGAGTCAATATTATATAGGCAAGGTTTATGTTGACAGAGTGGACAGTGTGTGGGGATGGCAAGAAGTGGTGGATGCAAGACCTGGAGTTGCATGGCCTAGATAAGAGGCCAGATTGGCTAAAGCTAGGTGCCCGATTTTCAGTAGGTCTGGTCTGGTTTGTAACTTGTGTCACAAAATCTTGTCTGCTTTGTCACCACAAACTTGCTCCTTAATTTAAAAGAAGACTGTTGTAGACAGACATATTTGTATTATATTAAAATATAATTAATTTTCTGTGGCTAGACTGATAAGGGAAGCTACTCTCAGAGTTTCAAATTTGCAGCCTGATCCCAGAACACTGCTATGGGATGTTTGAGAAGGACTAAGCACCCCACACAATGCTATTCTCCTCTAGGGAGGTACAGTTCAAGTCCTTGCTAAAGGAACACCACATGGGTGACCACAGGTGGTACTTTAGTGTAAGAGACTACCAGTGGATGAGATGCCTACTTGGTATGGGTATACCGTTGCTACCATGAAAATACTACAGTGACCGGTCCTTTAAAGTGACAAAATGACAGGTCACTGTAATGGTCACGATACAATGGCAGGACTCTGGGCACAGCTTCACTGCGTATTGCACCCATTCCCCAAAACACCTCCATTATGGAGGTGATTACAGTTAGATCTGGGGGGTGTGGGGGAGCAGCCTGCCTTAGAAAACACATTACTATTTCCAATGGCACAATGTGAACCACGATCCTGGTTGACACTTGTGCCGTCTCTGTAAAGCCGGTCGACAGGTTTGCTGTTGAACCGGCATGGTGGAACCCTTGATATGTCTGGCTTGCCAGCATCCCCGTCCTGCATATCTTTGGGGTGGAGGTGGTCTCTTTGGGGTAGAGGTGGAGGTGGTGGAGATAAAGTGAACAGCAAGTGGTCTTGGTTGGGTAGATGATACCATACCCACATCAAACAAGGTTCCACTATCTGCCTTTCAGCTGAACTACTAAGCACATCCTCCTCTTTTTTTTTTTTTTTAATTAATAATCTAGTTGTATTAGAGCTGCTAATATAAGTTCAGGAACAACTTTTTTTACAGATGGATCCCGGGAAAGTTCGCATATTATGGATGTCATTGTGCGTGTCTGGATCCTGAAGAGTAGTAGTGTGTCAAGGAGCCATCAGGCAGGACCCCACCCCAGAGACAAGGGAGCGACTGGCTCATCAAACTGTGTCCTGGCAGGCCAGGGGAAGAGTTCCAGGGAGGAGCAGAAGACAACTGCAACGAGCTGAAGAAGGTTCAAACAGGTAAGGACCACAGAGGCATAAAAGGGAATTAAAAAAATCAAATGAGTAATGTTTAGCCATTTTTTCAACAAACTGTAACACCAAGAAGAAAACTTCTAATCTATCCAGTAACACAATCTCAGTGTTGTGTATTAAAACTGAAACAAAACTTTAAACCATATGTGGAGGGTCTCCTTGTCCCTTGAAATACTGAAGGGAGGTGTACTTAAATGTTTGGACGTGGTTATCACACCTCTACCATTTGCCGCAACAAAGTGGTCATCTGCAACAGAAGAGGCTTTCAAAATAACCCCAAGAAGGCCTGAAAAGGCCACAGTCGTGAAGCAACAGCCCAAGTTGCAAATAAAAAAACCCTCCAAACTAGTACAGTAAAAAACGCCAGTTAGGGACCTGCAAATCCTTTGCAAACTGGGTCCCAGGGGAACGGCACAACAGCAGAATGCGTGAATAAAACATTTCCCCTTACTTTCCAGGCAGAAAGGATGCAGTCACTCCTTTCATATAAAACATCATTTGCATTTCAATGCATATTTAACAAGTTTAAAGAACTACTGACTACTCTGGAAAAATTCAGGAAATGAAGTTATGTAATGGTAGCTCATAATTCATGTTCATGCTGCATTCATCGTCCCCATTATTTTCATTTCTAAAGACATCAGTGTAAAAGCAGGATTCTTCTCCTTTAGGCATCGTTGATTTCTCTTGACCATATGTGGTGTCAGGATCATCACTTATGGCACTGCAGTCACTTAGAGTAAGTGATTAAGATGTCATAAACAAGGGATTATAACTTCACGGACAGCACTTGCAGCAGGACCAGCTGAAATCCAGAGATTCTGGCTCATGCAGTTCTCTGCTTTGGTAAAGATGTGAAGGAAAACACAGAGCATTCTGAGAAACTATCTCTCAACTGCGTCTAAATGCACAAGTCCCGAAGGCTTCAGAAACTCTTGAAAGAAGACTGCTTTAACATTGGTTCAAAAATGTAACAAAAATTGAAATCATGTTTATTACAGAGCTTACATGTCACACTTAATGACATGTTGCATATAAAATATAACACATCTGGGCGGAGTTGAATCGAAACACAGTTGATGTATGTGGTATTAAGCAGCTTTCAAACCTAACGGATTAAAGAATGAATGAAACACCTCCTCCTTTTAGTGTTAACAGCATAGCAGAGAAATCAACCCCAAATAATTACTTAAAATTTCACATCACAGTAGTAATTATCATATGGTTAACTACAGGCACAAGTAACAGGCATGTTGTTTGCTGAATTCCCCAGCTATGTAAGAACAGGAAACATACAGAATATATTTGTATTTTAAAAAAAATCCTGAACATTTTGTATAGTTCTGCTCCTTAAAAACCCAAACCATTTAAAACAGGTATTTATTATTAAAGCTATTAAGGATAAACAAGAAACACTGTATGCATGCTTTCAAGCAGCTGCTTCACATCTTTGGCTGAAGAGAATTTCAACAACCTTGGATCAGCAAGAGTGGAAACATCTCCCAAATCTTTTTCATTGCAGGCTATCTGCCTCAGTACACGTCTCATTATTTTACCTGTTAGGAAGAATCAAATCAAAATATTGTCAATTTTTCTGTCTGCATATGGTATTTCAAGCACTGTTGAAGAGAAGGGGTGGGGCGACAGTGTTGGAGTATGATTTTTTTATTTTTTTGCTTACTCCAAAGTTCACAATACCCAATGTATGAGATTATGCAAGACTGCTCTTACTGCATCCCTTCGTGACATAGCCTCCCCCCACCACCACCACCACCAAATTCAATGTGAGATTCCAGGAACACATGAAAAAGTACAGTTACGAAAACTTACCGTAACAGCAGATCTTTGAGAGAGGCTCTTGCAGTAGGTATTCACAGATAGGGCTAAGCTGCCAGGTGTCAGGACCTCATGGAAAAACTATTAGCTAGCAGTCCCTGGCGTGGGGCTGCCCCCACGTCAGACCAGCGTCAGACGATGTCCATATAAAGGGGTGGTCCCCCACGCCCGCCTCCCAGTTCTTTCCCGCCAAAGGCCTAAAGAGGCAAGACGAGAGACAGGAGGATATGCCCCCATGGAAGAAAAAGAGAAGAAACCTAGGGGGACAGTGGGTGGGAGGGTAATACCTACTGCAAGAGCCTCTCTCGAAGATCTACTGTTACGGTAAGTTCTTACGTAACTGTACTATCTTACTTCGACAGGGCTCTTGCAGTAGGTATTCACAGATAGGACTGAGTCCCAAGCAGTCTGGAACAAAGAATAAAACTCGGGAGGAGCATTGTCATTCACAACATAAACCTCAAGGCTGGACAGGTCTCTTGAAAGGAGACCCTGCAGAACAGCCAACCCGAAGCCTGCTCTACAGCGAGAGGCAATGTCCAAACTTTAGTGTTTCGTGAAGGTATGGACAGACGTCCAAGTTGCGGCTGCACAAATATCTGCCGCTGACATACTCTTGAAACAAGCCGCAGAGGCAGCTACTCCTCTAGTGGAGTGACCTCTGACCTGACCTGGGAGGGTCTTGTTGTACTTGTCGTAACAGAAAGTAATACAATTCACCAACCACTTAGACAGGCATTGCTTGGAAACAGCATTGCCTTCCCACTTGTGAACGAAAGAAATGAAAAGCTGATCAATTTTCCTGAGATCCTTAGTCCGATTGGTGTAGTATCTCAGGATTCTGTGAACATCCAGAGTATGTAAGAGGTACTCCCCATGATTGGAGTGTTGCGTAAAGAAAGCTGGTAACTCAATGGATTGATACAGTGTAGACTCAGCCACCACCTTAGGAAGAAATTTAGGATTGGTGCACATGGCCACCCGTTCCTTGTGGAAAATCAAATATGGGATTTTACACATCAAGGCTTGCAGCTCGGAAATATGTTGAGCAGAGGTAATGGCTACTAGGAAGTGAGTCTTCCAGGAAAGGAACTTTAAGTCTGCTTCTGCTGCCTGTTCGAAGGGGGCAGTGTGAGCTTTTCCAGGATGAAATTCAAGTCCATGGAGGGGCGGGATTGCGGATGGGGGGGTCTCAGGTGGAGAACCCCTTTAAGGAAGGTCTTAGAGACTTCCAGTTGGGCAAAAGACCAGTCTCCGAAGGGAATGTGGTATGCTGAGATAGCTGCTTTATGGACATTCAAAGAAGAATGGCTGAGACCCAGGTCGAAGAGGTGATGCATGTAATCCATGACCTTGTTAGCTGGGCACAAGAAAGGCTCCAACTCTTTAGAGCTCACCCAGATGGAAAACCATTTCCACATCATGGCGTAGGTGGATATGTCCCCATGGAAGAAGGTGGACCTGGTGGAAAGTTTTCTCGCCTCCACCAAAATGTCCGCTACTAACAGAGAAATTCCAAAGCGTGCCTTAGCTACGTCTGAAGGAGCCATGCATGGAGATCAAGGGATTTGAGGCCTGGCTGAACTAGGGGCTCCTGATCCTGGGTCAACATTTGCTGCAACAGAGGAAGAGGAAGTTCCTCAGAAAACTGTTGCAGAAGAGAGAACCAAACTTGCCTGGGCCAGAAGGGGTCGATGAGAATCATTCGAGCCCCTTCTGTTGTGAGTTTGTTCAAGACTCTCGGAATCAAGGAAATGGGAGGGAAGGCATAAATGAATCTGTCCCTCCAGCAGAGAGACAGAGCGTCCCGTCAGAAAACATCTCGCCCTGGAGTGAGCGAGCAAAAGGCAGGAAGTTTGGCATTTTGGGGGAGGCAAAAAGAGCCACTTGAGGCGTCCCCCACCGCGGAAAAATGTTGTTTATGACTTGTTGGTCTAACTCCCATTCATGAGCCCTGGCTGAGGAGCAGCTGAACTCATCTGCCAGGATACCTTCCACCCCCGGAACGTGAACTGCAGTCAGGGGATGGTTGTGCTGAGCTGCCCAATACCAGACTCTCATCGCCTCCCGGCACAGGGGATAGGAACGTGTTCCTCCCTGTTTGTTGAGCTACCAGACTACACACTTGTTGTCTGATTGGATCAGAAGATGACCGGGAAGAATGAAGGGAAGAAGAGCCTGTAGGGCATATAGGACTGCTCTCAGTTTGAGCACATTTATGTGTAGTTTCTGCTCAGAAAGGGACCAGCTGCCCTGAGTCCTGTCAGACCCTAGGTGGGCACCCCAGCCCTCCCCTGACGCACCTGTTGTCAGCATTTGGGATGGAGGGGCAATGCAAAATGGAACTCCCAGACACAGGTTCTCTTGAACCATCCACCAGTGCAAGTCCCTGATCATGGGATCCGACACTAGCACCTCTTGGTCTAGTTTGTCCAGAGTTTGTGACAACAAGTGTGTAGTCTGGTACCTCAACAAACAGGGAGGAACACATTCCTATCCCCTGTGCCGGGAGGCGATGAGAGTCTGGTATTGGGCAGCTCAGCACAACCTTCACCTGACCACAGTTCACGTTCCAGGGGTGGAAGGTACCCTGGCAGATGAGTTCATCTGCTCCCTAGCCAGGGCTCATGAATGGGAGTTAGACCAACAAGTCATAAACAGAGCTGGGGTGACCCCATCTGGAGTACTGTGTGCAGTTCTGGAGACCCAAATCTCCGCAAGGACATAGACAAGATGGAAGCTGTCCAGAGGAGGGCAACTAAAATGGTGCAGGGTCTGCACCAGAAGACATATGAAGAGAGACTAAAGGAGCTTAATTTGTATAGCCTTGAGGAAAGGAGGGAGAGTGGGGACATGATAGAAACTTTCAAGTACCTTAAGGGAATCAACAAAGTCCAAGAGGGTAGCATCTTTCAAAAAAAAGAGGTGTGCAAGAACAAGGGGGCACAATTTGAAGATGGGGGGGGGGCGGCTCAGAGGTAATGTAAGGAACTATTTTTTCACAGAGAGGGTTGTAGATGCATGGAACGGCCTTCCGGAGGAGGTTGTGGAGTCAAAAACAGCAGTTGAATTCAAGCATGCATGGGACAGTCATAAGGCAATTCTAGGAGGTGGAGGAAGAAAGAAGTAGGCTGCTGGTTAACTAGGATCTGCAGCTTATTCATTAGGTAGGGAAATGGGCAGACTGGGTGGGCCAAGCGGTCCTTATCTGCCGTCAAATTCTATGTTTCTATGTTTGGTCCCATTGAGACTGAAGCTTTCATTGAGAGATCCTCATATGAAGCCGTGCGAATGGAACTGTCAGAATGGCAGCCGCCATAAGTCCGAGAAGACGGAGGACTGACCTGGCTCCGACCCGTCTGCAACCGGACAGGAGACGAGCCTGAATTTGAAGGGTCTCAACCCTGTCCAGAGCCAAAAAGGCTTTGCCTAGGGTCGTGACCAGTATCGCCCCTATAAACTGGAGGCATTGGCAAGGGACCAGGAAGACTTGGCCTGGTTGTCGGTAATACCCAGGCTTGTAAAACCTGCAGGGTAAGGGAAAGGGAGTGCAGGAGTTCCTCCCTAGAAGGGGCCATCAGGAGCCAACTGTCCAGGTATGGGAAGACCTGCACACCCTGAGTAAGCAGGTGGGCCGCTACCACTGTCAGGCATTTGGTAAATACTCGAGGGGCTGAGGAAAGACCATATGGGAGGGCCTTGAACTGGCAGTGGTCCCCCTGAAAGCAAGATTAGAGGTATTTGCAGTGGGAAGGGCATATGGGGATATGCAGGTATGCATCCTGCATATCCAGAGTGCATAGCCACTGTCCTGGCCGAAGTAAGGGAAAAAGACTCTGCAAGAAGAGCATTCTGAAGCATTTGTACTCCACGAACATGTTCAGGGAGCTGAGGTCTAGGATAGGCCTCAAGTCTCCCATCTTTTTTGGAACTAGAAAAAAATGGGAATAGTAACCCATCCTCCAAAGATGAGTGGGGACGGGCTCTATCGCCGCCTTCAATAGAAGGGATAGGATTTCTTCTAGAACCAGAGGAAGATGTTGTGGGGAGTAAGACGACTGAGGAGGTTTTTTTTTTGTAGAAACTCTTTCGAGTGTCCAGCAGATATTAGCTGGAGCACCCAAGCATCTGATGTAATCCTCTCCCAAGCCAGTAGATGGGAGGAGAATCTCCCCCCCCACCGGTTCCTCTGGAATGGCCAGAGGCAAAGGGAGGGGCAGGGAGTCAGGAGGTAGAGGGCAGCGCAGCAGCCGAGGCTCCTGCGGGTCTTTTGCTGGGGAGAGTCTTGGATGCTGGAGGAGCCTGACATTTGTTGGCGCACTTTCCTTGGTTAGGTTTTGGTTTTTGTCAGTTTTGGCGATGAAAAGGACATTGCTGCCCTTGAGGGGGCCTGTACAAAGTCTGAACTGACTTAAGTGCAGTGCCCTTCTGCAGTTCGGTTATGATGTCCTTGACATCACCCTTGAACAGCATTGAACCACAGAAGAGAGCATCCTGTATGGCATTCTGCACTTCAGGGACCAATCCTGACACATGGAGCCAGACACAATGCCGCAAGCCTATGGCGAAAGCCGAGCTTCTGCCAGCTATGTCCACGGCATCGTAGGTTGCACAGAGCATGTGCCTACAGGCCAAATGAGCGGATTGGACCAGATCTCCCAGTTCCTGTTTGGTCTGTGAATCAGGAAGGGAGTCCAGCTTGGATTCTACCTGGCTAAGAACGGACTTCTGGAAGTCTCCCATGTGGCCGATGTAGCTGAGGGCCCTGATGCTCAGGGTCAAAGATGAGTAAATCTTCTTCCTGTACTAATCCAGAAGTCGGGATTCTTTGTCAGGTGGGGACGAGCTCAGGTGTTTTGGATAGGTGGAGCGGCCGTGGTCGCGGCACTGATCACAACTGAGTCCGCCTTGGGGTGGAGACTGAGAAAGTCTTTACCCTCCGGAGCCTGATATAGCCTATCCGCCTTCCTCGAAAAGGGGGCTAGCGCAGATGGTTGATTCCAAATAGTGGAGACAAAATCCGCATGAGGCTCTATCCAGGGTGGAATCAGTGTGGGAGCGGTCTTTGGCAGATCCAAATGTGCAGCAAGCTTCTTACACTGTGGGTCTGGCTCCACTGATTACCACTGACATGTCTCCTGGATCTTTCTCAAGAGCTCCAGAAAAGAAGGATCTTCCGGAGGAGACTTTGAAGGGTCCCTCAGCCCTGGGTTTTCTGGAGTATGAGGCTCGTCTCCAGGTTTAGAGTGATCTGAATCAGAATCTGAGTCTGATGGCCCTGAAATAGAAGAAGACTCCTCCCTAGGAGAGGGAGAAACGATCCCTCTGGGGACCACCCGGGGGTGCGTATCCTCTCTGCCCCGGGAGACAGATGGATTTCCTCTGGCGTCGGGTAAAGGGGGAGGGGTCTCCGACATAGGGGGTTCGGCATGGGGCAGCATCGTAAGACGACTCTCGACTGCCCTGGTGAGCTGAGCCTTGGCCTCAGCCCACCAGGAGGCCAAGACCTCCATCAGGTCTGCCAGCGGCTGCGGAGGTGGCGGTGGAGGAGGGGCGCTCGGGTACGGGTAGTTGGGGTACCTGTAATGGGAGTATCCGTAACCCGACGGTGGGAAAAGTACAGTTACGTAGGAACTTACTGTAACAGTAGATCTTCGAGAACAGCTCTTGCAGCAGGTTACACCATTAGGACTGAAGCCGGCAGGCGCCAGGACCCCACAGAAAAGTTCTAGCTAGCAGTATCCAGCGGAGGACCTCCCCCGACGTCGGCCCCTCAGCATCCCCAGTTCTCTTACCAGAGACTCCCGGCCCAAAGGTGACATCTAAAGGGGAAGACCGAGGATCCGCTTCCAAAGGAAGGTGTATAATAGGATGGCATCCAAGACGCTGTAGCCTAGAAACTAGGTCAGAAGATTAAAGCTCCAGAGGGGAAGGTGAGAGGGAAACTACCTGCTGCAAGAGCTGTTCTTGAAGATCTACTGTTACGGTAAGTTCTTAAGTAACTGTACTATCTTACTTCAAGAAACAGCTCTTGCAGCAGGTTACACCATTAGGACTGATTCCCAAGCAGTTACGGAACTATTTCCTTATCGGGAGGAGGTGGTGGATAGGAGAGATGTTGGTCAGATTTCAGGATAAAAGTCCCCGAAGGACCGCCAAGCCAAAACCTGCTCTGCGCCTAGAGGCAATATCCAAACTGTAATGCCTGATGAAGGTGTGTACAGTGCTCCAGGCTGCTGCTGCACAGATTGCTGACGTGGAGATGTTCTTGAGCGCCGCGAAGGAGGTAGCCACCCCAGAGTGACCTTTACCGTCCCGTAAAGGTTTGTTGTTCTTCTGGTAACAGAATGAAATACATTTCACTAGCCATCTGGAGAGCAACTGCTTAGACACAGGTGCGCCTTGCATCCGATGTGAGAAAGAAACAAAGAGCTGGTCCAACTTGTGATGGGATCTGGTTCTAGCCGGATAGTATCTGAGGCTCCTATGTACATTCAGGGTGTGTAACAGGGCTTCTCCTCTGTTAGAATGACTGGGGTAGTACACTGGAAGGTCTATATCCTGGCTGAGCGTGACAGCCGAGACCACTTTGGGAAGAAACTTAGGATCCGTCTTTCGGATGAGACGTTAAACCGAGGTCCCATCTGCCTGGATTGGTGATAGTTCAGGTGGATGTTAAAGATCCCATGGCACTTATCGAAAAGAGTAGGGGAATTTTCCTGGTGTCCTGGCCAAATTTCCCTCATTCACTAAAAATACCACCAACAGCTTAATCTGGTTCAAGGTCAGTTGGCATTCATCTGTATCCCCCCTCCCCCCGGGTCGTGCCTGAAAATAGGCAGGATTTGTCTAGTGCACTTACCCGGTCAACAAAAACTAAATAAATTTGTCCATAAGGACACCCTGTCCTTGTGAAAAACCAAATAAGGATCCTTGCACATAAGTGCATGAAGCTCAGAAATTCTTCTGGCAGAAGTAATGGCAACTAAAAAGAGCGTCTTCCAGGCGAGGAGATGCAGCTCGCAATCCGCAGCTGGTTCAAAAGGGGGTAGTGTAAGCTGCTCTAGGACAAAGGGGAGATCCCAAGGTGGAATCGGGTCTTTTCAATTCAATTCAATTCATCTTTATCTTTAGAAGGCGCTTTTCTTAAAATCAAAGCGCCTGTACAAATTCACAAAACAATAAATACAATAAAATTAAAACTAATATAAATCCTTAAAAGCTATGCTAAAAAGGTGGGTTTTCAAAGCTCCCTTAAAACTAAGGATGGTCGGGCAATCTCGCACCTGACGAGGTAGAGAATTCCACAGGGTTGGTGCCATAAAACTAAACGATCTAGCACCTGATGTTTTCAAACGAACCCTGGGAATCTCTAGCAATCCCTCATCAGTGGATCGGAGGGAGCAGGAGGGATTGTAGGAGCAAACGAGCTCTTTCAGGTAGGTAGGTCCCAGATCACGTAGGGCTTTATAGGTCAGTAAACTGACCTTGAAGGTGATTCGCCAAAACACTGGCAGCCAGTGCAGTCCGCGAAACACAGGCATTATATGGCTGCATCTAGAAGATCCAGTCAACAACCTGGCTGCCGCGTCTGCACCAGCTGCAGGCGGCAAAGTTCAACCCCGATAGCCCTAGGTATAAGAGAATTACAGTAGTCAAGGCGAAGGTAGAAGGCGTGGATCAATGTTGGAAGGTCCTCTGGAGGAACCAGGTGCTTCACCCTGGCAATATTCCTCCAGATGAAAAAGGAAGTTTTGACGACCGCTGACACCTGGGATTTAAGTGTCAGGCGGTGGAGTCAGTGTGCCATAAGATTCCGCACCTGATCTGAGGTGCCAGTTGAACATCTCCAAGCCATAAGCCTGAGGGTGATCCCTCCAGCAGACCCACCTCACAGCGACCTTTGTCCACAACCAGCACCTCAGTTTTCTCCGGGTTTAACCTCAGCCAACTCCTATTCATCCAGTCTTGGATTTCTTCAAGGCAGTTATTAAATACCGACAAGACAGCGTCCTGGCCGGGCACAAAAGACATATACAGCTGGGTATCATCTGCGTAGCAGTGAAAACCCAAACCGTATTGTCTAATAATCACCCTTAACGGTAGCATATACACCGAAAACAACATAGGTGCTAAAATAGAACCCTGCGGTACCCCGCAGGGTAGGGAGAGTGATGCTGAGGAAAAAATTCCCGACACCACTCTCTGAGTCCTACCCTCGAGGTAAGATTGAAACCATCTGAGGACCGTACCAGACAGTCCACAGACTGACCGCAGACGCTCTAACAGCACACCATGGTCAACAGTGTCAAACGCTGCAGAGAGATCAAGTAGTACCAAGATGGATCGGGTCCTACGATCTCTCACTATTAGGAGGTCATTTAGTACCCGTACGAGCGCTGTCTCGGTACTATGCCTTTTCCTAAATCCAGACTGGAGAGAATCGTAGATATTGTTGTTGGTCAGATGATCCTCCAACTGCGCTGTGACCACTTTCTCAATAACTTTACCCACAAAGGGTAAGTTAGAGACTGGCCTGTAATTTGCTAGACAATCTGGATCTAAGGAGGATTTCTTTAATAGAGGCTTAACTATAGCCTCTTTAAGGGGATCTGGAAAAATCCCCCTCTCCAAAGACTTCCAGACGATCAAAGCTAGGACTAGGCCGATCTTATCCACACAACCCACTAAAAGGCGTGTGGGGCAGGGTCCAAATCACAGCTAGTCGGTCGCAGTGCTCGAATGATCATCACAACATCATCGGTTGTGGGAAGGCTGGTCAGACCATCTAAACTGGGTGTTCGACATCTCCTGCCCGACCCACCGTCGCTCCCATTGGGAGGAAGAGCGAATATCCGATCTGATTTTGACAACCTTATCTGCAAAGAAGAGAGCAAGCTCCTCACACCATTCTTGAGATAAAGCTCTTCTGGGCTGAAGACAGACTGGATTGCAAAGTCTGTCCACAGTCCGAAAGAGCTGAGCTGGTCTATTCTGTGCAGCCGCTATCTCTCTGGACAGGAACTCTGCCTTCTTACAAGAGATTCATGGATTGATAGGCCAAATAATGGTCCATCAAACTAAGCCTGTCATCATCAAGACTGGACCTTCGCCAACGCCTTTCCAGCCTTCGTCAACCCTCCTCAACTCCTCATGGTCTCATCAAACCAGGGAGACCTGGAGCAGGAGTAAGAGGACTAACACTAACTGGTGCAATAGAATCCAGGGCCTCTGTCACTGCCTCATTATAAGCATGTACCAGGTCACCTGGATCTAAGCAATCTATCGGTAGGCTTGATAGGTCCAACACCGCCATCAGGTCATCTGGGATACACCTCAAAGGGGGATCGGACCATCTCCAAAGGGGCAGACCTAACAGGGATGGCCTCAAACCTGAACCTAATGGAGTGATGGTCAGACCATCCGACCGGTTCCACCACCAAGTCGGATATCCCCATCCCCAGAAGGAACACCAGGTCCAATGAGTGTCCGCCAACATGGGTCGAGGAGGAAACCACCTGTGTGAAGCCCAGTGATATCATCAACTGGAGGAAGTCTTGACCAAATCGAGAGAGTTCATCGTCGACCCAAGCATTGAAATCCCCCAGAACCAACCATCTGGGGGACCCCAACGTTAGGTCGACAATGAAGTCTGCGACTCCCTGCAGGAAAACATTCTCGTCACCTGGTGGACGGTATACAAGAAGTATCCTGCACCCCACACCCTCGCCCACAATACACTCAAAGGATCTGGTGACTCCCGCTGGTACCTCCACCAAGCCTTTGATGGGAGGTCTCAAATGAAGGATGCTGCGCATGAAAGCGCAAGAAGCCTCTAGCTGTGCTAGTGACCTGTGACCTACCGGTGAATGGTACAGCGAGATGGCGCAGAGGTGTACCTTAATGGGGGAGTAGGCAAGCCCTGCCTCATGGAGGGATAGGAGGTAATCTAAAACTGACCTCTCCGAGCAGTCCAATGGGGTCAGTCCCTGAGCCTGAGTCCAGATGCAAAATCTGCACCACTTCATGGCATATGTGGCATGAGTGGAGGGTTTTCTGGCCACCAAAATGTCTGCAACATCCTGAGAGACCCCATATCTCATGACTGCTATGTCCTTAGGAGTCAGGCATGCAGGTTCAGTGACCGAAGGTCCAGATGGACCAACGAGCCTGCCTCCTGGGACAGTAGGTGGGAGCTGAATGGCAGAGGCACTGGAGGTTCCTGGGCCAGTTGATGCAATAGAAGGAACCAAATTTGCCTGGGCCAAAAGGGTGCGAGCATAATGAGAGATGCCCGCTTTTGTCAGAGCTTCAATAGAATCATCCGGATCAAAGGGAAGGGTGAGAAAGCGTAGAGGAACCTACCCGTCCAAGAGAGGGACAATGTGTCTCACCAGAAAACACCAGGCCCTGGATCTAGCGAGCAGAAATTGTGCAGTTTTGCATTGGATGGGGACGCGAAGAGGTCTAATTCTGGTGTCCCCCATCTGCAGAACAGGTCCTCTGCGACTTCCTGAAACAGTTCCCATTCATGGACTCTGGCCTGTGATTGGCTTAGACTGTCCTCGATAGTGTTGTCCACTCCAGGAACATGTACTGCAATGATTTCTGCACTGTGTTGTAGTACCCAATCCCATACCCTCTTGGTCTTCCTGCAAAGGGGGTAGGAATGAGTGCCTCCTTGTTTGTTGAGATAATATATCACCGCGGTATTGTTTGTTTGTAACAGGAGGATACCCGGGGGAATCTCCGACTGGAAGGCCTGTAGGGCATACAGGACAGCTCTCATCTCCAGAATGTTTATGTGAAGGTGAGATGCCAGAGACGACCAGGAGCCTTGAGTGCTGACCTCGTTGAGATGAGCTCCCCATCCGGACCCCGAGGCATCCGTGGAAAGAGTCATTATTGGAGGCGGCACTACAAAGGGAACTCCCATAGATAGATGCTCTGGGATGAGCCACCAGTACCAGTCTCGGATGACGGCATTCGTGATCCAGATTGGATGCTGCAGTTGATCTTGCTTTTGGTCCCATTGGGCCCACAACATCCACTGGGTAACCCGCATATGGAGTTGAGCTAGGGGAACCACTGCAATGGCAGCCGCCATGTGCCTGAGCAGACAAAGAACAGTCCTGGCTGGTACCGCTTTCTTTTCCATTATGTCCCTTATGAGGGATCTGATGTGTTCCGCCCTGTCCTGAGGAAGGAATGCCCTCCCTTGAGTGGTGCCTAGAATTGCCCCTATAAACTGCAATTTCTGAGATGGAAGAAGATACAACTTCTCCTGACTGATGGTGATGCCCAGCAATTGGAAGAGGGAACGGGTATCCTGGATCGCGGTATTCAAGGTTTCCCGTAAGGATGCCATAAGGAGCCAGTCGTCCAGGTATGGAAACACGTAGTGGCCCTGTCTCCTGAGAGCTGCTGCTGCCATGACTGCCATACACTTCATGAACACCCAAGGTGCTGAGGACAGTCCCAAAGGGAGAGCTCGGAACTGGTAGTGGCATCCCAGAAACCCGAAGCGCAGAAACTTTTGATGCGCTCGAGTGATCGGGGGATGTAGGTAAGCATCCTGCATGTCCAGCGACGCCAGCCATGAGCCCTCTTTGAGCATGGGAATGAGGTCTGGGAGCATGCGGAAGCGCTTGTACAACACAAAAGTGTTGAGATCGCTGAGGTCTAAAATCGGGCACAAGTCCCCTGTCTTCTTTGGGACCAGAAAGAAGTGAGAATAGTATCCTTTTCCTCTCTGGTTCCATGGAACATACTCTATGGCCTTCTTGTCCAGGAGTGCCAAGATCTCCTGCTGGATAAGCAGGGCATGCTGACCTGAATAGCGGGAGAGCAGGGGAGGTCTTGACTGTGGGTGGTTGAGGAACTCAATAGAGTGCCCTCAACTTACCAGCTGCAACACCCACTGGTCGGAGGGGAACTTCGCTTGACCTTTGTGACTGAAGTTGCCCCTGCGTTGCTGGCCGGAACATGACTGCTGCTTTTGTTGCCAGCCACAAAAATGGTTCTGGTTCCTATGAAAGGAACCAGATTTGGGCCTGTAAATGGCCTGCACAGTCCTGACTGCCTTCCCGGCATCCTGTAGCAGTGATCACCTTTTCGGACTCCTCACTGAACAGGACTGCTCCATTGTAAGGGATGTTCTTCTGGACATCCGGGGTAAAGTCGGAGACTCTTAGCCAAGAGTGTCTCCGGAGACAAACGCCTGTGGCTGCTCCCCTGGCCGCCAAGGTCATTGGAGGGCCGACAGCCAACTTATCAACAGCATCCGGGTGGACATTGGGCGAGCTGGCGTCCAACTTATCAGACTCCCTGTCTGTGGAAGGCCATAAAGGAGGGGCGGCCTTGGCAAAAGGGTGGCGGGCTGGGCATTCACCTGAGGCGGTGAGTGGCTAATCAGCCCTGTCCGTGTGGACGTTGGTGGAACCAGCGTCCAACTTACTGGACCTGCTTGGACTGGATGGCCGCGATGGAGGAGTGGCCTCAGCGGGAGCGGAAGCCTCTTTTACCCCAGAGGTTACTGAGGGGCCCAAGCGCGAGCCCGACGGGAGGCTTCTTGGTAGCCACCAAGACGGCCGTCGAGGAGTGATCCCCGGAGGGGCAGATACCTGGAGGGCCGCGACTCCAGCCGAAGTTGCGACTGCTGTGGATGAAGAATCCCGGTCCCCTGCTTCTCCTTCTGGGGAGGTTGACACCAGCCGAAGTTTCTTCAACTCATTCTCCATGAATGCCATTTCCTTTTTCAGGAGATGGGCTTCCAGGGACTGCTGCCTTCGTTTGCTGGTAGCTGAGTTGAATTTTTGGTAGTGCTGACAGTCATCCACGCGGTGGTCCGGGCCTAGGCAGAAAAGCCACAAGCAGTGCCAGTCCTTGTGTGGAAGCTGCGAACCACACAAGTCACACTTGTTTTTATGTGATTCTGAGGGCATCGCGGATGACATACACAGCAGATGATTTTGGAAAAAGCATTTATAAAATTTGAAATAATTAGCCGAAAAGTCAAAACTTTATGCCGACGAAAGGTGCTGACAAGCACTATTCTACCATTAGGAACTTTCACAAGCCGACAGCAGGAAAGAACTGGGAGGTGGGCGTGGGGGACCACCCCTTTATATGGACGTCGTCTGACGCTGGTCACATGACGTGAGGGCAGTCCCCCACCAGAGACTGCTAGCTAGAAGTTTTTCCGTGGGGTCCTGATGCCTGGCAGCTTAGTCCTATCTGTGAGTACCTACTGCAAGAGCCCTCTCGAAGTAAGTTCCCCAGTTTTCAGGATGGTAAGAAATGGAGTGGTTGCAAACACTCGGCCAGTCACCCTTGGTGAATCATCATGGGAGCAAATAAAAAATTTAAATTTATGTTGCAGCCTGTATTTAAATATCTAAACACAGGAAGTTCTGAAGCTTACATAATTTTTGTTCTTTACTTTGTACTTCACTCAAACAACCTGTTACTCAGTGTTGAGATTTTTGACTCAGTCAAAATATCAGCAGATTGAGACACCAGGGGTTCCATTTAGGGGAACGTCAATAAGTGTAGCTCAGTCTGAATGTAACGATGGCGACAAGTGTTTCCATCCTGAGCCTGGGACCTCAAAAGCATAGGCCAGATGGGGAGGGACTGTACATCTAAGCATCTACCTCATAGAAAAGGCAGCACATGGTGACGATTCAGCCTGAGGAAAGGGGTGTGACAAAGAGGCATCTAATGCTCAGGGAGCACATTGTTGTCACCACAATGCAACACAGAGAGTGGGCTGAAAACAAGTTGCAGCCAAATACCTCGTCCAGTGTGGCCCACAGTACCTGAAACAAAAGAAAACCAGGAGGGACCCACTCCACAGTTCCAGAATGAACTGCTAAAAGCAGCTGAGAAACAGACACACTCACCAGTAAATATTTTTGAGTATTTTATTTTATGGACCAGAAGAAATGCACCAATTTTGTTTTTTTAGTTCTCTGTTTATGCCTCCTCCTATGCCACCATCACGATCTTCCTCTGGGTGCACCTAGATGCCTCTGCTACACAGGTACCTGACCCCTACAACTGCCTTGCCTCCATACAGCCACGGTTATCCCCTGGGTGGGGAAGAGGGGAGGATCCCCTCTAACACAATATGCTGCGTTAGGCAAGTTAGTCAGGGAGTGCAGGTCTGGTCTCGTCTGGTCCACCTGGGTCTGTGATATGTTGGATGGTGAGGTTTTTCCTTCATTTTTGCCCCTTCCCCACAGAAACAGGTATGCAAGAGAGGTCCTAGGTGCGTGTATATGCAAGGGTGCTGTCGCACCTAACCCCCAGTCTGCGTCTGCCCCTCCACAGCATCCTCAACTGCACTACCACCTGTGGTCACCCATGTGGCAGTATTTTAGTGAGGACAGCAGCCCACCCTCCCCAACAGAGGACAGCATCCCTGGGATGCTCCATGCTCCTCCTCCGGCCAGCCCCCCCCATTGACCTGAGCACATTCCCAAACTCAGGTTGTTGATGTCATGAATGGTAACGCTACCGCTGCACTGGTGAACTGGCCAGATGCTCCAATGTTTCATGGTTACTCCGACTACCTTGTCAGGGAATTTACATGCACTGCCTGAACACAGGCTGTCCTATCTAGGGCTTGGAGAACTTGGTGAAGTTCTGACCCCTTATTAAATAAGAACTGGAACATGATGAAGTTCTGATTTGTTCTGATTATTAATAAATATTTGAAAAAATGTGATAAAATGCATAAAAGTGGCCAAAGTCGGTCATAGTCAACACAGAGGCCAAAAGGAAATAATTTAGTGCATTCCAGCCTTAATATTCAAACTGTCCCTGGAAAGGGCACAAGTGGTTGCTCCGCGCAACTGGGTTGCGCCGGTGCGCAAAACTGCTATATTCAAATGAGATGCATAATTGCGCATCCCATCTAAATATAGCAAAAGATGCGGGCAGCGCAAATCTGGGCTGCTGAAGATGTGCTGGTGCATCCCCCTGCATGGTCTGAATACCTGGAATGGGGATGCGCCAAGCAAACGGGTCCATTAGGCATGCAAGGCTCAAATGGGGCCATCTGCATGTGACTATGGCCTCATTTGCATGTCCTGTGCAGGGATGTGCCTGACAGGATGCGCTGGGTGCCCTGCAACCCCCCCCCTCACCCAGTCCAGTGTCATTGAATATGTCACAGTATATTCCCTGGTAGTCTAGTGCCCCAACCCCACTCCCCGATCATAAAGCAAATGAAATACAAACTCTGTTTCACTGGTAGTCTAATGTCAACCCCCAATCCCCGATCGTAATATGAAATAGATCCGAACCCTTTTTCGCTGGTAGTCTGTCTCCCCCCCAGTCCCTGATCATAATATAAAATAGATCCAAACCCCGAATCCCTGGTAGTCTAGTGTACCCCCAGTCCCCGATCACAATGTAAAATAGAGCCGAACCCCATATCTCTGGTAGTCTAGTGTCCCCCCCAATCCCTGATCATAATATAATATTTTTTGCCCTGTACACACAGCCACGATGATGCCAGGAAAAAGGCAAAAAAATGTATTTGGGATTTCTAGGACTGTAAAATTTCTCATGCAACTCCCCCACCTCCCACCCTCACCCCCAGTGTCTCTCTCTCTCTCCCCCCCTCTGGATCTGGATGGCACAAAGTCAAAGATTTATTTTGTCAGCCTGCCCTTGTCCTGTACACACAGCCACATTGAGGCCAGGAAAGGAAAAAAAACTTTTTATTTGGGATTTCTGGGACTGTAAAATTTCTCTTGGGCCCCCAGTAGTCTCTCTCTCCCCTCCAAATCTGGAATGGAGATGGCACAAGTCAAAGATTTAGTTTGCCAGCCTGCCCTTGCTCAGTGTACACACAGCCACAATATCTGAGGCCAAGAAAAGAATACACTTTTATCTGGCATTTTCTGTGACTGTAAACTTTCTCTAGGGCCCCCCAGTAGTGTCTCTCTTTCTCTCGTCTGGAGGATCTGGATTCAATTTCTGGATGGCACAAGTCAAACATTTATTTTGCCAGCCTGCCCTTGCCCTGACCTGTACACTACACACAGCCACACTGAGAGGTCAAGTATTATTTTTTTATTTGCCTCCCCCGGACCCCCATCCATTCTCTCTCTCTCCCTCCTTCTGATTCCTCTCCTCTCCCTCCCTAGTCGATGACTTTCTCTCCCCCCACACCAGTAAGTCTCTCTCTCCTCTCTTTTTTCTCTCCCCTCCAGCTCCACTCAAAAAATAGATATTTGTTTTTATTATTTTCTCTAATCTGCACAACAGAATGCACTGTTGCTGCAGGCTCCTCTGACCAACCTTCATCTTCACAAGCAGAAAGTCTGGGTGCACTACGCACTCACAATGGTTATATACCACGATAGTGTCATGTGACGATCCCTGGTGCCTGACTGGATGCCGTCAGCCACCTATACGTGAATCGAGCGTGCCACCGGCATCCCCATGGCAACAGTACACTCTGTGGCACTCTGCCTGTAACCATGAATCCGGAACCTGGACTTCTTCGGTGAAGTCCGTATTTATTTGGGTCCATAGTTTAAGGGTTCGATCCGGGGGTTCAGTCTCAGGCGGAACAGTCCACCCAGCCCTAGTTCCATCTATATGAATGAAGTCTTTAATCTCAGACTGTATCTGTAGTGTAAATGTATTAATTGTACTATGTGATGTACTAGTTTCTGCTTTTGTGCTCTTATGTGTAAGGGGTTATTGCAGTATTTCCCCATTTCTAATCTATTATTTGGATTTGAGATAACAAGCTAATACGTGCCTTATTTCAGTGCGAGTCCTCTTCAGTTACTCTTTTTGACCCACATGTAATCTTCCAGTGGAACTCCAATAATTAATTATAGAATAGCATAAAACGAAATTGGTGCATGGAGGGCATCACCAACATATTTATGCCCTGATAGTGAAGTATCACATATACGGTATGTACTGGAATAGAGATCACGTCACCCTTGGGCTTAGTTGTGGGTCAGCTGTTACATGAAGGAAATTCCCCCCCCCCACCATCCCAGAGTTCAGTTAATATTTACAGTTGTAGAAAAGCCAACATGCTATTATCTGGGATTTTATTACTAGCTAGAGGTTCTCAGGCACCACCTATGGCAAATGCTATTTTGTTTTTTTAAGTCGGGCTCTATATTTAAGGTGCCTGTTAGTTATGATATAAGATATGATTAACTATCTATCCCAAGCTCTGGGGTTAAAAAGTTTCCTGACTGGGTTGTTTGCAGTTAAGTCTTCCCTTTATTTTGTGGGCTTAGGTCAAAAACATTTTGGACCAACTACAGCCATGTCTGTCTCTGGGGAAAGGGATTGATACCTACTAGTATGTCAGTATGATATGTGACAGTACACAGTCCCTGATGATCTGTTTTTTAAAGTGTATTTTAAAAAAGTGAATTACAATATTTATTGTTAACATTGTTACACGAATATGTAATAACACTGAAAAGATAAAAGTACTTTATTATGTTGGCTCGCACATGCGCAGCCAACATACTGCAGTAGTAGCAGATTTGGAGGCGCAGTCACTGTTGGGCTAATGCAGGGCATGCATCAGTAGGTGCGACCCTCATTCCCCAATAAGCCTGCATGCCAGCGCCACACCATGCATACATAATGTGGCGAGCCCATCTAAGGAGAGGTCTGCTGCAATGCGAGCAAAGCTCGTCATATGCAGCGGACCTCCCAACATGCTTTCCCTGGTGAGAAAAAAAATTTAACATGGCGGTACACTGCCTGCCATAATGCCGACTTCTGGGTGCCCAATCCCCTGTCGGCATGCCTCCGCCCCAATGTATAAAAAAGCGATGGGGGGAGCCCACTCCTGGTCGGCATAATGCACCCCCATTTATGGCCGAGGGGGGGGCCCAATCCCCTCGGCTCTTGCCCCACTCCGCCAGGTGCAGACGGGGTGCCCAATCCCGCCGGCCACAGTATTCCACCCCAAACATTCTAGGTGGCACGCTGGGAGCCCACCCAGCTGCACAAATCCTGAAAAATAAAAACCGCCCTGCGATTTTTTTTTTTCTTTTAACCCTGTGAAAAAAGAAAACATTCCCTCACTGTCTCCCTGCTCCCCTCCTGCAACACGTGCACACCCTCTGCGTACCCTGCCTCTCCACACCCCCCTCACCCCATACTTACCTCCAGAGTCCGGCGCGATGATCTTCGGTGGACCGGGAACACGTCTGCACTCTTCAAAACCGACCACGAACTGAAGAAATGCAGGTAAGCTATATAATGGCATAAATAGTTTTTTTTCAACTTTGGTGCATATCTTGGGCATCTTTTGGAATTTTTGCACCAAATTTTCAACATGGGGTTATTGGGAACCCTCCTCATGAACTCAGTCACTGTCATGGTGTTATTTGGTCCGGAAAGGTGATTTTGTGGTCACTGTGCGGAATCACCTTTTGGGACCGAGTATTGAAATGGCAGTGCCACTGTTCATGAGGCTCTCAAAAGCCTATGTTGCAAATTTCATAAAAAATCCCCAAATGGCTGTATTATGAGTGTGCGTTGCGCTGTTTCCACGCACGCTCATAACTTCATGAATTTGTAATATTTTCATTCCAGATTTTCAAAATTGGCAGTTTTCCACACTTCCAGACGAACAGTATAGCTGTCATTTTACATATCCTGGCTGAAATGTGTTTTTGCACGTCTGGTGTAGAATAGCGCGGTCGCTGTGCGAAATCAGTTTTCGAGACAGTTTAAGGAAATAACAGTGAACTGCTCATGAGCAGAGGTCTTAAAATGCCTAAGTTAAAAATCTGGTGCCAAAAGTCCATAAAATTACTGTGTTACAAGTGTGCATTGCGCAGTTTCCACGAACCCTTGTAACTTTGCACATTTGCAATATTTCCCTGCCAGATTTTCAACACTGGCATTTTTTCACACCTCCTTATGAACAGTACAGCTGTCATTTTTCACATCCTGCCCAAAATGTGTTTCCGCACCTGTGGCGCACGATGGCGTGGTAGTTGTGGGAAATCAAATTTTGAGACAGATTAACAAAATCACAGTGCCACTGTTCATGAGGGGAGGTCCCAAAATGCCTATCTTAAAAATGTGGCTAACAAACTCCCCAAAATAATTGGGTTATGGACTTGTGTTGCACAGTTTCTATGCATGCTCATGATTTCACCAATTTTTCATATTTTCACTCCAGATTTTCAACGTTGCCATTTTTTTATGCCTCCTCATGAACAATGCAGTTGTCATTTTCCACATCCTGCCCCAAAATGTTTTTTTGTCCATGTCGCCAAATGCATAACCGCTGTGCAAAACCACATTTCAGCTAACAAACTGATTGTGCTGCTTTTCATGAGGTGGGCTCACAAAAAGCCCATGTTGAAAATTTGGAGTGAAAACACCAACACACGCCTATGGTGTTAGGGTTTCCAACTGTAGCACCCCACCCCGTAGAGACTGACAGGCATCAGGGGTGTCACTTGGGATCATCGGCTGTAATGCTCACGCCATTCCACCCCCACCCTGCAGCCAGTGACAGGCATCATGGTGTGCCTTCCACTGTTTGGCCATTCTACTATACTGCACCCACCTCAGCGTATTTCCTTATGGAATGGGGTAAGTATAATGCCCAAAGACCCCAAAGCACAGTATGACACTTGTCAGTGTCTACAGGGTAGGGTGAGGTACAATGGCATGAGCGTTATAGCTGACGACCCAAAGGCACACCCCAATGCCTGTCAGTCTCTACAGGGTAGGGTTGGGGTTGACATCACTTCAATACTTCACTGCCATTCCTATTACGCGTCTCTAACTCCAGCACTACCAATGCCAATGCCAGCAAGACATCATTTGGCATTGACAAATGCGTGTTATTATTTGTGCATGTTCCAACTGCTTGTTATTATTTGTGCATGTTCCAACTGACACAGAACTAGAGGGTGCTGCATTTAATTTATGAGTATTTATCATTGTGTGTATTCGAACAAGCTCTGAAACAGTAAGCATCACCCCTCTAATGAAGCCTTGGTGAAGGTGAATGTGCATGCAGGTGTAGTTCACTTTGTGTGTTGATAAGCATTAAACTTATTGCACGATTACCTTGTTGTGTGTGTCTGCTCTTTTTTTTTGGTCTCTAAGTCCGTAACTTTTATGGTATAGGCACCTTCAGGAAGCTCAACTTCCAGTGCGGCACAGTTTTGTAAGTTACTGTGTAATCCTGCCCACCTTGCCCAGTCCACGTTATTTGGTCAGTGCTCCACAGGACCCTCTCCTTGAAGTCCCCGACTGCCACTCGCCAGTAAATGCAGCTTATCTTCTCCCCATGTGTGCCACCCACAGGAAGGAAGGTACACCCCATTAGAGACAGACAGAGGACTTTATTTTCAAATTCCTGAGAATGCTGCAAGCCCCTGGTATGCGTATCATGTGGTGCATGGGGACTGTGGCATTCTCCCGGTGCCAATCGGGATTTTTACTCCTATGCACCAAATATCGCAACTTAGACCAGTTCCCCTCTCATCTCACTTGTGGCATGCTGCACACCATTTTTACAGGGCTTGTGCCACATTCTTGGCGCAAGCTGCTGTAAAATGTGGAAAGTGTCGCAACTGCACCTGATGTACTAAAATCGGGTGCAGTTGCGTTAAATGAGTTTGACGCAGCTGCACCTAAGAATGGGGCTGACACAGGGCTTGCGTCAAGCTTTGAAAATCGAGCCCAAAGAGTCCAGTGCAGTGGAACTTCTTGGAGACCTGGAGAGGAGGTAGCCTGAGAGGCAGTACCACCAGCAAGAGTTAAGGATCGTTAGGGCCTGAATGAGATACCGGGGGGTGATCAGGTGAGGAGCAAATAAATATATAGATGGATACGCAATAATCTGACATAGAATATGTTATTTATCTGGGACAAGACAATAACTCATGAGCGACAGAGCCATGAGTAAGTTATTTAAGCCCTGCCCCCTCAAAAGTGATGATAAGTGGTGTATTCAGAGCTAGGTCATTGTGTATACAATATCTTGTGAATTATAAAACTTAAATTAGAAACATAGAAACATAGAAGTTGACGGCAGACAAGGTCCGCAAGGCCCATCCAGTCTGCCCATTTCTTTTTCTACCTTATGAATGTGCCATCGGCCTTTGCTCTGTCAATGGCCTATCTATTCATACTCATCTGTATTACTCCCTTACGCCTATCCCATGCCTGTTTGAAGCCCTGCACTGTATTCATAGCCACCACTTCCTGAGGTAGGCCGTGCCATGCATCCACCACCCTTTCTGTGAAAAAGAACTTCCTCAGATTACCCCTTAATCGGACTCCCTCTAATCTCATGTTGTGTCCTCTTGTCCTACTATTTTTCTTATATTGAAACATGTTAGACTCTTTCACCTTGTTAATGGCTTTAAGGTGTTTGAATGTTTTGATCATATCACCTCTCTCCCTCCTTTGCTCTATGGTATACATACTGAGCTCCGTTAATCTGTCCTCATATGTTTTCTGATGCAGTCCCTGCACCATTTTGGTTGCCCTTCTCTGGACTGCCTCAATTTGGTTAATGTCCTTGTTAAGGTGTGGCCTCCAATATTGCACACAGTACTCCAGATGGGGCCTAGCCAGTGTCTTGTAAAGAGGGATTATTACCTCCCTCTTCCGACTTGTGATACCCCTACTAATACACCCAAACATCCCCCTAGCTTTACCTACTGCTTTAGTGGTCTGCTTGATGATTTCAGGTCATCGGGTGATGATGATGCCCAAGTCTCTTTCTTCCCTTGTGACTGCCAGCAACTCCTCCAGCCTATAGGTGGCTTCAGGGTTTCTTTTCCCTGTGTGCATGATCTTGCACTTCTTTGCATTAAACCCCAGTTGCCACTCTTCCAACCATTTTGCAAGTTTATCCAGATCTCTTCTCATTCTGCCCACCCCATCTGGATCATCTGCTCTGTTGCAGATCTTGGTGTCATCTGCAAACAGACAAACCTTAACCTCCAGTCCATCTGCAACGTCACTGATGAAGATATTGAAGAGGACTGGCCCCAGGACTGATTCCTGAGGTACCCCACTTGTGACTTGCATCTCTTCTGACTGTATACCATTTACCACTACTCTCTGTTTTCTGCCCATCAACCAGTTTGCCACCCAGTTGACCAACTTCTGACCCACCCCGCGCCTACCCAGCTTATTAATCAATCTTCTATGTGGAACAGCATCGATAGCTTTGCTGAAGTCAAGGTAGGCGACATCAACTGCTCCCCCTTGGTCCACCACTCTGGTTACCCAGTCAAAGAAATCTATGAGATTAGTTTGACAGGACCTTCCTTTTGTAAACCTATGCTGTCTTGGATCCTGTGCTCCTATGGATTCCAGGTGTTGCACTATCCTTTCCTTACGGAGTGCCTCCATAATCTTGCCCACTACTGAGGTACGACTGAATGGTCTGTAGTTGCCTGCCTCCTCCCTGTTACCACTCTTGTGGAACGGGATCACGTGAGCCCGTCTCCAGTATTCTGGGACCTCTCCTGTGCTCAGAGACTCACGAAACAGTTCTGATAATGGCTCTGCTAGTTCTACCCTTAGCTCCTTTAGTACCCTGGGATGTATGCCATCGGGTCCCATTGCCTTATTCACCCTGAGCTTATTGAGCTCTTGTAGGACCCTTTCTTTTGTGAAGGGACTAGTGCACACCTCCCTCCCCCTGTGTCCATGGTGCTGAGCTGTGGGCCCTGCCCTACCTTCTCTTCAGTAAATACTGAGCAGAAGTATCTATTTAGGATAGATGCTTTTACATGGTCCTCCTCACATGCCCCCTTATCCCCTTTGATCTTAGCAATATCCCCTCTGGACTTTCTCCTTTCACTAATGTATCTATAGAAAGTCTTGTTACCTTCTTTTACTGTTTGTGCTAATGTTTCCTCGGTTTGGGCCTTTGCCTGCCTTACTGCCTTCCATACTTCCCTTAGGGAAGTTTGGTATACCTCCCTATCTTCATCCTATTGCGTTTCCTTATATTTCCTGAAGGACAGCCTTTTGGCTCTGACCTTTTCTGCTACTGTTGAGAACCAAAGTGGTTTCCTTCTTCTTTTGCACTTCCTTTTCTCTCTAATACAATGAGATGTTGCTCCAAGTATTGCATCCTTAATGCTTGCCCACTTTGCCTGTACCCCCTCACCTGTATTTCTTTTTGTCGGGGCTAGCTTAACTCTGTTGCCCATCTTATCAAAGTCAGCTCCTCTGAAGTCTCATATTTTTGCCTTGGAATGGGATGATTTAGTTCTAGTGGCCAACCTTCTACCTGGAGATCTGTGATCCTTTCCCTGTTAGTCAGTACTAGATCTAGGATAGCCCTGTCTCTTGTGGGTTGTTGTCCCAGTTGTTTGAGGCCCTCCCCCTGCAGGGAATCCACCATGTGTCTAGTTCTGGCATATGTTCCTGCTGGTATTGACCAATCTGTATCTGGCATGTTGAAGTCTCCCATTACCAGAACTTCCCCTTTAGCTGTCATGTTTTATACATCTTCTAACAGTAATGTGTCTATGTCCTCCCCCTGGTCTGGGGGCCTGTAGACAACCCCAGTTCTTATGGCTGTCCCATTTCCTGTTTCCAGGGTGACCCACAGTTCTTCTGGCTCCTTATGTGTATTCTGAATTTCTGTAGCTTTGATATTTTCATTGACATAAAGGGCCACTCCAGCCCCCCTTTTTGCACCTCGGTCTCTTCTGAACAGTACATAGCCAGGTACTGAAGTCTCCCAAGTCTGATTACTGGTAAACAATGTCTCGCTAATGGCTACTATGTCCAGTTTAGCCTCTGTCATCACTGCCTGCAGGTCTGGGATCTTGTTTCCCAGACTGCGAGCATTTGTGTACATGATTTTCCATTGGCCAGATTTTGGTGTGTTAGCTCTTTTTAATGAAGACAGAAGCATAGAAATTCATCAACAGATGGAGGCCTTCCAGTCTATCTAATCTACCTTAGGGTTACATGTCACTCAGCCCTCCCCCAGTCCCCTGTACCAGCCCCTTATGTACCTTATCCCACCCCATCTTGAAGCCAAGATGCAAAGCAGTACTTTGCAGTAAATGACGTCACAAAATACTGCATGACAAACGGGCTTAATTGTCATTGAATTACACTGTTCCCTGCAGCATACTGGCTGTTTGTCTTTCAGTTTTCTGGCTACTTTAAGGACTTCGAGCTCCTGTGTTGACTCATTTAATTCTGAAAACACAACGGGTTTAGGTACCAACCTCCCAAGTGTAGAGATGGCAGGTTCGGATGCATCGCCCAACCCTTGTGGATTATCAGATCTCTGCACATGGGCAAAAGATAATTTTTCATAGACATCTGATGGAGGAGAGAGTACCAAGGCTGTCTTGGCCAGTCAAGTGCTAGCAAGATCATTGTTGCTCTGTCTGATCTTGCCTTTAGGAGTACTCTCTGTAACAAAGGGAATGCATAGAGAAACATGCTTCCTCAGTGGAAGCTCTGAGTATTCGTACAGTATGTGCCCCGAGATGGGGATCTGAGGCAGAACAGTGGTGGCTTTTTGTTCTGCCATGAAACCAATAGATTCAATTAAGGCAGTCCCCAGTATTTGAATGCTATCTGGACCACTGACTGCTTTAGTGACCACTTGTGGGACACATTCCCCATTCTGCTGAGTGAATCTGCCAGAACATTATCCTTTCCTGCTATATGGACTACAGATAGCTGTTTGTACATGGTGAACTAGATCCCACGTTTGTAGTGCTTTTTTTGCACAATTTTGATGAACAGACTTCTCCCTGCTATTTACGTAGTACATTGTGCTTGTGTTGTTTGTTCTGATTTGCAGGATGTGACTCCTTAGAAATTTTGAAAAGTATACTGCTAGGAACATTGCCCTTATTTCTAGCAGGGTTATATGTCCCTCTGATTCTGATGTGTCCCAAGTGCCCTGGACTGTCAGGTCTGAGATGTAACTCCTCCATCTTAGGAAGGAGCCATCTGTTCTCTGTACCATTGTGTGAAACCCCTGGTGGAAAGGTACACCCTTTCTCAAATGGTCCACACATTTCCACCACTTTCGTGACTGTACAAGAGTCTCCTTTGCAGGGATCATGGTGGTCTGAGGCTGTCTCAGTAGAGACCAGTAGCATTTTAGGTACCGCTGAATGCCTCTCATGTGCTTGTGCTATCGTGCCCATAGGACTGCTGTGGTTGTTGACATGTAACCTAGACGTCTAAGGAACTCATGTGCAGACCTCTTCGTTCCAACATGAAAACTGTCTGTGAAGGCTACTAGTGTCTGAATCCTTTCCCAGGGCAGAAATGCCTTTGCTTATACTGTGTTCCCTTCTGTGCACATAAACTTTTAACTCTGTACTAGTTCCACTGTAGACGTTTTCAGGTTTAGTAGGAAACCCAGGCTGAGCATCATGTCCATCGCCCTTCGGAGTGATGTCTCTGTTTCCCTTTTTGTTTTCCCACACAGTCATCTAGGTATGGCTAGACTGTGATGCCAGCTTTCCTTAGGGCTTCTGCCATTACGGCCATGAACTTTGTGAACACTCTTGGAACAGATGTGAGGCCAAATGGCATAGACCTATTCTGGAACTGCTGTGCTCCTATCATGAATCTTCAAAATTGTTATTAAAAGATTCACTCACTGAATGTGAAAACAGGCATCCTTCAAGTCCAGTGAGAAGAACCAGTCCCCCTGCTGTGGTAACTTGATTAATACCTGTATGGTGACCATTTGGAATTTCTCTTTGTTTGTGTGACTGTTTAGGCATCTCAGGTCAAATACAGGCTGTCACTCCCCTGATTTCTTTCCTTTAAAGGAAATACCTGGAAAGGAATCCACTCCCTTTCTTTTATTGGTATTTCCTCTATTGCATTTTGTGACAGCAGTTTTTTGAATGGCTCCAACTGTAACTGCTGCTGTTCTTCTGGCATATGCTTGCGATTTTGCACTCTCTTTGTTTTGGCTGTTTGGGCAGGCTAAAGAGAGAGCCTCCCCCACCACCTCCAGCACCCACTGGCCTGTGGTTAAAGTTTGCCAGTGTTCAGTTTGGTAAGAGAGGCATTCAACTACAGGATCCTAGGAGCTGGCAACTTTTAACTCACCAGGGATTAGATTTTGGCTGTAAGGGGTTTAGTGGTAGTGACTTCCCTCTTACCAGTGTAACCCATTGCTCTGCTGAAGCCTCTTTTAGCCTGGTATGGCTGAGGGTTATACTGTCTCTGGTAAAAAGGAAAAAAACTTCCTATACCTCCCCTTTTGTAAGGCCTCATGTAACCCCTGGTTTTCTTTTCCCCTTTCAACAGATTTTTAAAAAGTTGTTTCAATTTTGTCAACTTTCGCCACGTAACTCTCTGCTCACCAAAGAGTGAGGTTCCCTCAAATGGGAAGTCAGCAGCTTTGTTCTGTAAGTCAACAGAAAGTCCAGAGATTCTCACCCAGGCATACCTCCTGGTGGCCACTGCATCTGCTAAGCCCCTTGAGGCAGTGTCGTTAATATTCACTGACACATGGAGCTGATGTTTGGCACTACTTGCAATGTCGCTACCTGTCATCAGAGAGCAGGCTATCACACAAAGTCAGCATTTCTTTCTATAAGGCTTCCTGATACTTGTCTTGTTTTGTAGTAATCAAAGGGTTCTTTTAAATTCTTTTCACAATGCTTTATTCTAGCATAACTTGTACTACATACAGAGGAGTTAGCTGTTCTTTTCAGCTATGCAGACAGACCAACTTGCGTTGCATCCTGCTTCTCACATGCCCCGTAACTCTCTACGTGATTTACAATACTGCCACATTTGCATTTATTAACATTCATACCTTTGCATGTATCTTATCAACACAACAGTGAGCAGCAACCTACGTCATAATTAAAGATGATCCTGAGTAGCAACACTTTTCTGATGCATCAGTCCATCTAGAGTCTATCAGGGGGTGCCTTTTCACAGATGGCAGACTGGCTGAGCTCCTCGGGACTTAAGCATTTGTAAAGATAATCAGATCCAGTTCTGGGATCTGATATCTTTTTTCTACTCTTTTGACGGTTGCCATTCCAGACAATGGCAGTTCCAGAAGGTTACCACTCATTTTCTTAAACGTGGCATGTATCGTTATACTAACCCCCTTTGTAGAGGTTAGCCCTAGCAAGCTTAGAATTGCAGATTCACCTTCATCCACCTGAGTTTCATCAGTGCGGATATTTATGGTTTTTGCCATTCCAAGCAGAGTGAAGATGTAAAATCATCTAGAGCTCTGGGTGGGGAGCCAATATCCTCATCTCTAGTCACATCAGGGGAAATGGAATCCTCCTCCTTCCTGCATGTATTCTGCTGGGCTGGGAGCTGAAGGAAGGCAATTTTCCTGTCTGTTGTTTCATGGTTTGGAAAAATTCCCACATTTGTTTGACTTCCTCCACAGATGGCACAGGGGACTGAACAGCAGGCCCTACTGTTTCTTTTGCTTCAGGTTCAGTGTGCTTTTCTGTTCTGACTTTTTCCAGACTTATAGACGATGCTGGTGATTCAGTATGTCATTTTTTTATCATTCTTATCCTTATCTGAATGTTCATCAGATGCAGATTTTAGGTCTCTTGAATGTTTCTTTGAGTATTCTGTCTTACTGGCTATATTCTTTGGTGAAGCCAATTCTACTGACGTCTTTGACACACAGTTCACAGTTTTTACATGGGGAGTACTCTTTGGAGCTAGACAGAGAGGCAGGAACTGACAAACAAAGCCTTTTTGCCTGTCTCTTTTTTCTGTGTCTTAGGACAAAACACTCTGCACAGCTCACAGTTTTTCCAATCATGAGTAGTGTTCAAGTACTTGTGACACTCTGTACACCTATCTGCCTTTGGCAAACTGGTACCACACTAAGTATACCTTTTGAAATCAGTGGGCCCAGTCTTTTCCTTTGGCTTTCCCGACTCAGACATGACATCAGGAAGGGCATCACTGTAAACTGTCTGAGCTCAGCCCTTGATAGCTGGTTTAAATACGACCACAGTCTTTGTGAGCTGACTTGTAAATTTCACTTCAACAGTGACATGGAGTGCCGTAAATATTTGGCAGAGCACTCAAGTACCGACCAAAGTTGTTGCGAGCTGATGGCAGTTCCCAGTGAAGGCCGCCTCAAACTATCAGGTCAAAAAATGAGAAAAATATTAGAAATGTTCAAACCAGGAACCAAGAAATGGAAATCAGAATATTTTGACCGCTATACTCTGGCATAGTTCTTGTGAACAGCAGATTTTACGGTTATTTTCTCTGTTTCCAGAAACCAAGAGGGAACAGAGAAAATAGTGGTTTTAATTTAAAAAAAAGTGCTAAAACACAGATCAGAGACAGAAAAAAACATAAATAAATAAAACTATATACAACACTTAGCTGTCGAAATAGTTGGAGCACCGTCTGGGGCAACCACTCATTTTGAGGGAAAACTAAAGATCTACTGGGGAAAGGCTGCTAGCGCGAGACCAGCACAGAGGGAACATTTTCATTTAAAACACATCCTAAGTTTTGGGGAATCATTCCACAGTGAAAATGATGCAAGAATTGCACAAGCTGTTCTAAACAATTGTTGTAGAAATATGGGATATGCTATGGGCTGATTCAGAATATGTGTAACCCCCTGCAAATGGAGGTTTCCAAAAGTCTTCCAGGAGCTTGCCTGAATGCTCCAAGCCTAGGTGGTGTTCGGCATCTGAGCTGCTTAACTGTGGTTGCAAGTGAGTGCTATTTGAGCCTCCACGTACTGTCTCTTTAAGAGCTGTCTGCTTGCAGACTTAATTAGTTTGTATGGGGGGACTGTGTATTTAATGCTCATATCCCACCCGAGCTTCGGAGTAATCGCTCAATTTTGCGGTCACTGAAGGTGCAAAGGGAGCCCATCTGAAAGCTGTAACTATTTGACTGTAATCATTTAAAGCATTAGCAAAATTGTAGTTTGTTTAACCTGCCTTTATTGCAGCTGGGACTCTGTGTGTGTTACCCTCCATTCTGGGCCTAAACTGCTGTGCTGGGTCAATTGGGTTAAGGGAGCCCTAAAATGGAGCCTGTGGACGAATCAGAACTTGGACTCTTAATGTGAGCCAGCCACAAAGGGATTGTATGGGCAGTGACTCTGGGAAATGTAGTTTTGACCTTGGCATCCTTTTCTACCAACACAGGGGGAGTCTTATTGTGAGTGACAGCTGAACCAGCCAACAAAATAGTGTGGAGCTAAAGGAAATACCCTGCTCTGTGACTGGAAAGAGCAGATCAGTTGTGGCAGTGAAGAAAGAAGGCAGCTGTGTGCTTCTACGGTGTATAGTTTCACGCGGGAAGCGCATGTGAGGCCCTGAGTTTCAGTCGGAAGCCTTTTGTGAGTGCCAGTTGGGACTGAATCCGATTTGAGAAGAGAAAGAAGCCCCAGAAGTGTGGAAACCAGGCTCACCCTGTAGAATGGAGAAATTGCTGAATCGCACTCGGTCTGTCAGGAACTGAAGCTGCTGTGTGTTCTCCCAGGTATCTAGCAGTAATTGCGGTCAGGATCAAGGAGCAGCCTGCCTGGTATAGTACTTTCCTTTTACATATAAATGTGCGTAGTGCTTGTGGGGAATCGTGTTTCAAATCCCCTGTACAGTGAATTGAGTGCATGAAGCTGGAAGTAAACCCCAGCTTGATTCGGACTACATCCGATTGCTGTAAACTGCTGTGGAGTCCAGCCACAAGGACCTTGTCCTCATGCCCTATTCTTCTGCCAATCCAGAGGGACATTCTCCATCTGATCCTCAGCTTGGGTGTTGTGAGTACAAATCAGGGTATTCCCCCTGCAGCTTGGTTTTCAATCACAAGTGTATCATCTAATTCTTGTTGTTTCACTGTTTTTTTTGGACTGAGCCCTCCGGCTCTGGATTACAATTGGGTGTTGTGCATATATTATCTTCTACAGGGCCCTTTCCATCTGCACCTGCTGGCCAAGCCCGGGCAACGGACCTGGCTAGCCGCCCCCCCCCCAACCTGGGTACCCAGAGTGTGACTTTTCAGACCCTGTATGTGTGCACAGTACTGTGATTTAATGCCGCTAATTAACCTGATTTCCCACTCCCGTGTTACTGTCCCCTAAATAAACCAGATTTGTTGTTGTTATACTGCATACTGTCTGTGGTGTTGGTACTTATGGAAACAGTATTGTGTTTTGCTGTGTATGTTGTTTAACCTTACTTTACAGGGGGTCCTCAGAGACGTGCTGCAGAATCAGTCTTGAGGGTAAGTGGTATTTATATGAGTGAACAGTGTGTATACGTGGGGTATTGGGGCTGTAACTCTGGTGTATTGTGTGAGCCACTAGAGGGAATAAAAGGGGGTCTCAGTGTCCCAGAGGGCTGTGACCAAGCTAGTCTAACCACTACAAACCCTGACCTCTGGGTGGAGGCACCCGCCATAGGACCTAGGCCCCTCAACCTGTCCGTAGTCAAACAGGCAGGAGTAGTAACCCTTGGGATAGCGCCACCTAGGGGTTACATATGTAAGTCATGTTCACACATGAGGGGGCAGGACAAAAACATACATGTGGCAGAGCCACAAGTGAGTTGTGTAAGTCCATCCCCCTCACAAGAATAGTAAATGGCTTATTCTGAGTTAGGCTATTGTACATCCAATTTATACATTGCATTTTAAACTGTATGACTTTTACATTGGAATGTTTTATGAAGTTAACCATTTCTGTTTGATTTCACTGCTCTGTTCTGAGTGCAGCAGAGGTTACTGTGATGTCATCAGGCATTGTACATGCTGCTTTCCCATTAGTTTAGGTTTCCTTTGTGATCTGGCTAAAGTTAGGATAAATGTCCAAAGTGAGGATAAATGATCTATTCTCACTTAGAATGCTTCAGCAAGCTGAGTAGCTTAAGAGCAGGTCCAAAGGTGGTAAACATGGTAAGGAATTTGTTAAGGGATAGACGGCAGAGGGTGGTGGTAAATGGAGTTCACACAGAGGAAGGGAGGGTGACCAGCAGTGTGCCTCAGGGATCAGTGCTGAGACCAGTCTTCTTTCATGTCTTTATAAGTGACATTGCAAAGGAGCTAGAAGGGAAGGTTTGCCTCTTTGCGATGACACCAAATTCAGCAACAGGGTGGACACTCCAGGGGGTGGAAAGGATAAGCAGTGACCTGAGAAAATTTGAGGAGTGGTCAAGGGTATGACAGCTGGGTTTCAATGTGAAAAAGTGCAAAATAATGCACTTGGGGCTCAGAAACCATGGGGTGGAGTACAAATTGGGGGGTTGATACTGACGACCACCAAGCAGAAAAGAGATCTGAGGGTGATAATATCAGATGACCTATAGGTGATCAGCCAGTGCGACACGATAGTTGGGATGAGGAAGAGGAAGAGGAAAGCTGAGGTGCATAAGGAGGGGTATCACCAGCAGAAAGACAGAGGTGGTGTTGCCTCTGTATAGATCACTAGTAAGACCCCACCTAGAGTACTGTGTCCAGTTCTAGAGGCCACATCTCAAAAATGTCATAGACAGAGTGGAGGCAGTGCAAAGGAGGGCAACTAAATTAGTGCAGGGTCTGCATTAAAAGCCCAATGAGGAGAGACTAAAGGACCTCAATATGTTCACTCTGTAACAGAGAAGGGAGAATGGAGATATGATGAAGACCTTTAAATATCTCACAGGGGTAAATAAGATACAGGAGGGGAGTATTTTTACAAAGAAAAGATGCTCAAGAACAAGGGGACATGCTATGAAGTTGGAGGGGGGTCGATTCAAGAGAGATTTTAGGTAGTACTTCTTCACAGAAAGAGTGGTGGATTCATGGAATAGTCTTCCAGCTGAGGTGGTGGGGGCGAAAATAGTAGTGGAGTTCAAGAATGCATGGGATAGGCAAAAGGGAATCTTAGGGGAAGGGAAGGGAAGGGGAGATGAATGAGCAGGAGATCAAGCAGGATCTGCACTGATACTATAGGCAGGGGAAAAATGAAAGTATGTACTCACCGTACTGCTTGATCTTTCAGAATATCTTCACCATTCATTACTGGTGAGTGTGTGCCAGAGGCATCTGAACCCAGTGGAAGTGTACACCTTTAAAGCTTTAGAAGTAGGGGACAGACATCTTGGTCAGGGCCACCCATGAGATGAATGCATGATGTGGTGCTCGCGGGCTGGCCAGTAACCGACGCCGGCCCCCTACCTTCTTCAGTTCTGTTCACCAGGAGAGGAAACAAAGCGTAAGAAAAAAAGAGAAGAGTTAGGGCAATAATGCTCAAGGAACAGCAAAAAGGATATAGAATATAAAAAGAACAAAACAATAAAATTCATCCAACAGAGGAGAGAAAGGAGTGATTGGAAGGAAGGGCTTTGGAAGCGGGCTAAAGGATGACCAGGACAACTGGACAGGAGATAGAGAGAGAGAAAGAAGATAGAGAGTACAGTGGGGACCCCGAGCTCCCAGCAGGGCAACAGTGCTGTCAGAAGAGTTGGCTTACCCCCAACTGCAAGAAAAAATTGTTTATGCTCCCTGCAGACTAAATGACTCTAAAATGAAGTCAAAGGTCCCCAAAAATTCCACAGGACCAGCAAAGGATGGGATAAATTCCAGAGGAAGGATGCATTTCCCTGAGGACTCAGAAACAGTAGTAGAGCTGTGAGCCCTGAAACTGTGCTGCCAGTAAGGGTTCTCCATCTGCAGGTATGAAAACTACAGCGGCTCAGAGGCTCAGGGATCCCATATGACCAAAGCATAATATGGGAGAAATCACTGAGAGCCCTGCTATCGAAAGGCCTGGCAATAGCAGAGCCAGGGCCGTTGAAATGCACCACTTGCCAAGATTTGTGAGTCGGAGACAAGACACCTAGGAGCTCAAGAGGTAATGGGGCAACACCAGAGGGGTAAAACAACCGAGAGAAGACGGTCTCCATTAGAAGGACAGATGTGAATTAAAGGGTACCTAAACAAGCATTTTTTTTTAAACCAAAATCTGGCTTCATAGTGAGGTAAAGTAAAGGCTGCTGTTTACATGTATACTAAAACTGCATTTATGTAAATAACATAAATGCAGTTTCATAGCTTTTGAAAAATGTAAACATCAGCCTTTCACTTTCAAAAAACAGCCTTGGCTTCTCCCTAAGATGTCTGCCAAGTGTGTTAAGTGATGAGTCATGATGACATCATCTGAGCCAGAGCCAGAGATCCACCTATATTTCTATAGTGCTAACTAGTTATTCTTTCCATTTATTTTGAATCGTTGTACCAGAATGATCAACACCATGTATTACCTCATGAATTATTTTGATCAGTACAAATGTTAGGCTATGATTTTGTTCATTTTGTTTACTTTAACATGCAGAAAATGTTTTGCAATCCAGCCAACTTTTTCTTTGGCAAACTGCATTATGGTACAACACTTCAAATACCTGATAATCTAGTGGTTATATGATGCACCGAATTTTGTTTTTTGTTAACCAGGAGAGACACACTAAGCTGAAAGCTTGTTTACAGGTGTGGCCTGGGAGCACAAGGAAGTTTAGTGACTTGCTCAGGGTCACACAGCAAAGTACTGGTCTTGTTCAGTTCCAAAGCTCATGCTCTCTTGTTAATCCACAAATAAGTCTTTCTTTTTCCAAGTGAACCCCCTGCACCTAGCCTGGCTTCTGTTGAACACCCCACCATCCATAGCCTGTCCTTAGTACTGCCTGGGGCTGCATATGAGCTTGCGGTCTCATAAAGAGAATTATCATACCTCAGATTGTAATCTTGTACCTCAAAGGGCTGTGCACACCTACACTGATATGCATCATCAGCTGGCACTGGTAAAAAAATGCCTCCCAAATCACTCTCCAGTTCACACTCTCAATGTTTGACTTCTGCTTCCACAGTAAAAACTGAGTGGATCACCACCCTTCTGCACAGTGATGGAAGTATGTACAGTTCCCTGTTGTGTTTTTTTTCTCACCTCATTAACCAACAACTAGGTCTTCCTGGAGGGCCAAGAAATAAGCATCATGATCCACCAGAAAAACTGCCGTTCATGCCCTCATAAGGGCTGCACTTACAATGGATAACAATATTATTGGCAGGAGAGGCATACTAATACCTTGAGCGAATCAACCTGACTTCCAGTGTCAGCCAACTACTTTACCTGTGATCTGCAGAACCCCGCAGGACAGTTCCCAGCAATTCTTCTCCAGTACTTTTCTGTGCTCTACTCCACAATGCGAGTTGGCTGGCTACCACCCTTCCAAATCTTGAATGAGCTATACACAACTCGCTCAACACTGTCCTAACAAACATCAACATCCCCCGAGGGTAATCTCCCTACACTGAATTCAAGTAACAGTTTAGGTGCAGCCCTGCTACTCTGAGTATTTGTCAGTGCTGGCTACTCTCATCCACAGTCAGGTAGTGATCACGATGCTGGCAGATCCACATTTCAGATCTCACCGTGATATGCTCAGCGTCCTCTTTCATGTCTTCAACTAACCTGAATATAGCTGTACCCTGCTGGAATGGCCTCTTCAGTTCCTCTCTAGCATTCATTCTTCTCAACTGCTCCCCACACCAAAAACTGGTGAGTTCACTACCCTTCTGCATCATGAATGTGGTTAGTACAGTCTCCTGTGTTACAGTTACATATTAATAATAAACATGATCTTCTGGTAAGCCAGGCTGATGATAGCATGGCACAAGCAGAAAAATAGGCTTTCCTACCCATATAAGATCGAAGCCACCTATGATAAGGCACTATTTTTTTTTTTTAAATATCTTCTTTATTTAGATTTTATAACTTATTTACATACAAGTCAACCAGATCAGAGAGGTTAAATACATTGGTAACCATCATATTACATTCAGCTTGGGTACAGTCTTTAGGGCTATGATTACAGTAGCCATGTTTTTATCAGGCGTAAGTCCAAGGGGGTGCAGGGACCAACTTACAATTTTCTTACCTCCCCATGTCATGGCTTGATTTCAAGTCTTCTTCTGTGGTGGCATCCACTAAACCTTCAGGGTTTTATGAATAGCAAGATCTGCTGGATTCCATAAAACCACCTTCTGTATGCCATAGTGTCCGGCTGTTACAACTGTGAGTATAGCCCCACATTAAGGTTTCCATTATCTGAGGGTGTGCTCCCGAGTAGCGGACTCCAGGGCCCATTATTCATCTGTCCCCCGTCCCCCTGACACAAACTTGCAGGGGGGGGAGGAGGGGGGGCCCCATTTTAAGTCACGCCTCTACGGCGTGAAGGTGGGGTCTTTTAACATGTAGTATATCTGCCACCTGATCCATCTGCTGGTAAATTTTTTTTTGGGTCATTTAGACTATGTGTTATTTTTTCCATAACATAAATCTGTCTGGTACTTTCCCACCAATCCTGGAGTGTAGGGATCTTCGGTGTCATCCACAACTTGGTGATAGTTTTCTTTGCTGCGGCAAGAAGTATCAGAAGCAAATATCTAGTGACTGGGCCAGAAAGGTGTTTAGGTAGCACAGAGAATAAAAACATCTCCAAAGATAGGTGAAACTAGGGGTCTAATAACTCCCGAAGGTGGGTCTGCAGGTGTGTGAAATATGGTTGTAGAGCCGGGCAGCTCCACATTATATGTGTGTGATCTACCCTGTCTCAGCCGCAAAGGCGTCAACAGCTAGATGGATAGTTAGATTTAAAATGACTGGTTATCACGGGAGTTCTGAAGTACCTGATTAGGCACTTCCATGCGAATTCCCGCCAGATATGTGAACTTGAGAGTCTTGCTGTGAATCTCCAGGCCCTCTGCCAGTCCTGAGGGGTTATCTGATAGCCAGATTCCCTGATCCACTGCTCCCTTACCTTCCCTATTTGGGCATCACTATGCAGATTTAAGGCCTGACAGTACTGAGAGATCAAATGGCCTCGGTTTGGGGCCCCATTAAGGATCATTTGTTTCTGTATTAATAATGGGTGTCTCTCTTGCTCTCACATCTCATGGGGTAAGCCGTTCATGTAGTGTCGGATCTGCAAGTATCGAAAAAAGTCTCGATGTGGCAGATTGTACTTCCTTTGGATTTCCATGTCTGACCGCATAACCCCTTGGGAGACTATCTGTGTGAGGTATTTCAGCCCGCTCACCTCCCATTGCCGAAAGCCGATGTCTAAGTTATTTGGCCCAAAATCGCCCAGACTAGGGACTGGGCATATGAGAGGTATCAAAGGCCCCAGTTGGTAGATTTTCCTAACACCCTGCCATCCCCGCAGTGATGCCGCTATCCAGGGGTTCATGTGGTTATGTGGGGTTCCAATCATTGTAGGGTAATAAATGATTCAGTGGACAGTGTAATCATCCGTCAGTGCTCGCTCTATGTCCAGCCAATGTGGGGAGTTTCCCTGGTTTTGTCTGGTCATCACGTATATCACACAAATAGCCTGCTGATAAAGCCTCAGGTCTGAAAGGCCCAAGCCACCTCTATCTCGAGGCGGCGTAAGAATTTTCAGACGGACCCTTGGCTTGCTGCTGGCCCAAATAAATTTAGAAATGTGGCGCTTTATTTCTTTGTATGTCATTAATGGTAAGTGAATAGAGATGTTCTGAAATAAATATAGGGCTCTTGGTAGGACAATCAACCTAACCAGGTCGATCCTCCGGGCCAGGCCCAAAGGGAGCGTCGTCCAAGAGGCCAGGTCATTCTTTACCTGAAGCATAAAGGGAGAGTAGTTATATTTATAGTAGTCCTGGGGATTCTTAGGGATGGAGATACCCAGGTACCTTAATTTATCCAGGTTCCATCTACCTGGAACAACAGCTTGCACTCTTGGTGCAGGGTCATAGTGGAAGGTAAGCAATTCAGTTTTGGTGAGATTCAATTTGCATCCCGAGACCAATCCAAAGTCTTCTAAGGTTTGTTTGATTAAAGGGAGGGACTGATCAGGGTTACGCAAATAAAGAAGGATGTCGTCTGCATACAGAGCTATTTTATGTTCGACGCCTCCTAATTCCACCCCCTCTATTCTCCTGTCCTCCCTTATCTTCTGAGCTAACGGCTCGATAAAGGCCACGAACAGAAGAGGGGAAAAAGGGCACCTCTGTCTCATCCCCCTGTGCAGAGGGAAATAGGCAGAGTGATGTCCGTTTATTTTAATACAGGCCTGTGGGGAAGCGTAGATATTTTTAAGTACAGCAAGTAAGGCGGGGGGAAACCAAATTTATGTAGGGTTGCGTATAGAAATGGCCATGCCACCCTGTCAAACCCCTTTTCGGCATCTAGACTGGCCAGCAGGGTTGGAACTCCCAAGCTTTGTACATGGTGGACAAGGTGAAGAGTCCGCCTTATACTGTCGCAGGTTGTGCGGGATCGGACGAAGCCTGTTTGGTCTTTATGGATTAATAGTGGAAGTACCTGGTCCACCCTATGATTTAATATGCTCATAAATAATTTATAGTCTTGATTAAGTACTGAGATGGGCCTGTAAGAGGAGCAAAATTGTGGGTCCTTATTGGCTTTAGGGATTACAGCGATCGAGGCATATGACCAGGATGGGGGGGGGGGGCATCTCCCTCCAACACAGCGTTAAAAATGCACAGGAGATTAGGAGAGACTTGTGGCCTGACTACTTTATAAAATTCCGCACCATAGCCATCAGGGCCAGGGGCTTTCAAAGATTTGGCATTTCCGACTGCTTGACATAGTTCACTCTCGGAAATCGGGGCAACCAGGGCTTCGCCCTGTTCCTCTGTGAGTCGCGGCAGGGCAATCGACTGAAGGAATTCCAATATATGCCGAAGGGTGGCCAATCTTTCAGGGGTGTATAGCGTCTTATAATATGTAGTAAAGCTCCACTAATGTTGCGTCCTAGTGGGGCGGGACCCCAACTAGGATGGTATACTGACAGAATTGTGGCGGCCTTTTTTGTTTTCGGATTTGATAAGCTAGCAACTGCTGTTCTCGCCCACCTCATAGAACTTCTGACGTAAAAAGGTTAAAGCAATCTCTGTTTGCCGATATATAAGTCGGTCCAGCTCGTATCTGGTGTGCTGCAGCTGCGGGAGAATCGATGAGTCCCCCTGCTTATGTGCCATCTGCAGGAAATGGAGGGCATCCTCCAGTCTAAGCCTTTGCGCTTTGCGCTGTCTTTCCTGTTCTGCAGTGTATTTTATTATATGGCCCCTAAGCACGGACTTGACCGTGTCCCAGTGGACTGAGGGGTGTAAGTCCGCAATTGGGTTATCTGTTTTTATCTCTTGAATTTTCTCTACGAGAAATTCCCCAAATTGTTTAGAGCGCAGATAGTATGGGTTAAGCCACCAGAGTGTCTTTTTGGGCTGAAGGTCGAAGTCCCACAGGGAAAACTGAGGGGCGTGATCAGAGAGGGAGATATCCCCAAACTGCACCTCATGCAGCAAACCCAGGTGTTCGACCTGTGTATATACTTGGTCAATCCTGGAGTATGTACGGTGCACTGGGGAATAGTAAATATAATTCCGGGATTGCGGATGGAGTTTCCTCCACACGTCACACCATCCCACCTCTCCTACGAATTTCTTAAAGTATCTTTGAGTTGCTGACATTTTGGGAGGCCTGATATTCGAGGAGTCCAAATTAGGGTCGATGGTAAGATTAAAATCCCCGGCCATGATGAGGACTCCCTTGGTCTTCTGTATAATCCTATCCAGCAGAGGTTTCATTAGTGATTTCAGGGTACCTGGGGGTAAATATACATTTACCAAGGTTACTAATTTGTTATTTACTGCGCCCTGCACTAATATCATACGGCCCTCTGGGTCCGCCCATGTGTACTCCACCCTGAAGGGAGGTTAGGGGAGACAATTATAGCCACACCCCTCCGTCTGCCCACCCTGGCCGAGGAAAAGAAGGTCTGGCCCTTGCTCAGTTTAGCCAGTTTTGCATGTTCGGTGTGGGTCATATGGGTCTCCTGTGAGTACGCTAAATCCGCCTTAGAGCATTTAACAAAGGACAAAGTCCTAGATCGCTTTATAGGTGATACCAGACCATTGACGTTGAGGGACAATAGTTTAACTTTGGGAGGACTCATCACAACTCATAGATAAGTGAGATGTGGTCCCTGCTCGCCCACCTCCCCAGGGGCCTCGGGTCCGCCACTCCCAGACCACACCCTCGCTGTACACCATGACTCAGACCTGGTGATTGTGACACAAAAACAATAATAACTCAACAACAAGTGGTACTTGTGAATGACAACACACAACATACAACAACCATTTAATAATCCAATCATTCTTAACTAACAACTAGTACTTCCACAGATCAGAAAGCCTGATCTAGTGGTAAGGAAACCCTTACCAGTCGCCCAGAGCCCCGGGCTTTAGCACATTGTGCCAAGGAAAAGGGAAAGTGGAATAGGTGACTGGTATAGGTGCCATATGGCTCCCCTGTGATCCCTCTTATAGTAGGGTGAGAGAGGGAGTATTCTTTTTAGGAGAGAGAGATCCATCCTGGGGCTTATAGGAGAGATTGGCCTGAGTTCCCCTAATTCCACATTGGTGAGAGAGACCCGGCTGCCCCCCCTCATCACAGCCAAGGTTACAGGATGCTCCAGCACCATATACTAGTGCATGTATGGTCAGAGGCAAACCAGGACAGGATGGGCATGCATTGTTCCTCTATTGCCTCTCGGCCCAGCCACAACCCTCAAAATCACCCACTGGACCTTATAGAGTCCGTCAGATGAGGGTGTTTATCTTCCCCCTGCTGCCTGGAGAGGGTCTGCCGGGTCCACCATATCTCTCACTCTCCAAATGTAAGGGCGGAGAGGGGGCGCGACTGCCAGACAGCCCACGGGCTCCCTTCGGTTGTGGTCTGGTAACCCGGGGGCACCCCCCGATAAGGCACTATTAAATGACGTACATAATGATGTGCACACCCATCATTTAATAGTGCCTAATCAAAGGTAGCCTAGATCTTTTAAGGATAGGAAAGCCCATCATTCCCCTTGTTCTCTGCTGCTATTAGCCTGACTTACTGGAAAGATATGTTTATATTTGATATGTCAAAATAAACCGGGGACTGTACTACTTGCATTCTTGATGCAGAAGGGTGATGAGCACACCAGTTTCCGGTGTGAGGAGGAATAGTGAAGAATGAATACCAGAGAGGGACTGAGAAGGTCACTCTTGCAAGGTACTGCTATATTCAGGGAAGGAGAAGACAGAAGGAGAGAAATATCAACAGATTACTGTGAGAAATAAGATGTGGGGCTGCCAGCACCTTGATCACTACCTGACCCCATTATCCTGGCCAACATTCCCCTTCCCATAAAACCAGTTCATGCAATTGTCCAAGGCTGTGTGTGGATATTAATGTATGGAACAGCTGCCACTACACGTTCAGTTACTTCACTATCAGTCTAGTATTGCTTGTAAAGCACTTTGGGATATAATGTGTATGAAAACCACTATATAAATGCTGATTATTCCTCTTATTGTTATTATTTCCCATGGAAAAAGAAGACAAGACAAGCATATATTTGAGTTTTAAGAAAGTATGAACTCTAACATTGGACTGCACAAGAACTTTGCTACAAAAAAGTGGTGGCTTTAGGGAGTGGTGAAGGGTGTGGCTGCAACCCCCCCCACACACACACACATAGTAACGTACTTGCTTGCTGCTGCTGCTCATTTCACTTTGTTGAAGAAGTCTGATTTATTGATTATTGTACAAATGTTTACATTCAAACTATGGATTACATTTGTAGTTTCTGTCAAAAACATACTAGAAAAGAATACAGTAATAGCTGAAAATGAAAAAGGTTTAATAAAAATGTTAAAAAGTGCATATTAAACATGCACACCACCACAGCACCCCCATTCTAGCATCCTGGATCCACCATAACCACTAGACCACCAGGATATTCAAGATTTGTACTGCATTATGGTTTGCCACAGAGAAAGTCGGTTGGATTAAAACACAATTTCAGCATGTTAAAGTAAACAAAATGAACAGAACCATAGCCTAACGTGCAATACACAAAATAATGCACATGGTTTTGATAATTTTGGGTGAAACAATTCTATACAAAGGGAAAAAAGAACTAGTTAGCACTATAGAGAGACATATATCTCTGTGACTTTGGCTCCGATGATGTCATCACATGACACATGACACATTTGGTGGCCATTTTAGGAAGCAAGTAAGACAGTTTTTTTAAATTGGAAGGCTGATTTTATAATTTTCAAATGCTCTGGAACCACATTTAGGTAAATTATGTAAATGTAGTTTTAGCATTAATGAATACAGCAGCCTTTCCTTTAGTCACATACAGAGTCAGATTTTTGAATAGTTTGTTGTCAAAATGTTGTTTAGTTATCCTTTAAAGGAAACTGCAGAAGTTGAATGATTCCCCCACCACGTACTCTTTCTCTTACTGAAGATTACCCCACAGAGAGGGGATTAAGAAAAAGAGAAATGTGACAGACTACCTGGAAGAAAGTGCAGGATGTGTACTGCAAGGGAAAAGAAAGCTGTACCAGGTAAGGGAATTTGGGCTACAACTCCAAATATGTCTTCTGGTCCCTTACTACACCTGCTCTCCTACAAGCCTTTCCCCAAGGAAAAATGGAATAAAAAAGGAAGCTTATCAAACAGCAAACAACTATAGACTCCTCTCCAAGAAAGAGGGGAGTTGGGGAGGGGTGGGCAAAAGGGCTTTCTCTGCCCTGTTTCTCCTCTCTCTTTTTTAAAAAAAGGTTGTTGTTGTTTGTTTTTTTAAATAACAAGGGAATGAGAATTTACATATTGAATGTGTATCAGTGACATACTCAATAAAAAATAAAGTTAAAAAAAATAACAAGGGGAGGGACTAGAGAACACAAGGGATAAGAAGAACCCCTATGTGGTTCTTTTCTTTTCAGATTATATATATACACACACACACACATATATATTATAGAGGCATGACTGCGCCTCTATAGTTAGGGTTGAGTAGGCACTTTAATGTTAAACCCATTCAACGGATTTACACAAAAAGTTGCAAGCATGGTCTCTTTGGGTAGATCTCTTGACATGCCAAGTTGTGTGTCAATTGGATTAGTGGCTTTTGTGTTGCACATAGAGAAAAAACATTAAAAATTGCCAGTTTTGGCTGTTTTTCCCTCATTGCTCTGCGGCCACACTGTATGCAAATTTGGTCTGAAGTCAGGGTAGAAAGAGCTTGCCCCAAGGAACAATCCAGCATTGGATTGGTGAAAAAATATGAATCTGTTTCAAAGTTATTAAATTTAGAAATTTTGGGTTCTGAGCATGCTCAGTTCAGTCTTTTGGATAACTGCATGGTGTGAAAGAGGATTTGGGACTCACGAATGAGAATTTTGTCAGCTTGCGAAAGAGGATGCTTAGAATCCTCCTTTGTGAGAAAAAATTCCTGTTTCACAAGCTGTCATCTTGTTTTTTTCTTTTGGGCCCAAACAAACTGTTATAACTGTGCCTAGGAATGTCCTCTACAGGCATGGAAGTATGTGTTTTGTCCATCAGGACATCCTCTATTGTTGTGTGCCTTCACTTTAATTTTGGTGGCCTCATTATATATTTTTTTTATTTTTAAAAATCCTGTTTTGCAACTCGCTTCTGATCCTGTTTCACATGGCATTGACAACTCACGAAACAGGATTTTGACAGCTCACGAAACAGGATTAGGGTCCTCTGACCAGACGGACCTGCCCTAATCCTGTTCCAGATGACGACCAAGGATTTTGTCACCTCGCGAAATAAGAATCAGCTCGCGTGGTGTGAAACAGGATTAGAAGGCAGGGCCATCTGGTTGGGGAACCCTAATCCTGTTTCACATGATGATACAGGATTTTGTCGCCTTGCAAAACAGGATTCGGCTTGTGAAACAGGATTTTGATACCTCACAAAAGAGGATTTAGAAAAATAACCCTCTTTCGCGAGATGTCAAAATCCTGTTTTTCGAACCAACTCTTACTTCGCAAGGTGACAAAATCCTGTGTTGTCATGCAAAACAGGATTACAGACAGGGCCATCTGGTCAGAGAATCCTAATTCTGTTTCGTGAGCTGTCAAAATCCTGTTTCACAAGCCGATTCCTATTTTGCAAAGCTATAAACTCCTGTGTCATCATGCAAAAGAGGATTAGGGCAAGGCCATCTGATCAGAGAACCCTAATCCTGTTTTGTGAGCTGTCAAAATCCTGTTTCGCGAGCTGAATCCTATTTCATGAGGTGACAAAATCCTGTTTCACCATGACGACAAAAGATTTTGTTGCCTCGCGAAAGAGGAATCAGCTCGCAAAACAGGATTTTGACAGCTCACGGAAAAAAATGTGCACTCCCAGGGCTACAGTCGTTTTAGCACAGGGTCTGTGGGGGCACTGTGCTGGTTTCTGAGATACTATGGGAGTGCAGGTTCTGAAGGACCCTGTGCTCCCACCCTCTAAAGATGTTGTAGGCAGGGTTTGTGGGCCACTGTGCTGGTGCCTGAGATATTTGGACCCTGCAATCCCATCCCAAAAGACGTTGTACCGCAGGGTCAATGGGGCACTGTGCTGGTGCCTGAGATACTTGTACCCTGCACTCCCACCCTTGAAGACATTGTAGCGCAGGGTCTGCGGGGCAGTGTGCTGGTGCCTGAGATACTGCAGGAGCGCAGGGTCCAAAGGACCCTGCATTCCCACCCCTAAAGATGTTGTGGTGTAGGGTCTGTGGGGCACTGTGCTGTTGTCCGAGATACTGCGCTCCCACCTGTAAAGACATTGTAGCGCATGGTCTGTGGGGCACTGTGCTGGTGCCTGACATGCTGTGGTAGCGCAGGGTCGTGCTTCCACCCTTAAAGACGCCTGCACAGCTACAAACATATGCACATCTGCGGAGGGATGGGAGTGCAGGGTCCGAAGGACCCTGCGCTCCCACAGTAAAATGAGGATACCATTATACTATCTAAATAAATAAGGAAATGAGTTGCAAAAAACTTCATTAATGCATCAGTTAGGGTTGACGACCCCAATGCCACCTCCCCCCGGATGCCTCCTGGTCTCCCCAGGGCAGGGGTGGGGTGTTAGGGTGAAACCCTAAGACCTTATTTCCCTAGTTTTGTGATGGCAACCCTAATTAATGCATTAACAAATTTGTTTGCAAGATCTAGATATATATATATATATATATTTATTTTTTTTACCCACAAGGGGAAGGGAGTGGAGGGATTAAAGGATAAGAAAGGACCCCATAAATCTCCTTTTTTTTTTGTCTTTTTTGAGGGCCACAAGAAAGGAACAAGGTCCTCCAAGTGGTATGCCCCCTTACATGCCTCTCTTTTTTTTGTTTCTTTTTTTATGGAAAGCTTAAGAAGGGAGGAAAAGGTGACAAGAAATAGAAAAAGACTGCCCAGAAGCCTGGTCATTGTGGGGCAAGATGGGTGGGTTGCAGTAATGAATGGTGATGATATTCTGGAAGATCAAGAATTACAGTAAGTACGTAATTTTCATATCTTCCAAGAATCAGTCTTCACCATTTATTACTGGTGGGTCCGAATGCCAAGCTTACCACCAAGGGTGGTGTTGGCAAACCCAGAGGGAAACAGTTGTTCCCTCAGCCTTCTGTGGGAGAAAACACAGAGAGGCGAGGGCCCCTTACGGGCCTTGTGAGGCCTGAGACTGGTCTTGGGCAGGCAGAGGCTCCCATGGCCTGGAAGCGGGAATGCACCCTGCAAGCTCATGCCAGGCCCTGCAGGAGAAGAAGTGGGCCCCCTGGAAGTGTGAGGTAATCACCCTACACCGGACCAAGGGTAACAACCTGGAGAACCACGCTGTCTGCCTAATTCCGACTGCAGGTCCCACTAACCTGGAGCTATCTCAATGGCATCGTAGGATTCCCTTGCTTGGTGTCTTGCTAGCTCCAGGCCCCATGAAGAAAGGTATATGGCTTTTATAGTTTACTCACAGTCTGGCAAGGACACCAGGAGCTGTCCCAGTGTCGCCCACAGGTTCCTGCCATAGGACTCCTTGTGCACTTGGTGTGCAGAAATGCACAACACAGTGCATGCCACCAAGAAGACTCTTCAACCCTAGGTATCAAACTCAGCTGAGTCTGACTCTGGGGGATGGTCGCGCACTGGGCGTCTGTCTAAAGTGGGTGTCCAGGAGCTGGACTCCGGAAATGGGGTGTGGCATGGCTCCTGGAGACCCCAGGGGTGCACAGTAACAGCACTGGAGTACCTTGGAGCTGGTGAGGGGGCAGAGGTATGGAGCCAGATGTCTCTCAACACAGCCGCAAAAGGCCTTGGGCCATGAAGGTGTGACTGTATAGTCATGACTGTACTCCCAAAGGAAGGACAGCATCAGACGTGTAGGACTGCTGCATGAGAAATGGGACAGTCACAGCTCCTTCATCATCTCCAAAAGGAACTACTGGTGTACTCAGCATCAGAGGATAGATGGAGGGAAAAGTCCTCTTCCTCAGAGGAGGTAGACGAAGATGAGTAGGAGCTGGACTCAGGGGGTGGCGGTGCCGGGATTTTAGGCTGGCAAATAGCCTGGTCTAAAGCCCTCAGGTAAGTTGGGAAGGCACTCACCAAAGACCTGAACTGTTCCCAGGTCAATGGCCCTGCAGGATCCGAAATGCCTGGGACAGAAGGAGAGGTAGGGGGAGGCAGGTCATGGTGGATGAGGCCAGGTCCTCTGCCAGGGCTGCAAGAATGAACAGGGGGCCCCACCTAAGAGGAGGGCCTGTGCAAATCATCCACCTGTGAACACCCAATCATAGAGGGGCAGTCCAGGTGGTGCCCTTGGGGGAATTCCAGATGGGGAGATTGGAGCTGTAGAGGTCCCACAGGGCAATCCCTATCTCCACCTACTGCAGGCTCAGATGATTCCAGGGAGGCCAAAGGACCTGAGTCAACACTCCCAACACCTGCCAGAGCCACCAGCAACTCTGGGCAAGGAGCACAGTATTGACAGGGACCTACCAGCCCCTCCTCACCTGAATGGGCTCTGCCCCTTGGGCTATGCCTAAGGACAGCACCAGCGGCAGAGACCTGAGCTAAGGGGGAGCCGTGCCACAAGTGGGAACAGAACCACCCTGGGCACTACAAAAGGCACCGGAGTCAGATTTGGTACTGGGATGGTGCCAGAAATTGACCCAGCACTGAGGGTGGTGCCAGAACCTAACCTAGTGCCACACCCAATGCTGGCAGCCTCTCTCTTGGTGCTGGAATTGGCACAAGGACCATCCCATCTGTCATGAGTGGTGCCACGGGACAGAAGAGAGGCCAACCCAGACTCCCCATCTCGGCGAGATAAGGACAAGAAGAGGTCTGGTCTCCATCAATACATATAGTACTGGGGAGGGGCTCAGGGGAAGAGCCCAGGGACCTTACCTTGGAGTCCCGAGTGTTGTGTCTGCCTCTGAAGGCGGGGTGTAACCAACCCCAGCTCATCGTGGGATCTCTAAAGCGTGGCAGTCCATTGAGAAGCAGGTATTGCAGTGGTCCATATCATGTTCCGCTCCAAGGCAGGTCCAGAAGCGGTCATGCCGGTTCTGGATGGACATGCTTCTCCTTTTAGCAAGGCATTTGACACAGTCCCACACAAAAGATTAATATATTTATTTATTTATTTGTACATCGGTTTACAACCTTTGAGCCAGAAGCTCATTTCCAAAGGTACCTCATCACATTGAGGATGGACAGAAACAAAATTTAGGTTACAGCATAAAAGTCAACAGAGTTCAAAGAGTTACACAGAAATGGTTGCATACATTTAAACACTTTATACAAGTTAGCCAGCCTGGGAGTGGGTCCCAAGACTGTAGCCTGGGTAAAAAATTGGCTGTAGAACAGGACACAGAGGGTAATAGTAAACGGACTCCACTCTGAAGAAAGGGGGGTTACTAGTGGGGTACCGCAGGGTTCAGTTTTAGGACTGGTCCTCTTCAATGTCTTTATAAGTGATATTGCAGAGGGACTGGAAGGAAAAGTATGTCTCTTTGCAGATGACAGAAAGATCTGCAACAGGGTGGATACACAAGGTGGGTGGAAAGGATGAGAAGGGACTTAGCAAGGTTGGAGGAATGGTCAAATGTATGGCAGCTTAGATTCAATGCTAAGAAGTGCAAAGTAATGCATCTGGGAAACAAAAACCCAGGGGAAGAGTACACTATGGGGGGTGAGATACTAACAACAACAAAAATGGAAAGGGACCTGGAGGTAGTCATATCAGATGACCTAAAGGCGGGCAAGCAATGTGAGAGGGCAGTAAGGAGGGCTGGGGGGATACTGAGATGTATAGGAAGAGGCAACACCAGTAGAAAACAGGAAGTTGTTATCTCTCTGTACAGACAGCTGGTGAGACCCCAACTGGAGTACTGCATGCAGTTCTGGAGACCCAATCTCCGCAAGGACATAGACAGGATAGAGTCAGTCCAGAGGAGGGCAACTAAAATGGTGCAGGGTCTGCACCAGAAGACATATGAAGAGAGAGACTTAAGGAGCTTAATATGTATACCCTCGAGGAAAGGAGGGATGGGGAGACATGATAGAAACTTTCAAGTACCTCAAGGGAATCAACAAAGTCCACGAGGGTAACAACTTTCAGAAAAAGAGATGTACAAGAACAAGGGGGCACAATTTGAAGATAGAAGGGGGACAGCTCAGAGGTAATGTGAGGAAGTATTTTTTCACAGAGAGAGTTGTGGATGCGTGGAATGGCCTTCCTGTGGAGGTTGTGGAGTCAAAAACAGTGGGGGAATTCAAGAATGCATGGGACAGACATAAGGCAATTCTAGGGGTTGGGGGATAGGAGGAAGTAGGCTGTTGGTTAACTAGGATCTGCAGCTTATCCATTAGGTAGGGAAATGGGAAGACTGGGCGGGCCAAGCAGTCCTTAACTGCCATCAAATTCTATGTTTCTATGTTTAAATGTTTCCCACAGGGGCACCGATGCATGAGGGCAGACTATGTCTTTTTGCTAGACTTCTTCTTAGGTTTCTTAGGCCTCTGAGACCCGGACATGACAGACTATGGAAAAGAAACAAAATTCAACAAAAACTGGGCTCAGCACTTTAAAAAAGGACAGAAAAGAAAAGAGCCGATGAAAGATGCTGAAATAAGGGTTACGGTGCTGAGCAAGTGGCAATGAACAGAACTAGGACAAGTTGTGCAGTACCAAATGGCAAATACTCCCATGGAGTGTGACCTCGATGGTGGAAAGAACAGAACTGAAGAAGGCAGGGGGCTGGCATCGGTTACTGGCCAGCCTGCGTGCGCCATGTCATATGTTTGCCTCATGGGCAGCGCCATCCCCAATATCGGTCCCCTACCTCTAAATCTTTAAAGGTGTATACTCCCACGGGGTTCTGATACCTCCAGCACAGACTCACCCATAATGAATGGTGAAGATTGATTCTTGGAAGATCTGGCAACTAGGTAGGCCAAGAGGCCCTTCTCTGCCAGCAAATTCTATGTTTCACTGGCAAAAATAAATCACGTGTTTGTAAGGTTTAACTCTCACATTCACTGTGTAAGGTATACCGTTGTAACAGCGATGCTCTTACAGCAACAGCAACCCGCCGACACCCGCAATGCCGACCAGGTTGCGGAAGCGATGACCGAGTCTTCGACTCGAGTTGGCCGCTCTCCCGAGATCCCGGAGTTTGAATCCTTAAGTCTGGGGGGGGGGACACCCCCCGCATAAACACCAATCGGTTGTTGGTGAATTTTCCGGTCGGTGACTGGAGTCGGCGGCATCAGGGATGTCAGTGACCATGCGTCACTCTAGGGGAGGTCGCCGACATTCCTGTCACCGCGGCATGGTGGAACCACTGTATAAATGCTGATGACGCATCCAAAAACATGATGTGATGTGAGGAAGTACTTCTTCATAGAAAGAGTGGTGGATTCCTAAAACAGCCTTCCAGTGGAGGTGGTAGGGCCAAAAACAGTGGTGGGATTAAAGAATGCATGGGATAAGCACAAGGGAATCATAGTGGAAAGGAAGGGGGAAGGAAGAAAGAGCTGTAGATTGGGCACAGTCTGCAGTAATAGTATAGGTAAGGAGAAATGGGCAGACTGGATGGGCCAAGTGATCTGCAATCAAAGTCTATGTTTCTATGTAAAGAAAAGTCTCAACATGCCCCAAACACTGACTACAAATCTCTTTCCTCCACTAACCCACTTACTCTGCTATTGTAAGCATGCAGAGAAAAAAAAAATTATATATCGATATACTGTATATATGCCTTTAGGTTTAAGCTGGGTGCTTACGCTCCTCTCTGTTAGCAATTCCAGCACTTCCATTACTATATCACTATGTGTAGTAAACCATCCTTTGGTCCCAATAGTTTACCTGTCAAGTTTCATATGTCTTGCCCAAAGCTGGACTACAGATTTCATTTAAATCCAATAAGTCCCTTGCCAGTTTTTGAGGACATTTTAGTTTCAGACCTTTACAAATCAGCTGGGCTAGATCGGTTCTATAATAGATTATTAAGGCATGCTGCACCAGTTCTTTGCTACCCTTTAGCATTTCTTTATAGTAGATCATCAATCACTAGTTCTCTCCCCACTCCCTGGAGGGCTGCTGTTGTCATTCCTACATGGAAAGATGGCTCTAAAAATCAAGTCTCTAACTTTCGTCATCTCACTTCTGCTATCTGTTGCTAACATTTTGGAGAAGTTGATAACCCAACAATTTATTATCTGTCTATTCATAATTTATTGAAATCAGTCAATCTAGTTTTAGATCTCATCACAGTACAATCCCAACTTTGGCCTAAGTGACAACAACCTTCAGATTTCCATGGATAAGTGATTGTATTCTGGGGCAATTTTCATAGATTTCTCCAAAGCGCATGGCCAATTCTACAAACCATAGTACCAGCATATTGCTTTCTAAGCTAACAAGTTTGGGTTTTGACAATTGGGCTCTTGACTGGTTTAATAATTATCTTTCTGGTAGAAATCAAATGGCATTGTTTCCAGGGCTTAGGTTATATCCTCAGCCAATTTTACAGGGTGTCCCCTAAGGTTCTATCCTTGGACCAGTACATTTTTCACCATACTGTATATAAATGATTTGAAAAAACAATTGGAGGGGTTCTCATCACATCTGTATGCTAAAGACACTGTGGTTTATTTATACCTCTAGTTCCAGTGTCACGGAGATCCAAAACACTTTATAGACTAATTTTTCTAATCTTCAACAGTATTTTATACAAAATCAGTTGGCCTTAAATATACTGTTGAGAAGATACAATGTATGCACGGTACTTTAAAAAAAATTTATTTCCTGAGGGACTGACGAGTCAGACACTTGATGGTTGAGCTCTGCTATGCATGTCATTCTATAAATACCTTGGTACCTGGCTTAATTCATTGTTGAGCTAGGATATCATACAACTCTATTGTGTAAACGAATGTGCACTTTTATGGCACAGAATATCACTTTCACTTGGTGAATATATTTATCCTGCTTTTTACTTATGTACATTTTGTTTATGCTAATGCCTCCCATGCACTGCTTGTTAAACTGGACACCCTGTATAATAGGCTTATATAATTGACTTTGAATGCCCCAAGATATTTTCACCATTGCAACCTATAAACAGCACTAGGCTGGCTGCCGGTAAGTCTTAGACAATATCTGCTGGTTTGTCTAATGTTTAAATGTATGACAGCAAGGGCTCTTAAGTATTTCACATTTCTGCTGAGCATTAGGTATTACAGACTAGATATGTCATGATGTTTTACTTTGCCGATGAAGTTGTGGCAATGTTGCGATATTCACCTGCACAAAACACTTTGCAAAGTTCCCATTTTGTCATGATGCAATGAGTTTTCCTGGCAAAGGGGTGCTTTTTTAGTCAAAGTCAGCAAAGTCACACATAATTTACTTGAAAAGTGCCACTTTACTTGCCAAAAACTTTGGAAAGTGGGCATTGTGCATGGGTTATGCTCATACACTGGTCTTATGTTTAATACACCAAATTGTAATAGTATTCTTGGGGTATTGCTTTTGCATGTGCTAGCCCCAAGTTATGGAATATGCCTCCAATTAACTTGTGTCTCATTATTTTAGAATTTTCACTGTTGCATTCTATTAAGTGGGGATTTTCTTTTTTTTAAGCTTCAAGAAATCGCTGTCAAAACTACCCAAATGGATGGTTTTATATATTTATATATAGTATTGTATAGTTTGTAGGATAATTTATTATACGATATCAGCTTTTCCTTTGTAACCAGATTCTGCCTGGGATGGCACTGTACATGAGCTTTGACTCTACCACCTGTGTACTGCAATAAAATTATTTTACTGCTGCTATTATAGTGTGGTGGCACATTAAAGAGCATCTCTGCACTTCAGCATGTACTTTCATAAATAGGATGTTTCAGCTGTTACAATTTACTAGAGAATCATGGTTTCATGGTGGGGGGAGATCGTGTCAAATGAATTTGATTGACTTCTTGGACTCTGTCACTAAGACAGTAGACAGGGGCCAAGTGGTAGACATCCTCTTTCTTGATTTCAGCAAGGCCTTTTACTCTGTGCTCCACAAAAGGTTGATCAGGACATTGGTGGATCTTGGGGTTGGGAAAAAGATGGCCAGATGGGTGGAAAACTGGCTGAGAGAAAGAACCCAGAGGGTGGTTGTGGGGGGAGAGTTATCTGGCACCAGAGAGGTAACCAGTGGGGTCCCACAGGGCTCCGTGTTGGGGCTGGTGTTGTTCAGTGTCTTCATCAGTGACATTGGGGATTGCATTAAGGGCAAAATGTGCCTATTTACGGATGACACCAAGCTTTGTGGGAGAGTGGACACAGCTACAGGGATATAGAACCTACAGGATGATCTGGAAAAGCTGGGGAAGTGGTCCAGGATCTGACAGCTTCGCTTCAATGCCAAGAAATGCAAAGTTATGCATATTGGAGCCAAGAATCCCAGGACAGAGTACTACCTGGGTGGAGTCCGAATATCTGCATCAGAGGAGGAGAACGGCCTGGCAGTGATAATCACTAGTGACCTGAAGCACTCTACGCAGTGCAAGAAAGCAGCAGCAAAGGCAAACAAAATGCTGGGATGCATATCTAGGGGGATCAGTAGTAGGAGAGAGGAGGTTATACTGCCCTTGTACAGGTCCCTGGTAAGGCCTCATCTAGAGTATGGGGGTTCAGTACTGGTGCCCACACCTCAAGAAGGACATTAGCCTGCTGGAGAAGGTCCAGAGGAGGGCTACAAAGATGATAGCGGGTCAGCAGGGTAAGGCCTATGTGGCGAGGTTGTGGGTACTGAAATGGAAATTAGGTACCTACCATAATTCTTGATCTTCTTGGACAAAGTCTCCACCACTCATTCACACTAATGGGACTACGATGGAGGTGCTAGGACCCAGCGGGAGCCAAAAATCTTTAGGAGGGCCAGCACCTAGGTAGGGTAGCAAGGAAGTGGCACCGCAAGCTCGGCTCACGCCATATAGGCTACCCTGGCATCGACCCTCCAACAACCTCAGTACCTTTTTTACCGAGGAGGTGCAGCGTAAACTAACCTAGTGAAACTAAGCTATATCGGACATAAGACAGTCCGATTGACCCATGTAAGAAAGGTCAACTCAACAGAGTCTTTGCAGCCCAACAACGAGGGGGCGAAGACCAGAACAAGATGAGTGAGCTCGGGGAATGGTGGGTGGGCGTGTGAATGAGTGGTGGAGATTTCGTCCAAGAAGATCAAGAATTATGGTAGGCATGTAATTTCCATATCTTCCTGGACATAAAGTCTCCACCACTCATTCACACTAATGGGAGAGTACCGAGCTAGAATAATCCCCTGAGATGGGCGGCAGGAGAGAGGAGCTCACTTTAGGACAAAAGTCCATTAAGGATTGTCCTGCCAAAGGTCTGATGCTGCCTGACATGGACATCCAAAGCGTAGCGCTTTATAAAAGTGTGCATGGAGCTTCAAGTGGCTGCACTGTAGATGTCCGCAATGGGCATGTTCCGGATTTCTGTCAGAGATGCCGCAACTGCTCTGGTAGAATGAGCGTATACTCTGCCTTCCAGCTTGACCTGAGCCATGGAGTAGCACTGGTGAAGGCATGCCACTAGCCATGCTGAAATGCATCTAATAGCAATAGGCTGACCCAGCCGGGCCGTGCTGAAGGAGATAAACAACTGTTTTGACATGCAGGTTTCTTCAGTTCTGTCTAAATAGAACCGCAAAGCTCTTTTCACATCCAGAGAATGCAGGGTGTGCTCCCCCTCATTCTGGAAGTTCGCAAAGTACGTTGGAAGGACCAAGGGCTGATTCAGATGAAAGTCTGAGACAACCTTGGGTAGAAACTTAGGGTGGGTCCTAAGAACAACCTTGTCTTTGTGAAATACAGTATATGGAGGGTCTGTGACTAAAGCATGCATTTCAGACACTCTGCGAGCGGAAGTGATGGCTACAAGGAAGGTGGTCTTTCAAGTCAGAAACTTCAGGTCACAAGTAGCTAGGGGCTCGAAAGGTTTATGGGTGAGCATGTCTAACACAAGGTTAATGTCCCAGGTTGCTATTGTTCATCTGACCAGTGGCCTAGTATGCAGAATGCCCTTAAGAATCCTCTTGGCCACAAGTAGCTGAGCTAGAGACATGGAGTGTATGGGTTCATGGTACGCTGAGATCACTCAAAGGTGAACCTTCATGGTTGAGTATTGCAGGCCTGTGTTTGAGAGATCTAGAAGATACTCTAGGACCTTGTTTGGTGGACAAGAAGAACAGGTTACTCACCTGTAACAGTAGTTCTAGGAGTGGTATATGTTGTTCATCCACACTCTTTGGCATGTCCCTTTCCCTTTAAATCTTGCTGGAAGTCTTCAAGCTGGCTCCTCCCACCCACCCGGGTGGTATAACTCTTGGCTCCGCCCCATGACGCCAGATCTCAGCCCGCTGGAAGCAAGGTTGTGCGCCTTAAAGCCGGGGAGGTCTGGTGGGTGCATGTGGATGAACAACATATACCACTCTTAGAACTACTGTTACAGGTGAGTAACCTGTTCTTCTAGGAGCGTGGATATGTTGTTCATCCACACTCTTTGGCAGACTCCTAGCAGTTCTCTGACGCACACCCCCTACTTAAGAAACAGAGATTGGAGAACCGAGGCCCCAAAACCAGCATCCTGGCGTGACTCAAGGTTGATGTGGTAGTGGGAAATAAAGGTGTTTGCTGACTTCCAGGTAGCAGCCCGACAGATTTCCTGGATAGGGATGTCCCTGGAAGCAGCCACTGATGCAGCAGTATAGCGGGTAGAATGAGCTCTTAACCCTCTGGGAGGCTCCTTGCCCGCCAACTCATAGCACAGACTTATGCATGATGTGATCTATCTTGCAATGGTCCATTTGGCTGCAGGTCTGCCAGAAGCGGCTTTAGTGTAGGTGACAAACAGCTGGCGAACCTCTCCATGAATTTCCGCCGTTCTGTCCTTATAATAGGCGAGAGCATGTCTCAGGTCCAGAGTATGGAGCCTGTATTCAGCATCCGAGGTGTAGTTAGGGTAGTATACCGGCAGAGTGAACACCTGATAAAGGTGAAACTCTGAGACCACCTTCGGAAGGAATTTCGGGTGGGAGCGCAAGACAACTGTCCCAGTGAAAGACCAGATAAGGGGAGTCCACCGAAAGCGCCTGGAGCTCCCCTGTCCTTCTGGCTTACGTGACAGCCACCAGTAAGGCCATCTTCCATGACAAGTGTGAGAGCTCACACTTGTGCATGGGTTCGAATGGCTTGCCCATGAGCTTTGCCAAAACCAGCAAGAGATCCCACGGAGGTGGGAGTTCACACACCGGAGGGGATATGTGATCCAGGCCTTCGAAGAAGCACCCAACTACTGTCGCTTGTGCCAATGTCGGCTGACCGGACCACACCCGGTAAGCAAAAATGGCTGCCAGGTGCACCCTAAGGGTCGATGACCGCAGACCCCTTTTGGAGAAAGACCAAAGGTAGTCTAAAATGTTAGCCACAGAGCAGGATAAGGGGTCCAGACTCTTACCCTGACATCAAATGGAAAACCTTTTCTATTTGAAGGCATAACATTTCCTGGTCGATTCCTTATGAGATGCCTCCACCACAGTGTAGACATCCTCAGAAAGACCCTGAGCCTGGAACTCTAGCCGCTCAGGTACCAGGCTGTGAGGTGCAGGGATTGAAGGTCTGGATGGGATACCTTCCCTTGGTTCAGTGATATCAGGTCCGGGCGTGTACAAAGCCATTCCGGGGGCCTGCAGCTGAGGCTGAGGAGATCTGGGTACCAGAACTGGCGTGGCCAATCTGGGGCTACCAGAATCACCTTCGCCTTGTCCCTCCTCACCTTGAGTAACACCTTGTGGATCAAGTGAAATGGAGGGAAGGCGTAGAGGAGGCCTGGGGTCCACGGCCTCGAGAAGGCATCCTCTGCAGCGAGCTCTGCTGAGGGCGGGCATGATACAGACTCAGCTTGGCGTTCTCCCTGGAGGCAAACACGTCCACCAACGGTTTGCCCCAATTGGAGAACAGATTGTAAGCTACCTCTGGATGGAGTGACCACTCATGGGATGTCTGGCCTATGTGGCTGACAGCATCCGCCAGCTGGTTCGAGACTCCTGCCACATGGATGGCTAGGAGATCTGCCTCCAACCAGCTGACGAGGTCCAGATGCGGAGCACCTCCTTGCACAGCAGACAGGAGTGCGTGCCGCCCTGTTTGTTGAGGTAGTACATGGTCGTGGTATTGTCCGTCTGGACTTGAACCACTTGACCCCGGAGCTGAGGAGTGAATGCTGACAGTGCCAGTCTGACTGCTCTGAGCTCCAACAGGTTGATGTGGCATCGGGACTCCTTGGGGGTCCAGAACCCATGGGCCCTGTTGTCCACCATGTGGGCTCTCCAGCCCATGAGAGAGGCATCGGTTGTGAGAACAACCATCGGCTCGGGGCGGACAAACGGGATCCCCTCCTGCAACCGTTCTGGGGCAGTCCACCATTGGAGAGCGTCCCACATCTTCTGGGTTACAGTAATCAGCTGGTCAAAATGACCATGGCACTGAGTCCACTGGACAGCCAGCTCCCATTCAAGGGGGCGCATGTGCCACCTGGCCCAATGGACCACTGAGGTGCACGCTGCCATGTAACCCAGAAGGTGCAGAAAGTCCTGGGCACAGCGCAAGAGCCCAACCAGAAATGATTGGGCAAAGGAGGAAAGAACCTCTGCCCTGTCCGCCGGGAACTGAGCTCTGGCTTGACGAGAGTCGAGCTCTGCCCTGATGGAGCCCATCACCTGAGATGGCATGAGTTCCGACTTGGCCTCGTTGATCAGGAGGCCAAGTTGGAGCAGGTTCTGAGACCCAGATCCCTGGATCTCTCCACCTCCTGAAGGGAGGAACCCGCCAGGAGCCAGTCGTTGAGATAAGGGTAAATTCGAACTCCTTGATGCTGAAGATGGGCTGCCACCACTGCAATGCATTTGGTGAGACCCGAGGGGCCGATGACAGGCTGAACGACATGGCTCAGAACTCGTACAGGGTCCCTTCGACCCTGAAGCAGAGAAACCGCTGGTGGGATGGACGGATTGGGACATGAAAAAATGAGTCCTGTAGATCCAGTGAACAAAACCACATGTTTCACTCCAGGGATGGTATGATCTGGTTCAGAGTTACCATCTGGAAGTTGCGAAACCTGAGATACTGATTCAGGGCGTGGAGATCTAGGATGGAGCACCAACCCCCCGTCCGTTTGGGCACCAGGAAGTACCTGGATACAAAGCCTGGGCCTACAGGCAGATCCAGCACTGGAGCTACCGCCTCCTTGCAGAGGAGCTGAGCTATGTCATCTCAAAGAGCCGACTGCGTGCGAGCTGAGATCCTTTCCTTCTGAGGGGCGTGGGCTCGACTGGGCGGGTACTGCTGGAATTCCAGAGGCAGTCCCTGCCCTACCACTTCTAGAACCCACCTGTCCGAAGTGATATCGGACCAGGCGGAAAGAAAGTGGCGGAGCCGACCCCCCATGGGAGGACCCAGGGCAGGCGTGACGGCTGTAGGGGTGGCAACCCCCAACCCATCACTGAGCAGGCTTAGAGGAGGAGGAGGAAGAAGCTCCTGGACCAGCCCCTCGGCCTCCTTTACGGGGCTGTTCAGGGCCCTGCTTGGGCCTAGGGTGCCAAGCTTGAGCCTGTTGCTGCTGTTGGTGCGGCTGACCTCCTTGATAGGAGGGCTGCCTGACCGCAGGGGAGGAATGCCAAAAAGGCTTCCTCTTCTGCTGGTTCTTGCCCAAGGAACCTTTAGCAGAAGTGGCATCCAAGGTGGCACTGGACTGTTCAATACGTTGAAGGTGGCCTGCTACTCCTGGGCCAAACAAGTCGGTCCCAAGGAAAGGCAAATCAGCTAACTTGTGCTGGGTATCCGCCAGAAAGGAGGATAACCGCAGCCAAGCCCTGTGGCAGGTGGCCACTGCGGCTGCTAAAGAGCGGGCACAAGATTCCCCGATGTCCAGGGCCGTCTGGAGCTGCTGTTTGGCAATAGCATGGCCCTGATCACGGACTTGCTTGACTGTGGTCTGCATGTCCACGGGGAGGTGAGGAAGTACTTCATCCAATGACCCTAGGAGGGCATGGGAGAAGTGTGCCATGATTACAGCCGAACTGGCCTGATGAAGGCCCAAGGAAGAGGCTGCGAAGACCTTACAGGCAGAGTGGTCCATGTTCTTGGACTCCTTGTCCAGAGGTCAGTTGGTGTCGACTGAGCTACCAGTATGTCTAAAGATGGAAGCAGTCACCAGGCTCTCAGCTGAGGGATGCTCCGTGAATCCCGGCAGGGATCCCATGGGCACTGCGTACTTACGGGCCATACGGCAGATGGTGCTGGGCAGGAAGCTGGATGCTGCCAATGCTCAAGGCCTGGACCAGTAATCGCTTCTGCTATTGGAAGGGCCTCTGTCAGGGTATCCCCCCTCTTAAAGATATCCGTAAGTGGGTGCTCTGCCTTTTTCTGGATGGACTCCAAGGGCATCCTGGTAGAATCGGAGATAAGGCAGAGAATGCCCTGAAAGGAGGAGGAGGGACCTTCCTCCAAGGCCACCGAGAGTGACTCCTCATCAGCAGGATGGGAGTGCAAACCGGTGGTATCCAAATCCAAGGAGTCGGGGTACAGCGGTCTCCCGCCCATGTCCCCTTCGATCTGCCGAGGGCGATCTGGAGTGACCGTGATGGACAGACGCCGGGGAAGACCAGTGTCTGGATGGTCCTCTTTCAAGGGAGCCCCACTGGGGGGCTGCTTAGGCGGTGGCTCCACCCTAATAGGTGGTGAGACCGGTATGGGCCTAGCCGGAATACGGACTGGCCCCCCAGGTGAAGGAACCGAAGCCTTCGATTCCGGAGGGGTTGGCATAGGCCCTTGAGGCACAGGCCAAGTAATGGCCGGGATGGACGGTGTAGCCGGCCTGGCCAAAATCAGCTGTTGCCACATGAGTTCCTCATAGCTTCGATGGAGTTTCCGTCGAAGCCTCGCCTCATACGAGGAGGATGAGGATCTGTGGCGGCGCTTCTTTTTTGAATGCCAGTGGCCTTTCTTCAATTTTACGGTCGAAGAAGACTGAGTCCTCGATCGAGACCGACGGGGTCGGTTAGGTTGATCAGGAGAAACCGGACTCGGGGAAAATCGAGGTTCCGGTTCGATTCCCTCGATCAAGACACCCACAGGAGGCATCTCGTGATCGGGGAAAGAGAGGATAGGTGTCCTCTATAGAGAATCGTCGACCAGAGTCGGCGAAAGTGGCTCGATCGGCTCGAGAAAAATCTCAGTGCCTCAGTGTCTGCCTGGGCAGACGGAAGATCCGTGAAGCCGGCGGCCGAGGAAGCGATCTCGACCGAAGTCGAGACCGCTGTTTCCTGGGACTCGGACCTCTCTTGGTCCCTGGAGCGTCTTCTGGAGGAAGACTTCGGATCCTTGTCCCTCTTGCGAGGGTGGGAGGAGTGCGAGCCTGAGGGCGCCTCACCCCTGGTGGGGAGAGACTGGCACAGCTCCCTAAAGGAACCTGAGAAGGTGGAGCCGAGGTTGAGAGGGACAAAAAACCTTCGGCTGGCCGAAGCCTGAGCAGCTTCTTCCTCGAAAGCCTTCATCTACTCTAGCTGTTCGGTGGATCCCGCAGCCGCGGAAACCGCCCACCTCGCCTCCTTCGATTTCAGCGGTGGGTTCCTTTTCTCCGGTTTCCCCAGCTTAAGGCGCACCATGCGGTCATCCAAAACATTAGGATGGAAGGCTAAACAAAAGGTGCAGGTGGTGGTGTCATGACCGACACCTAGGCAGTACACACAAGTAAGGTGGGGATCGGTGCATGACATTTGCTGGCCGCATGAACACTGGTGAAATCCGGGAAGCGACTTGTCCTCCATATCCGATACGCTATTATCGGAATTGACAACTTGAACGAGTTTAAGAGATAAATGCGGTAAAGACCGACATTGCGAAGCCAGGGCCTACGAATGCTAGAGTTAGCACGAGGGAACCTGAATCTTCCACAGGAAAGGAAGATCTGGCGTCATGGGGTGGAGCCGAGAGTTATACTACCCGGGTGGGTGGGAGGAGCCAGCTTGAAGACTTCCGGCAAGATTTAAAGGGAAAGGGACATGCCAAAGAGTGTGGATGAACAACATATCCACGCTCCTAGAAAACAGATTTCAGGAGGATTTTTCACACCAGATGGAAAACTGCTTCCACTTAGCTGTGTAAGTTTTTTGGGTAGTTGGCTTGCGTGCAGCTAACAGAATATTTGAGACCCTACATGAAATGTTAAACCTGTTCACCTCTGTCTCTTCAGGAGCCAGGCATGGAGGTGAAGGGACTGCAGGTTGGGATGGACCACAGCGCTCTGGGTCAGCAGGTTCGTAAGAATTGGAAGCTGTCTTAGAGAAGTTTCCGATAATCTGTTGATTAATGGAAACCAGATCTGATGAGGCCAGAATGGGACGACGAGGATCATTCTGCCCCTCTGTGCCTCTAGTTTGAGCAGCACCCTCTAAACTAGGGGAAGAGGAGGAAATGCATTCAGAAAGCGTCTTGTCCACCACAGTCTGAATGCACCCTGACAAAAAACGCCAGGTCCTGGATTTCTGGAGCTGAAGAGAGGCAGTTTTGCATTGAGAAGGGATGCAAAAAGGTCCAGGTCTGGAGTCCCCCACTCTTCGAAGAGTGACTGCATGATGTTTGTGTTGAGAGACCACTCGTGAGGGTCTGTCTCCATTCTGCTGAGACAATCCACCAGATCGTTCTGTACTCCCCGCAGATAGAGCGCCTGGATCAGTGCTTTGTGCTCCAGGCACCATTCCCACACCCCACTGCTTCCCTGCATAAGGGGTAAGAGTGTGCTCTGCCCTGCTTGTTGATGTAATACATCACTGCTTTGTTGTCCGTTTGAAGGAGAATGATCTTGTGACACAGTATGTCCTTCAAGGCTCAGATTGCATACAGGACGGCTCTCATTTCTAGAACATTTATGTGAAGCGAAGACTCGTCTTGACTCCATCGACCCTGGGTGTGGAGATCCTGGCGGTGACCTCCCCATCCCAGTAAAGATGCATCCATGGTGATGGAGATCTGGGATTCTAGAGGGGCAAAGGGATAATCTTGCAGAAGGTTGTGCTCCTGAGTCCACCAGGTGAGTGACCATTTTAGAGGCTCCGTCACCTTGATGTAGAAGGACTGTGGGTGTGTGGTCGGTGACCACTGAGTGCTGAGCATCCACTGAGTATTTCTCATGTGAAGACAAGCCAGAGGCGCAGTGAAAACTGAGGATGCCATGAGACCCAGCATCCGCTGCATCGAGAGAGCTCCAACTTAGTCGTTCTCTTTGATGACGTGGGCTATCTGAAGGATGTTGTTCCTTCTGTCCTCCAGCAGAAAGGCTTTTGTGCTGGAGGTATCTAGAAGGGCTCCTATGAAGAGGAGCCATTGGGAGGGCTGTAGCTGTGACTTTCCCAGATTTAGCAGGACTCCCATGGACATAGGAATTTTGAAGCCGTAGCTACGGCTTCCTGAGTCTCTTGTCTGGAGGGACTTGCTAGAAGCCAATCGTCCAGATATGGGAACACCTGAATTCTGAGCTTCCTGAGATGCGCTGTGAGGACTGCAAAGCGCTTTGTAAAGACTTGAGGCGCCGAGGATAGCCCAAAGGGCAGGACTCTGAACTGGTAGAGTTGACCCAATGCCACAAATCTGAGGTATTTGTGGTGGTTTGGGTTATGAGAATGTGCTGATAGGTGTCCTGCATGTCCAGAGAGGCTAGCCAATTGTTTTGATGAATCGGGGTAAGAGTGTACAGAGTGATAGCATCTTGAATTTTTTTCTTGTAAAGGAATCTGTTTAACTTCTTGAGATCTAGAATTGGGCGTATGCCGCCTGTTTTCTTTGGAACTAGGAAGTAATGGGAGTAGAAACCTTGTTCCACTGATCCAGCGGGACACTTCTACTGCCCTGTTGTTTAGAAGGCCTTGAATCTCGGAAGCAAGAAGGTCTGACTGAAAGATAGACAGCTTGGGATGTTGCTTGGGTGGGTGACCTGGAGGGATTTCTGAAAGATTTAGAGAACAAGCCTCACGGATTATCCTGAGTACCCACTTGTCTGATGTGATTGACTTCCACTGGTCATAAAACTGAGTCAGACGCCCACCTACTGCCAAGGAAAAGTCCCCCTCAGACAGTTGAGGTGGGACCTCGGCCAAAGTCTCAGAGGGTGGCACTAGGCGCTTTGGGGCCCTGTGCCTTCTGCTGTGTTTTCTTTTGCAGCTGAGGGGTTTGGTTTCTGTTGAAGCCCCCTCTGCCTTTACCACGACAGGACTGACAGTTATGAAACTAGTGCCGATTCCTACCCCTTTGAGGGGCTGCAGATGGCGGTCTGGCTGTTCTGATAGCTGTTCTAGTTTTCTGTGTTGCCTCTAGGCCTGCTCGACCTGAGGACCAAACAGGTATGTACCGTCTAAGGGCAAAGCCACAACTCTTTGCTGGGCATCATTTGTGAATCTCGATGTGCGCAACCAAGAGTGGCAATGGGTGCATATACCGGCTGCTGCTGCTGCTTTGGAGGCAGTGTCAAAGGCATCCATGGCAGCTTTGAGCTGCTGGTTATTAGAGTCAATGCCTCTAGTAATGGTTTGAAGAAGCTCTGAGTTAACTTTCAAATCTGGGAGAGCTTCTACTGTGGCCTTGAGCGAATGCCAGAGTGTATACTTATACTGAGAGAAGTAGCCCTGGTAGCTAGCAATGCGCATGCCCAGGGTGGATGCAGCAAAGACTCGCTTTCCCAAAGTGTAAATTTTGCGAGATTCCTTGTTTATCGGACGTGCTGTAGATTCTTGCAGAAGAATTAGCTTGTCATTCTTTGCCAGGACAACTATGGCATCAGCAAAGGCTTGCAAGGCCAGAATGGGTCAATCCTTGGGAGGGGCATATTTCCTGTCTATGGACTTAGCCACGGAGGGAATAAGTGCTGGATTATCCCACACTATTTGAGAGAGAGTCTCAAAAGAGGGTTGCATGGGGGGAGTCAGTTCCACAGGAATGTCTGGAATGTGTAGGTACTGCAGATGCAGCAATTTCTCAGGATCGATCTCGGAAGTCTGGCGAGAGAGAGAGTGAGATTCATGTTTCTAAGCAGAGACTTAAAGGAAAGGTCCTCGACCAGAGGCTCTGCTGTAAGAGAAGGTTTATTCACCATCCCTATGGAGGAATCATCGTCAAAGCTGTCCTCCAGTCGAAGATCAGGATCAGGTTCAATATCATCTCCTACTAGTTCCAAAGGGACTGTATAGATAGGAAAGAGAGGAAAAGAAGGAGGAGGAGCACTGCGACTCAGAGTTGAAACCTCCTGGTGTCACTTGAGGCACCGCAGGCTCTCACGGCACCGGAAGAGAAAGCAGCACCAAAAACACAAGCGCTGCTGGCACAGGACATGGCACCGGGCGCAGCACTGGCACTGGAGGAATTGGTGCTGGAGCCAGTGGCGCCAAACCAGAGGGTCTTAACCCCCGACTCGCTGAGGAAAGCTGAAGAAATTCAGCAGGAGATAAAGACATCAGTGTAGACCCCTACACCACGGCCGTATGACGGGGGAAAAACACCAGAGCGCGGCGCTGACGGCACTGAAGGAGGTGCCACATGACTAGGAAGCCCCAACTGCCCTGTCCGCAGGTCCAAAACTGAAAGGCCCGAAGGCCCCGGTGATGGATTCGCTGGCTAGGGCTGACGGGACAACCACTTATTTATTTATGCATTTTCTTTTAACTGATAATAAAACTAATCAAAACTGAAAAGACTATAGCTGCTGTTGTATAGACATGAAGTTTTGACTCCTGGCAGCCGAGCGTTGTCATCACTGTAGTGCACTCGACGGTGGGAAAAAAGGAACTGAGGCGGTTGGAGGATCGACACCAGGGTAGCCTGTATGACGTGAGCCGAGCTTGTAGTGCCACTTCCTCATGGCCCTACATAGGCGCCGGCCCTCCTGAAGATTTTTGGCTCCCGCTGGCTCCTAGTGCCTCCGGCGTAGTCCCATTAGTGTGAATGAGTGGTGAAGACTTTATGTCCAGGAAGATTATGTACTCCCTGGAAGACAGGAGAGAGAGAGGGGACATGATTGGGACCTTCAGGTACTTGAAAGGGATAAATTTGAGGCAGTATGGCACAGTGGTTTAAGGCTCTGAGCTGCAAATCTGGAGACCTGGGTTTGAATCCCAGAGCCCCCACTTGCATACTGTGTGACCCTGAGCAAGTCACTTAACTTCCTCGTGCTCCCAGGTTGCACCTGCAAACAAGCTTTCAGCTTAGTGTGTCTCACCTGGTAAAATAATTGGTAATTGGTAAAAAATAAGGTGGGTAAGGAGAGTCTCTTTAAGCTGAGTGGCAACCATAACACAAGGGGGCATAGTCTTCGGCTGGAGGGTGGGAGGTTTAGGAGGCAGGTCAGGAAGCACTTCTTCACAGAGAAGGTGGTGGACACCTGGAATGCCTGCCGGAAGAGGTAATCTCGTTGAAGACAGTGGGCTGCTCTAAGAGAGGCTGGGATATGCATGGAGGTAGGTAAGGATCATGGGTAGAGAGGATGGGAGGTGTGGGAAGGGAGGGCAGGGACAGTAGCTCAAGCTGTGTACCTTGCAATACGAGCAGACTAGATAGACCAAATGGCCTTCTTCTGCTGGCTTCTTCGTATGTTCGTATAATACATTTTGTTCATTTTCAATGTTCTTTTCCAAGATTTACAGTACATATTGGTAGTTCATCTAATAAATCTGTACAGAAAATATGTGAAAACATTTGCCTCTCCCCTATTAACCGCACAATGCCTTTGTTTATGACATCCCAGGACACCAGACTGCGATGTCACAAACAGCAGTTGTGTGGTTAACAGGGGCAAGTCGGACACATTTTGAAAGACTCTGTGAAAGAATTACTGCATTACCTACAATATTTAGTAGGCCAACTGCAGGAGAAGTAAAACAATAACAAGTAACTAGAAAACAGTATTGTTAAAACATGATTGGTGCAAATCTAGTGTTTTTAAACTTTTTTAATATAATAGAGAGTTGTTCTTTAAATTTCGCTGTAACACCCCTACTGCCAAATGTGGTGCCTTTAGTAGCATTTGTTTCTACATGTGGCAGTGCCTGGCCATGCATTGGTGCATTCTGGGTACGGGTGTGGTATAAAGGCTTTTGGCAGGAACTGCGTGGGAGTTCAGTCTAGGTCAGAACCCCCTTGGAGAATGGGGCTGCCATCTAGAGCCCTGAAGTGCTTGTACCAGCCTGTGGCTCTGTCTGCAATTGGCCAAGGGGACTTGCAAGACTCAGGGGTAGCATTATGGGTACTGAGTCAGGGAGTGGCACAGATCTCCCATTGTGTTCGGTCTCAAAGTGCTGGCAGCAGTGAGAAGAATGAAACTCCAAAAGTACGGTTAATTTTCTGCAGGGAAGAGTCCCCCAGTTGGTTCATTCATGTGGCTATACTACTGACCCTGATCCTGAACCCTGAGACACCAAAGGCTGGAGGCTCCTGTCAGTTCTTGGAACTTGGCAGCAATTGGAGGGCAAGCTCTCCTCAAAACCAGGAGTCTGGTTTCTGGATATAAATAAGCCTTGCCAAGATTACTGTTGGGGACTGTGAGCTGGTGTTCACAAGGGGTAAGAATGTCGTTCCACAGCAATCCATTCTGACACCAAGCTATTGCAAATGTTGAGTTACCAAATAACCCCAAGGGGACAGATCACACCAACTGCCACTGTACCTATAGTACGTTTCCAGAGGGACTGCACTTCTAGGCCAACCCTTTGAAAGAAGTCACCTCTGGTGGAGGTACAGTATCATTAGAAAATGAACTTACAACTACGAGACCAGGCCAATCTGCTCATAGGACAGAGTTTGTAAGCCCGAGACTGCGTATTTTGCCTGGGCTCAACCAGTCTTTGTGGGCAAGAGATACATCATTCCTGCCTAATAAGTTAACTGAATCTTTATGGATAGATTTAACCTTTACTCATCAACCAAAAATAAGGTTGGGAATTTGTTATCGACCTCCCAATAGCAATCAGTGTTACAATCATGAGTTAATAAACGAAATCAATAAAGTTTGTAAATTGGGTGATACTATAATTACTGGTGACTTCAATGCCCCAGGCATATCTTGGGAGAGGTTAAGTGGAACAACTTTATTTGAACGTGCCTTTTTAGAAGCCCTAATTTTACAAGGTTGTGATCAACTAGTTAGGAAACCAACTAGGGGAAATAACATCCTAGATCTTGTAATAACAAACTGCAAGGAACGCACTTGTAACATAAAAATATGTGCTCATTTGGGATCTAGTGATCATAAAACCATTGAATGTACACTAAAGCTTTGTAAACCTAAGATACATGGTATAACTGATATGCTGGATTTTAAGAGAACTGATTGGTCTAAACTAATTCTTGAACTTGGTAAATTTGATTGGACATCTCTTTTTAGAGATCTTACTGTTACTCAAATGTGGACTATGTTGAAAAGTAAAATAATTGAGGCAATTACACTACATGTGCCAAAATGTAGAAAATTTAATAGTAAGGGTAACATTCCACTCTGGTTTACTAAGCCAATAAAAATATTAATAAGTAAGAAGCAGCGAACTTTTAGGAAATTTAAATTAAATCCTACACCATTAAATAAATTAAAATATAGGACTCAACAAAGACTACTTAAAGCTCTAATTAAAAAAGAAAAAATTAAGCTAGAGCATAAATTGGCTAGTTCAAAGGATTGTAAAGCTTTTTATGCTTATATTAATAAACATAGACAGTCTACTAACCAAATTAATACAATAACTGTTGATGGTAAGGCTTTAACTAATAGCATAGACATAGCTAATGCTTTCAATTCCTTTTTTTCATCAATATTTCAACAGTAAGATTTAACAACTTCAAAATTTGATTTTGATGTCACTGTGGAAATAAATATAGATCAAGTTACTGTGTTAAATGAACTAAATAAACTTCGTACTTCTTCATCAGCAGGACCTGACAATATCAGCCCAATTGTTTGGAAAAAAAATCACTGATATTGTAGTACAGCCTCTCACACTTTTGTTTAATAAATCCCTTAAGACTGGTGACATTCCTATTGATTGGCTAACTGCTATAGTTGTTCCAATTCATAAAAAGGGAAATAGATCTTGTGTTTCTAATTATAGGCCCATTAGTTTAACATCAGTTTGTTGTAAATTATTTGAGAAAATAATTAAAAGTCAAATTGAACTTGAAATAACTTCATTGGGATTGGAGGATGTGATTCAGCATGGGTTCAAAAAGGGCCTTTCATGTAACACAAATTTCATCATTTTTTATGATTTTGTTAGCAGTAAATTGGATAAAGGTATACCAGTTGACGTGATTTTTTTGGATCTAGGTAAGACTTTTGATTCCGTACCCCATGACAAACTAATTATTAAATTAGATAATTTGGGATTAAATGGTTATGTTTTGAGATGGATTAATAACTGGTTAAGTAATAGAAAACAAAAAGTAAGAATAAATTCAAGACTATCAAGTGAGGGAAATGTTACCAGTGGAGTTCCACAGGGATCCATGTTGGGCCCTGTGTTGTTTGGGTTATACATGAGTGACATGGGGAGAGGCTCAAGTAGTAAAGTAACTAAATTTGCTGATGATACAAAAATTGGAGGGGGTGTTTGTTCCCCTGTTGAATATCAACAATTATGTAAAGATCTTCATTCTATTGAATTGTGGGGAATTGAAAATAATATGAAATTTAATGAGGACAAATGTTCGATGTTGCACTTTGGTAATAGAAATCTTAAATATCAATATTTTTTAAATAACAAGGCACTTAAGGTTAATCCATGTGAAAAAGATCTAGGAATATGTTAGATTCTAATTTTTCTTCCTCAACACATATTAAAAAACTTTTTGTCAAATGTAACCGAATAATACATTCTATAAAAAGAACTTTCATATCGAGAGATAGATTAAGTATTTTGAAATTGTATAAAACCTATGTCTTGCCACATCTTGATTACGGAAGTCCAGTTTGGAGCCCTTACCTTCGAAAGGATATTAATTTGGTAGAAAAAATCCAGAGAAGAATTACTAAATCAGTTTATGGGTTAAAGAACTATGAATATAATGACAGATTAAAGATACTAAATTTGTATTCTTTGGAGACAAGAAGAATTAGGGGTGACCTGTTGTTGTTATATAAAATTATAAATGACCCCTTATTGAGAGAAAATTGTGGTTTTAAATTAATTGAGAGGGAGGTTAATCTTAGGTCACATAACATGCAAATCAAAGTCTCTAATGTATTAACAGTTAGACAACTGAATTTTTATAATGTGCGTACGTCTAGACTGTGGAATTCATTACCAAATTATATTGCAGAAGCATTAACATTTGATCAATTTAAAATTAAATTGGATGATTATTTGCTGAGTTTTGGGATATTGTAATAACCCCACTATGTAGTGGGAGACAATTAAATGGGCATTTTTTGCCTACTTTGTCTAATTAAACCAAGTTAAACCAAGTTAATTAACAGTGCTAAGAAAACATATTACCTTGCTTCCACAGAACATGCAGAGGTTGGGTCTGTTGGATCCTAACTCCATTTTTCCTAATGTTGTCTGCTTTGTTCAAGACACTAACATTATGTATTTATGTATTTGTTTACGAGTTTAATCAGGAAGGCATACTGAAGTTTTGAACAGAATAAAATATTTACTTAAATCACAAATACAATGACTATGGGACATAATTGATCATTAAATGCATAAGGGATGCTGACTGTTGATGGTTTTTCAATTGATTTGGACCAACAGAGGGTACAGTGAGACTTATCTATTGTGGACTCCTTTGGGATGAGAAAATCTGTCCTTAATAAGTAGGCTGCAGGTTACCTAAGAAACTCTAGTTGGGAATGCAGAAGTGCCCATAATATCACAACGTCCTTAGTATGCAGTGTCCTTAACAGGTAAGTTTCACTGTATTTGGATTATTTTGTATTACTAATCATGAGTGTTAAGCAATAAACATCAGCTTGATTGAGTTTGCAATAGTAGATGATGCCTGCATTACCTGAGCGTGTCTTCGGTAAGCTAGGGGCATTCTGAATGAAATCCGGGGAGGCTATCGGTCCAATCTTTTCTCGAACTGTCAAAGTAAAGTGCATTAAATGAAGCTGTCAATTAATTTAAGTACTCAAATTTCTACAAAAATATATATATATATATAGTTAAATTATACTAACAAAAGGCATCGCTGTTAACAAACGGCTAAGTAATACTATTTGAACATTTTGGCTATTCTTTCATTCTAGCATGCTAGCCAGACATAAATAGAATAACACGTGCTATAGGCTGCCATGCTTTACAAACATTATTTCTATGAAAATTACAGTGATACTCCTCATCCCTCTTGTGGTTTATTAAGGCATTGATAGAAAGCTGTTTTATTATTTAATTTACAGCCTTTGTACTTTTTTCCTATTCATACGCTGCTAGCAGGGAAAACAGAAACCAGCCCATCAATGCGGGCAGAAGGATCTGCCACTGAAGGGTCTATTTACAGATGATCAGTGGTAAAAAGAAGATACAGGATATTATTTGCTTGTTTGTAGTTGTTGTTTTCTTTTAATTAGAGTTGCATGCTCCATCAAAATGCCCCACATCAGTTCAGTCCATCTCTCCATTCCAACAATCCATGCCTACTGTCAACCTGATCAATAGGGATCAGGTGGGATGCGGGGCGCAGGACCAGACAGTGCCGGCACTGTCACTGGCAGCTGCCAGTTCCCACCTGTGCTTTCTTTTCGATCCCCCTCAGCCTTCCCACAACCCCACTGATGCCATGTGATGCCTTATGACCTTACACCCACACAACCTTCCATGCAGAGGAAAGGAAAAGAGGAATGTAGAAGCCCTATGGGTCACTCTAGGAGCTGGAAGCAGGTCTCCTATCTGCCTGGGCATCGTGTATAGGCCCCCAGCCCAGAACTCTGAAGTTGACAAGGAGCTCCTTGAGACCATTCACTCAATGGCTGACAAAGGAGAGCTGCTTCTGGTCGAGGACTTTAATCTACCAGATGCAGACTGGTCCATGTTTTATTTTTTATTTATTTATTGAAAAATTTCACCAGGAAGGGTACACTGAGCAAACAAGTTGCTCGTCTCACGGTACGACCTGGGGGAGAGGGAGTGGGATATGTAAAACACATAAGATTGTACAAGTAATTTATACATAAGACACATAAGATATAATATACAAAAATAATTAGATAATAACAATATGTGGTAGTCTTAGAGGATGAGCAATTATTATATAATGTATACATATGAGACATAGTTTACAAAAAAGTTAGATTACGACAATATATGGTAATTTTAGAGGATGAGCAATTATTATAACATGAATACAAGAAACAACTATAGCATTAAAGAAGAGAAAAAAACAGATGGGCCACTTGAGACTTTGCACACAACAAAATAACAACTGTCCTGGAAGAGACTGACATCCGAGAACAGATTGCACAAACATTTAGTGAGCAGTAAGATTAAGTGCTTTAGAATATGAGAGGGCTGCGAGAAGCATATCGTTAGACCTACAGGTTGTCAGAAAGATGTTAGGACATGCTTAGATTGGGGGTCAGAAGACAGGTGTAGGCCTAGGAGGGGTGGGGAAGGGTTAGGGGCAGGAACAATTGACAGAGAGGAAATTATGTAGTGATTTAGTGAGCCAGGTGAGGAGGAGAAATGGATTTGGGTAGGGAGAGAGTTCCACAAACTAGGGAGACGGTAGGAAAAAGAGAACTGGCCACATGCGGTGTATCACCGGGGAACTGACAGGGTTCTGTGGTCATGCGATCTGAGGAAGCGAGAGGTAAAGGGTGGAGAGGAAAGGGAGGAGGAAATATAGGGAGGGAGGGTACCAAGCCAGTAGTTTGAGATGAACTTAGCACAGTAATGCAGCGGCCTATTTGCTAGAGATGGGAAAGCCAAGGCGCGGTAAAGGTGACAGTGGTGGTTTAGGGGAGGTGCATCAAGGGCAAAGCGGCAGAAAGAGTTGAAAAGGGTATCCAGTTTAGCTAAATAAGTGGTGGGAGCAGAGCAATAGATGACATCACAGTAGTCGAACATCGGGAGAATCATCTTTTGGACCAGTTCGCGCCTTGCCTGGAGCAGGAGGCAGGAGTGGTTTCTATATAATGCACCGAGTTTGGGTTGAAGCTTTTTCATTATGGCTTCAATATGGTCCGAGAAAGTGAGATGTTGATCCAGCCAGATGCCCAGATACCTGAAAGAAGCTGTAGCCTCGATAGTTGTTCCATCAAGAGGGGTGAGGACAGGGACGGATGGTAGCCTAGCTAATCTCTGTCTGGTGCCGAACGTCATGGTCACTGTTTTCTTAGCATTTAGAAAGAGGTAGTGGGATTGAAACCAAGCCTGGACATTATTGAAGTCCTGCTGGAGCTTGGAGGCAACTACCAAGGGCGATGGCCCTGAGGAGAAAAGAACTGTATCATCAGCATACATATGTATTGAAGATGAAGTACAAACTGGTGGAAGATCGTTCAGAAAAATGGAGAAAAGGATCAGACCCAGTATAGACCCCTGGGGGACACCAGTGCAAATAGGTAGAGGAGGGGAGATGGAGTCAGAGATTTTTACCGATTGTGTGCGGCCGTTTAGATAAGCACTGAACCATTTTACAGTGTGTTCGGACAGACCATGTGCACAGCTTCCACACAAAAGACCAGAGAATTTCTCACCACTCTTAAGGAAGTTGGGTTGAACCAACTAGTGGACTCACCCACCAGGAATAAAGCAATCCTGGACCTGGTTCTCATTAATAGCCCCAGAATATCCAACATTCATGTTGACATCAATCTGGGAGCCAGTGATCATCAGTCTGTCTGGCTACAAATCAATAATATGGTGGTTCCAGGACTCACCAGACTAAAGGTTATCGACTTCAAAAAATCTGACTTCCAGAAAATGAGATCCAGCATTAAAGCACTGCTGAGAGACAGATCTGCAGGGGATGTAGAAGTTCGCTGGAAAAGCTTAAAAGACCCACTGAATGTGGTAACAGCAGACTGCACAAAGCTAGTAATTAAATCTTAAAGGAAGAGAACCCACTCTGGTTTACTAGAGAGATAGCACTAAAGATTATTGAAAAGAAACAAGCCTTTAGGCAACTCAAGGAGTCACAAAGGGAAGGGGATAGGGAGCTTTACAAGGAGAAGCTCAAGGAGGCTGGAAAGGCAATCAGGTTAGCAAAAGCCCAAACGGAGGAAAAAATAGTGCTGGGAATCAAGAAGGGGGACAAAACCTTTTTTAGATACATCAGCGAAAAAAAGGAAGAGCAAAGGGGGGATAGCCAGGATGTCAACAAGCAACGGTCAGATAGTGGTAAAAGATGAAGACAAAGCTGAGGCTTTCAGTGAATTCTTTTGCTCAGTCTTCACAGATGAGCAGAACGGTAGTGGTCCAGCACTAAACAGAACAGAGCACCCTGCACAGGAGGCAGGCAAAAGCCCCTTCACAAGGGAAAGGGTACTGAAAAAACTAGAAAAATTGAGGCCAGACAAAGCCATGGGACTGGATGGAATTCACCCAAGAATACTGTGAGAGCTTTGGGAAGAAATAGCTGCACCATTAGCTGAGCTATACAATGAATCTCTGGAAAGCGGCAAGGTGCCTCTTGACTGGAAGAGGGCTACTGTGGTACCCTTGCACAAAAGTGGCAGCAGGAAAGAGACAGGAAATTACCACTCAGCTTGACCACGGTGGTGGGTAAAATCATGGAGACACTCATTAAAGAAAGGATAGTAGACTTCCTAAAACAGGCAGGAAAACTCGACCCTAAACAACACGGATTCACTGCAGGTAGATCATGTCAGACAAACCTGATCAAATTCTTCAACTGGCTGACCAAAGCAGTGGACCGGGGGAGTGGATGTGGTGTACCTGGACTTCAGCAAAGCCTTTGACACCGACCCACACAGGAGGCTGATCAATAAACTTGAACACAAAGGTGTCGGTCATAAGATAATAACCTGGGTAGCACACTGGCTGCAGGACAGAACTCAGAAAGTCACAGTAAATGGCGCCATATCCAAAGAGGGTTTTATGACCAGCAGACTCTCTCAGGGATTGGTGCTGGATCCAGTTCTCTTCAACATACGTATTTATCAGCAACACTGCTGATGGTCTTGAGGGTAAAGTCTGCCTGTTTGCAGATGATACAAAACTATGTGATAGGGTGAGGACTGGCCCACCGACGCAGTGGTTGGATTTCTGCTTGTGATGCCGGTGACCTGGCTTCGAGAATGGACCTCGGTCGCTGGAAGGCCGGCCAGGGGAGGAGGATAGAGTGTTCCAAGGACTGCTCTCCTCCTCCGGGGGAGTGTGTCTGGCACTCGACAGACCCCTGGCAGAGGCTGAGGGTTGCGCAGCTACTGGCGCCTAGCATGTTCAGGGGGTGGGACAGACACAGGATGTCACTGCACATCCCCACCACCAAGGAAAAAGAGCAGCTGCTGGCCGCCCTTGATGAAGCCTGCCATGGCTTCAACTAGCCCCCAGGCCAGCCCTCTGACCTATCCTGTTGTCTGCGGTGCTGAGGAATCTGGCACCCTGCCCTAGGGAGCAATCCGGGGGTATCGGAGAGTCGCAGCCATTGTGGGGGTGGAAGCCTGTGGACCATGACTGGCTGAAAGTACCAGGTGGCTGACGGCTGGAGGAGTAAATAAAGAACAAAAAAAAAAAATACATATGATAGGGTGGACAATCGGGAGGGAGCCTCCAGTATGAAGGAGGATCTCAAGAAACTTGAACAGTGGTCCAACAACTGGCAACTTAGATTTCATGCTAAAAAATGCAGAGTGATGCACCTGGGAAAACAGAACCCAAGAACTCAATACTTCCTAGATGGGCATCGACTTGAAGAGACCAGGACTGAACGGGACTTAGGCATAATCATATCGGACGACTTTAAAGCAGGGAATCGATGCAAAAAAGTGTCACAAAAAGCAAGCAGCAGCATCCTCGGATGCATAGGCAGAGGAATAACTAGCAAGAAACAAGAAGTGATCATTCCACTCTATAGATCCCTGGTGAAGCCACACCTGGAGTACTGCATCCAGTTCTGGAGGACCAATCTGAAGAAGGACATAGAGTGCTTGGAATAAATTCAGAGAAGGGCCACAAAAATGGTGCAGGGCCTCCATCACAAGCCATTATGAGTCTAGACTCCAAGACCTAAACTTGTACTCCCTGGAATAGAGAAGGAACAGAGGGGATATGATAGAAACGTTCAAATTCATCAAGGGTATAATCACTGTTCAGGTAGACAAACTCTTCCATGCAAGTGGAGAGGCATGTACAAGAGGACACAACCTACACCTGAGAGAGGGGAAGACTCAGAGGCAATATCAGGAAGTACTTTTTTACAGCGAAGGTAACAGACACATGGAACAGCCTGCACCCAGAGGTGGTTGCAGCAAAGATGGTGAATGCATTTCAACACGCATGGGACTGGTACTACGGTATAAATAAAAAACAGCAAAATATAGGGGAGGGAGTTAGGTTCATGGGCAGACTAGATGGGCCACTCGGTCCCCATCTGCCATCAAATTCTTATATTCTTAGCCCACCAAGGGAGTAGTTGCAGCAGCATACTGTGGCATCGCACTCCCCAGGCTTGGACATGCTAGCAGCAGCATCACCTAATTCAATCAACCCGAGTGTGCTTCCAAACCCACATTACCAGCATGGTAGCACAACCGGAAGGGCCACTGGCTGGCACTGCTTGTTTGTTTTTTAAAATGAATGATCTCAGATAGCATAAGAGGATATGGCTTAGATACTTGTTTTCTGTTCTTTGCTCCTTTATTCTTCCTGTCCTGGCAACTGAGATAGACATGGCTGCATCCTTCCATGGGCTGGGAAGGTGGACAAATGACTACCTTTACAGTCCACACAAAAGGTGCTCTGTGATTTTCCAGCAAGGGGAGTTCAAATGTCGGAGGTCAGACATTCAATACCCCTCAAAAGATCTTTAAATGTTGCAGCCACAAAGCAACAGTGCAAGTTGCAAAAGAAACAGAGCACACTAAGAAAATAGCCAGTCGATGTAGATGTAAACTAAATACTATTAGTATTTTATTTATTCAGGTCTAGGATCACAATTACCTTTGAGCCAAGGCTCTTTTACAAAGGCTCCACGACAGAGGCAGTACATACAGGGATAAAAGGGAAAATACAACAGTCACAGTAAATACAACTTTGGGTAGTTAGAGACAAGATCAGATAATGCTTAAAGGAGACACCTGCTGGATTTTACTGATGGTAAAAACCTTGGGAGGACAGTGAGGCCTTGGTTTAGTGACAGCAGGAGTGGAAACAGAAAACCAGGGGGTAAAAGAAGGGATGGGGCACAAGGATGCAGCCAGAGGCAATTGTCAGATGAAGGAGGGGAGAAATGCCGGTGACATGGAGGGGGTGGAGGGTGTGGGTGGAGGGCAGGGAAGGGTGGTATGATGGAGAGGGGCAGATAGAAAATAACTGCATGAGTGGGGTATGGAGAGGGGGGAGAGAAAGACAGGTAGTGTCAGGCGTCAGGACATGTCAGCTCTGATTAGGTGAGGCAGTCACAGGAGCTGGAGGCAGTAAGGTGGACCCGTAGTCTAGTTTTGAAGATACCAAGAGTTGGAGCTGTAGCGATGGCAAGGTCGAGGCTATTCAGCCACAGAGGAGCTTTATAGGTGAAGGAACGCTGACCCTGAGCGGTGCGAAAACGGGGAACTTGCAGGAGTTGAGTTTTTGATCCCCTGGTGATCTGCATGCTGTTCCTGTTGTTGTGTAGCAGGGCTGTGACTGCTGGTGGCACGAGGCCAAGGCTAATTTTCTTTGCCATTATGCAGGTGAGGTACTTTATCCGATTAGAGAGCTGGAGCCAGCCGGTTTGAGCATATAGATCGCAGGTATGGGTAAGATGGTGGGCCCCAGTGATATCCCGACATGACTTATTTAGGGCTGTTGAAATACGTCCGAGGGTGGTCAGTGTGGCAGAGCCATAAATGATGAGACCATGGTCAATTACTGAGACCACGGAGCTCTGAACGGCAATCTTCAGCGCATCAGGTGTTAGATGTTGTCTGTGCCTGTAAAGGAGGCCAAGGCGGGTATTAGCAGCTTTTGCCACATTGTCGACGTGCGCCCCATAGGAGAGGTTGGGGTCAAGCAATATCCCAAGGTATTTAAAGGAAAGAACCTGTTTGAGGGTATTCCCTTGTGATGTGTAGATAGTCAGGGGGTGTAGCTTGTGCCGATTATGGGAGCTGCAGAAGAGTATAGACTTTGTTGTTTTGTGGTTAAGGACGAGTTTGTGATTAGAAAACCACAACACAATGGTACTGAAACCAAGTTGGAGATTACGTTGCAATGATATGGGATCTTTGTGAGATGAAAAGACGACTGCATCATCGGCATAGAGGATGATATTCTCCGGGCAAGATTGTAGTAGGGAATTTAGAAATAGGCTGAAAAGGAGCGAGCACAGTTTCGAACCTTGGGGGACACCAAAGTGAACTGGTAAAGTATCAGAGAGAGCATTGGCAATTTTCACCCTTTGTGTGTGGTTTTCAAGGTAGCTTTTGAACCATAGTATTGATTCTGGAGAGAGACTAGTGTTCAGGAGTTGGTCAACCAACAGCCGATGGTGGACAGTATCGGAAGCCTTGGAGAGGTCGATAAAAACTGCCCCAGCAAGAAGGCCCTTATTGAAGGAATTATGCACAGCTCCAGTGAATTCAAGGAAAGCAGAGGAGGTGCTGTGGCCCTTTCTGAAACTGTGCTGTTGAGCGCACAGTAAAGCGTATCTGTCGAGATGGTCGGTTAGTTGGTCTGCTACGATGCATTCAAGTACCTTGGAGAGTGGGGTCAGTATAGAGACCGGGCTATAGTTAGCATGGCTAGTCTTGTCACCACTTTTGTGAACTGGAGTGACGGTAGCAGTTTTCCATCTGTCCAGGAATTGACTGGAGTGGAGAGAGAGATTCAGGATTTTAGTTAAGGGACGAAGAACTTCCTCAAGAGTAAACGACAGTAGCTTAAGGTCAAGGGTGTCTCTACTAGAGCTGGATTTAGAGATGGCAGCTGTGATGTAGTGGCGCGCTTTGTTCAACTTGACCTCCTGAAAGTAGAATTGGGGGTGATTAGCCTGAGCAAGTTGGGAGTTTGAGCAGCAGATGTCTTCGTTAAAAAAATCAGGGGGGAGAACGGCACTAAGGTTGGTAAATGCTGTATTAAAGGTGTTAGCAATGGTCATGGGGTCAAGGGTAGGGTTCCCATCACCTATCAGCATGGCAGGGGAATTTTTGGGATGTTTCCCTGTGATTTCCTTGACGTTATCCCAGAAGGCACATCTGTTTCCCCAGGTGTTGGAGAGTGCATCCTTGTAAAAGGAACTTTTCGTAAGCCGGTTGGCTTTGGTACAGGCATTACGGGCTTGTTTGTAGTTTTGTATTTCCGATAGCTTGCCTGTGGCTTTGGCCACTACCAAGAGGTGGTCCCTAGATTTCAGCTGTGAAAGGAGCTTGGAATAGATCCAGGGGTTACAGAGTGTTTTAGCTTTGCGTTTTTTAACACATGCAAAGAGGTCACAGGCCTTGTTGAAAGTGGCGATAAAGAAGTCGAGGGCCACGTTAACATTCGATGCATTGTAAATGGGTTGCCAGTCTTGCAGATTCAGGTAATGTTTAAGATGGATGAGTTGTCTACGCGGGAGGACCCTACTATATATGATTTTGGGGGGGGGGCTTGAGAAATTTGTTGGACTATTCACAAATGACTGGGGAGTGGTCACTGAGGGAATCTGGGAGAACGGTAGTACGAGAGATCCTGAATGGGTGGCTGGTAAGTACCCAGTCCAGGAGGGTAATACAGCAGGTCTTATAGTTTGCCCTAGTAGGGGTGTCAACCATCTGTGTGAGGTTAGCAGCGGCTATGGCATTTTTATGTGCTCCTACCTCCGATGCTAGCCAATTTATGTTGAAGTCTCGTAGCAGGATAAGTTCACAGCCAGGAGGTTGGCAGTTGATGAACTTGAGAACATTGTTGAGACCATTAACCTGATCCCAGGGTGGAATGTAGACGGAGACAATTGTGAGTGCTTTTTGATTGGGTCCAAGGAGTAGTTTTATAGGTAGGATCTGAGCCGTGGACTCAGGCATCAGAGTTGCAATGGGGTGCACCATTAGGGTGTCTTTGATATAGATGGCACAGCCCCTTCCTTTCTTAGAGACATGGTCCAGTCTAATAATGTTGTAGCTTTGTAATACAAAACATGACAGCTAAAGGGGAGGTTCTGATAATGGGAGACTTCAACATGCCAGATACAGATTGGTCAATACCAGCAGGAACATCTGCCAGAACTAGACTCATAGTGGATTCCCTGCAGGGGGAGGGCCTCAAACAACTGGTACAGCAACCCACAAGAGACAGGGCTATCCTAGATCTAGTACTGACTAACAAAGAAGGGATCACAGATCTCCAGGTAGAAGGTCACCTGGGGCCAGTGACCATCACATGGTATGGTTCAATTTGGCTACTACATCTAAATCATCCCATTCCAAGGCAAAATATGGGACTTCAGAGGAGCTGACTTTGATAAGATGGCCAACAGAGTTAAGCTAGCCCTGGCAAAAGAAACACAGGTGAGGAGGTACAGGCAAAGTGGGCAAGCATTAAGGATACAATACTTGAAGCAACATCCCATTGTGTTAGACAGAAAAGGAAGTGCAAAAGAAGAAGGAAACCACTTTGGTTCTCAAATACAGTAGCAGAAAAGGTCAGAGCCAAAAGGCTGGCCTTCAGGAAATATAAGGGAACACAGCGGATGAAGATAGGAGGCATACCAAACTGCCCTAAGGAAGCAGGTAAGGCAGTAAGGCAGGCAAAGTCCCAAACTGAGGAAACACTAGCACGAACAGTAAAGAAGGTGACAAGACTTTCTATAGATACATTAGTGAAAGGAGAAAGTCCAGGGGTATTGCTAAGCTTAATGGAGAAAAGGGAGCATGTGAGGAGGAGGACCCTGTAAAGGCATCTATCCTAAATAGATACTTTTGCTCAGTATTTACTGAAGAGAAGGTAGGGCAGGGCCACAGCTCAGCATCATGGACACAGGGGAGAGAGTGAGCACTACTCCCTTCACAAAAAAAGGGTCCTACAAGAGCTTGCTAAGCTCAGGTGGATAAGGCAATGGGACCTGATGGCATACATCCCAGGGTACTTAAGGAGCTAAAGACTAGCAGAGCCATTAGCAGAATTGTTTAGTGAGTCTCTGAGCACAGGAGAGGTCCCAGAAGACTGGAGAAGGGCTCATGTGATCCCGCTCCACAAGAGTGGTAGCAGGGAGGAGGCGGGAACTACAGACCGGTCAGTCTTACCTCAGTAGTGGGCAAGATTATGGAGGCACTCCTTAAGGAAAGGATAGTGCAACACCTGGAATCCATAGGGGCACATGATCCAAGACAGCATGGGTTTTACAAAGGAAGGTCCTGTCAAACTAATCTCATAGATTTCTTTGACTGGGTAACCAGAGTGGTGGACAAGGGGGCAGTTGATGTCGCCTACCTTGACTTCAGCAAAGCTTTTGACACTGTTCCACATAGAAGATTGATAAATAAGCTAGGTAGGCTCGGGGTGGTCAAAGTTGGTCAACTGGGTGGCAAACTGGTTGACTGGCAGAAAACAGAGTGGTGGTAAATGGTATACAGTCAGAAGAGATGCAAGTCACAAGTGGGTACCTCAGGGATCAGTCCTGGGGCCAGTCCTATTCAACATCTTCATTAGTGACCTCTTGAGATGGACTAGAGGTAAGGCTTGTCTGTTTGCAGATGACACCAAGATCTGCAACAGAGTAGATGATCCAGATGGGGTGGGCAGAATGAGAAGAGATCTGATAAACTAACAGAATGGTCAGAAGAGTGGCAACTGGGATTTAATGCAAAGAAGTGCAAAATCATGCATAGGGAAGAGAAACCCTGAAACCACTTACAGGCTGGGAGGGAGTTGCTAGCAGTCACAAAGGAAGAAAGAGACTTGGGCATCATCAATCACTGATGACCTAAAATCATCAAGCAGACCTCTAAAGCAGTAGGTAAGGCTAGGGGGTGTTAGGGTATATTAGTAGGGGTATCACAAATTAGTAAGAGGGAGGTAATAATCCCTCTGTACAAGACATTGGTTAGCCCCATCTGGGTACTGCGTGTATTGGAGGCCACACCTTCACAAGGACATTAACTAAAATTGAGGCAGTCCAGAGAAGGGCAACCAAATGGTGCAGGGACTGCATCAGAAGACATATGAGGACAGATTAACGGAGCTCAACATGTATACCCTTGAGCAAAGGAGGGAGAGAGGTGATATGTGAGACATTTAAACTCCTAAAGGGCATAAACAAGGTACAAGAGTCTAACATGTTTAAATATAAGAAAAATAGCAGGACAAGAGGACACAGCATGAGATTAGAGGAGGCCGATTAAGGGGAATGTGAGGAAATTCTTTTTCACAGAAAGGGTGGTAGATGCATGGAATGGCTTACCACAAGAAGTGGTGGCTATGAATACAGTGCAGGGCTTCAAACAGGCATGGGATAGGCATAAGGGAGCAATACAAATGACTATGAATAGATAGGTCACTGACAGAGCAAAGGCCAATGGCACATTTATAAGGTAGAAAAAGAAATGGGCAGACTGGATGGGCCTTGCGGTCCTTATCTGCCGTCAACTTCTATGTTTCTATGTTTCTATGTAAGGATATTGCCAGATCAGGAACTTTTGGTGTCAGCCAAGTTTCAACCACTGCTAGGACATCAGGGTTATGTTGTCTTACGAAGGATTGAAGGGCGTCAAACTTTGGTAGCAGGCTGCAAATGTTTAGAGTTGCGAGGAGAAGAGCAACGGCAGTTGATTTGTTGCTTGGGCTGCATGGTCCAGGGTTTGGATGGATGTTGCCTGAGATCAGTAGGATGAGAAGAAGCAGTTTTAAAGAGCAAAGGCATAGCTCCTTAAGGGAAAATTTATAATGTCATTTAATGAGGGAGTGGCAGGTAGGTTCAAGTCGGCAGCACCAGTGAGATACAATGTGCTTCAGCGAAGATAAACCGGCCCACAGTCCAGGCTTAGTGGCTTTTAGCAGTATCCAAGATTTGACAATAGGTGGGCCATAAGGAGGACACGGCGAGTTGTGCAGAGCTCCCTTGGTACAGCAGGTTATGCCTAGGCAGCAAATTTGGGGGGAGGTGTGGCAGGGGCCAGGGAGGGAGGAAATGGGAGGCAGAGCAAGGAGGAGGAGGAGGAGGAGAGGTAGGAGCAGGGAGGAGAGTGCCCACGAGGCAGGCATTGATACACAAGAGGCGGGGGGGGTGCAACTGGGGATCGAGACAGATAGTGGGTGATCTACAGGACAGAGGGAGGAAGCTTTAAGGAGTAGATGGAGAGAGAGCTGAGTAGAGGCAGGACCTGTTTGGGATGAAGAAATGGGATGGGGGAAGCGAGCAGGACCAAGGACAGGTGAACCAACGGGCTATGGGGACGGAGAGAGGGGGCGGGGTTTAGGCATATTTAATTAAGGTAGGCGGGGGTTGGGGGGGCAAAAACATTACGGCAAAGTCAATGTATTTCTATAGGCGCAGAGCAAAGGCAGAGAGATACAGGGAGCAGCGCAGGCAGCAGGTGTCCAATCTGGGAGCGAGGCAGCAAGCACTAGTCCAATGGTAGCTGCCCATGGCTTCCCCGACCCCAGGCAGGATTCTTACCCAGAGGAGCTGGAACTCTGAGGCAGGCGGTAGTGGCGGTTTGTGCGGCTGGCTTCAGGAGCCGTGGCCACGCCAAAAAATGGACCCGGCCAGGGGCTGGATCTAAGAGGCAGAAATGAGAGGTGGGGATTAGCTTAAGAGCAGAGCAGGACAAAGGCAGGTGACGCTGGAGAGAAAAATTAAATCGGGGCATGGAGCGAGAGAAAAGTTAAGGGCAATTTCTTAGCTAAAGTGGAGGGGGGAGGGCAACCAGGTCAGGAACAATGGATATTCCAGTACCTGGCACCAGGAAAGAGAGAGAGAGAGATGATAGACACAGGGCTAGAGGAGCAGAAGGATTTCACAGTTTCCAAACTCAGAGGGCAGGGGAAGCAGTGAGAGGAGATAGCAGCAGAGAGTCAGTTACAGATACAATCTCAGTTTAACAACAGATAAAATGGCTGTAATCAACAGATTAAGTCAACAGAATAAAAATTGGCTGTAATCACACTTTAGAAAACACTGCAATTTACACAGGGTTATGCAGGCAAAAAATTATGGCAAAGTCAATGTATTTCTATGGGTGCAGAGCCCAGTGAGCAGAGCAAAGGCAGAGAGATACAGGGAGCCAATCAGGAGAAGCGCAGGCAGCGGGTGTCCAATCAGGGAGCGAGGCAGCGAGCGCTAGTCCGATGGTAGCTGCCCGCGGCTTCCCCGACCCCAAGCAGGATTTTCACACGGAGGAGCTGGAACTCTGAGGCAGGCGGTAGTGGCAGCCTGTGCGACTGGCTTCAGGAGCCACGGCCACGCCAAAAAATGGACCCGGCGGCCTGGTCAGGGGCTGGATCCGGAGGAGCTGGAACTCTGAGGCGGGCGGTAGTGGCAGCTTATGTGGCTGGCTTCAGGAACCACGGCCACGTTGAAAAATGGACCAGGTGGCCCGGTCAAGGGCTGGATCTGGAGGAGCTGGAACTCTGAGGTGGGTGGTAGTTGAGGATTGTGCGGCTAGCTTCAGGAGCCGCGGCCACGCTGAAAAATGGACCCGGTGGCCCGGTCAGGGGCTGGATCTAAGGGGGAGAAATGAGAGGTGGGGATTAGCTTAAGAGCAGAGCAGGACAAAGGCAGGTGACGCTGGAGAGAAAAATTAAATCAGGGGCGTGGAGCGAGAGAAAAGTTAAGGGCAATTTCTTAGCTAAAGCGGAGGGGGAAGGGCAGCCGATGTCAGGAACAATGGATATTCCAGTACCTGGCACCAGGAAAGGGAGAGAAGATAGACACAGGGCTAGAGGAGCAGAAGGATTTCACAGTTTCCAAATTCAGAGGGCAGGGGAAGCAGTGAGAGGAGATAGCAGCAGAGAGTCAGTTACAGATACAATCTCAGTTTAACAACAGATAAAATGGCTGTAATCAACAGATTAAGTCAACAGAATAAAAATTGGCTGTAATCACACTTTAGAAAACATTGCAATTTACACAGGGTTATGCGGGCAAAAAATTACGGCAAAGTCAATGTATTTCTATGGGTGCAGAGCCCAGCGAGCAGAACAAAGGCAGAGAGATACAGGGAGCCAATCAGGAGCAGCGCAGGGAGCGGGTGTCCAATAGGGGAGCGAGGCAGCGAGCGTAGTCCGATGGTAGCTGCCCGCGGCTTCCCCAATCCCAGGCAGGATTCTTACCCGGAGGAGCTGGAACTCTGAGGTGGGCGGTAGTGGCAGCCTGTGCGGCTGGCTTCAGGAGCCGTGGCCACACCAAAAAATGGACCTGGCGGCCCGGTCAGGGGCTGGATCCGGAGGAGCTGGAACTCTGAGGCGGGCGGTAGTGGCGGCTTGTGTGGCTGGCTTCAGAAGTCATGGCCATGCCGAAAAATGGACCCGGCAGCCTGGTCAGGGGCTGGATCTGGAGGAGCTGGAACTCTGAGGCATGCGATAGTGGCGGCTTGTGTGGCTGGCTTCAGGAGCCATGGCCACATTGAAAAATGGACCAGGCGGCCCGGTCATGGGCTGGATCTGGAGGAGCTGGAAGTCTGAGGCAGACGGTAGTGGCGGCTTGTGCGGCTGGCTTCAGGAGTCGTGGACATGCCGAAAAATGGACCCATCAACCCAGTCAGGGACTGGATCCAGAGGAGCTGGAACTCTGAGGCAGGCGGTAGTGGTGGCTTGTGCGGTTGGCTCCAGGAGCCGTGGCCACGCCGAAAAATGGACCTGGCGGATCGGTCAGGGGCTGGATCTGGAGGAGCTGGAACTCTGAGGCGGGCGGTAGTGGCAGCTTGTGCAGCTGGCTTCAGGAGCCGCAGCCACGCCGAAAAATGGACCCGGCAACCCAATCAGGGGCTGGATCCAGAGGAGTTGGAACTCTGAAGCGGGCAGTAGTGGTGGCTTGTGCGGCTGGCTTCAGGAGTAAAAGTAAAAGTATGTAAAGTAAAAGTAAAACTATGTTTACAAGTAAGTGACCTCTAGTTGTAACCGCCTAGAGTCAGTTCACTACCCATACTTAGGCAGACTCCTAGCAGTCCTCAGGGGGTGTAATGCGTGCACCACATATTAGGCAAAAAGTGTCTTCTGGACTGAAGATCCATAAACTGTGTCTTAACAAGTAGGTCAATACTGTCATGACATATGAATATGTGCGCATTCAACCAAATGTCCCACATCATCTCAGGCCACCTCTGCGCCAATGAACAATATCACCTGCTTCGGGGTCAGTTCAGACTTGCCCAGACTGATCAACAGGCTGAGATCCTCGAATATTTGGATAGCCAGGTCCTGAACTATTCCACATTGTTCATCAAGCTGCCCACAATGAACCAATCGCTGAGGTACAGAAAGACCTTGACCCTTCTGAGCCAGATGAAAGCAACCATGACCGATAGGTACTTGGTGAACACCTTGTGTGCTAATGACAGGCCAAACGGTATGGCTTGAAACTGGTATAGGGTTCTGTCCATCTGAAAATGGAGGGACCGTCGGTGAAACAGACTGATAGGAACATGGAAGTACACATTCTGGAGGTTCAGGAAGCAAAACAATGCTCTTGGCTCCAGGAATGGAATGATCTGCTTCAGCGTTACCATTCAAAACTTCCAACTGCAAATAAACTGGTTCAGAATTTGCAGGCCGAGACTGGGCACCAATCCCGTTCACTTAGGTACCAGAAAGTACCATGATATGAACCCCTGCTGAACTTGGTTTTTGGAGACAAGCTCTATAGCATGCCGCTCCTGAAGCTGCTAAATCTCACTCTGCAACATGGAGAAAGAGACTTTAGTGAACGAATGTCCTCTTGGGACTGGCAGGAGGGTAAGGCCTCCAACTCTGATTCCACCACTTCCAGAATCCGCTGGTCTGAAAGAATTGCAGACCACCATGTCGGGAAGTGAGCAAGTCAGTCCCAGACCAGAAGCTGCAGCAGAGGTCAGAAAGATTAGGGCCACTCATCCCATGACTTCTTGTCTTTGGAGGTGGCCCCCAGGGGCTGTCCTCTGGAGGAACCACCTTTTCTACCCTTAGGCTCGCTCTGATCCCCAGACTTACTGAAGAGTTTAGTCGGGTGGTGGTGTTGCTGGAACTGATGCCTCTGTTGCTGCTGCTTTGGGCCCTGCAAGCCATGGTAGATACCGCAAATGGAGCCAGAGCCTCAGCCACAGGGCTCTAGGTTGGTGGACAAAGTCACTGAATCCAGGGTAACAGTGGCCTTCTCAATACACGTGAGACCCTCCTCAACCCCTGACCCAAAGAAATCCGTCCCAGTAAAGGGAATAACCACAACCATTTGCTGAAGTTCCTGAGTGAAGGTTGAGAACCACAACCTGGCACATCAGTGCACGGAGATCACCACGGCCACTGTTCAAGCCACATTTCATTGGAATCTAAGGTGACCTGCAACTGGTGATTGGTCGCCACCAACTCAAGAGCTCTGATCTCCTGGAGATCTTGCTGGCACTCTTCTGGAAGAAGGGTAAACCAGTCAGAGAGCTGCTCAAACAGCTCATGACTGTAGAGAGCCATCAACGACCCACAGCTGGCCTGGTGATGCCCAAGGATGCAGTAGAATACACTGTACAGCCAAGGTGACCCTGCTTCTTAACTCCTTGTCGAATGGCTTGTTCAGCTCACCCTGCATCATCCACTTGCTGAACACTACATCTGCCAGGAGCCCTTCCAGCAACAGGTATTCCAAAAACCACCATGGCAGGGTCAAATGCTCCATACATCAATTACTGCTAGGCTGCTCTTTATCTTCAGTGATGGGATCAGTATCAATAGCTGGAGCCAGATCACAAAGAAGAGCTCACAGTCGATTGGCGATATCAATGATGATGTCACTAGCCAGATGGCCACCTCAAGGATAGACCCGAAGGATAACAAGGAACAGGAGCAAATGGGTCCAGATGCCACTACAGAGGATTCCTAGGTACACTGGACCAACAGGTGGCTGCACCAGAGTTGGGACAATTGGTGGAATTGAAGTGGTGGAGGGCCAACAGGGTGCTGGGTTGGCCCCACCCCACCTAGCTTGGACTGGGCCATCATCAGCACCAAGGTTCAGGAGAACAAGAATTTGTCTCCATCCTCAGCGTTGATTGGGTTGACCGACCAGCTGATCAACCAGTATCGACCGACCAGTGCCAACACTGTCAGATGCCTGGATGGGAGTTCAGTTAGCAGACCAACAGGCTCCACAGGCTGCTTGTCGGCTTAGAGGGCAACTGACAATGAGAGCCCTCTGGAAGCGCAGAACAGAAATGGTCCTTCAAATAACAGAAACCACACAACCTGGGTTGTCTTTTCTTCTTGGGCCCGGTGGCACCAAGGTGGAGACTCACCTTCAAATGAATGGAGGGAGTGAAGGAAGTTATGGAACCCTTCATTTTCACAAATAGGAAGTTCCATCGCATTCTCCTCCTATTCCACCGGCCACAGGTACAGGACCAGAGCATCCTCACTAGTCTGAGATTCCACCTCTTGGGCTTTTAAATAAGGCTCTGACCCCACAAATGCCAACATGCTACTCACAGAAGTAGGTTTCCCTGCAACACCTGCAAATGGAGCTCATCGAGCACCTGTGGGCACATCACCTGGCACCAGCAGCAATGCTCCTCATTTTGAACAATGCCTAGACAGTACAAACAGGCATCATGGCCACCTGTAGTGGTCATGGTTAACCTTCGCACAATGCACCTCTAAATCCCACCTTTCTCCTTGGTTTCATTGTGAACACTGATGAAGCAGTAAGATGGAGAAAGGGTGGAAGACTGAGTTGCATAGAGAAGCAAAAACTTTGAAAAAAACTATTAGCCTGAAAACTAAGTAAGATCTTAATTTTCTGGCAGGAGCGGTGAAGGAGGAAACCAGTTCCTTCCTGGGGAAAAAGATTACAGTGCAGTGGAGGTGGAGCCAGAGGACCACATGGAAGGGTGGTAGGAGGAGTCAAGTTTGAAGACTGTTCCAGTGACTGAGCATGCTCAATGGAAGTCAACCTTAGTATGGATAGTGAACTGAATCTAAGGAGTTATAATGTATGGCTATAACAATAGGTCAGCAGCATAATTTCCCATTTGTTCTCTTATACACTTGTGTTGAATTACATTCACAAGGAACTATGAGCTTATCTCAACAAAATAAATAAATGTCAATCTCACTTCGAAATAAATGATATGGGTTCACTGGAGATGTTCAATTGAAAGTCTCTGTGGATAGCATGATCATTTGTTCATATAAAATAATGTGTATAACTGAAGTAATCTGATTTGCTACTAGGTGTGTGGAAATCTTTCATGACCACACAGCTGGAACTGGAACCATTTATTTTTTCATTCATGGGGTGCTTTTTCGACATGTAGCCATCTTATACGTACAACAACACACTCCAGGGTATGTTTACTTCTTGGATGTGTTAAACAGTGTTATTTCTGTCCTCTGTACTGGGGAAGGTGCACCTCCAGCCCTTGCTGTGCATCGCACTGGGGGCCCTGAGGCTCAAAGGCAGCAACTGTTAACCATTCAGCTACAGAGAAAGTCCCCCTCACTGAGAGACTAGGGAGATGCTTTTATACTCACTATCCCGTGGTGGTTCATGGGATAGTGCGCTGCTTTTGTACGCAATGTCCCATGAACCACCCCTAGCAGCCTCAAATTGCCATTAACTAGACAGCACTGCTTTGCACAAATTGCCTTTTCCTCATATACAGCAGAAGTGACATAGCTTCACCTCAGATTTAGCAACAGACTCAAGGTGTGCATATATTCCCCATGACCACAAGCCCTGTTGTGTGTCGCTGTTTACATATGTTATTTACCCTGGATATCCTGACTGCAATTCAACATCTGATATTTAGTGGGATCTGGCTTTTACCTAATTTTATAGATGAGAAGACAGAAACACAAGGAGGTCAAGTGACATGCTCAAGGTCACCAAGTAAACCAGGGGCAGAGGTGGGAAAATAAATTGTGACCTGCTCTTTCACAGTTTGAGGCACTATACACTCAGTCCCCGTGCTTTCTTACAACTAGGTACAAAGGCTGCTATTGAAGGTTATAGAATATTATTAGAAAATCATCCGAAGCTGTCTAATATAGTTTATTCTATGCAGCAGACATTGCCTTTTAAGTATGAGGTCGGAGCACAGAAACTATTCCTCCTACATACTTCACAAGATGTGTTTACAGCATCTTTAAATTATACAGTATTACAATGGAGGTTATTCATCAGATCCAGCACAACAGCTGTAGGATGTACCGTGTGTTCTCAGCTCTGCAGTCAATGCATCAGTGAAGTCTGACCCATCTCTTAACGTGACGAAGCAATACAAGCATTCTCCCTTCACGGAATGTGGACGGCTCACCACTGCAGCCTCTGCCACGGCTTGGTGCTCTGTCAGTGCTGACTCTACCTCAGCAGTACTGAGTAAATGACCTGTTGGTTATAGAGAAATGGACACAGACCATGGAAGTAAGGGTTAAGAACACGTGTAAACAAAGCAGACATGTACATGTGAAAAGACATTTAAAGCGGCAGTTAGCAAAAAATGTAACCGTGTAGCTTTTTAGCACTAATTTATTCCTGAAATAATTAGATTCATCAGCAGTAATTTTTCCTTTCTTTCAGACGTTTTAAAAGAGCTTTTATTACTAATTTTATAATTCATGACTTAAGTCATTAATGATGGCGGCCACCAGCAATTTTTAAAAATCCCTTCCCTCGAGGTTACTTTTTGACTTTACATACTGGATTCATACTGCAGCCATATGAGGAGAGTGCAAGCACTCATTTCTGATGGTAAACAGCACAGTGCCACACCAAAATGTTTAATTTATTCATAATGGGTGTGGCCAGAGAACATGGAATTGCGAAATCTTTGAAACCCAATGTATCAGTTCAGAAGGGAAATACAGTGAACAGGGAAATGGATATATAGATGTTTTGCCAAGAATCCATTATTACTAAAAAAAAAAAATATGATGAAATGTTTTTGCTAACAAATACTGCTACTTAAAAGTAACTACATGGAAGGTGGTTAGTTTCATTTTGTATTTTGTTTTATTTTTGTAATAGTTTATTCACCCAAGCAAGCTATCAATTTAGATGCAACATTTCATTGTACTGGAGAGTCATGCTTCTCCATAATTTAAAAAATGGTTTGACTGAAGCAAAAGGCGATCAAGTGACTGATCAAAGTCACAGAGTGAGCCAGTGGCTACAGTGGAATCTGAACCTGGGATTGCAGTTTTTTTTTGTTTTTTTATTCTTTAGTAACCGGGTAAGGCCCACTAGGCACAAGTGCCTGTTTGCAGGGGTGACCAGGAGGACTGGGGTGGTTAAGCGACTTGCTCGCAGTCACACAGTATGCAAGTGAAGGTTGTGGGAATCAAACCCAGGCCTGGCTGCTGGATGTTCCAAGCTCATTCACAGCTCATTACTCTAACCTCAAGGCTATTCTGCCAGTCCCCAGTTACACAGTTTAGTGCTTGAACCACTGGGCCACAACCCGTCTCTAAAAGTTACAAATGATGGGGTTGTAGCCAGCTCAACGAGCCCTGGATACATGCCCACTAGCCCCTCCCTGGGGCCAGGACTTCCAGTCAAGTTGCGAGGAGGTGAAATGAAGTTTGATCAAACACAGGAGGTCTTCAGGGAAGGACAGTAGCATCTGCCACTGTCTAGCTGCCCCCCCTGATGTCACAGGGTGCAGTACTGGGAGTCACAGCATCAGGAGCACTCCTTGCACTTTTAGTGTGCATCAGGAACACCTAGTGCATCTGCATCAGCAGGCATGAACATCCCTGATCCTGAAGTCATACACAAGCGCATTTGGAGATCTCCACTTGGCCTCCTGACCTACAAATGATGACTGACACCTCTGGGATAACCACCAGCCAGGGTGGGGCCCCTGTGGAGGAAGCTAGTAATGGGGAGGTTTTTAGAGGGGCATGATGCCGGATGAATGGGCCTGATTAGACTGCAGGAGATGCAAGGGGTAAGTGAGGAAGAGCTGTAGGCAGTCTTGATTGGGGACAACAGAAGGAAATTTTGGTGGAATAAAAAAAAATGTCTGTGATCAAACACGAGGTACTGTATAGACCTTTAAAAGTGGTGCAGGATAACTTTCTGAATCACGTCTGGTATTAGTAAATATACTGTTTATAATTTATGTTGTCAATGACCATTGAAATGGCTAGATCCAGAACAAAACTTGACTCTAGATCTTTTGCCTTCTTGGGCCCATCCACCTGGGCTGCTGTCCTGTAATGAAACAGACAGAGCTTTTTTTTCCCCCCCCAACATATTTTATTCCTCCATTGGTCCCTCTGAGTAGTCTTCCTTCCATCTCCTCTACAGTGGTCTCCCATAATGCTGCAGCTCTGAATACCTTCCACAGATGGCTCCCCTGAGTGGGGACTCCACTATTATAGCCCCCCCATACCAGGCCAGGTATTACAGTTGAAGTGTGGACCACCAGTGGAGGCAGTGTTCTGAGAGGCCTGCCCCTTTTTCCAGTCCCTCCTGTAGGAGAGAGCCATATGTACAAAAGGTGCCAGCATCGCTGATGTACCAGTGTTTGCTCATTCAACCCTCCTGTGTGCCTGCATTCCAGCTCCACTACCATCTGTGGTCAACCAAGTGGCAGTGTAGTAGTAGGAAGCACCCCCCCCCCCCGGAGAAGGACAGCATCCTATGACATACATAAGCCTCCTAATGGTGGCACTCCAGTGATTCCAGGCTCAGGGCGCAAACCGCATCCTACATCAGGAGCAGCTGCTTTTCAACTGCAGCAACACTACTGACATGGCTGGTCAAACTCCATTCTTTTAACACAAAAGTCTGGGATCATTTAATTTCTCTTTTTTTAACGTTGTCACCCCCCCCCCCCAATATTGCCACCCAACAATAAGGCTACAGCAGTTGCATCTTCCTATAGTCGGGAGGGAGGGCAAGCAACTGCCTTCACAGCTTATGCCCATCCTTAGTTAGCCAGCAGGCGGTGCATTAACACCAGGAAGCTTGCGCCCTTCCTCCCTCCCTGAAAGCCAAGTGCCTTACCTATGCAATATGCACAGCTCTCACATAATTTAAAAGATGTTTTTCAATGCTCTCGTCTAGTTTTAGAACCATGATTCTTTTATTACTGAATATGTTTTGTATGTATGTATTTTATCACTTTACTATACAGCTACGTTGTACGGTGTAATGCCATGTAACAATCTGTAGTACCGCCTCTTGCCCAGAGACCTCCATAGTGTTGCTCGGATAGCAGTACATGGAATTGGATACCACAAATTTTCTCAGATACCAGATGACACTGGATACTGTTGATATCTGACTATTGGATCCTGTAACCTAGGATCGAGTCACATGGAAAGTATGTGATGTAACTATCTGGCATCTGAAGCAAATATCTGACCTTGGATCTCACTATCCAGCCCTGTACCCAAAATCAATATGGGATCAGATAGGATCTCGGATCTGGAGTCACACAGATGGACTATCCATCAGATCTCATTAGGATAGCCACACATACTAGATGAGCATCACTAGGACCTCACAGAAGATGAGACTGAGTCACACTAAGCAACTATTCACTGATCATTTGGAATAATACTGAAAATGAGAAAAAGACAGGCCATCTGTTAGGCAACATCTCATGTTCAGTAGGGTCCTCTGACTCAATTTCACAGCCATTAGCACTGAAGCAAAGGGAGGTCAAGGAACTTGATCAAACTTGACACAGTGAACTAGTGACTGTGGTGGGATTTAAACCTGAGATTTCCAGGTTCACAGTTTACTGCTAGAAGCCCTGGACTACACTGCCTTCCAGATATTTAGAAAATGATTCAGCCTGTATTAATCAGTTTAATATCGTGACAGATTTTCTTGCAATTGGGATGTCACCAGTGGAAGCAAGCTGCCCTTTTTAAGGATAATGCATTACTTTAACTTCAGTGCACCAGCTGGCTAGCACAGTGGCTCAGGAGTTGCCTGCCACACTGGTCACCTGGGTTTGTGTCCCATTTGGATGTCCTCAACCTCCCAGGGAGACGGGCAGTTTTTTCTGCTACAATCCTGCCTTTGGGTGGTCCAGGGAAAGAGCGTGGCACCTTATGTGCGACCAGCTCCATGCAGCGCACCACTGCATGCATGCACTGGGAATCCCTGGTACCAGCATGCCTTAGGGAAGGGCGGGATCACGAAACAGTGAAAATCAGTGCTGGCCTTCAGATGATGACTCTGGTAATGCTGGGTCTCATCTTAGCAGCATCAGATATTAGACTAGAGGGTTGCTCCTGAAGGCAACATTACAGGTTGCAAGCCATGGGGGTAGGCAGCAAAGGAGGAAGGTTATCAAAGCTGGCAGGGAATGGTGTGGTGTGCAAAGTCGGTGAGGGAGTATGAAGGAAATACATAAAATAAAGGCATTTCCATTAAATGTTGGGAGAAAAAACAGTAGTGATTTTTATAGTAAGTGGTGTAGTCACACTACCTGAGACATTCAGCATGTCATCAATCCTTCCTGTGATCCAGTAATAGCCATCTTTATCCCTTCTACATCCTGTTTGGAATGGAAAAAAATGTACAGAGTCACATAGATTATAATAATGAAAGACACATATTGACTGCTATCAGAACTGAAACTGAACCAATCATCTGAGAACATCTCTGCGCTCCCTCCAGACCTCCTGTTTATCATTACACGATGAAAGTCCACTGAATTTCTAACAGAAACTAGCGATGCCATGAGACATCATGATGCTACCAGTACTATCTGAATACAAGCAAACGGGGGAAGTTAAATAGGCATTATTTAAAGGGTCTCAGAAATGCTGAAATCTGGTTGGTTGTCAGCATTCTGAGGGCTCTATACTTATATTTTAATTTAATATACTTGTACAGTGTCAGTGGCTCAGTAGGTAGCACACTCGCCTCTGAGGCCGGGAGATCAGAGGGTTCAGTTCCCACATCTGGCACTTGGGTTAATATCCCAGTACTGACACTGTAGTGCAGCATGAGAGGGGTGCTGCACTTCTGAGGTGCCGCCTTTCGGATGAGACGTCAAACCGAGGTCCCATCTGCCTGGATTGGTGGTAGTTTAGGTGGATGTTAAAGATCCCATGGCACTTAACGAAAAGAGTAGGGGAATTTCCCCGGTGCCCTGGCCAAATTTCCCTCATTCACTAAAAGTACCACCAACAGTTTCACCTGGTTCAAGGTCAACTGGCATTCATCTGTATCCCCCTCCCCCCGGGTCGTGCCTGAAAATAGGCAGGATTTGTCTAGTGCACTTACCCGGTCAACAAAAACTAAATAAATAAAAATAAAAAATAAAAAATGAAAAAAAGCCTGATTACCCGAGTATGGATATAAAGAAGTTCTCACATATTTAAAATTCTTTTGTTAGAATTGAGCCACCATTAACACCACTGCAAAGTAGAACCATAATCCATCATTGATTTCACATAACAGCAGTCAGTTAAAACAAAGGATGGGTTGTATTTTTTTTAAAGAATCATCATTTATTTCTGTTGTCATTTCTGTTTTTACTTCTCCAGCTCTGCAGTCTGATTCCTTTCTCATCACTGAGGGGACGCTGCTGTAACACTGTACTGAACCAGCATCGCCAGCTAAGAATCCATGATACTCCCCATCCCTGTTGTCCCTGTATTGATTAACATGCACTCCAAGATGGTACAAACCCAGCCTGCAGGTTGAAACACAAAGGCTGTATTCATAAAGCCCCCAAAACTCCCGCAGCTGCCGGAAAAACCCGGTGCCAGTGGGTTGCCACTTGGGAGCCGCAGTTTTTCCTGCAGCTGCGGTATTCACGAAGGTGGAGCTGGTTTTCGACTGGCTCCATGATTTATGGCAGCTTGCGGTGGTGTTTCCATACAGATCCCCACAGCTGCGGAAATATGTTATGGCCGTTGGGACCAGCCGTATCATCCTTCCGCAGCTGCGGTGGATGTGAATACCAGTCTCTGCAGCTGCAGTGATTTCAGTCTGCAACTGGAGTTGTGGAGTGGGATATATTCCCATTTTGCTTTGCGAATCCAGCCCAACACGTTTAGGGGAATACCACACCCAATGCCTGCACCATCATAACCTTCCACATAACCAAACAGACCAACTGGCTGAGACGTTGTGCACCATCAAGGTCAGAGAGCTCTTATATGGAAAAATGGACACACCTGTTTTGCTGTATTTTGTTGATGGGAGAGAGTGGAAATTAAATTGGGCACTGGATTTTTTTTTGTTGCGGGGGGGGGGGGTAGTAACTTGTACTGCTTTTAAAAGGAAGAGCCCTCACTCAAAATACTGCATTGCCATGTCAACACTAAATGAGCACACCCAAAGCACTTCATTGCAATTACTTCAATCAGAATGCACAGCCAGTCAAGCAATTGTTTTACTATGGTAAGCTTACTTTCCACTGTAGCACTACAGCAGCCCACTTACACTGACTGCAATTAGAGGCTCCGTCACACAAACTTGCAATGTGCAGCAAATCCTGTAACTGCAGAGGAACTCCCTGAAATCAAAGTCATCTAAAATTCTGAAAAAAATCACAAAACACCAATGAATATAATTTATTTACTTTACTTTCTATTTTTGCTCCCATTTCTCCTTGCCAGCAACCAGGTCCTCCTTCCACCTGTCCAAGCCCTTCTGCCTGTTGTAGGAATCCTCTAGTTTCCAACCCGCCACCAAGCTTTACTCAACATCCTCTCTGGACACCCCAAATGTAACCCACAGCTTGGCCCCTGTGGGATCCTCCTGGTTCCCCAAGTTGGGAGGAGGATACTTCACTTGACAGTCGAGGCATAGGAGGATGAGCTGGTTTAGGCATGGGAGAAGTCAGAAGGACACTACTGTGGCATGGGAAGGCTTCATCTGCCTGGTGCTTTTGGGGTATTTTTCCCCTGCTAAGCCCTACCTTATCCCTCCCCATGGCATGGTCATGAGAAGTAATCCGTCAGAGCGTCTATAAGGGCCATTGGGAGGGTGGATAAGCCCCTCCCACCTTCGGAACTTCCCTGTCAGCCCCACTCTGGCCATGTGATGCCTCTGTGTTACTCACCAGGTGAGAAGGGATATGCCGACGTAAGGCAACTGCAGAGGGACCACTTGTTCCTTCCCATACCCACTCTCCTAGGCCAGCAGGGAGTAGTCGTGCAGTGGAAGGAGGTGCCCCCCTTCCTTGAGAAAGGAAGCATCCAGACAGATGCCAGAATCCCACCTCACTGGTCGGTATCAGATGTCCCGGCCTTGGTTATTTATTTTTCAATTTTAATAATAGCAGTAAGGTAGTCCCAGAGGTTGTTATTGCTCCAGTTAATCAAACTCTGGTTGCCTCTTGCCACATTATATCCCAAAGACGGTGATTACCTAGAACATTAACATAACACCTGGTTGCACCTCTGTGCTTACTGCCATGCCACCCACTGATTACTATATACAGCTCACATGCCCAAGTGTCCTCTAGATGCTCCTTCCTTTGTCTGCAGCCATGCAGCTGCCGGCTCTCTGTCCACCCCCCTCCTACCTTGTCAGCCATGTAGCTGTGGCTCAAAGTGTTTCTGCTGTGTGGTGCATGTCCGGCTGCTCCCTGTTTTGCTGGCCTACCGTCTTCCAGCATCCTTGCTGTGTTTTTGCTTACTATTGCCACTCTTCAGTCCATCCACCATGCTCTCTTTCTGCTTCTCTCTGGGCCTGGCTTTGTTTCTGATCATTGTGTGCTGTTCTCAAGGTATGCTACTCTCCGGCACCCAAAGCTGGCTCCTTGGTTCCAGATTCCTCACCTACACTGTGATTTCTTTCCAGCAGTGCTTCCATCTCTGATATTCAGTGGGCTGTCTCCATGCAGTTTTTTGCCTTGTTCCTCTGGGTCAAGCTGTTGCCCCCCCTTGCTCACTTACCTGCTGTCGCCCTTGCTGGGCTCTGTTTGCCACTGGGCTTCTGGCTATCTTCCAGCTCCCAACAACTCTCCAGGCCCCCTTCACCATGCCACTCTTCTGTGGGGTTTGCTGGGGGGCTGGCCTCCACATTGATGGGCCTCTGCCTTTGTGGCTGTAGCTATGGATGTGCTTTGCCCTGATGCTTCTCTGGGTCTTCAATCCACTTCTCCTTATCAATGCACAATACTACCCAGGCACTTGCCCATTCCTCTCCTCAGGGCTCCAGTTCAATCCTACCTACCTACCTACCTGTCAACCATACACACCATTCTTTTTTTACCATCAACACTCTTGCAAATGCCTGCTCAATCAGGCATATGCCCCAATGGCACTAAGGAACACACCTCAGTGACAATCAGGGACATGCCCCAGTGACAAATGGGCACACGCCTCAACAGCAATCTGGTGTACGTCCTGACTAACAGGCACATACCCCAGTGACAGCTACTCAGGGCTTAGTGTACTTTGGCCCTCCTGGCTTGGTACTGCAACAAACTGAGTCCCTTGAAAGCTTGGCTTCTTTTTGTATTCGAGATTAGGGGTTTGGGACATAAATTTAACTGTTTTCTCCCACTGAGTTGGAGAATGCCCTTGGGTTCGGGACATACGTTTCATAGTTTTCTCCCGCTGACTGTTTGCTTGTGTGTTTACGGGCTGTGAAGCTGAAGACCCACTGGACCTGGTTGGGGATGAACTGTTGTTAGATCATACGGTGGATTATGGGATGGTAGCAATTTGATTTGGGACCAGGTGCACTTTCTTGATTTGTCTGGCAGGTTATGCGGAGGTCTGTGGCAGCACGGGGATTTATGACCCTATACACCGAGGACGGTGGTGAGAGTCGATCCCTAGAGTTCCCTTGGGGGCCTATCGGTTGGTGGGTTCTACGGGGGAGCTCTGTGGTAGCTGCCACAGACAGAGGCTGGCCATTAGGTCTGATCTGGGTGGTCCTGGTCTCAGAGTTGTTACTGATCCTGAAGAGGCTTGTTAGAGGAACTCTGGAATCCCACTCCTTTTCTCTTGAACTATGGTCAGACTGTTTTTAATTTTTACTTGTCGACAGTGAGAGTGTCAAATAACTATTCCCCAGACTCCAGTAATGAGAGTACTCGAGGACTGGAGGTTACTCTGTTTTATCTTCGGAAAGATTTCTGAGATTATTCCAACTCTTGGCCCTGGGAGGTGGGAGCTCCCAAGAGGATTGTCCCTTCCTACTGGTGGTGAGAGGACCTTTGGGATTCGGACACTTGAAATTCTTTCCTAAATGGTTTAATGTATTATTAGCCTACCCTGCCTGTCCGTACCAACTTTGTTTATTTGATATATCTAATTTTGTATATTGTATGTTTATTTGGAATTATTCTGTTTTAGAGTTTTAGACTGAAGGAATGTGTTGTTAGAGAGATGAGTTTTATGTTTTATTATTTTGGAGAGTGAATTTAAATATATTTATTATTTTTATTTTTTGGTATTGAAACTCACAGTTGGATAGTTTGGAAAGTGTCATCTGGATCACCAAAATGTGTTGCAGTCGTGCCCCTACGGTCTTGTGCTATTTGTCCTCCACTCTTCACGCTCTCTGCCCTTTCTGCCCCCCTTCAGTTTACAACATACCGGCACTGTAGGGTGCTGGGTATTGATCGGAGGGGACGGAGGAGGGCATAGTGGTGTGAACAGTGAAGGATGAATGAGGGGGGCCACCACATTGGGGTAGTGAGGTCCAGGAGACACCCTGGGGAGAAATGGAACCCAGAACATGGGTCGCCATGCCTGGTTTCCATACCCAAGGGCGCTACAAATGATGGTAGGCAGATGGTCCGGGAGACCTGAGAGGTTCATCCAACTCGGGTGGTGTTATGCAATGCTAGGTCCATTAAGAACAAGACTGCAATTATTGCAGAGCTTGTTGAGTGGTTGGACCTGGCTTGCATTACCGAGACCTGGCTGGATGAGAACTCTGGCCCCATTTTGGAGGCTGCAATTCCGGCCAGGTACTCGGTGATACACCGCCCGAGATTGGAATGGGGAGGGGGGTAGTGGTCTTTTTTAAGACCGAACTTAACCTCATGAATGTACCAGTTGGGGAGACTGAGTCATTTGAGTGTGTGTACCATGGTAGCAGGTATAGGCTGTAGGATCGTTCTCATCTACTGTCCACCAGGAGATGAGAGACGATTCCTTCAGGAAGTTGTGGACTTCGTCATCGACATGGCATTTGAGTCGCCCAGGCTGATGGTCCTGGGCAACTTCAACACTTGGGCCTTACATTGGTTGTTACCACTGCTACTCATAATAATGGTCACTCTCTTGACTTAGTCTTCCTTCTGGGGATTGAGGCCTCCAACTTGGGGGTGGAACCAGTTGGATGGTCTGATCACTACACTGTGGGGTACAGTTTTAGCACCCCCCCCAGGTAGGCATACCCCTGTGGAGATGACGTGGTACCACCCTTTGCGAGATATAAACTCTCAGGGCCTAATGGCTGTGCTGGATCTCTCGTCCCTCTCAGAGGCAAACAGTGACCCAGAGGCCCTCGTAGTGGCTTATAACTTGGCCATTGCGGCGGCCCTGGATGTCATTGCTCCAGTCCGTGTTCGTCCTCTCTCCTTTCGCTCTCGATCTCCTTGGTTTGATGGGACTCTGAGGGCGTTGCAGCGATTGGGACGAAGGTTAGAGCGTTGCTGGTGGAAATCCGCTCTTGATGCCGACCACCTTAGATTGATGGACCATTATCAAGTCTATCAATCTGCAATCTCCCGTAAGAAGGCAGAATTCCTGTCCGGGGAGAGTGCGGCTGCTCAAAATCGACTGGCTCAGCTGTTCCAAACTGTGGACAGACTGTGCAACCCAGCCTGTGTACAAGTCTGGAAAGCCTTTTTGCAAGAAGAGTGCGATGAATTTGCTCGTTTTTTTGCAAATAACGTGGCTGACATCAGATCGGCTTGCCGTTCAGCACGCTCTATGGGTGTTGCTGTGGATCAGTGCGGGATCACTTATCCTCGGTCTTCTTGGAGTACCTTTGTCCGACTGGCTTTCATGACTGTCATGCGGATCGTCCACAGTGTGCGCCCTACATGCTGTAGTTTGGACAGAGGATCTACTTCCCTGATTCTGGGTTGTATTGATGTTATCGGTCCGGTCCTAGCTCAGAAAGTCTGGTGCTCCTTGGAGACAGGTGAGTTTCCAAGCTCACTGAAAGAGGCGGTGGTGACACCACTCTTGAAGAAAGCTTCTTTGGACCCAGACTGCCTTGCAAACTACAGACCGATCTCTAACCTTCCCTTTGTAGGGAAGGTGATTGAGAAAGTAGTGGCCTCACAGTTGGAGGACCATTTGACCATCCATGACATCTATGAACCCCTCCAGTCTGGATTTTGAAAGAAGCATAGTACTGTGACAGCGCTGGTTCGGGTGCTCAATGATCTCCTGATGGCTAGAAATGGGAGGAGCTGTTCTATCTTGGTACTCCTAGATCTCTCATCAGCATTTGACAGTGTGGACCATGGGGTCCTGCTTGATCGCCTAAAGTTCATTTGTGGACTGTTGGGTACAGTCCTCGAGTGGTTTACATCGTTCCTCACAGGAAGATCTCAGAGGGTGGTGTCCGGGGTTGTTTCCTCTGACCCAGTCCCTCTGTCATGTGGGGTCCCTCAGGGCTCAGTGCTGTCCCCCATGTTGTTTGCAGTGTATATGCTGCCCCTCGGAGATACTGTAAGAAGGTATGGGCTGAGGTTTCACTGTTATGCAGATGATACCCAGCTCTACCTTTCTTTTGCACCCGACCAGGACAGAGCTGTCTCGGTCTTCAATAGCTGCCTCACTGAAATCCAGGAGTGGATGGATGCCAGTTGGTTAAAGCTGAACTCCGATAAGACTGAGGTGTTGGTTGTGGATCCGGGTCGCTAGACGGGGGGGTTGAGTGGGGGATCACCATCTGGTCTTACCTTGGGGGTGTGCCACTCTTGACATCTGAACAGGTGTGGAACCTGGGGGTAATCTTCGACGAGAGGCTGACCCTGCATTCGCTGTTGTCGGCTGTTGTTAAATCCTCATTTTACCATCTGATTAATATCGCCAGGATTAAGCACCTGGTTCCATCCGGCGACTTTCCTACTTTGATTCACGCCTTTGTGACCTCACGTTTGGACTACTGCAACTCACTGTACCTAGGGCTACCTGGGGTGGAAATCTGTCGCTTGCAACTAGTGCAGAACGCTGCAGCCCGGCTTTTGACAGGATCCTCTCAGTCCTGTCATATTTCACCTGTGCTGTGCGGACTGCACTGGCTGCTGGTTCAGTGGCGAATCACCTTTAAAGTCAGTCTTCTGACTTTTAAAGCCCTACACGGACAGGGCCCGGACTACCTGAAAGAGCTCCTGGTCCCTCACTGCCCTGGGCGATTGCTCCGCTCAGCCGACAAGGGGTTTCTAGAGATTCCGAGGGTATGTTTGAAATCTTCTGGAGCGAGAACATTTATGTATGCTGCCCCTACCCTTTGTAATTCTCTACCCCGTCAGTTACGTGAGTGCTCGACTGTAGAGGGCTTTAAACAAGCATTAAAAACCTACTTGTGGAACCAAGCCTTTGGTGATTGATTAAAGGTTGTTATCAGTACTACCATTTTGTTTTATGCTGAGATGTTTTGTATGTGTATTGCGATATAAATTATTGTTAAGGCACCTTGGTTTTTTGAAAGGCGCCATACAAATAAAATTTATTATTATTATTATTATATCCATGAGCCTTGTTTAGAGAAGAGCATTAGGGCTGCCAGGTCTTAAGCAACTGTTACAGTCTTTTTTTCCTTGATGTTTTTCCATAACCCCAATGTTCTTTTGGCACTCAGCTTCAACCCACGTGCACCTCTGTGGCAAGCTCTGTAGTCCCTTCATGGGGCGGGAGTCTTAAGAGAGAAAGAGAAAGAGAAGCTTACTTACTCCCTAGTTCTGAAGTGGTGTGCTATAGGTTCAACTTCTTGCTTCGGGTTATAATAGTAGCATGTTAGGCCCGGAGGATTAGTGCCCTAAAGCTCTATATTCCTAGAAGTTTCCTCCAAAAGGGGGATTTTCTTCTCAGAGTAGGAAAAAGAGCAGCTGCTGTGCATAGATCAAGTACTGTGAGGGGCATTTATTTTTATTGTTACATGCTGAAACTGAATGTGGTGATTGCTGGATTGTGTGGCTAAAGGCAGACGGGAAGAGGGAAGAAGGAGCACTGTGGGTGGGTGAGGGGCGTGACAGCCAGCTGCAGATCTTGGTGCCATTGTGGTAGTGGGGAGGATCACATGACTGCAGCAAGCCAACTGAGCTGCTGCAGTCCACTACTTAAAGTCTGGAGGTTCAGTGACCCTGGAGCGTGACAGCTATGGAGTGGGAAGGTGGTGTCTGCATGGGCATTCGCAAGTAGGCCCTAGTTCCACAGGAGACTCTGCTTGACAGTAAGTACTGTCCGGGTCATCAATACTCAAGCGTGTATACCCAGATAAGCACCAGCAGCCATCAGTGGTCATGGGGAGGTAGGATCACACTGCAACTTTTCAGGGAAAAGGCTAGAGGAGAGCAGGCAAGAGAAGACTCCATACAGTAAGCCAAGAGAAAAGGGACCAATCTAAAAAAAAAAGGAAAAATCCTCAGTTATTTGTCACTCCTAGAAAAATCCTACCAAGTTTACCCTAGTATTAGAGTGCATAAGATGGGCCTGGGAGATTCATACTACTGAAAACAACTCAAGAGGGGTCCAGATCACTTAGTCACTTTGGGAGGAGAAGCCATTGGTGAGGGTGGGGTCACTTCAGTAATACATATAGGAAGGCCTAAGAAGAGGGTGGAGAAAATGTAATTGGGGAAGGAGACAGCAAGAATTTTTTGTGTTTTGTATTTATTTGTTTTACCAGGAAAAAAGCTCCAGTGAGCAATGCTCCTTTACAAGGAGGTCCTGGTTAGGGCAGGCAGTAGTACAGCAGATCAAAAGCATAACAAGTCACAGAGATAACAGATAGCAAGTACAGCAGATCAAAAATATAACAAATCACAGAGATCAAAGGGTGACAAGTAGTAGTAGTATTCAGTAAAGATACATGGCACGGCTATAGCCATGAACTATGAGGTAAAAGTGAGGTCGGAGAGAATAACTTTATTTGGCAAGTACAAAAATGCATGGCAGAGCAGTTCACAGTAATAACAGTGGCAAATTCCACCTGGGGATAGTCTGTACCATAAACCTTACCAGCAGTCACATTTGTTTGTACAGTGACTTTCTTTTTCTATATACATTTTATAGTATTTTTGTAGGTGTTTTTTCTCCCTCTTCCACCCTAGGCCCCAGAACACGGCCGTACGTGCATGTGGAGGCATGCACGCACGCACACCGTGGCACCAGTTCAGACCCTTCAGCCCACCTTCGCAACCCACAGGACCTCCACCCGGTGGGTGTGGAACTATGGGGGGGGGGCCCACAACCCACTCCCATGAGAAGAGAGCAGCCTGCCAGCTTGCTCAATCCTGCTCCTCCCCCCCTCCGTGCCGGTACCCTGATGACCCGAGGTCGTTCCCGAACCAGGGTCACTGGCATAGTGCGAGGTAAAGCGTACAGTGCCTCAACCCTCAGGACCACTGGACCAGCTCGTACGGTGACTTTTAAGTAACACCTTGAATGAACTGAACCTGACCTATGTGCTCGGTCTGAGGGCAACTTGTAACTTGTTCCAGAGGATGGAGTGGGCAGGCCTTATACATTGCAATGGCTGTGGTAATCCATCTTCACAACAGTACTCTGGAGGTACGGTTGTTGCCCAGTATGCAGGAGGCTTGAGGCACTCGCCATGCAGCTAGAAGAGCTGAGGGCCGAGATAAACATTCTTTAAGGCTTTTTCAGATGGGGGCAAAGGCTGCCAGCTGCAGTTTCACTACCCCATAGTACACCCAAGTTCCGCAATGGGGGTTGACAACAGTTGGGAGGGAAGGGGGGGAATGAGTGTCCCTACAGAGGGAGGATGAGGGACCTGCGCTAAAAAAGAAAATCAATTTGCTCCCCACAAGGAGCAGGAGGGGACATGTTGCAAGACAGATATCAAGGACTGCCATGTACAGTAAGTGTCACCTCAGTGGGTCGTGGTTGTATGGGTGGGAAAGTGGCTAGGAAAACTATGGTAGTCAAAAGTCCATAGTCAGGGGAACAGCGGAAATGGTATGCATGGGGAACAAAGGTGACAATGTGGTTAGATGCCTACAGGGTACGACAACAGGGAAAGATGCAGACAAAATAGTCAGATTGATCAGGGAGACAGAAAAGCGGTGTGTACTAGTAGTGATTGTTCACCTAAGGACAAATCATCTGGCAGGCAGTACCATAATGGAGGTCAAGGATAGGTTTAGAAAGTTGGTCAGAAGTCTTAAACAAGTGTCTATCTCAATAACATTCTCTGAGATACCGCTGGTATATGGTAAAGGGGACGCTAGGATTCTCCTGGTAAACCAGTTCAATTCTTGACTGAAGAAGTGGAGCAAGGAGGAAGGTTATGGCCTAACTGGTAACTGGAGTCACTTTTGGAGGGACAGGAAGCTGTATAAAAGAGACACCCTACAGCAGAAGTCACTAAGGCATTGGCCCAAAAATTCGATGCCTTCCTGACAAGGCATTTCAACTTACTGAGAGGGAGGCTGCAACCAGAGATATCACGGACAGAGGCAATTAAGGGAGGCCAAGCATGCTCTCCCCCAAACAGGGCTAATAAGCAGGAATTGGGTTAGTGAGGGGGGGATAGGGGAAGGATTTGAAGTACAAGGTACAAAATTACAGGCAAAGTAACAGGGGTGGGGAAGGGAGCTGGTATGTCATGCTGGAGAGTGGCTAGCTTGAATGCTAGAAGTCTAAGAAACAAGATGGGGAACTGCAAGCAATGGTAAAGAAGGAGCAGCTAAATATCATTGCAGTAACAGAAACATGGGCAACACCTAACCACAACTGGGGCCTCACTGTCCTTGGCTTTACTGATTTCAGGAGAGACACTACTACAAGCAAGGGGGGGGGTGGCTCTGTACATCAAGGAGGTGATAAAAGTAGTAGAGGCAAATTGGGAGGGGAAGAGGCAGGAGTGGAATCAGTGTGGGTACAGCTGACTGTGGATGGGGGAATTAATATTAAAATAGAGGTAGTTTACATGCCCTCACAGTATCTGTAAGAAGGGATTATGGCCCTTGGCATGGAAATTAACAAGACCACAGCGCAAGATAATGTAATCCTAGTTGAAGATCTGAATCTCTGATGTGGATTTGAGCATGCCAGAGGCAAGGAGTACTAGGAACCATAGTACATACACGGTTTGATGCCCTTCGGGACTATGTTGGGGGACATTTAAACTAAGTGGGGGAAAGAATGAGACTAGGGGAACCACAGTGGAAGGAGGGCATAAGGGGAACCTAGCTAGTGCTTCCCCAGTAATGGGGGCTAGAAAGAGAGAAGATGTAGGCCTCTAGACAGGGGTCCATAATAAAGTAAAAGAAGGAGTCAGAGTAGTCCAGCCCAGTGGCATGGAGGGTTGAGGCCCTGGGTGCCTCACCTCCTGCCACACTAGTGACCCAGGTTTGGAAACTGACCAGGGTCACTCAGGGGCCAGTCGGGAGAAGAAGGATTGAGTTTTCAAAGGCAGCTCTCCTCCGAGGTCACGTGAGTCCCTACCTAATGTGACTGCTTAATCTTTGAGCTCCTGCCTGGTTCCATTTCTAATCAGCATCCATCCATTGATTTTTACAGCCTCCGGGAACATCCTTCACACCAAACCAGGACACAAAGGTATGTGGAGCGATTCAATTGATTTTGAGCCACTCTCATCACCACTCAACAGGAAAAAAGATGTTAGGTGTCTTTGCCAGCCCTGCTGCTTCCTGCTGCCAAGACGGCGACCACAGCCTACCACAATGCTCCCACTCTGCCCGAGGAACAACCTGCCTGGTTAGCCAAACTCACCAACTCCATCAAGATCATCAAGGTGACAGCAGTGAATACCCAAACCAGCCTCAACAATTTATCTGGCATAGTAACTGAGACTGAAAATAAACTTACAGTGCTTTGCAGAGCATTAATCTGCCCGAGATCAATGCCTTGTGCCCACAGAGCACCAGATCGAAAGGCTCACCACAAATTAGAAGACCTGGAGAGCCTTGAAAGGAGGAAAAAGTTATGCATGCTGGGATTACTTGAAGAGAGTAATGGCAAATATGCTGTTGAATATCTAAGGAGCAACCTGCCACTGTGGCTTAATCTAGACCCTGCTGAATATGACTTTCAAATCGAGTAGGCTCACAGGATTCGCAGTGTCCGCTTGAACCCAGCAAATGTTAGACTGCTGCCTCTTGACTTTAAATTACTTAGATTCATAGACAAAGAACTTATCCTGAAAGTGGCAAGGGATGCAAAGCACATCAAAGTTGCTGGCAGTAAACTATCTTTTTACTTGGACTACCCCAACTCCATACTGGACAAGAGACAAGTTTTGACAAAGTAAATCACTCCTGCATAAAAGATTCAATCAAGTCTTGGGGAATACATTACTTTAATGATAAAGATACAAAGAGGACTGCCCCGCCCCGCTTAGTTAATTTGCTCTGGCTAACACAGCTTACCTCTCTCAGCTGTCTTTATCCCTCCCCTCCATTTTCCCCCATCCCCTTCCTTTCTCTACCCCACCACACCTTCCCCCCACCAAGCAACCATGATGCAGGTTAGGGGATGCATATGTGCATTGGTTAGGCTCAGATCTAGGCTGCCCCTGGTGGCTATCCAGCAGGCTTTTTCTGGATAAGCATTAGGAGGGCTGGCCAGCTGGTGTTCTCTGGTTGCCAATGTCAGGTTCCGTATGAGTGAAGACGTAAGTGCCACCATAGTCACTAAGTAGTAGCAACTATTAGCCCACCTCAGCTAGCTGGAACTCACATAATAGTACAGTTCTGTTAATTTATTTTTTCACCGTTTGTACTGTAGCCCTATCTTGTACATATACAGCACCACTAGGGCGCATACTGTGTTATACTAATTTCTCATGATTTTCTTAATGCATTGTTGCCTGTTTCTAGATAATACAGCTGTGGGGAGGGGGGATCTCATGGCTGGTGCTGGAAGCACCCAGACTTTCTCAGTACATCAGACTCCTGACTTAGGGAACACAATGCTGGCATACGGCAGCCTAAAGATCATAACCTGGAATACTAGGTGGTTGAATTGTACAAAAAAAGAAGAAAAGTCTGTATCAAGTTGAAAGACATGCAGAGCAACATTGCACTTTTACAGGAGACTCGCCTCTCCGAGCCAGAAGCCAATCGGCTTCAATGTAGCTGGGTTGGACAGGCCTAACACAATGCCTACTCCTCAAAGCAAAGAGGAGCAGCCACTCCTTGCTGCAAGGCCCTCCAACTGCGCATTCACAAAGTAACAAAGGATGCTGAGGGTAGGTTCCTCCTACTGGAGGGAATGCAGTAGCGGAAGCCTATAGTTTTGGGTAGCATGAATGCATCCAATGTCCCTGACCAAGCCTTTTTTGATCTTATATTCCAAGAAATGCCTGGGGGCTCTGCAAGTATTATTATGGGTGAAGACTTTAATCTTGCTCTAAATTCAGTCCTTGACCATGCTGGTCCAGAGAACAGAGGACAGACTCAAGTAGCCAGCCATGTTCAGAGCACTTTTCAGACAGTGGAACTGGGGGACATTTGGCACACATTACACCCCCAGGTGAAAGAATTTACCTACTATTCCCAAGTACATGACACATATAGCAGAAATAAAAATTACGTACCTATCATAATCCTTGATCTTCCTGTATATCTTCACCATTCATCACTGGTGGGTATACGCCGGAGGTGAGTACCCTGTGAGAGAATGTTTTTTTCAAAAAGGGGAGGAGCTGAGGCTGATGTACTACGTGGTGCTCGAGAGGTAATAATAAATAATAATAAAAAATTTTTTATTAGGCGCCTTATCAAAAACCAAGGCGCCGTACAATTCATAAATACACACACTTTAAAATGCAAACACACAATAATAAAATAATGATTAAGAGATCAAACATCAGTTAATAAAATCAACTAATTCAATTTCCAAATGCCTGCAGCCACAAATAGGTTTTTAAGGATTGTTTAAATCCCTCCACAGTTGTGCACTCCTGAAGCCGGCGGGGTAGAGAATTCCAAAGGGTAGGGGCAGCATACTCAAAAGCTCTTGCTCCAGATGTTTTCAAACATACCCTTGGAATCTCTAGCAACCCCTCGTTGGCCGAGCGGAGAGATCGTCCGGGGCGGTAAAGAACCAGGAGCTCTTTCAGGTAGTCAGGGTCCTGTCTGTGTAGGGCTTCGAAAGTCAGTAAACCAACTTTAAAGGTGATCCGACACTGAATAGGCAGCCAGTGCAGTTTGCGTAGAACAGGTGAAATATGACAGGATCGAGGAGACCCCGTCAATAGCCGGGCTGCTGCGTTCTGCACTAGCAGCAAGCGCCGGATTTCAACCCCAGGCAACCCTAGGTAAAGGGAGTTGCAATAATCTAAGTGCGATGACACAAAGGCATGGATCAGAGTGGGAAGATCTCCAGATGGAACCAGGTGCTTAATTCTGGCGATATTCCTAAGATGGTAAAATGAAGATTTGACAACAGCCGACACCTGCGAATGCAGAGTCAGCCCCTCATCAAAAATTACCCCCAGATTATGCACCCATTCAGAAGCCAGGAGTGAGATACCATCGAGAAAAATTCCCGAGGGTAGACCAACCCCCGACCCCCATATCTGGCGACCCGGATCCACCACGAACACCTCAGTCTTTCCTGAGTTCAACTTCAGCCAGCTGGCATTCATCCACTCCTGGATTTCCTTCAGACAGTTGTTAAAAACCGAGACGGCTCCAACCTGGTCAGGTATCAAAGACAGGTAGAGCTGGGTATCATCAGCATAGCAGTGAAACCTCAGCCCATACCTTCTTATAATGTCTCCGATGGGAAGCATGTACACCTCGAACAACATGGGGGAAAGCACCAAGCCCTAAGGAACTCCACATGACAGAGAAGTGGAGTCTGAAGAATAAATTCCTGACACCACTCTCTGTGTTCTACCCATGTGGAACAATGTAAACCACCTGAGGACCATTCCTGACAGTCCACAGATGTACTTCAGGCGCTCTAGCAATACCCCATGGTCCACGGTGTCAAATGCTGATGAGAGATCCAGAAGGACTAAGATAGAATGACTCTTCCAATCTCTCGCCATCAGAAGATCACTGAACACCCGAACCAGTGCTGTCTCGGTGGCCAGAGTTGGCCTGTAACCGATGTCAACTCCTCCTTCACCTCAGTTCTGCACGCCAGAAGGTGAAAGAAAAGGATAGAGAATTTACAAAGGGCAGGGCAAGAGAGCCCAAGAGATAGACAAAAAGAAAGGATATAAACAGAAAAGAGAATAAAGCCGGCCAGAGGAGAGAAACCTAGGGGTCTGGACAATGGGCCCCAACCTCTGGGCATCAAGGAAGGGAAGAGTAAGGAGGAAGAAGAAAGAAGAGAAAGATAGAAAGGACAGAGAGGGAATGGGGTGAGAGACCCTACGACACCCCAATAGAGGTCCAAGACTTCTGGAGGACCAAGGAGAGAGACACTACTGCCCAATGCCAACACCCCGCCTGAGATTTTAGAAAAAGAAGTGCCACACACAATCCTCGATATGGATCAGCAGGCAGAGCAGGCCACGCTGGGCACCAGTCCAGCAGGACAGAATCATTCAGGCGCCAGGCTTGAAAAACGCCCTCTCCCTGGAGAGAAAAGATGGAGGGGTGTTGCTGAAGTCTCCCCCTATCCTTGATTCTCAAGGGTGGGAAGAGAACCACCCGGGGTCAGAGTCTCCTTGCACTAGAGATTCCTCTCAAGAGGTGACTTAAGGATGAAATGTGCCTCTTGCAGAAAAGCAGAAGGGCAGGATCTACACAGAAGAAGGTCCCTCTCTCAAGAGATCTACTAGATCTAGGAGGAGATACTGTCCTAGAAGGACCCATCCAGATCAGAAAGGAAGGGGTCACAACCCCAGAGGAAAACAGGGGGTTTGTGGGTCCCAAGGGGTCCTCCCGAACTCCTTAACCTCGACAGGGATCCTGCCAGGTAGGAAAACCTGAGTTGGTCAGTCGGACCCTAAGAAGGGTCCAGACTGAGTCAGAGGGAGGATTCCCATCAGGGTTCCGAGAAGAGGACCCAGAGGAGTCCCAATCTCAGAATGAGGGGCAAGCAGCCGTACTTGCCCTCCCCCACAGGAAGGTCTCTGTCTCTTCATAGTAGGAGCAGAGAACCCGGAGGTACCAGTAGGACCACGCCTACTACTGGCCTCAATAGGGGGAGGGCAAACAGGGAGGAGGCTTTGCCCAGAGACTGAGGCCCAAGAGGGAATGGTGGGTGGGAAGCATTGATGAATGTGAAGATATACAAGAAGATCAAGAATTACGATAGGTATGTAATTTTCATATCTTCCCTGTATCAATCTTCACCATTCATCACTGGTGTGTGAGTACCAAGCCCCCAGAAGGGGATCTGGCACCTTCCTGAGGGAAGTTCTTCCCTCAGCCCCCTGTGGGGGAAACACAGGGGGAAGGGGGAGGAGACCCTCACAGGAAAGTTAGGCTAGTGACTGGTCAAGGTGAGACGGGGTCTCCCTTTGCCTAGGAGAAGGAAGCTGCCCCTGAAATTCCCGCCTCACCCTATGAGAGAAGAGGCAGCTCCCCCAGAAGGAGGAGGCAAGCACCCTTCGCTGGGCCATGGGTGTTCAACTGCGAAAGGTGAAGCCACACTGTCCATCTAATGCAGATCGCTGTCCCCGCTTAGCCTGGATGCCACCTCATTGGCATCATACGATGCCCTTGCCTGGTACCTCGCAAGCTCTAGGCCACATGCGGAGAGGGCGATGGCTTGCCTGGTTGCCTCCATATCAGGCATTAATGCTAGCACTTGGCCTAGCATCGACCATAGGTGCCTGCGATGGGCCTGATGTGATGCAATGGAAAGCATAAGGTGCGCAGAGGGGAAGACTCTCCTGCCCATTGGTCAAACTCCATAAAGTCTGCCCCCGGGGATCGGTCTTGCCTTGGACTTCTATGACCAGTAGGGGTATCCAGCAGACTCACTTCTGACGTGGGGTGAGGCGAAGCCCCTGGAGATCCCTGGGGTGTGCAATACCTGCGCTGGCAGTCCATCGGGTGGGGAAGGGACTGATGGACATTGCCAGGTACGGTATGATGCTTCCTGGAATGGAACAGGCCAGGCAGGCACCACCAGGTGGTCTGCACTGAATTCACTCAAAAAAGTGCACATCGGTTGTTCAGGATTGCATCTTGCCACCCTGGAGACTTGGAGCTTGACGACCAGCCTTGAAAGGAAATGCTGATGAGCAGTCTGGTCAGCATCCAAGGACAGGTGGATGAAAGAATCCTCTTCCTCAGGGAAGAAAGACAAGGGGGCCGATGAGTCCGAAGACTCAGAGCCCGGCTGCTGCTGTGGCGACAGGTGGAAGACCTGCCCGTCCATGGCTCTGACATAATGGGGGAAGCATCAGCCATGGCCTGGACTGCTCCCAGGTCAAAGGTCCCGAAGGACCCAAGTGGCCCGGGAACTGGGGAGGAGAAGGCAGAGGTAGGGGAGAAAGACATTTCAATGAGTGAGAGCACCCTCTGCCAGTTCTAGGAGACCATGCAGGTGAGCCAGCACCCAGGAAGAATCTGCCTGTCTTCCCAGTAACTGGCTGCTCAACCAGCCTGAAGTGGTCAGGACTGAGCTCTGAAGGGGATTCCCCACTGTGAGGTGACCGGGGCTACATAGGTCCAGAAGGGTTGCCCCTAGCCCCCCGCAACAAGGCCTCCCTCGAAGGAGACGATGGAGAGAAGGAAGGCTTGGTGCTGCGGGTCCTCCCCGAGCCCCAGAGGGCTCCAAGGGGAGACCGCTGCTCCTCACCCCCACTGACTCCGAGAGGGACCTCTTCCTCGTTCCCAATCGCAAGGGCTCCTCCACTCCAGTCGTATCCACAGAGGAGGCAGCTGTCACAGGAGCCCCCTTCCTGGCCCTGGGGAACTGAGCGGCACTGGAAACTGTTTTGGCCTGGGTTCCAGGGTTGTAGATTCAATTTCCACCAGCTGGGAGTCACTACCAACACAAGGAGCCCCTCCAGCACCGACAGCAGCACCGGAGAGACTCCCGGTGCTGCGGACAGTGCAGTGGCCTGCGCCGATTAGAACAACCAGCCCCAAAGGAAGAGGGGATTGGGACAGCGTTGTGGTACTGGACGGAGGAGAGCCCTGGCACTCTGAGGAGTCGGGTTGCCAGTCTGGATCTGCCTCCCGATCATCCTCCTCTGAAGGAGAGACGATCCAGAAGACCTCCAGAGAGCCCACCCCTAAGGCCCTCCTACTCTCTGTGCCGTGGGTAGGTCCAGTACCACCCTCTGCACCACCCTGATCACCAGAGCCGTGAGCAGCTCCAGGATCCAGAGCGGCCCCAATGGGCGGTGCCGAGGAAACCACCGGGCTGGGCCCAGAAAACATAGGCTGTGACACCGGGGGAGCCTGCACCTCCGAGGAGGTGACTGCCAAACCGGTGTCCCTAGCCCAGCCCCCAGGGGGCCTGACTGTGCCTTTGGGGCCGCAGAAGAGGCCTCCACCCAGGCAAGGCTCGAAGAGGTGGGGGCCCCCTCCTTCGTGGTCCATATAGAACTGGAGGAGCCTGGAGGAATGGTCGAGAGACCTGCATCTGGCGTCTCGAGTGCGACGTTGCACCAGAAGGTCGGTGGAGCGCAGTCAACCTTAAACACATGATATTCCAGAACTCTGTGGTCCATGGAGAAGTAAGCGTCGCAATGGTCCACATCGTGGTTTGGACCCAGGCAGGTGAGACAACGGTCATGTCAGTCCGAAATGGAAATTTGCCAGCCACAGGGACACCAACGCATTGGGGACCATCCCGCTTTTAAAGATTTTGTTTTGTCCCTCGAACCTGGCATGACTCACGAACAAATTAATTCAAAACTAAAGCAACAGACTCAGCGTCAAATAAAGGAAAAGGAAAGATCTTACCAGTATTGAAGATCACAAAAATGGTGCTGAGTAGCGGATGCGGTGACGGCAGAACTGAAGCGGCGTTGATGAATCAAGTAGGCCTGAGTAGGCTGCAATGGTGGACTTTCTTTTACAGCTTGCATGCGAGGTAGCTTCACACTCTACGGTGGGAGAAGCAGAACTGAGGTGGAGGATGAGTCGACGCCAGTTACTGGCCAACCCTTGAGCGCCACGCAGTACGTCGGCTTAGAGGGTGGCACTGCCCCGGTGCTGACTCCTCCCCTTTTTGAAGAAAAAAAATGATTCTGTGGGGTACTGCGCCTCTGGCTTATACCCACCAGTGATGAATGGTGAAGACTGATACAGGGAAGATCTGACATTACCTGGGTTTCCTCGGATCTAGTACAGAGAACAAGGGTAGTGACACATGGAAACATCTTAACTTGTCACAAGGCCCCCTGAGAGTGAAGGTTGAATGTTTCATGATGAGCCATATGGATGGCTTGGCCACTAACCTACCTGGTGCACAGGTTACATATATCACTGTGAGGGTGGACAGGCTCATGCCAGAGTGGGAAGAGGCACAGACTGTTGGGGTACATGTTAGCAACCGGTGACGTAGGCAGAGACAAGACCATACATCCTGAGACACAAGTTTAGGAAACTGGGCAGTAGACTCATAAACAGGAACTCCAAAATAGTGTTCTCTGAGATACTACCAATGCCATGCACAGGGCAAGTAAGTCAGCAGAGCAGGCAGCTGAATGGGTGGCTACAGGTTTGGTGCATGGAGAAAAGATTTAGGTCCTTCACATACTGGAGAGCATGCTGAGACTGGAGAACCCTGTACACTGCTGACGGGTTTCACATGAGCCCAGAAGGGGTGAGGGTGCTGACATACAGGACAGAGTGGTGGGAGAGACATTAAACTAGAGAAGTTGGGTAGGTGATGGAGAACACTCCCTGACCCAGCCAAGTATGGGGGTGGGGGTAAAAGGTTATCTGTAACAGGCCTAATGCAAAGGGGGAGAGAAACACGGAACTTCGCTGCTTGACAGTGAATGTGTGAAGCCCAACAAACAAAATGGATGAGCTGGAAGGTGGACTTCCTGAGGCAAGCTATGACATAGAAGGACTAACAGAGACCTCGTTGAAGTAGAAAATAAGGTGGTATGCAAAAGGGGTACAGTTTCTTCAAGAGGGACAGGAACAGTTAGGGGGTAGAGAGATTGTTTGCCATGTCAATAACTGAAGTGAGGACTAAAGAAGGATGGTAACCCTATAGAAAGCTTGTGTCTGGAATTAGACTCCATGGGAACAAAAATACAATTCTGGGATTATGTTACATACTGCCAAATAATATAGGAGATTAGGATTTGGAGCTGGCAAATGAAATTACAAGGGTAACAACTACAGTATGAGACCCATGTTTTTCATGGGGTATTTTAATGTGCCTGACATTGACTGGGAGGTGCAGATAAAGTACTGTTTTCTTATTCTGCATGTCAGGCATGGGACAAGAAAGGACGTGGTTCTTGATATACTACTGAGCAGTGGTGATGAGAAGGTCAGAGCAGTAAAGATGGGGGAGTTGGTGGGTAACAAAGACCAGAAATAGACTGAATCTAAGGTGACGGAAGGAAGCTAATTCACCAAAAATAAGAGAGGACACTAATCTTCAGGGGAGCTTTTTTTATGAACTCATCTCCAGGGTAGCCCCCATTGGTTGCTACTACCCAGCCCAGAACCCAGTATCTATGGCACTTATGACTCCTCCCCTTTTAACCACTTGGCTTACCCCCCCGGGAGGGACCCCATCAAGTGAGGCAGGGTCTGGGAGGTAGTTGGTCCCTCTATATAGGGATCTCCAAAGTAGGGGGGGATGGCCAGTTGCTGGAGCACAAGCCCAAGTATGCCTCATCATCCTGCTGTCCTAGTTTTTTTCTGCTTGTTTCTTCATTGGCTCCAGGGGCCCTTCCCACACAGAAGCCAGTGCTCAAAGAGCATCAAGCACACATCCACACTGTTGTGTGCCACCACATGACACTCAGAGGGTAGCTGCCCCTCCCCCTTCATCCCCAACCGCACTACCACCATGGTCACCCAGGTGGCAGGGTGATAGTGGGGACTGCAACCCTTCCTCCACAAGGAGGGAGAGTATTCTATGGGATGCTTAATCCCCCACCACTGTTGGCCTTCTGATAACTCAGACTCATTTCCAAACCAGGGTTGCCAACACTACGAGTAGTAATGCTAGCACTGTACCAAGTGGCCAGCCAAAGCTGATTTTGATAAGCTGAGAGAGAGAGAGAGAGAGAGAGAGAGAGAGATGGTTGTGGCTAATCTGACAAATACATAAATATGAGTGGGACTTCTAATGCCAACTAGGAGGACCTGAAACAAAATAAAATGGAGGCAGTAACTACTTGTGTCCCCACATGCAGCAAGAGCCAAAGGACTAGGGGGTGGCTTCCATGGTTGTCTAAAGAACTTCAAGGGGAGTTAAGAGATAAACAAATGGAGTACAATAAGTGGGAAGATTCTGGTGACAGAGTGATGAAAGTACAGTACAGGGACAAGAGGAATGCAGGGCTATGACTGCTCAGGCCAAGCTTGGTATGGAAGACAGCACTGTGCAGGGGAATAGTAAATCCTTTTTTTTAACACGTCGGGAACAAAAGAAGGGGCAGAAATAAGATGGGGCCCTTGAAGCAGGGGAGGAACCACTGAGTAAGGCAAGGGTAGTAGCAGAGAACTGAATAACTATTTTGTGTTAGCATTCAATGAGGAAGTCATGGGGCATGGTCAACTCTGGGTGTACTCAAACAAGAAGAGGAGAACAGGCACACTCAATGGACTCATAAAAATCATGATGCTCACTTCAAAGTACCCCAAGGTTTCGACTTTTTAATGCAGAGCTGCAAGTCATGGAAGTTTTAATCTTTCTCAAAGCAAAAAAGGCTGATGGGGAACTCTACTGTGTGCCTTTGTACGCAGTTTTTGCAGCCCTTTATTGAAAAGTCATCTCATTAGGGAACTTTGAAGTGAATGCTGTGATTTTTCAGAGTCTGATGAGTGCCACTGTTTTCCTACTCTTGTTTGAATATATTTATAGACAGCAGGCCTGAGGTGGCAGCGCCACTCAGTTTGCTTGTCACAATGTGTCCTTTCCCTTTGTTCTGCCAACTCAGGGTGGATGTTATGGGAGAGGTTCAGGCCAACCAGGAGGCACTGCTGATTACCCACATATTTGTTGGTAAGTATTTGGAGGGTGTGAATTTGAGAAAAACCTCAGGGTCCCAATAGTATCCACTCAAGGGTAATAGTGGAATTAAAAGAGGTTCTGATTGGAAGACCCGCGGATATCATTCAGGACTTCTTACAGACAGGGACAAAGTCAGCAGACTGAAATGCAGGTAATGTCATCCCACTATTCAAAAAGGGTGCAAGGTCAGATCCAGGTAATGACAGATCTACAGTTATAAGCATTATCTTGGTGATGGCAAAGTGTTGAAGTCAATCATAAAAGATGTGGTGGTTCAGCACATGGATCCAAATGGGTTGTCCATCAGCACACAACATGGTTTCACAAGAGGCAAATCCTGCCAAACCAACCTCATTGCCATCTTTGAGGAAATAACTAGGGAGGTGGATAGGGACCAGGTGGTGGATGCAGTCTATCTGGACTTCGGAGAAGGCCTCTGTCACTATACTGTGTGGAAGACTTATGAAGAAAGTAGTACAATATGGAGCAAAAAGAATGTCCAGGAAGTGGAAAACAAATTGGCTGACAAATAGGAAGCAAAGAGTGGTGGTTGATGGTCACAGTTCAGAGCAGAGGGATGTACTGAGTGGAGGGATCTACGATCGGTCGTCGACAAAAATTTTGTTGAACGACTGTACAGTGAAACTGTCATGTCGACCGCATTTTCAGTCGGCATACAGTTTCTCACTTACTAACATGTTTTCTGTGGGGGGCTTTGTTCCCGCACCCCACACATGAGGGGCTGTGCTCCCTGCACCCTCCCCCACTAAATATAATCAACTCCGAGTCGGAGCTGATTTGGGGAGGGGGGGTGCAAGACCCCCAGAATACAGTGCCGGGGTCCAGCGCTGACACTACAGTGACCTGACGCTGTAGTTGCTGTAAAGTCAGTCGCTGTCGGAGGGGTATACCCTGAGTGGAGCACCTCAGTGGTCAGTGCTAGGTCCCCTGCTTTTTAACATAGTTATGAATGACTTGGAGGAGGGGGTCAGCAGCAGGCTGATGAAAATGTTGAATGATGACACTGAACTGGCATGAAGAGTAGATACAGCAGAGAAAGGAGATGAACTACAAGGTGACCTACACACGTTAGGGGTGTGAGTTTAGATTTCATCTGGATAAATGCAAAATACTACAACTAGCGGTGAGGAATCTGGGTCACATACCCCGAGTGGTGCAACAGTGGACAGCACAACCGAGGAAAACAATCTCGGATCAGTACCTGAGAATACTGATCAGCAGCAACTCTAAATGGGGACCGGCAGTGTGAGACAGCAGCTAACAAGGCAAACAAAATCACAGCATGTATTAAGAGAAACTTCTCAAGTAGATCTAGGGATCATATAATGCTCTTACACATCCTGTATCCTTATATATCCTGTCCCTTCTTGAGTACAATGTGCCTTTGCATCTCCACATCTGCAGATGGGATATTCACACAACACAGAGGGTACAGAGGAGGGTGACCAAGTTGACTAATGGCTTGGAGAAAATGAGCTATGAGGGCCTGGATGGGAGGGAGGACACAAAGGGTAGTGATTATTGGGAAATTATCTGGCATGAGGGAAGTCAACAGTGGGGTCACAAAGGGTTCAGTGCTTGGCCGGGCACTTTTTAACTTCTTTACTGGCAGTACTGGAGATTGCATCAGAGGGACAGCTGCCTATCTGCGGATGATACCAAGCACTCTGGCAATGTTTTTATCAATTAACTTTTATTGATTTAAAGAATATGCATATAACAAAATTAAATAAATATTGCAACAAATACAGTTAGGTACAACATATGTAACCAGCAAACAATCTAAGTCAAAATATACTAAACGCAATATAAATATTCAGTTTAAGTTTATATAATTCCTTTAAATAATTCGTCATAAACTACTAATCCTATAATTAAGCAATAATGCACGACAGGGTGTGTGTTGTGCTGGGATAACGTCACGTCTGGGGTGATTAGGTATAAGGCCGCAGGCCGAGTGCGACAATCACCCCAGAAGTGACGTATCTCAGCACAACAACCTGGAGTGCATTATTATTATATAATGACTCGTTGTCTTTTAAGAAAATGAAAATGTGAAAAATATGTTTAAAATACTTTTTTTCTTCGTTTTTTTGCTAGTGGAGGTATACCTATTGGAAAAAAATCCTTAGTATCTGTGTTGTCCAGTAGGTGGCGCTGCACTTATATAGTTGTGTGTATTCCCTTTACGGTGTGTGCTTGTGCTGTGATTCTCTGCATTTGTTTATTGAGAACCCCCCTCCCCCCGCAAAAAACAAACAAACAAGGGAAGTACTTAGTTGTGTTTCTTTGAGCTGGTCCTGCTGTAGTTCGTGGACTGGCTTAACATTTTTTTAATTATTTATGTGAAAGCCGCAAAGTTTTGAAAGTGGATCGGGAACCGCAGATGAGTTTAGTAACCACGATCCTAGAGCCTGTATTGCGCGCTAGTTCAAATCGGATTACAGGTACTGTAGTGAGGCATTTTGTTCATGGCTTTGTTTGAATTTTCCCACGTTTGGTTAAAGTGGGTGAAAGCAGTGCAACTGCTTCTTCGAGGAACTGGGCGTCTGCGCACTGAGTGACTGTCTGAAAGTGCTCGCGCGACCGCCCAATGTGATGAAAATGCACGTTTGAATGTGACTTTTTCTGTAAAAATGTTTTGTTGAGAGATACGGGGTGGGGAGCGTTGTGCCAGTGTGGTTGTAACTGCTGGTGGCTACTGAGGCGCGAGTGGGGAAAAGAGAAGTGCGCTGTCGATAGAGGATAGTTGAAACGGACCACAGCATGCGTGCAGTGATTTTCTTAACATTTGATGTGGTCATCAGAGGGCTGGAACTAGAGCCGTGATGTTGTGCTGGGATAACATTACGGCTCCAGTCTCAGACGGACCAATCAAAGTCCAAGATTGTTTTATGCCATTGTATAATAACTCTATATTTTACACAGACTTAACCAGTTGCTGTTTACAATACAGATGCCCCTGATTTTCCACTGAGAAGGATATGTGTTATCATAAGGAAGAACAAGGAATAGAACAAGAAAAGTCATGAAAAGCAAAAAAGAAAAGTAAAGAAAGAGGGACAGAATGTCACTAGAAAAGAGAGATAAAAGAAGGTTATTCTGACAGGCCGCCAAGTGCCAAATATTCCATTTAATGAAGAGATTATACAACAACCAGTCCATTAGCAAAAAAATAAAAACAATTATATAAGATTTCCCATTTTGTCAAGAAAGAATATTTTTGTCCCTGTATCAAATGAGCCAGTCTCTTTAACCTAAGAACTTCTAAGCACTCTGTTCGTCAACACTTGGAGCTCTTTCTTCCGTCTAAATTCTTAAACTAATTTTCCTGACTGTTGCTGAATATTAAAGTCATTGAATATTTCTGTTTCTTGGTTCAGTGTTTCTTGTTAACAAGATAATCCACAAGGCAAGTTTCTACACTCATCATTTAGCCAACAGATATGTTCTAATAAAGCTTTAATTTCTGACCAAAGGTTCAGTACTTTGAACAACTCCAAAACATGAAGTGGGTCACATTCAATATTACTACATCTGGCACAGTTAGAGGTGTTTCTAAGACCCATTTTATTTAAGTGCATAGAAGTGTAATACAGGTTGTGTAAAGTTTTAAACTGCACCAACTTTATATCTACTGTTTTGAAAGTTTTCATGGAATGTGACCATATGTGATTCCAATTCCAGTTGCCTAGATTATTTCATGTGTCAGTGACCACCATCTTATGCTTTCTTTATCAGAACCTGTTGTAGCTGGGGCTGGGCTAGTGGCATGGAGGGCTGAGACACTGGGCGTCTTACCTCCTGCCATGCCGTTGACCCGTGTTCGGTAGCGGACTCGGGCCTTCGGCGGTCAGCTGGGGAGGGAGAGGATCGAGCGTCCCACAGGATGCTCTCCTCTCCTGAGGAGGGAGGGTGCACATCCTGTTGCAGCACTACCACCTACAGATGTGTGGGTTGTAGGGCGAGTGAGACATGGGGAAGGAGGGATGCACTGCATATCGCGTGAACATGCACTGCACGCTCACACAGGGGATGTAGTCCAAAATGCCGGTGTCCCTAGGGAAGGGGTAGAACAGCAGCAGCAGACAGAGGACAGAAAAATGGAAGAAAAACACTCTGGCTAGCAGGATGACCATTGACCTCAGCAGGCCCCACTCCCGGTACTCTAGGCTCCTCCTCTACCGAACCTCCCGGCCATGCAGAGAAGCTGTGGGGGGATTGGGGAAAAAGGTAAGTCCTGGAAGAACTGGGGGATGGGCTGGGAGGATCAGCTCGAACGATTGCCAAACAGGCCGAGAGGGGAAAAGTAATAAATAAAACAAAACAAATTAAAAAAGAACCTCTTGTAGCTTCCAAGATTAGATTATAAAAAAGTGGAAATGCTGGGTTTCAATCTTAAGTAAGCCAGAAAGGTTCTAGTATAATCATTAATACTGTATCTGTTGGTAAGGGTCCAATTAGTAAGTGTCTAGTAATAGCCTCAGTGATTTGATTATATACTTCAAAATCTTCAATTTGTAGCTCTTTTCCATTAAATAGGATAGCAAAAGGGATAAAGTTGTCTTCTTTAAGAATGTCTTTTATTGATGCTCCAACCAATACTGGGATTACCGAAAAAAGGCTCGGATCTAGATTTTGTTAAATTTTACTTTAGTAACTTGTACCACCTGTTAATAATGAAGATGTTATCTGCTATAAAAAAATTTTCAAAAGATTAGGGGATTTGGCAAAGAACAGTGCTGCCACATTTAATCTGTAAGTGTCATTTCATTCTGATTCTAATTCCAGCTATCCGGGAATATTATAATGCTCATGGTCTGGCTCTAGCCATTTTGCAATCTGTGAAATCCTACATGCTAAATAGTAATAATATAAATCTGGCATTTTAAGTCCATCATTGCTCTTAGATCTGGACAATCTGAGGCAATGTTGACTGTGAGGATGAAATCAGGAACATAAGGAAGGACCTGGAGAGGCCTGAGAGATGGTCCAAGATCTGAGAGCTGGTCATCCATGCCAAGAAGTGCAAAGTCATGCATGTGGGTAACAAAAATCTAGGGGCAGAGTACAGGCTGGGGTGTGTGACAGTTACAGTGACTTTGATGGAAACGGATCTGGGGATGATGATTTCAAACAACCTTAAAGCATCAGCATAATGCAGCACAATAGGGAAAGCAATGTCAGCATGCATTGGTAGACGGTTCAGCAGACGGAGGAAGGAGATCAAATTGCCCTAGTATATGACCCTGGTGAGGCTGCACCTAGAGTGCCATGTGCACCTTTGAAACCATCATCTAAAAAAGGACATAAACAGATTGGAGTCTGAACAGAGGAGGGCGACCAGGATGACAGTGGGTCAACAAGAGAGAAAATATGAACAGATATTGGAAAGCCTAAACATGTACTTACTGGAGACCAGAAGAAAGAGAGGGCTACAACTGAAACATTAAAAAGGAATCTGTAACTTTTACTGTTCTGTTCCATTATCTCAATCCTCACCACCCAATTAAGCACTACGTAGGCAGCGTCAATTTTTCCTCTTGCGAGAAACATGCTATTTTTAAATTTTTCTCTACAGCAGATACCTCCGATGCAAAAGGACATTTTTTCTTAAGCAGCGGTCATGCTTTGAAATCTCATATCCCAACGTATAATGTCTGTGCCTACCAAGCATGCCCAGCTTTCACCAGTAATGGAGCAGTAGCTATAGCAATAGTGTAAATGCGACAAGTACTATTAGCCCATTTGAAGGCATTAAGCTTCTGAAAATTAAAATCTACTTGGAAATAGGACGTCTTTGAAAACAGTTGGTCATGGTGTTCCCCGTGTCAGAAAGGCTGATATCTCCTTAGTTACTACATGTAAAAAATAGAAAATTATGGCAGAAAAAGACCCAAGAGCTAGCCATACTGCCAGTTTTCCTCTCTATTCTCCCATGACCTATTGTCAAAAAAGGTTTTTACCTTGAGATCTGCCCCTCTCTTCCCCAAGCTGACCCCCCTCCATTTTCTACTCCTTCCCTCTTTACCCCTCCTTCTGCTGCTGTGAGCACCCTGTATCTCAGACCTGGCCCCACCCAATTCTTTCAGCAGTCTGTTCCATCGTTCCAATACCCTTTCAGTGAAGAAATGAAAATTACATACCTACCGTAATTCTTGATCTTCCTGTGTATCTTCACCATTCATTACTGGTGGTGCTGTTGGCGCCACCCACAAGCCTGATGCACTGTGTGGCGCTCGCGGGTTGGCCAGTAACTGCTGTCGGCTCCTCCTCCACCTCAGTTCTGCATGCCAGAGAGATAAAGGAAAAAAGTGATAGAGAAAAACAAGGGCAGGGCAAGGGAGCCCAAGAGACAGCAAAAGGAAAGGATGTAAACTGAAAAAGAAATAGGCCGCCAGAGGACAGAGGAAGAGGAGGACCTGGGAGGTTATGGGCTGAAAAGGCCCCAGTCCCTGGACAGCCAGAAGGGCAGGAAGGGAAGAAAAGAGAAAGACAGAGAAATTAAGGGGACAGGAAGGAGAGGGGGATCAAAAACCCATCCAAGACACAGCTGGCAAGAGCGGATCTTCCAGGAGGCAACAATCCAACTTGGGAAGATTCTGAGGAGAATCCGGGAGAATCCTGATAAGATGGAGAAGGTCCCCCTCTCAAACCTTTAACCCCTAGGAGGATTCCCGGCCCCTCCCCCCATTACCATTTATCAGGAGAACCCACGGGGTTCCTTGGGGGGAGGGGAGGAGAGGGGATCCCAACTATTAATGTGTCCCTCCCCGAAGGGGAAAGAGACAGCAGAGGAACAGAACAACAAAGCAGGGGTGGAAGGGAGTTCCAGTCAGCCACAAATGCCCCCCATCCCAGGGGACCCAAGGGTCAGTGCACCCACAGGGGATTAGTCAACCCCTGAGATCAGACCCACGATAAGGGGAAGGGCCCACCAGATGTCCCTGCATTAGCCCAGACAGAGGCCCTACTGGCCCTCCTCCGAGAACCTCCCAGAAGTCTCCTAGGAGGTCACAAGGAGAAGGGAGGGGAAAAAAAACCCAATGGATCCCTGTTGAGGAGGGCAAGCAGGGAGGTGGCACGGCCCAGGGACTGAGGTCTTGTGAGGGGAAGGTGGGTGGGATTCAGTGATGAATGGTGAAGATACACAGGAAGATCAAGAATTATGGTAGGTATGTAATTTTTATATCTTCCCATTGTCAAACGTCACCATTCATCACTGGTGGGTGAATACCGAGCGCCCTCGAAGGGGGCCTAGTAAATCCCTGAGAGGATAGCATCCCTCAGCCCCTCCCCTGTGGGGAAAATGGGGGGGAGAGAGAGACCCTCCACTGGCTAGTTAGGCCTGGGACTGATCAGGGCGAAGCAGGGTCCCATGTCCCTTGGGGGAAGGAACACGCCCCTGTAATTCCCGTCTTGCCCTGCGGGAAAAGAGATGGGTCCCCCAGAAGGAGGAGGCCAGTAACCTATGCCAGGCAAAGGGTGACAACCTCGAAAGGTGAAGCCATGCCGTCCGCCTAATGCAGATCGCTCTCCCTGCAAGTCGTGAAGCGACTTCATTGGCGTCGTACGATGCCCTAGACTGGTACCTTGCCAGCTCCAGACCTATAGCAGAGAGGGCTACGCCTTGCCGGGTAGCCTCTGAATCAGGCAGTGATGCTAGCACCTGGCTCAGCATCGCCCACAGATGCCTGTTATAGGCAGTGTGGTGTGCCTGATGCAAAACAATGGAAAGTACCATCCATGCAGAGGAGAAAACTTTAGGTAACTTTAGGAAGTGTACAGGACTCTTTTGTAAACTGGACTGTTAAAGACCAAATGGCATGTCTCTTCCTGTATAAAAATAAATATTTTACCATACCATACCAACTCTCTGCCCCAGACAACAGAACTCCGCAGAGTCGGGATCTGGGGGTCAGTCGTGGACCAGACGTCTATGCCCAGTAGGGGTGTCCAGATGCGTCAGTCCCGAAGTGGGATGAGGTAGAGAGCCTGGTGACCCCCGGGGTGCACAATACTGTCTCCAGCAGTCCATGGGGGCTGGTGCTGTACAACACCTCCTGAAAGGGAATTGGCCAGGAGGGGACCACCAAATGGTGTGCCCCAAACTCGCCCGAGAAGGCTTGCATCGAACGCTCGGTATTTTGATGGGCAAAATAGGTGATATGCAAGTCTCTGACTAGCTTCGCTAGGAAGCACTGATACTAGGTCTGATCAGTGTCAGAGGATACGTGGACAGAAGACTCCTCTTCCTCAGTGGAGGAAGATGAGGTGACTGAGGACCTTGCAGAGTCAGACTCCAACTGAGGAGGGGGAACCGGTCAAAAGACCAGTTCCTCGATAGCCCTAATGTACGGGGCGAAATCTGCAGCCCAGGATCTGAACTGTTCCCAGGTCAAAGGTCCCAAAGGACAAACATGGCCTGGGAGAGAAGGAGCTGGAAGCAAAGGCACAGGCGAACCTGTCACTGTAAGTGACATGCCTCTGCCAGGGCTGGAAGACCCAACAGGTGATCCTGGCATAACAGGGAATCCGCAGGTCTGTAAAGTCACTGTTCTGTTGAGAAAAGTAAAGTGGTCAGGACTGAGCCCTGTAGGAGAAGCTTCCCTATGAGGGGACTGGTGCCACATGGATCCAGAAGGGCGGTCCCCAGCCCCACCCAATGAGGACTCCCTCGAATGGGACGAGGGAGAGAACCTGGGCTCAGCACTGCAGCTCCTCCCCAGGTCCCGGAGGGGTGTCACTGCTCCTCACCCCATCCACTCAACCTCACTGACTCCAAGGAAGACCTCTTCCTTCACACCCTGTGCCAAAGAACCCCCCAATTCTGCAGACTCCCAGAGGAGAGTCACAGAGGAGGGTGATTCGGTCTTGATAGAGAGGATGGCACTGGGGACAACAGCCAATCTCTCCTCCAAATCCCAGACCACCACCCCCGCAGCAGCGGGACCGCCAGGCCACACCTGCCTCATCGAGCTGCCGTCGGCTCAAGAGTTGGCACGGGCCGCAGTCACCAGAGCCGCAGGAGGGGGGTACCTGCGGAGGCACAAGAGTACTAGGCTGTGGAGAACCCTCCAACTTCGAGGAGTCAGGCTGCCAGTCCAGATCAGCCTCTGAATCATCCGGCTCCAAAGAGGAGATGATCCAAAAGATCTCCAGACCGGCGGCCCCACACCCCTCGCGGCGCCACCCCAATCACCGGAGCCATGAATGGCTCCAGGATCCGAGGCGGTGCCAACAGGCGGCACTGAGGAATGCCCAGTGCTGGGACCCACAGCCGGGAGACCCGACAACGGGGGAGCCTGCACCTCCGAAGAGGTGACTGCCAGAGCGGTGCTCCTGGCTCAACCCTGAGTGGAGCCAGACCAAACCTCCAGCATTGTGATAGAGACCTCCTCCATAGCAAGGCAAGAAGAAGAGGAGGCCCCCTCTTCATCGGACCATGTAGGCCCAGGAAGGGACCCAGAGGAAGGGCCGAGACTCCTGTGTTTGGATCGACAAGAGTGACGCGGCCCCCTGAAAGTCGATGGAGCCCTGCCGACTTTTAACGCACAGTGCTCCAGAACGTGGCGGTCCATAGAAAAGCAGGCGTCGCAAGTGCCCATGTGGTGCTGGGGTCCAAGGCAGATAAGACAAACATCATGCTGGTTGGTAACAGAGATCTGCCGGCCGCAGGGACACCAACACATAGGAGGCCGGTCCATTTTCTTAGAAGAATGCTTCTTTTCCCGAGGACCACACATGATGCGACGGTAACTAAGAAAAAATGACTTACGACCGACTGGTTCAGCTGCCCCGGAGAGTTAAGAGTTAAACCCTATGCAAATGCACAGGTCGTTGAGCTCGAGCTCAGTTTTCAAACCACTGCCCTCGGTACATTCTCTGTAACTGACCAGATTCTTACGTAGCTACTAATAAGAAATGCCAAATGGCCAGAAGAAAATAAACCATAACTATAACTAACACCCTGAGGGTTAAATACACACAACAATAGGGCATAAAGACGACTCAAGTCACTGATCCCAGAAAAAAAAACACGTACTGGTGGGTAAGGAATTAACAACTGGAGTGCAGAGACCCTGCTTCCTAGGTTTCAGAGGGGAGGCAGGGTGGGTGGTCAGAATACAGCAAAACTCCATTAGAAGAAACAAGATTACTATGGCAAGTAATCTTTTCTTCAAACAACATGAAGTCTTGCTATATTCTGACAATATGCAGACTACCAAGCAGTGCCCCATGGAGGTGGGCACAGAACCTACTTATGGAATAGGCTCTGCAATACTGCTGTGCCAAACCTGGCATCACTCCTGGCCTGGGTGTCCAGGCAGTAGTGCCTGGTGAATGTGTGAACAGTTTTCCAGGTAGCTGCTTTACAGATGTCAAGCAGAGGGATATCCCTGGCAGCTGCTATGGAAGCGGCTATCCTTCTGATAGAGTGAGCCCTCAGGCCCACTGGTGGATCCTTACCTAGTTTGCCACAGCAAAACTGGATGCAAGCCACAATCCATCTGGAAATGGTTCTCTTTGTGGCTAGCTTGCCTTTACCCACCTCACCATAGGTAAGGAACAACTGAGTACAGTCCTTCCTATGGTCTTTTGTTCTGTCCATATAATAGCTGATGGACCTTTTTACAGCCCTGCTATGCAGCCTGCGTTCACCTGAACTGGAATGATCAGTGAAAAAGACAGGCAATGTTATGGACTGCTTCAAATGGAAGTCCAAGACTACTCTGGGGAGGAACTTCCTATTAGTTCTTAAAACAATCTTGTCCCTGTGAGGGGCAATGTAGTTGGGTTCTACTGACAGGGCCTGAAGCTTACTGATCCTCCTGGCAGAGGTGATGGCCACCAAAAACACAGCCTTCCATGTCAGGAATTTGAGTTCTGCTGAGGACATGTGTTCAAAAGGGGGTTGCATAAGCTGCACTATGCAGATGTTCAGGTCCCAAGAATGGGTAGGCTCCCTGTGAGGAGGGTGAAGATGGAGCAACCCCTTGAGAAACTTCTTAAAAATAGGATGGGCAGCTAGGGAAGGGCCCTTCCCAGCTGACAAATAGGCAGAAACAGCTGCCAGGTGCACCTTCAGGGTGGCAGGATGCAGGCCTAGGGATTGAAGGTGAACCAAGTAATCAAACAGGACTGCCAGGCCGCCTCCTGTGGGTTCATGTCCTTCTAGGAACATCAGATGGAGAATCTCTTCCATTTGAAAGTGTAAGTCCTCCTGGTGGAAAGCTTCCTACAAACCCTAAGGATGTCCAGAACTCCTTCTGAGAGATGCAGGCCTGCATACTCTAAGTCTTCAAGAACCAAGCCTTGAGCTGGAGGGACTTGAGGCTGGGGTACAGAATCCTCCCTTGGGAGGATGTCAGCAGGTTGTGCCTCTTGGGGAGGCAAATTGGATTGGCCACCCAAAGGGACAACAGCATTGAGTACCACGGCTGTCTGGCCCAATCTGGAGCAATCAGAATCATAGTTGCTGGCTGAGCCCTGAGTTTGATTAGGACTCTGGGTATCAGAGGGAATGGAGGAAAGGCATACAGAAATTTGCCTGACCACTCCAGAAGCAGTGCATCCAAAGGCACTGAGCCCAGTGCTGGGGGCCTGCAACAGAACTGGGGAAGCTGATTATTGTCTGGGGCTGCAAAGAGATCTATCGCTGGAGTGCTCCATCTTCTGAAGATTGTCAAAAGGATTTGTCTGTTCAGGGTCCATTTGTGATAACCCTGGTTGATTCTGCTGAGAGCATCTGCCAGGATATTGTCTTTCCCTGGCAGGTGGACTGCTGATAGGGAGATGTTTAGGGAGTAGGCCAGACTCTAAATCTTCATGGCCTCTGTGCACAGCACTGAGGACCTTGTTCCTCCCTGTTTGTTGCTGTAGTACATGGCGGTGGTGGTGTTGTCTGTTCTGATCTGCACCACCTTGCCCTGTAGCATCTTGGCAAATGACTGAAGTGCTAGGAACACTGCTCTGAGCTCCAGCAGATTTATGTGCAGGAGGGACTCCTGCTGGAGTCATCTTCCATGAGCAGTGTGTTCCCCCAAGTGAGCTCCCCACCCTATTAGTGAGACATCTGTGGTCAGCACTACTGAAAGAGCTTGTTGCATAAAGGGCACTCCTGCCCTGAGGTTGTCCCTATCTTACCACCACTGTAGTGCTTGCAGAAAAGTGGCAGCTACTGGTATTAGTTTGGACAGAGAATCCCTCTTCTGAGACCAAAAGAACCTCAGGTGGAACTGGATGTCCCTCATCTGAAATCTGTCCTCTGGACTACTGCTGTGGTAGCAACCATGTGGCCTAGGAGCTGTAGGAAGTGCCTCGCTGGCCGAGTAACCTGTAAACAGAAGGACTCTGCCAACTGAACCAGGGCATCTGCCCTTCCTGGAGGCAGGATGGCCTTTACCTGAATCGTGTCCAGCTCTGCTCCTATAAAATCTAGGATCTGGACAGGTTTCAGAACTGATTTATTGAGGTTCACTAGGAATCCCAAGGATTGGAGGGTATCCTGTGTGAAGGTCAAGGCTTCCTCTACCTGTTGGGGGGAGTGACCCACTACGAACCAGTTGTCCAGGTAGTGATAAACAGTGACTCCTTGCCTTCTCAGATCTGCCACTACCACTGCCATGCACTTTGTGAAGGCCCTTGGAACAGATGTCAGTCCGAAGGACATGGGTCTGAACTGGTAATGACCTGAAAGCAGTCTGAATCTGAGGTGCCTATTTTCAGGTGCGACCCAGGAGATTACAAGGAAATATAGAGACATGTTCAAACAGAGTAACACATAGCATCAGGTAAACGAAATTTACATTTCAAGGTAGTAAGGATTGTACATAGCTTCATGAGACAGTATATAGACATTTCATGGATTTTGACTGGGCAACAATTTAAAATACATAGAGGTGGGATATTCAAAGGGGTTGCACATGGCGCAACACTGGTGCACCATGCGCAACCCACTGATGCACCCTGACGCGATATTAAGAAGGGGATATTGTGCCACGCAGATCCCGATGCACCAGGGCGCACCAGTAATGTATGTGGCGCAAGTGCAGGGGGCGTGCCCAGGCATATTCTGCACATCCTGATATTCAGCCTGGGATGTGCGGCGCATATGCTGGAGCAACCCCTACTTGCACCGCACACTGGTGCTCAAAGTTGAGCCTAAAAGAAATAGGAGCAAGGGCTGGCCACCCACAGGTGAGCTGCTGTATTGCAGGGCACGACACGGCAGCCGCCAGCTGTGGGTGGCCACCCGAGCCCAATCGCGGGCATTGTGAGTGATACGATATCCCTGGTGGTCTAGTGGACCGCTTCCAGCCTGATCACGTGCATAAGTGTAAAGAAAAACATTTTAAACTAACCCTGGTGGTCCAGTGGACCGCTTCCAGCCCGATCACGGGCATAAGTGTAAAGGAAAACAGTTTAAATTATCCCTGGTGGTCCAGCGGTACCCCCTCCCCACTGAGACCCGCCACACTTCCCCCCCTCAGTCAGCGGCAGGCAGCAGCTCCCCACCCGCAAGCCGCCTGCCAACTGACTGCGTACAGTATGACTATACGCCCATTGGTCCATTCACATATCTGGACTGTGTAGTACGGTACCGTCTGCACGCCCATTGGCCCACGCTGTGGACCAACAGGCGTACAGCCGTACTGTATGCAGTCAGTCAGCGGGTGGCCAGGCGGCTTGCGGGTGGGGAGCTGCCGCCCGCCACTGACCGGGGTGGCAGGGCTCAATGGGCGGGGGGGGTACCACTGGACCACCAGGGATGATTTAAACTGTCTATATTTATACTTATGCCCGTGATCGGGCTGGAAGCGGTCCACTGGACCACCAGGGTTAGTTTAAAATGTTTTTCTTTATACTTATGCCCGCGATCGGGCTGGAAGCGGTCCACTGGACCACCAGGGATATCGGACATGATTTTACTTATGCTTATGCCCGCGATCAGGCATTGGGGCACTTAGCCGCGATGTGCAGAAGGCGTCGGTCCCCGACGGCTGTAGCCTGGCAGGGTGCCATGCGCAAGTCATCGGGGAGCGGCGCACCTGTATGCAAATGGGGCCATAACGTCATGCTAATGGCCCCAGTTGCGCCTTGCATGCATTATGGCCCCATTTGCATATCCACCGCTGAATATCGTGGTTCGGGAGGCCACGTTGCCATATTCAACGGCGCTGAACCATGGCGCAGCACTGTTGAATATCGCCCAGTCCATGCCCTGGCGCATCCCAGTTGCACTGCACCTGGCTTGCACCCCTGCCAGGCACATTTCTGAATATCCTACCCATAAAGTATCAAATGAACAGGCAAACAGAAAATTAGCAGGTATGGCTGGCCAGAGGAACCAGCACAGGAATGCTGGAAAGTGCCAAACAGAGATGGCCAGAGACAAATGTCCTGCTAGCAGGAGAGGTCATTAGTGCAATTAAGAGCAGTTGCATACTGAGGACAGCTGCCGGGGGTGGTCACCCAAAGGTCTGTTATTGCAATACAGGCACACTCTCTTTTGCAGGACACTTTGCTAGGCAGTACTGTTTTCCACAAAAACATATCTCTCTCTCTCTTCCAAAGTGCACATCTGTGGGATGTGTCACACACTTTAAACATTTTCCACACATTTCCATTTCCAAAGTGCATATCTGTGGGATGTGCCACACACTTTGAAATCCTCCTGGTGCATGATCTTTGCCCAGGGAACAGTGGTGCCCATCCACGAACCACTTAACCCTACCCGAAACTCCAGATGGTGTTCCTCCCACCCATTGCCCCAAACAGCCTCTGCCATTCCTTCAGAGTTACACCAAATTAGTCTCCTATCCCCAATGAATTGCTAAAGACTCCCAACTTTAACTTTAAATTCAGCACAGTTGTGATGAAAGGGGTTCTGACCAGTGTGATCTAGCCTTATCTAGGGCACACACACCTCAGACAACTCCCTCAGAGAACAGTCTCAAATTCTGTACTCACAGATTAGTTGTTCCTTCCTCCCAGTCATGGAAAGAACAAAAAGCACCTTTCTTTCTCTGGTAGCTGTCAGATTCTACTCACTGTTCTTCCTTAAGGCAGCTGTGAACTTCAGGGGATTGCCCCTTGGATCCACAAGAATTGCATTCCTGTGGCCAGCCCGTCGGCGCAGCGGTGGGATTTCCGCTTGCGACGCCGGTGACCCGGGTTCGGGAACGGACTCGGGTCGCTGGAAGGGTCGGCCGGGGGGAGAAGGATAGAGCGCCCTATGGGCTACTCTCCTTCTCCAGGGGGGAGGGTGGGTTGATGCTCGGTGCATGAGTGACCACCGGCGGAGGCTGGGAGTCACACAGCTACCGGCACACGAGGACACTTTGGAGGTGGGACAGGACGTCATGCGTCATTGCACGTCCCGCCTCCCAGAAAGCGGAAATGGACGGCTGGCCCTCTATGAAACCCGCCAGCGGCTTTGATTAGCCCCAGGCGGTCCTCCGACCTATCACACGTCTGCGGGGTGTTAGCTCCCCGCATCCCCACCATGGGGGGTAAGCCACGGGGTATCGGAGGGCTCGAGGCCGTTCTGGGGGGTGGAAGCCGTCGGCCCGTGACCGGGCTGATACTCTGGACGACCGACAGCTAGGAGGAAAGAAAAAGCAAAATGCAAAAAAAAAAAAGAATTGCATTCCTGCTCACTCCCCCTGGAGTGAAAGTAAAGAGTCCTGCAGGGAAACTGAAGATTTTACCAACAAGAGTGAGAAATACCAGGGCTCCCTTTGACAGAGCCCTAATGGCAGACCTCCTGCCACTCTGACTGCCACACTTGAACTTACTGATGAACATTCTAAGCTCCACGAGAGCAGCCGACTCTAAAATGGTTATGCTGCTGTGAGAGTTCTAAATGACATAATCATCCTTCTCACAGGCTAGCCGAATAAACAATGATGTCATTATGTAGAAAGCCCCTAATGAGCTTCCCACCAGCTGCCTTTTCCTACCTGCCTAAGACTAGTACTAATGGAATTCTAGTAACCCGAGGGGACTGGGTTGTTATACATAGTTATGTCAGCACCACCATGTTGTGCAAGGCTGACTCTGGGGCAAACTGCACATGTGCGAGTATAACGCATGCGCAGTACTGTAATCGCTGCAGTATTACGACTCACTCCAGTACAATGAGAGCACCGCATATTCTTTTCACCACTCTTGCCACTCCTAAAAGCTCTCCACAGCCGTACTGGCTCTGATAAGAATTTGTTCTTTGTGCTAAGGAAGTACACTGAGTAAAACCCCCTTCCCTTTTGCAAGGGGGGGGGCAGGCTCTATTGCTCTGGATAAGAGCAGGGCCTGTGCCTCCTTTTCTAGCAGCTTTCTTTCTGAGAGAGAAGCTGCTCTGAACACTCTTGCTCTTAAGGGAGGGAAGGATTTGAAAGTTAGAGACAAACACTGACCCACTGACTTCCAGGACCTACTTGTCTCTGGTGATTTCTTCCAGGACCCACTTGTCTCTGGTGATTTCTTCCAGGACCCACTTGTCTGTGAGGATTTCTTCCAAGATCCACTTGCCTGTGGTGATTTCTTCCAGGACCCACTTGTCTGTGGTGATTTCTTCCAAGACCCACTTGTCTGTGGTGATTTCTTCCAGGACCCACTTGTCTGTGGTGATTTCTTCCAGGACCCACTTGTCTGTGGTGATTTCTTCTAGGACCAACTTGTCTGTGGTGATTTCTTCCAAGCCTGGAAGTAATGAGTCAGTCTGCCCCCCACAGGTACTTGGGAGTCAGCCTGATGAATGGAATCAAGGGTTCTGTTTCATTTGTGGCTGGGCTTGACCAGCCTGGGAGCCACGCCTGGAACCCCTTCTGCCCTTAGCCCTGTAATAGTCAGCCGGCTGGGGGTGGTATTGCAGTTACTGAGGTACAGCTAGGGCCTGGTAAGAAGGCCTGGTGTACATAGTCCTACCCTTACCTCCCCTTCCATAGGGCCTGGAAGAGGGAGAGGGCATTTCCTTTGCTGTATTATTTATAAAGGTGGTTTTATATTCATCCATCTTTTTCACGTAAGCCTGTTTGTTCACCAAACAAGGAGTTGTTCTCCACAGGAAAATCCATGGCCTTAGCCTGGGTGTCCTGACTCAGGTTAGTGGCCCCAAGCCAGGCACATCTCCTTAGGGCTACTGTGCCAGCCATCCACCTGGCAGCAGTGTAATTAGTATCTGCTGCCATTTGAAACTGATACTTAGAGGATTCCAGACCCAATCTAGCAGTTTCAGCTCGGTCTGAGGAAATGCTGGACGGAGCCTTCTCTGATATAGCCAGTACTGAGTGCCATAAGGCTTTCTGATACTTGGCTGTATAGGCCTGATAGTTGGCTTGTCTAATTGCTAAAGAAGCAGACAGGTAGCCTTTTTTTGCCATGCTGTCAATTTTTCCGGAATCCTTTTCAGGAGGCTGTGAAGCCAGAAGCACCTTAGCCCTTTCACAGGCTGCCTGCTGAACTATACCCTGGTGGTCAGGGCGAGTAAAAAGAAACTCAGCGCCTGCCCTTTCCAGCTGATACTTTTCATCACATTTCTTGTCAATGGGAGAGACAGTATTAGGTGTTTGAAGTATAGCCATAATGTCTTTCTTGAACAACTTCTACAGAGAGAGTAACAACTTTCTATTGGGTGTCAACCCCATCATCTCCATGTACTCAGCTTCTTCTTCTTCATCTTGCACCTCCTCAGTGGCTACAAGATCCAAAGTCTCCACAATTTTTCTGACAAAAGATAAATGTGAGGAATAATCCTCAGTAGGTCTAGGGGGTGAACCAAACTCCTGTTCAGGGGAGACTTCAGGTTCAATACCCTCATCTACCTCAAACTCTTTTAGTTCCTCATACGCCAATTGTTCCAGGAGTGGAGGGGGAAGGGGAACAGAGGTACTTGCTTGCCTTGTCAGGGCTTGAGCAGGTGGCTGAGGGGGGATCAAGCCCTGTAGCACCTGTATAACTTTTAAAGCCTGTGCAATGTCATCAGGTGAAGGCATACTGGCAGATACTGTAGTAGCCCCTTGTTGCATTCCAGCAGGGGTCTCAGTGTGTTTATTCTTTTTTTTTTATTATTTATTTATTTGCAGGCACCGGGGAGTCAGCTGGTTCAGTGCCTCTTTGGCCGGAGTTTTCACCCGTATCAGGTGTGGTATGAGAAGCCTTAGCGGTTTTACCTGCAGCTTTCAAGGGTCTGAACTGGTCAGAGCCCGTGGCACCCTTTTTCAATTTTCTTTGCAGCCTTTCCCAATGTTTTTCAAGTGTCTTTTGAGGGAAAGACTTGCAAATATCACAATCAACAGTAAGGTGTTGTTGCCCAAGGCAGATAACACATAAGTCATGTTTATCTGCCTTGGCAAACACTTCAGAACATTTAATACAGTTTTTAACCCAGTGGGTCCTGTTTTCTTGTTAGTTTTTTTATGACATCTTCAAGTTAAATCTGAAGAAAACACGAACCGCAAACAGTAAATATAAAAATAAAGTTACTGGTTGCAGTCAGTTCCGGAACTGACAAAAATAGTTAAACTTCTAAGTTTCAGTCAGTTCAGAAACCGGGAACCGGGGTAAAAGAACCGATAAACTTAGTTCAAAATATCCCAAATTTTATTTTATTTTTTTATTTATTTATGTGCCTCGGCAGGGGTGGTCTTATGGTCCCCCTTTCAGATCCCTCCAGCGGCTCCTGCACCGGGCGTCATACCCGAGTCTCAACCTCCTCCCATCTCCCTCTATATAGGCCACATCGCGGACCCCATAGCAGAAGACCAAGGGGTCAGGGTCAGAGGGAGCTCCTGGAGTGTCTGGTACAGCACCACAGGTGGATCCTCACAAGTGCCAGAGGATTCGGCCAAGTCTCCCCGAGTTTCTCCCCTATGGTGCTGGCATGCAGGGATGCCAAGGATGTTGTAACGCAGGCCCCATGTGTCGACATTGACGCTTGCCTGCACCATATCCCCCATTACTCCGCCGACTAGCACTAGCCAGCCACTGCCAGGAGCCAGCACCTTCATGGGAGTCCCTCCCACCCTCCCCAGAGAAAGAGAGCAGTCCCAGGATGCTCAACCCTTCTCCCCTCTGGCCGACCCACAGCGACCCGCATCCGCTCCCGAACCTGGGTCACCTGTGTGGCGTAAGATGTGGCGTCCAGACCCTCAGCACCACCAGGCCAGAAAATATTTCAAAATTAAATAAAAATAACCCAAACTGTAACTGAAACACTAAATAAGAACTCTGGTTAAATTTAACAAATCTCAGTTCCCCTGCAGTTCCTGTGAACCCCGAAAAACCAAAAACAAATATAAATACACTCAAAAGTAAGGTTTTAAAATATATAAACAATAAACCAAGGCAGCAAATGGAAAATATCAAGAAATACTTAAGTATTTAATGAGGAAACATGTCAGGAACAACTGTGAGAGGAAGAGATCTCCAGGGTGTCTTGACTTGCAGGCAGAGAGAAAACATCTGAGGTATTAGAATACAGGCAATTGGCCAATGCAGCATTTGAAAATGGCACGAGCTAATGGCATTCTACTCATTAGCATATGTTCCATTCTTTCCGGGGCAGTACTGTCTTACAGGGATACTGCAAGAGTTAGGAATACTTGAGAATTCCTGGGGTGAGAATGCCCCCTTCCAGCAGTGGTGTTAGTCACTGTCAAAAGGTTAGGTGTGTAGAAATGGAATTACAGCATGCCACATAACCTCTCACCTTATCTAACTTTTCTATGCATGGGCTGTGCAGCTATCCTCTGTTTTCTATACTACTATAAATCCCTTCTAATCCATGGTTTCACTAACCAGGGGAAAATACATTTTCTACTTATCTATTTTTGTTTCCACCTTCACACACACACACACACACACACACATTATATAGCTAAGTGTTATGTCATAGTCTGCTGCAAAACAATCTGATTTTAGGGAAAAGCTTTGGCTTTAGTGCTGTGTGACAGTGGTTAACTGAATTTTATGTTATATCATTCTGTGATTTACAAATGCACAGTCGTTATACCACTGTGTGTTATGTGAATTTGAACTGTGCATTTTTTCTCTTTTATCTCTGTGTCTATCAGTGATGCTTTATAAATGTTCAAGGTTAAAGTGCTGCATATTTTGAAACTGTTATCTTAGTCATCTACTGGAAAAAAAAAAAGCAGCATGAACAGAGAGTCAGAAATGTTTATAACCATTCCTTATATGTTTGCGTTTCATATTAACAATAACTTCATGACATTGATGATTTTGATAACAGCACTGTCACAAACCCACTCATGAGGGTCAGATCACTGAGCTCACAGTGCCCACCCCTAAGTGCAATCCATGACGGGGCAGGACAGGGATAACCTCCTCATGTCCTTCCAGAGTGCTCACTGGGTTTACAACTGAACACTCGCCACCAGGTCCCAGAGTATCCCTCTATACTTTGGATCAGGGCACAATACCAGTCTTGAGTCTTGTGGCCAAATATGAACTCTTTTTCGTGGCTGTTACACACAGGAGGAAGGCCTAGGTGTAACGCTCTCATTAGGGTAGCAGCGCACCACCTGATTTGGTCTTTGGCCTACAGGACATGCAAAAGCCCAGTTCACACCCCTGGCAGACTTGTATGAGACTCTGTTATTCTCCCAAAATCCGTCCGGAATGTCTCCACAGACCCTTTTAATTTGGTTGCTATCCGTGACCCTTCTAAACATAAACAGTTGTCACAGATTTGTAATAAAACTTCTACAGTCACACATACAATATAAGGAATCTCACGCAGGCAGAATTCTTTAGAAAAACAAAAGTCTTTACTAAAAATAATTAAATAAATGCAGTTACAAGAAAAATAAAATATATACTAATTTAGGTTACATTATGGAAACAGAGTTGGAAAGTACACAGTATAAACGCCCTAAAACTGTTTAACTACGTCTCTACCTGTTAAAGTCCAGAGAAATCACTGCTTGCAAAATCTCAGTCTTTGTGTTAGCTGCTGGGAACTGTGTCCTGTTTTGTTCAGGGGAAGAAAATCCACACAGAATGACGCTGAGTGACTGTGCTGAGAGTTTAACTATCCTTCTGAAAAATGCAGTGTCATCAATTTTTCAGATATAAGGAAACCAGCTTATTTTCCCACCAGTGACCCACAGCATGGTTTATGACAATTCAGAATTAGCCTCTTTGAAGTCTCAAGTACTGACAACACACTGGAAGTGAATTTCACACAGTACTGCTAGAATGGTCCTTCCTGGCGAATACATCCTGTTCCCTCATAAAATGTGACATACTTGTAATAGTTACTGAGATCACAAGCAGTCTGCTTCTGTAATGCATGTTTATGGCACGTAAATGTCTTTTGGCACATTTCTGTCAAAAGAACCTGGGAATGAAAATCTCCTTCCCTAGCAAGCAGGTGGCCTTCGAGTGAAAAAAACTTCAAACCCCTTAAAAAAATCTAGTCTTTTCCTATGTCTTGAATTAACACTGGCATGGGCATACACAGAAATCCCATAAAACAATATATAAGAGAAATACATATTGCAAATAATGATTGGCAGTTGGCTAGCTCGCAACACTCCTCCCTCCTAGACTGAATGTGTGGGAATCCATCCCTAGCATGGTATGAGTTTCACAAATTCTGTTCATTGCTCTAACTGGCAAGATAGCCTGTCTGCGTTGGCATTCGCCAATCCGGTCCTGTGTTTAATGGTCATATCGTAGCCCTGTAAGGCAATGCTCCATCTCAAAAGATGACCATTCATTTTACCCATCTGTGTCTGCCACATCAGGGGGTTATGATCAGTCTGTACCTCAAAGTGCCTCCCGTAGAGGTATGGCTCTAACTTCTTCAGGGCCCATACCAGTGCAAGGCATTCCTTCTCGACTGTGGAACAGGCCTGTTCCCGGGGAAGCAACTTTTTACCAAGGTACACTACTGGGTGATCTTTCCCTTGGTTAGAGGTCTGACTGAGGACTGCTCCTATCACCACATCTGAGGCATCTGTCTGGATTATAAATGGCTTACTGTAGTCAGGACTGGCCAACACAGGAACACCGCACAGTGCCTGCTTTAGCCGTGTAAAATCTCGTTAACAGGCTGTTTCCCATTTTACCTTTTTAGGCATTCTTTTCTTTAGCAGGCCAGAAAAGGAAGCTGCCGGGGTACTGTAAGTTTGTACAAACATATGATAGTACCCAGCGGTCCCTAGGAAACTCCGAACCTGCTTTTGGGTTTCCGGCCTGGGCCACACCTCCATCACCTCATCCTTGGCTTGATAATGGCAAAGCTGCTCCCACCTTACTACATGTCCTAGGTATGCCACCTCTGCCATGGGCACCTGGTACCTTTCAGCCTTGACAGTGAGCTCTGCCCTCTGTATTTTGCCCACTTCCCTCAAGTGAGACAGGTGTTCCTTCCAGCTGGCACTGAAGATGGCAATATCATCCAGGTACGCCACGGCATACTCTTCAATACCATGTAACACCTGATTCACCAACCTTTGGCAGGGGCGTTCTTCATTCCAAAAGACATTACCCTGAACTTGAATAATCCCACTGAAGTGATGAGGGACAACCTCTCCCTAGCACTGTCAGTTAACTCCACCTGCCAATACCCTTTTGTCAAGTCAATGGTGGTGAGATATGTCGTCCCTCCCAACTTGTCTAGTAGTTCATCCATCCGTGGCATTGGGTGGGCATCAGACTTCGTGACTGCATTGAGTCCCCGATAGTTTACATAGAAATGAGTAGAGCCATCCGGCTTGGGAACAAGGACTACGGGAGAGGCCCAGGGACTGTGGGATTTCTGGATTACCCCTAAATCCAGCATTTCCTCCACCTCCCTCCTAATGTCCTTTAGGTTGGCCTCAGCCACCCAGTCGGCTGTCCGTTGGATGCTTGTGTTCCTGTGTCTATGTCGTGTGTTGCTATAGGGGTACATCCCGGCTTGGCCGTAAACAAAGGGGCAAAGTCCTCTAAAACCTCCTTCCTTTCCTGGGACTGTTCTGGGGTCAACCGGGGCAACAGTTTGATTGCTTCCACAGAGGACTCCTGCTTGCTTTCCTCCAGTAAGTCCAGTAGGGGGTCTGCTCCGTCCGTCCCCTTCCCAGGTCCTGCCCACTCAGCCTGCAGCTTATCCTTCTGGTTAGGACCATGACTTCCTGACCTACACTGCACGAGCGAGCTCTGGCTCTGCTGTTGTAGCAGACCTTTTGCTTCTGCTGGGCGACTGAGAGATTGCTCTGGGCTGCTTCCATAAGCTCCTTCAGCTTTGCTCTAAACTTTGGGACATATTCAACTATGGGTATTCCCTGGGCAGCGTGCTTGCCGTCCCAATCTTCCCGGACCAAGTCTAGGGGCCCACACACTCTACGTCCATATAAGAGTTCAAAGGGGGAAACCCTGTCTACTCTTGGGGCATCTCCCTGTATGTGAACAACAGGTGGGGAAGGTATTTCTCCCAGTCCCAACCATGCTGTTCAGCAAACGCTTGAAGCATCGATTTTAGGGTACCATTAAACCTTTCCACAAGTCCATTGGCTTGCTGGTGATAAGGTGTCGTGCATCTCTGCACTACCTCACACTTCTCCACTTCATCAGATCTGACATAAAGGAACTCCCTCAATCAGTGATAACCTCCGGCAGAAACCCGACAAGGGGGAAAATACCTAGCAAGGCGTTGGTCATTTTGTCTGTGCTAAGTGAGGAAAGGGCAACTGCCTCTAGGTATCTGGTGGCATAATCGACCACTGTCAGGATAAACCTCTTCCCGGAGGAGCTGGGAGAACTCAAAGGTCCTACAGTATCCATTTCTACCCTCTGGAATGGTTCCTCCACAATGGGCAAGGGAATTAGGGCAGCTTGGGTTTTACTACTTGCCTTCCCTATTTGTTGGCACCGGTGACAAGACTTCAATATTTTTTCACCTGCTGGGTGAAGTTGGGCCAATAGAAATTCTGGGCCAAACGCTGCGTGATGCATGCGATTCCCAGATGTCCAGACATGAAGATGTCATGAGCAATCTTGAGTAACTGCTCAAGGTACCCCTGGGGAACGACAAGCTGCCTGTCCATCACCCCTCCCTCTGTCCTTACATCCTGCATATACAACAGTTCATTGTCCCAAAATACCCTATGTCTCATGTCGCCTCCCTGTGTCCCATCAGATTCTGCACAAACCCTCAGCCTCTTTAAACTAGGGTCAGTCCTCTGAGCAGCTGAAAAATCCATACATTTTCGCAAGGCATGGGACTTGTCTTCTTCAGTTTCTAAACTAGGGTCCATAGCTCTAGCATCTGGTCATTCAGGGTCAGTGCTATCCCTAACTGTTTGACCACTGGTTACCCCTCCATCCTTAGAGTAACCTTCTGTAGCTGTTTTGTGAACTGCTACATGAGGAAGTCCTACCCCCTTTCACTATTCTCCATGTCCAGAGACACAGGCTGGGGAACCAGCCTCCCACTGTTTTCCAAAGGGGCTTCTATGGGGTCCAGGGAACTACAATTGGCCTTTGTCATCTGGCTGAGGGCAACCGTACATACCACCCACTTCTGGAGATTGTTCCCTATTTTCACAGCCAGGGCGAGATTGTCTGCCACTGCCACTTTTTGCACCGTTTCTCCTGTCTCACCCCAGTCCAAGAGAACGCTAGCAAGTGGCAGAGTTTTCTCCTCCCCAGTGAATCCCCTTACTGTTATGAACTGGTTAGATATAAGCTGTTCAGGCTCAACCAAATCCCTTTTTTACTAAAATAAGAGATGCCCCCGTGTCTCTTAATCCATAGGTGTGCACTCCATTTACAGTAACTGGGTGTACGTGCTCTCTCATATTTGTCAGCATGCTTTCAGGGATACAGAGTGCACCCAACTCTGTTCGAGCACCACTTTGCCCACTCTGTGCCTTTTTATGACACTGTCTTGCAAGATGCCCTGGCTGTTTGCAAAACCAACAGTCATAATTTCTTTTATCTGAGAAATCCTTTTTTTGTAACCTGGGCCTTCCCCTTTTCTGTGGAGGCAGAGAGGGTTTTAGCTGTCCAGAAGGCATACGTTTCCCCTTCTGTGCTGCCATGCCCGCCCCACTCCTTTTCAGAGCAGGCCTGCTTCTGGAATAGTGGTCCAAGAGCTCAGCAGCTTGCTGTGCTGATTTTGTGTCTTGGTCCTCCAACCAGGTTTGTAGCTCTGCTGGGCAAGCCCAAAAGAATTGCTCCAAAAATACAACCTCCTTAATTTTCTCTACAGAGTTTGCTTCCACTCCCTCCCACCAACGTTTCAAAAACTGACGTTGCTTTGTGGCAAGTTCCTCGTAGCTCATGTCAGGACTTCTTCAGAGTTTACAGAACTTAACCCTGTATGTTTCAGGAGTTAACTCATACTTTTTAAGCAATGCAGCTTTAAGTTTCTCATAATCACTACTGTCCTGATTGTCCATTTGACCTAACGCTTGATGACCTTTCCCAATAAGTAGCAGGGATAGCTGGAAGCTCCAGGACTCCCTGGGTATTTATGTCTGAATACAGACCTTTTCAAACAAATTCAAATATGCATCCATATCCCCCCCCTCTTTAAATTCATCTATTAATTTAGAATTTAACTTGTACCCCAGTCCTGGAAGTCCAGGTTCACCCGTCACTTACCTCCTGTGGCACTGGTCATTGGAGGTTTTAGCTTCTGCAGCTCAAATTCTCTCTGGTGCTGTTTTTCTCTTTCCTTGGCCTCTCTCTGAAGCTGTTTTTCTCTTTCCTTGGCCTCTCTCTGAAGCTGTTTTTCTCTTTTCTCGGCCTCTCTCCGACGCTGGTTTTCTTTTTCCTGCATTTCCAGCTCGAACCTCCTCTGCTCGAATTCCCTTTGCTGCTGGGCTTCAAACATTTTCTCCTCGAATTCCAGCTCCATTCTCCTCAATTCTAGCTGCAGCCTGATCCAGTCTGGCTCAAGCATGGTGGTGACCTTCCTCTGCTGCTGTGGCTCTGGGTTCCTTCTGGTCTCACTGTCTGCCTCCCTGGGGCTAGACTCTGCGATGGACCCTGGCACCTCCATGCCCAGGCTCTGGTCCTTTTCAGTCACTGGCCATGACTCAAGGTTCTGGGCAGCCGCTAGCTCATCGGCCACCACCAGAGCCTCCACAAGGTGCTTTTTGGCTCACCCCTCACACTGGACTCCTCTTTCCAGGCACAAATGCTTCAGATATTCTGCAGTGTATTCCCTGTAGATGGGAGTCATCTTCTTCCCTAACTACTGTTACACTAGCTTGCACCCAAGAAAAAAAACAAAACAGGTAGGGAACTTGATACTGTAACCAAATTATATATATTTTTAAAATCTCTGCCTTGATTGTTTGTGGACTGTTTTCAGTTTAACAATCTGATACACTGGACTTGGAATCGAGCCCAACTGTTATGCCTGTGGCCACCAATCTCTTGAATCGCAATGCAACCAAATCTATCGGATCCCAACGCTGTGCACCAGATCTGTCATGAACCCACTCATGAGGGTCAGATCACTGAGCTCACAGTGCCCTCCCCCAAGTGCAATCCGTGACAGGGACTGAGGAAAACAGGGATATCCTCCTTGTGTCCTTCCAGAGTGCTCACTGGGTTTACAACTGAACACTTGCCACCAGGACCCAGAGTATCCCTCTATACTTTGGATCAGGGCAGAATACCAGTCTAGAGTCTTGTGGCCAAATATGAACCCTTTTTTGTGGCTATTACACACAGAAGGAAGGCCCAAGTGTAACGCTCTCTTTGGGGTAGCAGTGCACCACCTGATTTGGTCTTCGCCCTGCAGGGCATGCAATAGCCCAGTTCACACCCCCAGCAGACTCGTATGAGACTCTGGTATTCTCCCAAAATCCATCCGGATTGCCCCCATAGACCCTTTTAATTTGGTTGCTATCTGTGACCCTTCTAAACATAAACAGTTGTCACAGATTTGTAATAAAACTTCTACAGTCACACATACAATACAAGGAATCTCACACAGGCAGAATTCTTTAGAAAAACAAAAGTCTTTACTAAAATAATTAAATAAATGCAGTTACAAGAAAAAGAAAACATATACTAATTTAGGTTACAGTATGGAAACAAATTTGGAAAGTATACAGTATAAATGACTTAAAATCCAAACAGAATGATGCGGAGTGACTATGCTGAGAGTTTAACTATCCTTCTGAAAAATGCAGTGTCATCAGTTTTTCAGATATAAGGAAACCAGTTTATTTTCCCACTGCTGACCCACAGCATGGTTTATGACAGTTCAGAATTAACCTCTTTGAAGTCTCTGGTTCTGACAATAACACACTGGAAGTGAATTTCACACAGTACTGCTAGAATAGTCTTTCCTGGTGAATATATCCTGTTCCCTTATAAAATGTGATATAATAGTTCCTGAGATCACAAGCAATCTGCTTCTGTAGTGCATGTTTATGGCAGGTAAATTGCTTTTGGCACATCTCTGCCAAAAGAACCTGAGACTGAAAATCTCCCTTCCTGGCAAGCAGGTGGCCTTCGAGTCAAAAGGTCAAACCCCTTGAAAAAATCTAGTCTTTCTCAATGCCTTGAATTAACACTTGCATGGGCATACACAGAAATCCCATAAAACAATATATAACAGAAACATATATTGCAAATAATGATTAGCAGTTAGCTAGCTCGCGACAAGCACTATGTGATATTTTGGTTTGAATATTTTTGTCATATCTTGGTTTGAAACCTGGGACCATCTAGTCTCTTGAATCAGGCTAATCTCTGCCGCCCCCCCCTCCCCATACAAGTATCTTCAGATAATTGGGCAAGCAAAGGATAAAACTGCTGGCAAGATTGTATTTGTATGTGAAAATGTTTGTGTATATGAATAAGGTGATGAGGATGGTTTGAAGTCTAAGACAGCAGAAAACAGAGTATATTCAAGGTAGAGACCTTACAGTAACGAAATTAGGAATTGCATAATGAGTATGCAGGATAACATAATGGAATCAGTTTACACAGTCTATGCATTTGTCTTATGAAAGTACAAAGGGGTGTTTTAATGCAAAAGTACGATGTGGTATGAACTAATGTGATTAAACCTCTACTGTACATACCTACTGAAATCATTCCTTCAGTGGTACGGAGTCAAGGCAGCTGTCAGCCTGCCACAGTATTCACTGGCTTGAAACTAGTGAGAGGGGATGCACCTACCTAACTGTGAACAGAAACAAGACGGTTCTCCTTCGGCTGTTAATGTTTTCTCATTTGAAGTTACTTATAGCTTTTTCGTTGTTGGCACATTTGTGCCATCTCAGTTGCAAGGTAGTCCCAAAGTATGGCATACCCCTATTGTGTAAGTAACAGGTTTTCTTGTGCCATACTGCTTGTTAAGCATAACAGGTTCAGATTTTTGTTTCTTCTGTTTTTTTCTTACTCTCCTTCTCTGAGAAGGGAAGGGGGACATGTTTCCAAACTGAGGTGCCTTACACTAAACTGACTCATTACGGGTTAAGCTGACAGCCTTGTGTTCTCAGCCGTAGCTCGAGAAGGAGTGACTGGTTGGAATGCAGTACACTGTAATTCAAACACTTTTTCCTCTCACAATGAGTTTTAACTAAACAGGGAAATGAAGTTTATATTCTGAAACTAACCTTTTAATTTCAGCATCTTAAGTTTTACCATTTTATCATAAATGGGATTCCCATGTTATTGTGCATCTGTGGCCTGTAGTCTGGACATGGCATTGTGTCTCGGGGGGGCGACCACCCCTATCCTTTGATTAGGTACTCCATACTAGAGGTTTTTTTTACATGTCTGAGTCATTTAACTGCCTCAGATGCTGTTTGTATTGTTTTTCTGGCCACTTCTGCAGTCTGTTTGATTTTATGTAAATGGGATTACATGGTTAAAGCCAACTCAAAACAAATTAATTCCTTTAGCAGTGGCAATGCCCAAGCCAATTTCCTTGCAAAACAAGGAGCTCAGAGATGGGAGCGCATGGACCTTCCATACACCCCCATAACCTGTGGCAAGCTTCCCTGAAAAAAACAAAACAAGCCCCTTTAATTAACTGCTTTACGGCAGTAGCTGATTCCTATAGTTTAAGTATTAGCATTAAAGAAACTGCAGTTGTCATCCAGAGACATACACAGATACTGTGATAATTACATTATATGTATTTCCAGTAGGCACTGTGGCAAGTGGTTTCACGCAAATCAGTTGAAACTGTTGAAAGATCTGAACTAACCTACAAATGAGGGAGGGGCTGAAGCCCTCCTCTTGTTTTTCTTTTGTCTTTCAGAAACTGACACTGGGTGCCAGCATATGAAGGGGATCTGGCTTGCCACCTGTCACATTCAGTACAGCCACCACTGCAAAGTGCCTATCAGTGATGAGGTAGTCATGTTCCACGCCGAATGCCTTGCTGGAAGTGAGCCCTCTAGGGGGAGATCTACTGTTATGGTAAGTACATAATTGTTCTATCTTCTTCAAGGATATTAGAGTTGCACCTCCATCTTCAGATTGAGTAGTACTCTGAATTAGTAGGAAGGGAGAGAAGGCTGTAGTGATAGTATAATATGTTGATTATTGTGACTCCATTTTGTATTATGTGACTCCATTTTGTATTGTGTGACTCCATTTTACATGCTGCTTCATTTAATTGGTGTTTTGCTCTTTAGATAGCCTCATTATTATGTTTTGCTTCAGACAGTGTATTTTGCTGACTTGAAGGTCGCATATTATCAGGCAACCTGTTTTTGTAGTTTTGTTTAAACTTCTGCTTAGCTCATAGTGTTCTAGGCACCGGCCAGTGTTTGGAGCACAGTGACCCAGCAGGTGTGAAATTCTGAGCAGTCCTTATCGGTGAATTTGCAACATCCTGGAAGCCCGGCCAGCTTCTAGAATGTGGGAAAATAACACAATGAAGGCTGCACTGGTTATTTTAGCATAGAATAAGATATAAATGTAGCTTTCTCAATGCCTGGTTTGAAGCCTCTCCTGCAGGTGGACGATCGCTGTAGGGGCCGTTCCCGTTCGAGACCCTAGCCAGGCTGACAAGGGGCTTCCCAGCCATTGGAAGAGGGCTTGGATGATGCTTTATTGAATCGGTGATGTATCATGTTTTGCTTAATTGAAGTATATATTAATGCTGATAGTAATATTGCTAATGAATGAATGCTAAAGTGTAATCATTAATGCTGACAGTGACATTGCTGTTACATGAAGTGTAATTATCTTTTGCTTGCAATAAATTGTGCTGATGTGTGAATGCCAAGTGTGATTATTCCTTTGTGACTCTTCGATTAGGCAAGACAAAGGCATACGGAAACCTCCCTTTCCAGGAGAGGGAAAACGCATTTCGTCAGAAAACTCCAGGCCCTGGAACAAGTGAGCAGAAATGTGGCAGTTTTGCACTGTGTGGGGACGCAAGAGAGTCCAACTCTGGACAACCCCATCTTTCGAATAGGTCATCAACCACTGAGGTCAACAGTTCACATCTTTTTTTTTTTTTTTTTTAGTGTTTGGTAACCGGGAAAGGCCCACTAGGCACACGTGCCTGTTTTCAGGGGCGACCTGGGAGCACTGGGTGGTTAAGTGACTTGCTCAGAGTCACACAGTATGCAAGCAGAGGTAGTGAGAATCAAACTCAGGTCTGGTCTGCTAGATGTATCAAGCTTGTTCACACCTCGTTCCTCTAACCTCTAGGCTATGCTGCCATCCTGGACTGTGACCTGCTTAGCTTGCCTATCAATGATTTTGGATGCCTGGAACATGTACTGCCAATAGTTCAAGACCCTGTTCCAGAGTCTAATATCACACTCTCACTGCTTCTCTGCACAGCAGGTAGGAATAAGTCTCCCTTGTTTGTTGATGTAATGCATCACACTGACACTGTCCATCAGTATTAACAGAGGACCTGGGGACAAGTGGTTCTGGAAGGCCTGGAGTCCATATAGGACTGTTCTCATTTCCAGAACATTGATGTGCAAAGCCATGCTCCACCTGGCTCCACATACCTTGTGTCCGTAGACGGCCTAGGTGAGCTCCCCAGCTGGATCCCGAAGAATCCGTGGTGAGGATCTAAAGAGGAGAAGGAATCAAGAACGGAACTCCCCAGAGCAAGTTGTTGCATTCCATCCACTGCTTGATCCCCTTGCGCAAGGGGGATGTGACTAGAACATCTGCTATCCATAAAACTAAGGATTATGTAACAAAATATGATCCAAGGCCATATGTTGGCCAAGATGAAGTGGAATTCAGACTTGTTAAGCTTGGGATCAATAAATTAGCTATCCCTACAGCAACTCTGTTTAATTTTTCCTTGTGCCATGGAGTCTTCCCCAATGTATGGAAAATGGCAATTATAAAACCCATCTTTAAATCTGGTAGCAGGTTGTGTATATTTAACTATCAACCAATCTCATTACTATTTCCACTATCAAAGATTCTCAAAAGAATAATTATTGATCAGATAATGAATCATCTTGAAAAATATAATTTGTTAATTAATTCACAACACGGATTTAGAGCAAAGCATAATACAGAAACGGCCTTGTTGGGGTTCACAAGCTGCGTGCAGGGTGCCCTTGACAAAGGACGCTTTGCCGCAGCAATATTTGTGGACCTCACCATGGCTTTGATCTTGCAGATCACTCTTTGTTGCTGGACTCCCTTTCTGATTCACATTTCTCAACGGATGTGATAACTTGTTTTGCAAATTTTTGAGTAACAGGAAACACAGAACCAGAACAGAAGGGAATATTTTGGAACCCCAGTTGATCCAAGTGTGGGGTCCAACAGGGTTCGATTTTAGGCAATCTTTTATTTAAATTTTTTATGAATTCTTCACCAGATACATGTCATAAATCTATAATAACATTTTATGCGAATGATGCAGAGGTATTAATCCATGACAGGGTATGGGTTTACTGAGCATTAATCCATGCCGGGGGGGGATGTTGGAGTCAAGAAGCAAAGCCGAGTGACTTCAACCACCTAGGCGTGGATTAATGCTCAGTAAACCCATACCCTGAAGTGGGTTAATCCTCTTATAACATGGGCAATGTTATGTTACAGTTTTACCTAAAGAAATAGTAAAATAAAGCCCTGTCAACATGCAACTGTGGGTATATCAGGGATTAATCAATGGTCAGATGACCTGTTTGGATGATTCAGAAGACAGTATTTTTGGAACCCATGTTATAAAGTGATTTATAGCACTGGGGTTTTACCTGATGATGCCCTGAGGGATGTACAAACAGATTTTGATCAATTTCAAAAGTGGCTGTTGGGAAGACGTATGGTACTAAATAAAAAAAAAAGGCTATGATTTTTACCGGCCCTAGAAAGAAAAGAGAATATGAAGTCCCAATTGTGGACTTGAATGGGGAAGTGACTGAGATGGTCGATAGTTTTAAGTACAGGTATTTAGGAATCATCTTGGATTGTAGTTTATCTTTCGAACTTCATGTTAGCTACTGTACGTCATAAAACCTGTACACCGGAGATTAGGGCTTTTGTTTAGAGTTTGGCCTTATTTAGTCCATGAGTTGCAAAAAATATTGCCACAGTCTACTCCTTAGTGTAATGGATTATGGGCTAATTATATACACGGCCACTAGCGAAAGAATTTTAACAAAGTTAAGGGTAACATACAATAGTGCCCGTTGCTTCATGACAAGTCTTCCAGCTAGAATTCATCATTGTACCTTGTTAAAAGCATCAAATTCTCCCTCTCTGAAAAACAGAATCAATATAAGAAGGGGTACTTTGCTTTTTAAAGGAATACAAGGGCTTTTACCACAAACAGTCCAGTCAGTGTTACCTAGCTTAACAAACTCACAAGGGACCAGGTCCCAAAGTAAATATACCTTCCGAATACCACTATTTAAAGAGACAATCAATCAAAAATCTGTATTGTATAGGGCACCCTCATTTTTAATACAATTCCAGATGAAATTTCCAATTGCACAACTGTTAGATCATTTAAAAATAGATTGAAACAGTGGCTTGAAACATTGAATGAATGCACTTGTTTTTAAATGTACTATATGTGTGTTATTAAGTGTTGTTATTTGTCATATTGTACAGTAACAATTCTGTATGTATTGTCTTTCATTAATTTTGTATAATTTTTTTTCAACTTGTTGCTTGTGAAAACGGGCAATTTTGCTCATCAGCTAACAAGTATAAAAATTAAACATGAAAAAAAAAATCTGTTATAGCTCATCTGTCAGCTCGTCTCACTGAACTCTCAGGGTCCACTGTGGAATCCACATGTGTAGCCTGGCCACTGGCACTGTAACAAGACTGCGGCCATGAGGCATAGAAGGTATAGAAATGTCCTTGCTGAGACATAATGGCTGTTGTACACCAACTGGGCTTGAGCAACCAGGCGGCTGGCTTTGTCCTGAGGCAGGAAAGCCGATCCCTGGGCTGTATAAAGAACTGCCCCTATATACTGCAGTTGTTGACAGGGTGTCAGTACAGGCTTTGGTATGTTGACTTCCACCACCACAACTCTAACTTCGTTGGTCCACTTGTATTTTCAGCCGCTGATACCAAAGCGCACTCGCAGTTCTAAAATGCAGCCGAAGCACCTGGTCATAGTTCAACTTTCATACTGGAATTTACACAAGTAAGGGCGCTCATTTTTAGAAATGAAATACTTTGCCAAGTTCAGCTTGCTTTCAGCTATCAAAAGCAGTGTTTGGCTAAACTTGGTCAAAACGGACTGAAATCGCGTCCATGGACAAGCCTATTGGCTACTTTGGCAGCATTTTAGAACTGCAAACTTGTTTTGCACGTGCTTTGGTATCAGACGACCGCAAATATGAGCATCCGACGGAGTCAGATTTTTTCAGTAAAATGGATTAAAACTAGTTAGGGATTTGAGGCAGCCATTTATTACTGTATTCTGGATCCAGTTATACACTACTGCACGGGATGCAGGTACTTTTCTGAATTTGGCCACAAAAGTAAGCAGAAGGTGGACAGTGTCCCTTTAACCAATTAGCTTAAGGTCACACGTAAACAAATGATTATGGTGGGATTAAAACCAGGAAATATGGGTTCACAGTTCTGTGCTCAAACCACTAGACCACACTCCCTCCCAACAGTTGTTAAACTGCCTTTTAAAAATTACAGTTTCCATGTGAATCACTAGCTGAGTTTTATTCTGTGAAAGTGATGCTGTATGTATTGAGGGCAATAAGGCACCCCCTTGCCAAAACCAGGATACTGGTACAAACGGGCTCCAAATTTCTTTCTTTGGTTCTTCACTTGTTTTACATCACCTTGTTTCAGAAAGCATAAAAATTGACTCTGACAAAACAGAATCTCTCTTACCATCACCAGCCACATAAAATCCAGGGAACTTTCTGAAATATGTGCTCTCAAAGCGTGCATGGTCGCCATGTACAGTGCGCATAATGGATGGCCATGGCTGCCTGAAGACCTAATCAAAACACAAAGCAGTAAACATTTATTACTTATTTTGTAGACAAACCTGGATCAAATAATACATGTAGACTGTACATTTTTAAGGGAAGTAGGTACCAAAACAAATTCTTCAAAGTCCCTCAAAGTATAATTCATATGAAATACCAAAATCCAATCAACTAAACATAACAATGTTAGTGTGGCTCAGCGGACAATGCTCTCACACTGGGGTCAGAAGATTGTAGGTTCAAGTTCCACACCAGCAATTTGTGGTTAAATACTAAATATTGATACTGTTGTGCCCTGCAGTGCAACAAACAGGAGGGGGACCCTGTTGGACGTGTTAAACTTTCAGACAAGGAGTTAAACTCATATCCACTCTACCAACCTGAGGGGGCTATCCAGGTGGCAATTAAAGACTACACAGCATTATTCAAGAACAGATTAGGGGGCTACCCCAGTTTATGGACCAGCATTCCCATACACAATTATTCAATGTGCACATGTCCATGGCTATGTGAGGAATGTTGCTGCCCCATTTCCTTCCTACTATTTCTGCACTACTAGTATCCATGTATGACAGACAATATATAAAACCAGCTTCAGTTCTATAAGAAAAAGCAAAAGGCTGACACGCACGTCAGTTCTAAAAATCTGAAAAAGATCACAGTGATTGTGATGGAGCAAGGTTCTGACCTTATCAATCTGAATGTATGCCTGACACCAATTTCTAGTTAAAAAGAGAAAGGCAGCAGCCGGTCTGGTGGTGTGGAGGGCTGAGGCACTGAACATCGTACCTCCAGCCACACAGGCTAAGCGTGTTTTGGAATGAGCATGGGTTGCTGGAGGTTAGCTGGGGTGGAAGAGGATCGTGTGCCCCAAGGATTGCTCTTCTCTCTTGGGGAGGGGTGGCCAAGTGTCTTGGCCGACGACCAGCAAAAGGTAGAGATCAGCTGCATTTCTTCACTACCAAAAAGAAGTTGTTTCCCCCGACCCTCCCCGCTATCTCACTTCTTAGGTGCACCTACTGTATACCCCTCTGTCATCAGAACACTCCACAGATCTACAGGAGCTTTCTCCAGATTAGTCAGTCCATCCAGCACCAGAGGCCTGTGACATATCCCAGCATTGCAGCCTCTTTCAGTGACCAGGGGAAGCAGGCTGTTGGACGTGATGGAGGCTGGGAGGTGTGTTCAAGGTGTTGGAGGCACAATTATGGGGCACAGAGGTCTGCTGGCCATCATCTGATGCAAAGGGCTGGCATTTCCACTGTTCTCTAACCAACACCCACCCACACCATAAATGCTATGACACCAGACTTCATAGGAGGTGCTGTTGAGAAGGGTGCATTTACTTTCTCACTTGGCATCTGAATGCATAGTCTCAACAGCATACCCCAGACTTCCATGGTTAAGAGGTAAGGGTTTGGGCTCCTGATGTAGACCTGGCTCCCCTGCATGGTAGTGCAATGCACGTACACTGAGGGGGACACTAGTGGTTTCCCACCGTAATTCCATATGGGAGATCAGGGTCTGTATCCAAACACAGCTCCCCCAATGGGTAAAAGGAGTATCAGGCACACTACAGAGGAGGCTGAGACTCTGGAAGGAGGAAACCACTTGCTGTGCTGCTTCTGCATGTCTTTTAGTGGGGATGTGAAGGAGCACTGACACTGTTTACAATGCCTCCCTGGCCCCCGAAGGCAGACACTGCATTATGGAGGTAGCATCCTGATAGGGAAGTGGGAGGGCTAGTGGGACAGGAGCACAACAGCATGACACACCCCAGTCACCCACGCTTGAATGGTCTGCTGGGTACTCTGAAGATCCCACCTCACACTGGAACATGGAAAGAGATAAGGCCCCTGTGGAGGAGGAAAGGAGAAGTAGAAAGCAGCAGATTCACTCAGAATAAATAGTGCATTATATATTTATACAATACCAGTGGAGCTAAAAATGGCAAGATAAAAAGTGATACTTTACCTCACTCACAAGATATCACATTTAATACAATCAGGATGAGTTTGTAAAGTGTGTGATAAAAATTTTATTTTGAGTGAAGAAGTGTTCCAAATGAAGATAAGGGACTTATCTTCAATTGTAACACGATTTGGGGGACTTTTTTAATTTCCAGACAGGCTGGGTTACATACTGGAACCATGAGGTAGTTTGGGAGAGAGGGACATATATTTTTTTTTATAATTACTGGCTCTCGTTTTTTCCATATAGGAAAACCGCATTGTAATTTTGTGGTTATAATGACGAACACACGCACGGTTTCCTTTGTACTGGGCATGCACCAGCTCCTGCTCTTCCCTTCCCCCCGTGGCTGCCACTCCTTACGCTGGACCGTTCACCATCCGCAACTCAGTGTTGGCAAGTGGCCTCAAAAAATCATGTCTTCAGTTTTATACAGGGCTGCTCCCAAAATGAAAAAAAGTAAATGTTAGTTCGGTGAACTACCATGCGCTAGCCGTGAACTTCCTCTTCTCTGCCATCCCGTGCCATCCTGCTCCTCAATGCTCTGCATTTCACTGAAGTAGGAGTTGTCAGTAAGTTATTTTTTTAAACAAAAATATGACTGGGCACAAATGTTTATTTTCAGTTGGAAATTAAAAAAAAAAGTAAACACTGCTTTACGTCAGGGGCCGAGCCACCACAGACCACGCTGAAACCCCAACGGTCCGTGGCTTGGCTGCATAGAGATATACATTGATTCTGTATAATTGTTTTGGTGAAAAAATATCCCCAGCAATTATACAAAATAAAGGATGGGTAGGTGGCCAAAACTCGAATTTTACAGACCCCTCAGTGTAGGATGCCTTAATAAACCCCTCAAATATGTGACATCCCACACCTCGGGGGGGGGGGTCTGTAAAATCCTCATTATAACCACCTACCCACCCATTATTCTTTATATTATGTAGTCCCCCTTCCCGGTGTCTAGGGGTAGTGTGGTATTCAGTCAGTCGGGAGGGGACAACCACAATGGATACTATAAGCTGACTCATATTGTGTACTTCTGGACCAGGGGTGCAGGTTTCTGTATGGGGTGTCGAGGCAGCTAGTTTAGTAGCATAATCACATGCAGGCAGTAATAAATCCAAATGCCATGAAAACAGTGGAAAACATTCAATGGATATTGATTCAGTAAACTTGATTACTCCATGGAGCATTTAAAGAAGCATGATATCCCATGGGAAAACACTGGGAACTGGACCGCAGGGTCCCTAGCTCTATGTTCTATCATTATCCATAGCTCAATGTCCATTAGTGCAGAGTCCACATTTTATATGAAATGGTCATCCCCTTTACTCTCGAACAAATTTTCAAACACCTTATACGTCTCCATGTGGCAGCTTCCCTTAGAACAAATATTTTCCACTTTCACTCCGCCTTTATTGAACCAGCTTCCCTCTGCTGGCTACGCTCATAAGGTGGCAGGATCTTACTGCACCTCTACAACTTCCTGGGCTCACTGCTCTCTCCCCAACAGAGTACCCCTCTCTATGACAGCACCCACTGGTGGCTGCAACTATCCATTATGGTCCCAATGGAGCTATTTCACTCCGACGACACCCGGGCGCCTTGGAACCCACAGAAGCCATCCTCACTGATGCTCCCATATGCCTGGTCATAAGGTGGTGGTGGTTTCCACTGTGGATATGAAGTCCATTCTTGCCTCTCTTACAGGCTCAAACTCTACCCCTCATTGTTCCCAAGAGGTATGACAAGGGTGGACAATCCCACCATGGTTGTGAAGTCCCTCTCTACCCTATTCCTCCAACCAAGGTCTCCTGTCAGCACATCTCCAATACGCTGGCTTGATCCCCATGGCAGTCAATGTTCGCTGCTAACTCCCTCGGCTTCTAAGGGGGGTCAGCACCCCTCGCAGGGGTCTTATTTACTGGACGGCCACCGCTACATCCTCAGCGAGGCACTGGGTACGCTCCTCAACACTCCAGAAACAGAACCACTTTGGAAATAGGCAGTCTCTCTCCATTCCCTCATGCGAACCCTCTCTTGACCCCTGCTCTTCCCTCTGGCCTTAGCAAGCTCCACCCTCCCGGGGTACTCCCAGCAAATAGCTGGCAGCATCCTAGAGGGAAAAAGGAAATTTTACTTGTGATGGGTTTTGACCCAAGGATCTTAAAGGTATACTAACCACACTGTAGGACTCTCTTCCTAAGGTGGGATTACAATTACAAAAATAAAAAAACGAAAACCAGTCTCAAGTTGAAGAGAAGACTCTGAAGCAACTGCACACTTCAGGTGGAGCAATAAATCTGCTGTTAGAACACTGGAGTGAGCATGCAGAGTTTTGAATTTCATTCTAAAATTCATGCTCCCATATGCCTGATCATGAGATGGTGGTGATTCCCACTGTGGACATGAAGTCCCTTCTTGCCTGTCTTACAGGTTCAAACTCTGCTCCTTATTCATTCTAAAATTCTCTAATTCTCTAACTCCAGGTACTGGTGTGAGGAGTGCATGAATTTCTCTATTTCTGGTCTGGTGAGTTTGTCGGGCCCTATTGGCTTTGGACTGTCGTGGAGTGGATCCTGGTCCTGGCTTGAGTAAGAGTCCAGCCAGGCCAGGCCCTAAAGATTGCTCATTCCCTCCCGTTTTGTCCCCAACTGTTCTATTTGTCAGCCAGTATTCTCTCCCTATCTTGAGAGTAAGAATCATGCACTGCTTTTACCAGGGTAAAGTCTAGTCTAGTTTGGTGACAGCCAACAGCCATCCTCTGGTTAAAGAGTGGTGTTGTAAAGAAAAAATGCTGACTTTTCTCAAACCTCTTTTTCTTGTGGTTTTTGGACACTGCTCCTTAGAGGAGCACTTGGACACATTTAGCATTCTATTTGATTTCTCTCCTGTGAATAAGACTGCTAGAGTTGTTTTAGTGGTTGGTGGGAGGGGGGCATATTTTATTTTATATTTTTACTTTATTTTATTGTTTTAGGGAGGGTGGATTATTTTTTGGGGACTTTGAATTAGGTGGGGGTCTGTGTGATTGGTGGTGTGTGTGGAAGCTTGCTAGAGAATGTTGTATCAATGGAATGATTGGTTGAGTGAGTGGCTTAGAGGGTGTTCAAATTTTACTGCTTTGTTGATACAAGGTTAGGCTAATTAAGGCTCTCTTTTCAGTCTGGGTGGGAGGGCCGGGCGGAGATTGTTGGGACCATGGCCTGGTGCAAATTACCTATGCTGCCTCCCTGCTTTGTGACCTACACCCCTCTACTGACCTCCCAGTTCCTTCCACTGCAGCCAGGCATTGTAAGGAGGTTGGAATTACGAGGGGGCCAATGTGCCATCGATGGCGGGGTGCAGCTGGGGGAGGTTAGTGGTACTGAGGTTGTCAGGTACAGGAGATACCCTGGGTTTAAGCAAAGCCTAGATAAAGGCCAGACATGTCAATCAGTAAAACTATTAGGCTGACAGTTAATCAGTAAAATTGTTGCTCCACCCCTCCTTCTAGCCTCTTTGCTAGTGCTTTTCTGAGGCACTCTCCCATCTTGCCAAAGTCAGCCCTCCTAAAGTCCAGTACCCTCACTTTTGTATGGCTTGACTCTGCAGCTGAGTTTATTGTGAACCACACTGTTTGATGGCCACTTGTTCCCAGATGGCTACCCACTTCTAGATCTGAGATCCTCTCGCTGTCCCCATTTGAAAGTACGAGGTCCAAGATTGCCCCCTCACGAGTGGGTTCCAAAACTAGCTGTCTGAGGCATGCCACCTGTAGGGCATCGAGAATGGCCCTGCTCTTGGATGTGGCTGCAGCAAAGGTGCTCCAGTTAACATCTGGCATATTCAGGCCCCCCCATCAACAGTATCTCACCTTTCTCTGCCATCCTAAAGATGCCTTCTATCCTTGTCCATTCCCTCTCCCTGACATGGGGGTCTGTATACAACCCCTGTGCAGATTGTGGTGACATTTCCAGTCTCTAAAGTGACCCACAGTGCCTCCCTCCAGTACCGTAGAAAGGGTGGGGCGGATGGGGCAGCCGCCCCGGGCGCAAGCCTCCTAGGGGCGCAGTTTCAATCAGAAGCTCACAGTACTATAAGTTCAAAAGTGAGTCTGCCACTTTAAATTTAATTTTTTAATTACTTTAACAGTAATTACTACTTGCTCCCAGTAGTGGGAATATCCAGGACCAGCAAGTCGGTGGGGGGTCACATGGTGCATTGCAGCCTCAGCAAGAAGAATCATGTGTGTACAGTTTCAGACAGCCATGTGGTCCTGCCGGTGCAGTAAATAAGGTGAGAGCAATGTCGTGCTGCAGTCTAGAACTATTTGAGGACGAGAAATAGTAGAGAGTAGAGACAGTGTTGTGCTGCAGGATTTTCAACGAGCATGTCTGTTTAATAAATTATATTAGTGATCTGTGGAGTGGGTTTGAAAAAAATAGTAAAAAAAACTACCAATCTATTTAAGAAGGCAAAGAGATGAGGATAGGATTATTTGACTACAGTGTGTTTGTTTGTTTCAATTGTTTGGACCTTGGGCTGCCTGGCGCAGCTGCATCCTCCCCTGCACCCTGACTCTGCCCTCCTGATCCATGATCCCGGTCCCCCGGCTTGCCGACTCCTGAGGTCAGGAGGCCTGCCCCCGCTCGCTGCTTTCATAGTTTCGTTCCATCCTTTCTTTCCTGGGTACTGTCTATGCTGGAAGCCAGGACAGGTCTAAAATCCGTTCTCCCAAGTCCCAAGTGAAGTGTGAGTGAATAAATACATTGTGCAAATTGTGAAAGGGCACTGAGACCGAGTTAGTCTGTGATGACTAGATTTGCTTTCACGTTTTTCAAATGTCATCTTGCTGAGCCTGATGAATAAAAGTTAAAACTTTTATTTCCTTGTATGTGTGTGTGCCCCCCTGTGCGTGCCTGCCCAAGTGCCTGGATTTTTTTTGGTGAATTGACCATCGCTGCTGCCTTAGTTCAATCTTTTCTTGGATCTTTGACTGGGGGGGCATCCGATTGAAAAAATAAAAGAAATGAATGAATTTCTGGTGTGTACAGTGTTTGAATTGCTGTCTGACTTTATTCGGGGAGGACAGGCTCAGCAGAGCAACAGGAGAGACAAGAGTAGTAGTCATCATTACAAAAAACTGCCAACTTTCTGGCTAGAAGACAGTTCTGGTTCATACTCTTCCTCTGTGTGAGTGTGCTGGTTCAGCACAGAGAAAGAGAGAGTTCGAACCAAAAGTTTCTAGCCAGGAATTCAAATTTAATTGCAAATAAGCATGTTGTTGCTGTTTTGTGTTATTATTTGTATTTTTTTTTCTTACTTTGTTGAAGTTCTGTATTTGTTTAATGTTTGTCCTATTTAAATTAACTGCTTACTAGTCTGTAGCTACCAGACATCTGCCAGCAATACCAGTGTGTACCCTACCAGGTGTATCAGTCACCTAAGTATTGCTATAACTGGTATACTGACTTACTGTATATGTTAGCCTAACAGATACAGTAAGACAGCATACCAGTTACAGCAATGTCTGCTCTGTTATATCAGTCTTTGCTCACATTTATGCCAGTGTGGCAGTGTCCCATTACACATAGAAGCATAGACTTTGATGGCAGATAAGGACCGCTTGGCCCACCTAGTCTGCTCATTTCCCCTACCTACTGGATAAGCTGCAGATCCTAGTTAACCAACAGCCTATTTCTTCCTACCCCCCCCCCACAAGAATTGCCTTCTGTCTGTCCCATGCATTCTTGAATTTCCCCCATTGATTTTGACCCCACAACCTCCTCAGGAAGGGCTATGTTTGGGGGGGTGTAATGATTACATCCATGATCGGGATCTCGGTCACTGGACCGCAGGGATGTGTCGGGGGAGACACATTGCTGCCCTTGACGTCGGGCTGGTGGGGGTTAAACTATGCCCACGATCGGGCTGCGGGGGGGTTGTTTATAAACTAATGCAGCCTGCGGTAGGGCTGGTGGGGGAGGGACATTTCTGCTGTTGCGGCGATCGGGCCAGTGGGGGGTGGTGGTGGGATTTTCACTCTTTTGCCTGTGATCGGGCTGCAGGGGGCGTCGGTCCCCGACGGCTGCTGCCTGGCAGGGCGCCAGGCGCAAGTCCTCGGGGATTGGCGCACCTGCATGCTAATGGGGCCATAATCAGATGAAATAGCCCCCCACATATGCATGAATTATGGCCCCATTTGCATGTCACCTTTTGAATATCGGGATTTTGCGCATGCGTGCCAGTGGTACTGCGCCACTGCAAGTTGGATACTCCACTCTGACAACTTGCGGTGGCGCAGGTTCCACTGCGCCATGCACAAGTAGCTATGGCGGGGTGATATTCAAAGGTTGCTCAATGCGCAAATCCTTTGAATATCAGCCGGCCACCACCAGCCAAGAACTATTTTGGCGAGCCAAGAGCTTGCGCCTAAGAAGACGCAGTTTGAGTATCTGGCCCTTCAGGTGTTATGTTTCAGGTTTTATCTTTACCTTTTGTTTTGCTTAGTATCTTTTAATTATACTATATTTAAAGTTTGATGTAATGTGTCTGTATGTATTTATGTATTTTGCTCTGTCCTACCCAGGACCTCCTCGCAAATTAGCTTTTGTTCAACGGAGCTTTCCTGGCAAAACAAAACAAATAAATTAATACATAAATAAATACCAAATCTGTCAAGTAGTTGGAGGGGGGACGGATTTTTTTTTTATTCCCTTGGAAAAAAGGATGGTAAATTGATGATGCCCACACCCTCCATTGTTTTCAAAAAGGACTTCACTTCTGATGGGCATTGTCAGCCAATGGCAGTGGCCCAGGGACAGTGTTCCACTGCTCAGCATGTTCAGTTGGAGTGCACATGGCAATAGGAACCCTGTATACTGTATATGTCTTAGGGAGAGTGCAGACCTGAGACTGATTACCAAGAGAAGGAAAGACAGCAAGACAGGGAGAGTCAGGCAGCGGAGCCCTAATCACATGCACTTGGGATTACAGCCTGAGACGTGTGTGCTGTCAGTCCTCTTCAATCAGGCTTCCCAGGCTAGTACACTGCAGGCCAGAAGTGATGGAGATGCCTAAAGTCACTGGTAACTGCAGCAGTACGGCTTCAGAAGGGAACATATTTTTTATTCCTTGGCAGACTGGGTTTGGTACTGGACCTGTCAAGAAACACAGAAACATAGAATTTGATGGCAGATAAGGACTGCTTGGCCCATCTAGTCTGCCCATTTCCTTACCTAACGGATAAGCTGCAGATCCTAGTTAACCAATAGCCTACTTCCTCCTACCCCCCACTAGAATTGCCTTATGTCTGTCCCATGCATTCTTGAATTCCCCCACTGTTTTTGACTTCACGACCTCCTCAAGAAGGCTGCTCCATGCATCTACAACCTTCTCCGTGAAGAAATACTTCCTCACATTACCTGTGAGCCATCCTCCCTCTATCTTCCAATTGTGCCCCCTTGTTCTTGCACATATATGTTTCTGAAAGATGCTACCCTCTTGGACTTTGTTGATTCCCTTGAGGTACTTGAAAGTTTCTGTCATGTACCCACTCTCCCTCTTTTCCTCAAGGCTATACATACTTAGCTCCTTTAGTCTTTCTTCATATGTCTGCACAATTTTGGTTGCCCTCCTCTGGACAGTCTCCACCCTGTCTATGTGTTTGCGGAGATGGGGTCTCCAGAACTGCATGCAGTACTCCAGATGTGGTCTTACCAACTGTCTGTACAGAGGGATAACAACTTCCTGTTTTCTACTGCTGATGCCTCTCCCTATGCATCCTAGTATCCCCCCAGCCCTCCTTACTGCTTTCTCATATTGCTTGTCCACCTTTCGGTCATCTGATATAACTACCCCCAGGTCCCTTTCCATTTTTGTTTTTGTCAGTATCTCGCCCCCCATTGTGTACACTTCCCCTGGGTTTTTATTTCCCAGGTGCATTACTTTGCACTTCTTTACGTTGAATCTAAGCTGCCATACATTTGACCATTCCTCCAACCTTGCCAAGTCCCTTCTCATCCTTTCCACCCCACCTTGTGTATCAACCCTGTTGCAGATCTTTTGTGTCGTCTGCAAAGAGACATACTTTTCCTTCCAGTCCCTCTGCAATGTCACTTATAAAGACATTAAAAAGGACCGGCCCAAGTATTGAACCCTGCGGTACCCCACTAGTAACCCCATTTTCTTCATTGTGGACTCCGTTTACTATTACCATTTGTGTCCTGTTGTCCAGCCAATGTTTTACCCAGGCTACCACCCTGGCACCCACTCCTAGGCTGGCTAATTTGTTTATTAATCTTTTGTGTGGGACTGTGTCAAATGCCTTGATAAAGTCTAGGTAGGCCTTGTTCACAGACACTCCCTGGTCTACTACTTTGGTCACCCAGTCAAAGAACTCGATTAGATTCATCTGATATGACCTTCCTGCTGTGACTCCATGCTGCCTTGGGTCCTGTACCCCACTGGCCTCTAGGTACTCAACAATTCTTTCCTTCAGAAATGATTCCATCATTCTCCGTACCACTGAGGTCAAACTGACAGGTCTGTAGTTTCCTGCCTCTGTCTTGCTCCCACTTTTGTGAAGGGGAATCACATCCGCCCTCCTCCAGTCCTCAGGTATCACACCATCCTCCCATGATTTGTTAAAAAGGGTAGTCAGTGGTGTTACTAGTTCTCCCCTTAGTTCTTTTAGAATTCTGGGATGAATCCCATCAGGCCCCATTGCTTTATCCACCGTCAGTTTTAGGAGTTCTTTCAGAACCCTTTCTTCTGTGAAAGGACTGATACCAACCCCCCTATCCAGAGTGCTTCTATTGTCTGGATTAGGTACCTCCAACTCCTCTTCCTTTGTGAATACTGAGCAGAAGTATTCGTTCAGTATCCCTGCTTTTTCACTGTCCCTCTCTGCCCAACCACCTTCCCCTTTATTCAGCCTCAGTATCCCTGCCTTAGTCTTTCTTTGCTCCCTAATGTACCTATAAAAGGTTTCATCCCCCCGTTTTAACCGAGTTGGCTATCTTTTCCTCAGTTTGGGCCTTTGCTAGTCTCACTGCCTTCCCTGCTTCCTTCTGCTTTAACTGGTACAGTTCTCTGTCCTGCTCCTTCTGTGTTTCCTTATACTTCCTGAATGCTACATTTTTCTCCCTAACCTTCCCTGCCACTTCTTTTGAGAACCATAGTGTTTTTTTCTTTCATTTTGATTTATTTGCTTCACACAAAGGCTTGTTACCTCTGTGATGGCAGTTTTAATATTTCCCCATTGTTGCTCCACTTCACCTTCTTGCCAGTTTGCTAGTGCTTTTCTGAGGCACTCTCCCATTTTGACAAAATCAGTCCTCCTGAAGTTCAGTACCTTCACTTTTCTATGGCTTGACTCTACAGCTAAGTTTATCGTGAACCACACTGTTTGGTGGTCACTTGTTCCCAGATAGCTACCCACTTCTAGATCTGAGATCCTCTCTCCATCCCCATTTGAGAGTACCAGGTCTAAGATTGCTCCCTCCCGAGTGGGTTCCAGTAGCTGTCTGAGGCATGCCCCCTGTAGGGCATCGAGAATGGCCCTGCTCTTGGATGTGGCTGCAGCAAAGGTGCTTCAGTTAACATCTGGCATATTCAGGTCTCCCATCAGCAATATCTCCCCTTTCTCTGCCATCCTAAGGATGCCTTCTTTTATTTCCTTGTCCATTTCCTCCCCCTGAGATGAGGGTCGGTATACAACCCCTTTGCGGACTGTGATGTCATTTCCAGTCTCCAGGGTGACTCACAGTGCCTCCTCTCCTCCCTATTAACCCTTTAGTTCCGTTGCTTTGATCCCTTACCTTACATAGAGAGCTACTCCTCCTCTTCTACCCTCCCTGTCCCTCCTGTAGATTGTGTACCCTGGTATGTTGACATCCCAGTCATGGTTCTCTATGTAGTTTGGGGGAAAGAGACGGATTTTCTTTTATCCCTCGATGGGTTGGGCACTGGATCTGTCCGGTTGTTGGGAGGAGGGCGACAGATTTTTTGCTATTCCCTGATGGGTCGGGTTGGGCACTGGACCTGTCAGGTAGTTTGGGGTAGGGGGCCAGAGTTTTATTTTATTCCTTGAGATGCTGCACTGGGCACTGGATCCATCAGGTTGTTGTAGGGACAGATTTTTTGCTATTCCCTGATGGGCCAGGTTGGTCCCTGGACTCACTAGGTCGATGGCAGAAAGAGGGGGGACAGATTCCCCCCCCCCGAGAGGCCGGGTTTGGTACTGGATCTGTCAAGTAGTTTTGGGGAGTGGGTCATATCATTTTTTTTATTCCCTGATGGGCCTAGTTGGGCTCCAGACTAGTGAGGGGTATACCGTGTACAAGGCGACTGTGATTGAGCACTTTCAAAGATGGTGATGCAATCACGGCGCCTATGTATAGGGCTACCTCGCAGGGTAATGACTGGATACGGGGGTATGCGAGCACAGCGATGTGATGTTGCTGTATATACACGCGTGGGGGGGAACCATGTTGTGTGATGGGCGGAAGGGGAAAGAGGGTATGTGGGGTGTAGTGCGGTGGTCGGCTGCCGAGCTGGCCATGTGGCATGGTGGTCTGGGGTTGGGAAGGTGCTGGGTTCGATTCTGGGTGCAATCGTTTTTTGCGTTGGGTCGAGGTTTTTTATTTTTTCTAAGTTTTACACCCCCCCGACATGCACCCCACCTGGAGTTGAGAATCCTTAAGTGGGGGGGGGTGCAGGGAGCACAGCCCTCTGCATAACACAGAAAAACAGTTGCCGGTTTTCTAGTCTCTGCGAGTGTACATCACCCTAATTCATTTTTGGCGATGTACACTCGCCCAAATGGCAATCGCTATGACATAAAACCCTAGTGAGGTGGTGGGGTGAGGATCTTTTTTTTTAAATTCCCTGATGATCCGGGTTGGGCACCAGAAATTCTGTTCTATTCTACAGTACAGTCACTGCACTACCAGTATGTAACTCCTGTACCTTGTAAAAAACTTTAGGATACAATGAGCATGAAAGTCATAATTTAAAACTACTCTTTATTGTATTCTGCAGTCCATGAGCTACCAGAATCTATCTCCTTTGGTGGTGTGGGGTGGTGGATGCATGGAACAGCCTCCCCACGGAGGTGGTGGGAGCAAAAACAGTACTGGAATTCAAAAATGCATGGGACAGGCATAAGGGAACTTTAGTGGTTAGGAAAGGGAGGGTAAAGCTGGAGATCAAGTAAGTAGGGTCTGCGATATTATAGTAGGTGGTGAAAATGGGCAGATTAGGTGGGCTAAGCAGTCCTTATCTGCCGTCAGTTTCTACGTTTCTATGCTGTAAAGCACCAGACCTGTCAGGTAATTGGGAAGAAAGACAGATTTTTTTTTTTTTTTATTGATCCCTTACAGGCCGAGTTGGGCGCTGAAGTCATCAGGTCATTTTCTTACTGCTCTTTTTTTTTTCTCATAAGAAAAAAGTGACTCTAGCCAGTGCCATCTCATAATTTCTTGCACTGGCAGTTTTCAATGTAACGGCAGTCTAAGCATGCATGGCATCTGATAGGCTGTATCTCCTTGTAAGTAATTGTTTTTATGTTAGCTAAATGTTTTGCAAATTGCCTCCCACTGGCCCCTCTTGCTCCAGTAAATGTCTCCCCCCCCCCCTTTTTTTTTCCCCCAGTCCCTGGCCAGGCAACTCAGAGTGACTGGAAACTCACTTCCTTTTTCACTGCACCAAGAGGCTAGGAGAGATAATTCCTGTTTCCTACAAACATCAAATGATTGCACACACTGAGAGTTTTAATACTTCCTCTGTGAGCTGATTCATTGTCATTCTTGTCATCACGAGGTGGGGTTGGGGGCTAGGTCAGCCGCACGTTCACAAGAGTTTTCCCACTTGCTCATCAAGCCCTCATGCACTGTCCTCCTGGCAGCCAATAGAACTTAACAAAGCATTACAGACAGATGCAAGGAGCAACAGCAAGGCATACCACTCACTCACTGACAGCCATAAAGATCATGTATCAGCCCCCCCAATGCATTTCAATGAAACACAGAAATTGGTGACAGATAAGGACTGCTTGGCCCATCCAGTCTGCCCATTTTCCCTGCTTATTGTATTTGTATTTATTTATTTTACCAGGGAAAAGCTTCCTTCAGCAAAGCTCATTTACAAGGAGGTCCTGGATAAATATTGTAAAGGTACTGTAACACAGCAGACCCTACCTGATATCTGGCTTTTTGCCCCTTTTTTCACCGCTAAGGTTCCATTAAGCATATCCCATGCCTTCTTGAATCCTGCTACAGGTTTTGCCCCCACCACCTCCGCTGGGAGGCTGTTCCAGGCATCCACCACTCTTCCTGTAAAGAAGTGCTTGGGACAACTGCAAAACACTTCCTGACTTTGCTCACTGTAGGAACTGGTCTGCTATGCAGACTAGCCCTAACAACATCTGGTCACAGCAACAATGGCTACTAATGCATTAATCTGATAAGGGATATAGAATTAACAACTGGCTCAGAGACCAGAGTATTTTGTGGGGAACTGATAATTTGGATTGTGTGTATTAGGCTATGCAGAAGTAAAGAAAGCGGCCTGGCTTTTTTTGCATAGAAGTATAATTTGCCTATGTGCTATAATATGGTTCATGAGGAAATCTCACCCCTGTGCCTCTAAAGCCTAAGGACACCCTCTATTTCTCTGTGCCCACTACCACTCCTCTCTATGCTACTGCAGCAGCACCCCACCCCTCCCGTTGGTCCCTTCCCTTACTGCACTTAGCAGATGTGATTGTCCAATCATGAGGAAATCTCACCCCATGCCTCTAAAGCCTTAGGCTACCCTCTATTTCTCTGTGCTCACTACCGCTCCCTCTATGCTACTGTTGTAGCACACCCACCTCTCCCGTTGGTCCCTCCCACCCGCCAAGCCCCACCGCTTATCTCCCCACCTCTTGCAACCATAGACCTGTCTCCTCTCCTCCATCATACCCCCCTCCCCACACACACACACACACACACAATCTGGCCTCTTCCTGTCCCTTCCCCCTTTACCACCACCTCTCCCTTCCTTCTCTCGTTCTCCATCAAAAATGCCTTTTGTTGGTCCTCCCCTGCCCTTGTTCTCCCCCACTGCCCTGCCCTGCCTCCCCAATACTGTCCCCTCCCTCATTCCCTCCTCCAACTTCCTGTCCTAACTTACCTCTTCCACCCCCCAATCCTTTTTCTCCCTCTCTCTCTCTCACTCTCAAACAACAAGGCCATTGTTGGCTGCTCTATTTTTCACTTATTTTATGCTCAATCTTAAAATGGATTTTTTACTGTTGTTTTCCATATAGTACCTGTCTGACCATAGTAACCTTTATTATTGTAACATCCTGGAGCTAATGTTGTCTTATCTTGTATAATGTTATATCATATTGTTTGTTTTTCTGTCAGCGTGGAACCTCTGTAAATGAGCCTCTGGCTCAAAGATATTGTAATCCAAAAACAAAGAAATAAATACATGGTTATAAGGGAGAATACTTCACTCGTTGTAGCGATGTGATGCCTACACACTACTTATGAGACCTATGTAGTACAATACAGCAACACACGACAAATGGGACCGCATCCCATCCCACAAGAGGGTATAGATCACATGGCAACCTGTATATAGCATCAGCATTGTGTAAGTTCTTCCTTGTGAAGAGAGAAGTGAAGTAACTTATTGCTGTGAAACAGTGACAGCAGTTAGGTGTCCTCCATTCAAGGCAATTTTGTGTAATTTTGTTTGGCAGTCATGGAAAGAAAGCCATTAACATGGTTTTAAAAAGCAGAGAGCAAAATCAATACTTCATTCAAACATTACCTAACCTCCTCTGGGTGCGCATCAGACCTGATGGCAATTGGAATTCATGCCCGAGGCATGACAATGCTTGCATTAAGTTTCTGATAAGAAGAAAAAAAAAACAGATGTTTTTCTCTGCCTTCCTTAATCCCTGACAGATGCCTTTTTGGAAGAGATCAATAAATACCCTTTTCACTTTTTTGTTCCTCGGTAAGATTAATGAGAGCTGCACTGTTCTTGTTTCCTTTTCCCTCACTCTTCATTACTGCTCCAATTAGTCAGTCACTGAGTAACCCTGAGGGAGCATTAAAACCCACTGTTCCATTGAGATGGTTAGCTGAAGCCTCACTCTCCTCTCTCTCTCCCCCCCCCCCCCTTGCTCTCTCTCTCTCTCGGTCTCTCCCACTTGCTTTCTTCACTCTCTCTGTCTCCCTCTACCACTCACTCTCTCTTTCTCTCACTCTCTCCTCTCTCCCCCTTCTTCCCTCCCACTCTCATTTACACTGCTGTCTCCCATGTGATATCCTTGGTTTGTGGGAGCCACAGAGGCAGCTTGAAGGAGCTGCTGGATTGTTTTTCATTTCTTTTGTTTGTTTTTTTTCCTTGCCGAACATTAAGTCATCATTGGCTTTCCATTAATTTTTAAGCAGCTCCAGACTTCTATTGGCACTGGTCTAAATGCTGCATTTTTTCTTTTTCTTTTTAAATGTACTGTACTTTTCACTGTTACATCCCTCACCAGCTCCCATCGGTCTGGCCGCCCCACCCAGCCCCGTCACCTGCCTTCTTCAGGACTTTCCTACATCTCATTTGTTCCTCCCATGGATGACTCCCCCCACCCCCACCCCCACCGAAATGCTGCGGGACTCGTTATATAATAGCCGGCAAGTTAAAGTAGGTTGAAGCGAACAGTACAATCAACAGCGTGGGACCTGCAGTGGGCGGCTTCCTGCATTCAGTGAAAGGATTTTTTCCACATTTTTTTCTGTCCCACCACCTGACATTGGGTAGGCCTTGGAGATGCAATGCATCATGCCACCAAAGTCCCCCTCCCTCAGTCCATGGCTTCAGCTGCACCACAGTCCTGCATTTTTTTCTATCCATGACTCTTAAGCAGGAGAGCAGAGTTGTTAGCAGAGCAGTTCCTACTGTAATCAAAGTCAGGAAGTGTTTTGCAGCTGTCCCATTGAAATGTATGGAGAGGCGGGGACTGAGACATAATCTTTTATGGCTGCCAATGAGTGCACTGTGTGCCTTGCTATTCCTTCTTGCAGCTGTTTGTAACCCGTTGCTAGCTTTCTGTTGGCTGCAAAGAAGAGAGTGCAAGAGAACCTGTTGAGCAAGTGGAATGTTTCATGCATGTGCAGTTGACCCAGGTGATATACTGAATGTGTCCTCGAATTGTTTATCGTAGTCCCCCCGCCATGATGAGAATAAGGACAAAGAATGAGCTCAGAGAGAAAGTATGAATAAACTCAGTCTGCACAACTTCGTGAATGGAAAGTTAACTTTTATTTTCTTGAGAAAGAGTGACAGCTTGAAAATGTTCGACTGTGAGACTACTCAGTCATGGGGAAGGGGCCACCACTGTGGTTACTTTTTGCTTGTTTTTTCCTGCTTTTGGATGTTTTTAACTACGAATAAAGCACTTTTGGATTATATCTTCTTGGAGTCCAGCAGCATTTCTTCCAAAAAACAAGCAGAATTTGGAGCACATGGGGAGCACGTGCCGACTACTAGTGTGAGTACATTTCAGTTTATTGTTGGTATTGTTCCGTACTGCACTGTAGCCACCTTGATTTTCTTTTGGTCTCCACTAATCAACGGAGAAACTTGGACGCAGTCTGCACTGTATTTAGGGAGCTTGGTAAAACTCATTCCCTGCAACTTCCTGCCAGATTAAAAATCGCATATACCAGTAAGGTATTTGTCTATGCTGATCAGCTGATGCAGGCTGCAAGCTAGAGGCCATTAAGGCAGACTCTGAAAAAGACTTGCCAGGGTCCGAATATGAAGAAGGGGGACACTTGAAATTTTAAACTCTTAACAAGTGACTTGAACCCCACATATTACTGCTTGTAATGTGTCTGTAATAGTTCACCTTCTCAGTGGATAATTTGTTAATCTGTGCTATAAACTTGATGGTGTTTGCAACATGGGACATGTTCTGATCACAAGATGGCTATAGGCACTGTGTCAGAGAGGTAATCTAGATGCCTTTCTAACACAAAGTACACCCAGCAAGGTAAATCCTTATCTTAGTGTTCTTGTACATATAAAGTGCATATTTACAACCTCAAAAAGTATTATAAAAAGTATTTCCTTTATATTAAGGTCGTACCCTAATGCAAGGTATGTCATTACTATAAGGGCAGCCGAACAGTGTTGTATTACACTGCATTTAACAGGCATCTGTTAATTATATGTTAGTTATGAAAATCAAAGTACCAATGGTGCCAAAAGGCATCAAACTAGGGGAGCAGGAGTTGTTCCTCCACTCTGGTGGCTGCTGTATATTCCTGCCTCTACTGGGAGGGGCTATGAGTTGTTCCATGGCTCTAGCAGCTTTTGCAAAAGCCCCATAGGGGCACAGGAGCCATCCTGCCACTCTGGCAGCTATTACAAATGTCTCCACTGATGTGGGGGACCAGCAGAAGCCCCACTGCTCAGTAGGCTTTTGAAAGTGTTCCCCTCTGATTAGACACTGTGCTTTTAATGTGGGAAGACATTGTGCTTTGAATGTGGGAAGAAATCATCAGGGGCACCAATACCTGGGATCATACTTCTCAATTGTCCCTCATTATGAGGGACATCCCTCACTTTATCCCTCATAAGTCCTCCATACCACTTTGAAAATGTTCGACCCCTGTAGAGGAGATACTGTAAACTCAAACTTTAAAGCTGACTGATGAAGCTGGGGCAGAATAACAATGTTAAAGGAAATTCAGGTGGGTTCAAGGAATAAATGAGTCTGGGTAATGTATAAAGTCAGGTGACAATGGCATTGGGCCCTGAACTGGCTCTGGAAACTGGAAAATACATGGTACCGCTTTTCCTAAGGAGATGTTCAGGTGGGCACAGTTGTTCTTTGGCTACCGAAGGTAGCTATGAAACCTAGCACCCAACCTACTTTTTATTGTGTACAACTGTTGTTTATGCTTCTTTTGGTTTTTTTTTAAATGTGTTGTTTATGTGGATACACATTTGGAATAGTGGTGACTTTTTCCTTTTTGGAGGTTAAATGCAAGATTCTGTAGTTACATTTTGTTGTTTTACCTCTGCACCAAGGAACCTACAGAGTGGCCAGGGGAGCTGCTTTTTTTGCCCCATTTTTTTGGCTTATTAGTTGCTGTTGTTACCCACCACTTGCTGCCTACTGGGCTGCCTACATTTTGCTTTCCTGAGTGAGATGTCCAACTCTGGTCTGGGATTTGGTCCCAGGGATCGCGTCCAGGTGCAGCATGCTCTGTGCAGGACTCCATGGGTGATTGTTGCTACCTAGCTCCGTGCAGGACTCCATGGGTGATTGTTGCTACTTAGCTTTGTGCAGGACTCCACGGGTGATTGTTGCTACCTAGCTCCGTGCAGGACTCCATGGGTGATTGTTGCTACCTAGCTCTGTGCAGGGCTTTTTGGGTGATTGTTGCTACCTAGCTCCGTGCAGGACTCCATGGGTGATTGTTGCTACCTAGCTCTGTGCAGGGCTCTTTGGGTAACTGTTGGCAGGACTGCTGCTAGCTAAAATACTGCTGTGGTTCTCTCCATGCCAGTTCCAAGACAGCTGCTGCTTGAGAAGAGTTGTGGTTGCCCATGCGGGTGTAAAACTCAGGGGTTGGGGGGATGACTGGCAAGGACCAGGACAAGAATCACATACAATAAAAATGTTTTTTATTTCATTAGGGATCGCTGTCGGAAGCCCATTCTTCAGACTATCAACCAGACAAAATTGTATATTACAGCAACAGCCCCCAAGCAACCCATCTGTTTGTAAAAAAAAACACAACCCGTCCTGGAAATAGATAAGCTGCCATCTCAGGGAAACAATGCTACCCCCCTTTCCAATACATTGGTGATAGGCATTTAAGCACAATGAAAAGCCCCCAAATCCCCCCAGTAGAGAAAACAGCGAATCACTTAGCCGCAATCTGCAGCACCACTTTCTCTTGTGCTCACCCAGCTGCTGTGACCAGTGTCTGATGGTCCCTGCCACTCAGCTTCTGGTCAGACAGTGGTGTCCACTGTGTGTCCCCCTGTCTAACTCTACCAACAAGGGGATCAGAGGTAGGTGGTTCGGGTGGGAATCTGCCCTATGATCAGAGAGTGACTCAGTCATGATCTGCAGCACCCCTTTCTCTTGCCTTTGAAGACATGGATATGTACCTCGCAGTACAGAGTACCACCACGGGGGGACCCACCATGCTCAGAACAACACTCAGACAGGTGTCATACAGACATGATGACTGACCTGACCAGAGTAAGCCATGGAGACCATTCCTGAGAGTCTCTGGCCAACTGACTGCTCTCCTGATTCTGTCAGCCCAGACTGATGTCCATTGTTATTACAGTCACCTGACCACTGTGACCAACGTCCGACGGTCCTCATCACTCAGACTCAGTCAGCTGGTAGTGTCTGCTGTGTGTCCCCACCTAACTCTGCCAACAACAAGGAGATCAGCAGCGGGTGGTGCAAGTAGGCATCCAGTCTACGATCAGTGACTGACTGCCAGTTGGTTATTGGAATCAGTAGTCATTGTAGCAGTCCAGCAAAAATGACAGCAGTAGGTAGCGTGGTGCCGGGACCAGATTCTGAGTAGAGCTGAAGGAGTAGTGGATATCAGAGTTGGACAGGTGGTCACTCTGTACTGTCTGTGAGGGTCAGCAGCTGGTTGCATCTGATGGTGAGTAGCCTTCATTATCATATTTTTAAAACAACACCAGGGCTATGATGCCTGAGCAGAACTAGGCAGCAGATAAAAACCTTACCATGCTGAGAAGACTACTGGCGTCACTACACAGATGATACGATAAGAACCAGAAACTTCAGCTACTGAAAGAACTCTGAAGATACCACTCTGCCAGTGCATGTCAATGGCTAAACCTGAGCAAATCACATGACCAATTTTCTCCTGGGATGTCAATGGGGAATAGTTCCCTACACACACCACTTCAAATTCTGAGACACAAAATAGTCACACCGATGACAATATGCTTCAAACTTCGTTTGGTGCCTAATTAGTTAATGCATTTGCAATCTAGTAATACTACTAGTTCACATGGGTGCTTTAAATATAAACTGTTTTTTCTTAGTGACTTTAGAGAATATTCCTTGCACCCACAGTTTTTGGGGAATATTGGAAGTATGGAAAGGAGCTTTATGTGAAGTTTGTTCCCTCTATCTATGCAAGGAGCTTCTTTAACTTTGTTAAACTTGGTTCATGGACTTCACCGGTCACGTTTTTAGACTGAATATAAAAGGGATTTGATTTAATGGACTTTATGTATTAAACATTTAGCTAATTGTCCACGGTCATATGGCAAATGGTTATTCTTGCCTATTTAGTCAATTTGACTGAACTGTATTACTCGCATTTCCCCTACCATGCTGTAACACTGGATAAGGAGACAAGTATTTCTACTGCAGTATTTCTCAGGAATCTATAATGTACTTTGAACCAAGTATTTGCAACTGTTGTGTATGCACTTTTACTTAAACTGAATGAAAATAGGGCCGGCCCAGCAGAGTGGAGGGGTGAGGCATTGAATGCCTTTACCTCCTGCCACGCCGGCGACCTATGTTCTGGAACGAGCATGGGTTTCTGGGGGTCAGCCGGGGGGGACTGAACATGTGATGGACTGCTCTCCCACTCCAGGATGGGGTGGGAATGGTGTCCGGTGTTACCCTGGCCACTAGCAGCGGCTGGAGGACAGACCCCTGGGACCATATATGGGGGCAGGGGAAGTGGCAGACATTCGCTATGATGTGTACAGAAAGCGTGCACAGCATGATCATTGATGTCATTGCATGCCAGCTCCTTTACACCAGGGGAAAGTGTGGAAAAGGAGAAAAAAAATTACTCTGGCAGGCAGAATTATTCTCCGACCCTTCACAGGCCCAGCACTGGCGACCGAGGTGTGCCTCCAACCGTATCCTATCCAGCAGGTTGAGCTCGGCTCTCTACCACCCTGCTACAGGAGGTACGTTGTGGGAGAAGCTGGAGCCGGTAAGTCTGGAAGATGCCAGGTGATGGGGCTGGGGGGTGGGGTTGGAGAGGCGGGAAGCTAGACAGGAGGGATAAAAAGGACTATAGAAAAAAATAAAGTGAATGAAATCAAAGTTTAAAAAAAATGTCCCTCTCCCCCCTCTAGCTACTTCACTGGGCCAATACCCAACTCAGCCCATCAGGAAATAAAAAAAATATGTCCCTTTCTCCTGAACTACCTGATAGGTCTCGCATGCAACACAGCCTGTCAGAGAATAAAAATATGTTACCCTCCCACCAACAACCTTACAGATCCAGTGCCCAATGCACCCCATCAAGGAATGTAAACCAATCTGTCAACTGGTAGCCCGTGATGAGGGCGCTGGGGAGAAGGTGCTGACAATAACGGTGACCCGCTCCCCAGCGCATTGCAAGAACAGCTCCAAGGGGATATGGCGGCCGGATGGGGGGGGGTAGGTGACTATAGCAACATCCTATTAGCTATCGTACACGCCAGGCGGAGCTGGCATACAGCGAGGGATGTAGGGTGGTGCCATGGTTGGTTGCTGTGCTGACCCAGTGGCATGGTGGGTGGGTTCCCGTGTCGGTCGGTAGGTACTGGTTCGGTCCGGCGCTGGTACGCTTGTGCTGTCAGCTCCAACCTTTTTTTTTTTTTATCACCCCCGACATGCACCCTCCGGAGTTGAGAATCTTTAGTAGGGGGTGCTGGGGGCGAAAGTTCTCGTAGGGACAGCCCCCAACAGAAAACATTAAAAACTAAGTCCCCGACTCTGTTTCAGCATAGGCGTCAGAGTGCCGCAATAAATTTTCAGCACTCTTGACTTCTGCATAATGGCAATTGCCTTTAGGCTTTCGCCGTTATGACACAACCTGGCCCATCAGGCAATAAAACAAAACACTGTCTTCCTCCCCCAACCTGGCAGGTCTGGAGCCCCGTGATGAATCGCCACCTGAGCAAAGTGTGGGACACCTAGCTGGTGTGATCTCTGTTATCAGTTGTTCTTGGATTACCAGAATTTTCTTGGAAGAAAAACATAATTTTTCACCTATTCAAGTTTGTGCATGTGGTGAGTGTATCTTAGAACTAGTGTTCCCCCCCTCAAGTACACCAAACATTATTGCCGTGAGTTTTATTTAGGGGCTGCTTACCTCTTTGGCTATACCACCACACCTGTACAGCAGAGTGTGGGCCCAATCCCTGGACATTGTTACTGGCCTGTCAGGGAATAAAAAAACACTACCCCTTCCCCCCCGCCAACAATATGATAGGTCCAGTTCCCAACCCGGCCTGTCGGGGATTTACTGGGCTGCAAGGGACCAATGGCATACACTTCCGTGGTCATAACCCCAAGTGCCTGTGATGCCGGCTCCACCCCCCCCTCCACTCTACCTGTCTTGCACTTTCTTCCTTTCAGTGCTGAGTCTTAGCTCTGCACTCGCCCCAGTAAGCACATAGGGATCACACTGCCAGGCACACTCCAACCCATCCTGCTGCGCAGCAGAATGGTCCAAAGCCCAACTCGGCTTGTCAGGGAATAAAAAAAACTGTCACCGCCAGCAAACTACCTGAAGCATCCATTGCTTAACCCAGCTCATCACTAAAAAAAAAATCTGGGCCAGCCCGGTGGCACTGAGGGTTGAAGCACAGGATGCCACACCTCACGCTATGCTGGCGACCCGGGTTCGGGAGCGGATTCGGGTCGTTGGAGGTCAGCCAGGAGGAGGAGGAGGAGGACTGAGCATACATGGGACTGTTCTCCTCCTCCGGGAAGGGCAGGGTGGGGTATCCTCGGCAGTGCTGGCTCCTGGAGGTGGCTGGGGGGAACTGTGAGTCACGGTACAATGGAGGGAACAGCGCAGGCAGATGTCTGACATGCGGTGGGCGGATGTGCACATTGTAGCGTCATTGGTGTCCTTGCATGCCTGTGCTGGTGGAAACTACAGGGGCAAAATGGCTAAGCCTCCTGCACTAATGAAGGCCCACCGTGGCGCTGCATCAGACGCTCCCAGGAGCTCCCTCTGGTCCCGACCCCTTGGTCTTCTGCGAGGGGGTCCACGATGTGACCTTAGAGAGCGAGAGGGCAAGGAGGCAGCAGCTCGGATGCTCGAGCGCGGAGCCACCAGTGGATCGGAAGGGGAACCAAAGGACCACCCCAGCAGCAAGGTAAGGCACATAAAAAAAAGTACAAAAAAAAAATGTCTGACCCTCCCTCTCAGCTATCTAACAGGTCCAGTGCCCAACATGATCTGTTAACATATTAAAATATAAAATTCTAGCGTATCGCCTCCGCAGGCAAATACAAATGAACACACTCACTAAAATAAAAGACCATAGGGCTTCTACTCAAGACATACTCGAGGCATTTAGAGCTTACTCTCAACACTTATACGGTCCCCCCAGAGAATTAGACCCAGCTTCTATCCCTAAATTCTTAGACCAGATCAACCTCCCAACTATCTCCGCAGATCAACAGAACAAACTGATCTCGCCCATTACGCTAGAGGAGTTACATTGGGCAGCTGAGAAGCTCAAGAATGGGAAGAGCCCAGGGCCGGACGGGTTCGGCCCTGAATTTTACAAAAACTCCTGGGACCTAATTAAGGAACCTCTTCTGGAGGCACTGCAGAAAAGTCAAAACACAAATCAATGCCCTGACTCCTGGCGGCAGGCCTCAATATCAGTTATCCTGAAACTCAATAAACCCCATCTCTGTGATTCTTATAGGCCGATCTCCGTTCTTAATCAAAACTATTAACTCTTCACTAGCATCCTTGAACATAGGCTGGATGACATTCTCCCCACTATTATCCACCCAGACCAATCCGGCTTCATAAAAAACCATAGGACTACCGACAATATCAAACGTACTTCACCTGATGAATCATGCCCAGAGTTCCAACTCCCCGCTAATTTTAATCAGCCTTGATGCTCAAAAAGTCTTTGACATGGTATTGTGGAATTTTTTACTAGCCTCATTGTCAAAGTTTGCTTTTCCATCGGGGTTTATAAATACCATTAAAGGGATATATAGAGAGCCAGAGGCGGTGATCCGGGTAAATGGTTCACAATCAGACAGGTTCAAGCTATATCGGGGTACCAGACAGGGATGCCCCCTATACCCATATTTATTTGCCCTGTTTGTTGAACCCATAACACAATTGTTACAACAATCCCCTAATGTCCATGGATACCAGACTCTGACAACACACCAAAAAATAGCGTACTATGCTGATGACTTGCTCATCTATCTTACCAACCCGGCAGTTTCCTCTCGAACCTCTAACAAATCTTTTAGTGACAGGAGAAGAAATAACTGGATACACCATTAATCAAGAAAAATCAGAAGCCCTAATCATGCAAGGGGACCTCCCTCAGTCAATACAGGATAGATATAATTTTAAATGGAACAAACCATATATTTCCTATTTAGGGGTCAAGACCCCAGCGAGGATGGGAGACCTATATAGGCTTAATTTCAAACCCCTCTTCGCTGAGATACAGGAGGATTTGAACAGATGGCTTCCCTTATCCCTGTCCTTGTCATCAAGTATCCAGTCCCTGCAGATGAACACCCTCCCAAAACTACTATATCTCTTACAAAATATCCTGATCCCCCCAACCGACAAAGACCTGACACAATGGGATAGGTCCTTCAGAAAATATATATGGGCAGGGACTAAACCACGTGTAGCTTTGAATAAATTGCAACTCCCCAAGGATAGAGGAGGGCTAGCACTCCCTAACATATACAGATACTGGATAGCTGCCCTAATCTCACACATGACAGAGTGGATAGGGCCAGAATCCTGGGCATCCCCATGGGTATCCTTAGAAAGGGAGAGCATGCAGCTTTCACTAGATTTCACCCTCTTAGGTCACCCACCTGACCACTATACCACAGATTAAAATCAAACATTTACCAAAGAACTTCTGGACAGCTGGCGGAGATTCCTGTCTCTGCCTGAAAATAAGTTTCTGAGGGGGTGGTTGAGTATCCCTTCTAGGGACAGAGCATTTATGCCAGCCAAACTGGACCACTCCTTCACAAACTGGGCTGAGCGTGGCCTGACACACGTGTTTCATTTTTATGACAAGGGGATATTTAAGTCCTTCGATCATCTACAACGGGAATACTCCCTCCCTCAACAAGACTTTTACCGCTACCTACAGGTGAGACAGTTCCTGGACAAAAGTTTAGGCCTTGATCTTTTCTCCATCCGAATTCCCCCACTATTTGATCTATTACTCCAACTTTCAGGAGAGGGGGACAGAAGTCATTTTATATCTTGAAGTTACAAAGCAATACAGGCAGGAGCTCCCCAAAATATGGAGGGGGTACAGTTTCAGCGGGTGGCCAAGCTTTCAATCATTCTTTCCCCAACAGACTGGCTTCTAATTTGGACACGCCAGCACAAGACCACAAACTCTTATTCCTGTAGAGAATTCTCCTGGAAGGCGGCAGCCAGATACTTCCTCATCCCTCAAGTAACCTCCAAATACTCGAGGAATGGTGACTCTTCATGCTGGAGGCAATGCTGATGTGAGGTGGTGACACATACACACATTTTTTGGTCCTGCCAAGAGCTGGACACATTCTGGACCAAGGTAAAACTTAAAATCAGAGAATTGTTCCCCAGCATCAAATCTCTCACTCCAGACCTAGCAATCCTTCTCCACACCCCAAAAACTTGGGGGATAAACAGACAACAAAGGTATTTATTATATATACTACTGGCAGCAGCCAAAAAATGCATCACTAGAAGATGGCTCCAGCCTGAGGCTCCCACTGTGTTGATGTGGGAATACGATTTTCGACATCTACACACTGGAAAACATGACAGCCAAGCTTCAGAATAGGACCCCAGAGCCAATGGTCCTATGGACCCCATGGTTCCTGAGTATATCCCAAACTTGACCAGACCTAGTTCCTTGAAGGGGTTGGTGGGCAAGATTACAGCTTAAATCTGTCAAATTGACACTGGGCTGGCCAGCTTCCCTTCCCCCCTTTTTACAAACAATTATTTATAAGAAGTTCTAATTTCATTCCCACAGATGAGGCTTCAGAAAACATACTCCTACATGGCATGGTGATTATATTGTGGGAAGTTGGCCTTTCACCCTGGGGTGCGGTCCTCCCTTACCGGAAGGCTGACGCCCGTGAGCCAGTTTTCCTTTTGTAATACTGATCTCTACAACTAATGTCTCCAGGTTGTTTTTAAATCAGAATGTAACTGTCAGTCTTGGACTCTAATAGTATATTGATAAACCCAACCTCTGCCTGATATCCTACTGTTTTAAACATTGGAAATCAGCCTGATTGTATGACATTTCTCATGCTCGAGATAGAATGTAATAAGTTTATGTGTGCTGAAATGGAAAATGAATGAAGAAAAAGTTTAAAAAAAAAAAAGATATTAAAATAACCTGTCCCCCTCCTCCACCCAACTACCTGATGAGTCCATGGCCAAACCTGGACCATCAGGGAATGAAAAAAAAATTGCCCTCCCCTCAACACTTGGATGAATTCCAAGCCCTATCTGGCATGTTAGGGAAGGAAAAAATCTGTTAACCTCCTTGAAACTGCCTGTTGGGTCTGCTGCCCAACTTGGCCAATCAGGGAATAAAAAAATATCTGTATCCCTTCCCCAACTACCTAATGGTCCCTGTGTCCAACCCGAATCATTAGAGAATTACAATAAAATGGTGATATGTGGGGAGCTATACGTGAGTTTGATGCTTGGGGATTAAACTAATTGCCTGGTGTTGGGAGTACTTGATTCACTGTGTACAGTGTAGGGAGTATTACTGAAAAGCAGTGCCGCTGCATCAAAGCCCTCTCTGTAGGCACTGTATACAAAAAACCTGTAACACTGACATTAGATGTGGTCCTTATACAGCTACAATATAACAGTGATACTGCTGAGACAGTACAGCCTGCTATAACAGCAAACAACAATATCACATAAAAGCAAGACCAGCCTCGCTGGCACCAGCCAAATCTTGTTCTTTTTTCTTTCTATAAAGGTGTTTATGCCCCCTTTCACTGCAGGCCCCCCTTCGGCACTGTTGTCTCCTAGCCCCATCACCCACCTCCTCCGGATCTTACCTGGCTCAGTTCCTATGTCACATGGAATATCTCTCCATGGCAGGGCTGGGGGGGCATACCCCTCTCTGGTTACACATTCAGATCTATTCCGAGTCAGGGCTCGGTCAGTGCTGCAGGGCCTGCGGAGACAGTGAGGTGTCATCCTGCCTATCAAGATTTTTCCTCCTTGGGTTTTCTCCATGCCCACCTCCCCTGACATCATGCCCACTGCCTGCAGACCTCAACATGCTCTGCATCCCCTACAAAGGAATAGTTCCCAGTCTCAACTGCAGGGGGCCACCCAAGTGGCAGAACATGACAACCTCCCTCCCCAGGCTGGGAGTGCTGCTGCAGGGCAGCACCATCCTCCAACTCCGGGTCAGATAACCAGCTTACCGTACTTGTTCCTGAACTCGGGTCGCCTGCATAGGAGCGTGATACACTACCAGCCGGGCCATCGAGCAGCCCCAGGTTGTTGTTTTTTAATAGCTGTGTTTGTGCTGATAAGCAAGACCCATTGAGACGATCCGATCGAGTGGTTAGAGAAAAAAAAGGGAGCAGTGGCTGCATGTAAGAAGCTCCAGGCTTGTTTCTTTTACACTCATCCCCCCGACTCACTCCCACCAAACCCCCCTCCTTCTAATCTTCTTCTGATTTAGTAGTTTGTGGGAGACACAGAGGCAGCACGAAGGAGTTGCTGGCTTCTTTTTTAATTCTTATGTTCATTTTTTTTTTCTTCTTGCTGAAGGAGGAAGTAACTCACTGCTGCTGCTCAGGATCAGCATATGTGGCCCTGGGACATGGAGACAAAACATGGCCCCTGCCACTTCAGTCCCCAGGCCCAGCATGGAATCACCACACCATTAATCAGGCCACGGCTTGCAGCAGCAGCAGCAGGTGGGATCTGCATGCAACGAGCCCTGCACCCCGTTTAGGGAAGTGAGCTGTTCTGGCCAAGGGCAGTAATCGGGAGGTGGATAGGATTGGTGGCAACAGTGGGTGGGCTTAGCTGTGTGTTTCTGGCCAGGGACAGCAATCGGGAGGTAGACGGGATTGGGGCAGCAGTGGATGGACTTACCTGCACATTTTTGGCCGGGGCAGCGATTGAGAGGCAAGAGGGATTGCTGTCAGCATTTCCAATAAGAAAGACAGAACAAGGGGAAATGTTTTTGATCGGTATAATTTGCTTGTTATCTTGTACACAACCTCAGAAAGGCACTGACACACCATTTAAATAGACATGACACTTATATGTTTTGGTGCAGTATTAGCCACTGCTAGGCAATTTAAATCAGAAATTGTAGTGAGAAAGAAATAATGTGATCTGCTGGGAATTGAACCAACATTATTTCTTTATCACTACAATGTCTGATCTAAACTGCGTAGCAGTATAATACTGCAATGTTATATCTTAACTGTCATGTCAGTTGTTCCTAGTTGCAGCATTTGCAAAACCCGAGAAAGGAAGTGTGTCCAGGAAGAGTCAAGCCAACCATGTAAGCCTGTAGCCCAGTGGTTAGAGCACCGGGATGGTACTCTGGGGGCCTGGGTTCAGTTCCCAGTAGGTTACATTATTTCTTTCTCACTACAATTTGTGATCACCATTTAAATAGTGAGCTCAAAAGTGAAGAACCTCAGCACAAAAACAGTTTACTATTGTTCTGAGGAAGTTATGCTTACATGTACTGTAATTATGGGAAATGAAACCTATAGAGCTGAGGAACAGATGTCACGGTATTATCTCGGGTCTATCTTTTTTTATATATACTTATGTTTTATTGTTTTTGACAAAACAATAGCATACAGTACATCTCATGCCAGACATTAGTACAAAACATAAAGACATTTTTTAAAACAAGGTAAGACTTAATCTAGGCAATCAGTTGTTCGGATAAGGGGGTACTTCCAAAAGTCTACAAAGTCCAATAGATAGTCCTGAATAGCTGCACCCTGCAAGCATGTGGTGGTCAGTTCAAAGAAAAATAGTTTCCTTACGTAGGTGATACTCAACAACCAGTGCTGATGTGACCCCATCCCGAACATATGTCTATGAATGCAATGTTTAGCTTTACAATGTGTTCAAATGACCAAGGAACTCCACAAAGCCTAGTAAAAATTAAAGCAGTAGATACAGCAATGAATGAGTAAAGAATAGAGCTGGTGAGCTGCAGAAAGACTTTGTTACATATATTCCCCTGAGACAATAAAGCAAATGGTGTAAGTTTTCTTATAAAGATACCAGTTCAGGGAGATGGCAATCATGCCGTCTGTTGCAAAGTCCATAGAACAAAGAAAAGTCAGCCCCTCTGCAGTCCTGCTCAAGACTCACCGTACTCCGAGTTTACTGGTTCAGTTTCACGGGCAATAACCTCCGCTCAGTTTCCAGCTTCCTCCGGGTCTGAGAACTGGAATGTATGCCCTCCATAGTATATATGAAGATGGGCTGGCATGAGGAGTGAAGGAACCACCTCTAGGCTCCTTAACTTCGTGCAGACTCCATCAAAGCACTTGAGACACATTCTAGTCGCATATGATAAATCTGGGAAGATAACGCAGCGTAGTCCCACTGTAGTTTAAATTATTAGCGGCTCCTGAGGCTCCCAAAATCCGATCTCTGGACCCCATGCTGTCTGTCACCGATAGCACAGTCCTAGGGAGGTAACGCCGGGCTCCCACGGTGCAGGAAGAGATTCTATAGGCTCTAATGAAGCGTTGGGCACAATACAGCTCTAAGCCCAGAACCCCTGGCAGCCACCATTGAAGAAATGCCAGGAGATCGTCACCTTCCACATTCTCGGGTAATCCCACAAGCCTTACATTAGATGCTCGTTGGGCATTTTCCAGAGCCTCCAAGCGATATTTCAGTTGTGAGTTCTCCTGCACAAGTTTAGTTGTAGCGGCTAGAGCTTTCCCGGCTTGACTTTCAGCTGAACTAGCCATTTTAGTGGCCATTTCAATTTTTATATCCTGCTCCCCCATTTGATTCAATATTGTTTCAGTTTTGTTGTCTATTGCCTGCATTGAATGTTGTAATGATTTCCACGGGGGCTCGCCAACAGTGGTAGCACACCCAGATCCTCTGGTGGCCATGTTCTCTCCTCCTGCAGTCACCCTCTCTGATTCTGGCTGATTTTTCAATCCACTTGGACCGTTCTTTTGCGTGCGACCCATATTGAAAAAATAGATCACCGTATGCAGCTCGACGAGAGGTATCTGATACTATGAATTATATATTGAACTCAATAAGAAATGTTGTACTTTTTTTGTTGTAAAGTTCCCTGATCTACCGAGTAACACAGAAATGCTTCTACATAGCAGGTGTGCTCTACAGTGCCCCCTCAGGTCTATCTTTGTTGTAACCCACTATGTCTACTCTGAAATCTCTACAATTTCCTCTAGGTCTATACACCTTTCTCATATCTCTAAACCTTCTCTTTAATTATTTTCTGCCATTTGCTCTAAAACTAAACTTTGTAGCCACTTAAACATTTTTCCACATGTCACCGCCAAATAATTATTCCCCAAGGTTTGTGTCTGAAATTCCACTCTTGATCACTGGGTCTAAGGCACATGTTTCCTCCACTAACAAGCTTTTTGAATACATTCTCCAGAAAACTTATCACGAGTACCATTTTCTGCATTAGGAAACAGTTGATCTTTGTGGACAAAACTATCCAGAAGCAAAAAGACTTCCTGCAACTCACAGTCCCTCACAACCTTTCTTTAATTAAGCACTGCATCGAGCAACTTAACTCCACTCTCTTTCAGTTCCTCAAAGACAACAAATCTGCTAATCTCTCTCTCTCCCATCAGATCAGCAACCAAAAAGAGCCCTCCAGTCAGATACAACAAAACAATTTGGTATTTTGCATTCCTCAAGATTTTCCCCAGGCACAAGATGAGCAATCTCTCCTCAGTAAAGGTCTTATTTTTGAGCCTAAACAGAGACGTCTTGTTGTACCACAGGTTCAAGTTGCTCTGAATCACTTGTTTCGCGGAGTATGCCTTACAGATTATTTTTCTAATAAGACTCTTCTTCCTGCAAACAATGATGTCAACATTTCCAGAATAACGACATCAAGCCCCAAAGCAGTGCATGGACCCCAACTCCAGTATATTTTGATGTTATAGATTATTTTGTTAACCAATGTATGAAAGACACAACCAAGAGCTGTGCCCAGCCATCCCTGTTTTAAGAAAGCCTATCGGTCCCATCTATGTAAACCTGCCCATTGCACATGCTTCGACCCCCCCCCATTTCTCTGTTACCGTCTCTTTCTCCCCCTACCCATTTGGCCCCTTATCCTCTCTGCTCATTGGCCACTTCTGGTGTTACTAATGAGTTTTCTAATTGTTTGCTAGCTAAAGCACTTATGTAGCTATATATCTGACAGGCTTAATGGTACATACGCTGGGCCTTTACTAGTCTCTTGTCAACAATGGTTAATTCATTGCTTGATATTTGATATTTGTATTTATATTTATCGCATCTGTATCCTGCTGCAATTAATCTGACTGCTGATTGTATTTATGTTTAACTGTACCATGCCAGTTACTGTCTAAAGTCATATCTGACCACTGCCTATATTGTACTGTTTAATGTCTGTAACCTCCCAGGTCGTGTCTGAAAATAGTCATCTCTATGGCTAGCACACCTAGCCGGTAAACAAAAACTAAATCAAATAATAAACAAACTTAAACTTTCATTGCAGGTGCGATCATGCTAACCTGACAACTGCTGAACTCGCAGCCCACATATCTTTGCAACACAGGAATGACATTGTTATTAACCCCACTTATAAGGGGAGAGCTGCTGGGATCTGACATAAGGAGCTATACATCACTGAAGCCACACAACTCTGACACTACATTTTACTCTCCTCTTCCACAGGACCCCAATGTGAACTATCAGACAGAGGTCACTACCACCATCACCTATGCAATTGAAAACAGATAACTCCCTACCTCTGCTAAGAGACTCATAGTTCAGCATCATCAGGTATCCAGGTTTTATTTCCTTCCTAGAATCCAGAAAACTGGTAAGCCTGGACACCCTACTGTGTCTGCCTGCTCCTGCCCACATACATCTAAGTATTTTTGGACAGCCTCATGAGCCCACTTGTTATAAGTTTAATCTATTTTAGCACCCCGGCTATGGCTCACCCGGAGCACCCCTGATCCCGAGGAGCTGGGGGGGGGACCACTGATATGGGCAGTCCTAATGCACAGGGGGAGTTTACATTGGTACCGCCGGAGGACTCCGGCATGCAGGGAAGCCCAATGAGCCTAGTGCACGCAGAGATGTGCCGCCACTCCAGGCTTCTTGCTGACGTCCTCCCCCTCCCCTTCGGTAGCGCCTCAATCTGTACTGCAGCCATGGTTGCCGGGTGGCAGGATAATGCAGCGGGTATGACATCCCCCCCCCGCCCCCGAGGAGGACATCAGCCTATAGGGTGCCCAATCCTCCTCCTCCCCCCAACTGGCCCTCCAGCGAGTGAGGCTCGTTCCCCTACCCCATTCGCCAGCATCACAGGCGGTAACTCTACCGCTGCACCGGTGGGCTGGCCCCATGAGCCCACTTGTTGAATTCCTGCACTCCAACATTTAAGACACTAACCACCTTCTCCAGTTATTTGACAGGTTCAGATTCATTGGCTCCCATCTGCTCATTTTTACCATGGATATCAAATCTCTTTACACTGTGATCCCCCATTACGATGGCCTGACAGCTCTGCAGCATTTTTTTGAATAAACAGGAAATCCCGCTGCCACCCACATACACATTAACCCAACTGGCTGTACCTGTTCCAAAACTTAAGTGTTTTTTCTTTTAATAACAGTTTTTTAGCAGGTCAGTGGAGTTGCCATGGGTAACAGAATGAGTCCCAGCATTTGGCAATCTCTTTGTTGGTTGGGTAGAGGAAAGTACAGTTACGTTAAGAACTTACCATAACAGGGGCCGGCCCGGTGGCGCTGAGGGTTGAGGAGCTGGACGCCACACCTCGTGCCACGCCGGCAACCCGGGTTCGGGAATGAGCCTGGGTTGTTGGGGGTCGGCAGGAGAGGAGAAGAATGAAGCGTTCGTAGGACTGCTCTCCTTCTCCGGGGAGGGGGGAGGATTGCCATCGGTGCTCTAGCGGCCTCTGGCGGTGACTGTGGGTGGCTAAAGAGCATTGGCAGGATATGGAGAGAACGTGCTGGGGCAGACGCTTGGCTCGGAGTGCATGCGGACGTGCGTGCGCTCGGGGCCTTAGGCGTCATTGCACGCCACAAGCCGTAAGGGGAGAAAGGTGGAAAATAGGGGCACTAGTCGCGGCGGCATGATGGCTGTCTCCAGAGCAGACTTGTTTGGTGCCAAGGGTGCGCGGCAGTACTGGATCCTGACTTGGTGGGTTGAGCTCTGGGGGAGTGCTCCCCGCCATGGGGGGCAAGTCGCGGGGGTAGCTGCGGGACCCGAATATGGAGCCGGAAGAAAGTCCCAGGAGATGGCGGCCTGAGAACCCCGGAGGATGCCTGACGTGTAGAGGTAAGGCAGACTGGTGGCCCCAGGGGGAAAAAGTATATAGGAAAAAAAAAAGAACTTACCATAACAGTAGACCTTCGAGAGGAGTTCTTGCAGCAGGTAACACCTTTAGGACTAAGCCGTCAGGTGCCAGGACCCCACGTAAAACTTCTAGCTAGCAGTATCCAGTGGGGGACCTCCCTCAATGTCGGCCCGCCCCCGACATCACGTACAGTATAAAAGGGGAGGTCACCAAACTCATTTTCAGTTTTCCCGCCGGAGATCACAGCAAGTCGGTAAAACTGGAGAACCAAGGAGGTTCCTCTAGCAGAGGAAATAAAGGTATCTGAGATGGAGAAGCAGCTACCAGGGTGAAGGAGGGAGGGAAATACAGTACCTGCTGCAAGAGCTCCTCTCGAAGATCTACTGTTACAGTAAGTTCTTACATAACTGTACTATCTTACTTTGAGACTCAATCTTGCAGCAGCTAACACCTTTAGGACAGAGTCCCAAGCAGTAAAGAAGAGACCCCGGTCAGAAGGGTGGAGGTAGAAGTCTCCCAAAAAAATTAGGACAGGAGGCCCTGAAGGACTGCAAGTCTAAAGCCTGCCCTGCGGCGAGAAGCAATGTCCAAACTGTAGTGCTTCACAAAGGTGTGGACAGAACTCTAAGTGGCTGCTGCGCAAATGTCAGCAGCGGACACATTTTTCAGTGATGCAAAGGAAGTAGCCATGCCCCTGGTAGAATGACCTTTAACTGAGCCAGGTAAGGGTTTGCCGTGGTGTTTGTAGCAAAAAACAGTGCAATTAACTAACCATTTGGACAAACACTGCTTAGAAACAGGAGCGGGGGGCTTAAGAAACAAACAACTGATAGTTTTTTCGAGTAGGCCAGGTGCGCTTCAAATAATAATACAGCACCCTGTGGACATCCACAGTATGCAGTAATGCCTCCCCCTGGTTCGAGTACTCTGGGTAACACACTGGAAGGTGGATGTCCTGATTCAAAGTCAACTCTGACACCAACTTCGGGAGAAACTTAGGATAAGTTCGCAAGGACACCCTGTCCTTGTGAAAAACCTTACACATCAGGGCCTGAAGCTCAGAAATCCTTTGAGCAAAAGTAACGGCAACTAAAAATAACGCCTTCCACAACAGAAGACGCAGCTTGCAACTTGTGACAGGTTCAAAGGGAGGCAATGTGAGCTTCTTAAGAACAAATAAAAGATCTCATGGCAGGACAGGATCCCCAATGGGAGGCTTCAGATGCAAAATGCCCTGTAAGAAGGTACGGGGAAGGTCCAGCTGGGCAACAGTCTTGCCCTTAGTTGGCACATAGTAGGCCAAAATTGCAAACAAGTGCATCTTGAGTGAAGAGTAACTGAGTCCTGCATCAGATAAAGAGAAGAGGTACTCTAATACCGAGTTCACCAGACAGGAGAATGGGTCTAAATGCTGAGCAGTGGCCCAAATGCAGAACTGCTTCCATTTCATAGCATAAGCTGCCCTAGTGGAGGGTTTCCTGGCTACCACTAGGACGTCCGCTACTCTGGGTGATACCCTGAATGTAGAGATGGCTAGGTCTGCAGGAGCCACACATGGAGATGCAGAGATCTGAGATCCAGATGGACCAGGGAAACCGGAGGTTCCACAGCCAGCTGCTAAAGCAGTGGAAACCAAATCTGGCATGTCCAGAAGGGTGCCACAAGGATCATGTCTGCCCCTTCTGATTAAAGCTTGAGGAGGACCCTCTGCAGTAGAGGGAAGGGAGGGAATGAATAAAGGAACCTCCCTGTCCAGGAGAGGGACAACGCGTCTTGCCAGAAAATACCAGGCCACCGGCGGGAGAAGGATTGAGTATCTGGCGACGGCTCTCCTTCTCCAGGGAGGAAGGTGAATGAGTGTTCAGCGTTATGGGCACACATGGTGGTGGCTGGGTGTACCGTCTCCACGCCGACGCCAATACATTCGGGTACGGGGCGGACACTGGTCGTCATTGCACGTTCCCGCCCCCCTACACCGGGGAGAAAAACCCGTAGCTGCCAACCACCTACATGATGCCCGACCTCTGCTCCGATCGCTGCCAGGCTGGCTCCCTGACCTATTCCAATGTTCATAGCACTATAGGGGCTGATGCCGTGACCCCGCCCTGGGGGCAAGCCAGGGGATATCAGGGAGCTGTGGCTAATGTGGGATGTGACAGCAAGAAGATCTGTGACCGGGTGGAGGAGCAGCTCAAAAAAAAAAGAAAAAGAAAACACCAGGCCCTGGATCTAGCAAGCAGAAACTGGGCAGTTTTGCATTGGATGGGGAGGCAAATTGATCCATTTCTGGATGACCCCATCTATCGAAAAGATCCTCTACCACTGAGGGATGAAGCTCCCACTCATGGGCCATGGCCCAAGAACGTCTCTGGCTGTCGGCCAGGGTGTTTTGGATGCCTGGGACGTGTACTGCTCATAAGTCCAGGTGATGGTCCTCTGCCCATGTCCACACTCGCATAGCTTCCTTGCAGAGTGTATAGGAATAAGTCCCCCTTGCTTGTTGATGTAAAATACCACCAACATGTCGTCAGTCTGAATCAACAGGGGGGCCCGACAACAGGACTGTCTGAAAGGCCTGAAGGGCATACAGAACTGCCTTCATCTCCAAAATATTGATATGGAGATGAAGCTTGTGTTGCTCCCGGGACCGTTGTGTCTGGCATTCTCCTGGGTGAGCTCCCCAGCCCCGACCTAATGCATCTGTGGTCAGGATATGTCTAGGGGCATCTTTCCGGAGACACACTCCTCTGGAAAGGTTGGAGGAATTCAACCACCAAAGCAGGGCTTGTTTGACTGGGTTGGATACCAGGACTGTTTGGTCCAGGTCGTCTAACCTCTGATCCCATTGAGTTCTCAGGTTCCACTGAATCGTCCTCATGTATAACCTGGCAAGAGGAAATGTGGCAATGGTGGCTGCCATGTGCCCTAAAGAGTCTGAGGATGTTCCTGGCCGAGACTTGATGAGCAGAGAACTGCCGTGCATGAGCCTGGAGTCATTCCACTCTGTCTTGGGGAAGAAAGGCTTTGCCTTGGGTCATATCCATAATTGCCCCTATTTAGTGTAACCACTGACTTGGTGATAGGGAAGACTGGGAGATTTAGAGTGATCCCCAAGTCCTGAAACAGGTGAAGAGTGGCCTGCATGGTGGACAGCAGCCAGTCCCTGTTGGGAGCGGTTAAGAGCCAGTCATTGAGGTAGGGGAAGACACAATGCCCCAGCCTCCTGAGAGCTTCAGCTACCACTGCGAGGCATTTGGAAAACACTCTGGGTGCCGAAGACAGGCCGAAAGGCAGAGCCCTGAACTGACAGTGACGCGCCTGAAACCGGAAGCGAAGGAACCTCTTGTGTGGTTGAAAAATCAGAATATGGAGGTATGCATCCTGCATTTCCAGGCAGCATAGCCAATCTCCCTGATGGAGCAAATGTAGAAGACCTTTCAGGGTGACCATCCTGAACTTCTTGCATTTGATATACTGGTTCAGATGGCTGAAGTCTAAGATTGGATGCAGATCCCCAGCTTTCTTTGGCACCAGGAAGAAGTGGGAGTAAAACCCCTTCCTCTGTTGTACTGGCAGAACCAGCTCTATGGCTCACTTCTGCAGAAGAGCCTGGATTTGTTCCACAATGAGAACGCCGTGGGCCTGGGAGTAATGGGATTGAATCAGAGGGTTGTCTGGAGGAACCTCAGTGAATTCTAGAGTGTGCCCTCTCTCAACAAGCTACAGAACCCACCGATCGGTGGTTACTCAACTCCACCTCTCTGTGTTCAAGGAAAACCAACCCCCACCACCTCCCTTAAGGCATCTGCCGGGGTCGGGCAGTGAGTCAGGCTGAGACGCCGGGAAGGGGAAGCGCAGACTGGGAGGTTCTAGGGGCCCAAGGGGCTGAACCACCGGAGGCAGGGGTGGAGGCCCTTCACTTGAAACCCGACCTCTGCTGTTGATGCTGCCCTCTGGATTGATGTCTGATGTTTCTCTGAAATGGCTGCTTGGAGTTCTGATTTGGCTGAGATTTGTACATCGTATGTACGGATCTAATAGCTTTGACAGATTCTTACTTGTTCTGTGAATCCTCGCCGAACAAAACCGGTTCTCTGAAGGGGGCATCCATGATGCTGGATTGTACGTCCAGCGCAAACCTTGACAGCCGCAACCAAGAGTACCACCAGATACAAAAAGCCAAAGCAGTAGCTCTGCTGGCTGAGTCAACAGTATCATAGGATGCCGAGGACGTGGTTACTGACGTCAGAGTCCGACTTCAGAATCGCCATCAGCTCAGTCTGGTCTGAGCAGTCTGGCATAGCCTGGGCCACCTCCACTGCCTTGTCCCACAGGGCATTTTGGTATTGAACCATGTGAGCAAGGAAGTTTGGGGAACAAATGGCACACATGGAGGAAGAGTAAACCTTCTTGGCCAGATAAACGAATTGCTTCGAATTCTTATCTGGTGGTTGTGTACTGAGGTGCCAAGGTCTCTTGGACCTGTCATGGGCAGCATTAATGACGACAGAGTCCGCTTCTGGTTGCTCCCCATAACAGGGGTCATCCCTAGGTACAATATACAGCTGGTCGCATTTCTTCGATACGGCCAGCGTAGAAAAGGGGCGCTTCCAAGCAAGCTTGTTCACATCCTGGAAGGATTCCACCATAGGAGGGACCACCATAGGCAAGGTGTCTTTCCTCCTAAGAAAGATAGCCAGTTGATTACGTTCTGTGTCCAACTTTTCAGTGTCCCAGCTGTTAAGTTGTTGGATGTGATGCATCACATCCATAAACGCTGGGTCATCAGGTGGGGACCGAGGCGTATCTTTATCACTCTCCAGCTCCGACGGCAGGTCTGAATCCCCTCGACTGGAGTCAGAAGAAGAGTATCCATCCAAATCCCCTGAGTCTGCAGAGGAGGAGAGAGGATGTGGATGCTTTTGCGGCCGACCTTGGGGAAGGGGTTTATCACCCCCATCCAGTCTTGGACTAGCCCCCCCCTTGGAAGGGGGATAGGTGGTCGGGCTGGAAGCTTGTCCAGCAGCAGTTCCTGAGGGGTTGACTCTAGAGGTGCCTCCTGTGCCTGTTTGTCTTTGAAAAAGGCCCACCAGGCTGAAAAAAAGCTCATTTAGGCCCTGCAGAGGATCCTGTGGAGGAATTGGTGCAACTGGCATCGAAGTTTAGGTTTAGATGGCCCTGGCGTCTGGTCATCAGGCTGAGGCAACTCGGGCGTCGGAGTAGGGTGATCCGAGATGCCTGGTGTCAGATCCAGAGGGATGGTATCATCTGGTGCCGGACAAACTGGATCCAGCATCCGGTCATCGGGCGTCAGAACCTCAGGCATCGGCTGGGAGTGGGCATCAGGCCCAGCCAGCGGCTTCATAGTGTCCAGTGACGGGGTCACCCAAGGAGACGCCGGGAAGACCGGAATCGAGGGAACTGGCATAGGTTTAGGCTGGGCTGGAGACTGATCCAGCAGCTGCCTAGGCGGAGTTGCCTGGGAAGGGGAGCTAGATCCCGAATGGGATGAATGCCCCCCTTTCCTGGGGGGAAGAGATCGTCGATCCCAGGTATCGCCCTGAGGCATCCGCCCCTGACATTGGGGTAGACTTGGCAGGCACCCTGGCCAGGAGGGCAACAGACAAAGGCCTACCACCCAAAGATCCACCGGCTGGCCCACTTGGTTTAGAGCCTGCGGTGGCAATGGACTTCAGCGTAAGTGGCTGAAAGGTGGAGGGAAGAACTCCTGCATCCCGATGAACCTTCTCCCACTACTGAGATAAGGGAGGGAGGTTTAGACACCATTAGTCCAGTGAAGGACATCCCCGCATGGGGGGACAACACTGGAGCGGTCTCCGACTTCTTCAGGGACCTGAAATGATCTTCTGCCCTGGGTTTCTCATGGTGTTTTCCCTGGTGCTTGTGTTTGTCGCTCGATTTCTTCTCTTTATGAGAAGAAGAAGAAGATGAGGCTGGAGAGGATAATGAACTCTTATGGTGAAACTCCTTCTCCATTTACGATAATCTTTTGGAGAGCAAAAAGGCTTTGAGGGTCTTCTGGCAGCAGAGCCTGGTGCGCTGGTTACAGTCTTGGCAGTGCTAGCAGGCCTCAGTGTTGCGGTCCGGGCCTAGGCAGAAAAGGCAGGCTGAATGGCCGTCCTTTGGGGGAATTTGCCTGCACGCACATTTTGACTGCTGTCGCGCGATGGAAGAAGAAAGAGAAGAAGATGACATGCAAAATTTCGAAAACAGTACTGTTTTTGGTAGAAAATAAGAAAACGTGAGTAACATGAAAAATGGTGTTCAACAAGCTGAAGGGGTCCACAGAGGTCCAACTTGCACAGTCGATGGTGGGAAAAGAACGGGGGATGAGTGTGACACTGGGGGTGGGCGATGTTGGGGGGGGGGCGGTCCCCTGTTGGATACTGCTAGCTAGAAGTTTTCCGTAGGGTCCTGGCCCTTGACGGCTCAGTCCTAAAAGTGTTACCTGCTACAAGAGCGAATCTTGACATAAGATCAGTTCTTTCTTTTCTTTACAGGGATTGTGCCTGATCTCTACAAATGCTACACAGATGATTGTGTAGGGGGCCACCTCCTGCTCCAGGGAAATACTCCAAATGTTCTTAGACAAGTCTACCACAGCCCGTCCTTCCCTTCAGTATACTGTCGAAGTATCCTCCTCCACACTGCCTTTTCTAGATATCAAACTGTTAGTTCAGAACACTGGTCTGAAGACATCAGTTTATTACAAACCCACTGACCCATACAGCTTAATTCTACACAGCTCCTTCCATCCCAAACATATTAAGAATGGTTTGCCTTATTCACAGTTTCTTGGTCTTCGCATGTTATGCAGTGAAGATGATGATTTTGCTGAGCAGGCTCATATAATGCACCTTTTTATTTTTATTAACAAGGGGCTACACAGAAAGCATAGTAGACAGAGCACTCTTCTGGACCAGTAATATAACCTTGATCCTCACAGGATGGCTGCTCTCATGCAACAACAAAGACACATTCCACTGGTGCTTCTCTTCCATTCTAAGACCCCTCTCTTCACAGGACCATCACTAGGAATTTTCCTATTCTGTAAGATGACCCTAATATCGAAGCTTCCTTTACATAACCACCAATTGCCTCCTACCACAGACCATCTAACCTTCGAAATCTCCTAGTACAGTATATAACAGCCTCCATACACCTCACATTTCCTTCCTACTAGGTACCGAATCTTGAAACAGAACCCGCTGTTATACCTGCATACTTATTTCTAGTGTCACTAAAATGTAAGGTCCTACAGGTGTTTTTCTCATCACCAAGGAGTTCTTATGCATTTCCAGCAATGTGATATATTATATTCTTTGCAAGAAGTGTGCACCTATCTTCACTAGAGAGACTGACCGAAGCCTGGCTGACCGATTCAGAGAACATTACAGGGCAGTCAGAAATGGAGACACTGATAAGCCCACTGTATCCCATTTTACTTCCAGGGACCATAATGTCAATGACCTTTCTGTTTGTGTCCTTCAGTGGGGTCTACAGGATGCTTACCATAGAAAAACACAGAACTCAACCTTATCATCTGCTTATACTCCCAGCAGCCCTCTGGTTTAGATTTATTTATTTATTTATTTAGCTTTTGTTGACCAGGTAGGTACACTAGACAATCTGTATGCCTATTTTCAGGTACAACCCGGGAGAGTACAGTGAAAATACAGGTTCAAATAAGGCACATAACAACAAGAGGGGCAATGTACAGAGTTACAAGAGAGCAAGATAAACATAATCTACAGTGAGCAGTAATAGGTAAAATATACTATACATACAAAATAAATAGACTAACACATTCAATGGTAATTACATTGCATGAGTGACCCTATTTACCAGGGCCACTTAATTCATAAGCAGATGGTGATCAATCATATGCTACCCAAAGATTGAAGGACAGTAGGCAGTGGGTCAGAATGGGACCAATTTGGAGACCTGGTTAGGGTGGCTTGGGACACGCCACACACCGAGGACAGTTTCAAGTGCCCCCATAGGGAATTCCGGAGACACAGTTGGGAGGGGGAGGAACGTACATGGTCAGGAAGGGAGTTCCATTGCCTCGGAGCACATGTAGCAAAGTCCCTATCCCCCATTAGGGTTCGAGTATATGGAACTTTGAGCACCACCGGACCCTGATACCTGAGGGAGTAGGAGGAGGAGGAGGATACAGGAGGCATGAGAAGCTGCGCAAGTCTCGGTGGGGTGCCACTTCTGAGCACCTTTCCTACGAAGCAGCCCAACCCATATTTCAAGTGATTGTCTGGGGAAAGCCAGCTCAGTTTGTCGTATAATTTACAATGGTGGGTGAGACGTGGGACAGCCAGGGCAAAGCGACAGATGTTGTTATAGGTCGTGTTCCACCTGGCAAGGTGGACCTTGGAGGTGCCAGAGAATAGGAGATGGCCATAGCTTAGTGAAGGGAGCAGCACACCTCCGGCCAGTGCCAAGTGAGCTGCGGACGTCAAATTTTTCTTTGCCCTGTAGGCAAGACCCAGTTTACGATTGTACAAACATTTAGGATGTGACTCCCCAGGTCAAGTTGGAGGTAAAGTGTAACCCCAAGGTATTTTATTGAAACATTGGTTAGGAGGGGGGAGCCATCCACACCACTGACACATAGAGGGACAGGAGAGGCCTTGATCTTGGCTGCTGACCCAAAGAGCATGGCCTGAGCTTTTTTCAGATTAAGGACCAGCTTGTGGGATGTTACCCAGGCTTGAGTATTCTTAAAGGCCTCACTCAGCTGAAGGTTAAGAACCCCACTGTCTCAGGAATGTGCAAGGATGACAAGATCATCTGCATAAAGGATGACACTACAGTTGGAAACAGCAGGGAGGTTGTTAACAAATGCTGAAAAGAGAAGGGGCCCCAAAACTAATCCCTGTGGGACACCAGAGGTCACCGGAGTGGGGTCAGAGAGGACCTTGTTAAATTTAGTTTGCTGTGTCCTGCCCTGGAGGTAGTTTCTCAGCCAACTCAAGGCGGGGGGGACAGGCCTAAGGACTGCATCTGTGAGCAGAGTAATGCATGGTCTACAAGGTCAAAGGCCTTGGATAAGTCAATGAATATAGCCCCGGAGAGTTCACCCTGGTCCACGGCCGCCCTGATGCTCGAAGAGACAGAGACAAGGGCAGTGGTCGTGCCATACCCTTTATGATATCCATGCTGTGCAGGGGACAGCAACTTATGAGTCTGAATATACTCTGTAAGCTGTTTAGCCACAGTTTTCTCTAAGAGTTTACTAATGGCAGACAGGATGGCAATTGGACGATAGTTGTCCAGGACTTTGGGGTTACCTTGCTTCGGAACGGGGACAATCCTTGCTAGATGACAGACTTACTTTCTACTAACATCTTTCCACTACAGTCTATCCTTTTTTCCCCGCACCCCATCATATCTTTGCTATCATGTGTGCATAGTACATTTGCACATGTGGGTATGCCTGCACACACTTCCATTTGGGTGTGTGTGTATGTGTGTGTGTGCATACTCACATGGACATTCCAGCTATGTGTGCATTTTCATTTTCTCCAGATATCCCTTGCTCCTTCCCCCACCACTGTCACCTTTCCAACCGTCTTACTATGTAGTTCCTGTTAATTAAATCCTATTTGAGGACTCCTCAGCTCATTCACTCCTACTACGCCTCTCCACACCAATAATCACCTTTTTGTTTTCTAGCATTTATTCTTACATTGTCTATTATCACTTTTTCTACTATAGCCTCCCCTACTTTCTTTCCTCACATATATATCTCCTATTTCCCCTTACCTCTCCACTAACATTGCTTTTTTTCTGTTTTAGACCATTCCTGAAGATCTATGGTTGAAAAGTTGTTTCTAACACTATTTTCTGTTTAAAGTGTGCATTTAATATTACCTTTTGTTTTGAACTATGGTTTAGGCTAATTTCATTCTCCTGATAGTATTAAATAATGCACACTCCTTTTCATCACAGGGAAACAGAGTAGATGTATGTCAGCAGTGCTACGCGTTAAGTCAGTATTGGGGGGAATGCCACAACAGCTATGGGAACAATCAAAATGTATCATGAAATATGTTTTACCATAACATGAATGCAGAGTCTCCCTTTACTCACAGATTTTGGGATACAGTATTTGAAGCAGACAGAGGGACTGTACTGGACCACGTTTTTCAGCAAGTTTCGCAGTCTAGTGCCAGTTTTATAAGAATGTATTTCTTACTTATGTTTTACAGCACCAGAGCTTTCTGATTAACAGTGGTAAGGATGGGCTCTATGAAGCTACACCGTTTAATGTCATTATTTTTCTTGATACTCCTAGAAAAATATACACCGCAAACCCAAGAAGTGGAACTCATCGTTGGCAGTCATTTTCTGCACGGCAGTGTACAGAGCCCCAACTCCAAGTTACAAATCACAGTGACAGAGCAAAGATGCCAAATGTAATGAATTCTTAGACTTGCATTATCTCACATCCCAGGAAGGATGGTCTCTACTTACTGTATGACAATGCTTTGGTTGTCCATTTCCTCTCCCCTTTTATTCTTCATATCAACTTAGCAGTGGGGTCAGGAGTAGAAGAGGACAGCGCCATTGCTGCTTAGGCTCCCCAACCGAAGAGCAGCCAGTGGGGTCAGGAGCAGAGGAGAGCACCATTGCTGTCCAGGCTACCTGACCCCAGAGCAGCCAGTGGGGTCGGGAGCAGAGGAGAGCACCATTGCTGTCCAGGCTACCTGACCCCGGAGCAGGCAGTGTGGTCAGGAGCAGAGGAGAGCACCATTGCTATCCAGGCTACCTGACCCCGGAGCAGGCAGTGGGGTCAGGAACAGAGAAGAGCACCATTACTGTCCAGGCTACCTGTCCCCGGAGCAGCCAGTGGGGTCAGGAGCAGAGAAGAGCACCACTGCTGTCCAGGCTACCTGACCCCGGAGCAGGCAGTGGGATCAGGAGCAGAGGAGAGCACCATTGCTGTCCAGGCTACCTGACCCCAGAGCAGGCAGTGGGGTCAGGAGCAGAGGAGAGTCCGACTGCTGCCCAGGCTACCTGACCCTGGAGCAGGCAGTGGGGTCAGGAGCAGAGGAGAGGGCCATTGCTGTGAGGCTCACTGACCCCAGAGCAGGCAACTGGATTGGGAGTGGCTTCACCAGGCATCTGTTATATATGTGTTAGAAATATAAAGTTTCATGCTGCGGGTTGTTGGGGGTACCAAGGAAGGTAGCCGAGGAAGGTAGCAGGTGGGTTGTTTGGGGTGCCAGGGAAGCAGTCAAGACGAAGGAGGTAAGTAGTCCATAAAAAAGTGTCAGGAAGTTTTCAAGAACAAGTAAATAGGTCTGGTAAGGAAAAAGGAAAGAGATAGAAAGTGAAAGAAGAAGCACAGCAATCTTATGCACACCAATGAGGTGATGAAATTTCACTGCAGATGCAGAAGGTAATCTGCATCAGTTCCTCTTTAGCCTGCTCTCTTTTTCTCTTCTACTCACATTACATCATGCATAGCTATTGCTATGCAACCATAAAAAAAGAAAACAGGAACTATTTGTGCCACCCCCCTCCCCCCGATTAAGGGACTAGGAGAGATATTGAAAAATGTTTGTAAAATATTTTGAGGGGTGAGATCACAGGTGTTATGAACCATGTTCGGTTCTGAGTCCTGTTTTAGTTTTTTTTTTTTATTCAACCAAATCTTGTCTTGTTATTTCTGGGTTTGGAGAATCTGCCTCCAAATCTCTACCCCCCTCGACGTATGGCTATAAACATTACAAACAGTAGAAACCTCACCAAATAGCCTTCTGCTTCTCCCTGGAGCTCCTCACCATGCTCATTCAGAATAGCTGGAACAACACCGAAGAATGGCAACGTCTGCAAAATAACAAACTTGCATTAAAGGAATACATTTTTTATCATTCAGTTTTTCCCTCAGTCAAGGCAAGGCAAGGCAAATTTTATTTTTAAGGCACCCAATCCTGGGGGCTCTGGGCACCGCACAATTAAAACATAGCAAACACATAAAATATACACAATAAAATACATATAACAATAAATAAATTCCAGCAACAATATAAAAACAGACCCCCAAATGGGAGCCTGGCCTAAAACAGATATTGGGGCAATTCCCAGGCCGCTATCTTAAAAAGGAGTGTCCGGGAATGCCTGACTGAACAGGAAAGTCTTGAGGCAGGTCCTAAAACCTCAAATGAAAGTCCTCTGCAATCCACTTCTACTTATCCTTGCTTCCCCTCTAGCATGTTTACTAACCCTCCTTGCTTTGCCACTCCACTGGTATGGCCCTTGGGGCCACACAGCTTATCCCCCATGGTGGTGCTATAGCTGGTGTGAATGCACCTAGTCCAACCAAACAGGGAGGCACAATAGGTCAGGCATGCACCAGGAAGAGAAACCAGGCTTTCGTCATCCCTGAGGTGGGTGGTGCAACTGCAGCAATCACACTCTTGTGGGGCATAATTTTCCCCTGTGCTAAACCTCCCCTCCTTCCAATTAGATCCTGTGCCTACCGGGTCATAATGTCGTATGCTTAATAGTGTACAACATTAGTGCTAACCCGGAACAACGCTGTATGAGACAGCGAGTGGTGCAATACTGCGAATACTGCTGTACGTGGTATTGCACCACTTGCACTATCCCAAGCAGAGGATAAGACCTCTGCTGGGATGGGGTTCCACCGAGCAGCTGCCATGGCTCAATGGACTGAGCCACTGCAGCAAGGAACAGAAGCACTGCGTCTGGGACCAGGTTTGATTCCCGGTTCCAGAAACTTTTATTTTATTTTGCACTTTGCAATGTGGAGGTGTATCTCCCCAGAGTTGAGAATCCCTATTGGGGGTTGTGTGTGGATGGAGCCCCTGCAAAAAAAAAGAATTATGTCACATGCAAGAAATCTCGACTGTACTGGCAGCATGATTTTTGCATATGGCATAATGTCTTGCGACATTATGACCCCATGCCGATCCTGCAGCCACTGCATTATCCTGTGAGTGAAGAGTGACAGACATTGTGCATCACCCACAATCCAGCTGTACAAGACTCTGCAAGAGCAGCGAGGATTGCACCCACCCCTCACCTCCAACCCACTCGTGGTTCAAGGCATTGTGCCCTGCATCCCTCTGGCTGGGATGAAAGCGTTAAGACTGAGACTCGATTTGAGGTCTCCCTCATGGTAGTACAACACTACCAGCCAGTACCAGAAGGATGAGCTCCAGTGAACACTCAAAAATATAGATGCCTAGCCCAGAGACACTAGCAATAGTTCCCTACAGTATCACATAGGGAGCCTTAGTTTTTGACGTGGACGTAACCCTTCGCTCTGGGCCAGTGTGGTGGGGGACATACTGCAGAGGAAGTGCATCCAGACTCCAGAGAAGTGTGGAGGTCATCCACTACATAAGTGCCTCATATTCTGGCTTAGCATCATGGTCCTGTTTATATGGGTGACCACATGCAGCTGGTCAGATCCCACCTACGGACTGATTCTGCAAACATCCCCTGTCACGAAAAAGGAGGAGGGTAGAGGGAGGGTCAGAGAGAAACAGGTAAAGCTATGTATGTGAAAGGGCCACAACTACATCTTAAAGGGGCTGTTCCTGCCTCTCACCATGCCAATCGTACTAGAAGAGCTTGCTCCTCTTTGATTCATAAACCCTTTGGGGGGGGGGGATCTTGTCAAGTTCCCTCAGGAGCTGGGAGACGGGGTACTTCCTCAGAGGTGTGTTCTGCTCTGTGGATTTCATCTAGACTGGTCGGGAGGGGAGTATAAGCAAAGGCACAGCCTTGACTAAGGGTGGGAAGGGGGAGTAAGTCCGACCAGGCCTTGGTACTAGTCAGGCACTCAGATGAACCAGTTACCCAAGGCAGGCATCCGGCATGTGGGTCTCAGAAAGAGGTTCTGGTCTGGGCTAAGGGTACAACTGGAGGAAAAATATGTGGATATACACATTTGATGTCACTTTTATGGCATGACTTACAGCTGATCCTGGTTTCAGTGGAAATGCAGCAGGCAGAGGTGTTATCACATGGCCACCCTGAAAGGACAGGTAAAACAAAGCACAAAACAGTGATGTGAAACATGAACTCAGCAGTGATCATGAAATGGGATCACAGACCAGACGAGCATGTGGTTTACAGAATAAAAAGTCTGGTTTGCACCATGATGAGAGACTCTCTGCTAAAAGATACATACCCTAAATACATAGATGGCTAAAAACAGAAAGATTACAAGTCTATTGAGTCTGGACTGATGTTCCTACTGCACATTGCTTTACTCTAATCTAAGGCCTTCTTAGTTCTGAGGAGGTTAGAATAAAGAGGACAGGGAGAGAATGTTACTGCCATTTCAAGCATGCCTGGAGATCAGACAGCACAGTGGGAAATGAGACAGAGGTTAAGAAGAGGGAGGTTAAGTGACTTTCCTAGGATCACAGTGAGGAAGTGGTGACTATGGGCTACAAACCTGAGTCTCCAAGTTCACAACTGTCTACTGTAACCACTAGGGCAAACTTCTCCAAACGTAAATTACCTCATAATGTCATAAATTATACAATGGCAAGAACATTTCCTCTATCCTGATTGGTCAGGGTGGGCCTGGCACAGTGATGTTATTGAACTATAACATCACTGTATAAAAGTACAGGCACACAAGTGACCGGAGAACAGTGAAACAAATCTCTCCCTGCCCACGCAAGCCACCGGGAAGCCGACAGTCCCTGAAGCCATCACAGCTTAGCCCCGCTCGCCCCCCCCCCACCACACCACAGACAAACACACGTTCCCTGCCTGACTGCCTCGCTCTTTCAGTCAATTAAACAAAACTCATAATATTCAGATTAAAAAAAAAAGCAGCTGTCCATCTTTGACTTCACTGTAACTGCCTGTGACTATGAAAACCCAAACAGTGGCAATTACATTTTAAACCCTTGCCAGCTTCTCAGCAAACCCACAGACTTTGCATTTTACAAAAAAAGCAGTTTACCAAAATAAAAGGAAAAAAAGACCTGTAACTTCCAGGTTCCGACTGATGTCCAGTTACGGAACGGAGCGGGAAACCGGAAGTAACCGCTCGGCTTCACTGTTTCTTTTTTACTGTCCATGTCTTTCTCTCACAGGGCTAAGAAAACTAAAAAAAAACACATCTTCAACTGGTCCCAAGACAAGCAGTGGGAGCACACTGATTAAATATTATACAGTACTTCAGCAAACGTTACCACATGCCGAGTGTGTTGGGTGACCATGCACAAGAAAGGCATGTATTAGCAGCAGCACCACCTACTGGACAACTTTTTCTTTTATTTCTGAAATATGCCTCTCATACAAAGAAAATACAAATATTACAAAAAATTATATTTTAACTTTTTAGTATTATTTTAAAGTGAGCCATTGTATAATAGTAATATAGTGTATGGTGGAATGCTGTTACGCATGGAATTCCATGCCTGGAATATGCTTGTTCTGCTGCAGTAGTGACTTCATTATGTTGTTCTGCTGCAGTAGTGATGTCACTACTGCAGCAGAACAACTTGGAATGCTGCCACATAGTTGCTTTCATCTATCCAGTTAAGCTGCAAGTTTTTATTTTTTTTTAAACTTGAACTTGCAGAAACATCTGCAGCACACTGTGTCAGTTTAAAAAAAAAAGAAAATGTTAAAATGTATATTCCTCCATTGTCTTCACTCGCTGGTTTTGTGTGATTTTCTATGCTGTGACTGCCCATACACTATAAAAGATTGTGTATGAGCACTCATACACAAACAAGGATATTCTTGTGTCTCAAGGTTCCCTATGGTAACAGAGCACCTCTCGAGCTGCGCTCTCGAGGTCATCTGTTACTAAGCAAACCTCTCGAGACAAGAATATCCTTGTTGTGTATGACTGCTCATACACAATCCTCTATAAGGCACTCCAGGGAGTGTGTTATTATGTAATAACGCCACTCCTGGGGTGGTAGGCACTGCTTCGCCGTGCTTCAACCCACCCCAGGAGTGACATTATTATACACTAACGCACACCCTGTCGCGTCTTATTGCTTAAATAATAGGAATATTGTCTGCTTACTGCACCATTTTTAAGATCTAGCTCAATGTCAAAATGTTTAAACTTCAAATGCATTTCCAGGGCCAGTAACTCTCTGCAGATAGTGATCCTGAACTAGTTAATAATGAGAAATTTGTACATCCCTGTAAACAATTTTTCCCCTTTAATCATTATTACGATGGTCACACACATATATTTAGTAATCAAGTCTACCTCACTGGATGTTTCTTTAATACTATTCAAATGCAAATCCCATTAGCTCAACCCTACACTGGTCAGTACAGAATCAGAAAATGTGCGGTGTTTATTATTTACATGACTAATCTGAATATCTTGCGCCAATTCCAAACAAACTGTAAATCACTGGATGTCTGTTATGTCCACGCCAGCAAAGTTTAAAGCAAGCAAGTATGAAAGGTACAGCACAGACAAGAAAATACATCTTCGTGACAAAGAGGTAGGCATCTGACGGTCACATCGCTGTAACTAAAGTACAAACATACGAACATACAAAACTGCCAGCAATAAAAGGCCAACAGGTCTATCAAGTCTGCCCGATTGTGCAGCTCTTAGTTTCATATCACTACAGCTGCCCCACCCCCACCCAAACTCCTCCCTTCCTCTTCTTTCCTGATCCTTCCCCTCTTTGTGTTCTTGTCTGTACTAACCCTGCCCTTGATTCGATCCCAACCCCACTTAAAGCTATCCACTGTCCTTTGAGCTATTAACTCCTCCGGCAGTGCATTCCAATCTGCCACCACTCTCTCTATGAAGCAGTGCCTCCTCATCGCCCTCCTAAACCTTCCTCCTTCCAACTTCAGACTATGCCCCTTAGTGACCCTTCCCTCCTTTAAGCGGAACACTCCTCCCTCCCTGACTTTGTTCATGCCTTTCAAGTACTTAAAGTTTTCTATCATGTCCCCTCTTTCACATCTCTCTTCCAGCAACTACATGTCGAGCTCCTTCATCCTTTCCTCGTACAGCAACTCCCCTAGTCCCATGATCAGTTTTGCAGACCTATGCTGCACCCCACTCCAGTAATCTCCCATCCTTTTTGAGGTATGGGCACCAGTACTGTACACAGTACTTCAAGTGTGGCCTCACCAATGATCTACAGTATACAATGGCAGGATGACCTCGCCCTTTCTAGAGGTGATCCCTCTGGCAATGCACCCCAGCATCCTATTTGCCCTTACTGCCACCCTCCTACACTGTGCTGATATCTTCATGTCCCCTGTAACTATTACCCTCAGGTCCCTTTCCTCCTCTAAAGCTGTTACCTGCACTACCCCAACCAGCAGTTATTGGGATTTCTGGCTCCAAGGTGCATGACCTTGTACTTCTTAGCATTAAACCCCAACTGTCCCTCCCTAGACCAGTGTTCGAGTTTAGCTAGATCCTCTCTGAGTGCCTGCCTCCCTTCTTCATTGTCCATTTTTGCACAAATTTTAGTGTCGTACGCAAGCAGGATGATCTTACTCTTGACCCCCTGTGCAATGTCTCCAATAAAGACATTAAACAAAACAGGGCCCAGCAATAAACCCTGGGGTACCCCACTCATTAATGGCCTTTGCTTGGATGTCCCCCCCCCTTACAACTACCCTCTGTTGTCTGCCCTGCAGTCAGCTATCCACCCACCTCACCAGTTTCCCCCCCCCGCCCCCATGTCCCTCAGCCTGCTCATTAACCTCCTGTGCAGCACTGAATCAAAAGCCTTGCTGAAGTCCAGATACAGGACATCCACAGCATGGCCTTCGTCAACCGCCCTAGTGACCCATATGAAGAAGTTGATCAGATTAGTTTGGCAAGATCTTCCTGTGACAAACCCATGCTGTCTCTCATCCTGCAGACCACTGCTATTGAGAAAGGTTATCAATCTTTCCTTCAGAATGGTCTCCATCAACTTCCTCACTACGGAAGTCAAGCTCACCAATCTGAAGTTGCCCGGTTGGTTCTTGGGTGCACTCTTGTGAAGGGGCACCACGTCAGCCATCCTCCAGTCCTTGGGTACATTCCCCGTCTCCAAGGAGGTGTTGAACAGGTCCCTCAGAGGGCCTACCAACACCTCTGCCAGTTCCTTCAGGACCCTTGGGTGTACACTATCCAGTTCTGGTGTCTTGTCCACCCGCAAGGTTTTAAGGCCCTTCAGAACTCAAACCTACACTGGTCAGTACAGAATCAGCAAATGTGCGGTGTTTACCATTTACATGATCAGTCTGAAAAACTGGTTACTTACTGTCTCAGTCTGCCAGAAGGTATCAACGATTGGGCATCTTTTGTTACCAACGACACTGTGATACCACAGCCAGGCTTCCGGGTTGATGGGCTCTCCCACAGTCCCCAGGATTCTCAAAGATTTCAGGTTATGTCTGGGGAAAGAGAAATTTGAAACATGATTTTTTACACACAGGACCTGTAAGCAAGCATGACAAAGTTTGCTGTGTAAACATGCACTAACTTAAAGGGGATCCCTACACACTCTACTATACTGGGTATCCAGTGATTCTCTTGGTAAGCAGAAATTTGTCCAGGCTTACCTCTAAGGTCTGTACTGTTTTCACTAGTAAGTTGTTCTATATGTCCACCATCATCTGGGGAAAGAAGTGCTTCCTAACGTTACCCCTGAATTCACCATGTCTGAGCTTCAGGGTGTTTCTCCGTCTCCTGTTGGAGGACATCAGATCAAACATCTCTGTCTGTTCAGTCTTGCTGACTACCTTAAAGGAGAACTACATGGAGAGTTGAAGCCCCGACCATTGCACAGATCAGGGCTTCACCTCTCCAATCCCACCGGGGCACCACAACAAATTAATAGATTATTTATCTGTTCCTCGTAAAATCAGTCCAGTTCAGGTGGTGCAGGCATTTGATAATGGCACTCCAGAACCCCCAGTTTCGCTGTAGCTGTGAGATGATGAATTACTGTTCCCCAACCATTATAATACACTTATACACAGAAATAAAACTATCTATATACTGTATGTCCAATGCCAATCACTGTTTTTATTAAATTTGCCTAAATCCCATGGGAATGGCAGGTATACCCACGGGATTTAGGCAAATTAAGTAAAAATGGCTCTAGGCATCGGACATATATAGACAGATAGATTTATTTCTGTACGTAAGTGCATTATAATGGTAGGGGCAGTGACATGTCATCATCTAGCGGTACTACCAGTGAGATCTCGGGGAGTTCCAGAGCACCATTATCAAAATGCCAGCACCACTGGAGCTTGGGCTGATTTTTACAAGGGATGAGGTAAATAATCTATTAATTTGTTATGGTGCCTGCAGGGGATCAGAGAGGTGAAGCCCTGATCTGTGCAGCAGTCGGGGCTTCAAATCTCCCAGTAGAACTCCTTTAAGTATGTGGAAAACTGACAAATTGATCTCTGAAAGGTCAGTGCCTCCCCAGGCTCTTTTTCTATCCCTACTAGGGGGCCTCTGCCTTTGGCGGGACTGCCAAGGAAGGAGGGCCAAAGTTAGCAAGGGACTGCTGGGACTTCGGAGGAAGAGGAGAAGGGCCCTTAAGGGGCACAGACCTGGTGGCATTGGTGGAGCCAGCTGGCTGCTGTCAGACATGGAGGCTGGTGATATTATCCTTTATAGGTCTCCCCTCTCCTTGAAACACCCAACCATACTGTCATCAACCTATTCAAAGCATCAGTTGTCACCAGGCATTCAGATGCTCCGGTGACTATGCATTCTGCACATTGCTTCCACCTAGTACTAGGTTGCAGCCATGATGTGGGATGTGCTTACCTGGACTGTTCCTCCTCCCCTGCCTGACATCCGGGGCACAAGATGCAAACCTGGGTCGTAAGCATGCAGAACAAGCTCCCACCACTCAGTACTACAGATCTGGCTAACGTTGGCCCTTTTAAAGTAATGACAGATGGGATTCATAGTATTTGAAACATCAACTCTGGCTAGCCTAGTGATGCAGCAGCAGTGCACTGTACTTCCCTGTGCATGGAGGATCATGCATGAGTCCCAGACCTACTCCACTGCAGTGATGTATCAGTATATCCCACCTAACACTGAGGCCAGCTGGAGGCCCTGTACATCACAGAGAGTAAGTTCACAGCTCTTCATGAGGAAGGGCATGGGCTAGGTGGCACTTACGTGGCCTGCCTGCCAATCAAACAGCAGCAGCTATAAAGGCAGACTGCCTTCAAAAGACCAGAATAATGCGGTGCTCTAAGATGCTGTGCTGGTGCCCACCAAGGAAGACTTTAAGGTGGTACTCTGAAAGGAAAACTCTGACGCTCAGAAATTCAAATATACCAGGTGAGTTTATTCAGGTCAAACAAGAAGAGGCAGATACCAAGCCCCAGCGCTTCAACCACGTGAGTCTTCCTCAGCGGGTATGCCACTCAAACACCCTCTCGGCCAAAGCAGCCCCAATCATCAGAGTAGAGGACATTGGCAAAAGGAGCAAAATAAGGAATAGATAATTAAAACTCCACACTGTGCGCATGCCTTCATGTGTGTGCGGATGTGCGTGCCCCAGCAATGGGGAGGGAGAAAACCAGAAACTGGGAGGCTAGCAGGCAAGTGAAGCCATGACTGCACTCCCGACCTAAGGATGCCCCCGGCATCTGGATGTGAATCACCGGCGGGGGGTTTCCTCCACTCTTTGGCTTCACCATGGGGGGAATCCATGGGGGACTCGCTGAGGGTGGGAGGGGATTAGGTGGATGGAGCCCTCTCAAGGTGACAGCTGAAGCCACCTGCCAGCTGACCCCTGGCAGAAAAAGCTAGGTAAGAGCTGAAGCCGCCTGCCAGTTGACCCGCGGAAGAAAAAGCTAGATAAAAAAAAAAAAAAAAGGACAGAAATGAGTTTGCATTTCAGACAGAACAATGAACTTTCATTCATAATGGCAAGGTAGCAGCTTTGTTTACATGCTAAGAACATGTGTACAATGCAGTACAACAAGGGGAGAGCTGTGTTTTGGCACAATCACACCAGTACTGTGTCCCAATCTATGTTTAAGCTGGTGATCTAAGGATGCGGACAGATGGCTGCAGAAAGATTTGTCGAATGAGGATTAGGGAGAAAGCTGGATAATTTTTATGCGTATATGCCTGTTATGTATTGTAAATGGTATGCCATCCATGCTGTGCTTTGTTTTCTAACTATTTGTTGATGCCTAGCAGTATCTGATGCTTGGTGGAGTGGAGTACATCTCTCTTTACCTCCATGTTCCCTAGTGTTTTCTCCCCATTTCTTTTTTCTCTCCCCATTAGCTTCTTCAGTTCCAGCCTGAGACCGACACTTGAGGGCCTGTCACCAGCAATGCAGGCCAGGCGAGGATCATTTGAGACTGAGGAGATGGCCTGGAGTGGAATAAAGTAAACTGGAGAGCATTTGTTAAGTCAAAGAGAGTTGAAGAGACAAGAGGGGCGTGGTGGAGTGGTGGAACTTGCATGTTTTTCATTGGCTCACAGTATTCCCTGATACAGGGCTGTAATGGAAGAGAGTTAAAGGAAAACTGCACCCTCTTATCTTCTAAATGTTATTTGTTTCCATGTCAACAGACAACTCTTTTCATGTAGCTGTTAAAGATGTATGCAAGTGCTTCAGTTAGTTTTCACACTTTATACTAGGCCCTGTCACTCTCCTGGGAGGGTCCATTTTGTGATTGTTGAAATCTCATTGTCCCTGAGAGCTGCATTAGCATATGAGAACATGATGTCAGATCACCCATTTATATCATGTATCTCTATGATAAAACAACAAACACTTTGCAAAAACTCTCTGGAAACTTATAAACTGAATGGAGTTTTAAAGGGAAAAAAACTGCATTATAACTTAGATAGCTTGTAAGACTCACTGAAGGTAAATGTGGTATTTCACAGCTTCTTGCAACTTGGTTCTTTTAAAACTACTTAAGCAGACAGGCATACTGAGGAGTTTAAAGGTTGATTACGCATCACATGCAGCTCTCAGGGATAATGAGATTTCAACAACCATGAAATGGACCCTCCCAGGAAAGTGATAGAGCCTAGTATGAAGTGTGAAAACTAACAGAAGCAATTGCATACATCTTTAACAGCTACATGAAAAGAGTTGTCTGCTGACATGGAAGCAAATGACATTTAGAAGATATGAGGGTGCAGTTTTCCTTTAAGGTGCTGTAAGAGAGCCTAATGAAGTATAACTATCTGAGAGTACTCCTGGGAATTTGGCCACAGGAAAGAGCAGTGGCCTTGTTGCTTATTGGAGCACTTTCAGCAAACTACTAGTCTTTGTCATCTAACTGTAGCATCTCTTAGTTTTTCAGGACAGGCACTGAACATCTAAATTTTCTGGCCCTTTATGAAAAGGGACTCATTACTCTGTACATGTTTATTTAGATCTCGGAACTTCAAACCTTTGGACTATAAAATATTACAACTTGCTAGCTTTGCACATAGTCTCACTTTCCTTTATTAGCGTGAAAAAATCCTTTTTTCCTCTTTGAGTTGGGGTTATCTGTTCTTTATAACAATGACGTGTTTAGTTTGGACGTGCTAAAGACTGGTTGACTCTCTGCCTTTTACCTCTCTGGGAAAAGTGCCCTCAACCTATTTTCTGTATACCGTGCATAGTTTGTAGGCATGAACAATGATTCCCTCTGTGGCATTCCCCCTATTTTCATCCTAATTTAAATATAAATGAGGTTGCTTCACTTGGTTTTTCCCTGGTGTGAAAACCTGTTTTTCTCCATTGCAAAAGTCATGACCCCACTTGTGCAAGGTATCATGGGAGTTGATGATGCATACATGCACAAGCCAGCAGAAATTATACTCTCAGTCAGTTCTGTTACATGTCTTGTGAAGTTCCTGTATTCTGTAAAAAGCATTTTTTTTCTAACTCAGATACACTTTAAAAACAGCAGGGCACTTACTATGCCTTGAAAAGTTTCATGGCCAGCATAAGACAAGAACATAGGGATTGCAGAGGATATTAGCAGCACTGACTAATACAGTATAACTACTGCAGGCTTTAGCACTAAAACATTATAAAATTCCAGGATGCCTTACGTAAGTGTAACCCCCCTACAAATGGGGGTTCCCGAAAAGTCTTCCTTGAGCTTAACTAAATGCTCACTGCCAGGTTGGTGTTCTGCATTTTAGCAGTTTAAATGTATTGCCAGCGAGTGCCTATATAGCTTCTGTGTACCGTCTCTTTAAGAGCTGCCTGGATTGCAGTCATAATTAATCTGAGAGGAAGCTCTACTATAAGATGTGCTTATTTACTGAATATCTATTAGAGTGATAATAATATTGCAATTTGTTCTAACCATTTTTCTTCGCAGCAAGGACTGTTCAGTTTATCTCCACCAACTTGGCCCGGGACTGTCAGAATGGGGCAATCAATATTATTGGGACTCTAAAATGGAGCCTGCCTACAGGGGCTTGATGGGGTCAAAACTTGTAGGAATTGTAGTTTTTGCATTTGGCGCAAAAGGGGGAGCCCTTGTTGTGACTGACAGACAGATCAGCCAACCGAACCTTTTGGATCTTGGGGAAATTCCCAGACTGCTTGCAGTTTTCAGTTAGTTCTGAGTTGGGAAGTGAAATGAGTAACAGCTCAAGTGATTTGAGCAGCAGTTCTGTGTAGTTTTGCGTGGGAGAACTGTGAAAGGGCTGAGTTTTGGCCTGCCTGTCTGCCTGCTGTCCCTGAGAGGGAAAATAAGAGTTTATTCGGACTGAATCCGAGTTGTGAGGACTATTTAAGCCACTGGACTGTGACCAGGCTTTAACCTGAAGAAGACCGAAGATTTGCTGAATGCGATCAGCCTGTCAGGATTTCTAGCCACCTCTGAACTCCCCGTTTGTGCAAAGACTCTGTAATTGCGACTGGATAGCAATCTGCATGGTATAGTGGAATTTCTTACATGTAAATGTGCTGTGTGCTGTTAGTGGGTCGTGATTTGGTTCCCCACTGTGTGTTAAATTGTGTTCTGCTCGCTGGAGACTGCATCCAGCTCCAACAGACTGAATCCGAATTCACTGCCATTTCGCCTGGGCCTTGCCACACTGGCCCAGCCAGACTACCCATTGCACGGAGAAAGCCATCGACGAGAGACCTGCCTGGGGATCAGCCCGCTGCTCAACGCTTGAACAGGAACGACGCCTCAGTGATTCGTGTGGGCCCTGCTTCTCCTGGCACTCCAGCTCAACAACCTGCAGTCTCAATTTTGTCCAGCCTGTGTCCTGTATTGGGTTTCGTGAGTAAACATCAGGGTAGCTCCCTGCAATAACAGCTAACTCTAAAGTGTTGTCATCTGATTTTCTTGTTGCTTTTTCTTTCACGAACTGAGCCCTCCGGCTCCGGATTACGAGTAGTGTGTGTTGTGCATGTTGCTTTCTTCCATCACATGGCCCCAACCAGCTGCAACATTCCTGGTTAGCCCACCATTTTCCTACCTGGGTACCCAGAGTGTGTGACTGTGTGGGGACTTAAAGCGCATGCATAACTGTTTGATTAATATAGCCTTAGAGCCAATCAACCTGATCATGCCCCTTCCTTGTTCAAGTCCCCTGAATAAATCAGATCTGACTTTTTGGCTGCATTTAACCTGGCTGTGGTTCCAGTTTTTGCCAAGAGTACTGTACTGTTGCTATTTACTGTGCATAACCTTGTTTTACAGGGGGTCCCCAGGGTCAAGCCAGAGGAACCAGCCCTGGTGGTAAGTGCAACAGTGTGGGTACTGGTATAGTGTACAAGGGGTGCTGTGAAAGTGATTATTGTATATTGCTCAGGCCACTAGAAGGGAAAGAGGGGGTTCACAGTGCCCCAGAGGGCTGTGCCCAGGTTAGTTTGACCACTACCAACCCTGACTTGAGGTACCCATTTCAGAACTCAGCCCTCTTCACCTGCTACTAGCCGCACAGGCAGGGCTAGTAGCCCTTGGGATAGCGCCACCTAGGGGTTACATCTTGGAGGCTCATCGCTGGGATTTTGTGCCTTCTAGTGGCCAAAAATTACAAATTATTGTGAAAGATTAATGGCTACCCCAGTAGAAATGGCTGTACACCAGTTGGTGGGGTGGTGTACTGAGCAGGAGATCAACCCCAAAATGCTCTGTTTATACTAGATATTCCCCTGGGTACCAGTAAGGATACTGTAGAGGGAGCAATCTCCAAAGCTGAATGTTTAAAAAACCCTGTGGTGGTGGGTCGACAGGCTTTTTTGAGCGCCCAAACTTTCATAGCCTTGGTAGAGTGTAGTGACCTCGTAGACAGCTCTAAAGTGCCACAGACTATAGCCTCAGAAGGGGTCCTAGCCGCCTGGAGAGTGATAACAAAAGACAGTAAAGACCCTGGGGAGGATGAGATCCCACCACTATCTGAGACTTTTGGAGAGAATTTTGCTAAGTTGTTGCTGGAGGAAGGGAAAACCACAGAGGACTTTAAGAAACTATTCCTGCCACCTGGGGGTGTTCTTTCCCCAACATCTCCTCCCACTCCAGCACCTGTTACTGCCCCGCATTCTGTGCCCATGCCAATGCTGGCCCCTATGTCTGTACCCGCCATTAGTCACGACTCGTATCGCCGGCTGAGGATGTTTTCAGGCACCCTCCCCACACCCCAGGGGAGGACAATTGGGAGACTTGGATAGACTATGTTGCCCCTCAAATCCGAAAGTGGCAATGCCCCGAACCAGAGAAGAGGAGAAGGGTGGTTAAAAGCCTCAAAGGCCCCATCCAACTTACTATCCATGCTACACAGGCTAGTAATCCAGAAGCAACTGCTCAAGATTTTTTGAATTCATTGGAAAATGTGTATGGGAGTCCCGATTCAGATGAGAGCCTGTGGGGTAGGATAAAAAACACTCAGGAATACCCAGGGGAGCCCTTATCCATGTATGTGCCTCGACACGAAGCGGTGCTACAGGAATGCCTAAAGAAAGGCGGCATGGCCCCAGCTAAGTTAGATCGAAATAGGTTGGACCAACTTCTCAAGTCAGCCCCATTCTCTGAATTATTCCTGCTCCAACTACGCCTTGCTGCTCGGTTGGATGTGCCTCCTACTTATGACAGACTGATGAAGGAAATTCGGAGGATTGAGAGGAGGCAGCCACGTGGGGGGGGGGGCCTCCTGTATCTGCTGTTGCTGCTGCTCAGATGACAGAGGATGCACGTGTGAGTGATGCTCAGGGGAGAAATACAGTGCCAGATGAACATTGGGAGGCTAGCAAGGCCGCTCCGCCCTGGGGTGAGGTGCTGCGAGAGGTCCAAGAAATGAGGGCTACCATTTCCCTACAAGCCCATTCCAGAGATACAATGGGCCCAAACCCCTCTCAGAGCATGTCCGCTATGGGTGTGGGGGTGCACTCCCAGGCATCCCCTTTTGACAGCAGCTCAAAGATTGATGAATTGACTATGGAAGTGAGGGAATTACTGAGGCATCTCCCCATGCTCATCACATACCAGACAGAGGTTGAATCACGATTTTCTGTTGGTGGTACCCCTGCCTCACCCCCAATGTGATGCTTTGGCCACGCCAGACTCTAGAAAGTAGACTCTGTCTTAATTGTGGGAAGGAGGGGCATATGAAGAAAGAATCCCGGTCCCCAAAAGACTTAGATAAGGTTTGTATACAGACTTCAAGGGGAGCTCCGGAAAGCGAAACCATGGCCGAGGGGTGATGGAAACAACCGCAGTGAAGGCTCAGGAAATTCCAACTCCAACTTCTTTGTGGCTAAGTTGTCTGTACCGGCCCCTGCTACTAACGTTCCAGACTGGTCCAAAATAGTGGGCCCTTCAATGGAGACTAATGTGGCTGTGAATGGTATTCCTACTCGGGCTGTGCTTGACAGTGGGCCGCAAGTGACCATTGTGTTTCAGGGCTGGTATGACAAACACTTATCTGATGTGCCCTTACAATCTCTAGAAAGCCTACATGTGTGGGGGGCTGAGCGACAAGTCTTATCCATATCTAGGATATACACCCACCTCTGGTTGTCTTTTCCTGAAACTGTCACTGGCATAGAGGAGCAAGTAGAGACACTGGCCCTAGTGTCTCCCCCCACCAGACTGTATGACGGGGTTCCCCTGTTAACTGGAACAAACGCCCACATGTTTGGGAGACTAGCACAACTCTGCCATGAGAAACAAGAGCAGCTGACTGGATGGGCCCTAAGAATTCCAGCCTTTGTAAAAAGGGTTTATGACTGGCAACAGAGATGCGATGGAGTGGACCCAGATGAGCCAGTGGGGATAGTGTGGAAAAAGGAACCTGACTTCTTGGTATTGGCCCCCACCGCCCAGTGCACAATCCATGGAGAAGTCTGCCTAAAGAGAAACGTAAAGAACAAAATATTAATGTTGGATGCACCAGGAGATGGAAAGTTGCCAGAGGGATTATTGGTCAAACCCAGCATCTTGCCTGCTCGTGACCATGCCTATGCATGATGAGTGATGGTCCAGATTCAGAATGTGTCAGATCGGGAGATTCAGGTGAACAGAGGGTGCACCCTAGCTACAGTACACTGCACTGACACTGCTGTATTGCCCAGCAACAAGTGCTCTGGCGAGAAGGAGAGAGTGACCCCGGACTTATTTGACTTTGGTGACTCCCCGTTGCTAGCTGAATGGAAGGCTAGAATTAGCAAGAAACTCACTCAGAGGGACCAAGTGTTTTCATTAAAAGAATGGGACATGGGCTGTGTCCAGAGTGCAGAGCATCACATACGCCTGCATGATGACCAGCCATTTCGAGAGAGAGATCCCAACGTCTCGCCCCAGCAGACATAGATGATGTGAGGAGAAACCTGCAGGAAATGCTCGCTGCTGGTGAAAAACAAGAATCAAGGAGCCCATATGCCTCTCCCATTGTGGTTGTGTGTAAGAAGAATGGGTTGGTAAGGATGTGCATTGATTATCGAACCCTGAACCGGTGGACCATCCCCGATCAATACGCCATGCCCCGTATACAAAATGCCCTGGATTGTTTGAATGGGAGCAAATGGTTTTCGGTATTGGACCTTCGCAGCGGATACTACCAGATCCCGATGGCCCCGGGGGACCATGAGAAAACAGCCTTCATCTGTCCTTTGGGGTTCTATGAATTCTTGAAAATGCCACAGGGGATTTCAGGTGCTCCGGCCACCTTTCAGCGACTGATGGAACGTGCGGTGAGAGATATGAACTTGCTGGAATATCTAGTGTACCTAGACAATGTAATTGTGTTTGGGTGCACATTAGAGGAGCATGAGACCCAACTGTTTAAAGTCCTAGACCAATTGGAAGACTTCGGCCTCAAGCTGTCCATTGACAAGTGTCAGTTTTTTCAAACATCCGTGAAGTATGTAGAGCACATAGTATCTGCAGAAGGGATACAGACTGATCCCAGTAAGGTTGAATCACTGACTACTTGGCCCCAGACCCATAATTTGAAAGAACTACAATGTTTCCTCGGGTTCTGTGGCTACTACCACAGGTTCATAAAAGACTGTTCAAAGGTAATTCTCCCGCTCTTGAATCTTATCCAGGGTTACCCTCCTACCAACCATAAATATAAAAAGGGTCCGTCAAAGAACCAGAGAAAGTGTACTTCCACACAGGTGAACTTTTTGGGCCCCGCTGGACACCCAAATGTGAAGCAGCCTTTCACAAAGTCATATACCAGCTCACCCATGCCCCCATCCTCACCTATGCTGACCCCACCAAGCCCTATGTGCTGCATACGGATGCCAGTCTGCAGGGTCTAGGAGCTGTGCTGTATCAAGCCCATGAGGATGGTTTGAGACCAGTGGCCTTCGCCAGCAGGATCTTGATCCAGTCGGAGCGAAACCACTCTGTGCACAAGCTGGAGTTCCTTGAGCTAAAAAGGGCCATCATCGACCAGTTTCATGAACACCTCTATGGGGCAAAGATAGTGGTGAAGACCAACAACAACCCATTAACCTATGTACAGACTTCAACTAGGTTAGACACCACTGGGCACCAGTGGCTCTCCGACTTATCAACCTATGATTATGCTGTTGAATATAGGCCAGGACTGAACCATATTGATGCTGACGCCTTGTCACGAAGGCCAGTTTCCAAGAGTGATTGGGTCAGGCTGTCTGAACCTGACATCTGAGCCTTGTGCCAAAAATGTGACCGAGATGAACAGATGTCTGCAGAAACAATGGATTGTTTAGTAGATGGCTTGGGCCCTCCTGATACCTACATACCAGCTGCCTATTGCCACTTTTCTGCTCTAGATATTAGTGCACTACCTCAATTTGACAATGACAGCATTCAGTGGGCTCAATCCCAAGATCCTATGATTCAGCCAGCACTTCATGCCCTGCATGCGGGGAAAGATGTGTCCAAGTTGCGTTCCCCTGACTTGCAAACTGCTCTATTGTTTAAAGAAGGCCCCAGGTTGAAGCTACTCAATCAGTTGTTGTACAGAGAGACAGTGGATTGTGGTGGTCAAGTAGATAGGCAGCAATTCGTCCTGCCTTTAAAGATTTGGTACTGAGGTCCCTCCACAATTACATGGGGCACCTTGGTATTAACAGAACTCTTGACTTGGTACAATCTAGATTCTACTGGCCCAAGATGGGGGCCGATATTGAGCACCATGTAAAGACCTGCAGTTGTTGCCTGCAATGGAAAGCCCTGCCTCAAAGAGCTGCCCCCTTTGTCAACATTACTACCAGCACCCCCATGGAACTGGTCTGCATAGACTTTTTGTGTTTAGAATCTGATCAGCGGAATATTGGCAATATGTTAGCGGTTATGGATCATTTTACATGCTATGCGCAAGCTTTTCCAACTAAAGGTCAAAAGGCCTCTACCGTGGCCAAGGTGCTAGTAGAAAATTTCTTAGTAAACTATGGTGCCCCTCAGCAGATCCACTCTGACCAAGGCAGATATTTTGAAACTCGGCTAAAAAGAGAAATGCTCTCTCTATGGGGGTGCGGAAGTCAAGAACCACCCTTATCACCCACAGGGGGACCCTCAATCAGAACGTTTTAACCGCACCCTTCTAGACATTCTGGGCACCCTCCATCCCAAAGACAAGCCTAGGTAGGGCCAGCAGATTAGCACCTTGGTCCATGCATACAATCGCACAAAAAATGATGCTACTGGGTTCTCCCCCTACTGCCTCATGTTCGAGAGGGAGGCCCGACTGCCCTTTGACGTCTGCTTTGAGGTCTCCAGATGGGGTCCAAGCCGAAAATTACCTACAGTATGTACAGAAACTGAAAGCTCAGTTGAACCATGCTTATCAACTGGCCCAGACAATGGCCACCAAAAGAAATCTCGCCAACAAAGAGAGGCATGATAAAAAAGTAAAGGCTCAAGAGCTTCAGCCTGGAGACCGTGTGTTGTTACGCAGTTTGGGACTGCATGGCAAACACAAAATTGCTGATAGGTGGCACCATCTTCCCCATGTAGTAGTTGGAAAGTTGAATGATTTACCAGTGTACAAGGTGCACCCAGAGAATGACCCAAAGCTGTCAAGACCATGCAATAGAACCACTTGCTACCTATCGCCAAGTCATTACAATTGAGGCTGTGTACCATTAGAGATTGATTCCCATGGGCCCGTGACTCATGCTGCTGCAAAAAAGAGACAGAGTCAACCTACCCCAGTAGTTACAGATTTAAGGTTTCCCCCGCAGCAGGCCCAGAATGATAGTGACTGTAAGTCCACCTCTGACGAAAGTGAGTGTGACAATGCCTATTGCCCCTCCTATGAATTAAGTCAGCTGTTTCAAGATAACCATTGACTAACTGTGAGGATGAAGCTGGGCCTTCTGGACTGCCTAACCCCCCAGCTTCATCCTTGGAGCCAATGCTCCCTGAAAGTGAAGTGCAAAGTGTTACGTCTGAGGTTGTGAACTCTGTGTTTTGTGGAACTGTGTGAATTGCCTGAAGAAGGGGCTGACTGTCTGAGTCTCTCTGGTGACACACCAGAAATTGGAGAACAATGTGAAAGTGTTGATAGCCCTCCTTCAGTGCCGCAAAGCCTAACTGTGCCAGAGCCTCCTCAAAATGAGCAGAGTGTTGTGGAAACAGACTACAGAGCAAGGAGCTGACAGTGCTCCAAGTTTGGTCATTCCCATCCATGCAGAGGCACCCCTCACAAGTGACGAAAGCACCAACGTTAGTGCTGAAAGTACAGAGACTGTGGCCACTCCCCCCAGAAACACTGGCCAAGCTGTCAAGCCAGTGCTGTGCTTTAGTTATGATTCCCCTGGGAGGCCAGTGGATTTGCCTCTCTATGTGATTCACAAAGGGGTTTATGTTTCGCCAAGCTCACTGCCCAAATTGAGCTTGACGGCCAACTTCAGGTTACTTGTTCTTCCCTCTCACCATGGTGCCCCTGCCCCATCCAGCCCCAAGTTAGCTGATAGGGAAGGGCCCCCATTTACATTGTTTAATGCACAAGAAGTTATTAAATGAATCAGTATTACTTGCATGAAACATGCACAAGTATTGTCAATATGGATGTAGTAATGTGAAGTATATTGAAATGTATAGTAATCAGGGCCCCGATTTTTCTGCGGCACATCGGAACAAAGTTCTGCGGCAGGGTTCTCATTTGCCACAGAACTCATGCACTCAGCACCAATTTCCGCGGCAATTCTGCTGCATATTTTACCTCTTAATTTTTTTCCTTTTTGTCAAATTCTGACAATGCACGCCAGTAACACAGTCATTTTACGGGCGTTGTCACCAAATTTTCAAAATAGCCAGTTTAAGACTCTGCTCATGAACAGTATCATGTGATTTTATTAATCTGTCCGAACATTGATTTTCAAGACATCACCGCCATTGTAGCGCCATAGTGCGAAACACATTTTGGGTGAAATGTGAAATGACAGTTGTACTGTTCATAAGGAGGTGTGGTAAATGGCAACATTGAAATCTGGAGTGAAAATATTGTACGGCTCAAGCTACGTAGCCGCTGTGAGGAACCGCGCATCGCACACTCGTAAAATGTCGCTTTGGGGAATAATTTCACCAAATTTTCAACATAGGGTTTTTAGAGTTTACCTCATGAACTGTGACACTGTCATGCTTCATTAATCATTTCGGAAAGGTGGTTCTCATGCGTGACCTGCGGAACCACCTTTCGGGACAGATTAACAGTAGTGTCACAGTTCAAGGAGGTGGGGCCCCAAAACCCCATGTTGAAATTTGTGAAAAATTCTAGAAATGGCTGAGATATGCACTAAAGTTGAAAAATCCATTTATGCCATTATACAGCTTACCGGGCATTTCTTCAGTTCGCATTGGCTTTGAAGAGTGCAGACGTGTTCGCGTCCACAGAAGATCATCGCTTGGGCCCGGAGGTAGAGTATGGGTTGAGGTGGGGGTGAGGTGGGGTGTGGGAGGTGGGTATGCAGAGGGTGTGTGTGGGTTGGGAGGGGCAAAAGAATCACCGATGAAAGGTTGTTTTTTTTTCAGGGTGTTGGAAGCTACAGGACATTGGTGTCTGTATGTGTCTGCACTCCACACCAACCTACCCACTCACACAGAAACTCTCAAAACCACATTTTTTTTTTTCACAAATATATTTCTTAGTTTGCCCACCCAGTTTCAGTTAGGGCCAGTGGGAATGAGTGTGTCCCATACTGGCTGAGGTAAATAGCGTGTTGTTTCTTGCTCTACTCTCCAACATACAGACATTTTTTTTTGCCTCCTTTTATGTTTCTTTTTTTCTTAAGGCTTTATCTTGTTAATTTACTTTAAATGACTGATTGGCTAGGAACGAGCGTGTCCCTCAGTGACCACCGTGTAGATAGTGATTTTCTGTTTGTGTGTTGCCAAAATGTGACAGTCAGCAAGGAAGAGAAAGAAACTCTTTTTTTTATTATTTTGTGGTCACAGTAATGCACTGCTTTTTAGATGGGGACCTCTGGGCTGTTGTGGGTCTTGTAGGAGGGAGAGGAGAAACTGGGGAAAATCTAGCTTGAAGATGTGAAAGTTTCAAACGATAGTGTGTATTGGGCAGACATTTGAGCAGTGGACCGAGAGCTGCAACTCTGAGAAACAGACAGGCAGTGAGTAAAATATATTTAGTACATTAAAACTTAGAGTGGTTGTGCAGGAAAGGGGACCTTGGATACATTCACTAGTATAGTGTTTCTGTATTAGTGCCATTGCACTCCCACTGCAGCTGGTGTGGTTCTGTCAGATCATAGCTGAGGAGCTGCAGCGAGATGGCGGTGACACGGATTGATTTCACCTATGTCTGTATTTTGGGGACACAAGTAATGCCAGTTGTAAGATTATTTCTTGATATGACATAGTTAGCTACAATATCCACGGTAATTCCGCTGCTGGACGTAATTTCTACGGATGAGGCACAATTCCATGATTTTTCATGGATAGTTCCGCGTCAGCTGAACTGTGGAAAACACGGGCCTTTGATAGTAATGTAACAAGCTAATGATAATATATATATGTCTGCTTATATCGTGAGATTTTTGATATTGTAGATGGTAATAAGACTTGACTTAGATGCGACGCCAAGTTTTCTCCAGGCAGGAAGGGGTGTAACCTTCTACAAATGGGGGTTCCTAAAAGTCTTCTCCTTGAGCTTGCTGTAATGCTCACCGCCAGGCTGGAGTTCTGCTTAGCAGTTTAAATGTATTGCCAGAGAGTGCCTATATAGCCTCCGTATACTGTATCTTTAAGAGCTGCCTGGATTGCAGCCATAATTAATCTGAGAGGGAACTCTGTTATAAGATGTGCTTATTTGCTGAATATTTAGTAGAGTGATAATAATATTGCATTTTGTTCTAACCTTTTTTCTTTGCAGCAAGGACTGTTCTGTTTATCCCACCAACTTGGCCCGGGACTGTCAAAATGGGCCAATCAGTACTATTGGGACTCTAAAATGGAGCCTGCCTACAGGGGCTTGTTGGGGTCAAAACTTGTAGGAATTGTAGTTTTTGCATTATGGTGCCTAAATGAACCTGAAGGGGAGCCCTTGCTGTGACTGACAGACAGATCAGCCAACCGAACCTTTTGGATGTTGGGAAATTCCCAAACTGCTTGCAGTTTTCAGTTAGTTCTGAGTTGGGAAGTGAAATGAGTAACAGCTCAAGTGATTTGAGCAGCAGTTCTGTGTGGTTTTGCATGACAGAACTGTGAAAGGGCTGAGTTTTGGCCTGCCTATCTGCCTGCTGTCCCTGAGAGGGAAAACAGAGTTTATTCGGACTGAATCCGAGTTGAGAGGACTATTTAAGCCACTGGACTGTGACCAGGCTTTAACCTGAAGAAGACCGAAGATTTGCTGAATGCGATGGGACTGTCAGGATTTCTAGCTACCTCTGAACTCCCAGTTTGTGCATAAACTCTGTAATTGCGGCTGGATAGCAATCTGCCTGTTATAGTGGAATTTTATATGTAACAATGTGCAAAGTAGTTAGTGGTCGATTTGTTCCCACTGTGTGTTGAATTGTGTTCTGCTCGCTGGAGGCTGCATCCAGCTCCAACGGACTGAATCTGATTCATTGCCATTTCACCTGGGCCTTGCCACATTGGCTCAGCCAGACTACTTACTGCACGGAGAAAGCCATCGATGAGAGACCTGCCTGGGATCAGCCTCTGCTCGACGCTGAACAGGAACCACGCTCTGTGATTCAGGTGGGCCCTGCTTCTGGCACTCCAGCTCAACAACCTGCTGTCACCAACTTCGACCAGCCTGTGTCCTGTATTGCCTCTGTGAGTAAACATTGTGGGTAGCTCTCTGCAATAACAGCTAACTCTAAAGTGTTGTCATCTGATTGTCTTGTTGCTTTTTCTTTCATGAACTGAGCCCTCCGGCTTCAAGGTACAAGTAGTGTGTGTTGTGCATGTTGCTTCATTCCATCACAGGGCCCCAACCAGCTGCAACGTTCCTGGCTAGCCCACCATTTTCCTACCTGGTACCCAGAGTGTGTGACTGTGTGGGGACTTAAAGCGCATGCATAACTGTTTGATTAATATAGCCTTAGAGCCAATCAACCTGATCACGCCCCTTCCTTGTTCAAGTCCCCTGAATAAATCAGATCAAATTTTTTTGCTGCATTTAACCTGACTGTGGTTCCGGTTTGTGTCAAGAGTACTGTACTGTTGCTATTTACTGTGCATAAATACAGGTTACTTACCTGTAACAGGAGTTCTAGGAATGGTATATGTTGTTCATCTACACTGTCTGGCAGGTTCCTTGCCGCTTTAAATCTTGCCGGAAGGTCTTCAAGCTGGCCTCCCACCCACCTCGGTGGTAAAACCCCGGCCCGCCTCCATGACGCCGATCTAGCCCGCTGAAGCCAGGTTGTGCGCCGGCCGAGGAGGTTATTATATGGTGGTGGATGAACAGATATACCATTCCTAGAACTCTGTTACAGGTGAGTAACCTGTATTTCTAGGGACATGGATATGTTGTTCATCCACACTGTCTGGTGACTCTAGCAGTTCTCTGGAGGAGGGAGGCAAGGCTATTACCTCTACTCTAGGGAATAATGACTGGAGAACTGAGGCCCCAAACCAGCATCCCGCATGAATCAAGGTTCGATGTGGTAGTGGGTAATGAAGGAGGTGCTGACTTCAGGTAGCAGCCCTGCAGATTTCCTGGATAGGGACGCCCCTGGAAGCAGACACTGGATGCAGCGGTATGGCTGGTAGAATGAGCTGTTATCCCCTGGGAGGCCTCCATGCCCACCAACCTATAGCAGAGATCTATGCAGGAGGGTGACCCACCTGCCTATCATCCGCTTGGCTGCATGTCTGCTAGGTGAAGCCCAGCGAGGGTGATAAATATCAGCTGCTTAACCTCTCCTGCATTTCAGCCATCCACTTATAATAAGCTCTTCTAGGGTCCAAAGTATGGAGCCTATATTCGCCTCTGAGGTGTGATTGGGGTAGAACACCGCAGAGTCAATACCGGTTAAGGTGAAACTCCGACACCACCTTCGAAGGAATTTTCGGGTGGGGAGAGACAACCTGTCCCTGTGGAAGACCAGATAAGGAGACCTGGCGTAAAGCGCCTGGAGCCTCCCATCCTTCTGGCTGACGGATAGCCACCAAGAAGGCGGTCTCCACGACAGGTGAGATGTCACACCTGTATCGTTCAATGGCTTGCCCATGAGCTTAGCCACTAGCAGTAGATCCCATTTAGAGGGGTGGAGGTTCTCGATTGAGGGATATGTGACTGCCCCAGCGCCTGACCACCTTCTCCTGCGCCACTCTATCAAGCTCCCTGCCCCACCTGTAAGCAGAGATGGCTGCCAGGTGCACCTTAAGTGTCACGACCAAAGCCCTTGTAGAGAAAGGGACCACAGGTAGTCCAGAATGCTTGCTAAGGAACAGGAGGAAGGGTCCAGGCCCTTGTTTGACACCAAATGGAGAATCTCTTCCATTTGAAGGCGAGCATTTTCTGGTCAACTACTTTCACGGGACGCCTCAACGGCTGAGGGACCCTGGGCCAGAAAGATCCAAGGCCTGAACCTAGCCGCTCAGGAACCAGGGCCGCCAGGTGCAGGGATTGAAGGTCGGATGGAATACCTTCCTGATTGACTGAGATCATGTCCGATGGTTGGAAGCCACCTGGGAGCCTGGAGCTGAGACTGTGGAGATCTGGATACCAGAACTGGTGGGGCCAGTCTGGGTTAAAGAATCACCTGCACCTTGTCCTCCTCATCTTGAGAAGCACCTTGTGGACGGGGAAATGGGAAAGGGCGAGAAGAGGCCCGGGTCCAAGTCCTGGAGAAGGCATCCTCTGCAGCTGGCCCTGCTGTGGGGGTGACGTGAACAGTCCCACTTCACATTCTCCCTGGGAGGCAAACAGGTCTCGCCTGAGGCGTGCTCCAGTGGGACAGCGGATCTTGTACTACCCGCAGGACAGATCACCGTGAGACGAGCCCCTATCTGGCTTAGGGGCATCGCTGGTGTTGAGGCCCCGCGACATGAATGGCGAGGAGATCCGCCTCCAGGCTGCGATGAGTACTAAATGCGGAGAGCTTCCTGACAGAGGCATGGAGCACGCTCTGGCGGTTTAGGGTAGTACATTGTCGGGATTGTCTGTCTGGACTTGAACCACTTGACTCCGTAGAAATGGAGCGGGCAGTTCCCAGCATTGAGTCTGTGAGTACAAAGCAGGGTAGCTCCCTGCCATCTGTTTATCAAATTGCAAGTCTGTCATCTATTTGTTGCTGTTTCATTTCTTCACAAACTGAGCCATCTGGCTCCGGATTACAACTGGGTATTGTGCAAGTGGTTTTCCATCACAGGGCCCCATCTAGCTGCACCGATCCTGGCTAGCCCCCCCCCATCCTGGGTACCCAGTGAAAGTGACAATTTGGGACTCTGAACATGCGCACGGTACTGCGATTATTAAGGTGTCTAAACTAATTAACCTGATTTCCCCCTGTCCTTGTTATATTCCCCTAAATAAATCAGATCTGTTTGTTTCAGCAAAGTTACACAGTCTGAGGTATTCATTTATGTTAAAGTGTTGCACTGTGGCTTTTGCATTGTATCATCTTGTTTTACAGGGGGTCCCCAGAGTCAAGCTGATCGAACCAGTCCTGGGGGTAAGTGTATACTGTAAAGGTACTTCTGATATATTTTGTGGGCCACTAGTGGGAAGAAAGGGGTTGCAGTGACCCAGAGGCTGTGACTAAGTCATACCAGACTGTCTTAACCCCGACCTCTGGGTGGAGGCACCCACCATTGGACCTAGGCCCCTTAAGCTGTTAGCAGTTACATGAGCAGGGTAGTAACCCTTGGGATAGCACCACCTGGGGGTTACATTAGCAACTACCTTGTTCACTCTGTTCTGCTTAAATGATTTCATTTGCCCTCCTCCAATTCCCTGACACAATGCCTTCTCGCAGGGAATTCCTGCAAGCGACTGCGCTATCACATGCATTTAATTCTTTGTAGTTTGCAATTTAGGAAGAATGTTTATGAAAGTATGCAAACAAAGAACTTGGCAGAAAAGAACTGCTTGGCCCACCCAGTCTGCAAGATGGTCCCTGCCTAGTATGTCTCCGCAGACTCTAACTGGTCTTCACACCCGTGACCCTCCCTCCCCCTGCCTATTTACTAATATTCCCCTACAGACATATTTACTAATATTCCCCTACAGTATGTCTGCCCCATGCATACCTAAGGCCCCTTTCTGGTTTCTCCTCGACCACTTCCACTGGCAGTCTATTCCACGTACCCACCACTGTTCCAGTGACGTGCCAGGGAGTTATTGATGTCAAAGTACTTACACACATCCCTCTTAAATCCCCCCCTTCCAGCTTCATCACATGCCCTCTGGTCTTGGTGCTCTTTCTCATTTGAAAGAGACTCCCTTCGGGGGGCGCTAATGAGCCAGACAGCATGAGGTAGCTTTCTCTCCTCACTCCGCCTATCACTGCAAAAATAAAAAATTAAAGTTGCTTGGATTGAGAGAAAATCAGCAAACTTATCTCAGAGCCTTCATAAAGGAACAATGGACGAATACATCATGTCTTCAGCGACTAAAACCTCGCGATCAACCACCGAAAATCAAAAGAAGCAGCCACCAGTCTCACAGGTGGACAGTACAGGCCTATCTCATTGTTGGTGGCTGAAGTCAGCGCTCTTGGGCCGAAGTCATGCAGCAAGTATTGGCCGGATTAGAACCACGACTCACCAGCTTGGCCACTAACTTTGATCAAAAGCTGCAAGAATTGGTGGACCTTCATGCCACACAAGCTACTTGACTTAATGAAATGGAGCAGAGGGTCTCAGATATAGAGGACTCCACCTCTCCAATGCCAGAACAGATTATTGCCCTGCAAAAAGTGCTTGAGGACTTAAAAGAGCTCTTCGACTATCAAAAAAATTATCACCGTCGGCTGAACCTGAGACTCCGGGGGCTACCAGAAGGGTTAGAAGGGACCAGTGCATTGGAATTTTGCGCTAAAAAGTTGCCCGAGATGCTTGGTCTGTCTCCGAAAAAAGGCTTTCTGAAGTTAGAGAGGAGCCCAACGAGCCGTAATGCCAAAACCAGCCCCGGGCCAGCCGCCGAGACAGATTATTACGTGATTCCATAACTTTCAAGATCGCAAGGCAATCCTTAAGGCATATCGAGGTCAGTCATCTCTCCAGTATGAGGGGTATAAAGTTTTCCTATCACAAGATTATTTGGCCAGGCTTTTGAAAAGGCGCCGCACTTTTAATCAGCTGATGGCGCAGCTACGGGAGATGCATGTGGAATGCTTTATACTATACCCATCTACACTCAAGATTAAGCACGAGGGAGCAACATACTCATTTTGGGAACTTCAGAAGGCAGAAGTCTTTGTTAGGGACTTAAAGCAGAAGGTGGGATAATTCCCACTCAGAAATGATGTCTACACACACGAGTAGGCCGAGAAGAGCCTAATTGCCTAAAGTTTGGATATACTACATCTTTATGGGAGAGGGGGAAAAAAAAAAAGAAAAAAGGTACTGTAAAGGGCAATGGCCTACCACAAATAGGCTGGGATGGAGGGAGGCCCAAGTTAATTTTTTCTTCTAAAAAGCGAGCAGATCGGGAGGACTGCCTGAGTCCTACTCTCCTTTTTTTTTTCCCTATTGGATCATTTGGAAGCCTAAATAAGAGTGGGGTGAACTGGTAACTCCTTTGTGAAATAATTGTAGCCCTCTTATGTTTTACCTTTCAGACTGGTTACTTTACATGGGCTGAGAGCAATGAAGGAACTGTTCGTCTTTTCGGAATATTGACTGAGGAGCTACTACTTTTTCGATTTTGTGGATGGGGTTTTCTTTTCATTTTCTTCTTTTCTCCCTGTCGCCTCAAATTAAGATGGTTCCAGTTTTTGAAGCTGTCAGAAGCATAGAATGAATGGAGAATACGATGGAGTGGAGTGAATCTGAGGGGGCAGCTGGGGGGGTGGGGGATGTAGCGCTTGAATGCTAAGCTCGAGCTGCACGCCTTCCTCCTGAGAAGGCTCTGCTTGAAGGTGTGAGAGTATTGTGGGCGTTTTAAGGGGTTCCCTAATGCTCTCATAGTGATCTATAGAAGACAGGCAATTTGTTGTGTGAGGAATGCTGATTTTTTTTTTCCTTTTTCTCTTATGCTTAAAACATTGTACCAACTTTTAAAAAGATGTTTTTGAGAACAGCGGTCGAATGACTGGTCGGGGAGACATACCCACTACAATAGGGGAAGGATGTGTCAAATTCTTGCATTGTGCAATTATTGTTACAAAGGGGAGAGCTACTTGATATTGCTTTTGGTTAATAACTGTGAAAATGAGAGGGGAGAGGGGTGGAGCAGCTCATTTGTTGTAATAAAAGTTCACAGAGATTGGAAAGGGGGAGATGGGGTGTTTATATTGTATATAGTTTATATGTGTTACGTGGTTATGTTATATTAGGTTAGTCTTGAGATCCATATTTAAGTGTAAAATACTAAATACACATGTTGATATGTTGAAGGGGGATGGATGACTGCTGGAAGGAAGAAGGTACAGGCACCATGGCTGATCACAGGGGGTTAACTATAGCGTCTTGGAATGTTAGAGGAATTTCTACCCCAGTTAAATGCACCACGTCAGAATGTGAGTGTGGCGCTGTTACAGGAGACCCACCTTACTAATAAGGAGCATGTTAAACTCAAAAGAAGTTGGGTGGGGGAATGCTGGGTGGCGTCTTTCTCCTCTCATAATCGTGGTGTGGCAGTGCTCCTTCATAAGCATTTATCATTCCAGGTCTGCAGGGTGGTGGCTGACCCAGAAAATGGCCGATACGTTTTTGTAGAGGGGGAACTGCTAGGAGAAAAGCTAACATTCAGGAGCGTATACGCGCCTGCAGTGCACAACCCTATGTTTTACCGGTCTCTTAATGCATTGTTAATGGAAGAACAATTCCCAGGCCTGATTTTTTGGGGGTCCTAAACTGTCTGATGAACCTATGCTAGACCACTCGGAAGGAAGCGGACCTGTGGGGAGCCATACGGACATGGATGGCGGGATGGCTGATTTAGACCTTGTGGATGTCTGAAGAACGGCCAACCCTAACGACGGGAGTATATGTTTTTCTCCCACCCCATAAGACGTGGTCGAGACTTGATTATATTTATATCCCGAGGGCCTGGTACTGTAGACTTGTCCAGACAAAGCATGGTCCCATACATATATCTGATCATGCCATGGTGCTTGTATCTATGACATTACAAGGGGGGGGGGGTGACTCTCCAGCGTGGAGATTCCCCAACTATTTACTGGCTACCAAGGGATTCAAGGATTATTTACAAGACCACTGGAAACAATATCTCAAAACAACCTTAAACGCCCCATCAAAAGCTGTGTTTTGGGATGCTGGGAAGGCATACATGAGAGGTGCTGTTATGGTTATGTGGCACACCACAAATGGAAGATAAAGGAAAAAGATAGAACCTCGAACAGCATTTGGGGTGCTGGAAAGACAAGTTGGAAGGGGAGGGAGTAGAGGCTGCGCCCAGACTCTTAACTGTGACGAGGGAAGCCTTAAACAATTTGTTACTGGGGGAAGCACGGAAAACATGTCTGTTCATGCATAAACATTTTTATGAGTGGGGAAATAAACCCAGCACTATGCTAGCAAACCTCGTTAGAGGAAAAAGAGTACGCACTTGATTGCAGCAATAAAGGGCCCTGATGGTAAGCTTGGGACAGATAAGAAGTTTATACAGGATAGATTTAAAGTTTTTTATGAGGAACTCTACCAAACACAGATAGGGGGTGAGCGGATTAACATGCATTCATTTTTGGATGAAGTGAGGCTTCCCAAGTTCTCCACTACACAGCAGAAACGGTTATGTGTTAAAATCACGGAGGAGGAAATAGCTAAGGCCATTATAGGGTTAAAGAAGGGCAAAGCCAGTGGTCCGGACGGCTTCTCAGCAGAATATTTTAATCTCATGAAACCCCATCTGGTCAAGTACCTCGGGCTGTTACTTAATGAAGCTAAGGAGGGGGAGGGGTCACTGCCCCAAACCTGGCAGGAGGCAGTCATCTGCTTAATCCCAAAGGAAGGTAAAGACCCACTCGAGAGTGCATCCTTTAGACTGGTGTCCTTATTAAACTATGACTCTAGGATCTTTGCTAATGTATTGGCCAACCGCTTAGATGAGTTATTACTGGAGCTAGTTCACCCAGACCAGACCGGGTTTATACAGGACAGGTATTCCTATCATAATATGAGAACCCTAATGAATGTCATTTGTGGAGCCATGAATGGATACGAGCCAGTCCATATACTATCCAGGGATGCTGAAAAAGCATTTGATAGGGTAGAGTGGTCATACTTAATGGAAGTCCTGACCCGGTTTGGTCTGGGTGAAGTGTTTGTGGGGATGATCCATTTAATTTACAGTCGCCACAGCTAGGGTGCTGATTAATGGCACTCTCACAGATAGGTTTAAGTTACACAGGAGGACTAGACAGTGGTGCCCACTATCTCCCCTCTTATTTGCCCTTGATCTGGAACCTCTGGCAACTGCAATAAGAGAACACCCTGAGATCTTTGGAGTAGCGGGACAGTCGGGAAGAGCATGTAAAATCTTGCTGTATGTGGATGATATGCTCTTATATATCACTAGCCCAAATCAATCAATGCCACCGCTTCTCCATTTAATTGAATGGTTCTCTCAATTCTCGGGATACAAATTAAATCTGAGTAAATCAGGGGAACTAAGAATTGGAGAAGAAAGGAATGAGGAGGAAGGGGAGGTCAGGGAGTGGAGGTTCCGGAAGGTTGACAGATCATTTGTATATTTGGGTATTAAGGTTAGGAAAAGCATAAATACACTTTATGAGCTGAACTATGTACCTTTGTTGCATACAATTATAGCGGGCCTGGAAAGATGAGATAAACTCCTATAACATGGCTAGGCAGGATAAACCTACTCAAAATGAATGCCCTGCCATGGTTAATATATTGCATGCAGATGATTCATGTGGGGCTCACCCGGGCAGATCAGAAACGTCTGGAGAAAGCATTCTCAAACTTCCTATGGCAGGGCAAACGGCCACGCAGAAGTCTTGCACGCTTGAAGTCACCACTTGAGAAGGGAGGTCTTCAGTTCCTGGACCTGGGAAATTATCACCTTGCCATACAGTGCTGGTATCTTCAGGACTGGGTGGGGAGACCACGGGAGGCAGGTTGGTTGGACTTGGAAGACAGCAGCTGTCCTGGCCAAGAGACTGCCTACCATGAGGAAAGGCCACAAGGCATGCATGAATCTACCCAGTCCAAACCCCGGTTTGGGTAACATTAGAAGGATGGGGACAATTGCTTAGGCGTGGAGGGGTAGATCAGGAGAGACTCTCCTTTACCAATTGCAGGGAACCCTTTCTTCATCCCAGGGCTGGTGGATGCGGTTTAAGGAGTGGAAAAGTCAGGGATAATGTGTTTAAGGGATTTGTATATTAGAGAGGATTAGATACATTGGATCATATACGGGAGAGAACAGGGCTGGGACATAGACACTTCTACAGATATCTCCAACTGCGAGCATACTGTAACTCCTGGGGAGGAGGCAGGGTGTTGATACGGCCTGGGAACAGATAGAGCAGTTGATACAGGAGGGGAGACACAACCCCAAAGGTACCATTCATAGAGTGGCCAGAATGGGCAGACAGCTACTTCCAGATGTGACGCAGAACACCAAGCACTTCTGGGAGCGGGAAAAGGGGTCCATATTACAGAGGACACATGGAGAATTATAACCAGCTACATCAAGGTATACTGATCTGTAATAAGTATAGAGAGTCTTTTCATAAGTTTTGTCATAGGTTAGTTATATCGTCCGCCACTGAGTGTTAGTAAATATAACTCCCTGGTCTCGCCGATCTGCCCTCGATGTAATGTAGGATTAGTCTCTTATTACCATTATTTTTGGTCCTGCCCCATTCTGCAAGAATTTTGGAAGGAAGTGGTGAGGGAGAGACAAGTAATAGCAGGTAAACAACTCCCACGCTTGCCTATGGTGCTGCTATTTGGAGTGAAAGAAGTGGATAAGGACAACTGGGCCCCCCTACCTCGGTGGATCAGGGTCCTCCTGGTGATGGCCAGACACTGTATTTTGAATACCTGGGTGACGGTAGTCAATCCTAATATGCAACAATGGAAAACTTTGATATTGCAGGCCCTCACCCTGGAAAGACTTACCTATGTACTGCAGGATAGGGGAAAGCAATTTTATAACACTTGGCAAATGTATTTAAATGCCCTAACTTCGACAGAGACTAGATTCTAGGAGAGGGTTGGATGTAGATGAGTAGGAGGAGGGTGAAAGAATAAATGTGTTCATAATTAATGGAAGGATGAGGATTTATGCTTTAGATCCCTATCAAATATGTTAATGAAGTTTTGCTTCTTTTATTTTCTTTCTTCCTCTTTCAAAGTGCATTGTGATGGACTAGTATGATGGTTTTATTATCATGAATTTGGATCTCTATGTATATAGGTTTGGTACTGGAGGTACCTGTCTGTATGTATTGTTATTGTCCTAATGGGCCTGTTTGTTTGTGTACTGGAAAATTTGAATAAACATATGATGCAAAAAAAAACAAAAGAAAGACTCCCTTCCTGTATGTCATTCATCCCTGAGGTACTTGTAGGTCTCTATCATGTCCCCCCCTCACTTTCTCCTCTTCTAGAGTGTACATGTTGAAATCCCTCAGTCTCTTCTGCCAGGGATTTTTGATGCAATCCCTGACAATTATAGTTGCCCTCCTCAGGACTGCCTCCATGCTGTGTATGTCCTTTCTGAGGTGTGGCCTCCAGAACTGGACACAACACTGCAGGTGGGGTCGCACCAGTGAGCAATACAGCAGTAACAATGCCTTCCCCCTCCTGCTGGTGACACCTCTCCCTATGCATCGCCAGCATCCCACTGGCCTACCACTCTGAGGTCATCAAGTATGATGACCCCAAGATCCCTTTCCTGCTAAGTGACTATCGATCCCCCCCCCCCCAAACATTGTATGCTCAGCTCCTGGGTTCCTATACCCCAGGTGCATGATTCTGCACTTTTGGCATTGAACTCCAGCTGCCATGCTCTTGATCACTACTCATATTTCCCAAGATCCCTCGCATTCTCTATTCCCTCCTGAGTGCCCATCCTATCACAATTTTGGTGTCATCTGCAAAAAGGCATACCTTCCTTTCTAGTTCTTCTGCAATGCCACTTATGAAAACATTGAAAAGCGGTGCTAATACCGAGCTCTGTGGCACCCTGCTGGTCACTTTCCTCGTTAGAGTGAGTGCTGTTAACCACCATCCTGTAGCCTATCTGTTAACCAGTTTCTTACCCAATTTACCACTTTGGATCCCACACCTAGGCTGCTTGATTTATCAGTTTCCTGGGTGGCACAGTGTTGACAGCCTTGCTAAAGTCAGATAGGCCATGTCCACTGCCCTCCCCTGATGTAGTTCTCTGGTCACTCAGTAGAAGAAATGAATCAGATTCATCTGGCATGCCACCCCCACCTCCCGTGAATCCATGCCGCCTTTGGTCTTGTAGATTCAAGATACTTTACTACCCTTCCCTTTAACAGGGTTTCCATTAATTTCCCCACCACTGATGTGAGACTGACCTGCCTACAGTAGCTAGCCTCCACCCTGCTGCCATTCTTATAGAGTGGGACCATGTCTGTTCTCCTCCAGTCCTCTGGAACCATGCCTGTTTCCAGTCATCTGTTGAATAAGGCTATCAGTGTGCAGCAAGGACCTCCCCGGGTTCCTGTAATACTCCTGAGTGCATCCTGTCTGGTCCATATCCTTGTCCACTTTCAGAGCTGCAAGTCTCTTCAGGACTCTTTCCTCTGAAAATGGACTTGAGTCCATCCCCCCCATTCCTGCTACTCCCTGATGGTCCCCCAAAAATGTGAAGGCTAAGCCAAAGTACCTATTCAGGATGTCTGCTTTTTCTTGATTCTCTTCTGTAAAGTATCCCTCTGCTATCCTCCTTATCCTTACTATCCTTCCCCCTGCTTTCCTCTTCTCGCTTATGTACCTGAAAAAAGTCTCATCCCCTCTGCCTATCCTTTCCACTCTCTGCACCTTTGCTTCCCTCACTACCTTACCATCTTCCCTCTGTTTCACTTGGTACACCTCCCTGTCTGCCTTTCTTTGTACATCCTGAAAGTCACCTTTTTGTTCCCTTCACTACCATGGCCATTTCCCTAGAATACCACAACGGTCTTTTTTCCCTTTTGCTTTTGTTCACTTCCTTCCAACAGAGGCTAGTTGCCTTAATTATGTCCTCCCTTTTTTACCTCCACTGTGCCTCTACGACTTCCTGACAATCCTCACCTACTAGGCAGTTCCTGATGCAGTCTCCCATTCCTTTAAAATCAGCCCTCCTAAAGTCCAGGACCATCATCCTTGTGTTGTTTTGCCATTTTTTGTAATCCTGATGGCTGTTTCCCCTAGTGCTTTGTCAAACTCCTCTCCCTGTGCTGGAGGTCTGTATACAACCTGTTCCATATTTTTACAGCCATTTTTGCTAAAGTCATCACATGCAAATGGCCGAACCCCTTGCCCCCTACCCTGTCAGACCAGAGCAGCACTGTAAAGAGTATAATCACGGAAAAGATGACCCACAAGCTCCAGTTACAAGCCAACCTATACAATGCCCAGTGGTTGCCCATTCTTAATTAGTAACAGGATAGAGATGGTACCTAGTCATAGACAACCTCCTACTGGATTCAGTAGTTGCCTGTTAAGCCTACAGACCCCAAGAAATTTCAGACCACCTGTCTGAAAACAAAGTATTACGTAATCTCTAGCCTGATCTCCCTCGGAGGTTGTACGGCACGTAACCTTAAATTACTATATGTTATGCTGCACATTACTGGTTCATATTATCACTTTCTGTACATTGTTCCCTAGCCTATGTTTTTCCTTTTTCCTGAGCAGTGCGAATAATTGGTACATTATTGCCAGTTTTGCAGCTGTACTGTAAGGGCAAATTCAAATTCACAGATTGTTTGCCTGGATGAAAGGTTCATATAAAATCTGTCTGTGACAGCCCACCTTCCCATATCCAGCAAGCCACCTACTTTGAAATAGAGAGACAGCATACGATTCTAACAGAACATAGCCATTTAGGGATGAATAGAGGCTTACATGGTCCATCAAGACAACCCCATAGAAAGAGTGACTCAGCAGGCCCCAGCTCATATAAGCTTGTTGGGTACCTGCCTACAAAGGAGTCATCTTGTTGCAGGAGGTCAGGTTAATTCACTTCAGCTAAACTAGAAACTAAGAACTCCTTTCTAAATCATAGATTTTAAAAGGTGCCATATAAGGAACAACCGTAACAGATTTATAGGCCCTCTGGATTATGACTGGGGCCCTGAATTATGCTAATCCATCAAGACAACCTCACGCCTGTTGTACCAGTTTTTTTCTTTGTTTTTAATTTACTGTATTTTTAATCAACTCAAACATGCAACATTTGCATATAAGGAATAGCAATCCTTAATTAAAAAAAAAAAGTCCCCGTTATGATGTTAAAAATCTGAGTGGTATAAAACTATATTGGTTTTACTGGAAAGGTATAACCTATTAAGTACTCCTACCTTATTTAAATAAAAATGTTAAGCTAAGTGTGGCATATAAGAAACATATAAAGAATAAAGTTAATAACTATTAGATACAAACAGAATTACAATTAATGAAGAATTCAACATATTTACTTTAGTATGCACAAAACATTAATGTAACAGAATATAAAACATACCTTACACTTTCCTGGTGAAACGCTTCAATAAATATAACTAATAAATTTTGACAAACCCTGTATTAAAGAAAAACTATATGTGCTACAAGTTTGAATTATTTCCAAGCAATGTTTTGCTAGCTAGATACGGAGAAAATGTACCAAATGGCCAGAATTGTTCATGTCCCCGTAGTGGCAAAGAAGACCTTTTACCTGTACTATGGCACTGTCCATGAAACATAGAATCTGACAGCAGAAAAGGACCACAAGACTCATCCAGTCTACCCCTTTCCCACCACAAGTTAGCATATCCCCTCCCTAGCTTACTCCCCCCCCCCACCTGCCCCACCCTCATGGGTTCCATACTCCTTTTGTGGCTCCAGGAACTTCTGCTTCCATTTCTTATACCCATGCATTTGTCCCATGACCTCTTGAACTCTTCTACTATTTTCACCTCCACCACACACTTCGGCAGTCCATTCCACGGGCCCACCACTCTTTCAGTAAAGTAGTTTACCCTATTACCTCTGAATTGCCCACCCTCCAGGTTTAAGCTGTGCCCCATGATCTGTGGATTCTCTTTCCTCTTGAAGATGCTCTCTTCCATCACCTTGTTTATTCCCTTTAGGTATTTTAAAGTTTCTATCCTATCTCATCTCTCTCTCTCCTTGACTCCCGGGAGTATAGCTCCAGCCCCTTCAACCTCTCCTCATATGTCTTCTGGTGCATGCCATGCTCCATTTTGGTTGCCCTTCTCTGGACCCTCTCTACCCTTTCTATATCCCCTTTCTGATATGGTCTCCAGAACTGTACCCGTACTCAAGATGTGGACGAACCATGGAACTGTATAGAAGGCATTATCACTTCCCTTCTACTGCTTGTAATCCCCCTCCCAACACAGACCAGCATTCCATTTGATTTTCCTACTGCCTTGTTGCACTGGTTTGTTTGCTTTAGGTTGTTTAAAATTATAATCCCCAGATCTCTCTCCTGGTCTCGTTACCAATACCACCTCCCTCCCAGTGTGTATATATGGCCTCTGGGTTCTTTTTGTCCAATATGCATAATTCTGCATTTTTTGTATTAAAACTCAGTTGCCACTCTCTGACCACCCCTCCAGCTTTCTAAGATCCTCCTTGAATTCTCTCTCCCCCGGTGCATAGACCCTATTGCAGATTTTCGTATTGTCCACAAATAGGACACCTTCCTCTTCAGTTCCTCTCCAATATCCCTATATAAAAGTTAAAAGTAATGGACCCAATACCAACCCCTGGGTACCCCACTCGTCACCTGTTAATCACCTGAATGCACCCTGTTCACTACCACCCTGTGGCATCTGCCCCCAAGCCAATCTTCCATCCAATTTGTTATTTTCCTCCCCACTTGCAGACTTCCCAATTTGCTCACTAGTCTCCTGTGAGGAACGGTGTCAAAGGCCTTGCTGAAATCCAGATAGGTCACATCCACTGCACCTCCCTGATTGCCCACCCTTGTCACCTAATTGAAAAATTTGATCAGGTTCATCTGGCATGACCTTCTCCTCAAGAATCCATGTTGTCTGTCATCCTGAAGACTCCCATCTTCCAGGTACTTAACTATCCTTTCTTTCAGGAGGATTTCCATTATCTTACCTACCACTGAGATGAGACTGACTGGACGGTAGTTATCTGGCTCCTCCCTTCCACCACTCTTGTGCAAAGGTATCAGGTCAGCCTTTTTCCAGTCTACTGGAACTTTCCCTGTATCTAAATACATATTAAACAGTCTTTTAAGTGGTGAAACTAATTTCTCCTTAAGCTCTATGAGCACTTTGGGATGCAGGGCATCCGGACCCATTGCCTTATCCACCTTTATTCTACCCAGTTCCTCCAAAATCCTGCTCTCCTTGAACACACTAGTGTCCACTCCCTTGTTCTCCATACCCCTCCCTACAGCTCTAGTTCCTTCTCCTCCCTTTCTATCATGAAAACTGAGCAAAAATATTCATTAAGCAAGTCGGCCTTTTCCAAGTCTTTCCCCTTCAAAGCTCCCCCCCATCCCTTCATCTTGTTATGCCCTGCTTATTCTTTCTTCTCTCACTGATATATCGGAAAAACTTCTTGTCCCCCCGCTGGCCCTCTCTGCTATCCTCTCCTCTGTTTCCACCTTAGCATTCCTGATTTCCTGTCCTGCCTCCCTTGCCTTTTCCCTGTATAACTCCCTGTCCTCTCTTCCTTGTGTCCTTTTATATGCCTTGAAAGCCCTTTATTTCCCCTATTGCCCTTGATACCTCCCCAGAGAACGAAAAGCAGCCTCCTTCCCCTTTTGCCCTTGCTTACCTTTCTAATGCACTGGTCTGTGGCTTTCAAAATTGCACCCTTTATTGCCCCCCACAGTTCCTCTACATCTTCCAGCATTTCCTTGCCTTCTATCTCACATATTGAAAACCTCCAGCAATCTGTTACAATCCGCCAGCCGGAAGTCTAGTACCTTAGTAGAAGTTCTCCTCTCTTCCCTCCCCATCCTAAGTCTAAATCTTATTACTCTGTGGTCACCTGCCCCCAAATTTTCCCCCACTTGGACATCTTCTATACTGTCCCCATTGGACAGTATTAAGTCAAGAGTAACCCCCCCTTCCCAGTAGTCTGTTTGACTAGTTGCTAAGGAGGGCTTCTTGTAGGGATTCCAATATCTCCCTACTCTTTGTCGATGCAGCAGATGGGATACCCCAGTTCACGTCAGGGAGATTAAAGTCCTCTACCAGCAAAAGTTCCCCCTTGCTGGCCATCCCGTGCATCTCCTGTGCTAAATCCCTGTCCTTCTCCCCTTGCTTTGGTGGTCTGTAGACCACTTCCATTCACACTATCTCCCCAGTCCCCCTGACCAATATGACCCGGAGGATCTCCGCTAATCCCTGACTTTCCTGCCTTGCTGTCATCTTTATCCTCTCCTTTACGTAGACTGCCACCCCCCCTCTTCCTCCTCCTATCCCATCTAAAGAGGCTGTACCCCAGGATATCCACTTCCCAGTCATGATTTTTCATCTAGCACGTCTCCGTTATGGCAACCAGGTCCCACCCCTCTTCCACCATCATGACCTCCAAGTTCCCCATTTTATTCCCCATACTCCTGGCATTTGTCACCAACCCTTCCACCAATGTTCCTCATTCTCTATCTTTTTCTTCCCTATCCCCGTCTCTTCCTGTGGGGAGTGCTAACTAGAGTAAGTTCTTCCTAGGTCAACCACCTTCCCTAAACTCGTACTCCTCCCTACTCAGTTTAAACCCATCTCCAGGACCACATCTATATAACCCTGGAACTTCACCCTCAGCACCCTAGCTCCCCTCTCGTTCACATGCAGCCTGTCCCTCATATATAGATCTTCTCTTTCCCAAGTGTCCCCCATTCACCTAAGCAGGTGAATCCCTCTCCGCTGAACCATGCCCTGAGCCATAGGTTGAATTCCTTTATTCTCAGCTGTCTTGCTGTGGTGCACAGTAAACAGGCAAGACCTCAGAAAAAGCTAGAGAGCTAACCTCTTCCTTGAAGTCCCTTGCCAGCTCCCTGAACCTGCTTTGTACTTCTCCTGCTTCAGTACCTGACAGATAATTTTTCTCCAGGTGTAGGACTAGGTGCGGCTTCCTCCACCCAGCAACCTACTACCCTCTCTTATTTTTGTTATCACCCTTCCAGCCTCCATTCATGACTCACAGAAGACTGACCTCCTTTTATAGTCCACCTTTTTTCTTAGCCAGTGGATTCCCTTAATTATAGAATCCCCCAAAACCAACACCTTTTCTGTACTCATATTCCTTGCTGGTACCCCCTTGCCCATGTCCTGAATTCCGTTCTTTGGTTCTTTTCCCTCATCCTGAACCCCTGACCCTGTACTGTCTCCTTGCTCCCTCATACTGCCGACTCGCTTCTCCACCATCCTCCTTCTTCCCACCCCTCTGTTCCTGCTCCTTTTCTTCCCTTTCTCCCCTGCTAGATTTTCCTTCCCCATTTCTTCCTTCCACTGATCATTTCCCACCTTTCCTATCCTCCCCGTGATTACATACCCTACCTTCACTCTCCCTCCTCCCCTCCTCCATCTCTTACTCCTGATCCTCTTACTCCCTCCTCCTACTGTTTCCCCATTGTCTCCTTTCAGGGCCCTCACATTCTACCCTCCCATCTTGAACCCCCCTTCCCTGCACCTCTGCTAATGGTGAGTACCTGCTGATAGCCTTACACTGCCTCCCAGATTTGTCTGCCTCCATCCTGGTGTGCTTCCCCTGTCATATATCTGTGCCTTTTTCCCTGCTCCCTCTCCCCCCCCACCTATTTCCATCCTTCTCTTCCATAACACCTGACCTGTCCAACACTCCACCCGGCTCCTTCCTCCCCTGCCCTCCTTATCCCTATTTCATCACTTAGTATTTCCTGCACTGTTGCATTTTTCACCCCCTCCCTCCTGCCTCCATACCCTCCCCTCTATCACCCATCTGAGCCAATTTAATTCATCCTCAAGCTGTCTCCATTTTTGACATATTGGACACCCATTCTTCATAATGTGTCCATAAAAATGGTCACCCCACATCCACTGTAGTCCACTACTCTACTCCATCTTGTTGGTCCCCTAAATTCCTCCTGCCCCCTGTATCTCTCACCCCACCCATGCCACCCCTCACTTCTAGCAAACTCCCTTCCCCACCATGTGTTCTCTTCCCTTTTATGCCCCATTTTGCTTAGTCAGTGGTTTGCCTTTGCCCTTGTTTTTAACAATTCCCTAAACCAGTGTCCTTATTACTGACACCCTTCAAATGTCCTGTATTCCTACAATTGGTTCCCCTCCTTTGGTTGCCCAGATCTAATAATTATTTTACAAGATCCTCCAAAGGTATGTACGTGTCCAATATTTTTGCCTAACTTCAACCAATTATCTATCTTCAGCACCCCTTATCACACTACAAACCTATTATCCTAACAAAATTGCCCAGATTCCATAATTCCTTGGTAAGATCAACCACTAATAGTAAAGACACGTGTCCTTTTTTTTTTTTGTGGTTCTTACGATCAATCCTCCTCAGACGATGCCTGAAGCTCCTCCCTCCTATTTTGTCTATTTAATAATAGCTGGAGCAGGGGAGGTGGTGGGCTGAAGATCAGCGGCTTCACTATCAGGAACGGGACCCTGATCCGCCACTGCTGCTCTTTGAAGTCCGTTGGTGTGGGGAAGAGCGAACTGCTCACCAGTCCCTCTGCTCTCCTGCCTCCAATTTAGTGTCTTTCCAATGTTCAGAGTAGCTTTTATCTGCTGCTCTCAGTCCTTGTCCCCTTTCAAATTCTGGTGCCTTTTGTAATCAGGCTGCTGAATGGCTGAGACTCCCCGCGAAAACAAGCTGCCGGCGATGATGCACTCTGAGGCCCTCGAAAACAAGCTGCCGGCGATGATGCACTCTGCGGCCCTCAAAAACAAGCTGCAGGCGATGATGCACCCTGCGGCCCTCGAAAACAAGCTGCCGGCAATGATGCACTCTGCGGCCCTTGAAAACAAGCTGCCAGCAATGATGCACTCTGCGGCCCTCGAAAACAAGCTGCCAGCAATGATGCACTCTGTGGCTCAAATGGGACTCTCTGGTGCAGACTCCTCAGCAAAATATCTGCGGCTGTGGGGAAAAATCAGGAATGGGACTCCTATCTGCCACTGCCGTTCTTTGAAGTTCGTTGGTGTGGGGGAAGAGCGAACTGCTCACCAGCCCCTCTGCTCTCCTGCTTCCAATTTAGTGTCCCTCCAGCCTTCAGAAAGCAGCTTTCATCTGTTGCTCTCAGTCTTTGTTCCCTTTCAAATTTCAGCGCTTTTGTAATCAGGCTGCCAACTGGCTAAGACTTCCCTCGAAAACAAGCTGCCGCCGATGATGCACTCTACGGCTCAAACGGGACTCCTAATACTCTGCTGGTACAGCAAAACTTGGAACTATTGGCTTGCACCATACACAGATTCTCAATATGATACAAGTGAGGTAGAACTGCTAACAAATGTTATTGTGAACACAAATGATGAGGACAGAGTCAAGAGGATGGCAAACTACTTTCTGGCAATAGGGAAGATAAAGAAGAAAAAAGTAAAACAGGCTGGTTAAAGTAGCTATGATAAATAAGGGCAAGTTAATTTGTGCTCATATTATATTGGAATGAAATTAATTTGTCTACTTCGAAAGGAAAATAATGCATTTATTGAGCATCTGAATATGTATTTTATGTATTTATTGTATGCGTGTACTTGATATTGTATGTTTAAAAAAAAATGTTTTTAAAGGTGACCTGCAAATAAAACGCTACAGCCCGCTCCCGTCCCACATACCTTTCTATGTTACGGTGGGAGTCCGTGGCTGCTAGGAGGATCATTTTTAGAATAAAGTCAATATTTTAAATAACTGCCAAAGCTTTTCAATGAATGCAGATGTGCAGCGCGGGTCCTGATCAAGCAGGTGCAAGTTTTTATGGGTATTCTACCCATTTAGTGATGCTGCAAACACCACTGCTATTAATGTATTAGCAGTAGCTGGTGATTAATATTCTTATTTTATTACTTCCACGGGAGTCTTGAGGCTTAAAATAATACTGACAGTAATGGCCTGTCCAGGTGTTGCTGTCAGATCTTGGAGCCAAAGATACGGGGCTTGCCGGACATTTGGCGCAAGCTGCTGTGTACATCAGGGAAACTGTCGCAACTGCACCAGAGATTGGAAAATTGGGCGCAGTTGTATCAAAGGGATTCAGTGCACCACCGATTTCAAAGTCCCCTGGCACAGGACTTGTCGCAAGCCCTGCGCCGTCATTATAAGATCCTGCCCACGGACTTGTTCTTCTTCAGAAAATGCTTCTTACACTAATCCCCTGACTCTATCAGCTTTCTGAGTGAATATTACCAATTTTTAAGATGTGTCCCTGATTTTGGGTCTTAGTCCCTGAATTTTTTTAAGCCTTGTCCCTGATTTATGAGGCAAGCGACTGACATGGAGAAGGTAGAAGTGGGAAGGATTGGTGGGAATATCGATGAACTTCTTTTCACAAGAGAAGCAATATGAATGGTAAATTAAGGTGGACGCTACCATCCCGGACTCAATAAGTTTGGTTTAATGCCACTGGATCAGGAAAATGTGATATGTGACATGACCTACATTAAGTAGTTATTTGTTTGCTGTTTGTATTTTGTATTGACTGTGTCTAATTATTTAATTTGTTTTCTGCTGTCTTTCAGCATGAGAGGAGCTGCAAGTGTAGCTATCTGGAAATATCCTGTTTGGATTGAAAAAGGGATTCGTCTACTTAGGGGCCACCAGAATATTGCTATGGTAACCTAGCTCAGCTCATAAGTAATCTAGTAGAAATACTAGTACTTTAGTTCCTGTAACTTCCAGTATGGATATATAGTCCATTTTTGTGGACCACTGCTGAAAGAATTATAACGTATAGGAATTTTAGACAGATATAACTGTCCGTGGCACAGCAAGGGTTAGGTTGTTTTGCACTTACCTGATACTCTGTACATTCTTCTTAGCACTCTTATTTAGCTACAGCACTTAACAGCACCATCTGAGGCTCCTGTAAAAGTGCGCATGTGAAACCAGTCATGTCAGTGTGCTCGCTTATGTTAGTTATTTTACGGGTACTCTGCCTGTCAGTAGACTGTAAAACAGGTCAGGTGGCTCAAGGACCAAAAGTGGAGCCAGGAATAAGAAGGAACCAAAATGACCACGATATAGAGCAATGGTACCCGGCTGCTCACTCCACTACAAGAAAAAACAATGCTAGGTTCACTTTGAATACTTTATTTGTGCATATGCAGACATGTACCCACTTGATAACTGCAACCGCCAACGTTGACGGCTGCAGTTAACACAGGTGGGTGCATGTCCACGTAGCACAAATAAAGTATTCAAAGTAACCTAGCATTGTTTTTTCTTGTAGTGGAGTGAGCAGTCGGGTACCACTGCTCCGTGGTCATTTTGTCACTGGATTGTGCAATCATTTCTATGCACGTTTTGACATCTGCACACAGTATGACACTTGAATAAACATCAGGGATATAAATCCTTAGCTGGTACCAGGTTTTCCTTGCTTTTGCTTTAGATTTTTCAAGACTGGCACAGCGTCTGTGAAGTGGTGTTTTTGTTGCTCCTCAACTGCTATTTGAATGTTCGCCTAAGGTGCCACATACCCTGAGGCTGTCCCTGCCATCACTGCTCCCTCTATCTTAACCTCACTTCCACCCCCCCCGAGCCTCTCTGTGTCTCTCACTGCTCCTCTTTCATCTCAAAATTTGGATAATCTTCCCTTCCCACTTACCTTTCAACACTGCGTTCCCCCTCTATCACCTCCTGCTACTCCCACTACTCTTTTTTTAAACTCGGCTTTTTTCAAGCACCGCAGACATTAGCATGGAAAGTACAACAAACGTATCAGCCACACAAATTGTGAATATAAGCTGTTATAAAAGGAAATGAAATGAGAAGCCTAAAAGGGTTCCTTACAACAAAACTTAGCTGTGTATGAGTACAAATCTGAGATTATTACATAGTCAGAGATGAGGAAGGTTAAATTCACTGTGGTGCTGGAGAGCTCCGTACTCTTGACTGCATCCATCATTCTTTTTCCAGACTTCAAACTGGGGTAAAACATCTGAACCTGCTTTGGAGAGCCCCAGTATCAAGTCGGTAAAACTAAAGGGATACTCCATTCCAAGTACCTCTGTTCTGTGACCTGGTGTACCTTAGCCACTATCTACTCATTACTGGGCAGTCCTAGAATATGTGGGTGTATGTGCCCCAATTCCCGCAGTTCCTCCTACATGCCTCTCCCCCAGCGGTATGAACGTGTTTTGTAACCACTGGTGTATGGAACCTGATCAGGACCTTCTAGGCAAACTCCCGCCAAACTGGTGCTGATGTCACCTTCCATCCTTCCACCCCCCTGTAATCTTTGTATCCATTTTTTAGCTCGTGTTGGGGTCCCATTTTCTTATTCCCATTTTCTTCATACTGCTTCTAGGGGCTGTTACTCTGTCTTAGACATAGTCTAATACATTTCAGAGATGTACTTAAATTTATCCTTGAGAGTGACTACCCCATAAAAAATCTCCTGGGGCTGTTTGTGTTCTTGTGGTTCTGTTCAGGTTCTCCCCTTCATGCAAAAAGTACCTTATCTATCTATATCTAAAATATGCCTGTTCCCCCCAAGTTATATCACTGGTGGATGGTGTCAAAGGGTATGATTTATCTGGCCAAATTTAACTGGGAGAAGCACATCAATCCCTTCTCCATCCATCTTCTGAAACCATTATCTATCCAGGGAGGCAAGAATTTCAGATGGTAGCAAATTAAGGTTGGAGCCCCCCACTGTCCTCCATCTTTCGCTATCTGTCTAAAGTGCTTAAGGCAAGTTTACCCAGGAGTGTGATGAGCTTGATTAGGTGTGGCCCAAAAAGTTCCAAAGGCACAGTCCAAACTGGTAGTGGTAAGGTCTCTTGCATTTCCATGGGCACCCACTGTGAGTTCCTACGTCTCCTCACCCAGGAGCACATCCCCACTGATTGTGCTGCAAGGTAATAGTGCCTTAGATGTGGTAGGGCCAGCCCTCCCTGCTCCCTTGAGACAGTAAGGACTACAGGTGTCCTCTTTCTCACATGAACTGCCTTCCACCCTTGAGTAGGATCTTCCAAAAGGGTTCTGGAATAGGTATTGGGAGGATTCAGAAAAGAAAAAACAAGTAGGGAAGAATATTCATTTTAACGGTGTCTACTCTACACACTAGGGAGAGTGGTATTGTGGTCCATGTAGCTAAATCTTGTTGGATTCTGTTCCATAAAAGTTAGTAGTTACTACCACACAATTTATGTGCAGCATGAGTGACCTGGACCCCCAAATATCTAATCTGAATGTTCTTTGCACAAGCAAATGGGATCAATTGTCTGATGTGTACGGTACACCTTCCAGTAAGCCATACCACCTCTGACTTGGAATAGTTAATTTTATGGCCTGCCAACTTTCTACATCTAACTGGTCTCTGGCAAAAGTACACAAATGGATGCTATATGTGGGAAACAAGGCAACCACTGCAAACCAGGATGAACCACCACCAACACACAACAGTAAACCAGACTATCAACACACCAGTGGGATAACAATTTTCCCAAGCAGGCCATTCCCTCTTGGACTTGTCTATCCTAATATAAGAACACAAGAACGTAAAAAAGTGCTGGCAGAAGGGGACCTTACAATCCATCTAGTCCACCCATATATTACGAGGCAACTTCAAAAACACAGTGGAGAGAAGGAAATGGGAATTAAAATATATCAATTTAACTTGAAATGTAACTGGTTCAATTGGGACACTGGATTTATAATACACTATGGAAAACTCTGATACTGTATGCTGCTTTACATGTACCACGCCTGTTTTCTGTTTTTTCTTTTTCTTTCTGTGACTCCCACCCCTGCACTTTGTGTACCTCAGGTCATTACTATCCTGTGTTCCTGTTGGGATACCTTTTAAATTAATGCTTCAAGCACTCATTCAGGCTCTCCTATACCTATCTAGCACTACCTGCTAAACATCCCACCATAGCTATGCACCTGTTCCTATTCACTGTACACCCACCCTTCCTTTTAAAGGAGTGATACAGTCAAAATTTTCAAAAACATATGTTGTGAAAACTGTTTTGTGTGTGCAGTTCCTGGTGTGTCCTAATCTTCCTTTGCTATTAGGAGTTTTTTTCTAAATTAGCCTGCTAGTTTTATGGTAGTTACGGCACCTGGGGATCTCCAGCTTAGTAAGGTTTGTTTACAGAATAATCCACTCAACTAGCCCTCAAGTATTGCTATGCTGTAAATGTAACCTTTAGTGCTCACTAGGTAAGAAAACTTACTGAAAATCTTAGATTACAGTTGTAAATTGACTCTAAACTAGTACTTGCTGAATCTATGGCCCCAGATACATGCATGGGATAGACATAAAGGAATTCTGGAGGTCAGGGGTAATGTGCAACAGACTTCTAGGGAAACAAACTGAACTTACAAGCTCAAATGGGCAGACTGGGTGGGCCATAGGCCCTTATCTGCTGACATTGTCTATGTATCTAGATACACCACTGTCACATGGGACAGGAGGCTGTGTATGAAAGAGAAGAGCAATAAACCATGCTAAGATGGAGATCCCTAGGGGCCATCAAACTAGCAGGCTAATTTAGAAAAAAACTCCTAATAGCAGACAAAGGGAAGGACACACCAGAACTGCACACACAAATCAAAACACTCCACAGAATATGTGTTTTTGCCTTATACAGGACAGGCTGGTCAGAGGTGGGCAGACCCCTCTGGTACATTGCTAGCTAGAAAGGTTTCCGTGTGGTCCTGGCACCTGATGGCTACCTCCTATCGGGGATGGCCTGCTGCAAGAGATACCCTCGAAGTAAGATCATATGTTTTTGCAAATTCTGACTGTACTCCTCCTTAAGTCCTTTCCCCCTTCCTTTTAAATCCATTTTAACCTTCTCACTATCCTCGCATAAATCATTTTGAAACAATGCATTGCAGTGTATATAACAATGGCTTCTTTTGCTTAGCTTGCCATTGCACAAAGGGACTTGCTGGTCCCGAAAGCTTATGTACCGTACCATCTTTGTACAAAAAATATGTTGGTTCAATAAAAGGTATCAAACAATCAAGCCACACCTGTTTTCCAAGGCCCAATACAGCTAAAATTTCATTTTACTGTTTTGCACTGTGGCACTTTCAGTAATACAGGCACCTGCTGTTATGTGCTAGTACTAAATCAAGGCAGCTAGCAAGATTGTGTTATTAATTCTCATGTGATTTTGCAAACATTATTTTGGAGAGCTCTTTCAAGCTCCTTCCCACCTCTTGTGAAGCACTGACAAACAAGTGTTTAACTTAGGTTAGTGAGGGGCGGTAGTTGCTTCTGCTTACAATGTCTGCACCATGTAAGAACTTTATAAATGATCAAGACAGATGCACCTTTCTAAACTCAGTTGAAGTCCGAGTGCAGTTTGGGTACACATGGAGGAAGCAAGTGCTGTATCCTTTTTTCTTCCCACTGAATTGTTCCTGTGGATCAAGGCACCACTGAGCTATCAGCACTGCGTTTCCTGTGCATAGGCTTTGTAACACTGCTGCACTGGCTGGCTGAGATGCAGCAACATGCTGAGCTGTCACTGCATCATACAGTATCGTTCAATGAGAAACGGAGAAGCAAAAACAGCAACACTATCCCCCCCCCCAAAAAAAATACACTCTGTCTCAATTCCGATTGACTACCTGCCTTTTGTCAATATTATTACTGTCTATCTATATAGGTTTCTGACAGTGCTGTGCTGTCTTGTGGTGCAGCACCATGCCATGTCCCCTTACAGCATCACACTATATTGAGAAGTGAGAAAAGAAAGGATCATTTCCACTCCAAAGGGTCTGAATCTCTTTCCAATAAAGACTCCCCTCACGCAGGGGATACAGAAAGTAAAATCAAAAACCACTGACACACTAGAGAGATATTTCACTTAATATTTATTTATTTATTTATCAAAGAGATTTACCAGATAAGCATACTGAGCAGGGACAGCTCGTTTCCAGATGCGACCAGGGGGGTTATATAGAATCCAACAGGTTCAAATACAATACAATACAATGGTACAACAACAGGTTAAGAGTGGATACATATAGGGTGAATAACAACAGGTCCAGAATAGGTACAGGCTGGACTAACCATTATTTAGTGACATACAAAGTCCAGTCCTTAGACCACAGAGTACATAGTTTGCTACGCCAAAGTTAGGCCTAGACTGCAGGGGAAAAACAGCAGAGCAGTAGATATACACTTAATATCAGTAACAAAAACATATGAAAAAACTATAGAAAAACAACCACATAGTAATTCATTACAGACTGGAGAGAATTCAGTGTCTGAACTGCACGTTCTTTATTTACTATGACAGGTTCTTCTCAGAGCAACAGAGACAGAGCCTGACACACTGAAAATGCCCTTCTGACCACAAGCACAGCCAGGAACCACGTGATTACGTCAGTGCTGAATTGTATATGTGTGACTCTACTGTAAATTGTACTTTAACCTAAGTACCCCCCCCGCAAGCATAAAGCGAGTCAAGTGTGTAAAATTGTGATGAAAGAATGCACTTCCCCATTTTCACTAACTCTGTGACATGCACACAAAAAAATTACCTGAACCTGCAAACGTTTTCCTGAGCACTTCAGAAGTACTGATGCAAAGCGCAGGAATTCTGCTCAGCCCCTCCCAGGCTAAGTGCATTCCCTCTGTGACTTGCAGTAATCTCCCACCAGCCAAGGTAGACATTTTGAGTCTATTCCAAATCCTGGTCTCCAACATGGCACAGAAATTTGCTGTCTCAGCACCACAAGGAAAGCACATTTTTCACATACTGCTTCCCCAAGGATTTCTAAATCATTTAATCTTTTTTTCCTTTCAATCACGCACTCAATGAGTTTCACCTCTCAGATTCCCTCGCCTCCCTTAGCAAGGCTAGCGAACTGCTGTACAGACTGACATTCCATCTCTGAGACATAGGTCACTGCACATGTTCACAAACTATTCTCTTAAAAGTTTCATCCTTGCACATGTCCAGCATCCGCCTATGAATTCCAGTGGCATTTTTTTTCCCTGTAAAAGAAACTTATTACAGTGGCCCTCTGCTTGGACTGGGAAATGAGCTTTACAGTGAGCCGGTTTCTGAAATGAACCAGCAAATATGGTATGTCTGCAGGTGTCACCACAAAATTCTGCAGGCAAAAACAATTAATAAGGTAATCTGGAACAATAACAGCAGCTGTTATGCAAATTATTTGTCCCATCCCTCCCCCTCTTTACTTGACACACTGCAGCCTCACAATACATTTTTATTAATTTGAAATATCAGATACACCTCTGAGCCAGAGGCTCTTTTACAGAGGTTCCACATTATACACAGAATACAGAACACTGTAAAGGTATACACAGGGTAATAACATTGAGTTACAGCCATACAGTGATACAAAATGACATGACTACAAAACATAGATTGAGGAGCCAAGATACAGTGCATGGGAAAGGCTCAACCACTAACAGAGATGGTATAAAAATACAATTCGAGTACATAAAGATTATGTTTACGATCAAGTGCCATCAGTGGGCAGAAAAGTGCATCAGGGAGAGAAAAGAATACAAAGGCAGTCAGACAAAGGCAAGTATGAGGATGAGTGGGTGAGGGGGAGAGGGGACAGGTGAGAGGTAAGAGAATAGTGAGTGGAGACAGTGTGGAGCAGGGGAGAATTATGGGCAGCTGCAACAGTTCATCGAGAGGAGATGTTGGTGAAATTTACTTTTAAAAGGTCCAAGCTTGTCAGTGGCCAGAATATCATGAGGCAGGCTGTTCAACAGGTCGGGGGTCTGGTATGGAAAGGCACGCTGCCCAAGGGTGGTTTCACAGAAAGGAACAAGGTACAAGCCTTTTAAGGTGCTTCTGGTGATGCGCTGAGAGGGGTGGGAGTCCGAAAATGAAGGGGGACTGGCAGGACAAGACTTTCTTAGATATTAAGCAAGCATGTATGTTAGTCAACTCTTACATTCCAACCAGTGTGCTTGCTGGTAAAGGTTGCAGGTGTGGGTGCCAATGGACTCCAAGAACAAGCTGGTAAGCTTTGTTAAGAGAGACTTTTTTCCTGTTGAGGACAGTGTCAGATGTGAAGCCATAGATTACTATGCCATAGTCTACTAAGGAGAGTACTGAACTGGTGACAGCAAGACGGAGGGCGTCATTAGTGAAGCATTTTTATGCCTATACAAGAGGCCGATCCTAGTATTAACAGCTTTGCAGACTAAGTCAACATGGCTTGAAAGGAAAGGGTGGAGTCAAGGGTAACCCCATGGTATATAAAGGTGTTGACCTGTTCTAACAGTTGGAGGTGGTTATCAAGAATTGTGAGGGGGGGGGCATTTTTGTGTTTGCAAATAACATCAATTTCGTTTTTTTATACTTTATGATGAGCTTGTGTTTAGTGAACCACGACTTTAACTCACAGAAATTAGCCTGAAGAGAGCGTTGTAGTGTGAACAGGTCAGAGTGACAAGTACAGACAACGGCATCATCAGTGTAAAGTAATAGATTACCAGAGCAGGCTAGAGGGAGGGTATTTAGAAAGAGACTAAAGAGGAGAGATCCAAGAACACACCCCTGTGGGACCCCAGAGCGGACAGGTAATGAGAAGGAGAGGGTGTTACCAATTTTCACTTTCTGGGAGCGACCATTGAGATAATTCGTAAACCATGAGGTGGCTTCAGAAGAGAGGCTAATTGAATGGAGGGATGAGACCAGGAGGTCATGGTTAACCGAGTCAAACGCCTTTAAAGATCATAATCCTTTGCAGGATATAGTAACAATTTTTTGTTTGTACAAAGGTTGTTATCCTCCTGAACTGACTGGGCAGCTGTTCAGCCCTGTCTGCAGGTGCTATCAGGTAGCCTGCTGCTGCTCTCCTTTGGGGGGGGGGGTTCATCCAGATGTCCTCCTCCATGCCCACTGGGGCAGCAGAACAGGCCATGACACCTCAGGCAAAGTGTCATGTAGCCCAGTCCCCCTTCCATTTTCTATCTAGCCCCCCCAGGCTAAGGCAAACATGGAGGACGTTTGGAGGCATGCATGTGCTCTGGAACCACCAACCCCTTCGACTTTCGCCAGCTACCCAAACATTGCCGCTACCACCAGGCTTCATATGGTGGCAGCCCCGAGCTGGGACAACTTATCACCTCAGTCTGAAAGAGGAGAGCTGCCAGGTGGCTGCCTGATCCTCCCCAAGCCCTTCCCCCAGCCCGACCCCCGGCAACCGGAGCTCATTCTCAAACTTGGGTTGCTGCTGTGGGAGAGGTAAGGTGCTTTTTACAGTGCTTCAGTCCTCTATGCCACCAGGCCGGCTTCAAAGTGACACATTTAAGGCTGAAAAGGACTCAGGTCCATCATGTCTGCCCCCCCCCCCCAACTTCTTAATCAGGGATGAATAAGAAGGAAAACATAGATTTTACAAATCAAGTCTGCTCCGAATTGTACCAAAATGTCCGCAGTATAAAGTAAAATCCAAAACTAATTAATTTACATTTTTCATTCTGAACAGTACAGTTTTCAATAACGTGCTGTACAATGATTGCAAATGAGTAAAATACTTCCAATAATAATGAGTTTTTTTTGCTCTTTATAAATAATTTTCTCGTTTAGTGCTGCAGCACAGGGGCTTTTCTCAGACAGTGCATTTTCTAATCTAAACTGAACTAAATCTGCCTGTTATCACTTTTAACTGCTTGTTATCATTGATTTGTAAATATAAATAATTAAGTGTGAACAACATTCTGTTTGCAAGGCAAAGAGAAGATTAACTCAGTTAATCAGTATTAGTTTGTAAATGACATAGGATAGAAATTATGTCAAAGGTAAGGTATGTAAGGTCTCGTCTACTATCTATAGTCAAGCCTAACACAACATTGAACTCCCAGCTTCAAGAAAGTCACTACAGGGGGCACTGCTGAGTTGGATGTGTGCAGGGGGGCACTGCTGAGTTGGATGTGTGCAGAGGGGCACTGCTGAGCTGGATGCGTACAGGGGCACTGCTGAGCTGGACGCGTGCAGGGGGCTCTGCTGAGCTGGGCGTGCAGGGGGCACTGCTGAGCTGGACGCGTGCAGGAGCACTGCTGAGCTGGACGCGTGTAGGGGGGCATGCTGAGCTGGATGCGTATGGGGGCACTGCTGAGCTGGATGCGTGCAGGGGGCATGCTGAGCTGGATGCGTGCAGGGGCACTGCTGAGCTGGATGCGTGCAGGGGCACTGCTGAGATGGATGCGTGCAGGGGGCACTGCTGAGCAGGATGCGTCCGGGGGACACTGCTGAGCTGGATGTGTATGGGGGGCACTGCTGAGCTGGATGTATACAGGGGGCACTGCTGAGCTGGATGCGTGCAGGGGGCACTACTGAGCTGGATGCGTGCAGGGGCACTGCTGAGCTGGATGCGTGCAGGGGCACTGCTGAGCTGGATGCGTGCAGGGGGCACTGCTGAGCTGGATGCGTACAGGGGCACTGCTGAGCTGGATGCGTACAGGGGGCATGCTGAGCTGGATGCATGCAGGGGGCACTGCTGAGCTGGATGCGTGCAGGGGGCACTGCTGAGCTGGATGCGTGCAGGGGCACTGCTGAGCAGGATGCGTACAGGGGGGACACTGCTGAGCTGGATGTATTTTTTGAGAGCTCTGTGCATACGAAGGGCATGTCTCTGCAAAAAACACAATTCTATAACTCTAAGCGATTACTTGTGACAAGGAACTGAACTTTCACAGTATGGTGTTTTATGGAGTCAGCCACAGGATTATCCACGGATACGTTTGTATCCCCTAAACTGGCCAGCAGAGGTGCTCCAGTCTGGGGGATAGCAGATCCCCTCGGAGTGGCTAGACTGGATGGTTCTCCAGCAGTATGCCTAGAAACAGGTGTTAAACCCAAACCCAATAAAGCAACTCTTGAATCCATACATACAATGCTTGCTGACTTTCAGGCAGATGTCTGGTCCTCTACCCAGAGAATGGAAGAAATACTCACTGACATTCCAAAGAGGTGTGTGGCTATTGAGGAGAGCACAGAGGAAATGGAGAAGGGTGTTAAGGCTAATGAACTGGATCTGAAATGTCTTTTGAGTGTTCAAATACTAACTGTGGAAGGGGCTGTTAACGCTGTGTTCTATGAACACCTGGCTAAAGCTACAACCTTCAGCTTACAGGATTTCCCACCTCTATCCCAGAAGGGGAATTAAAGATGAAAGTCTAAACAGTTCTGAAAGCTGTTTTTCTCGCTGGACCCTCTTGTGCAACTGCACTCTTGTTTTTTGTCCTAAATCAAGATATAAAATGTCAGGCAAAGCAACTTCAGTAGCAGATACAACTGAACTGACAGCTGGGGCAAGGTATGTTATTGTGACTTGCCAAACACTCCCCGACACGCATAAAATCTTACAACTGGCTAGACAGATGAAGAAATTCATCAGTTCTGGAGTGAAGTTCCATGTCTATCTGGATTTTTATTTGGCTAACAAATGTAGAAGATTTCTTAGCATTCTGTCAGAATTTAAAGAAGGAGTGGTTCCTGCTTCTCTCTTCTTGCATCTGCCTGACTGAGAATAACTTTCCAAGGAAAAGGAAGATTTTTTTGAGGATCCTGATCACTCTAGAGCTTTTTTCAAGACTAGCGTTCAACAGCCTACAGACATGGGTTCTGACTTCGGTCGAGTCTGCTGCATCTTCGTCAAATACCATCTGGTCCAGATAGGCTGAATGGTTATGATGTCCATGAGTGCAGTGTCATTTTATTTATTTAGTTTTTTTCCCCATAATTTCTTTATTACCTCCTCGGCTGGGGGTGGTCCTATGGTTCCCCTGTTCCTGGTGACTTTCTTGGCTGCTGCCTCAGACCCAGTCAGAGCTCAACCCTTTCACCCTGCCATCCCAGGGTCACATCACACTGGGGACCCATCTTACACACTGTGGAAGACCTCTAGGTCGGGGGCTGAAGGGGAGCTAGCTTAAGTGGGTCTGCCGTGACGCCAGGAAGCCAGTCATCACTCACGCCAGAGGATTGGTGTTTTTTCCCCTGTATTTCCCATGGCACGTGCGTGCAGTGCTGCCAGGTGCACTCTCACTCACAGGCTGGGATCAACCCCTCTATCAAGAGTGCTTCTGTTAACTGAATTAGGCACTTCCCCCTCCTCTTTTATGAATACTGAGCAGAAATATTCGTTCAGTATCCCTGCTTTTTCACTGTCCCCCTCTGCCCATCCACCATTCATTCTATTCAGCCTCACTATCCCTCCCTTTGTCTTTCTACGCTCTCTGATGTACCTATAAAAGGTGTTATCCTCCTCCTTAACAGAGTTGGCTATCTTTTCCTCAGTTTGGGCCTTTGCTATTCTGACTTCCCTCCCTGCTTCCTTCTGCCTTAACTGGTACAGCTCTCTGTCCGGCTCCTTCTGTGTTTTCTTATACTTACTGAATGCCATCTTTTTCCCCCTGACTTTCCCAGCCACCTCTTTTGAGAACCATAGTGGCTGTTTCTTTCGTCTTGATTTGTTTATTTGCTTCACATAAAGGCTTGTTGCCTCTGTGATGGCAGTTTTGATGATTCCCCATTGTTGCTCCACCCCTCCTTCTAGCATGTTAGCTAGTGCTTTTCTGAGGCACTCTCCCATCTTGCCAAAGTCAGCCCTCCTGAAGTCCATTACCCTCACTTTTGTATGGCTCGACTCTGTAGCTGAGTTTAACATGAACCACACTGTTTGGTGGTCACTTGTTCCCAGATGGCAACCCACTTCTAGAACTGAGATCCTCTCACTGCCTCCATTTGAGAGTACTAGATCTAAGATTGCTCCCTCACGAGTGGGTTCTGAAACTAGCTGTCTGAGGCCTGCCACCTGTAGGGCACCGAGAATGGCCCTGCTCTTGGATGTGGCTGCAGCAAATGTTCTCCAGTTAACATCTGGCATATTCAGGTCTCCCATCAACAGTATCTCCCCTTTCTCTGCCATCCTAAGAATGCCTTCTATCATATCCTTGTCCATTCCCTCCCCCTGACATGGGGGTCTGTACACAACCCCTTTGCCGATTGTGGTGCCCTTTCCAGTCTCCAAGGTGACCCACAGTGCCTCCTCTCCTCCCTGTTTACTCTTTTGTTCAGTTGCTTTTATCCCTTCCTTTACATAGAGAGCTACTCCTCCCCTTCTTCTCCCCTGCTTATCTCTCCTGTAGGTCATGTACCCTGGTATGTTAACATCCCAGTCATGGTTCTCTGTGTACCATGCTTCTGTGACTGCTACGATATCCAGGCATCCCTCTTCCATCAAGGCCACCCGCTCAAGGAGCTTGTTGCCCAGACTACGGGCATTGGTACTCATTACCCTCCATTTCCTGATGGCCTTACTCCTTTTGCCCCATCCCTGTCCTTCTTGCCTTTGTCACTTTCCTCATTTACCCCTGCCCTTCTCCCTATCGCCACCTCTATGTTGGTTTTACACATCTTACTCATGGATTTTGGGGGGCTAGATTTCCCTGCTCCTTTCAGTGCCTCCCCTTAGCAGTTTAAATGCTTACAATGAAGCATGTAAACCTATCACCTAGGATCCTGGTTCCTCCTGGACAAATGCAACCCATTATGCCAGTATAGGCTTGCATCACTCCAGGTGGACCCCCAGTCCCTAATGAAGCCAAATCCCCGAGCTCTGCACCAGTTTTTCAACCACTGATTGAATCCCATGGTGCAGAACACCCTGGCCTCTCCTACGCCAATGTTAGGCAGCACCTACGAGAAGGTTACCGTGCGTGCTACTTGTCTAAGGCCCCTCCCCAATTCCACAAACTCTTCCTGCACTGCTCTAATCCCTTTCTCAGCCAGGTCATTTGTCCCTAGGTGGACAATGACATCCAGCTCCCTCCCCTGTGCAGCTGCTCTGGCAACCCTGAGGATTTGCTCCCTGTCCCTCCAAGCCACGGCGCCAGGCAGGCACCTTACCTCCCTCTCCCATTCCTCCCCCAGTTCTACCTTCCTAACAATGGAGTCCCCCACCAGAAGTTGTTTCCTTCCCCTGTGCAGTCCCATGCCACCCTCCTGTGGGTCTCCTTTGTGGAGGTTCCCAGCATCCTCCTTGGTCTCCACTGCAGGTGCCTCCATAGAGGAACCACACTTTGCCAGAATGGCATAGGAATTGTGGAGAGGTACAACTGGAGGGATGTGCCTCTGTTCCACCACCCTCACCTCCCTGAGCCCACTGTGGTCCAACCGCCTCCTTCTTGGCAACCCTCTGAGGCAACGCAGTGGCACTGGTGGTCCCTGGATGAGAGGAGGAGGTCCCACAAATCCTGGCCAACCTCAGCCTGGAGATAACCTCCTCCCTCAGCCCAGAGAGGTGCCTGCAGAAGGGACAACACCGCATCCTCCAGAACGTCTTCCGGAAGACTGCTGCTCCACAGCCACTGCACTGCAGCACTCCCATCACGCCTTATTTCTGGCCCCTTAACTGTTTGGAATCCTTACCCTTTTCTTTTTTTTTTTTCTTTCTCTTCTCTCTCTACTTACTTTCTGCCTTTGTGGCCTTTAAGCTCCTGATTGTCCTGTTCTGAGACAAGAATATCCTATATTTCTCAGTAGACCCTTACTTGCTCAGGAGGCAGACCTCCACCAGTTAGAGAGGGATGGAGAGCTACTCTTGCCCTTCTAGGATGGTGGGTCTTTGATGGCTCTGTGATCACTCACTTCCTGCTCCCAAACAGGAAGTTCCTGTTGTCAGTCAAATCCTGTGCCTATAAAAGTAGAACTAGCTTTGGGGAGGCTGGAGCGGAGGGAAGGAGGGCAATATAGTCCCTGTACAGAAGTCCAGTCACACAGCACTCCTTCCTCCTGGTGTCTTCTGCCAAGCTATATATTATAGTGTGGTCAACTACTGAAAACAATTTATACAACATGTGTGTGCTTCTTTTCAGGAAGATAAAAAGAGAGATCTCACTGACCACATGAGAGATATCACTTTTTATCTTCACAGTTGAGTATGTCACAATGGATATCTTGGCCAGTTGGGTATGTCACAAAAGGTTTGGAACTCATTTAGAATGTTCGGCCTCAGTAACAGTACTAACCGTACTCAAATGCAAATAACTTTAAAATGAAAAATGATAGTATTGTACTGTGAGCACAAAAGTTTTTCAGCACAAAACGATCTACAAAATGAGTGGTGTTTCATTTATAGCTACCTTTTATTTTTTTATAATTAAACAGCAGAAAATGTATTTTCTTTTCACTTTTTCAACAAACAAATGCAAATAACTAAAACGAAAAATGATAGCATGGTACTGTGAGCACAACATTTCTTCAGCACAAAAAGATCTGCAAAATCAGTTGTGCTTCATTTACAGATATCTTTTAGTTTTTTTTATAACTGGCAAAAAACAGCAAAGAAAATAATTTGTTTTCACTTTTTGCAACAAACAAATGCAAATAACTTTAAAACTGAAAAAAAAAGAGACACACAAGTGTTGTATAAATCAAATATGACAGGATAGTCTGTGTGTAAAATTAGCACTGTGCTTCATGCCATATGAATGGGGGGGGCGCAAAAATGATGAACTAAATGAAAAAATCTATCAAGAGCGATGGTTTTCTCAAATAATAGTAAAAGCACAGTTACTGACACAGGCAGTATCATTAATTTGCAGGGGCCATTGCAAATGCCAGCATGAAATGCAAAAGGAAAAAAGTATACCTGTATCACTTCAGTTAGGAAATATAGGGAGACTCAACAGTTTTAGGTTAAGTTAGTCCATCTTGATTGATTTGCTGCATATGCATCTCAGTTGCTAAGGGGTCCTGACCACGTTCACTCTTCCTTAAGCCAAGAATAGCTACAGTATGTCTAGCATTAACACTGATGGGAAGATTACGCCGTTAGCAGGAATCTCTTTAAATACACTTTTTTGACAAATTGAAATCTCCTCCATAGTGTTTTATCTGGCTTGTCTCTGGCTTTAGAGAAGTTAAAGGAAAACTCCACCCAATGTCCAAGTCTGGTGTGGCTGTGATTTCTTTGAATTTGCTTAAAAAAAAAAAAACAACAATATCCTGCACATTCTGAGTCCCTCCATAGGAGACATCAACAAAGTAACGAAATACTACACACACACACACACACACACACACACACACACACACACACACACACACACATCCCAGAACATGAAAGATAACTCATCATTTCTATCTTTCCTACAAGGGAAAAAAAATAAACTACCGAAGTTGGTACAGAAATGGAAATGTTAGTCCTGTTAAGGACATCATAGAAATAATCCGATTTGTGAAGAAGTTGGTAGGAAATAGACGGAAGAGTCACTTATTTTGAGTTGATCCATGTAACAAGGAAATATTTTGGTAATGATACATCAGTAGCAGAAATGCAGTGAGCTAGTTAACTATTAGTTAGTCACTTTCAGTCCATAGATCCAGACTATATGGGTGTGGTTTCTTAACAGTTATTTAAGATTGCTTATCTCCGGCAACCTCAGAAATAAATGCTGGATGTGATACATCCAACACTATAACACTGTATAGGCACTAAAAACAAAGGCCTTGCTTAAGCTGATATCATTTGCATGGAAAGTGGGTTTGACACTGGCATGCAAGGTTAACCCAATGTGAATTACTGGGAAAGGAATTTAAAGTCATTTGCATCTCAGTCAGAAAGTCTGGCAGTTTTCCTATAGATCCTGGCACCTGACATTTACCATTATTGTGTGAAGTGACTGAAGGCTTGGGGATTTTAGCATATGAACAGGTTTTATGCTTTGAAGTTTAATATACAGAGTGTGATACTGATATGGGCAGAGGAAGAGGATGGAGTCTGTAGGAAAAGAAGCTTTATACAAAATAATTTATTACTCAGTTGTGTGAGTGACGCATATCTGAACAATGCAGGTCACAGAAATGAAATCTACAAACACAGTATGAACATTATTAAACCTCAGTGTGAGTGAAGTATATCTGAACACTAATTAGTAAACAGACCTGCACTCAGGGGGGGGTACCCTGTAACAAAAAAACAGTACATGGAGGTTTAAAGTAATCCACACTAATGTTTACCAGATATTTTCTCCATGTGATGGTCACAGCAAACATTATCTTTCCCTGGACATGTGGGGCATGTAGTGTTTGTTTTGACCATTAAATGGAGAAAATATTAAACGTTGTGGATCTTTATTTATTAAGTTACCTGAGCTAGGGTTGATCTGTGACTTTAAGCCTCCACATATCTGAACACTGGTTATGTCACAGAAAGGAAATCTAGAATGCAATTGGCAGCATGACCCAAATTAAATATCAATCAAAAAACCTTATTTAACCAGTCAAGAAACATCCTTGAGCAAATTCATTTGCAAGATGGCCCTGGACAAAGTAACATACAATTTTATTTATTTATACATCAGTTTACAACCTTTGAGCCAATGGCTCATTTCCAAAGGTACCTCGTCACAAAGAGGACAAATACAAGCACATCATTGTAGGTAACATCGTTTTTTTTTTTACATCATAGCAGGCAACAGTAGGCAGATATATGCTGTAAATTACTTTGTTTACAATTACAGTGTAACAGGTTAGGTATTGACAGGTATAACAGTTAATTCAGATAAGCTTGAGAGGTAAGCAAACATTGGTTAAACCGACAAAATTAGTCTTGAGCAGGGACTGCTAGGTTAGTTGGAACAGGTGGCCTAGGGGACAGGGTAGGTGAAAGTTAGTGGGCAAGCCACTCAGGAGTTTTGTCAGTTGTAGATTGTGAAGCTACTCAGAGAGTTTTGTCAGGTACAGTGAGCTTGAACACCTACGGCCGGGGACAAGCACAGCTACGCATATTAAATAGCAGACTTCTAAGAGCAGTTTTAAAACTGAGAGATTGAACGGATTTCTGTGATGGAGCTGGGGAGAGTATTGTACCAGGTGGGGCTCTGTAATAGAAGGACCGTTGACCATGAGTGGTCCTGGTTCTAGGGATAGACAGGGTGGCCTTGGAGGAGCTACGAGTTTGGACTAAGGGTTGAGCTAGGTGAATAGAGGCTGTCAGACCGGGAGGGGATAGCCCAAGGAGTGTTTTTTTTCGTTAGGAGGCAGGTTTGATATCTGAGCCGTTCATCCAGGTTGTTAATCCAATTAAGTACAGAGACCAACACATACGATACAGAGCCATTAGCATAAATGTACAGCATTATTGCAAATGGGAGGAGAACATTAATGAACAGTTGTAAAGGTAAAATGATGCATTAAGTATAAGGAAATAGGAAAAGGGTCAGGGAAGGGGTAGACAGGATAAGTGATTAGCTTAAAGGGGACGCTATAGTAGCAAAGAATCTCTGTTGTATGAGTGGAGCATATCAGAACACTGTGTGGGTCACAGAAATTAAATCTACAAACTACAAACATTATCATTACACTTCACTGTGAGTGAAGCATATCTGAACACTAATGAGTAAACAGACCTGCACTTGGGGAGGTACCCTGTGACCAAAAACAATCTAGGTGTATAACCTTTTGCACATATCTGTGACCACTCTGTGTCAATGGCCACAATTACTGCTAAGCACTGAAAGCAGACAACAGACAATATAAGCATTAAACACGGACATGGAGAAATTATTATAATTTTCAGGACAGAGTATTGGGTTGCTCACTGTACTGCTGCTTTTTTATGTTTGCCTGCGCGCATGCACAAAAAGACATTATGTGACAGCTTAGGAGAGAAACGGGGTTTTGGAGGTGTGGCACTGAGGCGGCCAATGCCCCCACTGCATTTAGAGGCTTGGCCCTCTTTCCTAATGCGGTGGCACGCTGCTGCTGACACTAGTTCAGCAAGCGTGCGACCAACTTGAAATGATTTAGCTGCTGCAGTGAGGATAGCGCCCCTTCACTGCAGGGCGTCCCTTGCCTGATGTCTCCTTTCAATAAACACGTCCGCCTCTTACAGTCCCCAGAAAAGCTGACATCAGGTGTGCCCAGTCCCCCTGTTCATGCCCCCTCCCCAGTTCATTTGCCGATGGGGTAGCCCAATCCCGCTTGCATGATGCTCCCTCCCATTTGTTGTGTGCTGAGGACTGCCCAATCCCCTCGGCTGAGGCACCTTCCCCAAGCACACTGTATGGCGATGGGGTGCCCAATCCCCATCATCTCCAGCCCCAACAAGCACCAAGGTAGCATGCGGGAGTCCACCAGCATGCATGCGCACCCCCCACACAATGTATGGCTGACAGGGTGCCCAATCCGCGTCGGCTCCATGACCCCCAACAAACTTCCAGGTGGCACACTGGGAGCCCACCATAGCATGCCAAAAGTCCAGCAGTCTTTTTTTTCTTTATGACCTGTAAAAAAAAAGAAAATGCTCCCTCATTGAGTCTCTTGCCCCCTCCCCCAACACGCAACCACCCTCTACACACCTCACCTCCCCACACACACACACACACATATACACCTTCACCCCATACTAACCTCCAGAACCCGGCGCAACAATCTTCGGTGGACCGGGAACACATCTGCACTCTTCAAAGCCGACCACGAACTGAAGAAATGCTGGTAAGCTGTATAATGGCATAAATGTTTTTTCCCCAACTTTGGTGCATATCTCAGCCATTTTTGCTAATTTTGGCACCAAATTTTCAACATGGGGTTCTTGGGACCCAACCTCATGAATTCGGTCACTGTCATCTCGTTATTCGGTCCCAAGAGGTGTTTTCGCGGTTGCTGCATGGAATCATCTTTTAGGACTGATTAACAAAACGACAGTGCCACTGTTCATGAGGTGGGCTCCCAAAAAGCCTATGCTGCAAATTTGGTGAAAAAATTCCAAAAATTACTGCGTTACGAGCGTGCGTTGCACAGTTTCCACGCACGCTCATAACTTCAAGATTTTTTTATATTTTTACTCCAGATTTTCAACACTGCCATTTTTTCACACCTCCTTATGAACAGTACAGCTGTCATTTTCCACATCCTGCTCAAAATGCATTTTTGCACAACCGCCGCATAATTGTATGGCCGCTGTGGGAAGTCAATGTTCAGGACAGATTAAGAAAATCACAGTGGCACTGTTCATGAATGGATGTTCCAAAATGCCTATGTTGAAAATCTGGTGACAGAATTCCACAAAATAACTATGTTACGAGCGTGCGTTGCACAGTTTCCATGCACACTTGCAGCTTTGAGAATTTTTAATACTTTCACTCCAGATTTTCAATATTGCCATTTTTGCACACCTCTTTATGAACAGTACAGATGTCATTTTTCACATCCTGTCCAAGATGTGGTTTCGCACATCCGGCGCACAATGGTGTGCTCGCTGTGGGAAATCAATGTTCAGGACAGATTAAGAAAATCATAGTGACACTATTTATGAGCAGAGGTCCCAGAATGCCTAAGTTAAAAATTTGGTGAAAGAATTGAAAAATGACTGTGTTACGAGCGTGCATTGCGCAGTTTACATGCACGCTCGTAACTTTGAGAATTTTTATATTTTCACTCCAGATTTCCAACATTGTCATCTCTTCACAACTCCTTATGAATGGTGCAGCTGTCATTTTTCACATCCTGCCTGAACTGTGGTTTTGCACATCTGGCACAGAATGGCGCGGTCGCTGTTGGAAAGCAACATTCAGGACAGATTAACAAAATCACAGTGCCACTGTTCATGAGCAGAGGTCCCCAATGCTTTCATCAGGTGGGGGTCACAAAAAGGCCATGTTGAAAATCTGTAGTGCAAATACCAACAAATGCCAGGAGTGTTAGGGGTTTCTAACCATAACTTCCCACCCTGTACAGACTGACAGGCATCAGGGGTGTGCCTTTAGACTGCCGACTGTAATGCTCATGCCATTCCACCCCCACCCTGCAGCCAGTGACAGGCATTAAGGTGTGCCTTGGCCTCTTCGGCCCCAGAGTTCACCCCATTCTCCTATACTGCACCCATTTCAGTGTATATCCTTATGGAATGGGGTGATTGTAAAGCCGAACACCACAAGGCTCACCGCAACACTTGCCGATGTCTGCAGGATAGGGTGAGGTGAAACGGCGTGAACATTATGAGCAACGATCTGTCTAACTCCTGCATTTCCAATGCTGATACCAACAAGCAAACATTTGGCACTGACAAATGCTTGTTTCCCCTTGTGTTTTCTGTTGTGCTAGCATATACTACAGCAGTCAAATTAACCATCACAGTCAAAAATGTGTGCACTGGAAAGACTCAGCTACCTGCAGAGTCCTTCCTTCCTTACCACACTCACACACACACACACACACACACACAGGTTCCTGCAGTGTTAACTATACACACTTAGCAGCAGAACAAAAAAAAAAGTTCTCAGTAGAGCTGCCAACCTCTGGCAGTTACAGGACTGCAGAGACTGATCATGCCATGTTGTATTTTAGGCATGCTTTTTATGTTTGCTTGTGCGCATGTGCAAGAAACATGTGACAGCTTGCTGGAGCAGCAGTTTGTGGAGGTGCTGTCATGTTGTGGCCAATGCCCCCACTGCTCTGTGGGGCTTGTCTCTGTGGCAACAATAAATGACCATGCTGTCTATGACAGCAGTGCAAAAGAGTGCCACCAGCTTGAAAGAATTTTGCCACTGCAACAAGAGAGCACCCCTTCATTTTCGGGGGCGTGCCTTGCCTGGTGTAACATTTCAATAAACATGGCGGTGGCTGTCACTGTCGACATCTGCCTCTAGTCCTCAGAAAGCTGACATTGGGTGTGCCCAATCCCCCCTGTTGGCATGCCCCCTTCCCAGTTCATTTGCTGATGGGGGAGCCCAGTCCCCATCAGCATAATGGTCCCTCGTCCAATAATTTGTCTGCCGAGGGAGAGCCCAATCCTCTCGGCATTATGCCCCCAAACAAAGACCCTTCTTCTTTGCCAATGTGGTGCCCAATCCCTGTTGATTCCAGTCACCCCCCAACAAAACACCTAGATGGCATGCTGGGAGTCCACCCCCAGCGTGCCAGATGTCCCTGTAACAAAGAAAACCTTTCCACAACAGTTTTTTTTATTTTGTTTAACCTGTGAACAACAAAATGGTCCCTCATTGTCTGCGGTGCCCTCTCACCCAACCTGCACCCACCCTCTGCGCACCCCACCTCCCCTCCTACCCTCACCCCATACTTACCTCCAGAGTCTGGCACAATGATCTTTGGTGGAGCGAGAATGTGTCTGCACTATTCAAAGCTGACAGCTTAACTGAAGAAATGCTGGTAATCTATATAATGGCATACAGTAAAAAAAACGTTCAACTTAGGTGGATATCTCAGCCTGTTTTGTGACTTTCGGCACCAAATTTTCAACATGGGTTTTTTGGGACCCCACCTCATGAATTCAGTCACTGTCATGTCATCATTCTGTCCCAAAAGATGATTTTGCGCTTACTGCAAGGAATCACCTTTTGGGACTGATTAACAAAACAACAGTGTCACTGTTCATGAGGAGGGCTCCCAAAAAGCCTATGTTGCAAATTTGGTGAAAAAATCCAATAAAAAGACTGTGTTACGGGCATGGATTGCGCACTTTCCACCCTTGCTCATAACTTCAAGAATTTTTTATATTTTCACTACAGATTTTCAACATTTAAATTTTTTCACACCTCCTTATGAACAGTACAGCTGTCATTATTCACATCCGCCCAAATGTGTTTTCACACATCTGGCACACAATGGCATGGTCGTTGTGGGAAATCAATGTTTGTGACAGAGTAAGAAAATCACAGTGACACTGTTCATGAGCGGAGATCCCAAAATGCCTATATTGAAAATCTGGTGTAACAAACCACCAAAATAATTGCATTAAAGGTGTATGTTGTGCAGTTTCTATGCAAGCTCATGACTTCATCAATTTTTTTAAATATTCACTCCAGATTTTCAACATTACCGTTTTTTTTACACCTCCCAAGTTTCTTCATGCCTCCTTAAGAATGCCACACAACTTCACTAACTTCATTATGCAGCTGTGGTGGATCTGACCAGAATGTGTTACTGTTAATTGTGAATCACAGTCTTTCCATGACCCTGAGGCAACTAGCCTTACAGCATTCACGTTGACACCATGCAAAAATCAGCTTACTTCTGAGGGCCTTCTGAAGTTGCTTTTGTACTGATAACATGGTACAGTGCCCACACATTACATCAGCTTAAAAACAATCACTATTACTTTGACGGCGTGACATGGCACTGTGCCCATGAGACACATTAACCAGTTCAACTAAGTCAGATGAAAAGTTTTATGTTTTAGACAGTGGGACACTGTGATCAGAAAGATTAGTGCAGCCTGCAGCTGAAAAGGATAGCCTGTTAGATGGACATTAACTTGCCATGACAACAATCTGGATTCATGCCAGAGCCCAGATCACTGCTGCAAGCTGGCAAAGGCCAAGCTAGCACTTTGATGGAAACATACTCCACCTGAGGGACGGGAAGGTGGTGTCAGCAGATATGTTGCCACCTGCTGGTGGCCCAGGTAGTGCAGGACAATGCGCATGCACTGGGGTTGTCTGTGTCAGGGAAGGAGGATGCTACTGGAGATGGCAAGCCCTGCAAACAACCCAGTGGCTCCCTACACCTGGTGGCTCTCATCCCTTTGACAGCTGCACAGAAAGTGCATCACGTGCAACTCACTGCACATCCTCTCAAGAGTGGGGAGGTGAAGGAAAAACAGCACTGATGACGGTGGAACCAGCGAAAAGCAAGTCCCTCCATGCCATGGACTTCCAGGTTAGCATAGTGTCCAGTGGGAGTTCTGAGGAGGAGGGATGGGAGAACCAGGGTAGACTGCAGAGGAAGCCAATATCAAACGTGGGGGGTAAAAGATAATCTACAGGGCTTGTGATAGCTCCCAGCTGTAGTCCCCAAATGTGATTTTTATGTATTCTGAAGCACAACAATTACAGATGCACTTAAGCACTGACCCTGTATATTAAAATGTTTGAACTTTTTATTAGCAATACAAAAGTTAGGTAATGTAGAACAAGAACACTCCCAGCACACTGCAGGCCCCACAGCTTCCAGACTGACCCCCTACTTTTTAAGAAGAGAGAGTCCCTCAAAGATATACTGTTATAGTAAGTTCTTATGTAACCACTCGATCATCTTCGGGGATCTCTCTTTCATCAGGTCACACCTATGGAAGGAGTCCCAAGCAGTTCTGACAGCGAGACAGTCTGGGTGTCAGGAGGCCAAAAGCCTAAGAAAAAAGGCATTGAGGCACAGCTAGGCCAAATCCCACCTGCCTTCTAGAGGCAATGTCCAGACTGTAGTGCTTTGTGAAAGTATGAACAGTACTCCAAGTTGCAGTAGCACAGATGTCTGTGGCTGAAACAGGCAACTGAAGAGGCCATGTCTCTGGTTGAGTGGCCAGAAGTTCTTTACCATACTTCCTGTAACAAAAAGAAATACAGTTGGTCAATGATTTGGACAAACACTGTTTAGACACTGGAAATATAGGTTACTCACCTGTAATAGGAGTTCTAGAATTGGTATATGTTGTTCATCCACACTTAATGGCAGGTTCCTTGCCACTTTAAATCTTTCCAGAAGGTCTTCAAGCTGGCTCTTCCCACCCACCCGGGTGGTAAAACTCTTGGCTCTGCCCCATGACGCCAGATCTAGCCTCGCTGGAAGCCAGGTTACGATCAAGCCGGGAGGTCGGGTGGTTGTGGATGAACAACATATACCATTACTAGAACTCCTGTTACAGGTGAGTAACCTGTATTTCTAGGGACGCGGATATGTTGTTCAATCCACACTTATTGGCAGACTCCCAGCAGTTCTCCGGGAGGAGGGAGGCAAGGCGCACCCCCTACTTAGGAAATAAGGACTGGAGAACCGAGGTCCCAAAACCAGCATCCCGGCGTGACTCAAGGTCGATGTGGTAGTGGGTAATGAAGGTGTGTACTGACTTCCAGGTAGCAGCCCTGCAGATTTCCTGGATAGGGACATCCCTGGAAGCAGCCACCGAAGCAGCGGTATGGCGGGTAGAATGAGCTCTTATCCCTTTGGGAGACTCCATGCCCGCCAACCTATAGCAGAGATCTATGGTGAGGTGTGACCCACCTGCCTATCGGCTTGGCTGCAGGTCTGCCAGGTGTGGCTTCAGCGAGGTGACAAAACAGTTGGCGAACCTCTCCCCAAACTTCAGCCATCCGCTCTTATATTAAGAGAACGCCTTCTAGGGTCCAGAGTATGGAGCCTATATTCGCCTCCGAGGTGTGATTGGGGTAGAACACCGGCAAAGTCAACACCTGGTTAAGGTGAAACTCCGACACCACCTTCGGAAGGAATTTCGAGTGGGGGCGCAGAACAACCTTGTCCCTATGGAAGACCAGATAAGGAGACTCAATGGAAAGCGCCTGGAGCTCTCCCATCCTTCTGGCTGATGTAATAGCCACCAAGAAGGCGGTCTTCCATAACAGGTGAGAGATGTCACACCTGTGCATCGGTTCGAATGGCTTGCCCATGAGCTTAGCCAATAACAGCAGTAGATCCCATGGAGATGGAGGTTCTCGATTGAGGATATGTGATCAAGGCCTTGAAAAAGCACCGACCACCTTCTCCTGCACCACTGACTGCTTGCCGCCCACGCCTGCAAGCAGAGATGGCTGCCAGGTGCACCTTAAGGTCAGCCAACCCAAGCCATAGCTGAGAAAGGGACCACAGGTAGTCCAGAATGCTAGCTGCTTGAACAGGAGGAAGGGTCCAACCCCTTGCCCTGACACCAAATGGAGAATCTCTTCCATTTGAAGGCATTGCATTTTCTGGTCGACGCCTTACAGGAAGCCTCAACAACATTGAGGACCTCGTTGGAAAGACCCAAAGCCTGGAACTCTAGCCGCTCAGGAACCAGGCCGTCAGGTGCAGGGATTGAAGGTCCGGATGGAGTACCTTCCCCTTGTTGACTGAAATCAGGTCCAGGCGGGCTGGAAGCCACCTTGAGAACCTGGAGCTGAGGCTGAGGAGATTTCGATACCAGAACTGGCGGGGCCAGTCTGAAGCTACCAGAATCACCTGCGCCTGGTCCCTCTTCACCTTGAGAAGCACCTTGTGGATCAAGGGGAATGGAGGGAAGGTGTAGAAGAGGCTCGAGGTCCACGGCCTTGAGAGAGGCATCCCTGCAGCGAGCCCCTGCTGAGGGGTGGGCGTGAAACAGCCTCAGCTTCGCATTCTCCTGGAGGCGAACAGGTCCACTTGAGGGGTGCCCAGTGGAGAACAGATCTTATACTATCTCCGCAGGAGAGACCACTCGTGAGATGCAGCGCCTAACTGGCTTAGGGCATCAGCCAGACTGTTGGAGGCTCCTGCCACATGGATGGCTAGGAGATCTGCCTCCAGGCTGATCACGAGAGAACAAGTGCGGAGAGTCTCCTTGCACAGAGGCAAGGAGTGCGTCCCGCCCTGCCAGTTGAGGCAGTACATGGTCGCGGTGTTGTCCGTCTGGACCTGGACCACTTGACCTCGTACAAACGGAGCGAAGGCGGTGAGGGCTAGTTGGACCACTCGAGCTCCAGCAGGTTGATGTGGCATTGAGACTCCTGAGGGGACCAGAAGCCATGGGCTCTGAGCTCCCCCAGATGGGCACCCCAACACATCAGAGAGGCATCAGTCATCAGAGTGACTGTCGGCTCTGGGCGGACAAACGGGACACCTTCCTGCAGATGAGCTGGAACGAGCTACCACTGGAGGCCATTCCACATCTCCTGGGTCACGGTCACTGGCTGGTCCAGAGGACCGGAGCGCTGAGACCATTGGTGGGCCAGCCCCCATTGAAGGGAACGCATATGCCAGTGGGCCCAACAGACCACGCTGGTGCAAGCCGCCATGAGGCCCAGAAGGCGCAGGAAGTCCCGGGCAGGGCACAATTGCCCAACCAGAAATGAATGATCAAAGGAGGAAAGGACCTCGACCCTGTCCGCCGGGAGCCGTGCTCTGGCTCGAAGACAGTCGACCTCTGCCCCAGTGAACTGAATCACCTGCGAAGGCGCAAGTTCCAACTTGGCCTCGTTGATGAGGAGGCCAATCTGAGAGCAGACCTGGAGGGCCAGATCCCTGGACCGCTCCACCTCCAACCTGGAGGGGGCTGCAATCAGCCAGTCATCCAGGTAAGGGTACACCAAGACCCCTCAGCACCGCAGGAATGCTGTCACCACTGCCATGCATTTGGTGAAGACCCTGGGAGCTAGAGAGAGGCCGAAGGGCATGGCCCGGAACTCGTAAAGGGATCCCTCTGCCCTGAAATGGAGGAATCACTGGTGAGACAGACGGATTGGGACATGAAAGAACGTGTCATGAAGGTCCAGAGAACAGAATCACACGCCTCGTTCCAAGGATGGAATGATCTGAGCCAGAGTGACCATGCTGAAGGTGCGAGACCTTAGGAACTTGTTCAGGTAGTGTAGGTTGAGAATGGGGCACCAGCCTCCCATCCGTTTTGGGACCAGGAAGTACCTGGACACAAACCCTGGGTCTGGAGGGGGGTCCGCCACCTCCCTGATCACCTCCTTCTGGAGGAGCAAGGCAATGTCGGCTCGACGAGCCGACAGAGAGGCTGCTGAACCCATAGCCCCTGTGGGGCAGCGGCTTGATAGGAGGGGGACTGTACGAATCCCAGAGGCAGACCCCTGCCTACCACTTCCAACACCCAGCGGTCTGTGGTGATAGCGGACCAGGCAGAAAGGAAGTGGCGGAGTCATCCCCCCATGGGGAGAACCCGGGGAGGAGTGACGAGGTTGGGGCAACACCTCAACCCATCACTGGGCAGGCTTGGAGGAAGGGCCGACCGAGGAGCCACCTGGGCCTTTCCTCCCGGCTTCCTGCTTGAGGAAGCAGCAGGCATAGCTTTGGGGTGCAAATACGAGCCTGCTGGCCCCGATGCTGGTGTTGCTGGGCGGACGTGCCGCAGGGGCTGAAGGACAAAGGGCTTAAGCTGCTGCTGCCAGCCTTTGTCCTTCTGGGCAGACGGACCGAGTCCAAGGTGGCACTGGACTTCTTGATCCTTTACAGATGACCTTCCACCCAGGCCTGAACAAGTCGGTGCCCAGGAGGACGTCTGCCAGCTTGTGCTGGGTATCAGCCATAAAGGTGGAGATCCGCAGCCAAGCTCTGCAGCGCATGTAGCCACTCGGCCGCCACTGACCAGGCACATGAATCAGTGATGTCTAACAAAGTTTGGAGCTGCTGTTTAGCTACCGCTCTTCCCTGATCCTGCACCTGCTTGACCGTCATTTGAAGGTCAGCCGGGAGATAAGGAATCACCTCATCCAGGGAGCCCAAAAGGGCATGTGAAAAGTGTGCCATCAGAATGGCCAAGCTAGCCTGACGAAGACCTAGGGAGGAAGCAGCATATACCTTCCGCCCTGAGTAGTCCAATTTCTTGGACTCCTTATCGGGCGGTTTGTCCACATCCCGAGCATTCCCGGAATGCCAGAAAATGCTGTCGGTCACTAACCCCTCGGCAGAGGGGTGCTCCGAGAAACCAGAGAGTGAACCTGTAGGGACTGCATACTTTCGAGCCATCCTTGCTGAAGGTGCAGGACAAGATGCTGGCTGCTGCCACAGCTCCAAGGCCGAGCCAACAATGGCTTCTGCCACTGGAAAGGCCTCTGTAGGGGAATCCCCTCAGTCCAGTATCTCCGTGAGGGGATACTTGACCTGTTTTGAAATGGGTTCGAGCTTCATCCCAGTGGACTCTGAGATGAGTCGAAGCATTCCTAAAAACGAGGATGGGCTCTCGTCCGACTGACCCCCTGTAGACTCCAGGTCAAGTGGCCTGGAGAACAAGGAGTCGTCGTCGTCAGACTCTGAGGAGTCTGCAAACAGCTGCCGAGCGCCTGAGCCACCCTCCACGTGCCGAGGTCAATCGGGAGTGAGGATGACTGACAACCTATGGGGTAAGCCCTGACCTGACTGAGAATCCTTGGTCGGGGCCCCAGTCTTCGGTTGTGGAAGCAGAGGTTCTACCACAATGGATGGAGCAGCCGGTTTCAGCCGAACAACGTGCCGCCCGACTACGAGGGTTGCCTCGACGCCAGGTGACAGCCACTTAATGGCAGGAGAAGGCGACTGAGTCGGCTTATTCCCAGACAATAAGAGCAGCTGCCACATTACATCCTCGTAGCACTGACACAACTTGCGCTGGAGCCATCCTCCGAAAGGACAATGAGGATGAGCGCGCCGCCACATTCCATGGTGCCGAGACTGAGATCGCCGACGCCGGTGGGACCAGCCGACCTGGAAGAGGTCCGAGACTGAGACCTTCGGGATTCTGAGGGTGGATCAGAGAGGACGGGGAAACCTGCCCTCCCTCAGTTCAGGGACCTTCAACCGGGACTCCGCACAGGAGGCACAGGAAAGCCCTCGGTTTCCACCGGGGGAACCGGGGAAGTAGGGCTGTCAGAATCACCAGTCGACAAACCGTCCGACGGGTCGAGAAAAATCTCGACTGCATCGACGGGTGTCTTAGCCGGCTGACCTGACGGGGACACCGTAAAGCCAGCAGCCTTAGCCACAACCTCGACCGAAGTCGAAAGTCGACCATCCGGTGAAGGGGATCTCTTCCGCTCCCACGAACAACGACAGTGGGACTTACCTTTGGAGTCCTTCTTCTTGGACCGACTGGAATGTCCTGATGGTCCTTCTCCCTTGGTGGAGAGGGATTGGCAAAGCTCCTTAAAAGAAGCTCTATATGAAAAGCCCAATGAGACCGGGATAAATGCCGCGACCGAGGAGGAAGATGATGCAGCCCGGGCCGCCTCCTCCTCGAGGGCGATCATCTTCTCCAACTGTTCCGCGGCGGTGCGCCCAATGGGCCTCCTTCGACTTGACCGGTGGATACCGTTTTTTAGGGCACCCCAAAAGAAATTGAGCAGCGTGGTCCTCCAAGACCAAAGCTGAAAAGGAGTTGCACAAATCGCAAGCCTGCAAATCGTGGCAGAGTCCTAGGCAGTAAATGCATGTGGAGTGCGGGTCAGTCCAGGACATCTTCTGCCCACAGGGGCACCGATGAAATCCAGGGGTCGATTTGTCCATCGCAGCCACGAGGGGAAAAGAAAACCGAAGCTTGTAAATTTGAGAATTAGTTTAGGATTAACTGAAGAGTGTGGATCCAGGCCTAAAACGCAGAGCGCTAAGGAGGGAACCCGAGCTTCCAAGCGGTAAGGAAGATCTGGCATCATGAGGCGGAGCCTACAGTTTTAACACCTGGGTGGGTGGGAGGAGCCAGCTTGAAGACCTTCGGCAAGATTTAAAATGGCAAGGAACCTGCCAATAAGTGTGGATTGAACAACATATCCACGTCCCTAGAAACCCTCTTTTCCAAGGGTGAAAGAAACAAACAACTAAGAGAACTTTCTAGGTCTTCTGTATGGTGTGTATAGTACCAGAGAATTTATGCACATCTAAAGTATGGAGCAATGCTTTTCCTGGATTGGCATGCTGTGGGTAATAAACAGACAGGTGGATAGATTGATTTAAAATAAACTCAGATACCACCTTAGGAAAAACTTAGGACTGGTACACAAAGACTCCCTGTCTTCGTGGAAAATCAAATAAGGGTGCTCATCCGAGAGCCTGTAGCTCTGAAATTCTTTGAGCAGAAGTAATAACAACTAAAAATAATGGTTTCCATGACAGAAAAAGTAGCTTGCAAGATGCAGCCGGCTCAAAAGGAGGCAGGGTCAGCTTCTCTAGGACAAAATTCAGGTCCCAAGCTGGGACTGGATTATGGATAGGAGGCTTCAAGTGTAAAATGACTCTCAGAAAAGTACAGGTCACATCCAGCTGGGCCACAGTATGACCATCAGTGAGCACATGGAGCAGCTGCTGTAGCAGACAAGTGCACCTTAATAGAGGAATACTGGAGTCCTGTATCAGACAAGGAGAAGAGATACTCTAGAACCTGGTTCACTGGAGAGGTGAAAGGATCCAGGTGATGGGAAGCAACCCATATAGTAAAGCGCTTCCACGTCATTGAATAAGTGGCCCAGGTGGAGGGTCTCTTAGCAGCCAACAGGACAGCAGCCACCTTCTGAGGCACCTTGAACTGGGAAATGGCTACATCTTCAGCAGCCAGGCATGCAGATGGAGGAACTTGAGGTTTGGATAAACCAGAGTTCCCTGCTCCCAAGTCAACAGGTCGCAGCAGAAGGGCAGAGGAACTGGAGGTTCCACAGCCAACTGCTGCAGTAATGGAAACCAAACTTGATGAGGCCAGAATGGGGCCATCAGAATAAGTGTGGCTCCCTCCATCTGGAGCTTGATTAGCACTGTCTGAATTAGAGGGAAGGGAGGGAAGGTGTAGAGGAACCTCCCTTTTCAAGAGAGGGACAACATGTCTCGCTAGAAAACTCCATGCCCCGGATCTAGCGAGCAAAAACGCCGCAGTTCTGCACTGAGTGGGGATACAAAAAGGCCTAACTCTGGATGACCCCACCTACCAAAGGAATCCCATTCTTAGGGAGTCGGAATGTGGGTGGCGCAGCAAGGGCATGAGGTATAGGGGTGATCTGGATACATAGATACATAGACAGTGTCAGTAGATAAGGGCCTTTGGCCCACCCAGTCTGCCCATTTGAGCTTGTAAGTTCAGTTTGTTTTCCTAGAAGTCTGTAGCCCCTTACCCCTGACCTCCAGAATTCCTTTATGTCTATCCCATGCATTCTTAAATCCCGTGATTGTTTCAGCCCCCACCACTTCCTCTGGCAGGGTGTTCCACTTGTCCACCACCGTTCTGTGAAGAAATTCTTCCTCATGTTTCCTCTGAATCGTTCTCCCTCCAACTTCATCTCATGCCTCTAGTCCTGGCACATCTTTTTTACAAAAATAGTGTATTCCTGCACCCTGTTCCTCCCTGAAGATACTTGTATGTCTCTATCTATCCCCTCTCTCCTCCTCTCATCCAGGAGTACATGTTCAGTTCCTTCAACCTGTCTTCATAGGACTTGTGATGCAATCCATGCACCATCTTTGTTGCCCTCATCTGAACCTTCTCTACCCTGTCTATGTCATTACGTACTGTAGGTATGGTCTCCAGAACTGTACACTGTACCCCAGGTGGGGCCTCACTAGTGTCATGTATAGCGGAATTATGACCTCCCTTTTCCTGCTGGTGATGCCCCTGCCTATACATCCCAGCATCCTATCTGCTTTACCTGCTGCCTTGTCACACTGTTTCCTACCTTCAGGTCATCAGAGATGATAACCCCAAGATCCCTTTCCCGCTTGGTGCATGCATATCCTCACCCCCATCCGATATATTGAGCCAGGGTTTTTGTGCCCCATATGCATTATCTTGCACCTCCTTGCATTGAATTACAACTGCCAAACCCCTGACCATTCTTCAAGTTTCTGCAGGTCCCTTCTCATTCTGTCTACACCCTCTGGTGTGTCTACTCTGTTACAGAGCTTTGTGTCATCAGCGAACAGTGAAATTCTGCCTTCTAGGTCCTGCATAATGTCACTGATGAAGATGTTGAATAGGACCGGTCCCAGCACTGATCCCTGTGGTACCCCACTGGTCACTCTTCCTCTGTGAAGTGACAGCATTTACCACCACCTTCTGTGTCCTGCCACCCAGCCAGTTACCTACCCACCACACTACTGTCCTGCCCACACCCATATTCCCCAGTTTGTGTAATAGTCTTCTATGTGGCACAGTGTCAAAGGCCTTGCTGAAGTCCAGATAGGCCATGTCCACTGCCCTCCCTGATCCACCTCCCTAGTCACCCAGTCAAAAATTCAACGAGGTTGGTCTGACATGACATCCCCTGGTGAAACCATGCTTGGGTCCTGTAGTCCATTGACAACCAGGTGTTCCACCAATCTCTCCTTCAGTAGTGCTTCCATGATCTTCCCCACTACCGAGGTGAGGCTGGCTGGTCTGTAGTTCCCTGCTGGATTTTAGATCATCACGCACTCACACCCTGTTGGTGTCCCACAACTCTGTGCTCCTTTCACAGCATGCCCCCTCCCCAAGGCTGTTATATTTATTTTGGGGAGGGCAAAGGCCCGTGCAAAAACTAAGCTTATCTTGGGATGATCCTGTGGCGTTATCACTTTACGGTGCCGGAATGTCACCCGCGATAATTCCGGGTGACATAATTACGGTGCTCTAAATGACTTCACCCACATTGCCCATGAACCATTGTGGGTGAACCCCTGTTGAACAGGTCCTCTAGGACTGAAGACAGTAGCTCCCACTCATGCTGTCTGAACTGCAACCGGCTGTGGCTGTCCCCCAGAGCGTTTTGGTCGCTTGGAACATGGACGGCCGACAGTTCTAAACCATATTCTAGAGCCCAGTACCAGCCTATCAGCACCTCCTAACACAGAGGGTAGGAGTGCATGTCCCCCTCCTTGCTGATGTAATAAACGACACTGAGGTTGTCTTACTATACCAGGAGGGGACCCGGAGAGACATGGTTCTGGAAAGCTTGTAAGACATATAGAAATGCTCTCATTTCTAGCACATTTACATGGAGGTGGGCCTCCAAAATTAATCAGGATCCCTGGGTTCGGAAGGGACCCAGGTGTGCCCCTCAGCCCAGACCTGAGGCATCTGAGGTAATGATCTGCTGTGGGGAGGGAATAAGGAAGGGTACCACCCTGTTCAAAAGATTGAGATGATCCATCCACCATTGAAGAACCTTGCAGACAGGGAAGGAAACAAGACCCCGTTGATCTAGAGCAACAGTGCATTGATCCCACTGGACAATGAGGGTCCACTGGGGAATCCTCATACGTACAAGGAAGTTAGAGTGCGGAGCCTCATCCAGCATTTAAAATGCAATTCTTCTTTTTCAATTCAGTATATTCTTTTATTTCACAACCCCTGCGTTTCGCTCACTACATTAGCATGTTCGCGTGGATTCTTACCTGTTAAATATACATAACTATTATTTATTTAGTTTTTGTTTACCGGGTAAGTACACTAGCCAGAAAGACTATTTTCAGGCACGACCCAGGAGAGTACAAAGACAAACTTCCAAGAGAACAATAATGAATACATAACAGAAGTTTCATGTAGATATTTGAGCACAACAGTGGTAATTTTGACAAGAAATTTTAGGTAGCAAAATCAAAATACATCAAAATACAATATTTAGGTTACATAAGGCAATACAATCAGGCAAATTACAGCATCTAGACACTAATTTAAAAGTGGGATAAAGTGCTAAGAGAGTGATACCAGTTTGGCAGAAGTAGATGAAGGGGGAGCAAGAGAGAAAGGTGAGCAGAGTAGGGAGGCAGCAGTGCCAAGGGTATAGGCGATGAGATATATAGAGTTTGAGAGGAGGGAGTAGCTATGTTTATGCTGGAAAGGGAAGGGAAAATAGAGGATGACAAAGTAAGAGATAAGGAAGTGAAGCTGAGAGGAAGTGCGCCATGTAGGGTAGACCCCAGCACCCATGGTAACAGCTGAGGGGGGTGGAGTTAGAGAGAGTAAGGGCTAGGGTGGTTTAAAGCAGGAGCATATGTGGGAGGAGATGAGATAGTGTCTAAGTTCTCTCTTAAAGAAGATATGGGAAGCAGATTGATGAAGTGTTAGAGGGAGTAAATTCCAGAATTGGGGTGCATGACAGGCAAAGGCACGACTACCTTTTTTTGGTACAATGTCTTGGGATAAGGACAGGGGCATTTCTGCAGAGCGTAACGCATAATTGGTTTTCTGGTAGAGAAGGAGACAGGCCAGAGGTTTGGGTGTAATGGATCTGATAATGTTATCAGTGATTGACCCGAGTACATAGGACCTTAGTTCTTTAGGTGGAAGCCATCCAAGATCCAGTAGAAGGCAGTGATGGTTCAGCCATGGGGAGCTGAGGCACAATGACAGATGTTATTATAAGTAACATCTCACTTATGAAGACTCGGGTTGCTGGCTGTCGCATATGTAACAACCCGTAGGTGAGAGAGGGAAGTAATATACCACGGGCAATAGAAGTCTAGCTGAGGGAGGAGAGCATAACTTGTCCTGCAGGCAATCCCAAGTTGGAGTTAACTTGCTTACAGGTAGATTGAATATGGAAGTCAAAATCAGGGATGGGGTCAAGAGTGACCCCAGATATTTGAATGAGGTTACCATCCCAACTGATGTGCCATCAAGGAAGGAGACGTTAAATTGAGTTTGGGAGTGCCTGAGTTTCAGACTGGAGCCAAATAGCATAGCTTGGGTCTTTGATTTATTTAGAACAAGTCTGTGATTTGTTAGCCACGGCTGGATAAGCTGATAATCACGAGAGAGAGTTTAGAGTTTATGTCCTCCATGCTATTAGAGCTGGAATACGGTACAATGTCATCTGCACAAAGTAAGGAAGACGTACTAAGGAGATTAGTTGTAATGCTATTGATAAAAATGGAGAAAAGCAGAGGACCTAAGATAGACCCTTGAGGTACACCAATGTTAATGGAGACCTTGTCAGTTGGGTGAAGTTAAATTTCACGCACTGGGACCTATCTGTCAGATAGCTGTCAAACCATTTTACAACATTTGGTGAGAAACCTAGAGAGCTTAGGGTAGCAGCTAGGATGGAATGGTCAACTAGTTTGAATGCTTTGGTCATGTCAATAAAAATGGACCCAGTGAGCCTACCAAGTTCATAGCCACTAGGGTGTTACATGATAGTTTAAGTAGGCAGTTGCGGTACTATGTCCCTTGCGGAAACCATGTTGAGCATCAGTTAGGAGGTCATGTTTCAGGAGAAAGGCAGTAGTTTGGGTGGCAACAAGTTTCTCAAGAAATTTACTGAGAACAGATAGTATGGCAATGGGCCTGTAATTAGATGGGTCAAGCGGGTCTCCTTTTTTAAATAGGGGTAATTCTAGCAGTTTTCCAGATATCCAGGACAGTGCAGTGACACAGAGAGAGGGTAAACATCTTAGCAAGGGTAGCGGCTATATAAGGGGCAGCCAAATTTAGGAGCTTGGGTTCCAAGTTATCACACCCAACTGCTGTGTGCTCTGAGATGTTACTAAAGAGTCGGAGAACCTCACTTTTTAAAATGGACTTGAACTGGAGAGTGCGTCCTATGGCATTCGCTGGAGAGATAGGGTTTGATGGGGTAGTGAAAGTGGAGGTATAATGATTAAGGTCAGCAAATTGCCTGTTAAAGAAATTGGCAGTTGTGAGGGGATTGTTGCAGTGGATGCCACTGAGAGACATGTTATTCGGAGTGGTGGACTGGCTATAACCCATGAAAATTTTAATATGGGACCAACATTTTTTAGGGTTTTAGGGTCCCCCCTGGGAGTCAGTTAGAAGGGCTCTGCAGTATGAGCTTTTTAGCTTGTTTGATTTTCTTCTTACAGGCATTTCTCAAGGATCTATAGGAATTAAAGTCAGCAGGAGAACCAGATTTCTTGTAGTGAAGCCATGTTTTGTCCCTTTGTCATAATTTAGATAGTAGGTCGGATTTTAACCAGCGGGTCTGCCTATTTCTAACCTGCCTGGTAATAAGTTGACAGTGTAATTCTTATATTGCTTGGAATTTGGACAAGAAAACATTTACAGCAGTTAGAATATCCGATGAGCTATAGAGAGAGTACCAGTCAATGCAAGTGACATCAGACAAGAAGGCCTCCGGGTCAAAGTTAGCGTAATTACGGAAAGTAATGAAGCGTGACTTCATCGGATAGTCTCTATTATTCATTTTTTGTATAAAACAAACATGTTTTAAGTGTTCTTATATATAGATTTCTTATCACCTGAACTGAAGCTTAATTACGTATACGGTCTCTTCAGACCAATCATCTGTTTTCATGCTGCCTGTAAATCACTGAATAACACAAAGTTTTAATTCACTGCACAGCTTTACATATTGTCAATTTAATCCTCATATGTATCCTGGCCAAGGGAACAGTGGCTATGGCCCAACAACTGGAAGACGGTCCTAGCACAGACTGACCGGCTTTGGGCAACCAGCTGGGCCTGCACTACCAGACATCCCACCCTGTCCTGAGGAAGGAGGGCCTTGCCTTGGGTAGTATCCAGGACTGCCCCAAAGTACTGCAGTCATTGGCACAGGAAGAGGACAGATTTTGGTGACTGATGGTAATCCCCAAAGCCTGCAATAAATGCTTGGTGCAGTCTAGAGTCCACAGCAGGAGATCCCAGATAAGGGAAAACATATAAGCCTTTGCTCCTGAGGGCTGCTGCCACGTGATGCGAAGCATTTCGGTAAAGACAGGTGGTGCAGATGACAAGCCAAATAGCAGGACTTTGAATTGGTAATATTCCCCGGAACAGGACCTGAGATACCACCTGTCGGGGGAGCACACTTTGATATGTAGGTATGCATCCTGCATGTCTAGGGAACATAACCAGTCTCCCTGCCTGAGCAAAGGCAGGAGGCCAGGCAGGGTGACCATCTGGAACTTCTTGCACTGAGTTTAAAGATTTAGTTCCTTGAGGTCTAGAGCAGGCCTCAGATCCCCAGTGCACTAGGGAACAAGGAAGAACTGGGAATAGAACCCCTTGTTTCTTTGCTAACTGGGCACTGGCTCTATAGAGCCTTTTGTGCAGCAGAGTAGCAATCTCCTCCCGCAGCAATCGGAATGTGATCTGGAGGGTAATGGGAAGGAACAGTTGGGCAATCTGAAGGCTGTTCCAAAAGTTCTAGAGCATAGCCCTGTTCAATGAGCTGCAGGATCCAAATGTCTCTAGTAAGAGCCCTCCACTGGTCTAGATGGAAGGGAATACGACTCTCACCACTACCTCCTGGCTTAGAACAGGAGGGGGGTTGATCAAGGAGTCATGCTGTGGTTGAGCCAGTGGCTAGAGCTGCACCATCACCTCTGGGGCTTTTGGCAGGGGTACTAGAGGTAGAGGAAGGGCAGACAAGAAAGCACTGGCTCTGTGCTTGCCCTGAAGTCTGGTTCCTGACCCTGACTTATGACAGACCTTGTGAAAGAAGGGTCTCAGCCTACTCCTGGGTTGGGTATGATAAAGAGAATGAACAGACCGAATAGCCCTACCAGAGGCCTGCAGATCATTAATAATATCCTGCACATCAGGGCCAAAAAGCTTGAAGCCCACAAACGGGAGCATTCAGAACCTTCTGCTGGATATCAGCAGCAAAACCTGAGACTCTCAACCAGGGTGCCTTCTAAGGCAAATGCCAGTGGCAGCTGCTCTGGTAGTGGGATCAGACACGTCATAAATGACTCTTAGGAGGTGCTTACTAACATTCTCTATAGCCTGAAGACTCTTAAGGAGTACTTGCCCCTGAGGACCCTCAGGAAGAGCCTGTGCCACAGCCTTGCCCTTCTTCCAGAGGGTATTCTGCTACTTGACCAAATGGGTTAGGTAATTGGCAATTCTAAGGCCTAGAGTGGCAGAGGCAAAGGTCCGCTGGCCCCAAAGGTCAAGCCTCCCGGATTGCTTGTTGGGGGGGGGAGGGAACTCAGGTGCTTGGGTACCTTGGACCTGCCATGGGCCACCCTGATGACCACTGAGTCAGTTTCTGGCTAAGCAGCATAGAAAGGCTTACCTAAAGGGGCTTGGTAAAACGTTATTTATTTATTTATTTATTTATTTAAGCGTTTCACCAGGAAGGCATACTGAGCAGGCAACTGCTCGATTCCAGATGCGTCCTGGGGAGGGAGGTACAAACATAGTTGAAGAAACAAGTGCAGTATGTTAGATAATACATAGAGTATAGTATCTAGGGGGACAGATGCAGCACCTTGGATACCTGAGACACAGAAAAAAAATGGCATGAGAGGACAATAGTAGACAATGCACATCTATCAAAGGAGCAAGCTCTTCATGGGTAGGGGTGACAAGTGGGGTGCCGCAGGGTTTTGTGTTGGGCCCAGTACTATTTAACATTCTAATAGCATCAATGCAGACAACTGAGAATGTGTGGATATCAAAACACGCAAATGACTGTAAGCTTGGTTGCATTGTCAATTCAATTGAGGCTAATAACATTCTTCAAAAATAATTAAAATCTTTAGAATCATGAGCATTAACAAACAAGATGAAATTTAATGAACAAAAATGCAAGGTGATGCATTTTGGTCGTAATAACATGAAGTTTGAATACTTGATGAATAATGTAAAACTCCATGAATCTGACAGTGAAAAAGATCTCGGGGTAAACACTGATAGCAAACTGAGCTTCGATCACAATACTATGTTAAAGATTAAAAAATGTCAAAGAATAATGGGTTGTATATGGAGAAACATCAAAAGTAGGCAACCACAAGTAATTCTCCTCTATATACTAGCTTGGTCAGGTCCCATCTGAGTATTGTGCTCCTTTTGTACTCCTAACACTTTTATGGAAAAAGCAATTAGAAGGGGTTCAGAGAAAATGACTAAAAGAATTCAGGGCCTGTTTGACAAACCATATGGGGAAGATTGAAGTTGTTAGGATTATTTTCGATTCAATATAGACAAGCTTCGTGGAGATCTCTGTCTGATATACAAAGCTATAATGAACCTGGATTGACCCTAAACCTTAGGGCTTGAAAAAACTTTACAATATCACAAACAAGATCACATAACATTCGGCTAAAAGGGCTCACTTGTGAAACAAAAAAAAGACATCATTGGTTTTCGCAGAGATCGGTTAATTCATGGAATACTCTACCAATTAATATCATGGAGAGTAAGACAATGGATATGTTTAAAAGTAGGTTGAACAATTTTATGGGTAATACTAAATTCACTTATACCGACAACTAAACCACCTTAGGGTGGCGAGTTCATATTTAGGCATTGCCTCCTGAACTTGTAAACAACTATGAACCTATGAACAATTGATATTGTCACGGGCAGGCACTGTTTTGAATACAAGCATTAAAGTATTAGGCTAGGCAGCAAACATTAAATGTGCAATAGGAAGGGCGACCAGGCTACCTCAGTGTAGACTGTTATCAGGTCTGGGAATATGAACAGGTAGGGGAGTAGTGAGCTAGGAGCATGGAATTAAGGTGTGTGGGGGAAGAGAAGTGATGAATGTTTGGGGGGAGAGAGTTCCATAACTTAGGCAACCAGTAGCTAAAGGCTGCTTGGCCCATGGTAGCGGATCTTAGTGGGATAAATAGGATCCATGGGTCATTGCTTCTGAGTGAATATGCCTGGGTGCTTGTGTTGACTAGGGCAGAGATGAGGTAGGGAGGGAGCGACTGGGACCAGTACTTGGCCAAGATTTTGGTGCAGTGGGCCTGCCTGCGGTTATCTAGAGTCGTAAGGTTCATTGATTGGTAGAGAGCACAGTGATGGGTGGAGTAATGGCAGTTCAGGACAAAGCGGCAGAAGAAGTGGTAGAGGGGATCCAGTCTGGCTACGGTGGACTTGGTCCCCGCACAACAGACAAGGTCTCCGTAAACAAAGACAGGGAGAATAATTTTTTGCACAATGGCCCTGTGAGCAGAGACTGGGATATTGTCACGGTTCCGGTAAAGTGCACCGAGCCTGGGGTGTAACTTCTTGAGTGTGGAGTCAACGTGTATGGAAAAGTTTAGGTGCTGATCAAGCCAGACTCCGAGGTATCTGAAAGAGGTGTAGGCCTCGAGGGACGTCCCGTCCAGGGTATGGAATGTGATAGGGGAAGGGAGCCTGGAAAGTCTTTGCCTAGTGCCAAAAGTCACTGCAACAGTTTTCTTTGCATTGAGGGAGAGTTGATTAGATTGTAGCCAGAGCTGGATCTTATCAAAGTCCAACTGCAATCTGATCATAAACTCTGAGGCCGATGGGCCAGATGTATACAGTACAGTATTGTCCGTATACATGTGTATGGAGGTGTGTGGGCAGGCGGATGGCAGGTCGTTAAGAAAGACGGAGAACAGTAGTGGGCCAAGAACTGAGCCTCTCGGAATCCCAGTGGTAACAGGGAGGGGGGGTGGAGGTGGCAGAATTGACTCTGACCAATTGGGACCTGCCAACAAGGTACGAGTGAAACTATCTTGAGGCCCAGTTAGACAGCCCAGCGTTGACGAGTTTGGTCAGGAGGAGTGAGTGGGAGATGGTGTCAAACGCCTTGGCCAGGTCAATGAATATGGTGGCTGTGATGTGGCCAGCATCCCTCCAAGTGAGGATGCAGTCGGTGAGCCTGAAAAGGGAGGTAGTGGTGGAGTGGGATTTCCTAAAGCAGACTGGAAGGGTTGAAAAGGAGGAGGAATCAAGAAAGGGGACAGAGAGAACACAGATGCTCTTGGAGTTTAGCCAATATGGACAGTAATTGCTTGGTTGGAGGCATCCCACCTTTGGGAAGGGGATTACGGTGGCATGTTTCCATTCAGAGGGGACTTCTGCAAGAGAGAAGGACAGGTTGAAAAGGTTGGTCAAGGGTTTGGTTATAACTGGGGCTGAGAGGTGGAGCATCTTGGAGTCCAACCCTGTTGGGCATTTGCCCTTATTAGGATTAAGGGTGCACAGTACATTAAATACCTCCTCTTCGGTGACTTGCTGAAAAGAGAATGAGTGTGCTGTAGATGTGACTATGTCAGAGGGTTGCTGTGCAGGGTGAGGCAAGGACAGGAGGGTTGCATGGAAATTTGTGAAGTGAGTGTTAAAGTGAGAGGCTACAGCCGGGGGGTCAGTGACTGTGAGCCCTCCTACCTGAAGGGTAGGAGTGGGGGGCTGCGATGGGGGGCTGAGAAGTGATTTTAACACTTTCCAGAATTTGGCTGGCTGATGTGAGGAGGAATTGAAAGAGGCTTTGAAATAGTCAGCTTTTGCTTGGCGGATTTTCCTGGTGCAAGCATTGCATAATGCGCGATAAGTCTGGAGGTCAGCTGGAGTGCTGGATGACATATAGGATTTCCAGGCTTTATCCCTGCTCCTAAGGAGGGCTAAGATTTTAGCTGAAATCCATGGTAGGTGAGAGCCTCTGACTCTAGTATGCCTGAGGGGGGCGTAGCGGTCCCAAACGGCAGAGAACTTGGACTTAAAGAACTCCAGAGCCACATCAACGGAGGAGAATTGGATAATGAGTGACCAATCAGTATTGGCCAAGTCAGATAGTAATGAGGTGAGGTCCAGGGACTTGTAGGATCTAGTCATTAGGATTCTGAGAGAGGGGGCCTTAGGCCTGAGGATTTTTCTTACTGAGTAGACACCATGATGGTCACTTAGGGTATCGGGCAGGAGGCCGGAAGCTAGGATCCTGTGGGGGTGAGAGGTGAGAGCCCAATCCAGGAGAGTGTGGTTCAGTGTTTTGTGATTTAGCTGGATGGGTTCAGTGATTAGCTGGGCTAAGTTTAGGGCAGTCACCTTGTCGCGAAGCTTGGAGTTTCCCCCAGCGAGCCAGTTCAGGTTAAAATCCTCTAGTATATGGAGCTCGCCACCAGAAGACAGGGAGTTTAGTGTGCCTAGGTGGTCCAGTATAGCAGGTGTATTGGAGTCGGGTGCGCAGTAGGTGCCAGCAATGAAAATCGGTGTAGAGTAGGGGAGTGTAAATTTTACCATTAGAGCGTCGATGGAATCCGAAGACAGTGGCAGGGTGACCTGGGAGAACTGGATAGGGAGGCACTATACATGGCTATGCTGCCCCCCTTTTTATTGCCCCTGCGATCTTGTCTGATAAAAGTATAGCCAGGAATACAGAATTCCCTGCCAGTGTTGTGGGACTCCAGCCAGGTTTCAGAGAATCAGTATGCCCGGACTATGGGACAGAGCAAGGGGCTGAAGCAGGCTTATCAGCCTTTCTGGGCATGGCAGACACTGAGTTAGGCCTGTGCCATGCAGTATTGGCAGAATCCTCCATGGCTGGAAGCAAAGGAGGGATGATCTTGGGTGGAGACTCAGGAATCTCCAGGAAATCCACTTGATTGTTCCTGGTGACATCCTCTTCCTCAGTCTGGAACCCTACAGTGACTTGAAGCTGCTTCATGATACTGAAGAAAGCACGGTCCTCAGGAAAGGACCCCGGGGTATGCTTAACCAACATCTCACTCCCAGAAAAAACAGTAGATATGTCTGAAGAAGCCACTCCCTCATCTTCCTCCTCATCCTCCTCTTCAGTGAGGATGAGATCAGGGCGGTACTCCACCTCTATGTTGACCTGATCAGAGGCAGGCATCAATGACATTGGTACTGACGGCGCCCGGAGAGGGGCTGGACGGGAAGGGCGAACCGGCATCAACGCTGAAGCAGCATCCAATGGCAGAGGTGATCAAGGCCCCAGTCATGGGATCAGATGCTGGACCAGGACCACGGTAAAAGAAGGGAGCACAGTGCTGAGGTCGACAGCGGGGAAAGAAATGCCATCAAAGCTGGCTGCGGTGGGGGGAGAACAGTCCCCAGAGCTGAAGAAAGACTGTATAGAGTGGCAGAGCTGATGGGGCCCGGCGCCTTTGGAAGGAGATGACGGCCCCTCACCAGCCGAAGGAAGGCTGATGGAGCTCGCTGCCAAGGAAGGCCTGAGGAAACAGAGGACTGAGCTGCAGGAAGTGTCGACAGCAAAGCCGTCGACGGTGCACTCCCTGAATGAGATGAAGAAGCCAACAGGGAATGGGAGTGCCTCCAAGGGGGAACAGTCCTTATAGTGCTCCTTGTCCAAGTGAGAGTGTTTCCCCAAAGACTTGTCCCGAGCCTTGGTGGCCTGAGAACCCAAAGAGGAAGCCGGCAACAGGGCAGGGGTAGCCTGGAGGGCTCCTGTTCTAACTGGGCTGCTGGGTGCTCCATAAGGAACTTCTGCAGGGCTTTCTCGTGGCATTGCCGGGTGGTAAGATTGAACTCAGGCAGAGCTTGCAGGTGAGGGTGTTGTGGCTAGGCCCGAGTCAACAAACGCAGAGATAGTCCTCACTGGTGAAAGAAATCTTCTTTCTGCAGCGGCAGCAACAGAAAAGCATGGACAAGACTGTGGTTCTCAAGATACAAGAGAAAAAGGAATCACTTCAAAAGAAAGTGATTCCACCACTGGAAGAAAATTAAAGAGTTTTGGCGGTCGACTAAATGACAGAACTTTTATGAAGTCCGTGCGAGTAGTTCAATGGCAGAAAAGAACTGACGAGGGAGCGGGGCCACCCACACTTATGTACGGTAAGGGTCATTGGCGTGTGATGTTGGTGTTGGCGGCCCCTACTAGACTGCTACAGAAAATCTTCCGTGGGATCCTAGTGCCTGGCGGCTAAGTTCCATAAGTGTGACCTGATGAAAGAGATATCCCCAAAGAAGATCATAAAAGTTATTTATCGTAACACAGTTCTGAATTTTTAAAACACCTGTGCTTGTAAATAAGCTCACAAAAGGATTCAGAACTGTAAAGTTTAATTGTTCTGTGCTCAGCTTACAGAGGCCAGAAGAAAGCAAAGCAGCTGACTTACTGCAAGACAGAATGTACCCCAGTTGGTCATTTTAACACTGGCACTCCACAGCAATATGGTTGATGATGTCTTGGTTTGCAATAGTCAAACAATGGGTTCTTTTATATTCTTTAGTAACTACTCATCTTAGAATACATTGTACTGCACATGGAGGAGCAAATTCTTATCTAACCCTGCATAGACTCTGTCTCACTGAACATCTTGTTTGGCATGTGCATTCAGTCTCTGTTCATGTGCTTAAGTTTCCAAGAACTCTAATAATTTACATAATGCATA